>OV702299.1:464027131-465450881 GCA_916181665.1 Avena sativa | reverse complement strand
TATGGAGGTCTCTGCTTCCGCTCCTTGGTTTCCTTTCATGAGTCGGTGCTTGTTGGGGTCGTGTGATGGCAAAAGGCTTAACAAACACTAGCCTTAAGTACGTCGAGGTAGATTTTCACAAGATATTGTGGAGTTCCCCAGTGTGGCTATGTGAAGCAACACGAGAATAAAATCTCCATTGAGGAAGGACATGTCAATTTATCTCCCGAAGGTGAGGTGATTGGTAGAGACGAGGTAGTTTCAAGCCATGCAGAGTTTGTCGGAGGGTGGGTTTGACTTCTAGGTGGAAGTCGTGATCGGTGGTGCCAACCAATGCTGACAACAATGACATCCTTGGATGTCATTCTCCTCCCTGGAGGCGTTGTTGTCGTCTTCCCTCCCCTCCCATGTAGTCATGTGTCTCCAGGTGAAAACCAAGATCTTTGTTGATCGGGCTATACTGTGATGCTTTGGTGCCACTTTCCTTCCTAGCGGTGTCGCTTAGGAGCTCATCATTATATTGGTGATTTAATTTGGATATGTGGTTTTCTTGTGGTCACTTTGTTCTGGTGGCGATGCACTTATGATTTCAATTCTCTTGTGGAGTCTTGGTGATTGTCGTTCCAGAAATCGGTGATGCCCTATGTTACTTGGTGGGCTGAAGCTGGGAGCTCAAGTTGCTGAAATCCCCTCTCGATCATCTTATATTTAGCTCATAGGTCTAGCTTCGTTCTTCTTTTTTGGGTGTCGTTCTTGTCTTTCTGTGTTCTTGTATTGTAAGCTCGTAACCCACCCATGGTGTATTAGTTCTAGTCTGGAACATTAATGGTGTCATTAATTTAAAGCTAGGCGAAAGCTTGTATAAAGTTAAGTTAGTCACATACCCCTTTTTTTCAAAATAGAGGGTGCGACCCTGGCCTCTGCATCGAAAAGATACATACGGCCTTTATTGCTTTATTATTAAACGATTAACAAAGAAACGACAAAGAACATGTATCACCAAACCCGAAGCCACCACCTACTGCAGTTTTAACAACTGTTAACTCTCAAAGTTTCGTGAGTCTGCTAGAGTTACTCTTATCTCAGTCGACCGAGAAAGATGACTTCATGTGAGGAAATCACATTAATTGATACCACGCGGCATTGGAGACTCACTAACCATACTTAGTTTCTTGATCTACGCGGCCTGCAAAAAGTATACGATTACGCGGTCGTGATGCGATCCACTAGGCAGCTACGCGTTTTCGTGCGTGGTAGGGCATCAAATCAGATGGAGGACCAACCAGCATATATATATACATGTCGTTATCTCCACCGATCGAAAGACTCAACTTAGGCTCCAGTCAAGTCAACTTCCCGTCTTCTTCCTCCTTGTGCTAGCAAGGATCCCGTTCCTCTCGTGCCAGCAGCATCCAGGATCGATCCCTCAAGGCCGGCCTCAAGATCTCATCTCAAACGTTAGTAATTTTCTGCAGATTTTTTCGTAGTACAAGTATCATGAGGAGTTTTTCTTTTTTAGTCTTATACATGTTGTCGAGCAGCCACTGCTCACGTTCCTTAGATCATACTGTATAAGAAATGGCCACCGGAAGCGAAACCCAAGAGAGCAACACCAGCCCCGAGCTGCCGACGGAGCTACCATACGACTTCCTGAAGACAATCACGGATAACTTCGCCGACGAGCGAAAAATCAGTGCAAGTCCATTCGGAACTGTCTACAAGGTCTGAGATTTTCCCTCAATTATTATTGCTGGTCGATCCTAATTGCGATTAAGGTCGACAGAGGCAAGCTAATATATATATAGTGCATATCTGCATGTGAGATTAAACAGGGAGTTGTGCCGGATGCTGACAGAGTGATTGCTGTGAAGAAACTCCACGAAGATGCGCCGATTCCTGCCGGGAAGACGTTCAGTAAAGAGGTTCACCATGTGTTGCCGCTCAGACACGAGAACATAGTGCAGTTAGTTGGATTCTGCAACGAGGCAACCAAAAAACTGGTGCAGATGGAAGGAAGATATATTCAGGCCGACATCGCTGAATGTTTACTCTGCTATGAGTATCTACCCAATGGGAGCCTCGACCATTATCTTTTCGGTATGCAACAACACACTATATATAGGGCACATATTTATTTTGCTCTCGTCTTCTGGATTGTCTTAGATTATTCATGACCTTATAGTTCCTTTAGCTTTTACACTGATAAAATGCAGGGTCCAAAGCGAGTGATCAGGATTCCTCTTCGGGTAAACCTGCAGGTATTAGTTGGGACACACGCTTCACAATAATAGAGGGGATTTGTCAGGGTATACTCTTCCTGCACGATTTGGATATTCCCATTATCCATATGGACCTAAAACCGGAAAATATATGGTTGGGTGAGAGCATAATGCCCAAGATTGGGAATTTTGAACTATCAGTATCGTTAGACCGAGAACAGACCAAAATACACACACAAGATGTTGTGGGATCATAGTAAGTGAATCCGAGATTATGACAAGATTACTCTGTTTTGTTATTGTAATTTAAATTGCATTTCGACCTCTATGGTAATGCTTATTGACATTCATTGTTAATGCTGTTCAGTGGATACATGGCTCCTGAATATCTACACGGGGGTGAAATCTCGGCAAAGTCAGACATATATAGTTTAGGCCTACTGATAATGGAGATCACCACGGGAGAGAAGAACTCTCCCAAGAACGAGCAACCATCAGCAAGAGGCTACATTGATAAAGTAAGAACATGTACTACTTTGCGATTCCGTAGTCTGAAATTTAGAAAATCGTTTTCATTTAGTTTGTATGTTGCAGTAAACTTATGACAATTTGAAATTTCTATATGCAGATATGTGAAGAATGGACTCTTGAGCATATATCATCTATATACTCATCGTTAGATTTAGACGGCCTCCATCAAGTAAAGACATGCCTTGAATTGAGCCTAGAGTGTGTGGAGACAGATCCGGCAAAAAGGCCCTCAATAGACAATATTGTTAACAAGCTTAACAAAAGACGTGCAAGCTGAACAACATGCGGGGTGAAAACTCAGCAATTATAACGGTGTGCACCCAAGGGATATTGTTGTTGCATAATTAGTTGGCATGTAACATTTACCAAATAATGATCATTTTATATTGTGACTTTTACTTCTTAGGATGGTCATAGTAGCGAATAACTTGGACTATTAACATGTACTCCCTCCGTTTGGGATTATAAGTCCCGCGCGGATAACTAGGTTGCTAATTTGAACAACAAAATATAAATAATATAACATAAAGATTATACCATTAGAAACTTTAGAGGTTATATTTTCTAATGGTATAACTTTTGTGATATATAAGTTATATTTTATTGGTCAAATTAACAACCTAGGTATACGCGTAGGACCTACAATCCGAAACAAAGGAAGTATATGTTGCTCGTCTATGTTAATATCTCCATAGTTGAGTGTCATATGTGTGATAACATCAAGACCTTCAGTTATTGCTTTGTAGTCTTTTTTTAAAGGCGGTTTGGATTAATAAGAAACACAGTTTTGGTTACAGTCTTTTAAGGCCAGCTCCAACACGCAGGGAGATGCTGAAACTTGAAGCAAACAACCACTACAACTCACATGACTAATTTTTGCTAGTTCATGAGCATGTCTATTGTCCTGTCTAGCTATTTTTTAAACACGAAAGCAGGAAGCAGAGTAACCACACGATAAATATCTGAGACAACACTTGACGTATTGGAGTGATCTTTTTCAGTAGAAGTTGTTTTTTTTAATTAGTTCTGCACAGTCACTCTCGATGATCAAACCAAAATCAACCAGGTTCAAAGTTTGTTTTAGACCTTCCAAACATGCTAGAGCTTCTGCAGTTTCAGCACTGTCACAATCTGAAAGAACACCCCAGGCTGACAAAGTTATTTGTCCCAGATGGTTGCAAATAAGAGCCCCCAGGAGGCAGAGTTTGTTTCTTTCACAAAGCTAGCATCCACATTTAGGCATTGCCAACCAGCTTGAGGGGGTTTCCAATTTGATGTTCTCCTTATTTTTGGTAGATGGCTGTATCTCCTTGATTTCAAAGATCGGCTTTTTTCCTTTTGTGTCTTCGATCTGATTTCCTTCTCTAATATTGTTCAACATTTGTTTATAGTTGTTCAGGAATTCAGTTGAGTGTTGTATTCCAGCCTTGCCATCACCAAAAATTTAATTGTTCATCAGGTGCCATGCCCACCACCAAATTAGCATCATTTTTTCACGCATCTCCGACTTTAGGGCGTTCAAAATGTTCAGAGTTCACTCTTTTCCACTATTTCTTAAGATTTCTTCAGGTGGGAGATTCTAGATTTTTCTCATGCTCTATCTTAGTGCAGACGATTTTGTGCACTTCATAGTAGCATGATATCCATCTTCGTCTTCTCTTCCGCATATGGTACAGAATGGGGTAGTTGTCATGTTTCGCGAGCAATGATTTTTTTTGGACTGTGAGTGCTTCCGTGGCTAGTCTCCAGTTGAAATTTTTCACATTTTGAGGCACTTTTGTTTTCCATATTACGTCCCAATTGGTCGATCTCTATTTAGTTTGGTGTTTTGCTATCCTGTATAGAAATTCACAGAATTTTGGAGTAGGGCAAGTCTGTATGCGCTTCTTACATTGAAACTACCTGATTTTTCAAAATGCCAGGCAATGAAGTTTTCTTCATGGAAGTGCGGAAGATGAATACGTAAGATCTCTTCAGCATCATAGCAGGGAAACATTGTCCTGACCAGATCCTCCTTCGTCAATAAGGTTGGATACCTGATACGTCCAAAACGTATCTACTTTCCCGAACATTTGTGCTATTGTTTATCCTCTAATTTGTGTGATTTGAATACAACAAACACGGACTGACGCTGTTTTTAGCAGAATTTCTTTGGTGTCTCGTTTTTGTGCAGGAAATCAACTTTCAGGAAAAATCCCGAAAAATATCTCAAAACTCCTATTTTACCAGAAGACTCACGGAGCCAGAAGACGAGACGGAGAAGGGCCACAAGGGTCCCACACCACCTGGTGGCACGGGCCAGGCCAGGCCACGCCAGGGGGTGGTGTGGCAACCTTGGGAACCCCCTCGATCTCCCCCTTCGCCTACATAAGCCCTCTGACCTAAAAACAGAGGGGAGTTCAAAGTTTTTCCGGATAGAGTTTCGCTGCGCCGCCACCACCAGAAACTGCGATTCGGAACCAGAAACTTCGTTCTGACACCCTGCCAAGACGAGGAATTGGAGGAGATCATCGCCATCATCATCATCGACGCTTCTCCATCAACCATCCATGTTTCCCCCATCCATGAGTGAGTAATCCCCCACAGTAGGCTATGGGGATGGTAGGGATTGGGTGAGATCTATCATGTAATTGCATCAGATTGTTAGGGCATGGTGCCTAGTATCTTTGTTAGTGCTTTTTGACATTGTTGCAACTTGTTATGCTTAATGCTTGTCACTAGGGCCCGAGTGCCATGATCTCAGATCTGAACATGTTATTGATTCATGATGATAGTATTGTTTGTGATCTTATCTGCAAGTAGTTTACACATATTATTGTCCGTAACCCGAGGCCCCGAAGCGACAGAAATTGGGATAATCGGAGGGGATGGTTGTGATATGAGGATCACGTGTGTTCACAGAGTGTTAATTCTTTGCTTTGGTACTCTATTAAAAGGAGTACCTTAACTGACTGTAGATTCGCTTGAGGCTCCGCTGCAACGGGCTGACAGGACAAAAGATGTTGTGCAGGTTCTCATTGCGAGCACATATGACTATATATGAAACACATGCTTATGATTGTTTTGTACTTGGATGCTTTATCTTATTTATATAAAAATGCTCTTGATCTTGATATTACATGAATAGTCTTGTCCATGCAACGCCCGTCCATCCATCCCTTTGCCTACCGCACTCAAATCCTGTTGTTTGCTACTATTGTTACTACTGCCTTTATTTTACTACTGCTGTTACTTTTCTATTGCTACTACAAAACTGTTGCTACTGATAAACTACTGTGAGCAAGACTATTTCCAGGTGCAGCTGAATTAATAACTCAGTTGTTAAGGCTTATAAATATTCTTTGGCTCCCCTTGTGTAGAATCAATAAATTGGGTTATACTACCCTTGAAGACTGTTACGATACCCTATACTTGTGGGTCATCAAGACTATTTTCTGACGTCATTGCCGGGGAGCATAGCTTTAAGTTCACTTGGAATTATTATTGTTCGCTGCTATCCATTCATTATGGGGAAAACTCGTGATGTAAAATTTCCTATATTACCATCCACTATAAGAAGAGGTACAGTTCTGAACACCTCTGTTGCTCTTGATTCACCATATGATATGAGTAAGCTTGTTACACCACCACCACGTACACATGTTAAACACACTGCTACTACTGTTGAATATGAAATTGCTTCTGATGCTCATGATGTTACTTCTATTGTGCTTGATGAGAGTGGTTCATTAGGTCCTTTCCTAGATGCTATAATTGCTACAACTATATTGGGAAACACTGAAACTCCTAATGAAGATATTATTACACCTATTAGTTCACTTGAGTCTACAGAGAGCTATGATATTAATGATGGTTATATTGAAATGATTGATAAATTTATTGAAGAATATCAAAACACACATGGTGCTAGTGCTATTAAGAGTCTTCTAGAGAAACATACTATTAACCTAAACTATTTCCTGATGCTAAGTTTGCCACATCTCCCATAAACATTAAAGATAAGGATTGTGATTTCTCTCTTGATTTATCTTATATAAACATTGTTGAGAAAGAACCTTTTTGTGGGACTGAGAATGAAAGGGTTGTGGCACATATGACTGAGCTTTCTACTATGAGTGTGTGGCATCCCGCAAAACCACTACTAGAAAATCGCGTTGTTTGTGCATTGCATCGTCATCATCATGCATTGTTTGACTGCATTATTTGAAAAGCCTAGTCTTGAATTGTACAAAACCCCTCTTATTTTCAAACACAAAACCCCGATCGCATCGGAGATTTTATTTGTCTAAAAACTATTTTGTAAAGTGGCTTTGTTTTAATTTATACAGAACCAAACAAACACAAAAACTAACACAGCCCAATCCTAACTCTATTCCCACCCAAATCCTATCTACCCACCAACCAAATCGTGCCACCTCACCCTCTCCCCTTTTCCCTACCCACCCTGCCACCTCACCAATCCCTCTCCTCTTTCCACCTCTCTCTCTTTTCTCACCCAAGCCCTTCTACCCCTCTCTCTCCCCCTCTCACTGACCCTCTGGACCCACCCTGGCCCGCCGACAGCTCCACCTCCCCGGGCCCCACCGTGTCAGTCTCTCTCCCCTTCCCCTGGTCAACCCCCAGCCTCCCCTGGCCCGCGCGAGGGGCCCACTCCCCCACCAACCACGCCAGCCACGCGCCCCCACCTGGCCCCGCAGCACACCCTGGCCACTCCCTCACCCGCGTGCCCCGCCCCTGGGACCCACCCGGCAGGCCCCACCTCTCTCCTTTCCTCTCTCCTTCCTCCTCCCTTCCCCAACGCGACAACCGCCACCAGCCCCCTCCGGCCGCCCCGCGCCCCAAGCCGCCCACCGCCCCAAGCCGCCCACCGCCGGACCCGTCCTCTCCCTCTCCTCCCGCTCGCCGCCCTCCCTCGCCGGCTCTCTCCCCCGCCGTCGCGCCCCGCCTCGCGGGCCTCCTCTCCCCGGCCGCCCCGAGCACCCTCGCCCCGCCGTCGGCCTCGGGCTCGGCCGCGCCGCCTCCGACCCGCGCCGGCCCGCTCGCCGCCTTCCTCCACCATCCTCTCCGCCACCGCCACCGTCCGCCGCCTCGCCCCGACCCCGGCCTGCGCGCCTCGCCCCCTCTGCCCCGCCGCCAAGCTCAGACCCGCCATCGCCGCCGCCGCTCCAGCCTCCTCCGCCGAGCACGCTTCCACCCTCCGCCGCGCAGCCGTGCTCGCCTCCCTGCGCCCCCCAAGCTCTGCTCCGCCCGACCCAGGCCCGCGCGCAGCCCTCCGCCGCGCCGGCGCGCCCCCAGCGGCCGCCGTCCCCGAGCCAGCTCGTCGCCAGGCGCCTCCTCGCCGGCGTCCCGCGTCCGCCACCTGCGCGCCGCCGCGAGTCCCCACCTCGCCGGACCCCCGCCTCGAGCTCGCCGGCCGCCTCTCTGCAACCGCCTTCCCGCCCAGGGGTCTCACCGCGCGGGCCATGCCTCCGCGCAGCCGCTCGCCTGCGGCCCCTCCTCGCCGTTCGCGCCACCGCGGGCCGCCTCTCCTCTGTCGCCGGGCCCGGCTCACTCTCTGGACACCTCGCCGCCAGCGCCGTGCCTTCGGCTCCAGGTCACCGCGGCCCTCCTGCACCGCGAGCATCGCTTCATCATGGGCCTGCTCCGTTTGTTTTTCCCATCTTTTTGAATTGGGCCGACCAAGCTCAAGGGGACCGCCCCAGGAACCTAGACCCAAAACCGTCACCGACATCCGAATCCCCGTCCGAGAATTCCAAGGCCTCCATCACGGCCCCACAAGATCTCCTCATGGAGCCCGATGACACCGGTACCCCAAGACCTACCACACGGACGCGCCGCGGATTCGGAGGAACCCCCGGACGCCAAGATCACCGTCTCGGAACGACACGACCTTCTCCTCGGACGCCAAGAACTACAATCGGTACCCTAAGGCACCGCGACCCCGGCACGTCAAGTACTTCTTTCCGAACGCCAAGATCGCCTTCACGGACCTGAAGACAACTGTGCGACAAGTACACCCCCTCGAGGACGCCGAGATCTACAATCGGACCCGAGGACACCGAGACCCCGACGCGACACGTGCTTCGTCCCGAACGTCATGACCGACAACATGCCCCGAGAACCCGGATGCGACAAGATCTACCCCAGTAGTCTGAGAACGTTCCCGTCGAGACCAATCCGTCGAACCCTAGACCCCGAGACCAGACCCTGGACCCTGTCGAACCCCGAACCCCGGGACCCCAAGATCGTCGAGACCCTAATGTGTGAACCTTCCCGAAACCCTATTTCATAACATAATAACAACTTTTTGCATATTGAATTGCCATACTCGCATGCATCTCTGTGGTTTGGGGGCCTTAGGCCGATTCACCGCTAAATAAATATGGGGCCCCTATGCGGGCAAATCTAGCCTTATATTGGCCTCATTTAAACATGTGTAGCGAATCGGTTCCATCTGTTGTTTTGCTAAACAACATTTAAATTGCGGGGTAGTTAAACAACTGGAACCATCTAATTAATTGTCGGGACCCCGGTTCCGCTTAATCTGACCTAATTTCACCGCACCTTTGCCATGCCATACATCATACATGCATCATGCCGATCTTCTGCCGTTGTATTGAATATTGCATCCGGTGTTTCTTCTAGTGTTTTGCTTCTTCGCGGATAAGGCCGTTGAGTTGATGTGAGCTTCGCCCCGATCTTCGGTCGAACCTTCGACAATGTTTTCAGGCGAGCATCTTCCCCTTTCTACCTATCTTACTTTTATAGTCTTTATTCCCTCCTGTTGATCTATTGCTATCTGTGTTGCGATGCGTTAGTTTCCGTACCTGTGATATACCGTGCAGCCCTATATTGCTTTGGACACATCCTATTACCTGTTGTTTGGTAGATAGTTGGCCTTGCGTGTCGCAGTCGCTTGCTCCGGTGCTGTTGCGTGTTGTCAGGTGCCACAGTTGTTGATGTTTTGCCGCATGTTGTTGATGGAGTTGATCATAGTTTACTTATCGTTCACTTTTAATTTCTGTTTAACAACTAAAATTGAAATAAGCAGAGGCATCGGTGGGTGATAGAAAATATTTGGTTTCCGAACGCCCACTTGTGTCCCGTAAGACCCCGAGTACTTGATACCTGTTCCTTGATTTATCGCGCTATCCACATCCGGGAGGTATATGGGACCCCCCTGAGCCAGAGCTTGATTCAGTCTTATTTCTTGGGGCCACAAACTAGTTTGAGGTTTTATTTACGATCCTGTACTTATGCCATGCTACTTTCTGTATTTAAATTGTGCGAGGAGCACACTGTACTGTTTAGGTAAGCGGAATGTTTTCGCGGTATCGACAAGCCCAGCCACACTTTCGGGTTCCCAGTCGTTTACAGCCATTGACGCAAACCTTGAGTCCGTCTCGGAGCTTGCTTACTCCGTTGCGGGTGTACTCAATGGGGTGGCCCCCTGAAATATTACTGAATCCTGTGATTGTTCAGTCGTGAAAGCCTCGTTGGGTTTTGATTTGGTTTTTCCGAGGTTGATCGAGCGTGTGTTGCTATTGGTGCACCCCGGCCGGGTAAAACTTTCTGAAAGCCGTGTCCGCGGATATGGACGACTTGGAGCACAGTATCTCGATCATAGACAAGTATAACTAAAGTTTATTGCTATAAATTTGACTCTATAATGACTAGTAATCAGCTTCACTATAATGGAATGGCTAATAATACTGCCCACAATTGCTTGTTTGTCGTGTCGCTTGCGACCATTGTACCTGACTAGTAAGTATTGTAACTACAACGCAATGGCTGTATAAAATTACCAACCACTGCTGGGTTTTGGGATTATATCATGCTATCTGTATCTGATTAGTAATTGCTGCAACTATAACGGAATGGTTAACTAAAAGTGCCCACTGCTTACTTTGTCAGGACGATTATCTAAACCTGAATAGTAAAGTGCCGCAACTATAACTGAGTAAATAAAACTGCCAACTGTGTGAGTTCCTCGGTTGACTTCCTCGTTTGGTCTCGAGGGGGAAACGCCAGGATGGGTTTGTTTGATGGTAGTATCAGGTTGGTTCCGAATAGGTCATTCTTATCCCTCTCTGATCACCGCCAGTTGTATCGAGTCTCTATAGGTTGTTTAGTGCATGCTGCCGCCGCCGCTCAGTCCACCATACCTATGTAGGCGAGGACCGCCGAATTCTAGCCTCGCCGTGTACTGGCCTCAGTACTGACGCTCCTCTTTTTCCTTTGCCCTTTGTCGGCACCCCTTTTGTTTAAGCAGGTTTGAGATCGACGCCGTTAGCAGGGTTACCCTTCCGGCTTGGCCTGGGCAGGGTTATGGACGCCATTGGTTATTCTTCAGGGCTCTTAGCCCCATTTGCATCTTGTCCGTAGCTAGACGCTCTATCGTTTTCAAGGTGATTTGGATCTTTGTATATATAATTGTATTCTTGACTCATGGAGTCGCTGTTATATATATATCTGTTCTGTGGGTCCCATCGAGGACTGTTGTGTAATGTTATTACTTCGTTTTCCACCCGCACGAAAGTGCCTGGTGGGCACCTTTGAATCGTTTCTATGCGGGTTTGGCGAATTTCGCACAAACTTGCATAGGTCCGATTTTGAGGGTGTTACAGAGTGGTATCAGAGCTCAGCAGTTGCGATACCCCACAAGTCCAGCCTGTAGGATAACCTAGCTAACGGCCGAAGTAGAGTGTCAAAACTATTTTTCAAAAATCGGTTGGATAGTTCTGAATAGGTCTGATTTTACTCCTTACCCCTTTGCTATTCCTCTCTTACCTCTACGTGTTTTGAATCCGCTCTCTTCTCTTTCTTTGAGTCCAGGAATTCTCGTGGTTGGGTTTCCGTCGTACCTTCAGGGTTTCGCTTCCTTCTTTGATAACGGTGCTCTACCCTCCGGTGTTCCTGCTGCTTGAGGAATCCGTCTACGGTGTCACCACTCTTTATTCCTTGGTTGTGCCTTCCGGTGTTTTCCGACGCGACTACATTCTCTATGCCAGATCCGATGCAGGGTCTGCATCACTCCGTTGTTCCGAACCTCGCTTGTCGAGATCTTCAGTCTGACTCCGAGAGTTGGTTGCATAATCCGCCTATTCGTGTGCAGAGTAATGGTTTGGGTGCGGGATGGAGTAGCTACCATACCACTACTCTTATCATTCGCTCTTGTACATCGAATCAGTGGATCCAGCAGTTTTACTCCGTCCACGGAAGTTAGGGGTGGCCTCATTTGTTGATACCTCTACCTTCGACCCTTTTGTCCCCGGAGTGTTCTCTCGACGATCACGGACAACGACCTCTTGTTAGTGGTGTCGCGAGGATCTACACGAAGCGCGAAGGATCAGATCGCCGACCTTCCTTCCGGTACCATGAGGCGGATCTCGAGGGCGAGATCCATTGTTAGTGGTGTCGAATTGTGGCATCCCGCAAAACCACTACTAGAAAATCGCGTTGTTTGTGCATTGCATCGTCATCATCATGCATTGTTTGACTGCATTATTTGAAAAGCCTAGTCTTGAATTGTACAAAACCCCTCTTATTTTCAAACACAAAACCCCGATCGCATCGGAGATTTTATTTGTCTAAAAACTATTTTGTAAAGTGGCTTTGTTTTAATTTATACAGAACCAAACAAACACAAAAACTAACACAGCCCAATCCTAACTCTATTCCCACCCAAATCCTATCTACCCACCAACCAAATCGTGCCACCTCACCCTCTCCCCTTTTCCCTACCCACCCTGCCACCTCACCAATCCCTCTCCTCTTTCCACCTCTCTCTCTTTTCTCACCCAAGCCCTTCTACCCCTCTCTCTCCCCCTCTCACTGACCCTCTGGACCCACCCTGGCCCGCCGACAGCTCCACCTCCCCGGGCCCCACCGTGTCAGTCTCTCTCCCCTTCCCCTGGCCAACCCCCAGCCTCCCCTGGCCCGCGCGAGGGGCCCACTCCCCCACCAACCACGCCAGCCACGCGCCCCCACCTGGCCCCGCAGCACACCCTGGCCACTCCCTCACCCGCGTGCCCCGCCCCTGGGACCCACCCGGCAGGCCCCACCTCTCTCCTTTCCTCTCTCCTTCCTCCTCCCTTCCCCAACGCGACAAACACCACCAGCCCCCTCCGGCCGCCCCGCGCCCCAAGCCGCCCACCGCCGGACCCGTCCTCTCCCTCTCCTCCCGCTCGCCGCCCTCCCTCGCCGGCTCTCTCCCCCGCCGTCGCGCCCCGCCTCGCGGGCCTCCTCTCCCCGGCCGCCCCGAGCACCCTCGCCCCGCCGCCGGCCTCGGGCTCGGCCGCGCTGCCTCCGACCCGCGCCGGCCCGCTTGCCGCCTTCCTCCACCATCCTCTCCGCCACCGCCACCGCCACCGTCCGCCGCCTCGCCCCGACCCCGGCCTGCGCGCCTCGCCCCCTCTGCCCCGCCGCCAAGCTCAGACCCGCCATCGCCGCCGCCGCTCCAGCCTCCTCCACCGAGCACGCTTCCACCCTCCGCCACGCAGCCGCGCTCGCCTCCCTGCGCCCCCCAAGCTCTGCTCCGCCCGACCCAGGCCCGCGCGCAGCCCTCCGCCGCGCCGGCGCGCCCCCAGCGGCCGCCGTCCCCGAGCCAGCTCGTCGCCAGGCGCCTCCTCGCCGGCGTCCCGCGTCCGCCACCTGCGCGCCGCCGTGAGTCCCCACCTCGCCGGACCCCCGCCTCGAGCTCGCCGGCCGCCTCTCTACAACCGCCTTCCCGCCCAGGGGTCTCGCCGCGCGGGCCATGCCTCCGCGCAGCCGCTCGCCTGCGGCCCCTCCTCGCCGTTCGCGCCACCGCGGGCCGCCTCTCCTCTATCGCCGGGCCCGGCTCACTCTCTGGACACCTCGCCGCCAGCGCCGTGCCTTCGGCTCCAGGTCACCGCGGCCCTCCTGCACCGCGAGCATCGCTTCATCATGGGCCTGCTCCGTTTGTTTTTCCCATCTTTTTGAATCGGGCCGACCAAGCTCAAGGGGACCGCCCCAGGAACCTAGACCCAAAACCGTCACCGACATCCGAATCCCCGTCCGAGAATTCCAAGGCCTCCATCACGGCCCCACAAGATCTCCTCATGGAGCCCGATGACACCGGTACCCCAAGACCTACCACACGGACGCGCCGCGGATTCGGAGGAACCCCCGGACGCCAAGATCACCGTCTCGGAACGACACGACCTTCTCCTCGGACGCCAAGAACTACAATCGGTACCCTAAGGCACCGCGACCCCGGCACGTCAAGTACTTCTTTCCGAACGCCAAGATCGCCTTCACGGACCTGAAGACAACTGTGCGACAAGTACACCCCCTCGAGGACGCCGAGATCTACAATCGGACCCGAGGACACCGAGACCCCGACGCGACAAGTGCTTCGTCCCGAACGTCATGACCGACAACATGCCCCGAGAACCCGGATGCGACAAGATCTACCCCAGTAGTCCGAGAACGTTCCCGTCGAGACCAATCCGTCGAACCCTGGACCCCGAGACCAGACCCTGGACCCTGTCGAACCCCGAACCCCGGGACCCCAAGATCGTCGAGACCCTAATGTGTGAACCTTCCCGAAACCCTATTTCATAACATAATAACAACTTGTTGCATATTGAATTGCCATACTCGCATGCATCTCTGTGGTTTGGGGGCCTTAGGCCGATTCACCGCTAAATAAATATGGGGCCCCTATGCGGGCAAATCTAGCCTTATATTGGCCTCATTTAAACATGTGTAGCGAATCGGTTCCATCTGTTGTTTTGCTAAACAACATTTAAATTGCGGGGTAGTTAAACAACTGGAACCATCTAATTAATTGTCGGGACCCCGGTTCCGCTTAATCTGACCTAATTGCACCGCACCTTTGCCATGCCATACATCATACATGCATCATGCCGATCTTCTGCCGTTGTATTGAATATTGCATCTGGTGTTTCTTCTAGTGTTTTGCTTCTTCGCGGATAAGGCCGTTGAGTTGATGTGAGCTTCGCCCCGATCTTCGGTCGAACCTTCGACAATGTTTTCAGGCGAGCATCTTCCCCTTTCTACCTATCTTACTTTTATAGTCTTTATTCCCTCCTGTTGATCTATTGCTATCTGTGTTGCGATGCGTTAGTTTCCGTACCTGTGATATACCGTGCAGCCCTATATTGCCTTGGACACATCCTATTACCTGTTGTTTGGTAGATAGTTGGCCTTGCGTGTCGCAGTCGCTTGCTCCGGTGCTGTTGCGTGTTGTCAGGTGCCACAGTTGTTGATGTTTTGCCGCATGTTGTTGATGGAGTTGATCATAGTTTACTTATCGTTCACTTTTAATTTTTGTTTAACAACTAAAATTGAAATAAGCAGAGGCATCGGTGGGTGATAGAAAATATTTGGTTTCCGAACGCCCACTTGTGTCCCGTAAGACCCCGAGTACTTGATACCTGTTCCTTGATTTATCGCGCTATCCACATCCGGGAGGTATATGGGACCCCCTGAGCCAGAGCTTGATTCAGTCTTATTTCTTGGGGCCACAAACTAGTTTGAGGTTTTATTTACGATCCTGTACTTATGCCATGCTACTTTCTGTATTTAAATTGTGCGAGGAGCACACTGTACTGTTTAGGTAAGCGGAATGTTTTCGCGGTATCGACAAGCCCAGCCACACTTTCGGGTTCCCAGTCATTTACAGCCATTGACGCAAACCTTGAGTCCGTCTCGGAGCTTGCTTACTCCGTTGCGGGTGTACTCAATGGGGTGGCCCCCTGAAATATTACTGAATCCTGTGATTGTTCAGTCGTGAAAGCCTCGTTGGGTTTTGATTTGGTTTTTCCGAGGTTGATCGAGCGTGTGTTGCTATTGGTGCACCCCGGCCGGGTAAAACTTTCTGAAAGCCGTGTCCGCGGATATGGACGACTTGGAGCACAGTATCTCGATCATAGACAAGCATAACTAAAGTTTATTGCTATAAATTTGACTCTATAATGACTAGTAATCAGCTTCACTATAATGGAATGGCTAATAATACTGCCCACAATTGCTTGTTTGTCGTGTCGCTTGTGACCATTGTACCTGACTAGTAAGTATTGCAACTACAACGCAATGGCTGTATAAAATTACCAACCACTGCTGGGTTTTGGGATTATATCATGCTATCTGTATCTGATTAGTAATTGCTGCAACTATAACGGAATGGTTAACTAAAAGTGCCCACTGCTTACTTTGTCAGGACGATTATCTAAACCTGAATAGTAAAGTGCCGCAACTATAACTGAGTAAATAAAACTGCCAACTGTGTGAGTTCCTCGGTTGACTTCCTCGTTTGGTCTCGAGGGGGAAACGCCAGGATGGGTTTGTTTGATGGTAGTATCAGGTTGGTTCCGAATAGGTCATTCTTATCCCTCTCTGATCACCGCCAGTTGTATCGAGTCTCTATAGGTTGTTTAGTGCATGCTGCCGCCGCCGCTCAGTCCACCATACCTATGTAGGCGAGGACCGCCGAATTCTAGCCTCGCCGTGTACTGGCCTCAGTACTGACGCTCCTCTTTTTCCTTTGCCCTTTGTCGGCACCCCTTTTGTTTAAGCAGGTTTGAGATCGACGCCGTTAGCAGGGTTACCCTTCCGGCTTGGCCTGGGCAGGGTTATGGACGCCATTGGTTATTCTTCAGGGCTCTTATCCCCATTTGCATCTTGTCCGTAGCTGGACGCTCTATCGTTTTCAAGGTGATTTGGATCTTTGTATATATAATTGTATTCTTGACTCATGGAGTCGCTGTTATATATATATCTGTTCTGTGGGTCCCATCGAGGACTGTTGTGTAATGTTATTACTTCGTTTTCCACCCGCACGAAAGTGCCTGGTGGGCACCTTTGAATCGTTTCTATGCGGGTTTGGCGAATTTCGCACAAACTTGCATAGGTCCGATTTTGAGGGTGTTACAGAGTGCCTTATTTTCTAATGATATTAAGATGTGCACCAACTTTGTTGCTAAATTTTTCCCTTTTTCACTAAAAGGAGAAGTAAAGCTTGGTTTAATAATTTACCTCCTGGATCCATTGATAGCCCTGATTTCTTGATTTCTACTTTCTTTTAGAAATATTTCCCTCCTAGTGCTCGACATGCTGTTTTGCAGAAACTTTTTGATTTTAAACAGGGAGAAGAGGAGAAATTGCCTGAGTCATGGGCAAGGTTCTGTGCTTTGATTCATGCACATCCTGGATGTCCATTACCTAAAAATGAGCTTCTTGATATATATTATAATGGACTAAATGATGACTCTAGAACATACCTGGATAGTTTTGCTGATTGTGTTTTGAGGAAAAGAACTACTGAAGAAGCTGAGGAATTAATGGTTAAAATAAGCAAAATATTATGATTATTGGACTACAACTGAGCCAATTACACCTAAACCAATTGTGCCTGAACCAACCCCAACACCAACACCAAAGAAGAGAGGAGTGATTGAACTAAATGATGAAGTGATGAAACAAGCTAAGAAATGTCTTAAGGAGAAGGGTATTAAATCTGAAGATGTGAAGAATTTACCTCCTATAGAAGAATTATGTAAGCCAATTTCCCACTCATCTACTATTGAGGTACACTCTCTCCAACATTTTTATGAAGGTGATATTCCTTATGGTAAACCTCCCGATGAATGCTTAGAGGAACTTGATATCTTTATTGTTAAGCAAGGTAATTTTAATAAACAAATTCAGAATCATTTAATGGAAAACTCTAGAGCTATTAATGAGTTTAAAGATATTGTGGAAAGAACTTCTAATGATGTTAAAATTCTTGTTAAACATTTCCAAATGGTTCAAACTCAAATTGATCAACTTGCTAAAGTACAAAAAGATGTGCTAGTTAATGCTTCTGGAGATAAACACGCTTATGAAATTAGAACTAGGAGTGGTGCTGCCACTCAGGATCCTTTATATCCTGAGGGGATCCTAAATGAATTGAGCAAGATTCTCAACAAGCTGAAAATATTGGTACTTCTTCTAAGAGAAAGAAAAAGAAACATAAAACAATTGTAGAATCTCCTGAACCTGCTATAGATCCTAATAGTATATATGTCTCTGATGCTGAAACTGAAAGTGGTAATGATAAAAATGATGCTCCTCATAAGAAAGAAATTGAAGAATAACCTGAGAGGAACACTAAGTACACTAAGGAAGATTTTATTGCTAATAAACATGGTAGTGAAAGAGAACCCTGGGTGCAAAAACCAATGCCTTTTCCTAATAAGAAACACAAGTGAAAGGAAAAAGAACACTATAACAAGTTTTGTGAGTGGATGAAACCTTTGTTTTTGCAAATTTCTTTGACTGATGCTATCAAATTGCCTCCTTATTCAAAGTATATGAAGGATATTGTCTCTAATAAAAGGAAGATTCCTAAATAGGAAATTTCCACTTTACTTGCTAATTATTCCTTCAATGGTAAGGTTCCAAAGAAACTTGGGGGTCGAGGGATTCCAACTATTCCTTGCTCTATTAAAATTAATTATGTTAGAACAGCTTTGTGTGATGTGGGAGCAGGAGTTAGTGTTATGCCTTTTTCTCTCTACAAGAGACTTCAACTGGAAAAATTGATACCAACTGATATAACTTTGCAAATGGCTGATAAGTCTACTACTATTCCTATTGGTATATGTGAGGATGTTATGTTCAAGTGGCTCATAATTGCTTGGTATTAACTGATTTTTTTGTGCTTGAGATGCGTGAAGATGATAATATGTCTATTATTCTTGGGAGACCTTTTCTTAATACTACATGTGTTGTCATCAATTGTAATCAAGGAAAAGTAACTTTTAATTTAACGAAAAAGAGCATATTGTCTATTTACCAAAGAAGATTGATAAGAGTTATGGCCTAAATTTAATTGAAAATATTGAGGGCGTCAATGTTGGAGAAATATATTGTCCCATACCACAATAAAATTATGAAACTATTATGATTGGGACTATTGCTATCAATATTGAGGTAACATAAACATTTAGTGAAATGCAAAGTTTTTGTTTTATATAAAATTGTTTTGGTAACAAGACTTGATCAACCTTGTTAACAAAGGGATTTTAATGAACAAAACAATGTTTTCACAATGATTTGCTCACTTTTACTTTATTCATTCCAATCTTTGCTTTTTGTCTTGTTCGTCTTAGTTTTGCTAGTTGCTTGCTTGTTAGAGTGTCTTAGAACTTCTGTAGTTTTAGATTTGGTTTACTTTTGCATCTTTCCAAAATATTTTTCTGCGAGAAAATCAATTTTCATTACCTGAAAATTGCCAAAAAATAAAGTTACCCAAAAAATTCCAGAAAATTCATATTAAATTTTTACACGAAAAAGGGGCAGAGTGGTACCTGGAGTGACCTAGGGGGACCCACCAGGCAGGCACACCCCCTGGTGGCGCGGCCATACCAGGGGCGCGTCTGGCCCTAGTGTGGGCCACCCGTGGCCCTCCACTTAGTCTCCTTCCTGCCACTTCTTTCTCTCTCCCGAAAAATACCAGAAAATTTCTCATAGCTCGAGTTCTTGCTGTTCTTGCTCCCGATTTTCGATCTCCTTGCTCAGCCCATCTTTGCTGCTGATTTTTGGAGGGATTGCTCTCCGGTGTGTGCCTCCTCCGCTTGTCCAATTAGATTTTTGATTGGTGGATTATATATTGAGTATTTTGCTACTATAGGTGATAGGTTATGTGAGTTTGCATGCTTGTTATATGCTTAGAGAATTCTTTTTGATGCATGTTTTGCCCTCTTGCAAGTCCCTATAGTAGTTTGCCATCATTTATTAACTTGGAAATCACTTGGTTTGATGTTTGTCTAATTTTTTTAGAAAAAAAGGGATATGGACAACCATACTTTTGGAGAAGTATTTGAAAGAGATACACCTAGGAGGGCAAGGCCTTCAAGATCAGCCTCTCAATTTAGGCCATCATACAATGATGATCTTATTGTGCCGCGCTTTGGCAATGACGGAGATGATGGAGATGCCCACCCATCTACCTTCCCTTGTTTTACCTTTTTGAAAGTTGCAGGGATCCTCTATAATTTCTTAATTCTTGTTCAGAGGGTTGGTCTAACCGATTACATGCAGGATGAGAGTGAGCAATATGCTTTTCTCATCAAAAAAATTTATGGAGAGTTTCACTTTCACTAACACACCTTTTAGTTCAAAAATTTCATTCAAAATCTATGATAGGCCTATCACCATGACATTAAAAAGATTTTGCAGCATTATAGGTATTGGCATGGCTGGGACGGTGAAGAAGATTCAAGGTTGACCCGCTGATTTGTTGGAGCTCTACCGTTGGGTAACAAATGATGATGACCGCACAACCCAGCAGCGGGAAGATAAGAAACATTCAACTTCCAGCTCTCAGATATTTTGCTTATTATCTTGCCACTAGCATTCTTGGTAGGGAGAACACTAGCAGTATTTCCAACTATCATTTGGCTTTTCTCGCTGCTGAGATTAATAATGAAACCAGGTATAATCTTAGTTATCTCATTGCTCGCCACCTAGCTGCTAGAGGATCTATTTATGGGGGCATTATTGTTGCACTCGTAGTTGCTGCCTTGGACCTTTCTGTTGATCCGAATGATACAGTACTAGCTCCACAGAGGCTTGATCTAGCTGCCATGAAAGCACATCACTTTGTTACTGCTAGCTCTAGCATTGAGAGTTTAGTTTACAGGATTATGTTTACTGGCGGGGATGAGAGGGAAATTCCTCTGCCATAGTCTACTTTGTTTAGTATTTGTAGGAGGCCATGGTCACGCTCCAAGGAGGAGATGGACGATCAACTCCGTTTGCTTGGTTTCCACAGGCACTACCAGGGGGATGCGCACTCTTATGACTACTCTGTGCACTACACAGGGGCTTCCTCGAGTACGTACTAGGACGAAGGCACCTCTTCATCATATTATGGAGGCGCTCCTTCTTGGACAGGTTGGGAATGATTACCACTTAGGCCAAAAGCCTAGGCTTGGGGGGAGGTATATCGATATCACACTCATCTACATATCATGTTCCGTCAGTACTTTGCATATCCATATTTCGTTTTCTTTTTAGTTTTTGTTTCTTCTTTCCAAAACACAAAACGACCAAAAATATTTTCGTTGTTTCTCTTTGTTTACTTCTTTAGCTTTTAGCTTTTAGATTTGGTTGATTTTCCTTCTTTTTTTAGCTTCGGTTTGTTATAAAAAAATCCAAAAAGATTTTGCTTTGTTTGCTTTTGCCTTCAGTGCTTGCTTTAAAAAAATCGAAAACCCAAAAATATTTGTTGGTCTTCTCTGGTTTTGTAAAGTTCGTTGCAGGGTTCAGCGGTCCTAAGTGGCTCCTTCGGAGTTTGGTTTTATCTTATTATTCAAGCCACACAAGTGAAAAGCAATAATGATGATTTATGACAACTCAAGGTGTGGTAAGACGCTGGTAATGAACTCTATTTGTTTTCATTTTTATACATATACTCATCATTGTGGTCATGCTTAGTCTGTTCATGTAAGGTGTATGTTATTTAATGGATGCTTAGTAGTTCTTGCTCTCTTATGATTAGCTCTAACTTGCTAATAGTTTGTAGCAGGTCATATAAATGTTTGCTTGCATTGTTCTATTCATAAATTGGTATGATATTGTGGTATCCTCTTTTGAATTCTTCATTTGAATCGACTTGACACATGCTCACGCATGCATATGACTAAACAAAAAGTCAGTTAAGCCTTGATGATTTATTTTGCCTCAGAGTTCTTGTATCCCTTTTATTCCATGATTAATTTTGTTTTGTTGCAAGCATGATTATGACAATTACTACTCTCTCGGTTGTCGCTCCCTTTCTATTGCTAGCCTTCACTTGCGTTGAGTATGAACTCTACTCGTACATCCAACTCCCCAAAACCAAAATTTTCAAAAAGTGTCCACCATATCTACCTACTAGCATCATCACTATTCCGTGCATATTTATTATGCCTCGTTTTCTTCCAAATAAAATGTTTGCTTGTTATGTGAAAGTTACTTAGTAAAGCTCTCACAAACTTGATGGCACACTTTATTTTCTTGCACTTAATAAACCTAAACCATTGTGACTGTCCATGAAAGTTATATGCTTGCAAATTATAGGCTGGGAGTTAGCAGAACCGTGCTGTCACGGGGAACACTTTCAACACCTATAAATATTATCCAGTTGATATCGTGCTCTTTTGTTTACGGATGTCGGCGGTGTGAAATAAAAGGGGAGCTTGTAAGTCCATGGAGTTATGTATATGTGTTAGAGAAACGCCTGGGTGGCTAGCCTAAGCCATGCTTAATCATGGTGGAAACTTGCAGCATAACCATAGTGAGCAATCTGTGAAGCATCCTCAATAAAAACCTATGCGAATAGAAAATAAAAGGATCGATGAGATGCTCATTGTCTGTTGCCTTGTCATTTTGATATGGGATAGTTCGTGTGTCATGTGGCAAGGTGTACCCTGTTGGCGGTTCTCTATGATACACATACACTTATAATGACAAGAACTTACCGGTAACTAAAGTTGAGTAGCATGAGGAATGGCCCTCGTACTCAAGGGACATGCGATTTCCAGTTTATGATCTGTCAAGCATATAACTCAAATTTGACTTCACTTTAACCTTAATCATTTAAAGATTCCTATGATAGGGGCAATGAGAGCTCAAAGCTAATGAGTACCATACTTTCAGCATTTGGATGCCTTTCAAACTTTTCAAAACCTTTTCACTTCTTTGTTGAGTCACCACTTATTCTATGAGCACTTTATTGAGAGCATAGCTGTCATTCTTAGTGTAATGTGCTTATCCCAAAACACGGTTAATTGTGACATAAATTTGATACTTGTATCTTTGATATCTTTACTTCTAGTCTTCACTTGACTTCAGAGGTGCCTTGGCATTTATGTTTTGCTCCACAATCAAAGGCAAGCGAGATACCACTTTATCATACCTTCTTATGAGCATTACAATGTTGCTTATGCTTATGTTTCATGTTGCTTATTATTATTGTGTTGGAATCTCTTCATAGCTTGCATGACTATTGAGTAGACTCATTTGCATACTCCTTATTATGAATTGTCTAAGTATTTGATCATATGCTGAGAATATATACATCACATGAAGCAAATGTGTTCATGAAAGTTTCTTTTATCACACTCATTTTTCAACTGAATTTCTTGAGGACAAGAAATAAGTTAAGCTTGGGGGGAGTTGATACGTACAAAACGTATCTACTTTCCTGAACACTTTTACTATTATTTATCCTCTAATTTGTGTGTTTTGGATACAACTAACATGGACTGACGCTGTTTTCAGCAGAATTGCTTTTTAGTGTCTCGTTTTTGTGCAGGAAATCAACTTTCAGGAAAAATCCCGAAAAATATCGCAAAAATCCTATTTTACCAGAAGACTCACGGATCCATAAGACGAGACGGAGAAGGGCCAGGAGGGGCCCACACCACCTGGTGGCACGAGCCAGGTCAGGCCTCGCCAGGGGGTGGTGTGGCAACCTTGGGAACCCCCTCGATCTCCCCCTTCGCCTACATAAGCCCTCTGACCAAAAACAGAGGGGGGTTCGAAGTTTTTCCAGATAGAGTTTGGCTGCGCCGCCACCACCAGAAACCGCGATTCGGAACCAGAAACTCCGTTTTGGCACCCTGCCAGGACGTGGAATTGGAAGAGATCATCGCCATCATCATCACCGACGCCTCTCCATCAACCATCCATGTTTCCCCCATCCATGATTGAGTAATCCCCCGTAGTAGGCTATGGGGATGGTAGGGATTGCGTGAGATCTATCATGTAATTGCATCAAATTATTAGGGCATGGTGCCTAGTATCTTTGTTAGTGCTTTTTGACATTGTTGCAACTTGTTATGCTTAATGCTTGTCACTAGGGCCGAGTTTCATGATCTTAGATCTGAACATGTTATTGATTCATGATGATAGTATTATTTGTGATCTTATCTGCAAGTTGTTTACACATATTATTGTCCGGAACCCGAGGCCCTGAAGTGATAGAAATTGGGATAACCGGAGGGGATGACTGTGATACGTGTGTTCACAGAGTGTTAATGCTTTGCTCCGGTACTCTTTTAAAATGAGTACCTTAATTGCCAGTAGATTCCCTTGAGGCCCCGCAACAATGGGCTGGCAGGACAAAAGATGTTGTGCAAGTTCTCATTGCGAGCACATATGATTATATATGGAACACATGCCTATGATTGTTTAGTACTTGGATGCTTTATCTTATTTATCTGCAAATGCCCTTGATCTTGATATTACATGAATAGTCTTCTCCATGCAACACCCATCCATCCCTATGCCTACCGCACTCAAATCCTGCTGTTTGCTACTATTGTTACTACTGCCTTTATTTTACTACTATTGTTAGTTTGTGTAACATCCCAGGATTATCACCTAGAAATAAAGAGGACACAGGGTTGTGCATTGCATTCATGCATAAGAAAATCCAGGGAATTTTCGCGCAAAACCACAAGAGGCTATAGAGGGATCGAGATCTTCCTTGTTCTGATGGAAACACCAGGACAGGTGCGATGGAATTCGACATGACCTCTATTATACTTTTGTATTTTTGGGGAAGACAATTCAAATCTGAATATTAACTTGATGGATTTGAATATTAAAAGAATTTGAAATAGAATTAGAATTGGAAATTTAATTATAATAAAGGATAAGAGGTGAATTCTTATTTATGAATAAGATTCAATATTCAAAATTATTCGAAATAAAATTTAAAACACAAAGAGATAAGTGTTTCTCTTGCCATTGGAGAAATGGGGTTTAGTTCATCTTAGATGGGGGTTAGGAATTTGGACATGACCTTTGTTGAATTTATAATTTTGGGGAAAAGAATTTGCATTCAAGACTTCAAATATGAGATCATACAATTCAAATATAACTTGAATTTAAATTTAAATCTTAAAGTATTATAGAATATTTCATAATAATAAAACAAAATGGTATAAATAAATATAATCTTTATTACATAAATGGAGTAACTCAAATAATTTTTATTACAATAAGAAATATATATTACATTGTCTTTACAAATGAATGGAATAAGAAAAATAAAACAAGTAAACTTTATTGAAGATAATACAATAATACAATGTCTTTACATTATTCAAACAGAAAAGTAAATTACAAAAGAAGTAAGTAAAAATCTAAAACTAAACTAATCTTCACTTTCCCCATCTTTTGAATCTTTCATTTATATTTCTGATCTTACACCTGCAATTAAAAAGAAAGAAGAATAACAAAGAGAAAAATAAGAAATGGATTAGTGGTTAATCTTTGCTCTCAGTCTGACAGTGAAATGCACTGTTGGACACATCATTGAGCTTTTAAATTGAAGGGGCAAGTTTCACCAATGTATGTATATGATCTTATCATAAAAAGAGGCTTCAGGTTCAGCATCATAAGCCAGGGGGCAAGTTTCACCTTGGTTTCATATAGTAAACAGATAAGAAGTAAAAAACCATCCAGAAATATCAAGGAAGTACTTGATCTGATCAATGAGTCACAGCAAGCAAGCAAGCTGCTCACACAACCATGCATATGGGTGTGTTGTCAACACAGTAGCAGCCCAGGAAGGAGACAAGAAAGCCAGCTTATGTACATAAAGGGGGTGAACCAGCCGTAGCAGCAAGCTACTATTTCCCCTCCACACTTCAAAGCACATTCCCCATTCCATCCTCTCATCATCAAACCAAGAATGCTTAGATCATTTCCCCAAATCCACCACTTAATCATTATCTGGTTGCTTACTTAAGCCTTCCAAGAAAAGATCAAGTGAGCAGAAGGAGGAGTAGATCAAGATCAGCAGCCTCACAAGGAGGAGTAGATCAAGATCAGCAGCATCACAACTAGTAGTATACCATGATCCCCAATAGGCCACCAACAACAGGTACCAGTCCAAAAATAGCACTTAGATCATGCAGCACTTGTTCTTATTAGCTTGTATCATCTGATTCAAAAGAAATAATGGCTAGGATACAAATCATCCAAATCCAGCTACCCATCAACTAGAGGTTGTCTAGGAGGATTAGAAGGAGACTTCTCTCAATCTTCATAGGGTTGCTATGCAAGGCTCATCACAGAGAAGTGTAGAAGACCAAAAAGAAAACCATAGTATCTGTTCTTAATAAATTTCCACCTTAGACTGAGCATCATAGGTCAGGGGCAAATCCATCTAAAACTTTAAGGGCATCTAGATGAATGAAACTATGTTCAGGGCATTCCACAGTAGCAACTCAACAAGTAGTAGATCATAGTAGGTTACTAGAATAGCAAAAGAAGAAATCATCTGCTAACAGGCAGAATATGTGTCCATATCATTTCCCCAGACATAGAATCTAAAAATCATCTGTTAGCTCTTATACACATCAATAGTTCTATTTAAGCCTCGGCCTTTTGCATCACTGGCTAGAGAATTTTAGATTATTAGCCACATATAAATTCATCTCAAATCAGTGGTTCCATTTCCATTTATACAAGTACTGGAAATGCATCAGATTATTCTAGTTATAAAACCACTAGGCACACTCAAATCAGAGGTACCACAGTGACATCTAAACCAACATAAGCCACCACTTGATCTTGCCACATCATTTTCCTAACTGATGTTCTAGGAATCGGGTGTGTAAATTATTTCATTATAGAAAAGTTCTATAAAACAGATCCTTTCTTAAATCCTCAAGCAAGAATTTCTTCATTTGCTTCTATAAAACTTAAGCCTCAACTTAAGATATCATGTACTAGGGAGGGTCCAAACTTCTAACCAGCAACATTGTAGCATGGATGTATATATAATCTAGTTCATGTGCATCCCCCAATGAGGTACCACATCAGCCAGAACAGTTGCTTAAAGCCAAGTATGGCATATATGCAATAGCCAGGAAACCAAAGAGACACCACTAGCCTAGATGGCAGCAAGTCATACTACAACAAGTGTTTTATTCCAAGTCCATTTACTGCAAGCTAGCTGATGCATAACATCTATACCTAGATTATATCAATAAACCAAAATCAATCCAGGCTGATTTACAAGTTAATTAACCACCACATAGCTAAAAATAATAGTAATGTGTCATCAGCTAGTAGCAAGCCGAGATCAACATATAAATGACAAATCAAGAAGTCATTTAGCCTAAATCAAACTAACCAAATACCCACAGATAATTTCAGCAGTAAAATTGACCCTAGAACAGAGTCTCAGCACTAATACGGATAGTCGTATCACCACTAATAGAGATCTAGATATAAACCAAGAAGGGAAGAAGCAGTATGACTTACAAATGGTCCTTGCTAGATACTAGAAGAGGAAGCAGAGATTGGCCAGCGATGAAACATCCGACGGCACGGGGAGCACCCGAGGGCGCTGCAACCCGCGCCAAGCCGTGGTCGCGATGGCCATAGGAGAAGAAAGCAGCAACATCACCAGCACCGCACCACCATCATTACCACCACCCTAGGAAAGATTAGCAAGCCAGGTCGAGGAGAAGCACCAGAAGGCAAGACCGTTGGAGAGGGGCTCACGTTCTTCCACGAGCCTCAACCAAAGGCGATGGCGCGAGAGCCGCACCGTGACCTTGAGCCATGGCGGCTAGGGTTTCGGCCAGAAGCGCACATAGCCTCGATTGAACCCAATCGACGTAGAGAAAGGGGAAGAGGGGGCGACGGCAAGGAAAGAGGGAGGTGGTCGAGGCGGAGTTTGGCCGGCGAGTGGCTGCGAAGGAGGCGGCCAGCGGCGGTCGAAGTGGCTGGCGGCGGCATCGCACGGGAGCAAGGGGAAAGGATAAGGTCTGTGTGTGTATGCGTGTGTGTGGAGTGGGGGGTGCGCCGGGGGAGAGGGTTCTGTCAGGGTCCAGTTGGGCCAGGCCAGCCCACATACCCAACCAAATGGCCCAAGTCAATTAGGTTTAGAAATAAAAAATTGAATTACTAAAATAACCTCCAAACATTTCTAACGATAGAAAATTATAGAAAAATCCTAAAAATACATATGATATATCAAAATGACCACAAAAATAATATTTACCTAATAAAAATATAATTTTAAGTGTTTAAAATAAATTTAAAGTAAAATAATTATTAACACCATTAAATCTTAAATGAAATTTTATAAAATAAAACATAAACCCTAAAAATAAATAAGAAATCATTTTTGTGTATCAAAATAAATCTATTATTTTATAAAAATACCCACTTAGAGTTTTACAAATAAAACATAAAGCAAATATTTAAAGACACTTAACTCTTTGATGAATTTTATATAAATAAAGATAATACTTAAAAATAAATAATATTCATTTTTAAGGTCTTGAATAAATATATTACACTGGAAAAATATTAAATATATTATTAGAAAAGTCTTTAATATTTTACCTAATACCTGTTTTGTGAGTTCTTTAAAAACAATTCTTAAGTAAGAAATAATCACAATTCTTATAAAACCTTAAGCAATTAGTGTCTTAGTACTAATTCCAAACCCATAACTTGAATTCATAATCAAACTTAAGTATAACTTTTAACTTTAAAATATTGTTTTAAAAATCTTATTAAGAATCCTTTTAAATAAACATTGGGTATTACCCATTTATATAATATGGTGAATAATCATTATATCTTTACCACTAATAACATAACTTTAAATTCTAACAAATTACTAAGACCATCTAATTATGCTTCCATTAAATATATACATATTATTTTCTTAATCAGCAAAACAAATTTAATCCAATCATTCACTTAAATATAAAGTGAATAATTCCACACCTTAGTTATACCTATCATAAATCTAAAACTTGGGAATAATTAAAATATATTACATCTTAAGTTTACTTAACCTTTTAAAGTTAACTTCAGTCTCAAAGCTTATAAACATCATGTCTAATAAATCCCTTATGTTTTTATAGTTAACTTTGGTCTATTTAAACTTAAGACATAAAGCATCTCAAGTCCAAACTAGTACATCAAACACCAAAAGACATTGATCATGTTCTATTAACAATGATTGTTATTTAAACCTTAGAAAGGAAATCTTTTCTTCAAATGTTATTCTTTTTGCCACTTCAAGCAACAACTCTAGGATAGTTATTTCAAACCTTAATAATCCAATACATAGACTTCCATCCTAATCACCAAATAGCAACTAATCTAAATCTTAAATTACTATTGCACTCTACTTTTATATCTTGTATATCAAAACTTAAAATCCCTATAGATGCATTTCATGTGAAGTAAAAACTTGAAGATAAACCAACTATTAAAAGAATCACCTAAGTTCACTTCACTTGCAGTATTGGGGTTTCACTTCGGGGTTTTTACGAAGTGCATAGCATTACTTATGCACAACAACATCTTGCTTCTTTAAACATTAGTCCTTACTGGACCAATGATGATGATTTCAGATATTGGATCTTATGTCCTCTCGAAGACCATGAGTGCATAATCTTGCAATCACAAAAGGCAAGTTCACACTTTCTCATGTCCTTTGATTATTTTCTGTAAAGTATTTTGCAAATCCAGTGTTATCATCACTTGCATTTGAAAAAGGTCAGAAAACACTATTTTCATAATAATATGATTATAGGTTATTTACCATGAGGTAATAACCTACTATGAAAGTTCCAGTGGTAAAGGAACATATTATCTAGGACTTAACAACCAATGTCGACAGTGATTCTTGCGCCGTATATCACGCGTTAACCATGAGATTTGGAATGGGACAGAGAAGTCAGCTGTATCTTCTTCCTCTCGCATGTAGCCGGATGTGCAGGTCCTGGCTGTTATCACTCGTAGCGTGCATATTAATTGGTAATTCATAGAGGATATGCAACATATGGGTGGGAACCCTCAACGTCCCATGATAGTTCTGGCATCTAACGGTTTGTACAAACCATTGCCGTAATTCAATATGTGGGCATGGTGTACACCAAGGAGGCATGCGGGGTCGCGAAGGGGGCAGTGATTGGCTTGGATCTTAGACTGGGCCCCATACCAAGGAAGTATGGACAAGGTCATGACTTGGTTGTGCAACAAGGCTAAGGTCTCTCATGGGTAAAGTAACGCACCTCTACAGAGTGTAAGAATTGTAACTTGTTACTCCCTGTTCCGGGAAGGAGCTGCGAAAGCGGCGGGAAAGGAACTCCATGAAAGTTCTGGTAAACCCGTGAAGGCTGACGGACATAGCTTTTCAGAATAAAAGCAACCTTTGAAGAAATGTTTATGAAAACCTGCATTGCCTACGACCCATGGTCTGTGTCTGCAAATATAGTGCATCAAACACTCCTTTTTTAGTGGACTTGCTGAGTATGCTCGTACTCAAAGTATCTTCTTAACCCTTGCTAGATTCTAAAGCCAGTATAGACGATGTCTACATCAAGTTATGCTCTAGGAATCATCACCAGAACCTAAAGTTCTTCAATGAAGTCAAGAAAGTCAACATATACATCAACTCAAGTAAAGACGAATTATTGATTAGATAAGAATATAATCTCTAGCCATAGAACCTATTTCTGTAGAGTATTGCAATAGCAGCAATACAAGCCAAATAGTTAGATGCTAATTTTATTAGCATAATAGTTGTAAGATGTTTATTTCTGATTCTTCTTTGTAAGAAGTTTCTTTCTCTCTCTTTAACCTAGAGTGTTCTCTGGATCTTGTGTAAAGAGTTGAGTTGTAACCTATAGTCATGTCTTGGACCTGCTATGTTTCTGTTGTACTACTCTGAGGGATGTAATACTAGTGAACGGTGTTTCATTGGTGTTATATCAATGACTATAGTATACTACATCATGAAGTGGTATGCTGGGTCACCGCAGTTGGTACCAGAGCATATGCTTTGACCTTAGGATTAAAACCATTCTAGGAAGATCTGTTGGTTGGATAGTGACGATAGGAACCATCTCATCTAAACCAAATAGTCTAATGACTTGTGATGAGTATCCACTTGAGGATAACCTTGTCACACCTAAGTCACATGCTTAAGTCATTCTTTCTTAGGAGTAATTATTTGCCTTTTCTCAAGTATAGTGTTCTTTAGTGTCTTCCTAGTGTAAGATCCCTCCCTTTATAAAGGTAAGGAATCCCTGTGATTGCAATGCTAGTCCCTGGATCAATGCTAGCATCCACAGTTTAAGATGAAGTACAATCATTATTACACATCATTCCCGAGACAAACATAGTCTTTTACAAACTCCATGGCCACATGCCTAATACAAGAGTTCAAATATATAATAAGATAAATAAGTCTTCATCTTCATGTGCCATAGGCAAGCATGTTGAGTGTAGACTCATAACCCCTAATCATCATCAGAATAACCTGCAACATCACAAGTTACAGCCACAGTGGGTCAATACATTGGAATTGTATTGGCAAGTGATACCTTAGTTGAATATTAGCAATCTAGATACTATATGCATTTGGCTAAGTGTAGCTTAGGCTTGCTTTGCTCAAAATAGGTTTTACCTATCAGTTAAAAACACTAAGTTTTCTTTGATAAAACTTTCCCAAGGAATCACCAATAGACATTGGTGATCCTTCACCCTTGTTCAACCACAAGTTTTAACTTAGAAATTTGGATGAGGAGATTCTTGATAGCTTCCATGTCTTGATGCTCAAGTTGTCCAATACCAGGGACATGGCTAAGTACTTAGATTCTTCCATCTGCAGAGGTTGTGCACTTTCCCCACAAGACTTGATTTTCACCAAGACAGGACCTTTCAGAAGCCTTCCCTTAGAACAAATGGACGCGTTCCAACCTATCATCCCACTACCACCAACTATCCAAATGGCTAAGTTATTGCATCCTATGTGATCCAGGCAGAGCCCATATTGCCATGTGGCTGCACTAGAAGCTTCTTAACATATGGCATCTCAAATCCCTTTGTTCCTGGGTGGCTTTCCACAAGTGAGATACACAAGGTAAACCATAGAAATGGTCCTTGTGTAACCACTCAACACAAACCATTCTTTCCATTAAACCCAGGTGTTTCATTCACTTAGTTGTTTTATTAAGCAAAAACACAAGTCATAGACTTAGAAATATTTTCACATAGCATGAATATATAACCACCCTTGGTTGCTACTAGCTAGGCTAAGCATGGAAATGGTAAGCATATTAACTTAGAGAAATTTCTAACAATTCTACAACTACTAGGATTTAACAAGCATAGTAGATACTTATCAAAATATTCATGCAAGTCCTATACAAAATATTTCTAGTGCATAGTTGAAATATATAGGAATAAAATCATGAAGCACCACTTGCCTTGGTAGTTTGGGGAGTAGCAACAATCTTCACAATCACAATCACTATTTGCACCAAAATCTACATATAAAATATTGGCACAAAAATCACATAACAAATTATACAAACAAAAATATATGAATGCATGCAAATGCCATGTGATTGTTTTTCTACACCAAACAAGTCTAGTGTACAGTACTGAAACATAAATAAGTCTAAGATACTCAAAATAGTTTCTATTTGATCTTTAAAAAAAATTCAAATTATTTTTATAACCAAATTAAGCCTACACAAGTTTATGCAAAAACAACCATTTTTACAGAGGCAAAACATTAAACACATTGCATAAACAGATAGGATTTTCTCTCTTGATTCCAATGATATAAAATTTGTAAAATTTGAACCTGGGGATCAAAAGTTATGAATTTTACAAGTTTGGTTAACTAATAGATCAAATTTCTGTTTTAAATTTAAACTCAGGCCACGCGGCGCTCTCTGATTCGTTAGTACCTCTTCGCACGGATCGACCAGTGTGGACCGCACGATCTAAAATAAATCGCACGGCCAGATATAACTCGTACCCCTTTGCTTAAGTCATCTATCAGATGCGTTGGATCTAGATCCAACGGTCCAGATCTAACAGACCTAAAACGGGCGGCGCTGCGACGGTGGATGGCGGCGGCGCGCTCGGGCAGTGATGTTGCCGGTGATACAGGAAGCGAGGAAGGCAGTGGAATAGCTCACTGAGTTCACGTGATGACGCTGGTGCTCGAGGTGTTCGTTGGCGAAGGGGCGCACCGTGGAGGTCGTTGGGGCTCGTCGGAGTCGTGCGTGGCGTCGGGTGTTCACTGCCGGAGACGGAGGCGACGTTCTACGGCGCAATGAGATGAACGAAAGGCATTAGAAGATGCACAGAAGCAAGGCGAACACGGTCGTAAGATTTAGGGGTCAAGGGGCAGTCTGGTTTTACCGTGATTGTTCGCCGGAGTCGGGCGACGCTTCGGTCGTTCGCGGGGCTCGACGGAGATGACGACTTGGGGTGATATAGAGCAAACCGAAAGTGTGAGAAGATGCGCATGGGCAAGACAGGCAAGCTCGTATGAACGAGAGGTGAAGGGGAGCACGGGGTTCACCGGAATAGGTCGCCGGAGTGTGTCGGGCAGCGGCCTTGCAGCTCGAATTGCCGGCAGCCTGGTGGCGGAGTGGGGGTGCTGAGTGAGGGGAAAGACTCGCGGTGCGGAGGGGTTTAAGTAGGCAGGGGCTCGACAGGAAATGCCTGCAGAATCAATGGCAATTACGCTGCGCGATCAACGCCAGCAATGGCAGCGGCGACATGTTCTTCGCGGGATTTGGGGAAGACGACGGTGATGTGGACGGGGCCCAGGAGTCAGGGAGGGGGGTGGGTTCTGCGCAGGTGAGGAAAGACAGAGAGAGGAGTGGCCCGGGTGGGCTGTTTTGGCTGTTGGGCTGAAAAGCTAGCGCCCGGCCCAGTTCTATTTCTAATCCCTTTTCTTTTTCCAAATCGATTTTCAGGAATCTTTTTCAAACAAATTCAAAAGCATTTGAAATTCCAAATCTTTATGGATTTTTGTAAAGTGTAACCTGCATACTTTTGAATATAAAACCATGCTGTCTCATTAGACTTGCTTGGTCCTTTTGAAAATTCAAAATAAACAGTGCCTTAGCACATGATTTGATAAAGATTTGAAAATGGTTTTAATACCAAACTTTGTTTGGAAAAATTTGTCCAAGCTTGGAACTCAACCTACCAATCCTATGAACTCACAACAATGGTTTTAAAACAAATATTCCCTCACTAGAGAGTGGCATTGAATCAATGCTTGTTTACATAAAATAACAAGCACCCAAATGCTTCTGTTTTGTAAATGGCTTTGAATTTGAACCCTAAATGATCATGAATGCATGGATGATATGCAAAGCTTTGAAAACATGATTTTAGGGATGTTACACCGAGGGAGACATAAACCACCAAGATACTGTAGGAAAGTCAATTGGTCACAGTAAAATAGGATCAAGTGTAAGATATCAATTGACGTAGTTTAAATTGTGTAGCCTAACCCTAGAATTCAAGTAGCACAATGGAATCTTATTGTCAGTCGGTAACCAAAGACAGTATGATGGATATCATTAGGATAAATGTGGATGTAATGAGTAGTAATCATGTGGGATTCACATGAGAATTATACGTGATGATGTGGAATTATGTTAGGATTTAATGAAAGAGTAAGGTGAAACAAAGTCATCATGGCTAGATTAACTCTTAAATCATGATGAATAGGTAAAACATAACAAGATCATGGTGAGATTAGCTCTGAAACCATGATATAAGTAATTAATTGATTATCTTGAGGTAGAAGTAAGATAATAACCTGGTAGAACTATGATAGAAGTCATAAGTGCTAGAATTTTTTTCCTAATCTATAAATAAGTTAGAATTTGATTAGTCATTTGGAGTAATCATGTGAGGTTAGTTTATTAAATAATGATAGGTTGGTTATATGAATCATTCTAAAAGTGATACAGAAGTTTAATTAAAACCAAATTGAGACTACTTTGCTTAAGATTATCCTATTGCAATTGAGCAATTTGGGTAAATGTTGAGACAAAATATAGTTTGACCCTAAGTGCTAAGTATCACGATGTAAACCTATATGAGGAGGTGTCATATACTACACAACTAAGTCTGAATTCTACAGATACTATACTCAACTACTACGTTCTGGGCTTAGAATATTGTGTGTTATATGTACCACATTTGGATTTATTTGTTTTTCTTGGATCTTCTTGATTGACTAGATCTGTACATGAAGTTTGACTTGGTGTGCAAATGCATGTTGTAACATCCAGTCACTACTTGATGTTATATACCTAGATAGAGTAAGGGAATTCGTATAAGGGAGTGACGAATTTCAAAGACCACAATGAAGATTTACATGAAGAATGAAGCCAAATATAAGGAGTATCAACGCAATTTAAAGGATGGATCAAGCTCAGATCATTACTAATCAGCAGTAAGAAGGAAGATTAGTGTAGAAGATGTATGGAGCAACAAGAAGTAATGAACTTAAGGTTAAATCAAAGTAGGTAATGTTGCTAAAGAAGTTAATGAAGTAGTTGAATCAAGTTCATAGAAGTATCATGAATAAATACAAAGAAGTAGCTTTGAAACCAAAATGGTATTCAAGCTCTGACAATTCAGAGAGAATGCCAGAGGTATATCGGAAACCATAGGATAGTCCACAGCTGGTATTTGATCCACAGTTGGAATCTTGTCCGTAGCCGGTGTGGGTGTCCCAACCTAATAAGGTTGATCCCTCCTGTGTTTTACAATGCTAGTCCCTGGATCAATAGCTAGCATCCACAGTTAAGATGTAATATCAAGAAACAAAGGTCATAGTATAACTTTATAACCAGGAATAACATAAGTTTATTACATCAAACATAGCTCATTAGGCTATTACATTACATTGCAGCGGAATAACTATAATCATGGGGTCCTTCATCTTCAAAGTGCCACAGGCAGATGTTGGTTGTAGACTTTGTAATCCTAATCAAACAATCTTCACTAAAATCAATCAAACCTGCAACATACAAGTTACGGCCACAAAGGGTCAATACATTTGAATTGTATTGGCAAGTGATACTATGGTAGTATAGTGGAGTCTATCATCTAAATGCATTTGGCTAAGTGGAGTTGAGGCTTGCATTGCTCAAAATAGATTTTTCTTATCATTTTGAAAATACTAAGTTTTTGTTTTGAAAAATTAATTCCCAAGGCATCTAGCAATCAAAGACTGAAGATCCTTTCCAAGGCATCCACCAATCAAAGACTGAAGTGCTTGGCAAAACCATTTTTTTCAATCAAAGATTTCAAGATCCTTGTACCAAGCCATCTCTCCATCAATGATTGAAGAATTCAAACAACCCTTGTTCAAACCACAAGTTTTTAATTTAGAAATTGGAATGATGAGATTCTTGATTGCTTCCATGTCTTGATGCTCAAATTGTCCTTTACCAGGGACATGGCTAAGTACTTCGGTTTTACACTCTGCAGAGGTGGTGCACTTTACCCACAAGACTTGGTTTCCCAAGACAAAATCTTTCAGAAGCCTTCCCTTAGACCAAAATGGACGCGTTCCAACCTATCAAACACTACCACCCACTGTCCATTTGGCTAAGTTCTTGCAACCTATATGATCATGGCAGAGCCCATATTGCCAAGTGGTTGCACTTGAAACTTCTCAACATTTGACATCTCAAATCTCTTTGTGCCTGGGTGGCATACCACAAGTGAGATACACAAGGTTCCTGGCCTTGTGTAACCACTCAACATAACCCAATCCTTCCATTCCACCCAGGAGGTTCATTGACTTAGTTGTTTTATTAAACAAAACCTAAGTCTTCCGACTTAGAATATTTTTCCATAGTGTGAATATATTTTCCACCCATGTTTTCTATTAGCTAGGCTAAGCTTGGTAGTATTAGGAAACTTAACTTAGGAATTCCTACTAAGGATTCATCTACTAGGTTTCCCTATAGCAAGATATATACTTAGCAAAATCCATGCAAGTTTACTTAGCAAAATCACTAATGCATAATAAAAGTAATGGGATAGAAAGTATGAAGCATCACTTGCCTTTTTGGTAGAGTATAGGTTCACTTCTTGATCTTTACAACAATCACACTCTTCAAGTCGCTACAATCCATCAAGCAAGGCACAAACTCAATCTACCAATCAAGCAAAACAATATACATAAATAACAAAGTCAAAGAAATGCATGCAAGCATGCCAAGCTTTGTTTTGTTTGAAAAAGTGGTTCCTAGTGGGTCATAGTCATTTGGGTACATCTAATGGTCATTTCCTAAAGTGGCCAAGTCATTTGCAAAAGGTTTCACTTTTAAACCATTTTCAAAACAAAGTGTTATTTTATGTGGTGTAGAAATATTTTTACTAAGGCATTAGCCCATAGGGTTCACCAAATGAGTTGCTATTGCAAAACTTGGTGTTTTTGGGTCAGTAGGTTTGGTCCAAACTATTTTATCAAAGTTTCTTTTCCATAAACATTTTTATAATAAAAACTATTCCTTTTATTTGGCTAGAAAATGACTTAGTCAAGTAATCTAACCTAAATTATACAAAAATCATTTCTAACACCAAGGGTTGGTTCCTAGGGTCAGTAGGGTCACAACAAACCAATTGGCAAAGGTTTGATCTCAAAATTCATTTTTAAATGATTTTTCTAATGTTAGCAAGCACACAAAAGAATCTGCAAAATCAAACAATCTATCAAATACTATTTGCTAAACTAAGGGTAGGGTTGGCTAGGGCTTGTTCTCCTGAATCCATTGATATAAAATTTGCCAAATTTGGACGTGTGGTTCAAAAGTTATAAGGGTTTGAAAATGGCATCAAATTCTGATTTCAATTTCTGTTTTTAAACAGACAGGTGACACGCGGCACACTCTGATTGGGCGATACCGTTTCGCTGCGGATCACGCTCTGGTGCGTTGGATTAAGTCTAATCGTGCGGCTCTGAACGCATACCCTTTCGGCGTTAAATGATTCTATCGTACCCCTACGATCTGTATCTAACGGCTGGGGATGGCCTGACCTAATTCTGGAGGCGCTTAGCGGCAGCGCGCGGCGGCGATGGGCAGACGGCGGCGGCGTTGGCGAGGCAGGAACCGAGGAAGAGAGGGAAGAAGCTCACCGGGTTCGTGGAGCGACGCTGATGCTCAACGTGGGACTGGTCCGTCGAGGGGCGCACGGGGACGGGCAGAATTCCTCGCCGGAGTTGGTGCGGGCGGCGGTGCTCTCAGTTGTCGTTGTTGGCGTCGCTTAGGACCGCGCTAAGGCAAAGGAGAAGCACGGTTAGGTGCGTGGAATCAAGGCAAATCTGTGTGCTTGAACGAGAGGTGAAGGGGAGGTCTGATCTCACCGGTGGGACTCGTCGGAGTGGAGGCAGATGGCGGCGGTACTGGTGGTTGTCATTGGCGAGGCTCAGAGGTGCCCGCGGGGAAGCTGAGGTTACAGAGCGGTGCTCCTGGGTCTGGCGAATCTACCTGCTTGCTCGGGAAGACAAGGGCGAGGAGATGCCGCCGGAATTTGGCCGTGAACTCGTCGGAGACGGCGACGGTGCAGTGAAGATTGGCGACAGCCTGGTGGCTCCCGATGTATGGGGTTTGGGGGGAATGAGAGAGGAGGAAGAGGGGATTTAACTCGAGTGATCACTGCGAGGTTTAATCGGGGCATTAAGTCGAATTGACGACGCGAATTACTGCCAGGAACGGGAGGAACGGTCGAGCGGGGTGGAGAGGATGAATAGTGGCGTGGGGTCGTTGTGTCAGTGGGAAAAAGAGGGAGAGGGAGGGTCCATATGTCAGTGACTTGGCGGGCTGTTTCAGCAGTGAGGGAAAAACGGTTCGGGGAGGGAAAAAGAGCTGGGCCGCTGGTGGCTTCGTGGGCTGCTGGGTTGGGTTGGTTCTTTATTTTTTTCTGTTTTCTGATTCCTTTTCTTTTTCTATTTCTATTTTTCTGATTTGATTTTCAATCAACATTTCAAACATTCAAACCATTCAAACAATTCAAATCTTCACCAAACATTGTAACTACAAATTTGGTTCTGTTTAGTATTCTGAACCAAAAATCCTAAATAAAATAAATAACACTTTAATCTTTTTAGGTTCCATCCTTAATTAAATAAGTAGGCCATGGTTTATTAATTAAATAAAGTTTTTGTTGTTTATTAATAAAATCTTTATGTGAAATCCAAATATTTTCAAAATCAAATTAGTGGGTTTTATTTGGGAAATATAGAATACTTGGAGATTTGTTTTAAAATAAAATAACATTTTATTTTAGGGTCCATTATTAATTAATATAAATTATTTCAAATAGGCTTTATTTTATTTGAGATATTTATTGGATCTAAAATAAAGCCAAAACACTTTAGTAGGTTTTATTAGAGAATATAAATTACTTGGAAAACCTATTTTAAACAATTTAATAAGTCTTGATGTTTTAATTAAAATAGTAAAACCTTTCATAATAAATTTTGATATTAATTCCTTATTATTTTATTTTAAATAAACCTTTGTTATTTTTAATCAAAACTAAATGTTTTTAATTCCCAAAGTTTGGTCAAGGTTTAATTTGCCTTTATTAAATAATCTTTATTTATAAAACTTCTATTTCATTTGAAAACCAAATCTTTTATTAAAGGATCCAATAATAGTAATTCCAAAACATTTTTAATTTCCTTTATTAAATGTTTATCTTTATGAATCCCTTTAGGATTTATTTAATTCAAATGGGTTTGAAGTTCCAATTGCATTCAAAAAGTTTCTTCTGGCTCTGAAATTTAAACAAAGTTTTAGTTTATTCATTTATTTTCACATTACAAGATTTTGGAAAATCTTGGGATGTGACAGGCTACCACCCTTAAAATAAATCTCGTCCCGAGATTTGGGGAGGCTAGGGTTACAAGCAAATTCAAAACAACTAGGGTACTACCACCCTTAAAATTTTTCAAACAAAAATTTCATAATGGCCTTCTTGGGTCCTGGAATTTCTCTATGTTGAACCTTTGTTTTATTCCTTTGCTTGACTCATGGACCAAGGTTGAGATCCTTCATAGACTTGTTTAACTTGTTCTCCATCCTTTCTGGACAATTGTTTGCATAGTGGCCTAGTTCCTTGCATTTGAAACACATCACTTGGTTGATATCTCTCTTTTCCTTTGGTATCATTGCCTTTTGTTTGTTTCTTGGGTTCTTCTTCCTTTCTGATCATTCACTGGCATAGTGTCCCATCTCTTTGCAATTGTAGCATTGCAACTGGCTTATGTCTTTCTTCTTCTTTTTGGGTCTCTCCAAAGCTAGGAGTTCTTCTAGTTCATGTTCTTCATAGGTGGGAGATCTTTCTCTCTTCTTGAGGCATTGATCTTCATGTTCCTTGGATGCATGATCCTTGTCTCTAAAAATATTGCTAGCTTGGGTTCCTTCTAGAATAACTTCTTTGTCATCCTTGTTGTCATTAGCTCTTTGGAAAAAGTTTTCTCTCATGTTGGTCATTTGAGTAACCAATCCTTGCAACAATTGGGATTGAAGTTTCAAAATCCTTTGTATGGCAGGGTCTAATCCATTGTTGTTGGCTAAAAGCTGAGTTGTCTCTTGACTCAACTGGTTTTGGGTTGCTATGAGCTCTTTCATGCTGTCTTCTTGGTTGGTGTTGGTGTCATCAACCTTGAGGTTAGAGTCTCTTGGAGTAGACATCTGTTTGGGTTGAAGGAAGATTAGAATGGGCAAGATATTTCTAAGGAAATATTTCTAATCACACACATCACAATTCACACAAGCAATGTGCATGCAAACACAAAACAAACTTTTCACTCATACAAGGTTCAAGCACATACTTAGGCAACAAAATATTTTTGTTACACCACATAAGTTGGGTGTGTTTTGTCTTAACTAAATTATGGTGGTCCATCTATATGGTTCACTTGTGATCCTTCCATCCTTCTTGGTTGATCCTTCTTGCATGAGATCATGGTTTCCTTTGGAAAAACTTTTGGTCACAATCCTTCAAAGTTGTTGATGGTTCCTTCTTATTTTGCATTCCCTCAGTCTCTAAATCTTAAGTAAGATTTTCTTGTCTCACTTGTAGTCCTTGGTGGTATCCAAGTTGGAAGTCCTTGGTGAACATGCTGAAGATGTTGAAGTCATTAGAGTTGAAGAAGTTGAAGAAGTCCTTTGCACATGGTGTAGTCCTTGATCATGGGTAGGTTTTTCCATCAAGTTGAAGTAGAAAAGAAGTAGAGTTGAAACCAAAGTGGTTAAGGAAAGAGATTACAAGTGTTTTTGTAAATAAGTTTTGGAACAAAATACAACTCCTATTTTTCTAGGGGTTTTGTCCAATCCTAGGTTTACAAATCCTACAGGCAACACAATGCTCTGATACCATCTGTAGGGGTCCCAACCTAATAAGGTTGATCCCTCCTGTGTTTTACAATGCTAGTCCCTGGATCAATAGCTAGCATCCACAGTTAAGATGTAATATCAAGAAACAAAGGTCATAGTATAACTTTATAACCAGGAATAACATAAGTTTATTACATCAAACATAGCTCATTAGGCTATTACATTACATTGCAGCGGAATAACTATAATCATGGGGTCCTTCATCTTCAAAGTGCCACAGGCAGATGTTGGTTGTAGACTTTGTAATCCTAATCAAACAATCTTCACTAAAATCAATCAAACCTGCAACATACAAGTTACAGCCACAAAGGGTCAATACATTTGAATTGTATTGGCAAGTGATACTATGGTAGTATAGTGGAGTCTATCATCTAAATGCATTTGGCTAAGTGGAGTTGAGGCTTGCATTGCTCAAAATAGATTTTTCTTATCATTTTGAAAATACTAAGTTTTTGTTTTGAAAAATTAATTCACAAGGCATCTAGCAATCAAAGACTGAAGATCCTTTCCAAGGCATCCACCAATCAAAGACTGAAGTGCTTGGCAAAACCATTTTTCTCAATCAAAGATTTCAAGATCCTTGTACCAAGCCATCTCTCCATCAATGATTGAAGAATTCAAACAACCCTTGTTCAAACCACAAGTTTTTAATTTAGAAATTGGAATGATGAGATTCTTGATTGCTTCCATGTCTTGATGCTCAAATTGTCCTTTACCAGGGACATGGCTAAGTACTTCGGTTTTACACTCTGCAGAGGTGGTGCACTTTACCCACAAGACTTGGTTTCCCAAGACAAAATCTTTCAGAAGCCTTCCCTTAGACCAAAATGGACGCGTTCCAACCTATCAAACACTACCACCCACTGTCCATTTGGCTAAGTTCTTGCAACCTATATGATCATGGCAGAGCCCATATTGCCAAGTGGTTGCACTTGAAACTTCTCAACATTTGACATCTCAAATCTCTTTGTGCCTGGGTGGCATACCACAAGTGAGATACACAAGGTTCCTGGCCTTGTGTAACCACTCAACATAACCCAATCCTTCCATTCCACCCAGGAGGTTCATTGACTTAGTTGTTTTATTAAACAAAACCTAAGTCTTCAGACTTAGAATATTTTTCCATAGTGTGAATATATTTTCCACCCATGTTTTCTATTAGCTAGGCTAAGCTTGGTAGTATTAGGAAACTTAACTTAGGAATTCCTACTAAGGATTCATCTACTAGGTTTCCCTATAGCAAGATCTATACTTAGCAAAATCCATGCAAGTTTACTTAGCAAAATCACTAATGCATAATAAAAGTAATGGGATAGAAAGTATGAAGCATCACTTGCCTTTTTGGTAGAGTATAGGTTCACTTCTTGATCTTTACAACAATCACACTCTTCAAGTCGCTACAATCCATCAAGCAAGGCACAAACTCAATCTACCAATCAAGCAAAACAATATACATAAATAACAAAGTCAAAGAAATGCATGCAAGCATGCCAAGCTTTGTTTTGTTTGAAAAAGTGGTTCCTAGTGGGTCATAGTCATTTGGGTACATCTAATGGTCATTTCCTAAAGTGGCCAAGTCATTTGCAAAAGGTTTCACTTTTAAACCATTTTCAAAACAAAGTGTTATTTTATGTGGTGTAGAAATATTTTTACTAAGGCATTAGCCCATAGGGTTCACCAAATGAGTTGCTATTGCAAAACTTGGTGTTTTTGGGTCAGTAGGTTTGGTCCAAACTATTTTATCAAAGTTTCTTTTCCATAAACATTTTTATAATAAAAACTATTCCTTTTATTTGGCTAGAAAATGACTTAGTCAAGTAATCTAACCTAAATTATACAAAAATCATTTCTAACACCAAGGGTTGGTTCCTAGGGTCAGTAGGGTCACAACAAACCAATTGGCAAAGGTTTGATCTCAAAATTCATTTTTAAATGATTTTTCTAATGTTAGCAAGCACACAAAAGAATCTGAAAAATCAAACAATCTATCAAATACTATTTGCTAAACTAAGGGTAGGGTTGGCTAGGGCTTGTTCTCCTGAATCCATTGATATAAAATTTGCCAAATTTGGACGTGTGGTTCAAAAGTTATAAGGGTTTGAAAATGGCATCAAATTCTGATTTCAATTTCTGTTTTTAAACAGACAGGTGACACGCGGCACACTCTGATTGGGCGATACCGTTTCGCTGCGGATCACGCTCTGGTGCGTTGGATTAAGTCTAATCGTGCGGCTCTGAACGCATACCCTTTCGGCGTTAAATGATTCTATCGTACCCCTACGATCTGTATCTAACGGCTGGGGATGGCCTGACCTAATTCTGGCGGCGCTTAGCGGCAGCGCGCGACGGCGATGGGCAGACGGCGGCGGCGTTGGCGAGGCAGGAAGCGAGGAAGAGAGGGAATAAGCTCACCGGGTTCGTGGAGCGACGCTGATGCTCAACGTGGGACTGGTCCGTCGAGGGGCGCACGGGGACGGGCAGAATTCCTCGCCGGAGTTGGTGCGGGCGGCGGTGCTCTCAGTTGTCGTTGTTGGCGTCGCTTAGGACCGCGCTAAGGCAAAGGAGAAGCACGGTTAGGTGCGTGGAATCAAGGCAAATCTGTGTGCTTGAACGAGAGGTGAAGGGGAGGTCTGATCTCACCGGTGGGACTCGTCGGAGTGGAGGCAGATGGCGGCGGTACTGGTGGTTGTCATTGGCGAGGCTCAGAGGTGCCCGCGGGGAAGCTGAGGTTACAGAGCGGTGCTCCTGGGTCTGGCGAATCTACCTGCTTGCTCGGGAAGACAAGGGCGAGGAGATGCCGCCGGAATTTGGCCGTGAACTCGTCGGAGACGGCGACGGTGCAGTGAAGATTGGCGACAGCCTGGTGGCTCCCGATGTATGGGGTTTGGGGGGAATGAGAGAGGAGGAAGAGGGGATTTAACTCAAGTGATCACTGCGAGGTTTAATCGGGGCATTAAGTCGAATTGACGACGCGAATTACTGCCAGGAACGGGAGGAACGGTCGAGCGGGGTGGAGAGGATGAACAGTGGCGTGGGGTCGTTGTGTCAGTGGGAAAAAGAGGGAGAGGGAGGGTCCATATGTCAGTGACTTGGCGGGCTGTTTCAGCAGTGAGGGAAAAACGGTTCGGGGAGGGAAAAAGAGCTGGGCCGCTGGTGGCTTCATGGGCTGCTGGGTTGGGTTGGTTCTTTATTTTTTTCTGTTTTCTGATTCCTTTTCTTTTTCTATTTCTATTTTTCTGATTTGATTTTCAATCAACATTTCAAACATTCAAACCATTCAAACAATTCAAATCTTCACCAAACATTGTAACTACAAATTTGGTTCTGTTTAGTATTCTGAACCAAAAATCCTAAATAAAATAAATAACACTTTAATCTTTTTAGGTTCCATCCTTAATTAAATAAGTAGGCCATGGTTTATTAATTAAATAAAGTTTTTGTTGTTTATTAATAAAATCTATGTGAAATCCAAATATTTTCAAAATCAAATTAGTGGGTTTTATTTGGGAAATATAGAATACTTGGAGATTTGTTTTAAAATAAAATAACATTTTATTTTAGGGTCCATTATTAATTAATATAAATTATTTCAAATAGGCTTTATTTTATTTGAGATATTTATTGAATCTAAAATAAAGCCAAAACACTTTAGTAGGTTTTATTAGAGAATATAAATTACTTGGAAAACCTATTTTAAACAATTTAATAAGTCTTGATGTTTTAATTAAAATAGTAAAACCTTTCATAATAAATTTTGATATTAATTCCTTATTATTTTATTTTAAATAAACCTTTTTTATTTTTAATCAAAACTAAATGTTTTTAATTCCCAAAGTTTGGTCAAGGTTTAATTTGCCTTTATTAAATAATCTTTATTTATAAAACTTCTATTTCATTTGAAAACCAAATCTTTTATTAAAGGATCCAATAATAGTAATTCCAAAACATTTTTAATTTCCTTTATTAAATGTTTATCTTTATGAATCCCTTTAGGATTTATTTAATTCAAATGGGTTTGAAGTTCCAATTGCATTCAAAAAGTTTCTTCTGGCTCTGAAATTTAAACAAAGTTTTAGTTTATTCATTTATTTTCACATTACAAGATTTTGGAAAATCTTGGGATGTGACAGGCTACCACCCTTAAAATAAATCTCGTCCCGAGATTTGGGGAGGCTAGGGTTACAAGCAAATTCAAAACAACTAGGGTACTACCACCCTTAAAATTTTTCAAACAAAAATTTCATATTGGCCTTCTTGGGTCCTGGAATTTCTCTATGTTAAACCTTTGTTTTATTCCTTTGCTTGACTCATGGACCAAGGTTGAGATCCTTCATAGACTTGTTTAACTTGTTCTCCATCCTTTCTGGACAATTGTTTGCATAGTGGCCTAGTTCCTTGCATTTGAAACACATCACTTGGTTGATATCTCTCTTTTCCTTTGGTATCATTGCCTTTTGTTTGTTTCTTGGGTTCTTCTTTCTTTCTGGGCATTCACTGGCATAGTGTCCCATCTCTTTGCAATTGTAGCATTGCAACTGGCTTATGTCTTTCTTCTTCTTTTTGGGTCTCTCCAAAGCTAGGAGTTCTTCTAGTTCATGTTCTTCATAGGTGAGAGATCTTTCTCTCTTCTTGAGGCATTGATCTTCATGTTCCTTGGATGCATGATCCTTGTCTCTAAAAATATTGCTAGCTTGGGTTCCTTCTAGAATAACTTCTTTGTCATCCTTGTTGTCATTAGCTCTTTGGAAAAAGTTTTCTCTCATGTTGGTCATTTGAGTAACCAATCCTTGCAACAATTGGGATTGAAGTTTCAAAATCCTTTGTATGGCAGGGTCTAATCCATTGTTGTTGGCTAAAAGCTGAGTTGTCTCTTGACTCAACTGGTTTTGGGTTGCTATGAGCTCTTTCATGCTGTCTTCTTGGTTGGTGTTGGTGTCATCAACCTTGAGGTTAGAGTCTCTTGGAGTAGACATCTGTTTGGGTTGAAGGAAGATTAGAATGGGCAAGATATTTCTAAGGAAATATTTCTAATCACACACATCACAATTCACACAAGCAATGTGCATGCAAACACAAAACAAACTTTTCACTCATACAAGGTTCAAGCACATACTTAGGCAACAAAATATTTTTGTTACACCACATAAGTTGGGTGTGTTTTGTCTTAACTAAATTATGGTGGTCCATCTATATGGTTCACTTGTGATCCTTCCATCCTTCTTGGTTGATCCTTCTTGCATGAGATCATGGTTTCCTTTGGAAAAACTTTTGGTCACAATCCTTCAAAGTTGTTGATGGTTCCTTCTTATTTTGCATTCCCTCAGTCTCTAAATCTTAAGTAAGATTTTCTTGTCTCACTTGTAGTCCTTGGTGGTATCCAAGTTGGAAGTCCTTGGTGAACATGCTGAAGATGTTGAAGTCATTAGAGTTGAAGAAGTTGAAGAAGTCCTTTGCACATGGTGTAGTCCTTGATCATGGGTAGGTTTTTCCATCAAGTTGAAGTAGAAAAGAAGTAGAGTTGAAACCAAAGTGGTTAAGGAAAGAGATTACAAGTGTTTTTGTAAATAAGTTTTGGAACAAAATACAACTCCTATTTTTCTAGGGGTTTTGTCCAATCCTAGGTTTACAAATCCTACAGGCAACACAATGCTCTGATACCATCTGTAGGGGTCCCAACCTAATAAGGTTGATCCCTCCTGTGTTTTACAATGCTAGTCCCTGGATCAATAGCTAGCATCCACAGTTAAGATGTAATATCAAGAAACAAAGGTCATAGTATAACTTTATAACCAGGAATAACATAAGTTTATTACATCAAACATAGCTCATTAGGCTATTACATTACATTGCAGCGGAATAACTATAATCATGGGGTCCTTCATCTTCAAAGTGCCACAGGCAGATGTTGGTTGTAGACTTTGTAATCCTAATCAAACAATCTTCACTAAAATCAATCAAACCTGCAACATACAAGTTACAGCCACAAAGGGTCAATACATTTGAATTGTATTGGCAAGTGATACTATGGTAGTATAGTGGAGTCTATCATCTAAATGCATTTGGCTAAGTGGAGTTGAGGCTTGCATTGCTCAAAATAGATTTTTCTTATCATTTTGAAAATACTAAGTTTTTGTTTTGAAAAATTAATTCACAAGGCATCTAGCAATCAAAGACTGAAGATCCTTTCCAAGGCATCCACCAATCAAAGACTGAAGTGCTTGGCAAAACCATTTTTCTCAATCAAAGATTTCAAGATCCTTGTACCAAGCCATCTCTCCATCAATGATTGAAGAATTCAAACAACCCTTGTTCAAACCACAAGTTTTTAATTTAGAAATTGGAATGATGAGATTCTTGATTGCTTCCATGTCTTGATGCTCAAATTGTCCTTTACCAGGGACATGGCTAAGTACTTCGGTTTTACACTCTGCAGAGGTGGTGCACTTTACCCACAAGACTTGGTTTCCCAAGACAAAATCTTTCAGAAGCCTTCCCTTAGACCAAAATGGACGCGTTCCAACCTATCAAACACTACCACCCACTGTCCATTTGGCTAAGTTCTTGCAACCTATATGATCATGGCAGAGCCCATATTGCCAAGTGGTTGCACTTGAAACTTCTCAACATTTGACATCTCAAATCTCTTTGTGCCTGGGTGGCATACCACAAGTGAGATACACAAGGTTCCTGGCCTTGTGTAACCACTCAACATAACCCAATCCTTCCATTCCACCCAGGAGGTTCATTGACTTAGTTGTTTTATTAAACAAAACCTAAGTCTTCAGACTTAGAATATTTTTCCATAGTGTGAATATATTTTCCACCCATGTTTTCTATTAGCTAGGCTAAGCTTGGTAGTATTAGGAAACTTAACTTAGGAATTCCTACTAAGGATTCATCTACTAGGTTTCCCTATAGCAAGATCTATACTTAGCAAAATCCATGCAAGTTTACTTAGCAAAATCACTAATGCATAATAAAAGTAATGGGATAGAAAGTATGAAGCATCACTTGCCTTTTTGGTAGAGTATAGGTTCACTTCTTGATCTTTACAACAATCACACTCTTCAAGTCGCTACAATCCATCAAGCAAGGCACAAACTCAATCTACCAATCAAGCAAAACAATATACATAAATAACAAAGTCAAAGAAATGCATGCAAGCATGCCAAGCTTTGTTTTGTTTGAAAAAGTGGTTCCTAGTGGGTCATAGTCATTTGGGTACATCTAATGGTCATTTCCTAAAGTGGCCAAGTCATTTGCAAAAGGTTTCACTTTTAAACCATTTTCAAAACAAAGTGTTATTTTATGTGGTGTAGAAATATTTTTACTAAGGCATTAGCCCATAGGGTTCACCAAATGAGTTGCTATTGCAAAACTTGGTGTTTTTGGGTCAGTAGGTTTGGTCCAAACTATTTTATCAAAGTTTCTTTTCCATAAACATTTTTATAATAAAAACTATTCCTTTTATTTGGCTAGAAAATGACTTAGTCAATTAATCTAACCTAAATTATACAAAAATCATTTCTAACACCAAGGGTTGGTTCCTAGGGTCAGTAGGGTCACAACAAACCAATTGGCAAAGGTTTGATCTCAAAATTCATTTTTAAATGATTTTTCTAATGTTAGCAAGCACACAAAAGAATCTGCAAAATCAAACAATCTATCAAATACTATTTGCTAAACTAAGGGTAGGGTTGGCTAGGGCTTGTTCTCCTGAATCCATTGATATAAAATTTGCCAAATTTGGACGTGTGGTTCAAAAGTTATAAGGGTTTGAAAATGGCATCAAATTCTGATTTCAATTTCTGTTTTTAAACAGACAGGTGACACGCGACACACTCTGATTGGGCGATACCGTTTCGCTGCGGATCACGCTCTGGTGCGTTGGATTAAGTCTAATCGTGCGGCTCTGAACGCATACCCTTTCGGCGTTAAATGATTCTATCGTACCCCTACGATCTGTATCTAACGGCTGGGGATGGCCTGACCTAATTCTGGCGGCGCTTAGCGGCAGCGCGCGACGGCGATGGGCAGACGGCGGCGGCGTTGGCGAGGCAGGAAGCGAGGAAGAGAGGGAATAAGCTCACCGGGTTCGTGGAGCGACGCTGATGCTCAACGTGGGACTGGTCCGTCGAGGGGCGCACGGGGACGGGCAGAATTCCTCGCCGGAGTTGGTGCGGGCGGCGGTGCTCTCAGTTGTCGTTGTTGGCGTCGCTTAGGACCGCGCTAAGGCAAAGGAGAAGCACGGTTAGGTGCGTGGAATCAAGGCAAATCTGTGTGCTTGAACGAGAGGTGAAGGGGAGGTCTGATCTCACCGGTGGGACTCGTCGGAGTGGAGGCAGATGGCGGCGGTACTGGTGGTTGTCATTGGCGAGGCTCAGAGGTGCCCGCGGGGAAGCTGAGGTTACAGAGCGGTGCTCCTGGGTCTGGCGAATCTACCTGCTTCTCGGGAAGACAAGGGCGAGGAGATGCCGCCGGAATTTGGCCGTGAACTCGTCGGAGACGGCGACGGTGCAGTGAAGATTGGCGACAGCCTGGTGGCTCCCGATGTATGGGGTTTGGGGGGAATGAGAGAGGAGGAAGAGGGGATTTAACTCAAGTGATCACTGCGAGGTTTAATCGGGGCATTAAGTCGAATTGACGACGCGAATTACTGCCAGGAACGGGAGGAACGGTCGAGCGGGGTGGAGAGGATGAACAGTGGCGTGGGGTCATTGTGTTAGTGGGAAAAAGAGGGAGAGGGAGGGTCCATATGTCAGTGACTTGGCGGGCTGTTTCAGCAGTGAGGGAAAAACGGTTCGGGGAGGGAAAAAGAGCTGGGCCGCTGGTGGCTTCATGGGCTGCTGGGTTGGGTTGGTTCTTTATTTTTTTCTGTTTTCTGCTTCCTTTTCTTTTTCTATTTCTATTTTTCTGATTTGATTTTCAATCAACATTTCAAACATTCAAACCATTCAAACAATTCAAATCTTCACCAAACATTGTAACTACAAATTTGGTTCTGTTTAGTATTCTGAACCAAAAATCCTAAATAAAATAAATAACACTTTAATCTTTTTAGGTTCCATCCTTAATTAAATAAGTAGGCCATGGTTTATTAATTAAATAAAGTTTTTGTTGTTTATTAATAAAATCTTTATGTGAAATCCAAATATTTTCAAAATCAAATTAGTGGGTTTTATTTGGGAAATATAGAATACTTGGAGATTTGTTTTAAAATAAAATAACATTTTATTTTAGGGTCCATTATTAATTAATATAAATTATTTCAAATAGGATTTATTTTATTTGAGATATTTATTGAATCTAAAATAAAGCCAAAACACTTTAGTAGGTTTTATTAGAGAATATAAATTACTTGGAAAACCTATTTTAAACAATTTAATAAGTCTTGATGTTTTAATTAAAATAGTAAAACCTTTCATAATAAATTTTGATATTAATTCCTTATTATTTTATTTTAAATAAACCTTTGTTATTTTTAATCAAAACTAAATGTTTTTAATTCCCAAAGTTTGGTCAAGGTTTAATTTGCCTTTATTAAATAATCTTTATTTATAAAACTTCTATTTCATTTGAAAACCAAATCTTTTATTAAAGGATCCAATAATAGTAATTCCAAAACATTTTTAATTTCCTTTATTAAATGTTTATCTTTATGAATCCCTTTAGGATTTATTTAATTCAAATGGGTTTGAAGTTCCAATTGCATTCAAAAAGTTTCTTCTGGCTCTGAAATTTAAACAAAGTTTTAGTTTATTCATTTATTTTCACATTACAAGATTTTGGAAAATCTTGGGATGTGACAGGCTACCACCCTTAAAATAAATCTCGTCCCGAGATTTGGGGAGGCTAGGGTTACAAGCAAATTCAAAACAACTAGGGTACTACCACCCTTAAAATTTTTCAAACAAAAATTTCATATTGGCCTTCTTGGGTCCTGGAATTTCTCTATGTTAAACCTTTGTTTTATTCCTTTGCTTGACTCATGGACCAAGGTTGAGATCCTTCATAGACTTGTTTAACTTGTTCTCCATCCTTTCTGGACAATTGTTTGCATAGTGGCCTAGTTCCTTGCATTTGAAACACATCACTTGGTTGATATCTCTCTTTTCCTTTGGTATCATTGCCTTTTGTTTATTTCTTGGGTTCTTCTTTCTTTCTGGGCATTCACTGGCATAGTGTCCCATCTCTTTGCAATTGTAGCATTGCAACTGGCTTATGTCTTTCTTCTTCTTTTTGGGTCTCTCCAAAGCTAGGAGTTCTTCTAGTTCATGTTCTTCATAGGTGGGAGATCTTTCTCTCTTCTTGAGGCATTGATCTTCATGTTCCTTGGATGCATGATCCTTGTCTCTAAAAATATTGCTAGCTTGGGTTCCTTCTAGAATAACTTCTTTGTCATCCTTGTTGTCATTAGCTCTTTGGAAAAAGTTTTCTCTCATGTTGGTCATTTGAGTAACCAATCCTTGCAACAATTGGGATTGAAGTTTCAAAATCCTTTGTATGGCAGGGTCTAATCCATTGTTGTTGGCTAAAAGCTGAGTTGTCTCTTGACTCAACTGGTTTTGGGTTGCTATGAGCTCTTTCATGTTGTCTTCTTGGTTGGTGTTGGTGTCATCAACCTTGAGGTTAGAGTCTCTTGGAGTAGACATCTGTTTGGGTTGAAGGAAGATTAGAATGGGCAAGATATTTCTAAGGAAATATTTCTAATCACACACATCACAATTCACACAAGCAATGTGCATGCAAACACAAAACAAACTTTTCACTCATACAAGGTTCAAGCACATACTTAGGCAACAAAATATTTTTGTTACACCACATAAGTTGGGTGTGTTTTGTCTTAACTAAATTATGGTGGTCCATCTATATGGTTCACTTGTGATCCTTCCATCCTTCTTGGTTGATCCTTCTTGCATGAGATCATGGTTTCCTTTGGAAAAACTTTTGGTCACAATCCTTCAAAGTTGTTGATGGTTCCTTCTTATTTTGCATTCCCTCAGTCTCTAAATCTTAAGTAAGATTTTCTTGTCTCACTTGTAGTCCTTGGTGGTATCCAAGTTGGAAGTCCTTGGTGAACATGCTGAAGATGTTGAAGTCATTAGAGTTGAAGAAGTTGAAGAAGTCCTTTGCACATGGTGTAGTCCTTGATCATGGGTAGGTTTTTCCATCAAGTTGAAGTAGAAAAGAAGTAGAGTTGAAACCAAAGTAGTTAAGGAAAGAGATTACAAGTGTTTTTGTAAATAAGTTTTGGAACAAAATACAACTCCTATTTTTCTAGGGGTTTTGTCCAATCCTAGGTTTACAAATCCTACAGGCAACACAATGCTCTGATACCATCTGTAGGGGTCCCAACCTAATAAGGTTGATCCCTCCTGTGTTTTACAATGCTAGTCCCTGGATCAATAGCTAGCATCCACAGTTAAGATGTAATATCAAGAAACAAAGGTCATAGTATAACTTTATAACCAGGAATAACATAAGTTTATTACATCAAACATAGCTCATTAGGCTATTACATTACATTGCAGCGGAATAACTATAATCATGGGGTCCTTCATCTTCAAAGTGCCACAGGCAGATGTTGGTTGTAGACTTTGTAATCCTAATCAAACAATCTTCACTAAAATCAATCAAACCTGCAACATACAAGTTACAGCCACAAAGGGTCAATACATTTGAATTGTATTGGCAAGTGATACTATGGTAGTATAGTGGAGTCTATCATCTAAATGCATTTGGCTAAGTGGAGTTGAGGCTTGCATTGCTCAAAATAGATTTTTCTTATCATTTTGAAAATACTAAGTTTTTGTTTTGAAAAATTAATTCCCAAGGCATCTAGCAATCAAAGACTGAAGATCCTTTCCAAGGCATCCACCAATCAAAGACTGAAGTGCTTGGCAAAACCATTTTTCTCAATCAAAGATTTCAAGATCCTTGTACCAAGCCATCTCTCCATCAATGATTGAAGAATTCAAACAACCCTTGTTCAAACCACAAGTTTTTAATTTAGAAATTGGAATGATGAGATTCTTGATTGCTTCCATGTCTTGATGCTCAAATTGTCCTTTACCAGAGACATGGCTAAGTACTTCGGTTTTACACTCTGCAGAGGTGGTGCACTTTACCCACAAGACTTGGTTTCCCAAGACAAAATCTTTCAGAAGCCTTCCCTTAGACCAAAATGGACGCGTTCCAACCTATCAAACACTACCACCCACTGTCCATTTGGCTAAGTTCTTGCAACCTATATGATCATGGCAGAGCCCATATTGCCAAGTGGTTGCACTTGAAACTTCTCAACATTTGACATCTCAAATCTCTTTGTGCCTGGGTGGCATACCACAAGTGAGATACACAAGGTTCCTGGCCTTGTGTAACCACTCAACATAACCCAATCCTTCCATTCCACCCAGGAGGTTCATTGACTTAGTTGTTTTATTAAACAAAACCTAAGTCTTCAGACTTAGAATATTTTTCCATAGTGTGAATATATTTTCCACCCATGTTTTCTATTAGCTAGGCTAAGCTTGGTAGTATTAGGAAACTTAACTTAGGAATTCCTACTAAGGATTCATCTACTAGGTTTCCCTATAGCAAGATCTATACTTAGCAAAATCCATGCAAGTTTACTTAGCAAAATCACTAATGCATAATAAAAGTAATGGGATAGAAAGTATGAAGCATCACTTGCCTTTTTGGTAGAGTATAGGTTCACTTCTTGATCTTTACAACAATCACACTCTTCAAGTCGCTACAATCCATCAAGCAAGGCACAAACTCAATCTACCAATCAAGCAAAACAATATACATAAATAACAAAGTCAAAGAAATGCATGCAAGCATGCCAAGCTTTGTTTTGTTTGAAAAAGTGGTTCCTAGTGGGTCATAGTCATTTGGGTACATCTAATGGTCATTTCCTAAAGTGGCCAAGTCATTTGCAAAAGGTTTCACTTTTAAACCATTTTCAAAACAAAGTGTTATTTTATGTGGTGTAGAAATATTTTTACTAAGGCATTAGCCCATAGGGTTCACCAAATGAGTTGCTATTGCAAAACTTGGTGTTTTTGGGTCAGTAGGTTTGGTCCAAACTATTTTATCAAAGTTTCTTTTCCATAAACATTTTTATAATAAAAACTATTCCTTTTATTTGGCTAGAAAATGACTTAGTCAAGTAATCTAACCTAAATTATACAAAAATCATTTCTAACACCAAGGGTTGGTTCCTAGGGTCAGTAGGGTCACAACAAACCAATTGGCAAAGGTTTGATCTCAAAATTCATTTTTAAATGATTTTTCTAATGTTAGCAAGCACACAAAAGAATCTGCAAAATCAAACAATCTATCAAATACTATTTGCTAAACTAAGGGTAGGGTTGGCTAGGGCTTGTTCTCCTGAATCCATTGATATAAAATTTGCCAAATTTGGACGTGTGGTTCAAAAGTTATAAGGGTTTGAAAATGGCATCAAATTCTGATTTCAATTTCTGTTTTTAAACAGACAGGTGACACGCGGCACACTCTGATTGGGCGATACCGTTTCGCTGCGGATCACGCTCTGGTGCGTTGGATTAAGTCTAATCGTGCGGCTCTGAACGCATACCCTTTCGGCGTTAAATGATTCTATCGTACCCCTACGATCTGTATCTAACGGCTGGGGATGGCCTGACCTAATTCTGGCGGCGCTTAGCGGCAGCGCGCGACGGCGATGGGCAGACGGCGGCGGCGTTGGCGAGGCAGGAAGCGAGGAAGAGAGGGAATAAGCTCACCGGGTTCGTGGAGCGACGCTGATGCTCAACGTGGGACTGGTCCGTCGAGGGGCGCACGGGGACGGGCAGAATTCCTCGCCGGAGTTGGTGCGGGCGGCGGTGCTCTCAGTTGTCGTTGTTGGCGTCGCTTAGGACCGCGCTAAGGCAAAGGAGAAGCACGGTTAGGTGCGTGGAATCAAGGCAAATCTGTGTGCTTGAACGAGAGGTGAAGGAGAGGTCTGATCTCACCGGTGGGACTCGTCGGAGTGGAGGCAGATGGCGGCGGTACTGGTGGTTGTCATTGGCGAGGCTCAGAGGTGCCCGCGGGGAAGCTGAGGTTACAGAGCGGTGCTCCTGGGTCTGGCGAATCTACCTGCTTGCTCGGGAAGACAAGGGCGAGGAGATGCCGCCGGAATTTGGCCGTGAACTCGTCGGAGACGGCGACGGTGCAGTGAAGATTGGCGACAGCCTGGTGGCTCCCGATGTATGGGGTTTGGGGGGAATGAGAGAGGAGGAAGAGGGGATTTAACTCAAGTGATCACTGCGAGGTTTAATCGGGGCATTAAGTCGAATTGACGACGCGAATTACTGCCAGGAACGGGAGGAACGGTCGAGCGGGGTGGAGAGGATGAACAGTGGCGTGGGGTCGTTGTGTCAGTGGGAAAAAGAGGGAGAGGGAGGGTCCATATGTCAGTGACTTGGCGGGCTGTTTCAGCAGTGAGGGAAAAACGGTTCGGGGAGGGAAAAAGAGCTGGGCCGCTGGTGGCTTCATGGGCTGCTGGGTTGGGTTGGTTCTTTATTTTTTTCTGTTTTTTGATTCCTTTTCTTTTTCTATTTCTATTTTTCTGATTTGATTTTCAATCAACATTTCAAACATTCAAACCATTCAAACAATTCAAATCTTCACCAAACATTGTAACTACAAATTTGGTTCTGTTTAGTATTCTGAACCAAAAATCCTAAATAAAATAAATAACACTTTAATCTTTTTAGGTTCCATCCTTAATTAAATAAGTAGGCCATGGTTTATTAATTAAATAAAGTTTTTGTTGTTTATTAATAAAATCTTTATGTGAAATCCAAATATTTTCAAAATCAAATTAGTGGGTTTTATTTGGGAAATATAGAATACTTGGAGATTTGTTTTAAAATAAAATAACATTTTATTTTAGGGTCCATTATTAATTAATATAAATTATTTCAAATAGGCTTTATTTTATTTGAGATATTTATTGAATCTAAAATAAAGCCAAAACACTTTAGTAGGTTTTATTAGAGAATATAAATTACTTGGAAAACCTATTTTAAACAATTTAATAAGTCTTGATGTTTTAATTAAAATAGTAAAACCTTTCATAATAAATTTTGATATTAATTCCTTATTATTTTATTTTAAATAAACCTTTGTTATTTTTAATCAAAACTAAATGTTTTTAATTCCCAAAGTTTGGTCAAGGTTTAATTTGCCTTTATTAAATAATCTTTATTTATAAAACTTCTATTTCATTTGAAAACCAAATCTTTTATTAAAGGATCCAATAATAGTAATTCCAAAACATTTTTAATTTCCTTTATTAAATGTTTATCTTTATGAATCCCTTTAGGATTTATTTAATTCAAATGGGTTTGAAGTTCCAATTGCATTCAAAAAGTTTCTTCTGGCTCTGAAATTTAAACAAAGTTTTAGTTTATTCATTTATTTTCACATTACAAGATTTTGGAAAATCTTGGGATGTGACAGGCTACCACCCTTAAAATAAATCTCGTCCCGAGATTTGGGGAGGCTAGGGTTACAAGCAAATTCAAAACAACTAGGGTACTACCACCCTTAAAATTTTTCAAACAAAAATTTCATATTGGCCTTCTTGGGTCCTGGAATTTCTCTATGTTAAACCTTTGTTTTATTCCTTTGCTTGACTCATGGACCAAGGTTGAGATCCTTCATAGACTTGTTTAACTTGTTCTCCATCCTTTCTGGACAATTGTTTGCATAGTGGCCTAGTTCCTTGCATTTGAAACACATCACTTGGTTGATATCTCTCTTTTCCTTTGGTATCATTGCCTTTTGTTTGTTTCTTGGGTTCTTCTTTCTTTCTGGGCATTCACTGGCATAGTGTCCCATCTCTTTGCAATTGTAGCATTGCAACTGGCTTATGTCTTTCTTCTTCTTTTTGGGTCTCTCCAAAGCTAGGAGTTCTTCTAGTTCATGTTCTTCATAGGTGGGAGATCTTTCTCTCTTCTTGAGGCATTGATCTTCATGTTCCTTGGATGCATGATCCTTGTCTCTAAAAATATTGCTAGCTTGGGTTCCTTCTAGAATAACTTCTTTGTCATCCTTGTTGTCATTAGCTCTTTGGAAAAAGTTTTCTCTCATGTTGGTCATTTGAGTAACCAATCCTTGCAACAATTGGGATTGAAGTTTCAAAATCCTTTGTATGGCAGGGTCTAATCCATTGTTGTTGGCTAAAAGCTGAGTTGCCTCTTGACTCAACTGGTTTTGGGTTGCTATGAGCTCTTTCATGCTGTCTTCTTGGTTGGTGTTGGTGTCATCAACCTTGAGGTTAGAGTCTCTTGGAGTAGACATCTGTTTGGGTTGAAGGAAGATTAGAATGGGCAAGATATTTCTAAGGAAATATTTCTAATCACACACATCACAATTCACACAAGCAATGTGCATGCAAACACAAAACAAACTTTTCACTCATACAAGGTTCAAGCACATACTTAGGCAACAAAATATTTTTGTTACACCACATAAGTTGGGTGTGTTTTGTCTTAACTAAATTATGGTGGTCCATCTATATGGTTCACTTGTGATCCTTCCATCCTTCTTGGTTGATCCTTCTTGCATGAGATCATGGTTTCCTTTGGAAAAACTTTTGGTCACAATCCTTCAAAGTTGTTGATGGTTCCTTCTTATTTTGCATTCCCTCAGTCTCTAAATCTTAAGTAAGATTTTCTTGTCTCACTTGTAGTCCTTGGTGGTATCCAAGTTGGAAGTCCTTGGTGAACATGCTGAAGATGTTGAAGTCATTAGAGTTGAAGAAGTTGAAGAAGTCCTTTGCACATGGTGTAGTCCTTGATCATGGGTAGGTTTTTCCATCAAGTTGAAGTAGAAAAGAAGTAGAGTTGAAACCAAAGTGGTTAAGGAAAGAGATTACAAGTGTTTTTGTAAATAAGTTTTGGAACAAAATACAACTCCTATTTTTCTAAGGGTTTTGTCCAATCCTAGGTTTACAAATCCTACAGGCAACACAATGCTCTGATACCATCTGTAGGGGTCCCAACCTAATAAGGTTGATCCCTCCTGTGTTTTACAATGCTAGTCCCTGGATCAATAGCTAGCATCCACAGTTAAGATGTAATATCAAGAAACAAAGGTCATAGTATAACTTTATGACCAGGAATAACATAAGTTTATTACATCAAACATAGCTCATTAGGCTATTACATTACATTGCAGCGGAATAACTATAATCATGGGGTCCTTCATCTTCAAAGTGCCACAGGCAGATGTTGGTTGTAGACTTTGTAATCCTAATCAAACAATCTTCACTAAAATCAATCAAACCTGCAACATACAAGTTACAGCCACAAAGGGTCAATACATTTGAATTGTATTGGCAAGTGATACTATGGTAGTATAGTGGAGTCTATCATCTAAATGCATTTGGCTAAGTGGAGTTGAGGCTTGCATTGCTCAAAATAGATTTTTCTTATCATTTTGAAAATACTAAGTTTTTGTTTTGAAAAATTAATTCCCAAGGCATCTAGCAATCAAAGACTGAAGATCCTTTCCAAGGCATCCACCAATCAAAGACTGAAGTGCTTGGCAAAACCATTTTTCTCAATCAAAGATTTCAAGATCCTTGTACCAAGCCATCTCTCCATCAATGATTGAAGAATTCAAACAACCCTTGTTCAAACCACAAGTTTTTAATTTAGAAATTGGAATGATGAGATTCTTGATTGCTTCCATGTCTTGATGCTCAAATTGTCCTTTACCAGGGACATGGCTAAGTACTTAGGTTTTACACTCTGCAGAGGTGGTGCACTTTACCCACAAGACTTGGTTTCCCAAGACAAAATCTTTCAGAAGCCTTCCCTTAGACCAAAATGGATGCGTTCCAACCTATCAAACACTACCACCCACTGTCCATTTGGCTAAGTTCTTGCAACCTATATGATCATGGCAGAGCCCATATTGCCAAGTGGTTGCACTTGAAACTTCTCAACATTTGACATCTCAAATCTCTTTGTGCCTGGGTGGCATACCACAAGTGAGATACACAAGGTTCCTGGCCTTGTGTAACCACTCAACATAACCCAATCCTTCCATTCCACCCAGGAGGTTCATTGACTTAGTTGTTTTATTAAACAAAACCTAAGTCTTCAGACTTAGAATATTTTTCCATAGTGTGAATATATTTTCCACCCATGTTTTCTATTAGCTAGGCTAAGCTTGGTAGTATTAGGAAACTTAACTTAGGAATTCCTACTAAGGATTCATCTACTAGGTTTCCCTATAGCAAGATCTATACTTAGCAAAATCCATGCAAGTTTACTTAGCAAAATCACTAATGCATAATAAAAGTAATGGGATAGAAAGTATGAAGCATCACTTGCCTTTTTGGTAGAGTATAGGTTCACTTCTTGATCTTTACAACAATCACACTCTTCAAGTTGCTACAATCCATCAAGCAAGGCACAAACTCAATCTACCAATCAAGCAAAACAATATACATAAATAACAAAGTCAAAGAAATGCATGCAAGCATGCCAAGCTTTGTTTTGTTTGAAAAAGTGGTTCCTAGTGGGTCATAGTCATTTGGGTACATCTAATGGTCATTTCCTAAAGTGGCCAAGTCATTTGCAAAAGGTTTCACTTTTAAACCATTTTCAAAACAAAGTGTTATTTTATGTGGTGTAGAAATATTTTTACTAAGGCATTAGCCCATAGGGTTCACCAAATGAGTTGCTATTGCAAAACTTGGTGTTTTTGGGTCAGTAGGTTTGGTCCAAACTATTTTATCAAAGTTTCTTTTCCATAAACATTTTTATAATAAAAACTATTCCTTTTATTTGGCTAGAAAATGACTTAGTCAAGTAATCTAACCTAAATTTTACAAAAATCATTTCTAACACCAAGGGTTGGTTCCTAGGGTCAGTAGGGTCACAACAAACCAATTGGCAAAGGTTTGATCTCAAAATTCATTTTTAAATGATTTTTCTAATGTTAGCAAGCACACAAAAGAATCTGCAAAATCAAACAATCTATCAAATACTATTTGCTAAACTAAGGGTAGGGTTGGCTAGGGCTTGTTCTCCTGAATTCATTGATATAAAATTTGCCAAATTTGGACGTGTGGTTCAAAAGTTATAAGGGTTTGAAAATGGCATCAAATTCTGATTTCAATTTCTGTTTTTAAACAGACAGGTGACACGCGGCACACTCTGATTGGGCGATACCGTTTCGCTGCGGATCACGCTCTGGTGCGTTGGATTAAGTCTAATCGTGCGGCTCTGAACGCATACCCTTTCGGCGTTAAATGATTCTATCGTACCCCTACGATCTGTATCTAACGGCTGGGGATGGCCTGACCTAATTCTGGCGGCGCTTAGCGGCAGCGCGCGGCGGCGATGGGCAGACGGCGGCGGCGTTGGCGAGGCAGGAAGCGAGGAAGAGAGGGAAGAAGCTCACCGGGTTCGTGGAGAGACGCTGATGCTCAACGTGGGACTGGTCCGTCGAGGGGCGCACGGGGACGGGCAGAATTCCTCGCCGGATTGGTGCGGGCGGCGGTGCTCTCAGTTGTCGTTGTTGGCGTCGCTTAGGACCGCGCTAAGGCAAAGGAGAAGCACGGTTAGGTGCGTGGAATCAAGGCAAATCTGTGTGCTTGAACGAGAGGTGAAGGGGAGGTCTGATCTCACCGGTGGGACTCGTCGGAGTGGAGGCAGATGGCGGCGGTACTGGTGGTTGTCATTGGCGAGGCTCAGAGGTGCCCGCGGGGAAGCTGAGGTTACAGAGCGGTGCTCCTGGGTCTGGCGAATCTACCTGCTTGCTCGGGAAGACAAGGGCGAGGAGATGCCGCCGGAATTTGGCCGTGAACTCGTCGGAGACGGCGACGGTGCAGTGAAGATTGGCGACAGCCTGGTGGCTCCCGATGTATGGGGTTTGGGGGGAATGAGAGAGGAGGAAGAGGGGATTTAACTCGAGTGATCACTGCGAGGTTTAATCGGGGCATTAAGTTGAATTGATGACGCGAATTACTGCCAGGAACGGGAGGAACGGTCGAGCGGGGTGGAGAGGATGAACAGTGGCGTGGGGTCGTTGTGTCAGTGGGAAAAAGAGGGAGAGGGAGGGTCCATATGTCAGTGACTTGGCGGACTGTTTCAGCAGTGAGGGAAAAACGGTTCGGGGAGGGAAAAAGAGCTGGGCCGCTGGTGGCTTCGTGGGCTGCTGGGTTGGGTTGGTTCTTTATTTTTTTCTGTTTTCTGATTCCTTTTCTTTTTCTATTTCTATTTTTCTGATTTGATTTTCAATCAACATTTCAAACATTCAAACCATTCAAACAATTCAAATCTTCACCAAACATTGTAACTACAAATTTGGTTCTGTTTAGTATTCTGAACCAAAAATCCTAAATAAAATAAATAACACTTTAATCTTTTTAGGTTCCATCCTTAATTAAATAAGTAGGCCATGGTTTATTAATTAAATAAAGTTTTTGTTGTTTATTAATAAAATCTTTATGTGAAATCCAAATATTTTCAAAATCAAATTAGTGGGTTTTATTTGGGAAATATAGAATACTTGGAGATTTGTTTTAAAATAAAATAACATTTTATTTTAGGGTCCATTATTAATTAATATAAATTATTTCAAATAGGCTTTATTTTATTTGAGATATTTATTGAATCTAAAATAAAGCCAAAACACTTTAGTAGGTTTTATTAGAGAATATAAATTACTTGGAAAACCTATTTTAAACAATTTAATAAGTCTTGATGTTTTAATTAAAATAGTAAAACCTTTCATAATAAATTTTGATATTAATTCCTTATTATTTTATTTTAAATAAACCTTTGTTATTTTTAATCAAAACTAAATGTTTTTAATTCCCAAAGTTTGGTCAAGGTTTAATTTGCCTTTATTAAATAATCTTTATTTATAAAACTTCTATTTCATTTGAAAACCAAATCTTTTATTAAAGGATCCAATAATAGTAATTCCAAAACATTTTTAATTTCCTTTATTAAATGTTTATCTTTATGAATCCCTTTAGGATTTATTTAATTCAAATGGGTTTGAAGTTCCAATTGCATTCAAAAAGTTTCTTCTGGCTCTGAAATTTAAACAAAGTTTTAGTTTATTCATTTATTTTCACATTACAAGATTTTGGAAAATCTTGGGATGTGACAGGCTACCACCCTTAAAATAAATCTCGTCCCGAGATTTGGGGAGGCTAGGGTTACAAGCAAATTCAAAACAACTAGGGTACTACCACCCTTAAAATTTTTCAAACAAAAATTTCATATTGGCCTTCTTGGGTCCTGGAATTTCTCTATGTTAAACCTTTGTTTTATTCCTTTGCTTGACTCATGGACCAAGGTTGAGATCCTTCATAGACTTGTTTAACTTGTTCTCCATCCTTTCTGGACAATTGTTTGCATAGTGGCCTAGTTCCTTGCATTTGAAACACATCACTTGGTTGATATCTCTCTTTTCCTTTGGTATCATTGCCTTTTGTTTGTTTCTTGGGTTCTTCTTTCTTTCTGGGCATTCACTGGCATAGTGTCCCATCTCTTTGCAATTGTAGCATTGCAACTGGCTTATGTCTTTCTTCTTCTTTTTGGGTCTCTCCAAAGCTAGGAGTTCTTCTAGTTCATGTTCTTCATAGGTGGGAGATCTTTCTCTCTTCTTGAGGCATTGATCTTCATGTTCCTTGGATGCATGATCCTTGTCTCTAAAAATATTGCTAGCTTGGGTTCCTTCTAGAATAACTTCTTTGTCATCCTTGTTGTCATTAGCTCTTTGGAAAAAGTTTTCTCTCATGTTGGTCATTTGAGTAACCAATCCTTGCAACAATTGGGATTGAAGTTTCAAAATCCTTTGTATGGCAGGGTCTAATCCATTGTTGTTGGCTAAAAGCTGAGTTGTCTCTTGACTCAACTGGTTTTGGGTTGCTATGAGCTCTTTCATGCTGTCTTCTTGGTTGGTGTTGGTGTCATCAACCTTGAGGTTAGAGTCTCTTGGAGTAGACATCTGTTTGGGTTGAAGGAAGATTAGAATGGGCAAGATATTTCTAAGGAAATATTTCTAATCACACACATCACAATTCACACAAGCAATGTGCATGCAAACACAAAACAAACTTTTCACTCATACAAGGTTCAAGCACATACTTAGGCAACAAAATATTTTTGTTACACCACATAAGTTGGGTGTGTTTTGTCTTAACTAAATTATGGTGGTCCATCTATATGGTTCACTTGTGATCCTTCCATCCTTCTTGGTTGATCCTTCTTGCATGAGATCATGGTTTCCTTTGGAAAAACTTTTGGTCACAATCCTTCAAAGTTGTTGATGGTTCCTTCTTATTTTGCATTCCCTCAGTCTCTAAATCTTAAGTAAGATTTTCTTGTCTCACTTGTAGTCCTTGGTGGTATCCAAGTTGGAAGTCCTTGGTGAACATGCTGAAGATGTTGAAGTCATTAGAGTTGAAGAAGTTGAAGAAGTCCTTTGCACATGGTGTAGTCCTTGATCATGGGTAGGTTTTTCCATCAAGTTGAAGTAGAAAAGAAGTAGAGTTGAAACCAAAGTGGTTAAGGAAAGAGATTACAAGTGTTTTTGTAAATAAGTTTTGGAACAAAATACAACTCCTATTTTTCTAAGGGTTTTGTCCAATCCTAGGTTTACAAATCCTACAGGCAACACAATGCTCTGATACCATCTGTAGGGGTCCCAACCTAATAAGGTTGATCCCTCCTGTGTTTTACAATGCTAGTCCCTGGATCAATAGCTAGCATCCACAGTTAAGATGTAATATCAAGAAACAAAGGTCATAGTATAACTTTATGACCAGGAATAACATAAGTTTATTACATCAAACATAGCTCATTAGGCTATTACATTACATTGCAGCGGAATAACTATAATCATGGGGTCCTTCATCTTCAAAGTGCCACAGGCAGATGTTGGTTGTAGACTTTGTAATCCTAATCAAACAATCTTCACTAAAATCAATCAAACCTGCAACATACAAGTTACAGCCACAAAGGGTCAATACATTTGAATTGTATTGGCAAGTGATACTATGGTAGTATAGTGGAGTCTATCATCTAAATGCATTTGGCTAAGTGGAGTTGAGGCTTGCATTGCTCAAAATAGATTTTTCTTATCATTTTGAAAATACTAAGTTTTTGTTTTGAAAAATTAATTCCCAAGGCATCTAGCAATCAAAGACTGAAGATCCTTTCCAAGGCATCCACCAATCAAAGACTGAAGTGCTTGGCAAAACCATTTTTCTCAATCAAAGATTTCAAGATCCTTGTACCAAGCCATCTCTCCATCAATGATTGAAGAATTCAAACAACCCTTGTTCAAACCACAAGTTTTTAATTTAGAAATTGGAATGATGAGATTCTTGATTGCTTCCATGTCTTGATGCTCAAATTGTCCTTTACCAGGGACATGGCTAAGTACTTAGGTTTTACACTCTGCAGAGGTGGTGCACTTTACCCACAAGACTTGGTTTCCCAAGACAAAATCTTTCAGAAGCCTTCCCTTAGACCAAAATGGATGCGTTCCAACCTATCAAACACTACCACCCACTGTCCATTTGGCTAAGTTCTTGCAACCTATATGATCATGGCAGAGCCCATATTGCCAAGTGGTTGCACTTGAAACTTCTCAACATTTGACATCTCAAATCTCTTTGTGCCTGGGTGGCATACCACAAGTGAGATACACAAGGTTCCTGGCCTTGTGTAACCACTCAACATAACCCAATCCTTCCATTCCACCCAGGAGGTTCATTGACTTAGTTGTTTTATTAAACAAAACCTAAGTCTTCAGACTTAGAATATTTTTCCATAGTGTGAATATATTTTCCACCCATGTTTTCTATTAGCTAGGCTAAGCTTGGTAGTATTAGGAAACTTAACTTAGGAATTCCTACTAAGGATTCATCTACTAGGTTTCCCTATAGCAAGATCTATACTTAGCAAAATCCATGCAAGTTTACTTAGCAAAATCACTAATGCATAATAAAAGTAATGGGATAGAAAGTATGAAGCATCACTTGCCTTTTTGGTAGAGTATAGGTTCACTTCTTGATCTTTACAACAATCACACTCTTCAAGTTGCTACAATCCATCAAGCAAGGCACAAACTCAATCTACCAATCAAGCAAAACAATATACATAAATAACAAAGTCAAAGAAATGCATGCAAGCATGCCAAGCTTTGTTTTGTTTGAAAAAGTGGTTCCTAGTGGGTCATAGTCATTTGGGTACATCTAATGGTCATTTCCTAAAGTGGCCAAGTCATTTGCAAAAGGTTTCACTTTTAAACCATTTTCAAAACAAAGTGTTATTTTATGTGGTGTAGAAATATTTTTACTAAGGCATTAGCCCATAGGGTTCACCAAATGAGTTGCTATTGCAAAACTTGGTGTTTTTGGGTCAGTAGGTTTGGTCCAAACTATTTTATCAAAGTTTCTTTTCCATAAACATTTTTATAATAAAAACTATTCCTTTTATTTGGCTAGAAAATGACTTAGTCAAGTAATCTAACCTAAATTTTACAAAAATCATTTCTAACACCAAGGGTTGGTTCCTAGGGTCAGTAGGGTCACAACAAACCAATTGGCAAAGGTTTGATCTCAAAATTCATTTTTAAATGATTTTTCTAATGTTAGTAAGCACACAAAAGAATCTGCAAAATCAAACAATCTATCAAATACTATTTGCTAAACTAAGGGTAGGGTTGGCTAGGGCTTGTTCTCCTGAATTCATTGATATAAAATTTGCCAAATTTGGACGTGTGGTTCAAAAGTTATAAGGGTTTGAAAATGGCATCAAATTCTGATTTCAATTTCTGTTTTTAAACAGACAGGTGACACGCGGCACACTCTGATTGGGCGATACCGTTTCGCTGCGGATCACGCTCTGGTGCGTTGGATTAAGTCTAATCGTGCGGCTCTGAACGCATACCCTTTCGGCGTTAAATGATTCTATCGTACCCCTACGATCTGTATCTAACGGCTGGGGATGGCCTGACCTAATTCTGGCGGCGCTTAGCGGCAGCGCGCGGCGGCGATGGGCAGACGGCGGCGGCGTTGGCGAGGCAGGAAGCGAGGAAGAGAGGGAAGAAGCTCACCGGGTTCGTGGAGAGACGCTGATGCTCAACGTGGGACTGGTCCGTCGAGGGGCGCACGGGGACGGGCAGAATTCCTCGCCGGATTGGTGCGGGCGGCGGTGCTCTCAGTTGTCGTTGTTGGCGTCGCTTAGGACCGCGCTAAGGCAAAGGAGAAGCACGGTTAGGTGCGTGGAATCAAGGCAAATCTGTGTGCTTGAACGAGAGGTGAAGGGGAGGTCTGATCTCACCGGTGGGACTCGTCGGAGTGGAGGCAGATGGCGGCGGTACTGGTGGTTGTCATTGGCGAGGCTCAGAGGTGCCCGCGGGGAAGCTGAGGTTACAGAGCGGTGCTCCTGGGTCTGGCGAATCTACCTGCTTGCTCGGGAAGACAAGGGCGAGGAGATGCCGCCGGAATTTGGCCGTGAACTCGTCGGAGACGGCGACGGTGCAGTGAAGATTGGCGACAGCCTGGTGGCTCCCGATGTATGGGGTTTGGGGGGAATGAGAGAGGAGGAAGAGGGGATTTAACTCGAGTGATCACTGCGAGGTTTAATCGGGGCATTAAGTTGAATTGACGACGCGAATTATTGCCAGGAACGGGAGGAACGGTCGAGCGGGGTGGAGAGGATGAACAGTGGCGTGGGGTCGTTGTGTCAGTGGGAAAAAGAGGGAGAGGGAGGGTCCATATGTCAGTGACTTGGCGGACTGTTTCAGCAGTGAGGGAAAAACGGTTCGGGGAGGGAAAAAGAGCTGGGCCGCTGGTGGCTTCGTGGGCTGCTGGGTTGGGTTGGTTCTTTATTTTTTTCTGTTTTCTGATTCCTTTTCTTTTTCTATTTCTATTTTTCTGATTTGATTTTCAATCAACATTTCAAACATTCAAACCATTCAAACAATTCAAATCTTCACCAAACATTGTAACTACAAATTTGGTTCTGTTTAGTATTCTGAACCAAAAATCCTAAATAAAATAAATAACACTTTAATCTTTTTAGGTTCCATCCTTAATTAAATAAGTAGGCCATGGTTTATTAATTAAATAAAGTTTTTGTTGTTTATTAATAAAATCTTTATGTGAAATCCAAATATTTTCAAAATCAAATTAGTGGGTTTTATTTGGGAAATATAGAATACTTGGAGATTTGTTTTAAAATAAAATAACATTTTATTTTAGGGTCCATTATTAATTAATATAAATTATTTCAAATAGGCTTTATTTTATTTGAGATATTTATTGAATCTAAAATAAAGCCAAAACACTTTAGTAGGTTTTATTAGAGAATATAAATTACTTGGAAAACCTATTTTAAACAATTTAATAAGTCTTGATGTTTTAATTAAAATAGTAAAACCTTTCATAATAAATTTTGATATTAATTCCTTATTATTTTATTTTAAATAAACCTTTGTTATTTTTAATCAAAACTAAATGTTTTTAATTCCCAAAGTTTGGTCAAGGTTTAATTTGCCTTTATTAAATAATCTTTATTTATAAAACTTCTATTTCATTTGAAAACCAAATCTTTTATTAAAGGATCCAATAATAGTAATTCCAAAACATTTTTAATTTCCTTTATTAAATGTTTATCTTTATGAATCCCTTTAGGATTTATTTAATTCAAATGGGTTTGAAGTTCCAATTGCATTCAAAAAGTTTCTTCTGGCTCTGAAATTTAAACAAAGTTTTAGTTTATTCATTTATTTTCACATTACAAGATTTTGGAAAATCTTGGGATGTGACAGTTGACATAGTTAACCAGATCATCTTAAAAGTTGCATAAAGAGCATAAAACTTGGCCTAAGTAAGTAACACCTAAATGAGTGTAAAATATTAAGCGACAGGTTTCTAAAACACTTCGCGAAGTCAAACTTATCAAAGGGAAAATGTTCGAATAGTAAGTAAGACAAATAATGTTGAAAGATTCGCTTCGGAGATCCACAATTGTGTGGATACACCGTATAATCTTTCATAAGACCCTAACTAGGTAGAGTATAAGATTGATATAGACCAATATTCTAATTATTAAACCAATAAATACTAAACAGATAGTTTGAAGACCATTAGTAAACCCTAAGGGGTAGAGTAACAATTTGTGGAAGTATTGTTATCTGACTTCCAAGTAAAGGTTGGAGAGTAAATACTAACCTATGCCAACACTAAACCTTATTTCATAAGGTTAAAAGAAAATCATAATTATAGAGGTACTTAAAATGGTAACAAAAGGTTGTCTAAAGTCTGCTAAGGTAAAAGCTTGAAGGAGATAGAATAGATTAATTCTAACAAACTAATTCTAAGAGGGAACAACTCTTAAGTGATCTTTAAGAGTGAATAATCACATCAAATTAGACATGTATAGAGAAACAAGGAAATTCCAATGGGTAGGGACTAAATGAGTTCAAATCCAATCTTTTGAAGGACTACCAGTATAAACCATACCATCACAAATCAAAAGTTAGTATTTTGACTATAGTTATTGTTTAATGGAGTTAAAATCCTATGTTAGTGAGACTTCCTAAACCTTATATAGTATAGCAAGGAATTTTGATGATCAAGTTAAGCATTTGGATTAGGATATCCAATAAGAATAATAAACTAAAGAAGAGACCCCAATTTAAGAAGTTCATAACAAGGACATATCCCTAAGGGAGTAAACTAAAAGGAACTTTGGAGTATCGAAGACACCAAGTTAAAGATTGTTGAGCATGGTGAGGATTCAAGGAAAAGATCTGGATATGGAATAATACAATTATTTCCATTTAAGGTTACCATGAAGTTGAGAAATGTCGTGATCAACACAAGACAATTCCTACTCCGAAACGTGAGAGTATGCGAACTTCGAGGACAAAGTTTATTTTAAGGGGGAGAGTCTGTAACATCCTAGGATTAGCACCTAGAAATAAAGAGGACACAGGGTTATGCATTGCATTCATGCATAAGAAAATCCGAGGAATTTTCACGCAAAACCACAAGAGGCTATAGAGGGATCGAGATCTTCCTTGTTCTGATGGAAACACCAGGACAGGTGCGATGGAATTCGACATGACCTCTATTGTAGTTTTGTATTTTTGGGGAAGACAATTCAAATCTGAATATTTACTTGATGGATTTGAATATTAATAGAATTTTAAATAGAATTAGAATTGGAAATTTAATTATAATAAAAGATAAGAGGTGAATTCTTATTTATGAATAAGATTCAATATTCAAAATTATTCAAAATAAAATTTAAAACACAAAGAGATAAGTGTTTCTCTTGCCATTGGAGAAACGGGGTTTAGTTCATCTTATATGGGGGTTGGGAATTTGGACATGACCTTTGTTGACATTCAAGACTTCAAATATGAGATCATACAATTCAAATATAACTTGAATTTAAATTTAAATCTTAAAGTATTATAGAATATTTCATAATCATAAAACAAAATGGTATAAATAAATATAATCTTTATTACATAAATGGAGTAACTCAAATAATTTTATTACAATAAGAAATATATATTACATTGTCTTTAACAAATGAATGGAATAAGAAAAATAAAACAAGTCAACTTTATTGAAGGTAATACAATAATACAATGTCTTTACATTATTCAAACAGAAAAGTAAATTACAAAAGAAGTAAGTAAAAATCTAAAACTAAACTAATCTTCACTTTCCCCATCTTTTGAATCTTTCATTTATATTTCTGATCTTACACCTGCAATTAAAAAGAAAGAAGAATAACAAAAGAGAAAAATAAGAAATGGATTAGTGGTTAATCTTTGCTCTCAGTCTGACAATGAAATGCACTGTTGGACGCATCATTGAGCTTTTAAATTGAAGGGGCAAGTTTCACCAATGTGTGTATCTGATCTTATCATAAAAAGAGGCTTCAGGTTTAGCATCATAAGCCAGGGGGAAGTTTCACCTTGGTTTCATATAGTAAACAGATAAGAAGTAAAACACCATCCAAAAATATCAAGGAAGTACTTGATCTGATCAATGAGTCACAACAAGCAAGCAAGCTGCTCACACAACCATGCATATGGGTGTGCTATCAACACAGCAGCAGCCCAGGAAGGAGACAAGAAAGCCAGCTTATGTACATAAAGGGGGTGAACCAGCCGTAGAAGCAAGCTACCATTTCCCCTCCACACTTCAAAGCACATTCCCCATTCCATCCTCTCATCATCAAACCAAGAATGCTTAGATCATTTACCCAAATCCACCACTTAATCATTATCTGGTTTCTTACTTAAGCCTTCCAAGAAAAGATCAAGTGAGCACAAGGAGGAGTAGATCAAGATCAGCAGCCTCACAAGGAGGGGTAGATCAAGATCAGCAGCATCACAAGTAGTAGTATACCATGATCCCCAATAGACCACCAACAACAGGTACCAGTCCAAAAATAGCACTTAGATCATGCAGCACTTGTTCTTATTAGCTTGTATCATCTGATTCAAAATAAATAATGGCTAGGATACAAATCATCCAAATCCAGCTACCCTTCAACTAGATGTTGTCTAGGAGGATTAGAAGGAGACTTCTCTCAATCTTCATAGGGTTGTTATGCAAGTCTCATCATAGAGAAGTGTAGAAGACCAAAAAGAAAACCATAGTATCTGTTCTTAATAAATTTCCACCTTAGACTGAGCATCATAGGTCAGGGGCAAATCCATCTAAAACTTTAAGGGCATCTAGATGAATGAAACTATGTTCAGGGCATTCCACAGTAGCAACTCAACAAGTAGTAGATCACAGTAGGTTACTGGAATAGCAAAAGAAGAAATCATCTGCTAACAGGCAGAATATGTGTCCATATCATTTCCCCAGACACATAATCTAAAAATCATCTGTTAGCTCACCTTATTTATACACATCAATAGGTGTATTTAAGCCTCAGCCTTCTGCATCACTGGCTAGAGAATTTTAGATTATTAGCCACATATAAATTCATCTCAAATCAGTGGTTCCATTTCCATTTATACAAGTACTGGAAATGCAGCAGATTATTCTAGTTATAAAACCACTAGGCACACTCAAATCAGAGGTACCACAGTGACATCTACACCAACATAAGCCACCACTTGATCTTGCCACATCATTTTCCTAACTAATGTTCTAGGAATCAGGTGTGTAAATTATTTCATTATAGAAAAGTTCTATAAAACAGATCCTTTCTTAAATCCTCAAGCAAGAATTCTTTCATCATTTGCTTCTATAAAACTTAAGCCTCAACTTAAGATATCATGGACTAGGGAGGGTCCAAACTTCAAACCAGCAATGTTGTAGTATGGATGTATATATAATCCAGTTCATGTGCATCCTCCAAGGAGGTACCACATCAGCCAGAATAGTTGCTTAAAGCCAAGTATGGCATATATGCAATAGCCAGGAAACCAAAGAGGCACCACTAGCCTAAATGGCAGCAAGTCATACTACAACTAGTGTTTTATTCCAAGTCCATCTACTGCAAGCTAGCTGATGCATAACATCTATACCTAGATTATATCAATAAACCCAAATCAACCCAGGCTGATTTACAAGTTAATCAACCACCACATAGCTAAAAATAATACTAATGTGTCATCAGCCAGTAGCAACAAGAGATCAACATATAAATGACAAATCAAGAAGTCATTTAGCTTAAATCAAACTAACCAAATACCCACAGATAATTTCAGCAGTAAAATTGACCCTAGAACAGAGTCTCAGCACTAATACGGATAGTCGTATCACCACTAATAGAGATCTAGATATAAACCAAGAAGGGAAGAAGCAGTATGACTTAAAAATGGTCCTTGCTAGATACTAGAAGAGGAAGCAGAGATTGGCCAGCGATGAAACACCCGGCGGCACGGGGAGCACCCGAGGGCGCTGCAACCCGCGCCAAGCCGTGGTCGCGGTGGCCATAGGAGAAGAAAGCTGCAACATCACCAGCACCGCACCACCATCAGTACCACCACCCTAGGAAAGATGAGCAAGCTAGGTCGAGCAGAAGCACCGGAAGGCAAGACCGTTGGAGAGGGGCTCATGTTCTTCCAGGAGCCTCAACCGAAGGCGATGGCGCGAGAGCCACACCGTGACCTTGAGCCATGGCGGCAAGGGTTTCGGCCAGAAGCGCACATAGCCTCGATTGAACCCAATCGACGTAGAGAAAGGGAAAGAGGGGGCGGCGGCGAGGAAAGAGGGAGGTGGTCGAGGCGGAGTTCGGCCGGCGAGTGGCTGCGAAGGAGGCGGCCAGCGGCGGTCGAAGTGGCTGGCGACGGCATCGCACGGGAGCAAGGGGAAAGGATAAGGTCTGTGTGTGTATGCGTGTGTGTGGAGTGGGGGGTGCGCCGGGGGAGAGGGTTCTGTCAGGGTCCAGTTGGGCCAGGCCAGCCCACATACCCAACCAAATGGCCCAAGTCAATTAGGTTTAGAAATAAAAAATTGAATTACTAAAATAACCTCCAAACATTTCTAACGATAGAAAATTATAGAAAAATCCTAAAAATACATATGATATATCAAAATAACCACAAAAATAATATTTACCTAATACAAATATAATTTTAAGTGTTTAAAATAAATTTAAAGTAAAATAATTATTAACACCATTAAATCTTAAATGAAATTTTATAAAATTAAGCAAAAACCCTAAAAATAAATAAGAAATCATTTTTGTGTATCACAATAACTCTATTATTTTATAAAAATACTCACTTAGAGTTTTAAAAATAAAACATAAAGCAAATATTTAAAGACACTTAACTCTTTGATGAATTTTATATAAATAAATATAATACTTAAAAATAAATAAAATTCATTTTTAAGTTCTTGAATAAATATATTACACTAGAAAAATATCAAATATATTATTAGAAAAGTCTTTAATATTTTACCTAATACCTATTTTCTGAATTCTTTAAAAACAATTCTTAAGTAAGAAATAAACACAATTCTTATAAAACCTTAAGCAATTAGTGTCTTAGTACTAATTCCAAACCCATAACTTGAATTCATAATCAAACTTAAGTATAACTTTTAACTTTAAAATATTCTTTTAAAAATGTTATTAAGAATCCTTTTAAATAAACATTGGGTATTACCCATTTATATAATATGGTGAATAATCATTATATCTTTACCACTAATAACATAACTTTAAATTCTAACAAATTACTAAGACCATCTAATTATGCTTCCATTAAATAAATACATATTATTTTCTTAATAAGCAAAACAAATTTAATTCAATCATTCACTTAAATATAAAGTGAATAATTCCACACCTTAGTTATACCTATCATAAATCTAAAACTTGGGAATAATTAAAATATATTACATCTTAAGTTTACTTAACCTTTTAAAGTTAACTTCAGTCTCAAAGCTTATAAACATCATGTCTAATAAATCCCTTATGTTTTTATAGTTAACTTTGGTCTATTTAAACTTAAGACATAAAGCATCTCAAGTCCAAACTAGCACATCAAACACCAAAAGACATTGATCATGTTCTATTAACAATGATGGTTATTTAAACCTTAGAAAGGAAATCTTTTCTTCAAATGTTATTCTTTTTGCCACTTCAAGCAACAACTCTAGGATAGTTCTTTCAAACCTTAATAATCCAATAAATAGACTTCCATCCTAATCACCAAATAGCAACTAATCTAAATCTTAAATTACTATTGCACTCTACTTTTATATCTTGTATATCAAAACTTAAAATCCCTATAGATGCATTTCATGTGAAGTAAAAACTTGAAGATAAACCAACTATTAAAAGAATCACCTAAGTTCACTTCACTTGCAGTATTGGGGTTTCATTTTGGGGTTTTTACAAAATGCATAGCATTACTTATGCACAACAGCATCTTGCTTCTTTAAACATTAGTCCTTACCGGACCAATGATGCTGATTTAAGATATTGGATCTTATGTCGTCTCGAAGACCGTGAGTGCATAATCTTGCAATCACAAAAGGCAAGTTCACACTTGCTCATGTCCTTTGATTATTTTCTGTAAAGTATTTTGCAAATCTAGTATTGTCATTACTTGCATTTGAAAAGGGTCAGAAAACACTATTTTCATAATAATATGATTATAGGTTATTTACCATGAGGTAATAACCTATTATGAAAGTTCCGGTGGTAAAGGAACATATTATCTAGGACTTAACAACCAATGTCGCCAGTGATTCTTGTGCCGTATATCACGCGTTAACCATGAGATTTGGAATGGGACAGAGAAGTCAGTTGTATCTTCTTCCTCTCGCATGTAGCCGGATGTGCATGTCGTGGCTGTTATCACTCGTAGCATGCATATTAATTGGTAATTCATAGAGGATATGCAGCATATGGGTGGGAACCCTCAACGTCCCATGATAGTTCTGGCATCTAACGGTTTGTACAAACCATTGTCGTAATTCAATATGTGGGCATGGTGTACACCAAGGAGGCATGCGGGGTCGCGAAGGGGGCAGTGATTGGCTTGGATCTTAGACTGGGCCCCATACCAAGGAAGTATGGACAAGGTCATGACTTGGTTGTGCAACAAGGCTAAGGTCTCTCATGGGTAAAGTAACGCACCTCTGCAGAGTGTAAGAACTGTAACTTGTTACTCCCTGTTCCGGGAAGGAGCTGCGAACGCGGCGGGAAAGGAACTCCATGAAAGTTCTGGTAAACCCGTGAAGGCTGACGGACATAGCTTTTCAGAATAAAAGCAACCTTTGAAGAAATGTTTATGAAAACCTGCATTGCCTACGACCCATGGTGTGTGGCTGCAAATATAGTGCATCAAACACTCCTTTTTAGTGGACTTGCTGAGTACGCTCGTACTCAAAGTATCTTCTTAACCCTTGCTAGATTCTAAAGCCAATATAGACGATGTCTACATCAAGTTATGCTCCAGGAATCATCACCAGAAGCTAAAGTTCTTCAATGAAGTCAAGAAAGTCAACATATACATCAACTCAAGTAAAGACGGAGTATTGATTAGATAAGAATATAATATCTAGCCATAGAACCTATTTCTGTAGAGTATTGCAATAGCAGCAATACAAGCCAAATTGTTAGATGCTAATTTTATTAGCATAATAGTTGTAAGATGTTTATTTCTGATTCTTCTTTGTAAGAAGTTTCTTTCTCTCTCTTTAAACTAGAGTGTTCTCTGGATCTTGTGTAAAGAGTTGAGTTGTAACCTATAGTCATGTCTTGGACCTGCTATGTTTCTGTTGTACTACTCTGAGGGATGTAATACTAGTGAACGGTGTTTCATTGGTGTTATATCAACGACTATAGTATACTAGATCATGCAGTGGTATGCTGGGTCACCGCAGTTTGCTATTGCTACTGATAAACTACTGTGATCAAGACTATTTCTAGGTGCAGCTAAATTGACAACTCAGTTGTTAAGGCTTATAAATATTCTCTGGCTCCCCTTGTGTCGAATCAATAAATTGGGTTATACTACCCTCGAAGACTGTTGCGATCCCCTACACTTGTGGGTCATGAATACCCAGTGGTATCTACCTCCCCCAATCTTTCCTGAAGCTTTTAGATTTCCCCTAGGAATCCAATTATCCCTCCAGATGCTGATTTTTGATCCGGATTGGACCCTCCAAATCATGCCCTTTTTTAGGAGTTTGAGACCATCACAAATGCCTTGCCAACCCGGAGAAGAATTATGGATGAAAGTTGTGTCAGTGAGTTCAACATGAGGAAAATATTTGGATTTCAAAATTCTAGCTCAAAGGTTGTTTGGGAATGCCAGCAGTCTCCAGGCCAGTGAGTTTTCCTCCTATCCAATTCATCTCCCCACCAGAAATTTCTGGTTATTTGAGAGGACTCCTCGCAGAGTCCAGCAGAGAATGTAAAGATACTCACTGAATAAGCTTGGATAGGTTACACAACAGATTTAATTAGAGTTTCTTTGGCCCCTTGATATGACCAATTTGCATCACCATTCTATATCATAATTTACCTCTATTCATTGATATTTGTCTTATTACGAGGTATTACTTATGGCTTTTCATCTGTTTATGCATGTTGGATGATTCTTGGAGGATGAGCTACCGGAGTCTGGATTCTGATGGAAAAGAAGGCGTTTCGGTGCAATTTCGTGAAGATCAGAAAAATACCAGAAAAATATGGAAACATGTTATTTTACCGGAGGATGACTGGAGCCCGAAGGAGGATCGAAGGGGGGCCGCAGGGGGCCCACACCCCCTAGGCGCGGGCCCACCTAAGGCCGCGCCTAGGGCAGGTGTGGCCCACCTGCCTGGCTCCCGACTCCGCCCCTTCGCCTATATCTTCCCCTCGTAACCCTAACATGAGGGGAGCGACCACAGATAGATTTCCGCTGCCTCTGGGGGCGGAAAACACCGAGAGAGAAAGATCTCTTCGGCAGACAGATTTCTGCCGAGGGAATTCCTTCCCGGAGAGGGGAGACCGTCGCCATCAACACCATCGTCAAGATAGGCTTCATCAGGGTCATCATCATCATCCACACCATCATCTCCACCAGCACCATCATCATCACTCCATCCCGCTGTAACAATTGTGTTGGATATTGCTTAGTTCATTAGGGGAAACCTTCCCCGTGTTAATTACTATTGTAGTTGATGCTTGTGAGTGGAACCATTGGATTATTGTTTATGTTCAGATTGTTATCCATTACCATATCATATTTGATCTTGATCCATATGATGTCTTGTGAGTAGTTCGTTGTGTTCTTGAGGACATGGGAGAAGTCATGTTGTTAGTAGTGAATATGTGATGAGTTATTATTCAATGGTTTAGTATTTAAGTTGTGGTGCTATTCTTCTAGTGGTGTCATGTGAACGTCGACTACATGACACTTCACCATTTATGATCCTATGGGGATGCATTGTGTATTTGGCTACTAATTTTGGGGTTGCCGGAGTGACAGAAACCTAAACCCCCGTTAGGACACCTTTGCACAAGGGAGCATAGGATCTTAGAGTTTAAGGATGTGGTTAGATTTATATCTTAATTACTTTCCTATAGTTACGGATGTTTGCAGGGGGTTTAATCACAAGTATGTATTAGTCCTAGGAAGGGCAGTATGTTAGCACAGGTTCACCCACACAACACTTACGAACACCAAAGAAGAGTACTCAGCTATTTGCAGCAAAAGCACTTGACAGAATTCCCATGTGTCCTCGAGAACGTTTGGTCCTTATAAGTATTTCCACCGGCTTGTCCTTTGCTAAGAAAGGATTGGGACACTTGCTCCGTTTGTTCGTTACTTTTGTTACTTGCTCCTTGTTTTGTTGCCTTGTCAGAAAACCACTAAAAATCCGTTTGCTAAGTATTCATAGGGATTTCCTGCTCCATACCACAGTTTAGCACCTTCTACTCCTCGTTGGGATCGATACTCCTATTTATCGAAAGTACTACCATACACCTCCTATACTTGTGGGTCATCAAGACTATTTTCTGGCGCCGTCACCGGGGAGTGAAGCGCTATTGAACAGTGGAACTGGTAAGGGAAACTTTCACTGTGAGTATTGCTTTTGTTACTGCTTGTTACTTTGTTTCCAATATGACTTCTATGGTAGTAAGGGAAACCCACTTGGTTTTCTGTTGGGAAAACTACTATGACTTCTATGATAGTAGATGAACCACCACCAGTTGAGATAGATCCTTTTAAGATACCTACGAGTATTGTTAATCGTGTCATAGATAATTATTATTTTGGGGATGGAACTGTCCATCCTGGTGATCACTTGCTTTATATCCATGAATTATGCGGGTTGTTTAAGTGTGCATGTATCACAACTGAACAGGTGAAGAAGAAGTTACTCTCCATATCCTTGAAAGGGAGAGCTGAGGCATGGTATAAGCTGCTAAAGAATGGACAATCCATGGAATGGGAGGAGATGGCATCTCTCTTTTACTCTAAATTTTATCCTCCCAGTGAAATCCATAAGGATAGAAGTCTTATTTATAACTTTTGTCCTCTTGACGGAGAGAGTACAACTCAAGCTTGGGGGAGATTGAAGTTACTAATGCTTAAATGTCCTATTCATGAACTCCCTAACAATATTATTTTCAATAACTTTTATGTTAGGTTGTCTCTTCATGATAAAGATTTACTAGATGCTTCTTGTGCTGGATTATTCACAAGTATGAAGGAAGAAGCTAAATGGGATATTTTAGACCGTATTCAAGATAACACTGAGGCTTGGGAAAATGACAAAGGAAGAAAGTCAGGTATAAACTATGATTATGAGTGCATTAAATATTTTATGGGAACTAATAACTTCCATGATATTAGCAATAAGTTTGGCCTTGATCCTCAAGTTCTTGCGGAATGTTTTAATGCTTTTGCCTCTTATATTGATATTCCAAAGAAAGAGTAGGACAAGTACCATGCTCCTTATAAAGACATTGTTACCCACGTTCCTGCCAGTATAGAGGTTTGTACTCTTGATCCTATTTTGCCTGAACCTTATGTTGAGAAGATCCCTTTTCCCTCCAAGGTAAGGGAACACTCTATTTTGGCTAATGTGGTTAGCAAAAGCGTAAAGAAAACTGTAGGTTTCGATGAGATTATTGATATCCAGCCTGTGGTAGCTATTGTGAAAGATCTTGTCACTAGAAATATAGAGGATGAGTATATTGTCTTCAGTGAAGACGCTTCTAATATTATCTCTCATCCTAGTAAGGCTAGAAAAGCTAGTGTTCCTGTGATCTCTGTTAAAATTGGTGATCATTGCTACTATGGTTTATGTGATATTGGTGCTAGTTATAGTGCTATTCCTTATAAGCTTTACAGGGAAATTATGCATGAGATTGGTCCTTGTGAGCTTGAAGACATTGATGTGGTTATTCACCTTGCCAATTGATATGTCCAAAACGTACCTACTTCCTCGAACACTTTGCTATTGTTTCTTCTCTAAACTTGTGTGATTTGGATGCAACTAACACGGACTGACGCTGTTTTCAACAGAATTACTTTGGTGTCTTGTGTTTGAGCAGAAAATCAACTATTAGGAAAAATCCCGGAAAATATGCCCAAAACTATTTTTCACCAGAAGATCCATGGAGCCAGAAGTGGAGACACGGAGGGGGCCTAGGGGGCCCAGACCCACCCCAGGAGCGGGCCCACCTCTGGCCGCGCCTGGTGGGGGTGAGGCCACCTCCAGCAGCTCCTCGGCCTCCCTCTGCGCCTATAAGTTGCCCTTCGACCTAAAAACCGAGGGGGGTTCGATAGTTTTTCAAAAAGAGTTTCGCTCCGCCACCGCCACCAGAAACCAAGATTCGGATCCAGAAACTCCGTTCTGGCACCCTGCCGGGACGAGGAATTTGGAGAGGATCATCGCCATCGTCATCACCAACGCATCTCCATCAACCACCGATGTTTCCCTCATCCATGAGTGAGTAATCCCCCGTTGTAGGCTTGGGGATGGTAGGGATTGGATGAGTTCTATCATGTAATCGAATAAGAATTGTTAGGGAATAGTGCCTAGTATCTCTATTAGTGCTATTTGACTTTGTTGCAACTTGTTGTCCTTAATACTTATCACTAGGACCCGAGTGCCATGATCTTAGATCTGAACTTATTATTGAATCATTATGATAGTATTGTTTGTGATGTTATCTGCAAGTTGTGTACATATATCATTGCCCGGATCCAAAGGCCCCAAAGTGACAATAATTGGGACAATCGGAGGGGATGGCTGTGGTGTGAGGATCAGATGTGTTCACAGAGTGTTAATGCTTTGCTCCGGTGCTCTATTAAAAGGAGCACCTTAATTGCCAGTAGTTCCCTAGAGGCCCCGCTGCCACGGGTTGGCTGGATAGAAGATGTTGTGCAGGTTCTCATTGCGAGCACATATGACTATATTTGGAGCACATGCCTAGGATTGTTTAGTACTTGGATGCTTGTTATTATTTATCTGCAATGCCCTAGATCTTGAAGTTACATGTTTAGACTCGTCCATGCAACGCCCGTCGATCCATCCCTATGCCTACCGCACTCAAATCCTATTGTTACCGGTTGCTCCTGTTTCACTGTTGTCGTTACTGCTGCTGCTTTGCTGTTACTCCTACCAAACTGTTGCTACTGATACACTTCTATGAGAATGAACTATTTCCAGGTGCAGCTGAACTGACAACTCAGTTGTTAAGGCTTGCAAGTATTCTTTGGCTCCCCTTGTGTCGAATCAATAAATTGGGTAATACTACCCGTGAAGACTGTTGCGATCCCCTACACTTGTGGGTCATCAAGACTATTTTTTGGTGTCGTTGCCGGGGAGCATAGCTTTATTTGTAAGTTCACTTGGATCTATTATTGTTCACTGCTATTCCTTTCATCATGGGGAAGTCTCGTGATGGAAAGTTCCCTATTTTACCATCCACTACAAGAAGAGGTATAGTCCTAAGCACCTCTGCTGCTCTTGATTCATCGTTTGTTATAAGTAAGCTTGTCACACCACCACCACATGCTCATGCTACACACACTGCTACTACTGCTGAATCTGAAACTGCTTTTGATACTCATGATGTTACTTCTACTATGCTTGATGTGAGTGGTTCATTGGGTCCTTTTCTAGATGCTACTATGGCTAGTCTAGGAAATACCGAAACTCCCAGTGAATACACTGTTACACCTGTTAGCTCACCTGAGTCTAGTGAGAGTTATGATATTAATGATGGTTACATAGAGCTCACTGATGAATTTGTTGAAGAGTGCCGAAACACACATGGTGCTAGTGCTATTAAGAGTCTCCTTGCTAGACGTACTATTATTCCTAAGAAGTCATATGATCCTAAGTTTGCCACCTCTCCATAGATATTAAAGATAAAGATTATGATTTCTCTCTTGATTTATCTTATTTAGATATTGTTGAGGAAGAACCTTTTTATGGTACTGAAAATGAGAGTGTTGTGGCTCATATGAATGAGATTTCTACTATGAGTGCTTTCTTCTCTGATGATTTTAAAATGCAAGTACTTTGTTGCTAAGAATTAATGAACAAGATAAGCAAGAATTATGATGATTGGACTTCAACTGAGCTGAATACACCTGAGCCTATTACTCCTGAACCTGTTGTTCCTGAGCCACTTCCAGCACCAACAACAAAGAAGAGGGGAGTTATTGCATTAAATGATGAAGTGATGAAGGAAGCTAAAAAGTGTCTAAAAGAGAAAGGTATTAGATCTGAAGATGTGAAGAATCTATGTCCTATAGAAGAATTATGTAAGCCAATTCCCCACTCATCTACTATTGAGGTACACTCTTTCCAATTTAATGAAGGTGATATTCCTTATGGTAAGCCTCCTGATCAATGCTTAGAGGAACTTGACACATTTATTGTTAAACAAGGTAATTTTAATAAACAAGTTCAGAATCATTTATTGGAAAACTCTAGAGCTATCAATGAGTTGAAAGATATTGTGGAAAGAACTTCTAATGATATTAAAATGCTTTGTAAACACTTTCAAATGGTTCAAACCCAACTTGATCAACTTGCTAAGGTGCAAAAGGATATGCTAGTTAATGCTTTAGGAAATAAACAGGCTTATGGAATTAGAACTAGGAGTGGTGCAGCTACTCAAGATCCTTTATATCCTGACGGACACCCTAAAAGAATAGAGCAGGATTCCCAACAAGGTGAGGCTAGTGGTAGTCCTCGTAAGAGAAAGAAAAAGAAACATAAGAAAGTTGAGGAACCACTTGAACCTGCTGTAGATCCTAATAGTATATTTGTCTCTGATGCTGAAACTGAGAGTGGTAATATAGATGAGTCTCCTGATAAGGAGGAAGTTGAGGAAGAACCTGAGAAACACACTAAGAACACTAGGTACACAAAGGAAGATTTTATTGCTAATAAACATGGTAAAGAGAGAGAACCTTGGGTGCAGAAACCTATGCCTTTTCCAGGTAAGAAACCCAAGTCAAAGGAGGAAGAACACTACAACAAGTTTTGTGAGTGGATGAAGCCTTTATTTCTGCAAATTCCTTTGACTGATGCTATTAAATTTCCCCCTTATTCAAAGTATATGAAGGATATTGTCTCTGATAAAAGGAAGATTCCTGATGAGGAGATTTCTACTTTGCTTGCTAATTACTCCTTCAATGGTAAGGTTCCAAAGAAACTTGGTGATCCAGGTATACCAACTATTCCTTGCTCTATTAAGAATAATTATGTTAGAACTGCTTTATGTGATTTGGGAGCTGGAGTCAGTGTTATGCTTTTTTCTCTCTATAAGAGACTCCAGCTAGAAAAGTTAATACCAACTGATATATCTTTGCAAATGGCTGATAAGTCAACTATTGTTCCTGTTGGTATATGTGAGGATGTTCCTGTTCAAGTAGCTCATAATTGCATGGTTTTAAATGATATTGTTGTGCTTGAAATGCCTGAAGATGATAATATGTCTATTATTTTTGGGAGACCTTTTCTTAATACTGCAGGTTCTATCATCAATTGTAATCAAGGGAAATTAACATTCAATATTAATGACAAAGAGCACACTGTCTATTTTCCCAAGAAGGTTGCTAAAATCTATTGCCTACATTGAAAATATTGAGAGCATCAAGGTTGGAGAAATATATTGTCCCATTCCACAAGAAAATTTTGAAACTATTATGATTGGGACTATTGCTATCAAGCTTGAGGTAACATAATCACCTTGTGGATTGCAAAGTTTTGCTTCATATAAGATTGTTTTGGTAATAAGACTTAATCAACCTTGTTAGGAAAAGGATTTTAATGAAAAAAATAATGCTTTCACTGTGGTTATACTTGCTCCCTTTTATTTTTCTCCTTTCCAATCTTTGCTCTTCGTCGTGCCTAACTTAAAGGCGTTAAAGAAAAGTACTTGTTGGGAGATAACCCAAGAGTTTCCTTGAGTCTTGGAAGCTATTACTTCAGTAATGACCTCTCCTTATCCTTTTTGTTTGCTTTTTGTGCCAAGAATGACCTCTAATAAGAGGGAAGTAAAATTTGGAGAGTTGCTGTCCCGAAACAGATTTCTTTCCTCCACCATAAAAAATTCGTGAGCAGTCTCTGTAAGTCGGATTGAGATGAAAATTTACGAATAAATCCCCCAGTATGTTATCTACCTTTCGTTAGTTCAACACTTTTTAATTTGAGCAACAGAAGGTCTTCAGAAAAATCGGTTTCTACCTGCTGGTTTTTTTTGATAGATTTCTGCCATTATTTGCATTTGCTTCTTATTGATTCCTTTTCGGGTTCTTTTTGGGAAATTAAGCTTTTTGAAGGAGTTGCTACAGTAGCTTGTGTTTTTAATGAAAAGTATTATTGTTCCAAAGCTTTTCCAGAGGTCTAATATCTTTTGAATAAACTAATGTTGCTAATGAAGATTGTGTGAAGTTTTGTATGAAAGAAAAATTTCAGGTGTAGAGAGAGGATGATGTAATGAGATGAATAATGGACAAAAGCTCAAGCTTGGGGGATCCACTCCGTGTCACCCCAAGAATTACTCAAGAGGTACAAGCGCTAAAGCTTGGGGGTGCCCAAGGCATCCCCTTCTTCGTCAATAAAAATCTCAAGTCTTTCTAGACACTTCGTTTTTATTGTTTCATGCATAGTTATGTTGTTCTTGGAGCATCTTAGATTTTTTTTTTGGTTTTCTTTTTCTTTGTTTGGTTTTGTGTTGGTTGCCTTCTAAAAAAATGAAAACACCAAAAATATGTGTTGTTCTTTTTTGGTTTTGTGAGTTCTTTGCAGGGTTCAGCCGTCCTCAGTGGATTTTGGTTTCATGTTAATTATTCAAGTCACACAAGTGAAGAGCAATAATGAAGATTAAGACAACTCGAGGAGTGGTAAGAGGCTGATAATGAACTCTATTTGTTTCATTTTTATACATATACTCATCATTGTGAGCATGCTTAGCCTGTTGTGTAAGGTGTATGTCATTATGGATGCTTATTAGTTCTTGCTTGTCTATGATTAGCTCTAGCTTGCTAATAGTTTGTAGCATGTCATATGAATGTTTGCTTGAATTGTTTTATTCATACTTTGGTATGATATTGTAGTATCCTCCTCTGACTGTTCATGTGAATCGACTTGGCACATGCTCACGCATGCATATGACTAATCAATAATCAATAAGCCTCGATGATTTATTTTGCCTCAGAGTTCTTGTATCACTTTCATGCCATAATTAGTCCTATGTTGTTGCAAGCATGATTATGACAGCTATTGCTCTCTCGTTTGTCGCTCCCTCTCTATTGCTAGCCTTCACTTGCACTGAGTATGTGTTCTACCCGTGCTTCCAACTCCCCAAAACCAATATTGCCAGCTGTGTCCACCATACCTACTTATTAGCATCATTTGCTATTTCAGTGCATATTCTATATGCCGTATTTTCTTCCAAAATAAAATGTTTGTTTGTGTTGAGAAAGTTAGTTAGTAAAGCTCTCACGAACTTGATGGCACACTTTATTCTGTGCACTTAATAATCCTGAACCATTGTGACTAGTCCATGAAAGTTATATGCTTGCAAATTATATGTTGGGAGTCAGCAGAACTATGCTGTCACGGGGAAAGCTTTCAACACCTTTTAGATATATTCATATCTAGTTGATACCTTGCTATTTTGTTTGCGGATGTCAACGATGCAAAATGAGAGGGGGACTTGTGAGTCCATGGAGTTTGTATTCTGTGTTAGAGAAACGCCTGGGCCACTAGCCTAAGCCATGCCTAATCATGGTGGAAACTTGCAGCAACCCCATAGTGAGTTAATTGCCAGTAGTTCCCTAGAGGCCCCGCTGCCACGGGCTAGCTGGACAGAAGATGGTGTGCAAGTTCTCATTGCAAGCACGTATGACTATATTTGGAGCACATGCCTAGGATTGTTTAGTACTTGGATGCTTGTTATTATTTATCTGCAATGCCCTAGATCTTGAAGTTACATGTTTAGACTCGTCCATGCAACGCCCGCCCATCCATTCCTATGCCTACCGCACTCGAATCCTACTGTTACCGTTACTGTTACTGTTGCTCATGTTTCACTGTTGCTGTTACTGCTGCTGCTGCTTTGCTGTTACTACTACCAAACTTTTTCTACTGATAAACTTCTGTGAGCAAGAACTATTTTCAGGTGCAGCTGAACTGACAACTCAGTTGTTAAGACTTGCAAGTATTCTTTGGCTCCCCTTGTGTCGAATCAATAAATTGGGTAATACTACCGCGAAGACTATTGCGATCCCCTACACTTGTGGGTCATCACCAATAAAGAGCAAGTTTGCCCCATTGGTATTGTAAGAGATGTGGAGGTCCTTTGTGGTAAGATTAAATATCCTGCTGATTTTCTAGTACTTGGTAAAGAAGCTAGTAAAACCTATCCTATCATCTTTGGTAGAACCTTCCTTAATACTTGTGGGGCTATCATAGATTGTAGGAAGGAAAAAGTTTTGACTAAGTTTGCTGGAGAATCTTATGAGTTTAATTTTTCCAAATTTGCCAAAACCCCTTATGAAAATGAATTACCTGATGAGGATTTCAAGGTTGAACAACTATCTGCTATTTCGCTTGCTCCTAACAATGCTTTGCAGCAGTTCATGGAAGATCATGAAAGTGATGCCTTTATGAAGGAAAGAAATGAGATTGATGAGGTTTTCGTTCATCAGCCCGAGTTACTTAAGCATAATTTACCTATGGAAGATTTGGGTACCACACTACCACCCAAAGGGGATCTTGTTTTCAAATTAAAACCTTTACCTGATGATCTTAAATATGTTTATCTTGATGATAAGAAGATATATACTGTTATTATTAGTTCTAAACTTTCAGGGAAGGAAGAAGAAAGGCTATTGGAGGTATCGAAGAAGCACCGATGAGCTATGGGTTATACTCTTGATGATTTAAAAGGAATTTCTCCCACTATATGTCAGCATGCTATTAATATTGAGCCTGATGCAAAACCAGTTGTTGAGAACCAGCACCGTCTAAATCCTAAAATGAAGGAAGTGGTAAGAAATGAGGTATTAAAACTCCTTGATGGTGGTATTATTTATCCTATTGCTGATAGTCAATGGGTTAGCCCTGTTCATTGTGTTCCCAAGAAAGGGGGAATTACTGTTGTGCCTAATGAGGATAATGAGCTTATACCCCAGAGAGTAGTGGTTGGGTATAGAATGTGCATTGATTTTAGAAACATTAATAAAGTTACTAAGAAAGATCATTATCCTTTGCCCTTTATTGATCAAATGCTTGAGAGGCTCTCCAAAAAGACTCACTTTTTCTTTCTTGATGGTTATTCTAGGTTTTCTCAAATCGCTGTGAAAGCACAGGACCAGGAGTAAACCACTTTCACTTGTCCTTATGGTACTTATGCTTATAGGATTATGCCTTTTGGTTTATGTAATGCTCCTGCTACCTTTCAGAGATGTATGTATGCTATCTTTTATGGTTTTTGTGAAGAAATTGTGGAGGTTTTCATGGACGATTTTTCCTTCTATGGAACTTCTTTTGATAACTATTTGCACAACCTTGATAAAGTTTTGCAGAGATGTGAAGAAACCAACCTTGTTCTTAACTAGGAGAAATGGCATTTCATGGTTAATGAAGGAATTGTTCTTGGACATAAGATCTCTGAAAGAGGTATTGAAGTTGACAGAGCCAAAATTGAAGCAATTGAGAAGATGCCTTGTCCTAGGGATATCAAAGGTATTCGTAATATCCTTGGTCATGCTGGTTTCTATGGGAGATTTATTAAAGATTTCTCCAAAATTTCAAAGCCCCTTACTAATCTTCTTCAAAAAGATGTACCTTTTGTTTTTGATGATGATTGTAAGGAAGCTTTTGAAACTTTGAAGAAAGCTTTAACAACTGCTCCTATAGTCCAACCACCTGATTGGAGTTTACCTTTTGAAATCATGTGTGATGCTAGTGACTTTGCTATGGGTGATGTCCTTGGACAACGTGTTGACAAGAAGCTGAATGTTATTCATTATGCTAGAAAGACTCTAGATGCTTCTCAAAAGAATTATGCTACTACTAAAAAAGAGTTCTTAGCTGTAATCTTTGCTTGTGATAAGTTTAGACCTTATATTGTTGATTCTAAGGTTACTATTCATACTGACCATGCAGCTATTAAGTACCTTATGACAAAGAAGGACGCTAAGCCTAGGCTTATAAGGTGGGTGTTGCTTTCGCAAGAGTTTGATGTGCATATTGTGGATAGGAAAGGTGATGATAATTTATCTCGTTTGGAAAACATTTCTTCTAACCCTTTGCCTATTAATGATAATTTTCCAAATGAGCAATTAGCTGCAATAAGGGTAAGTCCACATGAGAATCCTTGGTATGCTGATTATGCTAACTTTATTGTTTCCAAGTATTTGCCTCCAATATTTACAGCCCAGCAAAGAAGGAAATTCTTTTATGATTTAAGGCATTATTTTTGGGATGACCCACACCTATATAAGAAAGGAGTAGATGGCATTATGAGAAGACATGTTCCAGAATTTGAACAATAAAAGATATTGAGAAAATGTCATGGCAGTGCTTATGGAGGACATCATGCTGGGGATAGGACTACACCGAAGGTTTTACAATCTGGATTTTATTGGGCTACTCTTTTTAAAGATGCAAGGAAGTTTATCTTATCCTGTGATGAATTCCAACGAGTAGGTAACATCTCTAGACGCAATGAAATGCCTATGAATTATTCTCTTGTTATTGACCCTTTTGATTGTTGGGGATTCGACTTTATGGGGCCTTTCCTCCTTCAAAAGGGTATACTCATATTCTTCTTGTTGTTGACTATGTTACAAAGTGGGTAGAAGTCATACCTACGAGCAGTGCTGATGGTAAGACCTCTTTGAAAATGCTCAAAGATGTTATTTTTCCAAGGTTCGGTGTACCTAGATATCTCATTACTGATGAAGGCTCCCATTTTATTCATGGGGTTTTTAGAAAAACTCTCGCTAAGTATAATGTAAACCACAGAATAGCTTCAGCTTATCACCCCCAAACTAGGGGGCAAGTAGAACTTTCCAATAGGGAAATTAAATCTAGCGTGCAGAAGACTGTCAATAGGTCTAGAAAAAATTGGGCTAAAAAGTTGAATGACGCTTTGTGGGCTTATAGAACTGCTTATAAAAATCCTATGGGGATGTCTCCTTACAAAATGGTCTATGGGAAAGCTTGTCACTTGCCTTTAGAATTAGAACACAAAGCTTATTAGGCAGTGAAAGAGTTGAATGGAGATTTTAGACTTGCCGGTGAGAAAAGACTGCTCGATTTGAGTAATCTAGATGAGTGGAGAGGGGAAGCTTACGAAAATGCTAGGCTCTTTAAGGAAAAAGTAAAAAAGATGGCATGATAGGAGAATTCTCAAAAGGGAGTTCCATGTTGGTGAGAAAGTTCTTTTGTATAGGTCTGTCTCAGATTTTTTGCAGGGAAACTACTCTCCAAATGGGAAGGACCTTTTGTTATCAAGGAAGTGTACCGTTCAGGTGCCATCAAAATCTCTTCTCTGAAGGATGACACAACACAGGTGGTTAATGGTCAAAGACTAAAGCATTATATTTCTGGAGATTCTTACAATGAAGAAGTGGATGTCATTCAAATGGTGACTCTAGAAGAATTTATCAAGAACCAAACACCAGAAACAGCAGAGTTCGTCTTTGACTAGGTAAAAGTGGTGAAAACATAAGGTTCGTGAAACTTCAATCTTTTTATATTTTTTATGTTTTTAATACATAAGGGAAGTTACGGGACAAAACTGAAGAGGAAACGGAGCCCGGGGTGGACAAACCCACCCCAGGCGCGGGCCCATCCTGGCCTCTCCTGGAGGGGGTTTGCCACCCTCGAACTCCGTCTCCGCTTCGTTTCCGTGTCAAAACTTTCCTTATGCATTAAATCTTCGTAATATATAAACCCCTGGGTTCCCCAAGGTTCTTGCATCGTGTTCTCGTCGTGTTTTCATTTTTTATCTGTTTCTGTCAGGAAAATTCTCAGATTTGGAGACTCAATGTCTTCCTCTGGATCACCCACGGAGGATGCCTCTGCGGATGTCCTCAATCCGTACATCTATAAGTTGAGGATTCACCCCAAAGAGTTGATCCTCAAAGAGGGGAAGGTACAGATGAAAGAAGTTCAAGGCCCTAAAGGAGAAGGAAACCTAGAAGACAAGATGGAAGCATTGGAATAAGAAGTTTCCAGGTACAAGAAGATGGCAGAACGCGAAGTGGATGTTATTCACAAGATAAGTTTAGAGCTCATCACCAAGCATGAGGGAGAAGTTGCTGAGCTCCGATAAGAGATTTTCTCACTCCATCAAACCACCAATCCATTGCAAGCACAACTCTATGACATACAAAATCAAAACTGTGAGTATGAAGCTAGATTTGATCGCATTAGCTCTGCTGCTAGTTTCAGGATTGCTGAAACAAAGACATCCTTTTTGGATGGGGAACCATTGCCTTGGAAGTTTGATGATGACAAGAGACCACCACCACCAAAGGAGTAATTCGTCATCAGGTTTGGCATCCCCTTGGCTTGTTCCAATCTTGGGGGAGTGCCGCGGTATCACCACCATTACCTTTTATCTTTTACCTTTTTAGTGGATTCATATCTGTGGTAGAGAAGTTATCTTATAGTTTGGTTTGCATGTGGAAGTATCTCTCCTTTAGTTGATTATCTATGTATCCCTTGGTGTGAGTGCCTTTATTGAATATTAATGAAAAGTCTCATCTTTTGCCTTTTGCACTTCTTATTTTAGTTTGCAATCTCTATTATATGATGGATCTTCTTGATCAGTATTGGCACCACTTTGGGAGCATCAAGTGGATCTAGATTGGTTTTGGCAAACCGAGTTCTGGTCAGTAGCAACAAATTTTGAGGTTTGAAAGAAAGAGAAAGAAAAAGGCTTATAGGTATTTGGTATCATTTATTTTCTTTCTTGTTGGCTCATAAGCTTAGTATTCTTTATTTAATATCTTTTGCGTCTTCAAGGAAGATTGCATGTTTGGCTTTATTACTTGTATGTTTGCTTGTTTCTTTTAACTCTCTTGCTTGCTACCCAACCTTGCTAGCCAAAAATCTGTTTTGAGAAGGCATACTTCTCATGTTTCCAAAACCCTTCGAACCAAAAACTTTTGCCACTTGTGTCCACCATATCTACCTAGTAGCTTTTGCTATTCCAAGGAAATTCTCAAGCTTCATCTACCTTCCAAATTAAAAAGTATTTTGTTATGAGAAAACTAGTTAGTAAAGCTCTCACGAACTTGATGGCACACTTTATTTCTTGCCCCTAATAAACCTGAAGCATTGTGTACATCGAAGTTGTATATGCATCTATACGTTGGGATTAGCAGAACCATGTTGTCACGGGTAACGTTTTGAACATAGCACTTGTACTCCGTACATTATTGATATCGTGCTCTTTTGTCTATGGATGTTACCGGTGTGAAATGAAGTGGAAACTTGTAAGTCCATGGAGTTTGTATTCTGTGTTAGAGAAACGCCTGGGGCCGCTAGCCTAAGTCATGCCTAATCATGGTGGAAACTTGCAGCATCACCATAGTGAGCTATCTATGAAGCATCCTCAGTAAAAAGCTATGCACATAGTCAATAAAAAGATTGCTGAGATGCTCATTGTCTGCTTGCCTTGTCATTTTGGTTATAGGAAAGCTCATATACCATGTGCAAGGGGTACCCCATTGGCGGTTCTCAATGATATGCAAATACTTAAAGTGACAAGAACTTGCCTGGGCCCTAAGTTGAGTATCCATGAGGAGTGACCCTCATATTCAAGGGACATGAGATTGCCAACTTATATTTCGTCAAGCATATACTCCATCTTTGTTCACTTTAACTTAACCATCTCAAGATGCTTAGGCAATGAGGGCCCAAAGCTAGTAAGTACCATAATCTTTTGGAAGCTTTTTATGACTTGTAATCCCTGCTACCCTCTATGAAGGTACCTTTCTCCTAGTTACCAAGTTGAGTCAGTAAACCTATTTCCTCTCTATCTTAAGCAAGCATTTGAGTTGTTGTGTTTCAAGCATTCATATGGTGATTTATTCAATCATGTACTTTATCTTCCTTGTTTGCACAAAACTCTTATCTATTGAGTATTACTTTGAAAGCCTTCACTTGTAAAAAACCTTTTTGAGCAAAGAGTGCTCTTGTTCTGAAACTCCTACAAAAAGCTTGTTGTGAAACTGTTTGCCAGGTGTTCTTTGACCAAGAACAAGTTTGCCAATTTCAATTATGATTTATCTTTATGCATCTCTATTGTGACTGCAGTGCTTGGTTGCAAGCTAAGTTATATAATGGTGAGTTGCTTTCTTCTATGAGTTGTGCAATGGTAAGTGTGATGCTTCTTGTTCGTATTCTTTTATCGACACTTCACTCCATAAACCTGTGGACATGTTTACGGAGCGCAGTATTCGCTTGGGGACAAGCGAAGTCTAAGCTTGGGGAAGTTGATACGCCTAATTTGCATCACCATTCTATATCATAATGTATCTCTATTCATAGATATTTGTCTTATTATGAGGTATTACTTATGTCTTTTCATCTGTTTATGCATGTTGGATGATTCTTGGAGGATGAGCTGCCGGAGTCTAGATTCTGATGGAAAAGAAGGCGTTTCGGTGCAATTTCGCGAAGATCAGAAAAATACCAGAAAAATATGGAAACATATTATTTTACCGGAGGATGACTGGATCTAGAAGGAGGAGCGAAGGGGGGCCGCAGGGGGGCCACACCCCCCTAGGCGCGGGCCCACCTGAGGCCGCGCCTAGGGCAGGTGTGGCCCACCTGCCCAGCTCCTGACTCCGCCCCTTCGCCTATATTTTCCCTATGGAACCCTAACACGAGGGGAGCGACCACAGATAGATTTCCGCCGCCTCTGGGGGCGGAAAACACCGAGAGAGAAAGATCTCTCCGGAAGACAGATTTCTGCCGGGGGAATTCCTTCCCGGAGAGGGGAGACCGTCGCTATCAACACCATTTTCAAGCTAGGCTTCATCGGGATCATCATGATCATCATCCACACCATCATATCCACCAGCACCATCATCACCACTCCATCCCGCTGTAACAATTGTGTTGGATATTGCTTAGTTCATTAGGGGAAACCTTCCCGGTGTTAATTACTATTGTAGTTGATGCTTGTGAGTGGAACCATTGGATTATTGTTTATGTTCAGATTGTTATCCATTACCATATCATCTTTGATCTTGATCCATATGATGTCTTGTGAGTAGTTCGTTGTGTTCTTGAGGACATGGGAGAAGTCATGTTGTTAGTAGTGAATCTGTGATTTGTTATTATTCAATGGTTTAGTATTTAAGTTGTAGTGCTATTCTTCTAATGGTGTCATGTGAACGTCGACTACATGACACTTCACCATTTATGGGACTAGGGGAATGCATTGTGTATTTGGCTACTAATTGTGGGGTTGCCGGAGTGACAGAAACCTGAACCCCCGTTAGGACACCTTTGCACAAGGGAGCGTAGGATCTCAGAGTTTAAGGCTGCGGTTAGATTTATATCTTAATTACTTTCTTGTAATTACGGATGTTTGCAGGGGGTTTAATCACAAGTATGTATTAGTCCTAGGAAGGGCAGTATGTTAGCACAGGTTCACCCACACAACACTTACGAACACCAAAGAAGAGTACTCAGCTATTTGCAGCAAAAGCACTTGACAGAATTCCCATGTGTCCTCGAGAACGTTTGGTCCTTATAAGTATTTCCACCAGCTTGTCCTTTGCTAAGAAAGGATTGGTTCACTTGCTCCGTTTGTTACTTGCTCCTTATTTTGTTGCCTTGTCAGAAAACCACTAAAAATCCGTTTGCTAAGTATTCACAGGGATTTCCTTCTCCATACCACTGTTCAGCACCTTCTGCTCCTTGTTGGGATCGACACTCCTATTTATCAAAAGTACTATGATACACCCCCTATACTTGTGGGTCATCACCCCTTATGACAAATATTTTTCACACCAGTCATTCATGTACTTATGGAGAGCTTCTTTTGTTGGTTGGAACTTGTCGTCTTTCATTCTAAGTTCCGGAACATGTAAGCCGATGTATTTCTCCTCAAAATCAGCCTTTGCAATTTGCAAAATAGACAATGTAGCTTGTCCATCCTCCTCTCTGACTTTGTTACCGAGGAGAATGGAGCATTTTGAAGGGTTGAGAAGCTGACCTGTACATCTCTCGTATTTCTGTAAAACACCTTTTACAACTGTATTTTGTTCCCTGTTCGCCTCAAAAAAAAGAAGGTTGTCATCCGTAAACAAGGGGTGAGAGATACTTAGAGCTCTGCAACACATTTTCAGTTCTTTGAAATTTCTTTCGTTGATCTCATGTTGAAAGAGTGTTGAAAGGGCCTCAGCCACTAGAAGAAGAGATAAAGAGACAGGAGGTCGCCCTGTCTTCAACCTCTAGTAGGAGTGAAAGCTTCTAGCAGCGATCCGTTAAGTCTGACTGCATACCTGACCGATATGACACAAGACATGATCCTTCGAGGAAAGTCCAATCAACTCGGTCGCATGCCTTGCTTAGATCAAGTTTATAGGCACAATATTTTCCTGCCTTGTTGAAGTTGTTTTGTAATGCGAAGATGCATTCAAAGGCCATCAGGACATTGTCCGTTATCATCCTCCCCGGTATGAAGGCACTCTGGGTAGGTGCTACGATATCATCCAAAATGGGTCTGAGTCTATTGGCGATGCATTTAGAAATGACTTTATATATAACGTTGCAAAGGCTGATAGGACGGTACTCCTTTACGCTAGTTGCCTCTTTTGTTTTTGAGATCAGCACAATCGCAGTGTCATTTGTACATGCTGGCATATTACCTGTCTAAAAGAATTCCTTCACAGCACAAGTGATTTCCTCTTTGATAAGAGCCCAGATTCGTTGGAAGAAACATGCAGGGTACCCATCTAGACCAGGAGCCCTCATCAGCCCAATTTGGAAGAGGGCAAAGACAATTTCTTCATCAGTGAGATCTTGATAGAGCCTATCATTTGTGTCTGCGTCGATCCTCCTCTGAATAAGATGCAATATGCCTTCTGGATCGGTTGTTTCATCTCTACTATACAGATCTTTGAAGAAAACTTTTGTCATCTCCTTTATCACTTTTTCGTCCTTTGTTACCGAACCATCTTCATTGGCCAATTGGGTGATGTTCTTCTTCTTCGATCTCCAACTAGCTTTCATGTGGAAGTAGCTAGTGTTTTGGTCTCCAGCTTCCAGCCAGTCAACTCGCGAGCGTTGCTTCCACAAAACTTCTTCCATTGCTAGCAATTCATCCATCTCTTTGGATATTCTTTCCTTTTCCTTCAGGTTGTAGTCATCTTGGTAACGACTAACGATCTATAGCCTTTTCCTCAATTTCTCTAACTTTCTTGGAACAGAGCCAATGGTTCTTTTACTCCAGTTTTGTAGTGTGTCCATAACCCCGTCTAGCTTTTTCCCAATGTCCTCTAAATTCTGAGCAGTTTTCTGTCCTTTCCAAGCTCCCTCAATTTCCTCACCTAGGGAAGTTTCCCTCTCCAAATAAGCTTCATATCTCCTACACGGTCTAGACTGAATGGTCGCCAGCGGTGTGTTAAAACTGACAAGGAGAGGGAATGATCAGATCTTGGGCTTACCAGGTGTTCCACTTTAAAATCTTGGAACGGGTTCATCCAATCAGGACAAGCAATTGCTCGGTCCAGCCTTACATGAACATTACGGTCTCCTTTTTGTTTATTGTTAAAAGTCCAAGATAAACCTGAAAAACCAAGATCATGAAGGTCACAGAATGATAGAACATCCCTGAAGTCCTGCATTTGTCTTTCATTTCGTTTTGATTTGGATAAGTGTTCTCCCTGCCAAAGAGCTTCGTTGGAATCCCCTGTCATCAACCACGGGCCACTAGCCAAAGGTTTTATTCTTCTCAGTAAATCCCACATGTGGTGTCTCTGACCAACACGAGGCTCTCCGTATTCAAACGTGCGCCTCCACTTTATTTCTTTAGGCATATTCTTTATGTAAACATCAACAGGGCGACTGCTAGTGCCTAGAAGATCAATCTCGACACTCTCATGCCAATAGGGCTTACTCCCCACCCTTGCCCTCCTCTTTGAAGGAAACAACATGTTTCAGGCCTAGCCTCCCTCAACTACTCCCTTACATTGGCGGGTTTCAGGAAGAAAAACAATTTTAACTTTATTCTTGTGCACGAGGCGCACCAACTCTTGAACTGTCCGGGGTTCGCCCAAGCCCCGGCAGTTCTAGACCAAGATTCTCATTTGTTCTGCCGGGCGCTCTTCATGGCGCCCAGCTTCTTGACATCTGACCTCTAGCTGGTTTATTTGTTCTTTTTCTCTTTGACTTGCACGGTGTTCTTATCTACCACTTCATTTTGTTCAAGTTGGTTCTTTAGGTTAGCCTTGTCTCCCTTTGATCCTACCGAAGATTGGTTACCCTGGCTGTCAGCGATACTGTCCAGGGATTCAATCTCCACTTGTGAGTCCTAGACGATTACCGTGGACAGAGCCTTTCTGATCTTTATCTGGGCTGCTTTGTCTTCATCTTATCTAAGATTTTCAGGTTATCCTTCCCTAGACAGTCCTCCAGTGGTGGCGCGCACCTGCATGAGAATCTTCTTCTGCTTTGGTTGATAGGTCCAGTCCTCAGCTTCAGGTTCTGGTCTGGGACGCGGAGCCCCCATGGAGAAGCCCTGGGTTGTCAGCGTTGTGTTGGTGTAGAGGTTGGGTCCCCTTTCTTGCGCTGGTATCTTTTCCAGCTTGCGCCATTCTTCTGACTGTTAGTGTTGGTTGCTATGGAAGCCGGGATTGCTTGGAGCACGGGTGCTTGCTGCTGGGCTACACCAGTTGGTGGAGTAGGAGCATCAGGAGTATCTCCGTTATGTGGAGTAGGGGGAAGACTGGAGCCTTCCAGCGCCAGGGACACGTCAGTGCCAGTGCTGGAGTAGTCGACGATCTTGGGTGGAGCTTCGTTGGTGGGGAGCTTGTCGTTGACCGAGAGCTTTTCCACCCCCGTCGCGACGTGCGCGACAATGGCGAGATCACGTTCGGATGCCGATTTGCGTGGAGCAGGGTCCGTGGTGCGCCACGGGAGGGAAGGTGCCTGGCGGGCCTGGCCCGTGATCTCTGGCAGGAACCGGCACCTCACATCATCGTGGAGGACCAGCCTGACCCCGAGATCAGCGCCGTAGATCTTCCTACTCATGTTGCCGGAGGTGTTGCAGTGCGTGTCCTTGTGTATGCCTGGACACGAGCCAACTCGGGCTCGGCTTGGCCGAGCCAGCGAAAAGCTCGAGCTTTTTCCGGCGAGCCCGAGCCAGCTCGAAGCTGCCGGCGAGCCTCAAAGGGGAGCTCGGCCCGAGATTTCCAAAAGCTCTGTGCGGCTCGTGAGCCTGGCGTGAGGAGTCACTGACAGGTGGGGGCAGCGTTGGAGGCGGCGCCTGCTAGGAAGCGGCAGTGCGGGGCTGTGCGGGTGTAGGGAGATGGGTGGTGGAGAGGGTGTTGGCGGAGAGGAGCAGACGGCGTGCGGTAGGGCGCCGGCATGCGGCGGAACTCGCCGGACGATGGAATCTGGCCCGGTGGCAGCCGCATCTGGCTAAAAAGCTCGGCACGAGGAAGATGAACAGAGTCAACGCTCTATTGATGAAATAGTCCTATTGTCCATCGATGAATTAGTCCAACATCCAGCCCAAACTACGGCCCATCTTGCTCTCCTTGCCTCAGTTAGGCCCCTCAAATTTCCTAAGAAAAATAAAGTTGAGCTCAACAAGCCAGACCGGGCCGAGCCCGGGCCAACCCGAGCTTGTTGCGGTCCAGCAGTGGAGGCTCGGCTCGGTCCAGCAGTGGAGGCGGGCTGAACGCCCAAACTCGGACCGAGACCAATAGCCCGAGTTTGGTGTCCAGGCATACTTGTGGCCGATGAAGCCACAGATGAAGCGGAATGTTGGCAGGCGCTCGTAGTGGACGTTGACGACGACTTCTTCATTGGGTGGCCTCCAAATTGGACTTACCAATTCGAAGAGGGAGCGGGGCGTACTGGAACGGAATATTTGTAGGCTCTTTTGAGGATCATTTGATTTTAGTACTCCCTCGGACCCATATTAGTTGACTTGGATTTATCTAGATTCAGATGTATCAAGCACTAAAACATGTCTAGATATATTTGAATCTAGACAAATCCAAGTCAACTAATATGGGTCGAATGAAGTATCAAATATCTTAGTCTTTTTCTCGTGTCGGATGGGATGAAATCGGGGATCTGGGTTCGGTTGGAGAGGTGGGGGTGGGATACGGGTTTCCGGCCGATCGGCGAATGGTTCTCCTGTATCGAGGATCGGATCTCACTCAAGGATCTCTCTCTCTTTTGTTGGCTGGATCAGTGGGATTTGGTAAATCGTCATCGTGGGGGTAAGGGGAGACGAAGCTCCACCATTCTCGGTTCCAAAAATTTAATAGTCATTCAAGGATTATTTTATTTTAGTATCAAATCTATCAGTCTTTTTTAAAAGGAATGCACCATGAGGACTTCTCAAGAGGTCACCTATCCTTATTTGCCCTCTCTCATACAGGATCACAAAGGAGAGTGGTTTCGGAGACCTGCTCTCCCGATCGTCGATGCACGCCGGCAAATGGGATGAAGTAGACTATGATGACGGCGCAAGCAGAGAGGATGGCAAAATCCTAGATTTGTTTTAGGCCGTGCGTTGTGGAAGCCGCACGAGTGTTTTTATAGAGTGTCTTAAAAATCTCGTACAGGACACACGAAGTGGACCAAGCCCACGTCACGCACGTTCGGGTCGGTTACAGATAGCTCACGATCCGGGAGCGACCCAATCCACTAACTGTTGACATGTCTGTCTAGCCACACATATTTTTCTGAGCAGCAAAATAAAACTCGGCTCGGCGAGATTCGCGCAACCCACGGCGCGCGCGCGTCGTGACGAGACGAGGCGAGCGTGCGAGCGAGCGACGGCATCTTCGAAGGAGGAGCGCGCGTGTAGCTCTCTTATTGTCTCTCACTTACAAAGTGGTGCAACGCTTGGTGCAACTCTCCTTCAACTTTTCATGTGGGATTAAACTTTAGCTCCCACAGCTCTTGTCACACACATGTGAGCTGCCATCAACTTGGACAAATCACATACGGGCTTCCACGTACATGGGAGATATAGGAAAAAAATCTAAAATCACACATGAGTTTAATGATTTAGCCCACTATTTCTAACAGGAGACTGACCATTCATCCCCCCCACCACCCCACACACACCCCTCAACAACCTCAAAAAAAAAAAAGGACCACTAGTCCCGTCCCGTCCCTCTCTTCCCAGCCAGCCAGGATCGAGCCCTCAAGATCCTCTCTCAAAGGTCAGTGATTTTTCGAGCTAGCAGTTGCAGCAACTAATCCGCATCTTCTCAGTGATTTTGCTAGCTAGCAGTTGCAGCAATTAATCCGGATCTTTTCACTGCTAACGCTTCCTAAATCGTCAGAAATGGCCGCCGCCACCGGAAGTAAATTAAGCTCAAGAGAGCAAGACAACAAGCCCCGAGCTACCGGCCGAGCTACCATACGACTTTCTCAAGAAAATCACCAACGACTTCGCCCCAGATCGGGAGATCAGCGGAAGCCCGTTCGGAACACTCTACAGGGTCTGCTTTGATATTTTTTTTCCCCAATATGTCTCTGCTCTTAATTTCCAACGGAGGCTGACGAAGACATGATGAAACCGTAGTGTGTATAAACAGGGAGTTGTGCCCGATGGTGGTAGAGAGATTGCCGTGAAGAAGCTCCAGGAGAACGCGCCGATGCCGGCCGACAAGACCTTCAAGAAGGAGGTCCAGAACGTCATGGTGCTCAAGCATGTCAACATTGTGCAGCTGGTCGGCTTCTGCAGCGAGACAACCAAGAAACTGGTGCAGTTCGACGGGAGGTATATCCACGCGGACATTACCGAAAGCTTACTCTGCTATGAGTATTTGCCTGTTGGAAGCCTCGAAGAGAATCTTTTCGGTAAGTAACACCTTTCCTTCTCAAGTTTGGAGACCTGGGACATCACTTTTCTACTAGTAGTACATCATTTTAGAGTTTCATGCGAGTATTGATATTCCAGACTACTAATCGACTTACCCTGATGATATACGTACAGGGGCCAAAGCAGCCGAGAATGCGGCTTCCACTGAATCCGGTATCGACTGGGACACGCGATTCAAAATAATCAAGGGGATTTGCAAGGGCTTGCTTTATCTGCACAAGCTGGACATCCCCATCGTCCACATGGATCTCAAGCCTGAAAATGTACTCTTGGATGCAAGTATGGTGCCCAAGATTGCGGATTTCGCGCTCTCAATAGTCTTTGGCCAAGAACAAACCCGATTGTGCACACAAACAGTTGTCGGATCATAGTAAGCTTTGATAACATTATTAGTATGCTCCTTATTATGATGTATATCACCTTTTTGTTGCCCTAGTAGTGCCCATCTAACTTTTTCAGTGTTAATGCTATCCAGTGGATACATGGCTCCAGAGTATCTATACAGAGGTGAAATCTCGGCGCAGTCAGACATATACTAGTTTAGGCCTAATGATAATGGAGATCACCACAAGAGAGAAGAACTGCCCTGAAAAAGACCAACCGTCCGCAAGGAATTATATTGACAAAGTAAGATGACGATATTTGAGTTCTCAAGATTGAAACTAAATGCTACATTTAGCTTGTAAGTAATCACCAACCATCATTTCCGTAGGTACGTAGAGAGTGGACACTGGAGCACATCGCATCCAAGTATGCATTGTTAGATTCCGATGGTCTCCAGCAAGTTAAAACATGCATCGAAATTGGGTTAAAATGTGTTGAGGTTGATCGGAAATGCAGACCTGCCATAGATGAAATTGTTGACACTCTTCAACGGGCTACGTGCGAGCCGGACGGCAAACGAGGTAAGAAAAAAATAGAGGATAAATTATGAGGTTTTTTACAGGAATGATCGAATTTCAGGCAAAAGTATATAGAAATAACTTAATTTAGTTTTCGTCTGCAATGGCTGATCACATTTTTTTTATTTTGATAACTAATAATGGAGGGTCACTGCTGTCCTTTTATATTCAACAAAGAATTCCTGCTAGACATTTCTGATAAATCCAACATGCTATATGTAATTTTCAGGTCTCCCGAGCATCTACAACTAGCTCAAAGATTGGATCCTTTTTTGGTCACAGGAAGAAATAGTGTCCTAGTATTTGCTATATGATCTTATGCATGTATGCTGGAAATAAGACCCGTAGATGTCATCCCATGCCATTGTGTAAACATCTAAATGTTTTTTTCAGAAACTATATCTTCTGTTACTATTGTGGCTGTCCATGTCCATTTCAAATAAGAATTTATTTTCCCAGTTAACTTTTGAATGAAAAGTAACTCTACCATTTCCGAAAATATTAAAGGCAGCAAACAACCCAAGCATGCCCTCGGCAGAACACAAGTCAGATCTCTACAGAACAGTAGATATCTACACGAGCTTGAGCTGTGCCGGAGGAAACGAGCCTTTAGAGCTACAGTTGGGTGCATTCTTCTAACACTTCCGGTAGCACTTTGCGAGGCCTCGACTGGAGATGCTGAGATGGTCTAAATTCACCATATCATGCTCCGCGAATAAAGATTGCACACGAGATGCCGAGACGGTCTAAAGTCACCATATCATGCTCCGAGATGCCCAGATGGTCTAAAGTCACCATATCATGCTCCGCGAATAAAGATTACACGCACGTCCTCATATAGTTTATTCATTGCAACAACCCAAACAGGTTGCAACCATTGCTGCACACACTCTGTACGACAGGTATCATGCGCTATCTATTTAGAATAAGAATTTATTTCCTCAGTTAAGTTTTGAATGAAAAGTACCTCTACCATTTCCGAAAATATTAAAGGCAGCAAACAACCCAAGCACGCCCTCTGCAGAACACAAGTCAGATATCTACAGAACAGAAGCCCCTCTAGGGGTACCTTCCCTTACCACCATCGGGAGCATCACCATGTGAGAGATACAAATGATGGCAAAAAACTTATATGAAAACTTTGGAACAAGTAACCTTTTGTATATGTCTAGAAAAGTTGATTTGGATTTGGGAACTAGGGTTCTGTTCTGGCCGGGAATAGGAGGGTACAGAACTACAATACAGAGGACAAGAGTGTGTTAGTCACAAAACTGTTCCACCAAGGTCGGTAAATCTGATCTGTACCACGTCTCTCAAATCCAATGGTCCATAATACTAGATCATTTGATCGCACTGATGCCGAGATATCATACAAGTTGCCCCCTAGATCTTGAACCCTGAAGGGCAGGAGTGGCGCAAATATTTTACAGCATTACTTCATGTCACGTAATATTCCCTTAGGTTTTCCGAAAGGACACAAACCCCCTTGGTTGTTCTTGTAGCATGAGGGCCGGAACTATGATGTCACTGGAACAGCAACTCTCCCTCCCCTTATTGTCATGAAGAATTGCCCGCGGGTTCCCTTTCCGTCATTTTTCGTAACTCTTATTAGCATAATTCTTTTTGCCCAACATGTCATGTTATTAAGAACATTTCTAATACATAAAAAGTTTACAGGCAATGATGGAATTAAGAAATGTATGCATTCGTTATATGGCTTCTACTAAATCAGTACGTTTTCAGGCTTCATCAACAGTGCAAAGAAGTGCTTTAAGTTAAAATAGGAGGGATCACAAATTGAATACAAACAAATACGTTGAGCCAAATTTGACCTCCATTCAGTTGGCGCTTCAATGATACTTGCATTCATTAGACACTTTCAATTCCAACCGCTGCTCTGCCCCCTGGTTGTTAAGATAATCAGCATCAAGTGGTGCTGCTCGGTTGTACTACTAGGTTCTAATAAATTATAGAATTATTCGAATCATTGGAAAAACCATATTTGTAAGTAATCCAAATGAAGTTTACTCTCTGGTCCCTGAATTTTCAAAGAAGTCCCCTCCAATCTAAAAGTAAAGGTAATTTCTCATCTCGTTTAAACAATCCTACGGGACAGTCTTCTTGGAAAGGAGTACCAAATAAGCCTATATCCTGTTTTCCATCTGCCGCGTCATCGTAGCCTACGTTCGTTGGTGGTTGACTACCGGGAAAGGACAGAAGTCCTCAATGGGTCCTAAAACTTCTGAAACCATTCACCTCTGAATCCTTGTGGCTAATTTCCAAGCAGTTTTTGCTGATGTGCGTCAACTGAAGTCATTTTTACTGATGTGTTCTCCAAATAGACATAACTAAGGTGGATATACGATGCTAGGCCACCCCCCATTGTTACCGCCCGGGAGGTCTAACCGACATCCATGTCAGTATTTAGTGGGCCTAAGATGTCCAAAAGATTGGTTGAATCCACGACATCTAAATTGGAAAATACGCAAAAACATCAATTAAAACAACCGTCATATCAGTGGAAAATGCTTTGAAACCAGTCAAAGGTCCAAAATTGAATGGTTTCAAAAGTACAAGCTAGAGCTTCAAAAGTTTTAGGTCCAAATGTCAACTGAGTGGAAGTTCAGGGGTCAAAAAAGTACTTGTTTGAAAGAAACCCTGCTACTTGCTGGGGTGCTACGTTCTCCAATTATAAAGTCAACATAAAACGAAATGGACCCACTAAGTGAACTCGTATAAAATATCATAGATACACATTAGATTCCTCTAATGGCCTAATGGGTCATTTGTGGAGGGAGAAAACATGAATATTAAGATTACGAATGGAGGCATAACAGACACAATATATCTGCATTCATCCCAGACACCATATCTCAAGATTAAGATCTTGAGCAGAGTAACTCGGTGAATATTAGTACCAACTGATGCCTGAAAAATATTGAATGTCAATTGGATCAGGTTTTTTAGATAGAACATAGTTGGAGTAGGTTGTCATCTAGTACAGAGAAAGGATCTAGCCAGCACAACCAGATCAGAACGAAAATTAGCACTGAAAAATTACGTGCTATTTTCTTTAAGATAGATATACTCTGCTACAGTTTTGCTAATTTATTGTTCTTGTTAGCCCACCTACGACCATGTGAACAAATTGATCATAAGATGTTGCTCTACGATTTTAATTTGTGACCCCACAACCCACAACCATACATCAAAGACTACTATAAATCAAGTTGTTCTGATCTCCTCTGCCAGATCTATTCAACATTTGCTCTCTCTTCTCCAAGCCCAAGGTCAATGGATAATTCCGAGTGCTAGCTAGCATCACATGTTATCTACTTTACATAACAAGTAGGCGAGCTACGATATTGAATCATAAAAAAAAGCAAACACTTGTCCTTAGTCATGGGCGAATTTTTTCATTAGCATGACGATGAGACAGACTGATGTGAACAAGAATTGAGGTAAGAGTCTTATTAGCTTTCTTTTAAAATCTCATTGTTCTGGTATTTACTTAGAACATCGCCATGTTAGACCTTGCTTTCTATGCTTTTTGTTCAAATAGGTAAAAGCCATTTCCCATGTTTTGATCTTTCAAGTACATTTGTAATATGTTCTGGTTTGTTAATGAAATTGATGGATTCTTTACTTACAAATATACTTCGACAAGTATTATAAAAACTGAGGTAGAGAGAAGAATTAAGAAAGAGATGAATGTCATATACTATATTTAATGCAAGTTTCCACCAGAGAAAAGACTTATTGTTTGTGGACCATCTAGCTACTTTCTCTGAACATGCCACAATGAAGAGTTACAGGATTTTGCGCATCCATTTAATACGTCCTCTCAATTTCAGATACAAGTCATTGGGAATGCATTAAGAAAAATATTAGTTCACAAATATTCTATAACCTAGCTAAATGATCAATTAGACCAAACTACAGCTGTAATCTCAATAAAAGTCTTCTCATTCAAACAAATTCACATCTCACGGATCTGGCCAGCCTTGTTTGGAATATGCAGATCATCTGACAGATCTGGTCAATCTTGTTCAAAATATTAATAGGACAGCTTGGCAGATGCATTGATCAGTTACTCTCCTCAATAAGGTTGTCCCCATTCTCCATGTAAATGGTACATCTCTGCTAATTGGGCTCTTTTATAGTAAAATAATTGAGAAGTGACTACGTCAGATTATAGAAAGGCTAACCATTGTTCTACTAGATGCTAAGCAAGATAAGAAACAAAAGTTGTAAGGATACGTCAATAATATTTGTTGCAAAAAGAATGCATAAAATTTTGTTACAAATCAAACCCTTAGCTGTTAATTCAGTTTACAATGTCAGTCAGCCAAGACTTGCTGATATCGCAAAATTGTGGCCAACACGTCTTGTAAATTAGTTTGCTGTTTCGCATGACTTGTAGCTCATGGATCCTGGTACCTCATGGATCGCTCTTGCCCCTTACAAAAGCCATCTGGGATTAATTTAGATATATCAATTTGTTTCAAACTCATTCCATAGATCTAGTCAGCATTTTCTCTCTGGAATCCCGAAGCACAAATTCAACTAATTCATAATTGCACATATTAGCATCAATTACAAGTGGGTGAACCATGTTTTATTGGCTTGCCCAAGAGATATGACCAAGGGCCATTCAACAATTGAGAATAAGAAAATGTGCACTAATTAATGGTGGTTAACGAGGCATAGTTATTTTCATATTACAGCAAGGCAAATCCATTGATCTAAGCCATTAGTTGTTTGTCTGTTCGACGAATAATTAATTAAATATTCTCTCAACAGGGGTGTCCCCATAGATGTAGTCAGCAAGGGATTAATTTAGATATATCAATTTGTTTCAAACTCATTCCATAGATCTAGTCAACATTTTCTCTCTGGCATCCCAAAGCACAAATTCAACTAATGCATAATTGCACGTATTATCATCAATTACAAGTGGGTGAACCATGTGTGATTGGCTTGCCCAAGGGCCACTTAGCAATCGAGAATAAGCCAATGTGCACTAATTAATGATGGCTAATGAGTAATGAGGCATAGTATACTTCATTTTACAGCAAGGCAAAACCATTGATCTAAGCCATTAGTTGTTTTTCTGTTTGACAAATAATTAGTTAAATACTCTCTCACCAAGGAAAAAGTCACTACATCGATAAAAGCACAAGACCAAAACTAGTGATGGACTAATTGTTTAGCAAGACAGAAATGTGAACTTCAATGACTTGAGCTACGAGCCCTTTTACTTCGCTTTTCATGTCATCACGCAACTTAAGATATTAGAATACTGTCATGTTAAACTTTGCTTCCTGTAGCATCTTTGCTTTGTTCAAATAGCTAGGAATCAATTCCTCTGGTTTTGGTCTTTAAGGTATAGTTGAAATGCTTTGATTCCGTTAATGAAATCATCAGACTTTTCCGTTTATCTGGCCAGTACTGTTTGAAATGCCCAACTTTTCTCATAGAGCTGTTAGCAGGCTAGATGATTAATTTAATTTACAGTGTCGATGGGCCAAGACTTTGCACATGCAATGGCCCTCTGTCTTATCTGTGTGCATGATAGGGAGTCTGTGATGGCGTCTGTCTTATTTGACGGCTCGAAAACCTTCTGTGATACAGCTATTTGCATACGACTTCTATAAAGATGTTAAGATAAGAAACACAGAGTAGTATGCATAGACATTGAAAAATATTATCTCCAGAGCGATCAGTTGTCAACTAGCCAGATGATTAATTTAATTTAAAATGTGGATGGGCCAAGACATGGTCAGTAGGTCTTGCAATTAATTAGTTTTCAAGAGGAGTAGCTAGTTCGCCCACCACCCTTTAAGAACACCGTCTGCCAGTCCATCCAGCACTCGTACCATCACACACAAGAATTGAACACCGAATAGAGAGAACTAGCAGCCATGGCGGACCTGGTTGTTGGGTTGGCCAAGTCGGTGGTGGAGGGCGCAGTGACCAAGGCCCAGTCCGCGATCGAGGAGGAGTCCAATCTCCGGCAGAGCGCACAGCGAGATCTCGTCTTCATCACCGGCGAGTTCGAAATGATGCACTCCTTCCTGAACGTCGCCACCAAGGAGCGCGTGGAGAACACGGTGGTGATGACCTGGGTGCGGCAGGTCCGCGAGCTCGCCTACGACGTAGAGGACTGCATCGAGTTCGTCATCCACCTCGACACCAAGACCAGCTGGTGGTGGCGCGTGATCCCATCCTGGTGCATTGCGCCGCCTCCTACGGCACTGGCGCTGGACGAGGCGGTCAACGAGATCGAGCAGCTCAAGGCCAGGGTGGAGGATGTGAGCACCAGGAATGCGCGCTACAGCCTCATCAGCGACTCTGGCTCCAAGCCTGTCATGCAGCATCAGGCGGCCACGACCGGTGCCACTGCCCTTGGCTCGGCGGCATTCAACATGCTCGTCGAGGCAAGGGACGCCGCAAAGAGACGGCAAGGATTAGGGGATCTCACCCAATTGATCACCAAGAAAAGCAATGACCTGCAGGTGATCTCCGTGTGGGGGACAGGCGGTGATCATGGGACAACCTCCATCATCAGGAAGGCATACACTGACCCAGAAATCCGCAAGAACTTCGGCTGTCGCGCCTGGGTCAAGATGATGCATCCTTTCGACCCCCGCGAGTTTGTGCGGCGCTTCATGGCTCAGTTATACGCAAACTCTTGTGAAAAACAAGGAGTAGATGTAGGTGTATATGTCCTCACAAAGATGGAGGCTGAGCAAGGAGATCTCCTAAAGGAGTTCGTGGCAGAAGTCAAAACCAAGACTTACCTCATCGTCTTGGAGAACCTGACCAACATGGTAGATTGGGATGCTGTGAGGACGTTCCTTCCTGACATGAAGAATGGCAGCTGGATCATTGTGTCCACACAGAAATTTGAGATTGCAAGCTTGTGCATCGGACACTCTTACCAGCCATTGGAGCTCAAGCAGTTCTCACCTGAGCACTCAGTTTGTGCATTCTTCAAAGAGGTATAATTAATTCAGCAAATAGTTTAATTTGAAAATGAACCAAAATCTCAGGGCTCACCTTTGAGTACTGCTAAACATGTCTCTGCCAAAAATATGGAAGCAAATTTCAAGATATTTATGGAAACATTTTCATATGTTGTATAACAGCTAATTACAACTTCAGAACCTCCAATGAACTTAATTACTTAGGCACATTCTGGATTCATTGTCGGCTGGTCTACTGATCTTTATGCCATTAGTGGATCTCATTGCTGCCAATTTCCTTACCCGGAGGATGAGCTGCAACCTGAGGCTGCAAGTGTGCTCATACCTTGTGGTGGGTAGAGAATAGGGATGAATTAGTTCAGGGAATAAGGAGTTTTTCAGTCCCACGATTCTTTGCAAATGAGTACATAAAGTTGATTGCATCAACAATGATACTTCTCTCCTTTCAAAAAAACAATGATACTTCTCAAATGATGGTTAGAAGTTGATTATTTACCATAGTTGACCAATAATTTTGCCGATACTGAATTTAACACCTACAACTGTGTTGCGTTGTCGAATATCAGCTGCACACGCAGAAGCAAAAAAATGATCTATCCTGAGACCCTCAACTCTATTAGTGGTAACTGAAATTTGAAAAATAAGCATTCACTAGCGGTGGAGGTGTCCCAACAGAAAGCCAGATAACACCAGACATACTTTTTTGAAAGGGAGAGCACTCTCATTTTACTGTTCGAATGGACAGTTTAACACGTGATAGTTAACATGTTTAACATTGATAGACACCCATTTAATTCTACCAAGACTCCTTTTCTACCTCGATCCTATGTGTCCATGGCCTACAATAGTCTGGTCACCTGCACCCTAGATAGCTTTTTCTCGAGAAGTTGATGGTAGCCAAGCAATTTAGTACTTTAACTTCTGTATGTACCTTAAATACAAAACAAAAAAGGTATTTCCGTGTTAACACCTGTTGCCCCACCTGCAGGGTTCTCAAGACTACGGAAACAAAGAAGTGATACCAATGGCCAGTGAAGTAAGCCCAAATTTGTCCTTGATAAAAATTCCTTCCTCCAATATGAAAGAAGTTGATGAATGGATGAACAATTATCCCCTTGTTGGACGTGAGCCACAAATGAATGAACTCCGTGGGCACACAGCTAGGGCACGTTTCAACAATTCTCCAGTTATATCCGTTTGGGGAATAGCTGGTATTGGGAAATCTGCTCTTGTTAGAAACTTGTACTATGACAAAATGCTTCACCCTGGCCAGTTTAACAAGTACAGTTGGGTGGACATATCATATCCATTCAATTTAAGGGATTTTTCACGAAGCTTAATTTCGGAACATCATTCAGAAAAAGACCCAATTAAAGAGTGTCGTGAGCTTCTGAGCCAACATCAGTGTCTTGTTGTCATTGATGATCTCCAGTCTAAGGAAGATTGGGACTTAATACAGGCTGCCTTGGTATCTAAATCTTCTTCAAGCGTTATCGTTGTCATTACAACTGAAGCTAGCATTGCCACTTATTGCACAAAGAATGAAGACCAAGTCTTTAATGTCAAAGGTCTAGAAGCTGATGCAGCCATGGATCTCTTCAGGAAAGAGGTGTGATTTCTTACATGCTATATTATCTAGCTTTTTCAAGGGAACCATAGTATCGTTTCTTGCACGCATGTCACAAACTTAACACTTCAGGCATTAGTTTGCTCTGTCCTCCTTTACTGACCAGAATTGGCAAATGGTGCATGTATTTTAGCCCTATTAGGAGATATTTTATAGGCTATAGAAGAATTTTATTACTCCAAGCATCTTAATCACAGATACACACAACCAACCTTATTACAGTATCCAAAGTGCTAGCCTTAGAGTTTTAAAAATAGGTGCAGAAAATCATGAATGTTCACCTTTGATATACCATGTTCTCATGTCCACTTGAAAATAAAGAAGTATAAAAGTTTGCATCTGTTATCTATTTGCAATGCAAAGTATTGCCTTCTATTTACATATATTTATTTTTTAAATGAAAATGCTATACTATGAATTTTCATGTATGTGTTTAAAATATACAAAACAAATTTTAAGAAGTTTCAGAAGGTACCAACATATTTTGGATAGGAAGTATGCAAATTAACAACGATATAGTAGCACTATGTGTGGACACAGTTAACTAGCATGTAGTTTTTACATTTATTTTCATGTTTTATGTTGAATATACTTTTCCTGGCGGATTTAATGTATTATTTTTACATTGCAACCCGAGTTAGTTTTTTGAATAGTTGTCAATGTTACAGAAGTATCTGTGTGAACATTTTCTAAAATGGCATGAATATTTCTTGGTCACAATTATAGGATAATTGAGAAACATACGGATGGTGTTCATTTATTTTTACAAATATTCGTTGAAATGGTGCATGCATTTACCATACTTTTGTCATTGGATTTATCACTCTATATTCTACTACCGAAACATAAGAATGTGTTTGACACTTAGCATGCTAATTACCCAATGCTAACTAATGTTAAATTGTTTGCATAATAGGTAAAAAGGAAAAATCCATTATGCCCTTTACATAATTACGAAAATGCAGAGCTAAAAGAACTTATTGATAAGTGTGGAGGTCTTCCCAAGGTGATAGTTTCTATAGCTGCCTTATTGGCCACACAGACTGTAACATTGATGGATACTGTGCGTGCGTTGAATAAAAAATTCATGCATCATCTAGAGAACAGTCCAGATTATGATACTCTTCAGGGCCTATTTGCCTGGATGTATAACTATTTCCGTACCTGCCCGGATTTCCTCAAGCCATGTATCTTCTACCTATCAATTTTTCCTCAAGGCCACAACATTCGGCGAAGACGACTAGTAAGGAGGTGGATTGCAGAAGGTTACTCCAGAGACAGTGAAGAAGAATCCGCGGTGGATAAAGGAGAGAATTTCTTCTCCAAGCTCCTTGATCTGAGTATAATCCAGCAGATACCACAGTTAATCACCACTGCATTCAGTGACACAAGGATGGTCGCGTGTCAGGTCAATGGATTCATCCGCGAGTACATTGTGTCACGAAGAATGGAAGAGAACCTTGTGTTTGAACTTGGGTCCAACTGTATCTTAACCACCCAACGCACTGGGCGTCACCTTATCATATTGAACACTTGGGATAGAGACAGAATTGTGTTTGAGAGCATTGACTTTTCGCGGCTACGGTCTCTGACAGTGTTCGGAAAGTGGGAATCATTTTTCATCTCTCAGAGCATGAGGCTACTACGGGTGCTTGATCTGGAGGACACATTGGGTGTAAAAGATGAAGATCTCAAGACAATGGTGCAACGGCTCCTTCGCCTCAAGTTTCTCTCTTTACGAGGATGCAGGGAGATTTTCCATCTACCAAATTCACTAGGTGATCTCAGACAGCTCCAGACTCTGGATGTGAGACACACCCCCATAGTCACATTGCCAGAAAGCATCAGCAAGTTACAGAAGCTGCAGTATATTCGTGCCGGCACCAAAGTCCAAGCATCAACTCCACCAACCTCATCTAACAGAGGTCGTGGCCCTGTTGGTGTTAAGGTGCCAAGAGGGATTGGAAAACTGACGGCACTGCACACACTTGGTGTTGTTAATGTTGGTGCCTCAGGCGGGAAGGCCATCGTGGATGAGCTCAAGAAGCTGACCCAATTACGCAAGCTCGGAGTGTCTGGCATCAACAAGCATAACAGCAAGGAGTTCTTCTGTGAAACCTCAAGTCTTGTGCATTTGGAATCCTTGTTAGTGCAGCTCGACAACGACAGTCAAGGTTGCTTGGATGGCATCTTTCTGCCTTGGGAAAACCTGCAGAGTCTTACACTATATGGGCTCAAAGATAAGCTGCCACTTAGAAACCCTCATAGCAATCTCAGCAAGTTGGATCTGGAGATGGACACTTTACATAAAGATGGCATGGAGTTCCTAGCCAAGCTACCAGAGCTATGTATTCTACACCTTCGAGTCAAGCAGCTTCAGCCTGAGGATGGCAAGCTCCATTTTCATGCCCAGATGTATGCAGAGGAGTTGGACACCTTCAAAAAGGTGAAGATCCTCGAGGTCACTTGCAGGTCCAGCAGGTTACATGTAATCTTTGGATCAAAATCCATGAAGAAACTTGAGCTGCTCAAGATTGACTGCTCCAGTGCGTATTATCAGCTCAGTGGTCTGGATGATCTATCTGGACTGAAGGAAGTCTTGCTTAAGGGTACCAATGATGCAACAATCAAGACAGCATTCGAGAGGCAGCTTGTCAGCCATCCAAAGAAACCTACTGTGAAGTTGGCTGCTTTACCAGCCTCATCTTGAAGGGTCAGCATTTGTCTGTATATTTCCTTTTTGTTTTCAGTTATTACTATCTGGATCCAGATTTTACAATCCCTCATTTATTCGTATATACTTGTTATGTACTCCCTCTGTTCGGGATTATAGGTCCTACGCGCATACCTAGGTTGTTAATTTGATCAATAAAATATAAGTTATATATCACAAAAGTTATATCATTAGAAAATATAATCTCTAAAGTTTCTAATGGTATAATTTTTATGCTATAATATTTATATTTTATTGTTCAAATTAGCAACCTAGTTATCTGTGCGGGACTTATAATCCCAAACGGAGGGAGTACATGGCTTGAGTTTTTATTTGTTATAAACAAGTATTTTGTAAAGTTCTAGTATGTACAGTCTTCTATGTCTAGTTCAATCCGTGCTTCATTTTGACGGCCTTTCAAAGGATGTTCAGATTTGTTTTTAGCGTATGTCTTGTACTCTTGTGTTTTAAATTAATTGACTCCTCTTGCATTTATGTTATGGTTTCAAGTAAGGAAACTTGCGGCTATGCAATTGTTAGTTTGTCAGTATTTTGTAGAAAAAATACTATGGGTAGTTGCATTTTGGCTTGCCTTCATTGCGATCTGTGGTTGATGTGAGGATGGCAACGAGCCTGTTGCGGTGTACTGGCATAAAACAGTTTGTTGGAGTTACCACTTAATCTAATTAGCTTCATCGTGATAGCTATTCAAAGGATGCTAAGATTTATTTTAAGCGTATGTCTTCTGTGGTAAATGAATCGACCCTCCTGCAGTTCTAGTTGGAATAAGGGGATCCATTTGATCACTGTTTTTGATAATCGGTATGATCCAAATAGGGAAGCTTGCAAGATGTCTAACTTCAGTTTTTCAGCAAACGAAGGGGAGAACTAACTGAAGAGAACAGGTGCAGTATTCTCACATCAAATGCTGCAGAAAATGTTTAATTCACTTCACTATCGTTCCTCACGTGTAGTTTAGTTTTTCAGAAATACGTGTAGTTCCAATGGGGAGGCTTGCAATACATGTATTTTAGTTTTTGCACAAATTAGTGGGGAACTTATTCTCTGCCCAGCAAGTATATATGCTGCAGCAAAATTTTAATTCGCTTCGATATGATGCCTCACTTTTCCAATGTTGTAATTAAGCTGGGTCATCTTCACACATGCAAACCAAAACTATGCAGCAACTTTTACAATGCTGTAATTAAGTTGAATCATCTCAGAGATGAAAATCAAAATTGTACTGCATCTATCAGTCACCGAGAGCAAAAACAGGGAGAAGAGGTACCTGTGCACTGATGGCCGGCTAGCAGAACCGCCAGATCCTAGCGCCCACAGAGGCAGCACGCTCGACGCTTAAGCCGTCGCCGGCCCGCCGACTGCACCGGGACCAGTCACCGCCATCGTCGCCGGCCGGCGTGCCTCCCGCACCGCACTCAAGCGTCGTCACAGCGCGTGCACCGCAGTCTTTATTACCCGCCGTTTCCGGAGAGTCACCAGTCAGGCTGTCTGCGCCATGACCACCCGCCTCCATCGCCGGAATTTTTCTTAGATGTCACCGCCGGAGGAAGACGGTGGCAGTGATAGGCAGGTGTTTGCGGGCCGCAGAGCAAAGGTCTCGTCGGTGGGCTAAGGGCTCACAGTGGGCCGACGCAAACTAGTAATCCAAACCGTCTGTTTCGGTGTGGATGGGTCGGGACACGAACCGAATTTAGCGTCGCGGTCCGGCTTAGAGCACCTGCGTTCCGATGTCAAAATCCGGTACTCCCTCCCACCCGTATTATTTGACTCATTTTGTCTAAATACATATGAATCTAGATAAGGTAGAGTCAACTAACATGGATCGAAGGGAATACTATTTAGCATCCACGGATGAAAATAGCCTTTTTTGCTCACGTTTTTAGACGAGACAGAATCGACAATATATTTAAAAAAAATTCCCGCCAACGAAATCTCGCCTAAAGATGTTCGACATAAGTACACCCAAAAAAAATTCAACAATCAAATTATTATAAAACATGATAACATACGGCGATCAATCATCGACAAGGATGGACTCCTCCGGCGTGTCTGGTGCGACAAGGATGGGCTCCTCGCCAGGACAGGGCCCGCCGACGGATTGGAGGAGGTGGAGGCAGAGCTCGGCGAATAAGTGGTGGGCGAGATGGTCGGTGTAGTACTCGGCGTGTTGGCGTTGACGTCCTCGATGAGGATGGCAGTGCGGCGCGCCATGTACCCCAGTGCGTGACGTACTACATGGGGACGATCGGCATGTTGGCGTTGACGTCCTCGATGAGGATGGCAGTGCGGTCCACCCGTTTTTTCGATGCGTTTGGCGTTCCCAGACAGTTTCCAATGTCCTGGGTTCGGCCTGGGAACACCGGATGAAAGTCAGGCCAAATTCGACGCAATTCGACATCTTGGGAATACGACCGAGCGAAATATCTCGGTCTAGATGAAAAAAACGCCCTGGAAACGTCCTCTTGGCAACTCGGGTAGAGATGCTCTTATAACTGTCAGTACGTCCAATGTACTCTCCTGGGAACATTTTCGAATCTGAAGATTTTTGAATTTGAAATTTTCAATTAAACATTTTTCAAATCTAAAAGAGAAAAATAAAGAAAAAAAGAAAATAAAGAAAGAAAAAACGAGAAAGAAAGCTAAACTAGCCGGCCCATACCGCGCACAAAGGGGTGTGCGGTGCGCGGGAGGCAGTATATAGGATTCTCCCTTGAGCGTCATACAGGGAAAGGGTGCCCATATGCTCCGCTCTCTAAGCGTTTTCCTTCGTGGGCTGCTCATATGCGGCACAATAAAAAAAGTTTCTATTTCTATTTTTCCTTTTAACGAGTAATAAAAAGTTTGGACTACAAAAAATATTTGAATTTACAAAATGTTCAAATTTTAAAAGTTTGAAATTGATATAAATTTGAAAAATGTTAGAAATTAATAAGTGTTAAAATTACTCTATCATGATAGAGAGTTTTTAATCTAGTCAAAAATACACTAGTATGAAGGAGATTTATGGGAATATTTCGAGATTATCCCCTCAAAACCCGGCCTCCGACCTATCGGAGAAATTCCGGGATACAAAATAATCCTCTCCCATTCCCTAAAATACCCTAAAAGTAAACAAGGCCTTAGGCTTTGTTCGTTTTGACCCAACCCCGCCGGTATTGGGCCATAACCCCGTGGGTCAGCCGGGATCTGAACCGTCGGGGTTTAATCCAGGCCCGTTTTCGTAGCACGTTCGGTTACGCCCTGTGCGGTTTTCAGCCCGGCGGGTTTTCACCGAAACCTTCCCATACCACCGGGTTAAAAAAATCGAGCTCACATCCGTGAAAAGAATCCCGAAACGAAGGAAGAAACGCCAGATCCTTCTCGCGACAGGGGCGACGACGGCTAAGGGGAGGCGACGGTGGCTGCACCTGACCCGGAAGCTACAGATCTCTGACATACCCCCTTCTGCATCCCGACGCCGGCCACTAGAAGGTAAGCTGCCATCCTCCATCTCCTCCCCATCCCCTCTTCTGGTAAAGTTAGGGCTTGTTCAAGTTAGGGACACGCTCTGTTTCTTGCGATCTGAGATAGGAGATCTTGATATGTGGTAGCATTTGATCTTATTGGATCTCGTCTCCCTCATTAATTTGTCGCAGGTGACCTTCTGCAAGCACCGCAACAGGATCCAGAAGAAGGCGTACGAGCTCTCTGTGCCTTGTGAAGCATCCGCGGGCGCCTCTACGAGTACTCCAGCAACAGGTGCCATGCCGTGCTTCTCTCTTGCGTACATGCCTTATGTTCATGCGATCTTGCCCAAATTGGAGCTGGCTACCTCCAGCCTTATTCGTCGGGGGGAAAATGGAGGGGAAAATTAACTATCTTGTTCATTTGTGTGCTCGTGGCCGGCCGGCCGGAGAGGTCGAAGCGAAATCGCCACAGCTTCTTTCTTTCTCCGTGTGTGCGCGTAGCTTGCATCTGCTGCGTGTGTGTGCTGATATTTCCATTGCTGGTTTCGTTAGTGTTTGGGTGAGGTGAGCTAGATGTCTTGGTAGATTCAGCACAGTGTATGCCATGTGAAGCATGTGTACATACATGCCTCTGAGCTTTTCTCGTGTGTGTGGGTGTCTGAGTTTGCTTGAGCCTTGGTGGTCCTCTTCTTTTCTTGCTCCATTTATGTTATTTCCCTTTTCTTAGTCCGCTTCTTTTCTTGCTCCATTTATGTTGTACTATATTTAATTTTAGATGTTTTCTAGACAAAAATCAATTGGTATTGTACTGATAGTTCTGCTCTTATGAAAGACACAGACACATACTGAGCACTTGGCATTGTACTGATAGTGGTTTCAGTTTACCTAATATGGTTTCAGTTTTGACATGTATTTATGAGAATTCATGTATACAAACACTCCTAGCTAGACGTATACATACACTGATAAGAATTAGTAGAAACAAGTTAAATAGTTATATAATTATGTACATGCAAGCATGCGTTACGCTGCTAGCTAGATGCATGTATATCCTGCTGATTTTTAAACACATGGAGTATAATTTTTCTTGTATTATAGTAGTACTGCTAAATAGTCCTATTTTTTTCTTGTATCATTTTTCTTGTCATTTGCTCACCTTGTATTATTGTAGTAGTAATAACTAGCGGAATTTTTAAAGACATTAGGAAGAGAGAGGAGGAGGAGGAGGACGACGATGATATGATGCTTTTCTTCTTACCAATGTTGCATCTATTGGGTGGAAGTGAACCAAGGGTGAAAAAGCCGCGCCATACATCGATGCTAAGAGGCGAGGAGGTTGTAAGGGACTTGCTTGAAGGGCATGTAAAAAATTGTCAAGTAGCATTTAGGATGGAGCCTCATATCTTTAGGGCTTTGGCTAGTTTCCTTCGAAGGGAGAAGTTGGTACGTGATACTAGACTAACCGTTGAAGAGAAACTAGCAGCCTTTCTATGGATGTTGTCCCATAATTCCACCTTCCAGGACCTCCAAGTCCAATTCAAGCGTAGTGGTGACACTTTCCATAAGCATATGAAGATATTCTTCAACATAATCCCTGCTTTATCGAGACATTTTCTGAAGCCTCCAAATCCTGCTCAAGTACATCCAAAGATTCAGTCTAACCCGAGATTCTTCCCCTATTTTCAGGTTTTTTTCTAAATTCATATTCCTATGACATTATCTTCCTTTTCAGAGATCAAATAGTAACTTTTGGTTTTCTTTGTAGAACTGTATTGGAGCCATTGATGGAACACATATTCCCATGACCATTTCAAGTGAAAAAGCTGCACCATTTAGAAATAGGAAGAAGACACTCAGCCAGAATGTCATGGTCGCGTGTGACTTTGACCTGAACTTCACCTTCATCTCTTGTGGTTGGGAGGGATCTGCGACCGATGCTAAGGTTCTTAGATCAGCACTTCTCAAAGGGTTTAAGGTGCCTCATGGCAAGTTCTATCTCGTGGATGGTGGCTACGCAAATACTCCATTCTTTATTGCACCTTACCGTGGTGTTCGGTATCATTTGAAGGAGTTTGGGCGTGGTCGCCGTGCACCCCAAAACTACAAGGAGTTGTTCAATCTCCGACATGCCATATTACGGAATCATATTGAACGAGCATTGGGGGTCTTGAAGAAACGCTTCCCCATTCTTAAAGTGGGAACACATCACACATTAGAGAACCAAGTAAAGTTACCGGCGGCTGCTGCAATATTACATAACATCATCCGTTTGCATAAGGGAGATGAGGGTTGGTTGGATAACCAAACAGAATTAATACCTCCAGCAAACTTTGTGGACCTTCCTGATGGTGACCTTCCTCAAAATCATCAAGTCAACAATGAAGGCAACAATCTAAGAGATATGATTGCGAATCAGATGTGGGCGGATTTACCGACACTAGTTTGTGGGAATGCAAGTCATATATGATGTAATAAAGTAGTGACATGTGAACTTATTTTGCTTCTTATATGATGTAATAAAGTAGTGACATGTGAACTTATATGGTGTCTCTTATGTGAGATTATTTTGCTTCTTTTGTGATGTAATAAAGTAGTCCATGTGAACTTATTTTGCTTCTTATATGATGTACTTTCTTGCAATCTCATGAATATTGTTCAGGAACCATGATGATGACAGCAAGAGGATCTCCGAGGATTAATCTTTTGCAATCTAAAGTATCCCAGAGTAAGCTTTCACCAAAAGGAAGGGTAACAAAGAGGCATGGATCATCGTCTAAAGGTGATTGCCTTCAGTTCTCTAGCACAATAGCTTGCTTTTTATTTATGCATGCTTGTTTTAGCTAACTTGAAAAATATTCTGATGCAGTTAGAGCCTCTTGGAACCCCGAGCTAGAAAAGTCTCTTGTTGATCTGCTCCATGACCATAATACCCCTGAATATAAGGGTCAAAATGGGTGGTCCTCTGACACCTGGAACAAGATCGTCAAGAAATTCCATGAAATTAATCCATATGTGAGTTACACAAAGTTACAAGTCCAGGAGAAGGAGAAGGAATTGAAAAGGGTATACAAGATGTTAAAAGAAGCAAGGCAACAGAGTGGGGTTTCATGGAATGAGAAGCGTTGGATGATTGAAGCTGAACCAGAGTTGTGGGACAACCTGATCATTGTAAGATAGTTCCTTTATTCTTTCACACCTCTGCTAGTTCCTTGTTCTTTGTTATAATGTGCATTTCTCTTGTGTTTGTTTCTGTTATGCAGTCATTTCCTAAGATAGGGAAGTTCCGTACAAAAGGTTTCCCGCTTTTTGATGCCTTGGGGGAGCTATATGATGGACAAACAGCCGAGGGCACATACAACTTCATCTCCACTCAGCAATCCCAGCGACCATCCCATTCTCATGTAGTGGAGCTTGATCCTGAGGTCAGTTCTGTAGATGTCACACACTCTCATTCTCATGTTGGAGAGACCTTGGTGGATGTCCAGGATGATACACAAGGAGGGATGCAAGAGGCTAATGTGCAAGTAAACATTGTTGGGCATGATGAGGCTCATCCAGCGGGGCCTACCGCACCATCAACAAGCACCGAGAACGAACCTAGAAAGCGCCGGAACAATGGAGAAGTTTCTGCAATGATGGAAAAGTACATTGAGATGAAGACTAAGCAGATTGAGAATGCACAAACTAGCTCAAGAATTGTGGATGAATTCTCAATCAAGAATTGCGTTGCTCGACTAAGCACAATGCCACTCTCACAGGAGGAGAAAGTAAAAGCCTTACCGGTCTTTAAAATTGCAGAGAATCGTGAGCTCTTCATTTGCACTGACCCAGAGACCGCTTTGTTGTGGTTGCGAACTGAAATGGCATAGGAAAGGTAATATCTTCTCTTCTTACTTGTATAATTATGGCTGTAGCAATACCTCTGCTTTCTTGTATGGTTATGGATTTAGCGTATTTTAGAAGCACTTCCTTGCATGGAACCTCTTACTTGCTTATAATCTGTTTACTGTTGTTTAGTGCTAGCTGTAGAAGCTGAAAACACTTGCAACATGTGTTATATTGCATGTATATGCTGCTAGGTGTTGCTCCTTGTCGGCCTCCAAATACACTCCTTGTTCTTGTATCTAGGAGTTAGGAGATCAATCATGGCTCAAACCCGAATGCTTCTAGATCACTGGCAGGGACCGGAATATATTGTTAATAGCATGCAATGCTCGCCATAATTATTTCATGGCAAGTGAATTAATTCTATGTCAATGATTGTGGATAAGTATTAGTTATATTCCTTCCTAGATATTGTTTAGTCACCGTGTTATTTTGCTACTGGTAATATTCCTGCCTAGATATTGTTTAGTCTGTTTAATGCTAGATGTAGAAGATGCTAGCTGCTGCTCCTTCACTGCCTCCAAATATTGGACATTGTTTTTTAGGAGCAGATTCTCATTCTTCTCAAGAAAAGAAACCTGAAGTTGTATACTATTGACAGTTGGCTAATGCAAAGACCAGTTCTACATGATCAATCTCTAGAAGAAGAAAGACAAGGTGTCAGTTCTACATGATCAATCTCTAGAAGAAGAAAGGCAAGGTGTCCTGATGATGAATTTGTGTGTGCTTTACAGTTGAAGTACTGTATTTTCTTGTCGGGTCACTATTTTCTGAGATCGAATCAAGTGTACCTTGAAATAGTCGAGTTTTTAGATACTTACGTTCTAGCTATATCTTGTATTTCGTTATTTATCTTGCTTGGGAACATTTTTTTATTTTAGCTTTCAGCCATGGTCAAAATTGATGTTAAAAAGGATGCTATTCAAACGTGCTGTCCTTTTTTTGGGTTTGTATGTTATGCTGCTTGCTGCCTGTCCGCATATGCTGTTTGCTGCATGTCATCCCGTATGCTGCTTGCCTCTGTGCAGAGGACTAACCGAACGGCAACAAATACCATAAAATGGTAGGGAATCTGAGGAGTGGGTTAGTCGGGATTTGAGTGACAGGTATGGTTCACCCAATCCTTGCAAGGGTTGCATCCGCTAGTGGATCGGAACCACTGCAACCGAACAAAGCCTTAAGCGGCCCAGTTTTCCCCCCACGCGTGTGTCCCGCAGTGTCAGTGTGGGGATAATCGCAGGCACGTATTTGCGGGCTGAGGACTGTACAGGGGAGAAGGTTGGGTACATGGGTTAATCTGGGCTGTCGTAGCCGAGTCGGCCCATATTGGGTCGGAGGGAAGACTGGAATGGATGATCCTCTGCCATGGCGGCGGCTCGTGAGTTCTCACCGTCGCCCCGCTCCGCCTCCGACGACTTTTAGGCACGGCCATGGAAACCAGCCAACGTCGCCTCCGACGACTCACATGCCTCCGATGGAGACTCTGTGGAGGCGCGCCGGTCCCCGACGACGTCCACGGTGCCGACCAAGTCAATCGCCGGAGCCAACATTACTGCCAGTATGTACTCACTTGTTTGTTCCTTTGCCCATTAGCAATCCCTGCACATTGTATCCTTGCTTACAGAACCGAAACAGAATTAATGTTGGGTGTTCTTCATCGCCCCGGCCAGTTGCCTAATAATCTGGAGTAGATTTGTAGTATACTGCATCAACTGCTCCGCCGTGCGCACCCAATCAGATCCCAATTAACACAAGTAGTGGTGCCCATTTCTTAAACATCGCAAGTGAAGATGATATTCCCAAACTTGTAGTCCATATGTTTAATGCTCAACTAACGTGGAGGCCTCGCCGGCCGTGCACCCGTGCTGCTGGTAGTGCTAGCTCCTATTCTTCTTCACCTCTCGCTCTCTCCAACTTGCTCTACACATGTATTCCCTCCGTTTAGAAATATAAGATGTTTTAGGTTTGTGAAAGAGATGTATCTAGACAACTTTTAGTGTATAGGTTCAAACGAATCTAGACACTAAAAGGTGTCTAGATACATCTCATTCACAAACCTAAAACATCTTATATTTCCAAACGGAGGGAGTACTAGTATAATACTACTTTTGTTGCTCTGTTGTGTACTGAATCATGCCATCAATCAATACGAACGGGGTTGACTATGTCAAGGTTTTGTACTGATTGACGACACAAGGGATGCGCTCGTTCAATGTTAACACAATTAGAAAACAGTTCCCCATGTTTCTGCATTCACCTAGCTGGACGTGTCAGCCACCACATGCCTCACCCCTAATCTGAAGTTGTTAATTGTGAAGTTTACTCTGTTTGGTCGTCTCTTCATTTCTATATGTGCAGTCCCGGCCGGCCGATTGAGTCCGGACCAGCTATTAGGAGGATCGTCCAGTCTAATCTTCTTGAGCCTCTCATTCTACTTTGGGTGTTTCGGTTTCCTGAGCAGCTAGCTCCATCCCTGCCGATCTTCCAGGTTAGCGCCTCAGCTCTTTGTGTGATACTTTTGGATCATATATGTTGACACTTCAAGTTCTGCAAAATTGGTGAAACAACTTATTTCTTCGTATTATCATTAATCGTATCATGATTACTGGCTATTGGTCACATCATTGGATACCTGCGACGTGATCCGTTAGATCGAGGTGTTTCCTCTGAATATAGCCTGGTAGGATGCTGCTTCGTTAGATCGAAGCTAACATGGAGACGAGGTGGTTTGAGCTGTTGGGACGTAGATAGCGCCTTGTAGACCCACTCAAAGTGCATATTGGATATGTATCGATTCAGACAAAAACAATGGGAAAATATATCTATCACTGGTTAATTGATTTGTAGGCACTTCACTGAACTACAACCAGTAGCCGTCAGAGATCGTGAGTAGTCTCTCCCTAGATTGCTGACTGATTGTTTATGGAGAATATATACATTTACAGAGGGGACAAGCCCATCTGGTTTCTTCCCGAGGAAAATAATGAACACACAAAAGCTTGCGGACAGTATATGTGTGTGACTTGTGTTTCTTTCTCCTTCTCGCTTATTCTATCCACATATTAACCAGTTTGCACGGAATAGCCAATCTAGTACAGACTAGCACCCATTTTTTAGTATATTCCTTTGCTCTTGGAAATGAGTTATCAACGCTATTTTGATAAGAACATGCATGTCAAAATGTTAATTGCCAGCATTATCATGGTTAGCCATAGATGTAACATTTGCATGTACAATCATCATTCCCTTATCTAGTTGCCCAGAGTGAGTTGGCCACAGTGAAGTGTCCACATCTAATCAGTCAAATGGCATGCATGTCATAGATCTTGCACCTCTTTTGTTAACTCCTGTAATTTTGAAGCAAGCAATTCACTTTGTACTTTGCTATAGAAAATTTTATTGGAGGTAAATAATCTACTGGGGTCCTGATGCAAGCGTCATACAGTGTCAAATTTATAGCATGATATCTGTCTAAATGAGTCTGTAGTTGTTTTTTTTGGTTCTGATATAGTTTTTTGTGTAACCCAGAAATGACTAGCTTAAATGAGGAATTGGAGAAGAAGTTACAGGATTCAAATGCAACGCCAATGTTTCTCCCACTAGTATTTTTGAAAGCCATCACACGTGATTTTTCCACTGAGTTGGAGCTTGGCAGAGGTGGGTATGGGGTGGTTTACAAGGTATGATCAATACTCCACATTTCGAATGTTATCCACAGTAATTAAATCAGAAGCACACGTACATACTACTAGATATAAAATGAAACGTTTAACTTACAACACAGGGTATTCTACGGAGTGGGAAAATCATTGCAGTGAAGAGGCTTTCTGAAATACACCTGCTGGACGATAAAACTTTCCAGAATGAAGTCAGTTATCTTATGGAGATCAAGCATCAACATGTAGTGCAATTTATTGGTTATTGTGCTGAATCAAGTTGGGAAACAATAAAGCAAACAAGTGGGAGTTTTATTTGGGCTGAAATACCTAAAAGGTTACTTTGCTTCGAGTATGTATGCAACAAAAGCCTTGACAAGTACATTTCTGGTACGAGTACCAAACAACATGCGTACTTTATTTATCTTGATCCTTTTGTGAAGTTCAGTTAGAATGTGGATCAAACTATATTTGCCACATACTGTCTAACCGGGTGATATAGCTATGGAGTGTTGCGTAGAAAGTAGTCTTGCATATCATTTTCCTCATCCACCCAGAAAAGGGAGGCTGTTATATACCGTGTGATGAAAATAATGCAACGATAAAATGTCATTTTTGTATACAAAATTGTGCCTCTCAAATTTAAGTTGAAGAGTACCACAAGGGTAATCAATAACTAACAGGCTTAGAATTTCCTCTTTTCTATTTTGAAATTTCTGTACTGATTTGTACAGATGAATCTGTGGGCCTTGAGTGGAATATGAGATACGAGATAATCAAGGGAATTTGCAGCGGTTTGCATTTCCTTCATGACGGATGCCGTATCGTTCATCTGGACCTTAAGCCTGAAAATATATTGATGGACTCTACTATGATGCCGAAAATTGCAGATTTCGGTTTGGCGAGGATCTTTGGTGAGAAACAATCACGAATTGTCACTGCTCATCCTGCAGGAACACGGTAAGATACACCTCTTACACCCTGTTGTTTCTCTTTTCGTCGGGTATTTTGCATCTCCTTATTTGGGTTTACAATGCTTTTTTACTTTTTGATTATGTTGCAGTGGATATATGGCACCAGAATACTTAATTCGAGGTGTTGTCTCAAACAAGGCAGATATATTCAGTCTGGGTGTTATAGTCATAGAGATAATCACAGGTCGTAGGGACTATCCAGATTTCCATCAAGACAGTCTAGACATTATTGCCACATCTTTGCAGCAATTCACAAATAAAGTAAGCTGAATTAATCTAGCCTTTGCATCTATACCATCACTCTAGCTCACTGTTGCAAATGTGCAGGTTCTCGGAAGTTGGAGGAACAAATTTGAATCCACATCGAAGTATATACCATTGGATAAATATAACCAACAAGTAAAACTATGTACCGCCATAGCCCTACAATGTGTGGACCCTGGTATGGAGAAAAGACCAACGGCAAAGGATATAGTCCAAGTGCTTAGTGCACTTGACCAGGTATGGTCAGCATTGTATACAATGTCCATTTCCTTACTTAATTTATGACAAGCTTTTTACAGTTAAAATTTACACTGTAACAGTCCTGGCATATCTACATCAAACCATCTTATGTTCCCTTTCCTTCTTTTTGACTAAAAGAAGTCCCAGATTTATGAATATTATATTAAATAATAAAAAGAAACTTATGTGATTCTTAGTTTCGACTGTTGATAAGTCTCACCGCTTGCGTGTATACATAGATGGAAACCTGCGAAGAATTGCCTTCACAGGTGCAGTGCGAGGACAAGTCGCTAGTTTTGGACACTACTGCAAGCAAGGATCTCACACCACAGACTATCACTAAAGACATGTCCAGCATTGGGACACATGGTAAAGGTAAAGTGGGAGACGCAAATAAATGTCAGGAGGTTATGTCCTCAATGTCCTTGTCGGAGTTGATCACAGGCAATCAGCATCATCTAGAGGTAGGGAAGGAGCTCAGTGAGCCACAAGAAGCAAGTGAACTAACTAGTGAGGTGAGACGACACTACCTTGCAAATGTCGATTTGATTTGGGGTTGGTACAAATGATTGTTTCTGAGGACCAAATAACTAAAAAATATTGCAAGTTATTTTTTTAATATTTACATTATAGTAGACATGCTATCTGTAGTTTGGACTGACTTGCGCTTCTTTTTCCTTTTTATTTTCATGAAACTGATAATAAATCAACTTGCAGAAATTTAACACTGCTTGCTCTTAAATTTGTTTGTTCATTCACAAGTCTTGATGTTTGAATAGGTCGAAGCCCATGAAGAGTTGTCATCAGGTAGGCAATGCACGAACAAGTTGCTGGTACTAAACACTATTGCGTGCAAGGATCTATCACCCCACAGTCTGACTGAAGACATATTAATCCAGAAGACAGATGATATAGCGTTGGATGAAGCGAAATCTGTTGAGGATTTGTCACCAACTCCTTTTTCGGAGTCGAGCATAGGCATTCAGAATTATCAAAAGGGAGCAAAGGCATCCAGTGAGTCACATTCAGCACGTGACACAACCACCGAGTCTGAGGTGAGATCACTAACTAAGAACACTCTCTTTGAAGGCTATGTCCACTTGATTATCTGTTAGTACAAACAAAACCTGTGTCTACTGAATAATGGTGCAAGTAAGAGTAAAATATGACAGCAAATTAAGTACGTCAGGAAGAGCAACTACCTCCTGGATTAAGCATGTACAAATGAAGTGAATATGAATATAGGAGTTGTACCTCTTAGGAGGTGTGTAACACACAATCTACCTTTTCAATGAAATGAAACGCAAAGATCTTTTTGCGTTTTCTCGAAAAAAAAATGAAGTGAATATGAATAAGCAGGAAAATATGCTTGGATGTTGACTACATGAGGTCTTTTCTTGCAGGTAATCGCAGGCCCCAATGTGCTTCTTGACGTCTACCCGCTTGAGCTTCGCTTTCAGTTTGAACACAACGAGTTGATCCCATGCTCACTGTACCTAAAAAACAACACGGATAAAAAAGTTGCATTTGGGCTTATGGATAAGAGCAATGACCAGACGTGCCCTGTAAATCTTCCAATGTATGGTATTGTGGGCCCGAGGTCCACTTACACTCTCGTAGTGACAACGAATAAACACAAAAACCTACCAAAAGATAGAAAAGTCGATTTAGTCCTGCAAAACAGTATAATTATTGGGTATATGGATACTGATGGAGCCGCATACACTTGCAAGAAGCATTTTGAGAAAGCCGAAGAACTTGGGAATACGGTGCATAAGGTGACTTTGAAAGCTGTTTATGCCCTGCAAGGAGAGACGACATTTGAGGTCAGTTTTCTCCAGTACAAAAAAACTCTTGCTGGAGATAAGTGAATGAAGTATTGGTCACTAGCAGTATTCAATCTTGTTTGTCAAAACTGTGCATACCATGTGATTGTTGGCGCTAGCCTAGCTAGCTCCACCCGGTCCGCTCGCACGAGCGCTCACGTGCACGACGCGGCCGGTGCCCAACGGCCACCACAACGACCTCCCGCTACTCTCGCAACGCACACGCGCACACCACGCACGCGGCCGGACACACACCGGTCGCGGTTTATTTGCCTAACAGTGATGCACTAGGAAGCGTTGAACTATCTGCTACTGTGACCCCGCCTTCACCTATCCCGTTAGCTGCTGAGACTGCCAAAATTGTTTGGAATTAGGATGCTACCGAATTTGATCTCTTACATTCTGTTTTACCAAATGAAACTGAATGTTTCAACAGGAGCGGAATGGATATAAGCATACATAGGTGAAACATTGGTAACTATTCATGACTGGTAGTCTGGTACTAGTTTCAGGGCCATGACAAATATACTTGGTCTGGGAAGTTTGAAAATAAATATTTAGTATCGTGGTATATTAATGTTTTCTGGAGAAGAAATCATTTTACTAAATAAATAAAGAACATAGCTGGAGCTTGTTGTACATCAGTCCACGGATGATTCAGTACTGTATTTCAAATTTTACTAGGTTATTTGCAAAGCTCTGCTAAATGAGCAAAGCTAACAATCATACCAATACCATATTAGCTAGATAAAGGACTCGAGATGACCGAGGAAGATATCCCAGCTAAATTCATTTATGAGGCCCTTGCTGCATTGAAATATTTTTGCTTACTAGAGGCATCGAAATAGTATTGCTTCACCGAGGAGTTGATATGTACTGATGCTTCCATTTATTTCTCTTTTTGTTCATGCATTGGCTATGTGCAGTCAGTCCGACCTTTATTAAAGGTATGTGGTTTGCCTTTCCTTTTTCTTCCCTAGATCTTCCATCTTTGAGGTGTTCTCTCTAATGTTGGGAAGTATTTCGTTTGGTCAGATCGTAACGGTAGAGGATGATGAAGGGGTGCCATATCGCAATGTCTCATGCATAGATACAAATCAAGCGGAGTCATTGTGAGTGCATAGCACAATACAAGCATTTAAATATTGAAAGCTCTTTTTTTTTTCAAGTGAGTGCATTGACTTTTATTATCCTGTATTAAATGTCTTCTCATCGTACAGGATTTTAACTGGCCATTTATCTGGTTGTGTTTACATGTGGAACTATGACATGCAGGCAAGTTACTTTATTCTCAGCAGTTGGTTAATAAGAACATACTCCAAAAACCTATGTTTAGTGATGGTCGATGTGAGCCATAACATAATATTGAAGTGCTCGTCGACAGCCAAAAAATCCATCATGCTATATATATCATTTCTCTCGTGGTAGTATTTCGTGTACTGTGAGTTAATTTAAAGAGTAGTCACAACAAGCTCAATCTGTATCCATATTGGCAAATGTACATTCTCTCTATAGCATTGGACTAACAAATGACTCATTTGTATTTATCACCAGAAATCAACGGGTTCAATTAAAGCCTCTGAGGCAATAGGCATGCCCTCTGACTTCTTTGTTAACATAAGTTTCTTTCACCTTATACTAATATATGCTAACTAGATGATCGTTCCCACTGCAGTTAGTTGTGTTAGATTTATTGCACGGAAGCAATGGTGTTTGGCTGGATCACATGATGGTTACGTATATGTGTACAACTATGAAAGAAAAATGCAAAAAATCACGAGTTTCAAAGTCCACAATGATTTTGGGAATGGGACTGGGACACTAAATTCACTTGCCGTCCATCCAACCCAGCCTTATGTGCTGTCACCATGTAGTACTCAAATAAAGCTTTGGGACTGGGACAAGAGTTGGTTCGGCTGGAAATGCATACAAACATTTGTGGGACACTCGGAAAATGTTTGTGAAGTAGCATTTAACCCAAAGGATGCCAACAGTTTTGCTAGTGCTTCGCATGACTGCACAATAAAGGTTTTGGTTTTTCTCTCTTCTTTCATTGCTTCGTAATACTCTACTTCTCATTTCTCTACTGTTCCTTGATTTCAAGTTGTTATGATTGATGTTCAGGTTTGGAATCTTGATTCTCCCAAATGTAAGTATACTCTATCTGGGCATTTGAACATCGTGAATTCCCTGGATTTCTTCACGCGTCATGGTCAGCAGTATTTGATTACTGGCTCTTCTGATGAGACTGCTAAGGTTTGCTATTTTACTAAAATACATTAATACAATCTGCATATAACGTTTCTGATAATGCATGCTTTATTTTTTCAAGATATGGGACATGCAGAAGAAGGAGTGTGTTCGTACACTCGAACCTCATATGTCTGCAGTTCTTTCCGTCACTTTCCATCCCAATCTTCCAGTTCTAATTACAGGTACAAGGGATGGTGCTGTTCATGTGTGGAGCTCCACTAATTTCAGGTAATTACTAGAGTATGACTCTATAAAACAAGCACACATCCGTTCAGAACTTGCCACTCCTATATCTTTTTCTTTTGATACGAGCCAAAAGCTTTGCCTACCTCATTTAATAACAAGAAGAAATGCCCGGCTTATTAACGAAGAACGGGCGAAAACAAATACTACAGGGCGTAAGAGAAAATGCGGCGACTACTATTGGCGGAGCAGGCACAGGATGCTCCAAACTAATATGAGAAGCCACCACTCCAGGAGATCAACTGTGTCGCAACACTCTGACCGCCGACCGCCTCAGACTCAGCCGCGCTCCGAACCTCTGCAACATGCACACCGGTCCCGAGGCCGCGCACCTGACGAGTCGACGAATCTGCCACCCAAGTGGCCAGAGTCGACACCCTAGAAGAATTTCCGGAGCTGCTGCTCCATCTTCCACACTGGCCCCAAGACGACGCGACCGAACGTTCGACTACCCTGCCGCCCCTAATAGCCAAGGTTGCCACCCAAGCCATGACGAGCCACATCACTGCACCATAGAGCTGCTGCCGTACCGCCTCCTGAGGCCACCGCCTCGACATCCAGCATCCAGCTTAGCCACACCTTGGCCTTCCATGGGTCCCGCTTGCCGATGTCCAGCTCCAAAGACTAAGCCCCCAAGAGGGAATACGACGTGAAGGCGCCGTCGTCGTTCCATCACAAGGATCAAGGGTTTCCCCCGGAGCTACACCGTGGACCAGACCTGTGCGGGAGGGGTGTGGGTGTTACTGGATGTTACAATAGATGCCGGTTTGGCAAGCTTACTTACCAAATATATTTCCCATGTGATACATAGTTAACATTTATTGGTAAATTATAATAATGCGTGCTTCATATTCCCCAGGCTCAAGAGAATACTTAACATTGGCGGCCTTTCTGGGGTTAAAGGCCTCGCGTGTTTGATGGCATCGGGAAGGTGATCATTTTTTCCATGTTTCTTGCTATTTTTCGTACTAGTATACTACCTAAAGAGAAATTGCTTCACATGCCTGCTTAGTTGTATCCATGATGTAGTCCTTTACACGTTGATATTATTGTCTGCACCTATATACGATGTCAGACATGTAAAGTATGTTACATTTTATCTGTTAGGGTCGCCGTCGCGCATTCAAACAAACTATCCGTGATCGAAATTTGTGACGAAGGAGAACAAGCTGGTAGCAGCGGCAACAACGGGAATTACAGAGACTAGGAAATCCAAAGCCAATCAAGGAGGGCTAGCACTTTGTATAATGTATTATCCGTGAGTCGTGGCGTGCAGCTCGTGAGCATGCATTCAAATAAGAAGGTATTATATGGACGTGGTTGTTATGATAGTTTAGGGTAGTTAAGAATCTAGTCTAACTTGACTTGCACTATAAGATGATCTCTGTACGTCTATATATACTTGTCCATGAAGCTCAATAATACATCCATCATATTCCGTCAATCTCTCTATCGTTCTACATGGTATCAGTCTTAAATTCGATCCTACCTTAGAGCCGCCACCGCCAAAATCCTAGTGCCGTTGCCGCCTCTCCCCAACCTTGTGATGCCTCCTCCTATGGCACCGTGCTAGCCGAGCAACACGCTTTCACCATGCTGCTCCCGGGGAGGTCGATCTCCATGATCTCCGTCGGGGGCTGCGCAACCCATACGCAGTGTTCGTCCGTCGATACGTGATCGGCTGCCCTGTAAGTCTCCTTTTCCGATCTCTTGATCGGTTTTCTTTTTTGGTTTATCGATTTGATCGGATTGAGTCGTCCACCGTTGTTGTCCATTTGCACCTCTACTTCGGCCATTGGCATCGACGATCTACATCGCGCATGTGCGTCTACCCTCTTCGCTGACGCGTCTACCTCGACAGGCTATCGCGGCCTCACGGCAGGCTGCCGCGCACCATAGATAGCTGCTACGCCTTCCTTGGAAGGCTGTCGCGGCCGTCCTCCCTCGGATCGTCTTTGTCATCATCGTCAGGACTTCACCGACAACGCTATGCGTCATCCACGCCATGGCGCATACGGCGCACCGCCGGTCTGATCAACCGATCTCGCACCTGTCTACGCCAAGCACGTCCCTGAGCAAGCGCCTACCATCGATCGAGTTACGGGTTGCTGCTATGTTTCCCCTTCGGGCCGTAGAGCCATCGCCTTTGGTCCACGCTACCGGCTTCCAATGCGCCTTCCTTGGCATATACGTTGCTGGTGGTCTCCCAGCCGCTATACCGACTTGCGCCCTGCAGCTATGCTGCCTCCTCTGGTCATAGCGTCACTGCATGCAGTCTAGTTCATCGTCCATGCACACCGACATCCTCGGTTTCCACCGCGCCATCTCTTATGGCGCGGATCACCGTCGTCTGCACATGGTCTTCGTCATGCCACCGGATTCTTCCTCGCCTACTCCGAGCATCGCCGCCGCACTTTGCCACTCTAGGCATCCATCACGACCATCCCAGGTCGCCGTTGTTTTCGCCGCCCTCTACGTCTTCGTCCACTACAACTTTGCAGCCAGCATCATCGCCTCGTCCCTGACTACACCACTTGCTCCTCTACTCCGACAACCGCAGACAGCATCAGCATCTCTCCCTTCACCGCTCTATGCCTCGCAACTGTTCTGGAGGTCTCCTCTGCCAGTCTCTCTGACATGGCGAAAAGTTCATGACGGTCCCTGCCGCTCGCACGCCTGGTACTGGCAACACCGGGAGTGCCTTCGTCCCCGACGTGTTCCCGAGTCTGGCAAGCTTGGATCGATGCCTCGTCTTCACCATCTTCAACAACGTCTTCTTTGGCATCGACCCCTCTATGACTGTCGTGAAGGGAATATGCCCGAGAGGCAATTGCAAGCTTCGTTAATGCAACGTCACCGAGTTGGCCACGTGTATCTATCCGTTACTTGGATTGGAAAATCCTGGTCTTGATAAAAACCCCTCAATGCATTTCTTCAGGAAACCCAACGATACCTTTATGATTACCCTTTCACGGCTTGATACTTGATATCATCAAAGTCTCTCTCCAAAACAGTGATTATGCATTATCTCACAGTCGAAGGATATAAGCCCCAATGCTTCTATGTTATCATCAATGATGAACGTTTAAGTACCTAAATCTCATTGTGATTAACTTTGGGTGAATGTCTATCACATCATTCTCCAATGATGTGACCTCATTGTCAATCGGCACTATCATCATGATCTTGAAACCATAAGATCATCACTTGTCCAATGAGCTAGTTTACTAGAGGCAACTATAGACCTAGTTGTTTACATGCCACACGTGTATTATCGTTTCGTATTAGTAAGTTATAGCACTGTAAGAAATACATTATGAACAAGAGATACATCAAATTAAAACTCTTTATTATTTGTCTCTAGAGCATATCTCCTTCAATCTTCGTATTGTCCTCCACCTCAATGGAGATGCACTTGTCGGTGGCAATCCAGAACCTGTCACAAGGTTGGGGCACTTCTCCAAAACTTAATTGGAGGCTCCCAACAAACAATCTTAGGGAAGCTCCACAACTTAATTGGAGGCCCCAAGTAATCCACACACCTGCAACACCAACAAACCGTCTAGGGTTCCAAGAACCCAAGAGTAAAAATCTTCTCAACTTTCACTCACCAAATCCTCCGGGGAGAACTCAAACCGATGCACCAAATGCAATGGCAAGAACACAAGAAGTGCTCAAATCCTTCTCTCCCAAATTCCACCAAAGCTACAAAAGGTTATGGGGAATAAGAGAGGAAGAACAATGGAGGAAATCCACAAAAGAACCTAAGATCTAGATCCCAATATGTTCCCCTCACTTAGAGGAGAGATTGATTGGTGGGATTGTAGATCTAGATCTCCTTTTTCAAATCCATCAAGAATATGAAAGAATCATTGGAGGGATTGAGAGATAACAAGCTTTGGAAGGTCAACAATGGAGTAGAAAACTTGCACAAAGAGTTGGGAAACCATTGGGGAAGAAGACCCCTTAAATAGGTCCCCCCAAAATCCAACCGTTGAAGCCCAAAAACACGAATCCCGGTACTATCGGACATTCCTGGCACTACGGAACATTACCATGGGATCCCAGGTCGCCAAACGCACCTTATTCAGTACCACCCGGTACTAAGGGGCGGTACTACCAGACCTCCAGTACTACCGTATCCTGGTCCGGTCTCCGATTTCGATGATCATGGGCTCGTTTCGAAGAGGAGAACAAGCTATACAAGATAATATAGAAAAACATCATAGTCCAGCAAGGGAGGATAGAACCAAATTACGAAAGGTTTAACCTTTCTCAAAAAGACAAGCCGGTAAAACCTCAAACATCGAAAACGTAATATAAAATGCATGTGAACTCCGTTTTCGATGAACTAGAGCTTGTCATGGATATTAACACAAGATCTAAATCCTCACATGAGTAAGAAACAAATAATGGAAGGTTTTACCTATCTCTAAAAGACAAACCGATAAAACCTCCAATATCTAAAATGCAAATAGAAAATGCATATGAAATCCATTTTTGATGAATTAGAGCTTATTATGAATATTACAACAAGCTCTAGAACCTCACATGGATAATATCCAAATAACAACAAAGAAAGGATGATGCTAAGTATGCAAAGGTTTGAGCTCTCTTCGAAAGATATGATCGAGTTACTCACTTGAGCGCCCCTCTTGATAGTACGGTTATCTATCCTATAAACCGGTCTCCCACACACAACATGAGACCGGCAAAAGGGAAAACCTATCAAGATTATACCTTTCCTTGAGCATTCCACTTGAGCTCGATGTAGATGAACTTGACCTTCTCAAGATGGAACGCCTTTCTTGATTCCTCATCATCGATCCATGATCACCGAGGATGGCAAGCATCAAACAAGAGATCTACTATAGATGGTGCATTTTGAGCTTGCACACCACATATTCTTCTTCATATCATCGACCTTGAAGTCAACACATGCTCCAAGCAATGCCAATGGACAATTCCTACAAGTAAAACTTAATACACACGTTAGTCCATAAATATTGTCATTAATTACCAAAACCGCACATGGGGGCACACATGTTATTTCAATAGCAATTGCTTGTAGAAAGTAAACAATAAATAGTAGATGGAATATCAATGATAAAGAATGGATCGGGGTCCACAATTCACTAGAGGTGTTCTCCATAAGATAGATAGCATGTTGGGTGAACAAATTACAGCGGGACAATTGACAGATTGAGAAAGCATAACAATGCATATACTAGACATCTTGATTCCTACGAGATTTGATTGGGCATTACAACATAATACATAGACCGTAATCCAATTGCATCTATGACTAATAATCCACCTTCAGGTTATCATCTGAACCCCTTTCAGTATTAAGTTGCAAGCAACAGATAATTGCATTCAGCAAAGTGTGTAAAGTAAACAATACAATTGCCCATGGACAAAGAATTGTTGTTTTCTCCCTAGTAGCAACATCACATCTACAACCTTAGAGATTTCTGTCACTTCCCCAGATTACTAGAGGCATGAACCTACTATCGAGCATAAATACTCCCTCTTGGAGTTGCTCTCCATTTCTAGTAGCTACCTTGCATGCTCTCCATTTCTAGTAGCTATCTTGGCCAAGTAGATGCTAGTGACTCCAAGAGGGAGTATTTATGCTTGATAGTGGGTTCATGCCTCTATTGAATCTGGGGAAGTGACAGAACTCTCTAAGGTTGTAGATGTGTTGTTGCCACTAGGGAGAAAACAACGATCTTTTGTTCATGGAACAATTGTATTGTTTACTTTACACACATTGCTTAAAGAAGTTATCCGTTGCTTGCAACTTAATACTGGAGGGGGTTCGGATGATAACCTGAAGGTGGATTACTAGTCATAGATGCATTTGGATGGCGGTATATGTATATTGTTGTAATGCCCAATCAAATATCATAGGATCATGAATGTCTAGTATTGCATTGTTATGCCTTGCTCAGTCCTGTCAATTGCCTCGCTGTAATTTGTTTCTTACCCAGCATCTTAAGGAGGACACCTCTAGTGAACTGTGGACCCCGGTCCAATCTTTACCATTAATACATCATCTCCTGTTATTGTTTACTTTCTGCAAGCAACCATTACTTTCCACACCATACGTTTAATCCTTTGTTTTCAGCAAACCAGTGAGATTGACAACCTCACTGTAAGTTGGGGCAAAGTCTTGAGTTTGTGTTGTGCAGGTTTCCAAGTTGTTAGCAACACCTTGGAGTTGTTTCCTTCCTCCTACTGGTTCGATAACCTTGGTTTCATCACTGAGGGAAAACTTATTCTTGTGCTCATCATACCTTTCTCTTGGGGTTTCCCAACGAAGCTCTACGGTGATCTGAGCTCATCAAGACATTTTCTAGCGCCGTTGCCGGGGAGTAAGGACAACTTCACAAGGGGAGTCTTTCACAACCATTCTCTTTACTTTGTTTTTGTTTTGCTTAGTTTCTTTTGCTTTGTTTTGCTTGCTTCCTTTTATCAAAAATTACAAAAAAATTGTTTCGCTTTGGTTTCTTTTTCTTATAAAAACACACAAAAAAATTAGTTCCTACTATAGTTGTTGGTCTGTTATTGCCTTGCTTTGTCATTCTTTCTATCAATGGTTCGTTTCTTTGAAACTAGTTCTTATTGGCAAGGTGGGTTCACGGAAGAACAAAAATATTATTATAAGGAACACCGCTTTTCACAAAAAGGGAAACACTTATGGGAACAAATTGATAAATTGAATACCATTGCTAGAAACGTGTGCTCTACTTATAATGTTACTTATTGCTGTGATAAATGTTGTTGCTGTAGGAGGTATAATCACCTCCCTTTTCAATGTGAGTATAATGATAGTGTTACCATATCTTCTTATGTTAAAGGAAATTATTACCTTTATGATATGGAACAAATTGAAGAATTTATTGCTTGGAAGGGTGTATTTGAACTTGCTAGTTTGCTTGAAAATACTGATGATTCACCTTATAAATATGAGGTTTATGATATACTTAAATTTTTCTTTGATAATTACAAGGAATAAAATGGCTATATTCTTGAATATATTAATAGATGCTTTCCACAAGCGGAAGAGACTAATGCCTTGCAGGAGCTTATGAAAGAACAAATTGTTGAAACATGAAGCTCATTAGATGAAAAAGAGGAGGAGAGTGATGAACAAAAGGAGGAAGAATGGATTAACTACCCATTCCTACCTTATAATGAGAGTAACTCTTTATCCCTTACATTATTTGATTGTCCCCCATGCTTACCAAACGAGGATGAATGTTATGCTCCTGTGGATTCTTTTGAAATATCTACTATGGGTAAAACTTGTGATGATGTTACTATACTTGTTACCTATAGTAGTGATCATGATTGGGAAAAGCACACTACTTTTGATATTGAAAATCTCTTTGGTACCAACTATGAAAATTTTATTGCCTATGATGATGCTATACCTCCAATGTATGATGATTACAATGATGAATATGATATTTTCAGTCCACCTACTATTGAGGAGAAAATTAATTACGATTACAATATGCCTCCTATATTTGATGATTATGGTGATGAGAATAATAATGACAGCTATTTTGTTGAATTTTCCCCCACTACAATTAATAAGAATGACTATGCTTATGTGGAGAGTAATAATTATTTTATGCATGTGGCTCATGATAAGAATGTTTTATGTGATATTTATATTGTTAATTTTATTCATGTTGCTACTGAAAGTTATTATAAGAGAGGGACACATGGTTTTATGTATCTCAACAATATTAAGTTTCCCCTCTTTATGTTGAAATTTTTGAAGTTGCACTTGTTTTATCTTCCTATGCTTGTCACTTTGTTCTTTGTGAATTTAGTTGCGTACAAGATTACTATGCATAGGAAGTGTGTTAGACTTAAATGTGTTTTGAATTTGCTTCTTGATGCTCCCTTTTACTTCAATTCATATTTATTATATGAGCATCTTCTCAAACTATCATGTCTAACTTAAAGGCGTTAAAGAAAAGTACTTCTTGGGAGATAACTGTTGGGGATATGCTATATGGGTATCCTCATAGCATGTCTCTTATCTGGATAACCCGGGTGGCCCACAGTTGGTAGCAAGGCCTATGGCCTGCTGGGTGGCCCAGTTAGATGGATCCAGAAGTGAGGCCCATGCCAGATAAAGGAAGGCTACGGAGGAGTCACCGACGTACCCGGAGCCTTGGAGTGCAAGACACGTTAGACTAGTTGTATACCGTATAGGACCCTGTAACCTGTCCGGCTAGGACTTTCCCTATAACCCTAGGACCTGGCGACTATATAAGTCGGGCCTATGGGAGCCTTTAGGGCACGACAAGTCAGATCGATCAACTCATACCTCGCACAGCGAACCAATCCCTGTAACTCGGCGTATTGCCATTATAGTGATTTATAGCAGGAGTAGGATCCCGCCACCGTCGTGGGATCTGAACCTGGGTAAGCTATGTTACCTCGTACCCGCCAACCTTCCGCCTTACCCCACGTCTCTAAACACGCACGGTGACCCCTCCATGGCGTACTCGTCGGCAATACCACGACAGTTGGCGCCCACCATCGGGCAAGAGGCGCTTCAGGCTCTACAACGGGCGAGGACCAAGATCTTCGCGGGAATCGGCGAAACCGTAGCCATCGGTCGCGTTCTCTTCTCCGGTAACGTTCCGATCGTCCCTCCCGATGCGTTCTGGATCCCGGAGAAGACAAACCCTACCCGATGCTCGATCGTCCCCATCGGAGACATCCACCTCTTCATCGGCGAAACCGACTCGGGCACTAGTTCCCTGGAAGATGGAGGCGTGTCAAGACCCGCACGGACCGCCTACGGGCAGGATATGTTCGCGGAAGTATCGATGTCGGATCTCTCTTCGGAGTTTTCCGACAAAGATCAGAAAAATTCAAGGCCCACCCAAACCGCCCTATGCAGGATATAACGATGGAAGATCACTGCAAGTCCGCCGGCTTCACCCGTGCGTCTGGACAACAGAGATCCAAGTTCGTCGGCGTGGTGACTATCTTCGATCTGGCGCATTGCGTTCATAGAGGGGTGAAAACCCCCGCGATTACCTAGCCAGGTGGCTCCGTATATGGGTCGACCTAGCGCATTACCCCAATGAGGATGCCATGTGTCACTTTGTGGAAGGACTGGACCAAGGAACACTTCTCCGACATACACTAAGGCGGCAACAGCTTCAGGACGCCTCACTTTTGAAGGCATGGTGAGCACCGTCAACAACTATGCGGAGGCTGAGGAGGCAGCCCAGAGAGCGCTTGCGCTCTTAGACGGTGCACCTCCGCCTCAGGCACCGCCACCACCGCCTCCGGACATCATCGATGCACCACCGCCACCGCCTCCGATCATCGTCGCTGCAATGGCACCACCACCTCCAGTTATCATCCCCGTTGTTGCACCGCCACCTCCCATCATCGAGGAAGCCCCGACACCCTATGACTCCGTTCTTGATGTGCTCTACGCTGACACCAGCGCTGACTCGGAGGAGATAGACTTCAGCCCGGAGGAGCTAGACTCTGCTATGCAGGAGATGGAGGAGGATTTCCAATGCGACGAGCATGCCGACAAGGCCGTCATGTCCCGAGAGGTGTTCGTCGCCATTGGGACCGTGATGGAAGAAGATCAACCCGGACGAGCTCCGTCTACAGCGCTGGACAAGGGGAAGGGACCAGCTATTGCTGCCGACAATGATCGCGCAAAGGTCATGCCCCCTCCGCCTAACTCAGTGTAGCAGCCGCAGGAACTCAACGTCGGTCCAAGTAACAACAACACCGCAAACCCGCCGCCTCCGGCATCTACGTCTGCTGCTGCCCAAATTACTCTAGTTGATAGGGTGATGTACGGCAACCTCCTCGTCGAGCCCATGACTGTGGCTCATATTTGGAGCGTAGTCCACCTTGACGAGAAGCGCCAGCAGCTGCTGGAGGAAGCGCATGCCATCGCAGAGCAAGGCGCAAAGCTGGATCGAGATCTGGCCAACATGCAGAAGTCAATAGAGAAAGCTAGAGCCATGGAGGCCGAGTACAAGACTCTGCTCCAGCAGCAGAACGCTAAGAAAGCTCCAGCTCGCGTCATCAACGATCCTGGTGTACGGCAAAACCTAGGATGGGCCCCCTCAAAGCCGCCACAAGCAAAGACATACATTGAAAACAAAGGCAGGCAGGTGATGCCCACTCCTCTTCTCAACCTCGCCGTCGCCAAGACCCTTCTGGAGCAGGATAGATCACCCGCAGCTGTGAACATGTCTATGACCTCGTGGCCAAGGCGGTGAAACAGCAGGAAAAGGCCACCTCTTAGAGGCTTGAGTCTGACCCAGCGTTTTGCCAGTCTAGAAATCCTAAGCCGCCAAGGGACCAATCTCCTCATGATGTCGGGTCCCAGACGGGTTCATCAGAACGAAGACGGAGGGATGCACGCAACAGGAAGGATGCTATCCCCATATCCTCCGACCATGGAGGCAAGGCTCATCCTCATCGCCCATCTCCACTGCCCCGGTCTCCCCGACATCGCGAAGACCCCAAGACTCACCGTCGTACGAACATGCCTCCGCCAAGGCAGAGCGGCATCGTCATCCGTGACAAGACGTAGCAGACCCGTCATGGAGAGCGCGACCAAGGACACAAGAGCAGGTCGCGCCATGACCCTCCGCGTCCGACAAGCAACCGCGACAAGCGTGAGGCGTCGTAGGAGGGTAACAATAAGAAGGCTAACCCACCGCCACCTCCTCCTCCATCGCCCCTAGCAGCCACCATGGCGGAGGAGGCCCGCGTCGTTCACGCAACCCTTCCCTTGGCGGTAAGAAGAAAAGAAGCCCGGAGCCATACGACGCACGTTCATGCCTGGACAAGATTCACGAGGCCCGGGAAGGACAATACCTAGGACCACGTTGCTTTGGACCTATAATACAGACCGCAACTTACCCCAAGGGTTTTCGGATTGACAAGCCCATCAATCCCTATGACGGCACCGCCAAGCAAGCTACATGGTTGCAGGATTATGGCAACGCGGTGGAGATTGCCGGAGGTAACCCCAACGTCATCATCAAGTACCTCCCACTAATGCTTGCGGGCACGGCCCGACAATGAATCGATGACTTGCCGGAGAAGTCCATCTGCAACTGGTTGGACATGCAAGAAGCGTTCACCAAGAACTTCGAGGGTACGTATAAGCGTCCCTGTATTGTTGGCGATCTACAGCGGTGCATGCAGGATAAAGACGAGTCATCTCGTGCATACCTCTCTCGCTAGCTGGATATGAAGAATTCCTGCGTAGGAGTGCACGCCCAGACTGCCATGGCCGCCTTCATCGATGGGTTGGATAAAGGTACGTTGCTCTGACATAAGTTGAAGCGCCTACAGGACAATCACCGGCTAGATCTCAACTAGATGATCGCAGCTCCCTGCCCGCAACGGCCGTCCCAACTCAAGCTCGGAGGAACAACAGCACCAAGCGGAAGAGCCCGCCAGAATAAAAGCAAACCTCCGACATGGTCGCCATGACATTTGCAGGACGAGGTGATGCAGACAGCGTGGCCGAGGACGGGGGGGGGGGGGGGGGGGGGGGGGCTGGTCGTGGGCAGCAGCGAGGCAGTGAAACAACCTCGGCAGCGCTCCGCGTCCCCCAAACCTATGTGGAGTACAGCGATATGTCGTGCTTCGTACACCTCGACGCCAAAAGCAAAGCCACACACACCAATCGCCATTGCAAGTTCGTCAACGACCTCAAGGAGGACCCGGAGTCCGGCTACAAGCAAAGTCGGAAGAACATACCGTGAGGCAAGGGCAAGGGGAAGAATAAGGAAGAGGAGTCTAAGGATTCAAGTGACATGGATGAGTATGTTTACCCCAAGCACGCCGCCAAGAGCGATGACAAGGGCAAGAACCCCTTCGAGAAGAAGGCGGCTGTTTTCCACACTTTCCTTGGCACCCCCACTGTCCGACAATAGAAAACCTCTATGAGGATACTGATGGCTACTCTACCCCCAGTTCCTGCGCTAGTCGGAGATTCCAATCACTTGGGACAAGAAGGATCACCTAGACCTCATCCCTATGGAGAACCAGTACGCCATGGTCATCAACCCCCTGATTGACGGCAACGAGTTCACCAAATGTATGGTGGATAGTGGAAGCAGCATCAACATCATGTACCTGGATACGCTGCATAAGATGAACTTGACGGAGGCAAACCTAAGGCGGACCAGCACCATATTCCATGGCGTAGTTCCTAGTCGGAAGGCTCGGTCTCTTGGGTGCATCACACTTTAGGTCGCTTTTGGCGACGTCAATAATTACCGCCAAGAATGCATGGCCTTCGAGGTGGTCCCCTTCAAGAGCGTGTACCACGTCATATTCGGACGCGACATCTTCCATGCCATCATGGCCAAGCCATGCTTCGTCTACAACAAGCTCAAGATACCCAGACCAAATGGTGTCATCACCATATCCGGAAGCTTTACCAAGGCAAGGGACTGCGAGATTGGAGAAGTAGCCTTTGCGGAAGCTGTCCTCTATAGCGAAGAATTCAAGGAGATCTAGAGCAAGGTCGATGCCACGGAGATGCCGGCGTCGAAGAAGCAGATTTCTGACTCCGCCCTAGCTTTCAAGGCCGCCATCGAAACCAAGCCGGTGGAACTTGTGGTAGGCGATGCCTCCAAGACTACCGCCATTCGGACGAACCTAGACCCTAAATAGGAAAGCGCGCTTGTCGAGTTCCTCCGTGAGAATAGGGACATCTTTGCCTGGCAACCTACCGACATGAAAGGTGTACCTAGGGAACTTGCCGAGCACAGCTTGAATATTGATCCAAAATGTAAACCGGTGAAACAACCTCTACGACGCTTCGGAGATGAGAAGAGACGCGCCATAGGAAAAGAGATAACTTAAGGCTAGTTTTTTCCGAGAAGTCCTTCACACCCGATGTGTGGCCAATCTTCTACTTGTCCCCAGAAACGGAACCAAAGAATTAAGATTGTGCGTTGATTACACCGGCTTGAACAAAGCATGTCCCAAAGATCCGTTTGCTTTGCCTCGCATTGACCAAGTCATTGACTCGACGGCTGGATCAGAACTTTTGTGTTATCTCGATGCATACTCAGGATACCACCATATTAAGATGAGGAAGTCGGACCAATTGGCCACTTTGTTCACCACACCCTACGACACGTTTTTCTATGTCACGATGCCCTTTGGGCTGAAAAACGCAGGTGCTACGTACCAGCGGACAATGCAGCGTTGCCTACACGATCAAATTGGTCAAAACATTCACGCCTATGTGGACGATATAGCAGTGATGTCTAAAAAGTGAAACGACTTAATCTCCGACTTAAAAGAAACCTTTGATAATCTCCGGAAATACAACATGATGCTTAACCCAAAGAAGTGCGTCTTCAGGGTTCCAGCCGGCAAATTGTTGGGATTCATCGCTTCCCAGCGTGGAATCAAGGTCAACCCGGAGAAAATCAAGGCCATCTTAAACATAAACTGTCCGACATGCCTGAATGACATACAACGGCTAACAGGCTGCATTGCAGTAGTTAGTCGGTTCGTTAGCCGACTTGGAGAGAAGGCTCTGCCGCTATACAAGTTGCTGAAGAAGGCGGACAAATTTACATTGACGGACGAGGCAGATGCATCATTGAAGCAGCTAAAGGAGATACTTTCCTCAGCGCCTATCCTTGCAGCACCCGAGCCTATGGAGCCTATGTTAATTTACATGGTGGCCACCAACCGGGTAATCAGCATCGTTGTCGTGGTAGAGTGGAAAGAACCAGGGCATGAGTACGGAGTTCAATGACCAGTTTACTATGTAAGAGAGGTCTTGATGGAGTCCAAGCAGCGTTACCCGCACTACCAAAAGCTAGCTTATGGAGTGTTCCTTGCTTCTCGAAAGCTACGACACTACTTCCAGGAGCATCCTATCACACTGGTGAGCAAAGGTCCATTGTCCGACATCATAAAAAACAACGGAGCTACAGGAAGGGTCGCAAAGTGGGGCATTGAACTTGCCGCCTTCGAGATCACCTACAAGAGACACGATGCTATCAAGTCACATGCCTTGGAGGATTTCATCGCAGATTGGACGGATATGCCAGATGCTACCCCTATACCAGAGCCAGAATAATGGGTGATGCCCTTTGACGAATCAAAGCTACTCAATGGCTCGGGGATTGGTGTACTGTTACAGTCACCAACCGGGGAAAAGCTACACTACGTTCTACAGATCCACTTCGAGGCTACAAACAACATGGCGGAGTATGAAGCACTCATTTACGGATTACGCGTAGCCAAGGATATTGGCATCAAGCGCATAGTTTGTTGTGGAGATTCCAACTTGGTTGCACAGCAGGTGGATGGCACCTGGAACGCGCGGAACCCTATGACAGCGGCATATCGCGATGAAGTGGACGAGATAGCCAAAAGCTTCTTGGGATACGAAGTCAAGTATGTCCCAAGGGAGCAAAATGAGGCGGCTGATCTATTGTCAAAGCTTGGATCAGGGCACAAACAAATTCCGCTTGACATTTTTCTGGAGCATCTACGGACACCATCCGTGAAGGGAGTGGACACTGAGAACCCGGATAGAGTTGAATCTTTCGTTCACACAGTGACAAAGGTCCCTTCGGCTTGGAGAAAACCGTTCATGGAATATCTCGTACATGGAACTTTGCCCGACGACGAGGTCGAAATACGGCAAATAGTATGTCGAGCAAAGGGCTATACCATAATCAATGGACATCTCTACAAAGGAAACACCAGTGGTGTATACCTCAAGTGTGTTTCCCAGCAAGAAGGTATTGAAATCCTTCGTGAGATCAATCTCAGAGATTGCGGGCATCACGCCGCTCCTCGATGGTTCGTCTCCAAAGCCTTCCGGCAAGGATTCTACTGGCTGACCGCGAAGGCGGACGCCGAAAAGCTGGTTGAGACATGCATGGGATGCCAGTATTATGCCCGACAACCACATGTTCCAGCTGAATAATTGCGAACAATACCAATAACTTGGCCATTTGCAGTCTGGGGGCTAGACATGTTGGTCCATTGCATATGGCACCATGTGGGTTAACACATCTGCTAGTAGTAGTTGATAAATTCACCAAATGGATAGAAGCTAAACCCATTAGAAAGCTCGATGGGGCAACTTCCCTTAGGTATGTTCGGGATCTAGTGGTGAGATTTGGTCTCCCACATAGCATTATCACTGACAACGACAGCAACTTGTCACTCGGAGAAGTGGAAGCCTATTGTTGGGAGAAGGGCATCCGACTTGACCTAGCATCTGTGGCACACCCACAATCCAATGGTCAGGATGAGCGATCCAATGGTTTAATTCTGCAGGGAATCAAGCCACGTGTTGAGGCGCCGCTACATAGAGCAGCTGGAGCCTAGGCAGAGGAGTTGCCATCTGTGATGTGGAGTTTACGAACTACACCCAACAGATCTACCGGCTACACCCCATATTTCATGGTATATGGAGCAGAAGCCATCCTTCCTTCCGACATCCTTCACGATTCACCAAGAGTTGCCGCCTATGACGAAGATGACGCTAAAGAATCCATATGCCTAGATGTGGACCTTCTCGAGGAGGAGCGCGTGTTGGCATTCCAAAGATCCTCCATCTACCATCAGAAGCTACGCAGCTACCATAGTCGCCGCGTTCGGCATCGCTCATTTAAAGAGGGGGATCTGGTGCTCCGACTTAAGCAGAAGAAGTCACACAAATTATCCCCGCCATGGGAAGGACCGTTCATCATAAGCAAGGCGCTGCTCAATGGCTCTTACTACCTCGTTGACAATCGTGAACGTGAGGATAGAGCCAACGATGATCATAAACGTAAGCGACGTGACCCGGATGATGACTACCCGGAGCTTGATTGGCCATGGAACATAACACATCTACGTCCTTTTTACACTTACCATTTTTTATCTATTGTGTACCTCTTATATGATAAATGAAATAAAGCTCTCTGGTTCACTCATATTTCTGAGTCTTTTACCTCCTTTAGTGTTCATTTTTGAATCTTATAAAACCTTTATGTACAAGCTTTGCATTTGCACTTGTGAAAATTCCGCCTATGGGCGTTATCTTAAGTTTTTTGGTCTACACGTTCTTTGTCGTTTTTATATGGATTCTGGAGTAGTGAATTTTGCCACTTGAAGTCGGCGATTTTGTGCTTAGGTTTTTGACGGTGCCATTGGGCATCATCACCTGAGCGCATGGTTCCGACTACGGGTCTTCCGACTCACGAAAGGTCAAGCATAAAAACTGTAACATCCCAAAATAGGAAACAATAATCATCAAACTCTAATCACTAAAATTAGGGTTAACAAAAACTTTGATTAATTTAAACTCATATGAATGCATGTGTGTATGTGATGATTTGATTAATGCATGAATGATCTTGTGTGATTAACCTAAATAGCAAGAAATGGTTTAAATACAAATATAACCTCATCTAAAACATTTCCAAATAGAAACAAATAAAGTAAAAATCAAAAACAATGCAACTAAGGCAAATGGTCATATTTGCCAATCTTGTTCACTAGGTCACTTTGAGTGTTTCTAGTCCAAGATTTCAAACAGAAAATTTTCAAATTCTTTTCACCCCTTGCTAGACCAAGTAAAAGTGAATCAAAGCCCACCTTTCAAACTTACAGAAACATTTGGCAACCTCATTCAAATCACAATTCAAAATTGAATCTTTATCATATGTGAAGATCACACATTTTTCAAAACCCAACCAAACCAGTGCCCCTTGACTAATCCAACTAACCAAACACTCTCTAGTATGTGCCAAGAAAACCCACCAAGTTTGAATCCAAAATTCAAATTTAAACTTCTTGCGGCCATTTCTTCAAACACCTTGCAGATACAAAGCAAACAAACATCAAACACTATAGTGTGTAGTAAAATTGGCCTAACTTGTTCCCTCTATAGCTCACTCTAGACTCTCAGTAGATGATCAAAGTAATCTAACTAGCTTTAGCACCACTGTGAGCAAGCCTAGCCATTAATGGCAAGCATGCCGAGAGCACCATTGTCACCCCCATGTCGCCAGCAAGCTAGAGGCAGCACTAGCCTCGCCAACCTTGTCTCACGGGCGCAGCACCGTCCATCGCCACTCCATGTCCCAACCTCGAGCACTGCCAGCCCTTGGACCACCCAGAACACCCGCGCCCAGTTCCTCTGTGACCATGTCGAGAGCGCGCCAGTGCGCCACGCCCGACCAAGCACCCACAGACCGTGCGCCGCCCTCGCCGCTTGTAGAGATGATCACCAACACCCCAGCACCCCGCCAGACATGCCCGTTCGCCGCCGCGCGGACCACGCGTGCTGTTCGACATTAAAACCGCCGTCGGACCCGCCCTAGAGCGTCTGCATGTTCCAACCGATCAGCACCGCCTCACGCCACAAGACCACGCCGTTGAGCTTTGCCAGGGAGAACAACACCGCCCCCTACCGTCGCCCATGCCAGAGTCGCCTGTACCGTCGCCTCTGACGACCTCAGCCCATGCTGTGCTGCCCCTCTCGCTCGCCTATAAAAGGAGCCCTCCCCAGCACGAATTCTCCACACCATCTCACTCCCCACCACGCACTGACCGTTCCCACTTCTTCCCAGAGCAAGGCGAGCAAGGCATCGCCAGAATTTGGCCGGAGCCCGCCGCTGCTGGAGAAGAAGGGAGCCGTCGATTGGAGCCGCCCCAGGAGAAGCTGCCGGTACCAGGAGAACCGCCGTCGTCGACTTCGTCATTCGCCCCCGTCGCCGACACACGCCTAAGCTCCGGTGAGCCTCCCACGACCCCCACCTGCCAAGTTAGGGTTCTGTCTCGCCGACGCTGCCCGGCGTGGACGATAAACCGTAGCCGTTCAATTAGAACTAGATCCCACGGTTCACATTGCCCCATACTGCTTCGCCCCTCCCCGTCTCACTGACGCGTGGGGACAGCCACTTAACCAACCTGCGCACATGCTGTGCGTAGTGGACCGGCCTAGTTAGCCATCCCACGCGACCCAACAATTCAAATTTAGTTTTATTCATTTAATTTCAAACACAATTCTGTACATAGATTCAAAAATCAACCTAGCTCGACTCACTGAACCAAAATGCATGGAACTAATTTTGTTAGAAAGGTACTGGAATACTTAATCCAAGCCCGTTGGATTCAAACCATTTGGATGTATAGATCAACCATGGTAAAAATAACAAGGCAGAAGCTTTTCGGCATTCAAACATTTTTCAAAATTCAACCATAAAAGCTTTTGAGCTGATTCCAACTCTCAAAAATCATATTTGATCATACCTTTCAGAATATATAAAAACATATGGGTTTACTTGCAGATACAATATTCAAGTAATATAAGAATGCCCCATAGGCATTTCTAGCCACTTTATTTAATTAAAATAAAAAGGTTAAAACTTATTAAATCGTGACACCACTTTAAATCACATTCCCATGTACTGAAATATGTGGTGATTACATGTGTCAACATGATCCCATGTTTGAGTTGGAGAATATTAAATATTAAGTAGTTTTCAATGAGTAGAAATTACTTTTCTCAAAATGAAATAAATAAGACAAGTGCTTTAATCTTGTAATGTTAGTGATGATGCTAGATCATCTAGTGTGAACCTTTGTGTGATGATTGAAAATACTTAAGTATTGTTTGGTGATTGTGTACCTCGTATTTAATTATAGACGCTAGTACCGACCAAGGATACGAGGAGGAAGGAGGATACTACGAGGAAGAAGCCGGGGAGAACTTCAACCACTGCTCTGCACAAGGCAAGCTAGCACTTGCAACTTAGCAAGCTTATATTGATATTTTAGCAAGCTTATACTTGCAATTATGCAAGCTACTACCTGCTTGTTACTATGCCAACTATATGCCTTAAGCATATGTGATCATACCCACTTGATGACCCAATCCTAGCTTTACTTGCAAGCTTAATACTTTATTTTCTTTATCAAAGCATTTCGTAGAGTTTACTTAAGTGACTTGTAGTTTCTAGAAAGATAATTGAAGGTAGCATAAAGAGCATAAAATTTGGCCTAAGTTAGATAATATTGATGTCACCCTAGGGCCTGAGATTGAACTTAGCTAATCCCCACTTATTTACTACCCCTCATTAGTCTTTACCCCACTTGTAGATGCTAGCGCTAATCATAAAACTTGATCAACTTTAGATGGGAATACTTGGTGAAAATGGTTATGAAAACCTTGGAATGATGAGTCATTCTACTGAAATATTTTGACATGTGTTCTTGAACACCAGATGATTTTGATGATGAAAATGTTGAGGCATGAACCTTAGCCCTTTATAAAACTAATGGTTGTCTGGATGCGATACCATTCCAATTTTACCGTACAACCACAATACCCGAAAATTGGGTAGGGCTTGACTGGAAATTTATATACCTTAGTATGGGTTCCCTCCCAACCAAGTTCTGAGCTGAGGATACCTTGTGAAGATTGTCCCCATGTGCAGTACCCAAGATGACAGTTGGTCATGGTTGGGAGGCCAAACTCATAGGAGAGGTGCCTATACTAGGGTGTGTAATTGAAAGGTTAGGATTGATTATCCGCATACCAAGTATGGTGAATTCAGGATTTGTTCCTGACGGATGTATCGAATGTTGTGGTGAAAGTGTACAATCTTTGCAGAGTGTCAAACTATTCGAATAGCCACGTCCGCGGTTATGGACAGTTGGAGTGGCCATACTGTTCCCCCGTCAGATGTTTTCCAAAATGACTTATGAAATGAGTTGTGACTTTGACTTGACCACAACAGAGTTATGATATGAAATTCAAGTTCCCACTTAGGTGTTATAGAACTTTCAACTAGCTTCTTTGCTTTTGAACTTAGTAGAGGTAAATCTGGCTTTTTGCAAAACAACCCTAGAGCTTAGGATCCTACTACAAAAACCCCCTTAACTTATTAGTATTAGTTTGCGAGTACTTAAAGAGTGCTCATGGCTTTGTCCCTGGCTAATCCCGTGGCCAGACTATGAAGAGGAGTATCAGGATGATGGAACGCAGGAAGGTTATGACAACTTGGATCATCTCCCATCGTCAGCATTGCCTGTGGACCTGAAGATGGAGCTTCGCCTGCGCTATCGTTACTATTATGTTATTCCGCTGCTTGAATTGTATTAAGAACTGGATCATGAGATCCTTATTTGTGTAAGACCTTATGTATGGTTTGTAATGGATGATGTACTGTGATATCCAAATCTGTTATGTCTCGCAAAAATGGTAATCCTGGGATTGCGATGTATGGCATAACAGGCATCTGGGATTAAAAATCCGGGTGTTTACAAGTTGGTATCAGATCCATCCTGACCATAGGAGACCCTATGTAGAATGGACGTTTGAATCAAAAACTTAGTTTCAAAAACCAAAGGAAGTGTACAAAAACTTATTCTTATTCTTATCACTTGGATTCTTTCATGAAAATTCATGTTCCTCAAAAATTCTTGCAAACCTACATAAAATTTGACACACTTGATCACTCTACTAACTTACTCATCCTATATTCTTATAGCTGGACGTGAAGTACAACAAGGTTTATCAGTTGGGGAATGGAGGAGACCTCATCTTTGAGCATGACTTGGACCAGCTGTCAGAGCTACTGGAGCGTCCACACCCCAAGTTCTTCGGAGCTCAGCTCAATGATTAGGAAGGAGAAGATTTGCAGTGGCTAGTTGTTGCAAGTCTCCAAGGAAAGATTGAACCTCCCATTGTAGAGGGAATTCAGTTTTCACCATAAGAGAGAACAACTGACTCGATGGACTTGCTAGGGCCATGCAAGAAGCTCTTGCCCGTCTGTGTCGGCAAAATATCAACCAGATTAAGGGTACCCGTTTTGAGTTCTACCCAAGGCGTGATGTTATGGGACAGCCATTGGAGGCCCCATATCACCCCGAGCTGAAGAATCAGTTGGACCACCTCAGCTTCATGATGTACGATCGTCCGAAGGAGTTGGACAATGCTCGTTCCTATGCCAACCACAAGTACGCCATCGCCAAGAACAGGGATCAGACCCTCGCCATGCTAGTGAGGGATCACAAGTCTCGTCGCTGTCAGATCGACAAGAAGGAGTGCATCATTGCCCGTCTTCGCCACCGGATCACGGATTTGGAGGAGACCATCCACGAGAGAGACATGCAGTTGGAGGAGAGGAAGAATGCAGGGGAAGACCTTCGTGGAGACCCCTACTCCTATCTCAACGATGAAGATGACTTTCTGGAGGATCAGGCCATGGACTTCTTCATCGATGAAGATGACTTCGCCTTCATCGATGATGACGATGATGAGGATGATGAGGACACTGACTCCAAGGAGTAGTAACACTTGAGCACTAGCATTAGTGAGTTGCATTCAGTCCCACTGTATCGTAGTTTCCCAGAATGGTTCTTAAAACCATATGTTCTTCTTTGTTGTGGTGTGTGTTTGTATCGTGTGCTATGAATGAATGAATGAAAATCAAGTTGCTAGTAAAATCTGAGTCAAACTTTAAAAACTTTTCAACGACCCCTGAACCTTAGAAATTTCCCTCTTTTCTCGTGATCTACCTCAATCTTCAGATGCCTCGCGGAGGAAGCAACTCAGCCCCGGACCCGATGTTGCAAATCTTGCAAATGTTGGTTTCTGATCGCGAAGCCGAAAGAGTCGAACGTCAATCCAACCTAGCCACCCTGCAACAGATAGCTCAGATGGCCAACAACAATCAAGGCCATGGAAATCAGGACAACCATGGATCTAAGCTCAAGAATTTCCAGAACACCAATCCACCTATTTTCACTAAGTCAGAAGAGCCCCTAGATGCAGACGATTGGCTGCAAACCATGGAGAACAATCTGGAAGTCGCAGGAGTGGAAGCTAACGAGAAAGTTCTGTTCGCCACCCACTATCTGGCCGAAGATGCAAGAGCATGGTGGAACAGCGTTCGCGCAATGACGGGAGGTCAGATGATTACTTGGGAAGAGTTCAAAGTCAAGTTCAGCAGAACCCATGTGCCACCGGGTTTGATCAAGAGGATGAGATATGAATTCAGAGAACTGAAGCAAGGAAGGATGACAGTAGTGGAATACCGTGACAAATTCTTGTCATTAGCTAGGTATGCCCCGGATGAGATATATACTGAAGCCAAGAAGGAGAGATTCCTGAATTGCGGTGACCCAGCATACCACTACATGATGTAGTACACTATAGTCGTTGACATAACACCAATGAAACACCGTTCACTAGTATTACATCCCTCAGAGTAGTACAACAGAAACATAGCAGGTCCAAGACATGACTATAGGTTACAACTCAACTCTTTACACAAGATCCAGAGAACACTCTAGGTTAAAGAGAGAGAAAGAAACTTCTTACAAAGAAGAATCAGAAATAAACAACTCAAAAACTATCATACTATTAAGACTAGTATCTTAACTAATGGTCTGGCATTGCTGCTATTGCAATACACTACAGAAATAGGTTCTATGGCTAGAGGTTATATTCCTATCTGATCAGTAACTTCGTATTCACTTGAGTTGATGTATATGTTGACTTCCTTGACTTCATTGAAGAACTTTAGATTCTGGTGATAATTCTTGGAGCATAACTTGATGTATACATCGTCTGTACTGGCTTTAGAACCTAGCAAGGGCTAAGAAGATACTTTGAGTACGAGCGTACTCAGCAAGTTCACTAGAAAAGGAGTGTTTGATGCACTATATCTACGGCCACAGACCATATAGGCAATGCAGGTTTTCGTAAACATTTCTTCAAAGGTTGCTTTTATTCTGAAAAACTATGTCCGTCAGCCTTCACGGGTTTACCAGAACTTTCATGGAGTTACTTTCCCGTCGCGTTCGCCGCTCCTTCCCGGAACAGGGAGTAACAAACAGTTTTTACACTCTATAGAGGTGCATCACTTTACCCATGAAAGATCTTAGCTTTGTTGCACATCCGAATTGCTGGTTCGTTCACACTTCCTTGGTGTGAGGCCCATACTAAGATCCAAGCCAATCACTTCCTTCTCCGCGACCCTGCATGTCTCCTTGGTGTACGCCAACCCACCTATTGAATTATGAGAATTGGGAGTACAAACCGTTCAGATGCCGGAACTATCGTGGGACGTTGAGGGCTCCCACCCATATGCTGCATATCCTCTATGAATTACCATATAATATGCATGCTACAAGTGATAACAGCCATGACCCGCACATCCGGCTCCATGCGAGAGGGAAAAGATACAGATGCCTTCTCCATCCCATTCCAAATCTCATGGTCAGCGCGTAATATACGGCACAAGAATCACTGGCGACATTGGTTGTTAAGTCCTAGATAATATGTTCCTTTACCACCGGAACTCTTATAGTAGGTTATTACCTCATGGTAAATAACCTATAATCACATTATTATGAAAATAGTGTTTTTTGACCTTTTTCAAATGCAGGTGATGAAAACACTAGATTTGTAAAATACTTTACATAAAATAATCAAAGGACATGAGCAAGTGTGAACTTGCCTTTTGTGATTGCAAGATTATGAACTCACGGTCTTCAAGACAATATAAAAGATCAAATTGTCACTTATAAAGAATTGATAGAAAGTAATGTCACTTATAAAGAACTCACGGTCTTCAAGACAATATAAAAGATCAAATTGTCACTTATAAAGAATTGATAGAAAGTAATGTGGTTTTACTTTACAAGTAATGTCAGCTATAAAGAATTTAAGCGTTATTGATCCTAAGTACATAAGTATAATATAAAGTAAGGTGTTTTACTATTAATTGTCATATGTTGTTTGAAGTGATAAAACGAATAACTTTTGACGAAAATCTTACTCAATTAAGCAGAAGCATTTAAGCTTTTAAGTTAACCTTATGAGGTGTTCTTTTTAGTTATATTATTTAAGTAAGAAAGAATTGCCTTTATTTGAATAATGATATTAGTAGTATTTGAGACTTATATATCTTGGTTTTTAGCCTGGTTAGTTTGGTATTAAGATGCTTTATAACTTAATTATAACAGACCAAAGTTAACTATAAAACACATAACAAGGTTTTAGCATTATATTTAAAGTCGTGTAGACTAAAGTTAACCTTAAAGACATAGATGGACTTAGGGTGTATTACTGATGTTAATTGTATCTTGTTCACTTTATATTGTTTCTTTAAAGTTACTCAAGAATGGCATTACTTCCATTTGAGTAGTGGTTTACTAATTTTATAGTGGAATAGAATCATTTATCGTTTTATAAAGGTGTGGTTATGATTTATAATTAAGGAAGTAACATCACTTAACTATTCATGTACTCACTAAATTGTTTTAATTGGTTTACAAACTTGTGGTTAAAGTAAGTTAAGGGTTTTTATTTAATCTCATTTGTTCTGGAAGATTTTATACTTGGTAAAGATCTTTTTAGAAAATAAGCTACATAAATGGTTGAATGATAATTCGATAGAATTGTATTTAAAATGTGTTGAACCATTTTGACTTTATATTATAAATATTTAAGACTAGTATTACTTATTAGATCAAAATTGGCAATTTTAGGAATATTAACAAATTTTATTTACCTTTATATGAATTATCTATTAAGGAAATAAGTTTATATTTAATTTATTAAAGTTGTTTAACTTTTTATTTAACTCAAAAGTGGAATATCACATTTTTAACATGTAGCTATTATTTTTGTGATCATTTTGGTATATTACATTTATTTTTGTGATTTATAAATAATAAGATATGATTTTAATAGGGTTTATTACTTTATAAATACTTAATAAATAATAAATATTTAATTAAGAGGAATAATAAAGCATGATTATAGTTTTTAACTCTAATTCATATGTTTCTAAGATTTTTGGTATTTTATTTCTATTTTTAACATTTACCATTATTAAAATATTAATTATCAAAGTTTTATTACTTATAAAACTTTTATTAAATAATATTTATTTAAATAATCGTCATATTAATATTAGATAATGATTTTAAGTTGTAGGTTTTATTTTTCTAAAATTTTTCATATATTAAACATATTTTTCTGAATTACAAAACAGAAGTTATTGATTTTATAAGATTGAATCATTTTATGAATTTTTTAATTAAATAACTAAATGTGTTTATTAGGTAATGCTGATGTCACTATGAAATGAAGGGTTTTTCTCACCAGAGCCTATCCTACCCCCAGTCACTGACTGGTGGGGTCTATGCCACGTCATATCTATAGTTTTAATTTATCACAGAAACATTTAAACAAAATAAATAGGGTTATTGCATCATGCTGATGTCAGGCCGACGTCAGCAATGGTGCTCACTCCCAGATCGATGCTCGATCCACCGATTCTGAGCGCGCCTGAATGCGTGGTTGTGGGGGTTAGAAAGAGGGCGTCGCAGGGAGCAAGATGGTGGCGGCGCTGCCCTGAAATGGTCACCGGGGACGGTGGTGCAATGACGGCGAGCGGCGGCGGCGTCGGGCTCTCGCAGGAAGGAAGATCCAGAGGGAGAGAGAGAAAGCGGAAAGCTGCTAGAGCACCGGTGGCTCACCAGGAGCATGACGGTGGTGGTGGCGAGGCGAGGCGAGCATGGGAGACGCCGGAATCGAGGGAGGAAGCAGCGGACGGAGCTCGGGAAGGTGGTGTCCTTGTCGATGATTGGGAGCTCCTCGCGTTGATTCCTTTTGTGGGGCTGCTCACCGCGGCGAGGCGAAGCTTCCAGGAGCCACGATGAGGCTCGGGGCGGCCGGAGACGGCGGGGCTCAACGACGCTAGTGAGCTCTAGGGTTAGGGTTTGCGCGCTGGAGAAGAGGAGAGAGGAAATGACGTGCTAGGGTTCTTCCATGACGATGGTGGGTGGCGACACGAACCCTGGCGCACGCCGGCGCGGCGGAGCTCGACAGCGAGCTGCTTGCTCGATCTGTCTGCGAGGAAGACGATGGGGAAAGAGACAACAAAGGGGTACGGGCCAGTGTTGGGCCGTACTTGGGCCAAATGGTCTGCATTAGGCTGCTCGTGAGCGATGGATAAAATAGTGAGGATGTGGGCCATGGGCCATTGCTAACTGCTATCCATTCTTTTTTATCCATTTTTTATTTCTATTTTCTTTTCTAGCTTTCTATTTATTCATTTGTTTTAAACTTTCTAGGAATTCTTATTTAGAAAATTATAAGTTTATGGAGAAATACTAAGGTTCTGGTATTAATAATTTTTATAATAATATATTTTATTGATTTATTTTATTTTATATACTTTCATATGCATAATCATATGAAGGTTATTATATCAAATAGAATAAGTTGAAATTAGTGTCTTAGGTTTTAGGATTTGTTTAGCATCCTATAAAATGATGTTTTGATTCTTATTGATTTATAATATTAAAGAAACTTTTATATAAATTGATACTTCATTATTATTTGATACATAAAGTTTTGAGTACTTAATAGGGTTAATATTATTCTCATAATTTAGGAAATAGTAATATAAATATTTTATTAATACTAACTTAAGAGTTAAAGGTTTGAGATTATAAATGTCTACCATGAATTATGGGAGTTTTAATATCTTTATATGCCTTGATAATTGTGAATAAAGATGAATGGTTAAAATATATTATCTTTCTGTTAAAGATCTTGAATGATATCACCATTTAGAATTAAGTAGTGGGATTGTTTTGTAGGCTAACTTATGAGAAGGAATTGATAAAGATAGTTCTTAAGCACCTATGATAATGATGGTTGAATATAACAAAGATGTGCTTAAGTGAGTTGATATAGGAAATATTCCTATTAACCATTGTGGATATAAGATGATAAATCAATCATTTGATATGGATATTAGGTTTGGTTATAGAATTAGGTTTGCATGTTTACCAAGAAGTCCTACCTTCCATATTTCATAATTCTTGACTTCTACTTAAAGAATTCCTTTCCTAGATATTCTACTTCTTCATATCCATCACCATGTGTTAACATGATGAAGTTTACTTCACATACATATTCTTATCCACACTTTATTCTTCTAAACCCATTGATAAATCCAATGATCTTGACACTAAAGATTTACATAATCTTCACTTATCCAGACTTGATTATATCAGCTACTCTACTGCTGATAATGTCCAATCTAATAAATGTTTACAAATACTTCCATTCATGCTCTTCGTTTATCATCCTTCACTAATATCACTTCAATAGATGTATAGATCAAATCCTACTTCACCTCAAGTGCTAGTATTTCCAAAGAGGAAAATACTACTTCTTTAATCCAATGTTGCTCTAACATCATCTTAATCATACTATCTTGTCTCTACTTAACTCTAGTAACAAATACTCCAACCTCACATTATATTAATGTGACCTGTAATGGCTAACCTAGGATAACTTATCCATACTAGGTTTCAATCATGTTTTATCCACCAATGTCACTTATACATGATATAAGCATTCAATCTTGGTGAGTAAGGCATGATCATTATAATCCTTTGATCCTTTATGGTTTAGGTTTCCAGTTGGATAATCAAGGCTTCATCACAGCATTACAGTTGTATTGAAATTATCTTCTTAGTATCTCTATTGGATTAAGGAATGCTATTCATGGACTATGCTTACTTAATCCAATAGGATTACTCCTTGGTATCTATCTTCAGGATACATCCTTATAATCTTATTTATCACCATACAATTATAGGTTCCATATAACTCTTCTATCATTTTAGGAGTGAGTTAACTCCATCAATTACCATATGGATCTTATTCTATTCCAACACTCCCATCCTATAGATGACACCTAGAAGTAGCATTACTATTTACCTCTTCTTACTTCTTATCTAAAGGACTGAAGTGAATGCTATGATAAGGACAAGAGTTGATAGGTCAGGAATTGATAGGTTTAAGAATTGGTGAATCAATAGTTGATTCTCAATATTGATGAACAACAAATATAAGGATAGGATTCAATAAGGATTGATATGGAAAGAAAGATATATGGTGCATGATCTTGACTTGGTTTCTTTCCTACTCAATCACACTAAAGGGTTAAGATTTGGTATTACCATGATACTCATGGTATAAGTAGATGAGATTAAGATAGATCAAGAATTAGTTACCTTCTTATTACTTAAGTTATATTTATAACTTAGTATTCATGGGTTGTGTAATGAATACTAGGATATGATTACTTGAGGATCAAATATAATCCATTAAGTCATGTATTAGGGTTTAACTCTTATTACATTTGATCTACCCTTAGATCAAATCATGTTTACCCAAAATAAGGTTTTAGCAAAGGTCATATTGAAACTTATCGCAGTCAACTTGATGATCTACTTCAATTCCATCCAGTTAATAGAAGCTTCAATCACTTTGACAAGTTTTTAATTCAAAAGCGCGAAAATTATTCAGATTTTCTATGCATGAATGCAATGCACACACCTGTGTTCAACTTATTTCTAAGCTCTAATGCTGGGATGTTACAGACTCTCCCCCTTAAAATAAACTTCGTCCTCGAAGTTCGTACACTCTTTCATTTCAGAATGAGGAATTGTCCTGTATTGGTTACGATATGTCTCAACTCCATGGTAACCTCAATTGGAAATAATTATATTATTCCATATCAAGATCCTTTCCTTGAATTCTGACCGTACTTGGCAATCTCCAACTGGTTGTCTCCAATATTCCAAAGTTCCTTTCACTTTACTCCCTTAGGGATATGTCCTTATTATGAACTTCTTAAATTGGGGTCTCTTCTTTAATTTATTATTCTTATTAGATATCCTAATCCAACTCCTTAACTTGATCATCAATCTTCCTTATTATACTATGTAAGGTCTAGGAAGTCTCACTAAAACAGGTTTTAAATTTTATTAGTAAATAGTGTGGTCAAAATACTAATCTTTGATTTGTCATTGTATGAGATGTACTGGTAATTCTTCCCAATATTGGTTCAGAACACATTTAGTCCATACCCATTGGAATTTATTGTTCCTCTACACATGTCCAATTGGATATGTTTTATTCCCTTTTAAAGGGTCACTTAAGAGTTGTTTCCTCTAGACTTAGTCTATTAAGATTAATCTATTTTATCACCCCTGAGCTTTTGTCTTCACAAGCTTTAGATAATGTTTTCATTATTACCTTAAGTACTTCTTCAACTTCCATTTATTGATTGCCTCAAGTTTTGAGTACTACTACCTTGAAATAAACTCTGATCTTTAATCTAGACATACTTCTGAAAGTACTCGTATATTAGTGGCTTCTTTTAATCTTATGAAAATAAGCTTAATGTTATCATAAGTTAGTACTTCTTCTTCAACCTTTACTTGGAATTCGGATAACAGTACTTTCGTTTACTTTTTACTCTCCCCCTTAGGGTTTACTAATGGTCTCTAAACTGCCTTATAAAGTAATTCTTGATTTTATAAATAGGATATTGGTCCCCATACAGCTTATACTCTACCTAGTTAGGGTCTTATGAAAGATTATACGGTGTATCCACACAATTGTGGATCTCCGAAGTGAATCTTTCAGCATTATTTGTCTTACTATTTGGACATTTTTGCTTTGATAGGTCAATTTTCGCGAAGAGTCTCGAAAGACGATCGCTTAAGTTTTATACTCCTTTAGGTCTTACTTAGCTTAGGCCAAGTTTTATGCTCTTTATGCAACCCTTAAGATGATCTGGTTAACTATGTCAACCAACACCGGCTGCGGACAAGATACCAAATGTGGATCAGATTACCGACTATGGATCGAATACCAGCTGTGGATCATCCTAGGTTGTAGGTATTACCCTACGGCTTCCAACATCCTTATGGCATTCTCTCTGAATTGTCAGAGATTGAATACCATTTTGGTTCCAAAGCTTCTTCTTTGTACTAATTCATGATGCTTTCATAAACTTGGTACTACTACTCCATTACTTCTTAGCAACATTACCTACTTTGGGTGAAATTAATTTCATCACTTTTTTTTGCTCCATACATATTCTACACTAATCTTCCTTCTTATTGCTATCTAGTAATGATCTGAATTTGATCCATCCTTCAATTTGTGTTGATAATCCTTATAGTTTCCTTCATTCTTCGTGTAAGCCTTCATCTTGATCTTTGGAACTCGTCATTCCCTAACACGAATTCCCTTTTCTATCTAGGTCTATGACATCAAGTAGTAACTGGATGTTGCAACATGCATTTGCACACCAAGTCAAACTTCATGTACAGATCTAGTCAATCAAGAAGATCCAAGAAAAAACAAGAAATTCGAATGTGGTACATATAACACACAATATTCTAAGCCCGGAATATAGTAATTGAGTATAATATATCTAGAATTCAGGCTTAGTTGTGTAGTATATGACACCTCCTCATATAGGTTTTCATTGTGATACTTAGCACTTAGGGTCAAACTATACTTTGTCTCAATATTTACCCTAATTGCTCAATTGCAATAAGATAAATTTAAGCAAGGTGATCTCAATTTGGTTTTTGACTAACCTTTAGTCTCACTTTTGGAATGGATAATATACCCTACCTTTCTTTATTGGTAAACTAACCTCACATGATTACTCCAAAAGACTAATCAGATTCTATTTAACACCTAAAATTGAATTTTATCCAGAATTATGACACCTATGACTTCTATCATAGTTCTACCATGCTATTTTCTTACTTCTACCTCAAGATAATTTATTAATTACTTGTCATTTTTACACCTACATCATGGTTTCGGAGCTAATCTCACCATGATCTAGTTATGTTTTACCTAGTTACATGATTCAAGAGCTAATCTAACCATGATAACTTTACTCCTCATTGTACTATCATTGACTCTTATCATAATTTCACTTCATCACGTAGAATTCTCAAGTGAATCCCACATGATTACTACTCATTACATAATCATTTATCCTAATGATATTCATCATGTTGTTTTTGGTTATTAACTAACAATAAAATTCCACTATGCTACTTGAATTCTAGAGTTAGGCTACACCATTAAGACTACCTCCATATGATGTTTTACACTTTCCTACAATATCTTGGTGGTTTATGTCTCCTTCGGAAGACACTATATAGCACTATACTGAGAAAAGATAAAATAATTACTCCTAAAAAAGAATGACTTAAGCATCTGACTTAGGTGTGACAAGATTATCCTCAAGTGGACACTCATCACAAGTCATATGAATATTTGGTTTAGATAAGATGGCTCCTATAATCACTATCCAACCTACAGATCTTCCTAAAAGGTTTTCAATCCTAAGGTCAAAGCATATGCTCTGATACCAACTGCGGTGACCCAGCATACCACTGCAAGATGTAGTACACTATAGTCGTTGACATAACACCAATGAAACACCGTTCACTAGTATTACATCCCTCAGAGTAGTATAGCAGAAACACAGCAGGTCCAAGACATGACTATAGGTTACAACTCAACTCTTTACACAAGATCCAGAGAACACTCTAGGTTAAAGAGAGAGAAAGAAACTTCTTACAAAGAAGAATCAGAAATAAACAACTCAAAAACTATCATACTATTAAGACTAGTATCTTAACTAACGGTCTGGCATTGCTGCTATTGCAATACACTACAGAAATAGGTTCTATGGCTAGAGGTTATATTCCTATCTAATCAGTAACTTCGTCTTCACTTGAGTTGATGTATATGTTGTCTTCCTTGACTTCATTGAGGAACTTTAGATTCTGGTGATAATTCTTGGAGCATAACTTGATGTATACATCGTCTGTACTGGCTTTAGAACCTATCAAGGGTTAAGAAGATACTTTGAGTACGAGCGTACTCAGCAAGTTCACTAGAAAAGGAGTGTTTGATGCACTATATCTACGGCCACATACCATAGGTCGTAGGCAATGCAGGTTTTCGTAAACATTTCTTCAAAGGTTGCTTTTATTCTAAAAAAACTATGTTCGTCAGCCTTCACGGGTTTACCAGAACTTTCATGGAGTTCCTTTCCCGCCGCGTTCGCAGCTCCTTCCCGGAACACGGAGTAACAAGTTATAGTTTTTACACTCTGCAGAGGTGCGTCACTTTACCCATGAGAGATCTTAACTTTGTTGCCCATCCGAATTACAGGTTCGTTCACACTTCCTTGGTGTGAGGCCCAGACTAAGATCCAAGCCAATCACTGCCTTCTTTGTGACCCCGCATGTCTCCTTGGTGTACGCCAGCCCACCTATTGAATTACGGCAATTGGCAGTACAGAACGTTCAGATGCCGGAACTATCGTGGGACGTTGAGGGCTCCCACCCATATGCTGCATATCCTCTACGAATTACCATATAATATGCACGCTACGAGTGATAACAGCCATGACCCGCACATCCGGATCCATGCGAGAGGGAAAAGATACAGATGACTTCTCCGTCCCATTCCAAATCTCATGGTCAACGCGTAATATACGGCGCAAGAATCACTGGCGACATTGGTTGTTAAGTCCTAGATAATATGTTCCTTTACCACCGGAACTCTTATAGTAGGTTATTACCTCATGGTAAATAACCTATAATCACATTATTATGAAAATAGTGTTTTTTGACCTTTTTCAAATGCAGGTGATGAAAACACTAGATTTGTAAAATACTTTACATAAAATAATCAAAGGACATGAGCAAGTGTGAACTTGCCTTTTGTGATTGCAAGATTATGCACTCACGGTCTTCAAGACAATATAAATGATCCAATATCTGAAATCAGCATCATTGGTCCGGTAAGGACTAATGTTTAAAAAAGCAAGATACTTTTATGCATAAGTAATGTAATGCAAGTTGATAAACACGAATCCCGAGGATAACGTTGTTCTAGGGTTTGGATACTGGAAAGGTTTTTCTTGGAATGTGTTGCCCTTTTAGATAAGTTTCATACATGTCCTTATTAAGGCTTGTGAGTGTGTGAAACAACATGTATCTGTACAACAATAAAATACACACATATGGGATGCTACTCAAGGTTGCTTACATCTTAATTGTTTATGTTCAAGTTTTACTTTACAAGTAATGTCACTTATAAAGAATTTAAGCGTTATTGATCCTAAGTACATAAGTATAATATAAAGTAAGGTGTTTTACTATTAATTGTCATATGTTGTTTGAAGTGATAAAACGAATAACTTTTGACAAAAATCTTACTCAATTAAGCAGAAGCATTTAAGCTTTTAAGTTAACCTTATGAGGTGTTCTTTCTAGTTATAGTATTTAAGTAAGAAAGAATTGCCTTTATTTGAATAATGATATTAGTAGTATTTGAGACTTATATATCTTGGTTTTTAGCCTGGTTAGTTTGGTATTAAGATGCTTTATAACTTAATTATAACAGACCAAAGTTAACTATAAAACACATAACAAGGTTTTAGCATTATATTTAAAGTCGTGTAGACTAAAGTTAACCTTAAAGACATAGATGGACTTAGGGTGTATTACTGATGTTAATTGTATCTTGTTCACTTTATATTGTTTCTTTAAAGTTACTCAAGAATGGCATTACTTCCATTTGAGTAGTGGTTTATTAATTTTATAGTGGAATAGAAGCATTTATCGTTTTATAAAGGTGTGGTTATGATTTATAATTAAGGAAGTAACAACACTTAACTATTCATGTACTCACTAAATTGTTTTAATTTGTTTACAAACTTGTGGTTGAAGTAAGTTAAGGGTTTTTATTTAATCTCATTTATTCTAGAAGATTTTATACTTGGTAAAGATCTTTTTAGAAAATAAGCTACATAAATGGTTGAATGATAATTCGATAGAATTGTATTTAAAATGTGTTGAACCATTTTGACTTTATATTATAAATATTTAAGACTAGTATTACTTATTAGATATAAATTGGCAATTTTAGGAATATTAACAAATTTTATTTACCTTTATATGAATTATCTATTAAGGAAATAAGTTTATATTTAAGTTATTAAAGTTGTTTAACTTTTTATTTAACTCAAAAGTGGAATATCACATTTTTAACATGTAGCTATTATTTTTGTGATCATTTTGGTATATTACATTTATTTTTGTGATTTATAAATAATAAGATATGATTTTAATAGGGTTTATTACTTTATAAATGAAGGGAATATGCCCGAGAGGCAATAATAAAGTGGTTATTATCGTATTCCTTGTTTATGATAAATGTTTATTTTGCATGCTATAATTGTATTAATACGGAAACGTTAATACATGTGTGTTTAATAAACAAAAAGGAAGTTCTTAGTTATGCCTCTCTTATAAACTAGCTCGTTGATTAATAAGATGATCAAAGTTTCCTGATCATGGACATTGGATGTTGTTAATAACGAGGTCACAACATTAGTGTAATGGTGTGATGAACATTCATCCGAAGTATAGCATTACGATCAAAGTCATTGAGTTTATATTGCTATAACAACTTACGAAGTGATCCTAATCCTTAGACCATGAGATCACGGCAATCACTAACACCGGAAGAGTTTCTTGATAACATCAAACGTCACACCGTAACAGGGTGATTATAAAGATGGATTCAGAACTAATAAAGTGTTATGTTGAGGCCCATGGATCGAGAGTGGAATTTGTTCATCCCGATGACGGATAGATATACTCTGGGCCCTCTCGGTGATATCACATTGATTAGCTTGCAAGCAAGTGATTTGATCACTAGGATGTTATATCACGGGAACGAGAAAAGAGTGCATGTCAGTAACGAGATCAAACTAGGTATGGAGATACCGATGATCGAATCTCGGACATGTAATATATCGCGAAACAAAGGGATTAAGATACTAGCGTAAAAGGTCCCGGCGATCACAAGAAAGTCATCGTTGAATGTGTGGGAGTCAGTATGGGTCTCCAGATCCCGCTTCTGATTATTGATCTGAGAGGGGTCTCTATCATGTCCGCATTATTCGCGAACCGTAGGGTGACACACTTAAGAGACACCGACATCCATTTGGAGCAAAAGTTTCATGCCGAAAAGAATAACAAGCGCAGGAATTAATTTCACTAGATACCGAAACGGGTTTTCAGGTGAAATTGCAGAAAGTGTTTCTGCATGTGAAATGAAATACTAGCAAGGGGTTATATGTGAATGTTTGTCATTAAAGTAATTGACAAAATTCTGAATAAATAAAAGGAGTTTTATTTAATGAGAGTTTGCATTAAATTTGGTGGAAATTTAATGGGAATTTGAGTGGGTTTTTGAGTGGAGGGAATTGAAAGGCATTTGAGTGAGTGGAGTGACCACCCACATGAATGTGGAAGAGGTGGGGGCAGCCCCATGGCTGGGCGCATGGCCCCTTGGGTGCCCCCCTCTCCCTATAAAAGGATCCCCTCCCTCTCTCTCACTCACACCTCCTCGTGAAGGATCTCTCTCCCCCTCTAGAATTTATCCCCCATGGTCTCGGACTAGCGAGATACATGTTCCTGGTGGCTATTCGGCAAGAAAGAGTTGTGCTTCCGCTGCATCGCTGGAGCGAGGAGGCGGAGGTTGCTCGGTGCCTCGAACGTGTGTGCGAGCACGGATGCGCTGCTGTTTTGCGGCGCTAGGACTTCCTCTCGATCTTGAGATCGGAAAGAGATCGTCTACATCAACCACGAGTTTGGACTCGTTAAGCTTTCTCGGTCTTCAATTGTATGTTCTCTACGGATATACATCCGCCCGTTGTTTGTATCTAGTAGATAGATCTTGGTACATAGTTGTTCCCATCGTAGGAAATTTTTTGTTTTCTTTGCTGCGAACCCAATAGTGGTATCAGAGCCAGGTTTATGCGTAGATGCTTTGCACAGGTAGTGTACATATGAGTATGTGGGCGATGATGATCATTTTATTGCTTCTTAGTTGTACTTTGGATATTGGTGGCATAGTGGGATGAAGCGGCCCGGACAAACTTTACATGTCCTCGCACATGAGACCTGTTCCACGCTTGACATGCAACTAGTTTTGCATAAGTGGCTAGCGGGTGTCTTCTCTCCTACTATAGTCAATATCTAATTTGCAACGAGTTGTCAACAATTTGGTTATCCTCGTTGTGGTTCATGTTCGTAGGTAAGAACGGTTCTATCTTCGAAAGCCCTAAACCACGTAAAAATTGCAATGGATAAATTAGAGGCGTCTAGTTTAGATTGTTGCTGGGCTAGTGTTATGATATGGTGATGTTGTAAGTAGAAGTATGAGATGATACTCTTACAACACACATAGCGTGTAAGTTCCATAGACCTTGGCCTTACACATAAAGGTATGATAGTGATCATACCACGATGCACATGATGGAGATCATATACGGGAACCATATCATTTCACTTTTTAACATGTGATGTTAGATTGCATCTTATATTGCTTGTTTGGCGTTTTATTAGCATAATAAGATGATCCCTCATTTAGATATCAAGATAAAAATGTGTTCTTCCTTAAGTATGCACCGACAATGTTTCGTCGCTTCAAGGCATCACGTGATGATCGGGTGTACTTGAATCCACGAGCATATCTCGGGTGTAAGACAGTTACACACGTGAATACTAAGGTACTTACTTGACGAGCCTAGCATGTACAGACATGGCCTCGGAACACGGACCGAATGGTTAAGCATGAGTCATATGTTTTGATATGATGACCATATGGATGCTCGCCTTTGAAGCTACACCGACTCACGTGATGATCGGACTTGGTGTAGTGGATTTGGTTCATGTAATCACCAAAAAGACACGAGGGATGTCGTTTTTGAGTGGGAGTTCATTTCTAATTTAGATTATTAGAACTCAATTTATCATAAATTAAATCAAAGTGAATTTGCATAATTTGTTGTAGTCATTGGCATTCGTTCACCACCTTATGCTTAGTTATAATTGAGATAATAGAACTATAGAATTCTGGATATATACTTTACGAACTGGTATCGTATTGTGTTGAGTGTCAATCAAAGTTTAAAGTCCTATTGCAAACTTTCAGCAAACTCTATTTACTCAGTGAAATTTAATAGTTGGTATTAAATCGAGAGTAACAATTCCAGTGTTAGTATATTAAGTATCATGTTTGCCTCCATGATTCTTGATTGTTTTAATATCAAGTTTATCTAGGAGCTGAAATAATTGTTTCAGAAACCATCATGTGTGGCAGATATAACGATATCTGAAACAATGTTTTGGTTGCAATATGATAGGGTATAATATATGTTCTCATATTGGATGAGAATTTACAAAGGTTGGAGATGCTAGACATCCTAATCATCCAAAAAGGGTTTTGGAAAGTAATGTTATACTCACGATTCGCCTTTATAAGCTACAGTAGCTTGATCATGAAAGTCGTCATGATAAGGATGAATAGAAGATGTATGTAAAGTGTTTACTACACTAAAAGATTACTAAAGAATAGATTTTGAAAGAATACCGATCATTTTGATGATGGTGATCTACTTCAAAGTGCAAGTCCAAAGGTATTATTATTTGAATATACACGCTTTGGACTATGTGTCATGTATATGGCGCCACTGTTGATGTTGATAGATTCTTTTAAAAGCAAAAGGAAATGCTGAAAGAGAATCTATAAAATATATTTGGCAGAAAAGAAAAGATTGGAAATATCCAATTTAGGTATATGGATGATATACATGTTATGGTTGTATTCTTTTCTTGTTAAACAATGTGGTTCTTGGGTATTGGATACCGAATTGGTTGGTATGAAATTTTATACGGAACAACGCAATTCATGAACCACAATGGCCTAAGTAACTAGCAAGAGAATATGTGATGATGTTCATCGAAAACAAACAACCGGTGTTTGTATTTCTTGTTAACATCAAAGCTTGACTTCAAGATTTGTTTTAATAATTGTTATTTGAATTAGGTATTATGAGAACAAAGGTTGTTCAAATAATTACCGCATTCCATATAAGATGGATGACTTGCAAATCTAGTTGGAGAAATCACATCCATAAAGCCTAATGATAAAATGTCGCAAGACAAATGATTGAAAGATCACTTACGAAGTGACATCGCCGTTTAAATTATATTGGAAAGAAAACATGAAGAATCTCCATATTCATGGATTTTTGGAGTCTTTGATTTGATCAAGTGACGCTTGTGAGACTTTCCTCGGGATAATTAAAACTTCGTTCAAAGGCCAAAGAAGAACGAACGACTAAATTATTGGAATTTATACATATCGATGTATGTAGTCCATTATGTATAGTCGTAAGCGATGGATTTCAACTTCATATGCTTTCTTCGGAAATTTGAGTGAATGTTCACTTAATGTGAAAGAAGTATGAAATATTTGAAAACGTTCAAAGACTTTCAATATGAAGTGAAAATCATTGTAACAAGAAAATAAATGGTTTATGATTTTATCATAAGGGATTTATTTGAGTTACAAGTGTAACAAGAAAAATAAATGAATTATGATTTTATCATAAAAGGGATTTATTTGAGTTACAAGTTTAGCAAAACACCTAGATTTACATCTCCCGAGACACCATAGGAATATGGAATGTTGGAGATTTGTAGTGAAACCTTGTTTGACATGGTTGGATCAAAGGTGTTATTTATAAAACCGTCATTATGTTTTAAAAGATTAAAGCTTTAGAGACTTCCGCTTTTACACTGAAAAGAGCTCCATCTTGATCCGTTGAAATGACACCATGGAAGTTATGGTTTGGGGTAAAACCCAAGTTGTCATTTCTTAAATTTTGGTATGCTAAACATAAGTAAGATGTTTACAACCGAAGTCGGATGAGCATGTCTTTGTAGGTTATTTCGAATAACAATTGGTTATTCCTCCATAACACCAAGGACAAAAAGGGTTTGTCGCTTGAAACGTGAAGTTTCTTGAAGAAGGAATTTTTTCATAAATGTTAAGTGGGAGGACAATAGAACTTTCATAAGGTTAACGATCCTTAGCTATATGTGATGAGTTGCGCAGCGCCGGAAAATGTTTCGGAGGCAGCCAGAATGCTCATGGATCACGTGCCTCAAAGGTTGCGGTCACGGAGGTCAAAAGTTCCTATTGAACCAAGAAGGTCGGATAAACAATCAAATGATTGATATTTGAGAGTAAATCATTATTGTTTGACAATGATGAACCGACTACAAAGAAGCGATGATGGGCCCTGACTCCGTCAAATGGCTTGAAGCCATAAAATCCGTGATAGTTCCATACACGAGAAATCAAGTTTTGAACTTGGAAGACCCTCCGGAAAGGTGTAAAAACCTATCGGTCGTATTTGGATCTATAAAGAAACACACATGGATGTTTCACATCTATGAAATAGTCGACATGTCGTAAAGTATTTTACGACAATGTTCAAGGAGTTTACTATGACAAGATTTGATCTTTCATAGCGATATTTAGTATGGACGGATTAAAGTAGCAACCACTACATATAATTTGGTATATGGTAGATGAATAAACAAAACAAAATTCTTCTAATAGAATGGTTACCTAGGACGTGTACATGACACGATCCAAAGGGTTTTGTTAAATTCAAAGGATGCTAAAAGGGCATGCAAACTTCAATGGTTGAAGTAAGCATCGCGGAGTTGGAATATTCACCTTAATGAAAAGGAGTTTTCATCAGGAGACGATGAAGATCTTGCATTTGCAAGAAATTAAGTGGGAGCGCTGAGACATATTTCTAATACATTATGTGGATGACATCTTGTTGATTACAAATGATGTATCTTTTATTGACAAAGGTTAAGAATTTCATTTCGATGAAATACTTAGGCAAAACCCGAATATTTAGCGTGAATGTCTATAGTGGATAGACTGTGACGCCAATATGGTTGTGCCAAACGTACATATATGAGATATTGAAGGCGTTCAATATAGAAACAACAAGAAACGGTTCTTGTCACATGAAAAGGAATTGAATCAAGATTCAAGTGTATCGACACTTGATAAGTGAAACAAGATTCAAGTGCTTTGACACTTGATGAGTGAAATCACAAGAATGTTTTGATCAATCATACCATGATATGTACACATCCAGATATGTCCTATGCTCTAAGTGTTATGAGCATATACCAGAATGAATCATAAAATGATTATTGGACTATAGTAAGGATATTATTATGATCTTTTGGAAGAACTAAGAATATATTTGTGTAGAGGTGACAAACAATTACAAATAGTTCATTATAAAGCGTTACATTGATACTAGTTTTGTCACAAGATACATATTAAGTTTACCTCAATTTAAACTATGGGTGGCACAATGTAATGGAAAGGAGTTTCCATGATGGATTTGGAAGAGTTCCAAAGTTAAGACATTGTGACGAGTACTACAATAAAAGGCTAAGTATATGACTGCTATAGTAGCGGCAAAGGAGGGAATTTGTGTCAAGTAGTTTGTTATCAAACTAAGGTGTGGTTCGCAACGGGCTAACACTAAAGATATATTGTGTGACAATTGTATCAACGTTTTTTAACCCCAAGGAACTAAAGGTCTCACCAAAAGACCAAATTTATACAATGCCATCTCATTGGAGAATGAGTGATGCGTGAAGACGCAAAGACATGCAAATACACACGGACCTGAAAGTGTCAGATCCGTAGATTATGTTAACCACTTGCAATTGCGTATATGGAACACCGGAAATCCATAAGTGTTCAGTACGCAAAGTTTTCAAACTAGATTATTGTCTCTAGTGCAAGTGGGAGCCGAAGGGAATATGCCCGAGAGGCAATAATAAAGTGGTTATTATCGTATTCCTTGTTTATGATAAATGTTTATTTTGCATGCTATAATTGTATTAATACGGAAACATTAATACATGTGTGTTTAATAAACAAAAAGGAAGTTCCTAGTTATGCCTCTCTTATAAACTAGCTCGTTGATTAACAAGATGATCAAAGTTTCCTGATCATGGACATTGGATGTTGTTAATAACGAGGTCACAACATTAGTGTAATGGTGTGATGAACATTCATCCGAAGTATAGCATTACGATCAAAGTCATTGAGTTTATATTGCTATAACAACTTACGAAGTGATCCTAATCCTTAGACCATGAGATCATGTCAATCACTAACACCGGAAGAGTTTCTTGATAACATCAAACGTCACACCGTAACACAGGGTGATTATAAAGGTGGATTCAGAACTAATAAAGTGTTATGTTGAGGCCCATGGATCGAGAGTGGAATTTGTTCATCCCGATGACGGATAGATATACTCTGGGCCCTTTCGGTGATATCACATTGATTAGCTTGCAAGCAAGTGATTTGATCACTAGGATGTTATATCACGGGAACGAGAAAAGAGTGGAGGTCAGTAACAAGATCAAACTAGGTATGGAGATACCGATGATCGAATCTCGGACATGTAATATATCGCGAAACAAAGGGATTAAGATACTAGCATAAAAGGTTCCGACGATCACAAGAAAGTCATTGTTGAATGTGTGGGAGTCAGTATGGGTCTCCAGATCCCGCTTCTGATTATTGATATGAGAGGGGTCTAGATCATGTCCGCATTATTCGCGAACCGTAGGGTGACACACTTAAGAGACACCGACATCCATTTGGAGCAAAAGTTTCATGCCGAAAAGAATAACAAGCGCAGGAATTTATTTCACTAGATACCGAAACGGGTTTTCGGGTGAAATTGCAGAAAGTGTTTCTGCATGTGAAATGAAATACTAGAAAGGGGTTATATGTGAATGTTCGTCATTAAAGTAATTGACAAAATTCTGAATAAATAAAAGGATTTTTATTTAATGAGAGTTTGCATTAAATTTGGTGGAAATTTAATGGGAATTTGAGTGGGTTTTTGAGTGGAGGGAATTGAAAGGCATTTGAGTGAGTGGAGTGTCCACCCACATGAATGTGGAAGAGGTGGGGGCATCCCCATGGCTGGGCGCATGGCCCCTTGGGTGCCCCCCTCTCCCTATAAAAGGAGCCCCCTCCCTCTCTCTCACTCACACCCCCTCGTGAAGGATCTCTCTCCCCCTCTAAAATTTATCCCCCATGGTCTCGAACTAGCGAGATACATGTTCCTAGTGGCTATTCGGCAAGAAAGAGTTGTGCTTTCGCTGCATCGCTGGAGCGAGGAGGCGGAGGTTGCTCGGTGCCTCAAACGTGTGTGCGAGCACGGATGCGCTGCTGTTTTCCGGCGCTAGGACTTCCTCTCGATCTTGAGATCGGCAAGAGATCATCTACATCAACCACGAGTTTGGACTCGTTAAGCTTTGTCGGTCTTCAAGGGTATGTTCTCTACGGATATACATCCGCCCATTGTTTGTATCTAGTAGATAGATCTTGGTACATAGTTGTTCCCATCGTAGGAAAATTTTTGTTTTCTATGCTACGAACCCAACAATAAATACTTAATAAATAATAAATATTTAATTAAGAGGAATAATAAAGCATGATTATAGTTTTTAACTCTACTTCTTATTTTTCTAAGATTTTTGGTATTTTATTTCTATTTTTAACATTTACCATTTACCATTATTAAAATATTAATTATCAAAGTTTTATTACTTATAAAACTTTTATTAAATAATATTTATTTAAATAATCATCATAATAATATTAGATAATGCTAAGTTGTAGATTTTATTTTTATGAAATTTTTCATATATTAAACATATTTTTCTGAATTACAAAACAAACGTTATTGATTTTATAAGATTGAATCATTTTATGAATTTTTAAATTAAATAACTAAATGTGTTTATTAGGTAATGCTGATGTCACTATGAAATGAAGGGTTTTTCTCACCAGAGCCTATCCTACCCCCAGTCACTGACTGGTGGGGTCTATGCCACGTCATGTCTATAGTTTTAATTTATCACAGAAACATTTAAACAAGATAAATAGGGTTATTGCATCATGCTGATGTCAGGCCGACGTCAGCAATGGTGCTCACCCCCAGATCGATGCTCGATGCACCGATTCAGAGCGCGCCTGAATGCGTGGTTGTGGGGGTTAGAAAGAGGGCGTCGCAGGGAGCAAGATGGTGGCGGCGCCGCCCTGAAATGGTCACCGGGGACGGTGGTGCAATGACGGCAAGCGGCGGCAGCGGCGGGCTCTCGCAGGAAGGAAGATCCAGAGGGAGAGAGAGAAAGCGGAAAGGTGCTTGAGCACCGTTGGCTCACCAGGAGCACGACGGTGGTGGTGGCGAGGCGAGGCGAGCACGGGAGACGCTGGAATCGAGGGAGGAAGTAGCGGCCGGAGCTCGGGAAGGTGGTGTCCTTGTCGATGATTGGGAGCTCCTCGCATCGATTCCTTTTGCGGGGCTGCTCACCGCAGCGAGGCAAAGCTTCCAGGAACCACGATGAGGCTCGGGGCGGCCGGAGACGGCGGGGCTCAACGACGCCAGTGAGCTCTAGGGTTAGGGTTTGCGCGCTAGAGAAGAGGAGAGAGGAAATGACGTGCTAGGGTTCGTCCTTGGCTAGGCAGGGGGTTTTGTAGACGACGGTGGGCGGCGACACGAACCCTGGCGCATGCCGGCGCGGCAGAGCTCGACAGCGAGCTGCTTTCTCGATCTATCGGCGAGGAAGACGATGGGGAAAGAGACAACGAAGGGGTACGGGCCAATGTTGGGCCGCACTTGGGCCAAATGGGCTGCATTTGGCTGCTCGTGAGCGATGGATAAAATAGCGAGGATGTGGGCCATGGGCCATTGCTAACTGCTATCCATTCTTTTTTATCCATTTTTTATTTCTATTTTCTTTTTCTAGCTTTCTATTTATTCATTTGTTTTAAACTTTCTAGGAATTCTTATTTAGAAAATTATAAGTTTATGGAGAAATACTAAAGATTCTCGTATTAATAATTTTTATAATAATATATTTTATTGATTTATTTTATTTTATATACTTTCATATGCATAATCATATGAAGGTTATTATATCAAATAGAATAAGTAGAAATTAGGGTCTTAGGTTTTAGGATTTGTTTAGGATCCTATAAAATGACGTTTTGATTCTTATTGATTTATAATATTAAAGAAACTTTTATATAAACTGATACTTCATTATTATTTGATACATAAAGTTTTGAGTAATTAATATGGTTAATATTATTCTCATAATTTAGGAAATAGTAATGTAAATATTTTATTAATACTAACTTAAGAGTTAAAGGTTTGAGATTATAAATGTCTACCATTAATTATGGGAGTTTTAATATCTTTATATCCCTTGATAATTGTGAATAAAGATGAATGGTTAAAATATATTATCTTTCTGTTAAAGATCTTGAATGAAATCACCATTTAGAATTAAGTAGTGGGATTGTTTTGTAGGCTATCTTATGAGAAGGAATTGATAAAGATAGTTCTTAAGCACCTATGATAATGATGGTTGAATATAACAAAGATGTGCTTAAGTGAATTGATATAGGAAATATTCCTATTAACCATTGTGGATATAAGATGATAAATCAATCATTTGATATGGATATTAGGTTTGGTTATAGAATTAGGTTTGCATGTTTACCAAGAATTAGGTTTGCATGTTTACTCTACTGCTGATAATGTCCAATCTAACAAATGTTTACAGATACTTCCATTCATGCTCTTCCTTTATCATCCTTCACTAATATCACTTCAATAGATGTATAGATCAAATCCTACTTCACCTCAAGTGCTAGTATTTCCAAAGAGGAAAATACTACTTATTTAATCCAATGTTGCTCTAACATCATCTTAATCATACTATCTTGTCTCTACTTAACTCTAGTAACAAATACTCCAACCTCACATTATATTAATGTGACCTGTAATGGCTAACCTAGGATAACTTATCCATACTAGGTTTCAATCATGTTTTATCCACCAATGTCACTTATACATGATATAAGCATTCAATCTTGGTGAGTAAGGCATGATCATTATAATCCTTTGATCCTTTATGGTTTAGGTTTCCAGTTGGCTAATCAAGGCTTCATCAATACAACATTATAGTTGTATTGAAATTATCTTCTTAGTATCTCTATTGGATTAAGGAATGCTATTCATGGACTATGCTTACTTAATCCAATAGGATTACTCCTTGGTATCTATCTTCAGGATTCATCCTTATAATCTTCTTTATCACCATACAATTATAGGTTCCATATAACTCTTCTATCATTTTAGGAGTGAGTTAACTCCATCAATTACCATATGGATCTTATTCTATTCCAACACTCCCATCCTATAGATGACACCTAGAAGTAGCATTACTATTTACCTCTTCTTACTTCTTATCTAAAGGACTGAAGTGAATGCTATGATAAGGACAAGAGTTGATAGGTCAGGAATTGATAGGTTTAAGAATTGGTGAATCAATAGTTGATTCTCAATATTGATGAACAACAAATATAAGGATAGGATTCAATAAGGATTGATATGGAAAGAAAGATATATGGTGCATGATCTTGACTTGGTTTCTTTCCTACTCAATCACACTAAAGGGTTAAGATTTGGTATTACCATGATACTCATGGTATAAGTAGATGAGATTAAGATAGATCAAGAATTAGTTACCTTCTTATTACTTAAGTTATATTTATAACTTAGTATTCATGGGTTGTGTAATGAATACTAGGATATGATTACTTGAGGATCAAATATAATCCATTAAGTCATGTATTAGGGTTTAACTCTTATTACATTTGATCTACCCTTAGATCAAATCATGTTTACCCAAAATAAGGTTTTAGCAAAGGTCATATTGAAACTTATCGCAGTCAACTTGATGATCTACTTCAATTCCATCCAGTTAAGAGAAGCTTCAATCACTTTGACAAGTTTTTTATTCAAAAGCGCGAAAATTATTCAGATTTTCTATGCATGAATGCAGTGCACACATCTGTGTTCATCTTATTTCTAAGCTCTAATGCTGGGATGTTATATGAATGGTCTGCACGATGAGATGCAGACAGTGTTAGTCAATATCCCCTTTGCTGATATTTAAGCCTTAGTTGACTCTGCCATTCAGATGGAAGGAAAGATCAATCAAGCTAATGAGAACCGCAAGCGTCGCATGATGCATCAACAGGAACCCACAATACACCCAAGTATCGCCCCAACCCATCTCCAGGATTTTCCCCAAGAACCAACAGAACCCCGATGAATCGTCCGACCTATCACAACCGTGGAAACCCAAGGGCTGGAGGAAACTACAACAACCCCAGAAACTCTAGCAATTTCAACCATGCCCCACCTAAGTTCAACAACAACAATGCCGCCACCAACACCAACATTGGACCAAGGACTGGAAGCAATGCTGTGCCTGTTGCAGCAAAGGACAAGTCACAAGTGACTTGTTATGAATGTGGAACCAAGGGTCACTATTCCAATGAGTGCCCCAAGAAGATTGCCATAGCCCCCAATGCAAATGCCCCAGCTTAGCAGCAGCGTCGTGTTCAGCCCGGAAGAAGGTTTGCCCCAGGGAACTCGCTCAACCGTAACGACCGTCTCTTTCTCATTCATGCTGAAGAAGCCCATGAAGCGCCAGATATCGTGCTATGTATGTTTTCTGTTAACTCAGTACTTGCCAGAGTGTTGTTTGATTCTGGAGCATCGTACTCATTTGTCATCGAAGAATTTGCACGCACTAGTAAGATTCAACCAACCAAATTGAAGCATGTTATGATTGTTCAAATACCTGGTTCAACCACCAAGGCTAGGCAAATTTGCAAAGCCATCCCTATCTGAATCCATGGCATAGATTTTTATGATAATCTAATAGTACTCAGAACTAAAGGTCTGGAAGTAGTACTAGGAATGGATTGGATGTCCAAACATAAAGGATTAATTGACTGTGCCAAGAAAGCCATAACCATGACCAGTACAGCCGGAATATCAGTCGAGCATATATCTGAAACCTTGCCTCGTCAATTCAAGTGCAACAAGAGTATAGCCCAGCCAACCATTGACCAAGTCCGGATAGTCTGTGAATACCCCGATGTATTTCCAGATGTTTTGCTCGGTATGCCCATAGATCGAGATATCGAGTTTATCATTGAACTAATCCCTAGAACTGGACCCATAGCCCAGAGACCATATAGTATGAACCCTCAGAGCTAGCAGAACTGAAGAAGCAACTGGATGCCATGCTGGAAATCAGATTGATTCAACCAAGTGTGTCACCATGGAGATCACCTGTCTTGTTTGTGGACAAGAAGGATGGAGGTAACTGTTTGTGTACAGATTATCGGAAGTTGAATGATGTTACCATCAAGAACAAGTACCCATTGCCAAAGATAGAAGACCTGTTTGACCAGTTGACTGGTGCCAAGGTGTTTTCTAAGATTGATCTTAGAACTGGCTATCATCAACTCAAGATTCACGCAGAGGATATTCCAAAGACTGCCTTTACCACCAGATATGGATTATACGAGTATACTGTCATGTCTTTTGGATTAACCAATGCCCCCGCTTATTTCATGAACATCATGAATAAGATTTTTATGGACTTCCTGGATAAGTTTGTCGTTGTTTTCATCGATGACATTCTGATTTATTCCAAATCAGAAGAAGAACATGAGCTACACCTAAGTACCATTCTTGGAACCCTTAGAGAGCATTAGCTATATGCCAAGTTTAGCAAATGTGAATTCTGGTTATAGGAGGTAGGATTCCTCGGACATATTGTATCAGCCGGAGGAATTGCCGTTGACCCTGCGAAGGTTAAGGATGTCGAAGATTGGCAAGCCCCAACCACTCAAACCCAAGTCCGTGCATTTCTCGGATTAGCGGGATACTACCGCAAGTTCGTAGAAGGATTATCGAGTATCGCCAGACCCATGACCCAATTGTTGAAGAAGGATAAGAAGTTCGAATGGACGGACAAATGTGAAGCGAGTTTTCAAGAACTCAAGAGAAGATTGATTTCAGCCCCAATCTTGATCATGCCAGATATCACGAAGCCCTTCGATTTGTATTGTGACGCATCCAAGATCGATCTCAGATGTGTGCTAATGCGAAGGCAAAATTATATCTTATCTCTCCCGCCAACTGAAACAGCATTAACAGAATTATCCCACCCATGACCTTGAACTAGCAGCCGTAGTTCTAGCCCTAAAGACATGGAGGCATTACCTGATGGGAAACCGTTGTGAGATTTATTCGGATCAAAAGAGCCTGAAGTATATATTCACTCAGAAGGAGCTGAATATGAGACAGAGAAGATGGATTGAGATAATCAAGGACTATGATCTGGACATTCACTACCACCCCGGTAAGCCAATGTGGTAGCAGATGCCCTTAGTAGATTGCCCTGCCGCTTGAACTCCATGATTTTGAAGGAGCAACCAAGTTTGCACAAAGAGATGGAAGATTTCCGAATGGAATTAGTGAGTGAAGGATTTTTGGCTAGCATAGAACTTCAACCCACTTTGATCAGTCAGATCAAGGAAGTGCAGAAAGTAAATGCTAGTATCGACGGAATTAAACGTCGTATTGGTACATGCAAGTCCCCGGATTCACCGAAGATGAAGAAGGAGTTCTGTGGTACAAAGGACGCCTTTGTGTACCAGCAGATTTAGAATTGAAAGAAGTGATTTTGAAAGAGGCCCATGATACCCTTTATTCTATCCACCCTAGAGGAACGAAGATGTATCAGGATTTGAAGGAGCAATTTTGGTGGCATAAGATGAAGAGAGAAATCGGAAGCTATATCGCCAAGTGTGATATATGTCAGAGAGTCAAGGCGGGACATCAAAGACCTGCAGGAGTGTGGCAACCGTTACAAATTCCGGAACGGAAATGGGATTCAGTTGGAATGGACTTTATCACCGGATTGCCTACTTCTAGTAGGGGAAATGACTCTATCTGGGTCATTGTGGATAGAATGTCCAAAGTAGCCCATTTATTACCAGTCAAGACCACATACCAGAGTTCGAAGCTAGCGGAGTTATACATCGCTAGAATCGTTAGTTTGCACGGAGTCCCCAAGAATATCGTATCGGATCGAGGAACCCAGTTTACCGCGAGATTCTGGAAGAAAGTCCAAGAAGGTTTAGGAACCCGACTAGATTTCAGCACCGCGTATCACCCTCAGACCGATGGACAAACGAAGCGAGTAAATCAAATACTCGAAGATATGTTGAGAGCATGTGTGTTAGAGTATGGGTCTAAATGGGAAGACTGCCTGCCTTTCGCAGAATTTTCATACAACAACAGTTACCAAGCTAGTTTGTAAATGGCCCCATTTGAATTCATGTATCGAAGGAAGTGTCGCACCCCTTTGAATTGGTCGGAAGTAGGAGAGAGTCAGATTTTTGGACCAGACATCCTACGAGAAGCAGAAGAGAAAGTTCACAAGATTCATGAGCACCTCAAGACCGCCCAGTCAAGACAGAAGAGTTACACAGACAAGAGACGTCGAGACCTTGCTTTCAATATCGGAGATTTTGTGTATCTCAAAGTGTCGCCTTTGAAGGGAATGCAATGTTTCTAGCTCAAAGGAAAGTTAGCCCCTAGATATATCGGACCCTTCAAGATTCTGAATCATCGAGGAGAAGTATCGTATCAACTGGAACTGCCCAAGGAGATGTCAGCAGTGCACAATGTGTTCCATATATCGTTACTTCACAAATGTCTTGAAGTTCCAGAGAAGACTAAAATTTTCAAGAACATCGATCACCGGACCATAGAGATCAACGATGACCTGACGTATCCCGAAGTACCCATCCGTATTTTGGAAGAAGCTTTTAGAACCACCAGGACCCGAAGCATCAAGTTTCTCAAGATTCAGTGGAGCAACCACACTGAAGAAGAAGCTACCTAGGAGCGCGAAGATCACATCAGGACGGAGTTTCCCGATCTTTTTAAATCCTAGGTAATCTTTTTTCTTCCTTTCTCAAATCTCGGGACGAGATTTTGTTTAAGGGGGGAAGGTTTGTAACATCCCAAAAATAGGAAACAATAATCATCAAACTCTAATCACTAAAATTAGGGTTAACAAAAACTTTGATTAATTTAAACTCATATGAATGCATGTGTGTATGTGATGATTTGATTAATGCATGAATGATCTTGTGTGATTAACCTAAATAGAAAGAAATGGTTTAAAGACAAATATAACCTCATCTAAAACATTTCCAAATAGAAACAAATAAAGGAAAAATAAAAAACAATGCAAGTAAGGCAAATGGTCATATTTGCCAATCTTGTTCACTAGGTCACTTTGAGTGTTTCTAGTCCAAGATTTCAAACAGAAACTTTTCCAATTATTTTCACCCTTGCTAGACCAAGTAAAAGTGAATCAAAGCCCACCTTTCAAACTTACAGAAACATTTGGCAACCTCATTCAAATCACAATTCAAAATTGAATCTTTATCATGTGTGAAGGTCACACATTTTTCAAAACCCAACCAAACCAGTGCCCCTTGACTAATCCAACTAACTAGACATTCCCTAGTATGTGACTAGAAAACCCACCAAGTTTGAATCCAAAATTTAAATTTAAACTTCTTGCGGCCATTTTATCAAACACCTTGCAGATACAAAGCAAACAAACATCAAACACTATAGTGTGCAGTAAAATTGGCCTAACTTGTTCCCTCTATAGCTCACTCTACACTCTCAGTAGATGATCAAAGTAATCTAACTAGCTTTAGCATCACTGTGAGCAAGCCTAGCCATTAATGGAAAGCTTGCCGAGAGCACCATTGTCACCCCCATGTCGCCATCAAGCTAGAGGCAGCACTAGCCTCGCTAACCTTGTCTCACGGACGCAGAACCGTCCATCGCCACTCCCTGTCCCAGTCTCGAGCACTGCCAGCCCCTGGACCACCCAAAACACCCGCGCCCAGTTCCTCTGCGACCATGCCGAGAGCGCCAGTGCGCCACGCCCGACCAAGCACCCACAGACCGCACGCCGCCCTCGCCGCTTGCATAGATGATCACCAGCACCCCACCAGACATGCTCGTTCGCTGCCGCGCGGACCACGCGCGCTGTGCGACATTAAAACCGCCGTCGGAACCGCCCAGAGCATTTGTGTGTTCCGACCGATCAGCATCGCCCCACGCCGCAAGACCACGCTGTTGAGCTTTGCCAGGGAGCACAGCACCACCCCCTACCGTTGCCCATGCTAGTAGTCGCATGTACCATCGCCTCCGACGACCTCAGCCCACGCCGTGCTGCCCCTCTCGCTCGCCTATAAAAGGAGCCCTCCCCAGCATGAATTCTCCACACCATCTCACTCCCCACCTCGCACTGATCGTTCCAACTTATTCCCGGAGCAAGGCGAGCAACGCATCGCCGGAATTTGGCCAGAGCTCGCCGCTGTTGGAGAAGAAGGGAGCTGTCGATTGGAGCCGCCCTAGCAGAAGCTGCCGGTACCAGGAGAACCTACGTCGTTGACTTCGTCGTTCGCCCCCATCGCCGACCCACGCCTAAGCCCCGGTGAGCCTCCCACGACCCCCACCTGCCGAGTTAGGATTCTGTCTCGCCGGCGCAGCCCGACGTGGACGATGAACCGTAGCCGTTCGATTAGAACTAGATCCCACGGTTCACATTGCCCCGTACCTCATCGCCCCTCCCCATCTCACTGACGCGTGTGGACAACCACTTAACCAGCATGCGTACACGCTGTGCGTAGTGGGTCGTCCCAGTTAGCCATCCCGCGCGACCCAACAATTCAAATTTAGTTTTATTCATTTAATTTCAAACACAGTTCTCTACATCGATTCAAAAATCAACCCAGCTCGAATCACTGAACCAAAATGCATGGAACTAATTTTGTTAGAAAGGTACTGGAATACTTAATCCAAGCCCGTTGGATTCAAACCATTTGGATGTATAGATCAACCATGGTAAATATAACAAGGCAGAAGCTTTTATGCATTCAAACATTTTTCAAAATTCAACCATAAAAGCTTTTGAGATGATTCCAACTCTCAAAAATCATATTTGATTATACCTTTCAAAATATATAAAAACATATGGATTTATATGCAGATACAATGTTCAAGTAAGTTGTCCTTAACTCCCCGGCAACGTCGCCAGAAAAGTGCTTGATGGCTCAGATATGTATAGCTCGTTGGGAACCCCAAGAGAAAGGTATGATGAACACAACAACAAGTTTCCCTCAGTTATAAAACCAAGGTTATCGAACTAGTAGGAGTAAGGAAACAACTCCAAGGTGTTGCTAACAATTTGGAACCTGCACAACACAAACTCAATATTTTTGCCCCAACTTACAATGAGGTTGTCAATCTCACCGGTTTGCTAAAAACAAAGGATTAAACGTATAGTGTGGAAGATAGTAATTGCTTGTATAAAGTAAACATTAAACAGTAGATGGAATATCAATGGTAAAGAATGGACCGGGGTCCACTGTTCACTAGAGGTGTTCTCCATAAGATAGACAGAATGTTGGGTGAACAAATTACATCGGGAAAATTGACAGATTGAGAAAGCATAACAATGCATATACTAGACAACTTGATTCCTACGAGATTTGATTGGGCATTACAACATAATACAGACTGTAATCCAATTGCATCTATGACTAATAATCCACCTTCAGGTTATCATCCGAACCCCTTCCAGTATTAAGTTGCAAGCAACAGATAATTGCATTAAGCAAAGTGTGTAAAGTAAATAGTACAATTTCCCCATGGACAAAGGATTGTTGTTTTCTCCCTAGTAGCAACAGCACATCTACAACCTTAGAGATTTCTGTCACTTCCCCAGATTACTAGAGGCATGAACCTACTATCGAGCATAAATACTCCCTCTTGGAGTTGCAGGCATATACTTGGCCAAAGCATCTACTAACAACGGAGAGCATGCAAGATCACAAATAACATAGACATGATAGAATCAATAATCAATCTAACATAGTATCTCAATATCCATCGGATCCCCGCAAACACAATATGTATGATTATAAATAGATGATCTTGATCATGAGCGGAGCTCACAAGATCTAAACATGATAGCACAAAGGAGGAGAAACAACCATCTAGCTACTATATGGACCTATAGTCCAAGGGTGAACTACTCACACATCACTTCGAAGGCTGGCATGGTGATAAAGAAGGCCTCTAGGATGATCTCTCCCCTCCGGCAGTGTGCCAGGAAGAGCTTCAGATCCCCCTGATCTAGGGACGATGGTGGCGGCGGCTACGGACTGTTTCGTGGAGATTTGATCGGATGCTTAGGGTTTCTACATCGGGGTGCTTTTATAGGCGAAGAGGAAAGGTCAGTGGGCGCCCGAGGGGCCCACACCTAGGGCTGGCGTGCCCTCCTGGCCGCGCCGCGACAGGGTGTGGCCGCCTCGTGGCCCCACTTCGGCTGCCCTTCGGACTCCGTGTTCCTTCTGGTAAAGTATTGACTTTGGCTTTTGTCCCGCCTAATTTCGAGAATATTTTCTTACTAGCTCTTCTAAAACCAAAAACAGCAGAAAATAGCCAACTGGCACTGCGACATCTTGTCAATAGGTTAATTTCAGAAAATGTATAAAAATGTCTCAAAGAATAGACAAAACATAAGAAAGTCAATATAAAATAAGCATGAAGCATAAAAAATTATAAATAAGTTTACGACGTATCACTCTACAACACTTTCCACATACAACCTTTTACTGATCTCCTTTTTAATTCTTTGTCATCGATCACACGCTCATGTCTCAAGGAGAATCGAGTCGTCGTGTCGCTTGTTGTGCACCACCATGTCTTGCCGCCTGAATTTCTAGGTGGCGAGCGCTTGCTCCAAAGGATGAGCCTCCTCTCCAAGCCGTTCAACCATCGCATGTGTGCCTTCGCCCAATAGCAATGGCCGTCACCATCGCACAACACCACGGGATCCTGGCACCTCCTCCAGGGCCCACTCCTCTAGTGCTGGCTCCCTCCTCTGATCCCCTTCTCGGAACCAGGAAGGGAAAGGGAGAGGAGAAAGATCCGTATGACAGGCAGCTCCTTGCGAAGGTGGAGTAGTTATCTAAGATGCAAACCGATGTTGCCGCCATGAAGAAAGCCGAGGAGGATGCCGCTCAGGACACGTAGCTCTAGATTGATATGGAGTTGGCGAGAGCCTGTTCTCGACAGGACCAGTAAAGGCGGCCGATCACAAGGACTTACCAGCAAGGATGGCCGCTTTGATATTGGTGTCGGCATGCATGAAGGGGGTATGCATGAAGGGGCCACACGTTAGTTTTAGTATTTTGTAGTTTTTAGATATAATTCTTTTATTGGTGTGTACAAAATGAATGTTTATGTTCAATTGTGTGCTCTTTTAAGTGAAATTTCTATTTAGAAACATCTTGTTATCATTATATATGTAAAATTATGGCATTGTAGCTTCCACAGTGGTATAACGAGTAGCATTGTAGTGGAGACGGGCTCCGGTTACAGTTCAGGTAGTTGCACCATGTGTTCCACTGACTAGGGTGGTCCACCTCGGCTGGTGGTAAAAATCAAAATTACAAGAAAAGATGAAAAATTTACAAAAACACCTAAAACAGAACTCCTCTAGCGTTTATTACCCCGCCGTTAATATCGCGCCACGTCAGCATGACAGTGGGGCCATCTGGTTAGAAACACTGGAGCTAGACTGAGCAGTGAGCAGTCGTTATCTGAAAAATATTAGAGGCTCGACCGGTGGTTTTTGAGAAATTTTGAAAAGTGGTGTTATCTTTAGCCATAGCCACAGTTGGGCTAGTTTTTGCAATTTTCTGGAAAAAAACACGCCGAGTCTTTCCACTAGCTAGAGATGGGATCGCCCACGCCGAGATAGTGCGGCGGCGCTTCAGATTTGCTCCATTGTTGACTCCATTCCCTGAGAATTGAGATTGCCTCTGTGAGGGCGCCGGTGCCATTGCCCGTAAAAGGGCTAGCTGAGGCCTCTCCTCTAGACGGGAAACTGCCGACCGGCCTCACGGCGGCGCATTTCCGGAGAAGGTACGAGCCTTTCGGCTAGATCCGGAATATCTCCTATACTTATTTTAGACCAATCTCTCCTACTGCTTACGAATAATGAAAGGTGGGCAGAATCAGTACATATAAATTGGCTAGGCAGAGAAGAATCAAACCAAATTGCTAACGAGAGCTAATTACAAATTCTAAGAATGCTTTGGATGAGAACAACAGATGCTTAAAGTGGTAACTCCAGCAACCTGTTAGTTACAGTATATGCTAACACACCTTAAAAGGCTTTGCCAGCATCACATCAACAGCAGCTCAGACTGAAGGTTATTACAGTGTAATTTACCCTTACAAAACACATGTTTATAACCGACATGAACACAAGCCATGTACTTCCTCCGTTTCATAATATAAGATGTATCTAGACCTTTTTTAGTATATAGGTTCGGAGTGAATCTACATAAAAAAAGGGTCTAGATACACTTTTTTCACAAAGCTAAAACATCTTATATTATGAAAGGGAGGGAGTACAAAAGAAGTACAAGAATCAACACGGGATTGCCAACAATGGATCGCTATAGTGCTAGGCGAGGAAAGGAAAGTAAACACACTGACAATATATCTCAAACCTTCAGGATGATTATGGTAGTTCCTCCAGCTTCACAGAAGGTCTATTTGGATGGTTGACAAGCTTAGTCTCAAGGCCCGTCTTGATCGTTTCATCCTGGGTACCCTTGAGCAAGACTTGCTTGAGTTCAGGTAGATCATTCAGGCCAGTAAGACGATAAGATGCACTAGAGCAGTCAATCTTGAGCAGCTCAAGATTCTTCATCGATTTTGATCCAAAGGTTACATGTAAACTGCTGGATCTATAAGAAATATCCAGGACTTTCACCTTTTCGAAGGTCAGCAACTCCATTCCAACCATCTCGGCATAAAAATGGAGCTTATTATCCTGAAGTTTCTGGACACGAAGGCGTAGAATGCATAATTTTGGTAGCTTAGCAAAGAATTCAATGTCACTCTGCTCTAAAGTGGCCACCTCAAAATCTAACTTTCTGAGTTTGCTAAGTTGGCTCGCTGATAGCGGCAACTTGTGATGAAGCCCATACAGTTTAAGACTCTGCAGGTTTTCCCATGGCAGGGAGATATCATCGAAGCAACCTTCATTGTCCTTGTCAAATTGTATTGACAAGGACTCTAAATGGACATGGCCTGGTATCGCAAAGAAGTACTTGTAGTTATGCCTGTTGATGCCAGACACTCCGAGTTTGCGCAACTGGGTGAGCTTCTTGATCTCTTTCACGGCGTTCTTCCCGCCTGAAGCACCAACATTGATAACACCAAGTGTGTGGAGCGCTGTCAGTTTTGCAGTTCCTCTAGGCACCTTAACACCAACTAGGCCACGGGCTCTGAAGAACTGCGGCAAGCAGCTGGGTGAGGCAGGTGACGTAGATGCTGGTTGGGTGATCCCTGCACGAATATGCTGCAGCTTTTGCAATTTGGTGATGGTCGCCGGCAGTGCGATTATGGAGGTGTGTCTCACATCCAGAGTCTGAAGCTGCATGAGATTACCCAGTGAGCTGGGCAAATGGAAGATGCCACTGCATCCTCGCAAAGAAAGAAACTTGAGGCCAGGTAGCATCTTTATCATCTTCTCAAGATCATCATCCTTTACACCTGATGCATCCTCCAGATCAAGCACCAGAAGCTTGATCATACTTTTGGAGATGAAGAATGATTCCCATTTTCCTAGCACCGTAAGCGACAGTAGCACCGAAAAGTCGATGAACTCGAACACAATTTTGTCTCTTTCCCAGTCTCTCAATATGATAAGGTGACGCCCTACACGTTGGGTGGCTAGGATATTGTTGGGCCCCAGTTCCAAGACGAGGTTCTCTTCCGTTCTTCTTGAGATGAGGTACTCGTGGATGAAGCCATTGACCTGGTAGTCATTTAATGGACTCGGGACTAATAACTCTGGTATCTTCTGGATTATGCTCAGATCAAGGAGCTTGGAGAAAAAGCTCTCCCCTTGGTCCACAGCTGATTCTTCACCACTGTCTCTAGAGTACCCTTCTGCAATCCACCTCCTTACTAGTCGCCTTTGCCGAATGCGGTGGCCTCGAGGAAAAATTGATAGGTACAAGATACATTGCTTTAGCAAATCCGGGCATGTACGGAAGTAGTTATATATCCAGTCAAATAGGCCCCGCAGACTATCATAATCTGGATTGGTCTCCAGATGGTGCATGAATTTTTCATTCAACGCACGCACAGTATCCATCAATGTTACAGTCTGTGTGGCCAATAAGGCAGCTATGGAAATTATCACTTTCGGAAGACCTCCACATTTCAAAGTAAGCTCTCCTAGATCCCCATCATAGTGATGATGATTTAAAGGTGATAATGGGTTCTTCCTGTGTACCTATTGTTCAAACACTTCAGTATTAGTTAACATAAATTGATTACCATTTGGCAAGTGTTAATTTACATTCTGATGTTCGGTTGCAGAATATATGGAGTGAACGATCTACGAACACATAGAGTATGGTACATGCATATGCATCAGTTAGATGAATATTTGCTTAATAAAATATACTATTCACCATAAGTTTCTAAATTACCGTCTGAATCAAGGAAAAGAAATTCACCTTAGATTTCTCAATGGAGAAACGACTACCTTTAGTTAAATGAATGTCACTCTAGAAAGCGTGCACATAAATACTTCTCTAGATTTGACGACTAATACACAACTTTTTTATACCATCAAATCAATCAAGAAAAGTCTATATATACATAATTGTATGGTTATGTCATATTTTAATGCACTGCTAGGAATCGGCATCCGATACCTGGCTTCCCATCGGACTAGTCCTAGATCGTAGGATTGGAAGCAAGGGGGTCGTTCGATCTTTATAGAGGCCCACATTGGTTTCCTTTTGTTACTTGATTGCTTCCTAATGACTGCCCCTGCTAATTTTGCTACTGGCTGATTGCTTTCTTATAACTGTTCCCGTTAACTTTGCTAGAAAACTGATTCCGTTAACTACTTCCGTAATGCATGTCCAGATATGCTTTTGCCTTTCTTCCTCCTGGAGAAGCTTGTTCCCAAGAACAAGGGAAGCTCGACAGCATGAAATTGAGTTTCGTGAAAAGGTCGTGTGAAGCATATATTCTTATCTGAAAAGCATGGCAATATTACATCAGTAGCTTTCAATTTTGGGCGACGCAATTATCTTGGATTTGGAGGCGTTTAAATTGTAGTATGAAACACATGTGATCGACACTAGAATCCAAGTCTGGGAAGTGCGGCAACATTGGACTATCAGAAGCACATCCCTTGATTGTAAAGAAGCATACTGATGCATGATCTGAAGCACTATTATTCTATGCTGCAACGTCTTTTTAGCATGAAGCAAAAAGATTTGGGTTAGGAAGAAGCTCGTGTGGCACCGATTAGGTAGTAGAAATGTAGGATGACGACTTATTTTGTGAACTGCATGGTGGAGATCGGAGCACATCTTCGAAGCATGGATGTGAATCAGTTAAATAAGTTGAGACCGCCAAACTATAGTCAGACCAAAGAAGAAGCACGACGAGAATAGAGCAGCGACGACGTGGATGGAGCAATGGCGAACTTCGAGGAGGCGCCGCAGATGGCGATGCGGTGGAGACGGCGATTTGTTAAATGACTTGCCATTGTTATTAGGTGAATAGGCGAGCGTCGACGTACTCGTCCATCTTGCCGACACGGACATGATCTCTGATGTGCTCCGCCATAGCCAACCTGGAGTTTGTTGAGTCGGTCGCGATCCAGATTGGGTTGGATCGACTCCGTAGATGCGGAGGCGAGGTGGTTATGGCTCGCTAGGAGGAAAAATGGTTCAGTTCATTATATAGCCCAACCTTGCACCAGATACAAGTCCGGGGAAACGTTTCCCATCGGACTACGATAGGAAGTATTTACCTATTTTAATTGATAGAAGAAAAATTTCTCAATCGTATGTTATGTGTAGTAATATTATTGGTGTTAGTTTACTATCTTACCCATCCGTAATAATTTGCACCTTCCGAAACTCCTTAAAACATGTTCTCTCACTAGTAGGTATATGCTTATAGGTAATCCTTACTAGTGGTGCACCTAAACAGAGACACCACAAATACCAGTGGTATGCCAACGTTGGGTACACACTAGTGGCGAGCTCGTCAATGAGCACACCACTAGTAAGTGGGACCCAGGATTGGCCACTCAACTAGGCCCAGTCGTACTAGTAGCGTGTTCTATCTGGCCCACAACACTAGGCCAAGCCAGGTGGCCAGTCAGGACTTAGTCCCATGTGATGCAACGACGACGTCTCACGCTCTGACCCTCTCCATCGAGTCTATATCTAATAGATCTCACCGTCCATATGCCCGCGTCCGCCCCCTCCTCCCCAGCGTCACCTCCTCCTTCTCTGACGCGTTGTCGACCAAACCAGCCCATTGGCGAGTGCCGCTAGCCCATTTTACGTTGATTTAGGTTGCTAGGTGATTTAGGTTGGTTTTGATTGATTTAGCTTCATTTAGGTTTGCTAGATTTGTTAAAAATTGTACTTACCGGGCTCGCTGGAATCTCGGGCCAAGCTGCGTTTGGTGGCTCGCCTATGCCTTCGAGCTAGCTCAGGCTCGGCACTTCTAGACCAAGCTTTTCTTGGACCGAGCCCGAGCTAGACCGAGATAGCTCACGTCCAGCTATACCTGCGACTATGACTCGAACGATTCTGATGATGATATCACAGTGAGTGTGACTGTGCAATCAACTTGGAGGAGAATCAACTCTAGCTAGTTAGTAATATGTTAGTTGAACTCGATAATATGCCATTCTAACTAGTTAAAGTCGCGAATGGCGGCTTGCCTTGTTCTCTTGTATGCTATTATTGTTCTGCTACTGTTACGTTATATGATAATGCTATTAAATAAAATAACGCCATCTATTATTTTTAATTTTCAAAATTACATTCGTGGGCCAACACAGATACAAGTGCCGCACCACTTGGAAACCACCAGTATTTCGGTCTGGCACGTCACTAGTAACAATTACTAGTGGCACCATATATATTGGCGTGCCACCCACACACAACTATTGGCGATTTTGGCACACCAACTATGCATATCCCTACTAGTATATGGTACAAATGCCAGGAGCAGTGCCATTCTTCTATGCATGTTATAAGGCTAGCATATTTTATAGCCGGTGAGAAAAATAACATTGTTTTTAACATGAAAGATTCTACTGATTTTTTACAGTCTGTCCACATGGTTGTTCACTAGATACAGCTATGGCTCTTTATACTCTCGGAATATCAACAGGATTGCATGGTTACTGGATGCAACCGGCTGCTGATGGTTGCTTGGGAAATCTTCTACTAGGCTACTTGGCAGCCTATTAATAGAAGTAGAGATGTTTAAATTCCTAAGATTGATGGTCTTTTTTTGTTAGTTGATTTTTGTATTGACTCTCTCTGATATGTGAGATGTAAACCTTATTGTCTTTGAACTAAGCAATAAAGGATTGCGTGCATCTATGGATGCAGATGCAGAGACCGGGGTTATCCCATTTTGAGAATTTTTGTTATAGCCAGTGAGTGAAGGGGGCAAAGAAAACTATTGCACGAAGTGTCAAGTTTGTGACGATGTGCATACACGGAACTAGTTAAATATTATAGCCCGCTCAAAGGACAAAACATACTCCCTCCATCCCGTAATATGTTGCCCATAATTTTGCGTGCAAGTCAAACTTTGCAAAGTTTGATCAAGAATAATCAAAATAATATGAATATGTATGATACGAAATGCATATAATATGAAAACATATTTTTAGCCAATTCTACTAATATTAATTTAACATTGTATAGTTTATACTTGTATCAAACTATTTGGTCAAATATTATAAAGTTTGATTTTGATAAAACCTTATATGCAACATAAATTGGGACGGAGGGAGGAGTTAGAAAATAAAGCTTGCAAGGAAACACACCTCTTTTCTGAAAAGATCATGGGCTGCATCAGCTTCTAGACCTTTGACATTAAACACTTGCGCTTCGTTATTTGTGCAATATGCAGCAACGTTGGCTTCAGTAGTAATTACAACGATAACAGTTCCAGAAGGTCTAGATACCAATGCATTCTGTATTAAGTCCCATTCTTCTTTAGACTGGAGATCATCAATAACCACAAGACAATTGTGTGTTTTCAGAAGCTTGCGACACTCTTTGATGGGGTCTTTTTCTGAATAATCATCTGAAAGTAAGCTTCGAGAAAAATCCCTTAAATTGAATGGATGTGATACATCCGCCCAACAGTACTTGTTAAACTGTTCGGTACCGAGCATTCTGTCATAGTATAGATTTCTAACGAGAGCTGACTTCCCAATGCCAGCTATTCCCCAAACTGATATAACCTGGGAATTATAATTGAAACGTGCCCTGGCTGTATGACCACGAAGTTCATCCATTTCCGACTTGCGTCCAACAAGGGGATATTTCTTCTGCCACTCAGTGACTACTGCTTCCCTATTAGATGAGGGAAATTCTTGAGAGGAGGAATTCTTGCTCACTTGCGAGACATTGAGAATCCTGAGAAAACGTTTCTCTTCTTCATCTCCATTGACTTGAGAACCCTGCACGTAGGTGGGAATAGATGTTAAGACGCAAGGACTGGGCATGATACATAATCTCGAAGTACTTCTCCTAGAGAAGAAGTTTTAACTTTTTTGCACGATATTCTTAATGACAAGTATTTATATTTAGTACTTTTGAAATCAAACATTTAAACTTTATTCAGATATTTCTGGAATTGTTTGAATTTACTGTTCACTCGGCTATATGTCATCTGGTCAAATAAGTGCAGTTGGGGTCCAAGGACAGATCACTGTTCGCACGTGTGTGTGTGGTTGATATTCGACAGCGCAGCTATGTAATGCAGGAACAAATACGAAATTGTGGCGAATGGTTTGTTAACAGGATGCATTTAAACACACCGGCTTTCAGTTATTTCAAAGACGACTGGTGCTCTAAATACATGTAAATTAGTATCAAGTATGCTTGCATAGCGAGGAAGCTCACCTGTTGGTCAAAAACAACATCCAATTTCACCTCATCGACAACATTGCCTGTGTCTACACCGAATATGGTTGTCGTTATATCCTCAGTGGTAAGACTATTATTCACTTTGGTGCTCTGCACGATGAACTCATTGGCACACAATGGTGCCTTTTTCTGTGGTTGTAATGTTATGCCAACACTACACTTGGATCGCGGTGGCACAATTCCTTTCTGTGGTTCTGTGCAGTATGGCAGGGGGCTCATATTTTGGATGTTGAAGGCAATGTAGGAATCCGTTTCGTTGGTTAGCTGAAGTGAGTTTGACATTTGTTTGTTGAGCTCAAAGGGTAAATGTAGCTCGAGCGGCTCAATCCCAAGCATATCATCCTCTGAGTACGGGCTTATCTGCAAGAAAAAACGTGATATATATATGTATTAGGTACCGCAAAGAGACACTCATGTACTCCAACATATGTTACAGTATTTGAACAATCTTGTTATAGATTCTCTATCACTTGGGATATACTCCATTGGCTATTACAGATCACTCCAAATTAAAATTCACAGAGAAATATCCCTGTAATATACTCGCTATTTTATATACCTACTTATTTTGATTTACATGTAAAGCAGGTGTATTGCAAAACTGGATCTATGCTAGCGAATATTTATTGTTTCCACATAGTTCAATTTGGAGCATTTTCTTTGATTGGTAGAGTATTTCTAAAGTGATAAAGTATAACACATGTGTACATGAGTTATCTAAGGCATGCGGGTACATGATCCCAGCAATATAGAACCATTTCCCCATAAATAAACCTTATTTTTCTTATTCGGAATAACAGTACTATTTTCCTTGTTTTAAGTGCTTCTCGGAAGTGAACTGTCCAACTTTATAAAGATGGACCATCAACCCTACTAAGTTGCAACGATTATAGTCTTTATTTTATAATATTTAGAAAAGTGATCAAAATATATTACAGTGACATACAGAAGACAAGGAGAACAAAATAAGAATAATTAAAAAACATCATTATACAGAAGGAGAGAAATAGCCTAAGAGTGCGTTAGGGACAGCTCCACTCTGCAACTTTAGTAGTAGAGTGGGTAAAGTTATACCAAACACCTCAACTCCATTTCTAAGGACATGGAGAACGCTACAAGCTAGATAACTTCCCTACACTAGTAGAAAATCGACCTTTGGTTTGGAGCTGTGGTGGCCTCTAGTCCCGGCCGTGTCTGGAACCGGGACTAGTGTGAGAACTAGTTCCGGTTCATCTCCTTTGCAACGGCTAGGAGGCAGCAATTGCCTAGCCCGGTTTATTGGGGACCTCTAGTCCCGGTTGGTAATACAATCGTTAAGATGCGCTCTAGAGGTAATTTTATCCATTATCGCACTATATCGGTCTTTTTAGTTCATATATATCCTGAGATATCAAGTAACTAATAACTCATTTATTTTTTATTTTTTGTTGGGCAGGGTTTGGCAAGATTTCACCAAGAGCACGGTTGGTGAATTTGAAAATGAGCTTAGTTTTCGTCGGGTCGAGGTTAGCAGTACGAGATAGGTCCGCGCATCTCTTCAATTCTAGTTTCAATACAATTATACCATGGTTGATTATTATTTGATTAAATTATATTCTCGTAAAGTGCGAGAGGCAGCCAGCAGGGACTCATTTGTGTGATACTTCGTGTGCGAGTTCATTCGCTTTGAGGTCAGTGAGCGGGACGGAGCGACATTTCTAGATGTATGTGAACAATATTTTCACAATTTGAATTTATTACCATCAGTTGTGTTGAGTGTCATTCATAATATTTGTTATGACGATTGATATTCATATAGATCTCCTTCTTTTATGTATTATAGTTGGAAAGATTGTGAAAGAATCTCCAAACAAAGGAGCGTTTGGTAGAAATTCAAGAGGAATGGCGGGATTTTTGGTTGACCATGCCATAAACCCAAATGGAAAATTCCATACCAAGGGATACTAGTGATTTAATGATCTCCATGTAACCGAATAGACGAGTTGTGATCTCCATGTAATCGAATAGACAGGTTATGATCTCCATGTAATCAAATTGTATATTTATGTAATCGAATTGTATCTATATAACCATGATGATGTTCTGTGTAATGGGATCCTTCGTTGCGTCACTTACGTCAAAACTCTCCCTCCTCTACCGATCCTCCTTCCACGACAGACCCTCCCCCACCCCAATTTTTTTTTCTGCCGTGGCAGAAATCACCCCCAAAATTGTGCCACGGCAGAAACCGGCATCGACAGCCGTGGCAGCTGAATTTGTAAAATCCTGCAGCGGCAGAGAACGGCTAGTCCCGTCTCATACTACGAACCGGGACTAAAGGTCCTCCACCCCTGCTCCCCTGCGTGGCCACGTGCAGAGACATTAGTCCCGGTTCGTAACAGATTTGGGACTAAAGGTTGGGACCTCTAGTCCCGATTCCATAGTCCCGGTTGCAAAAACGAGACTAGAGCGTATATGGAACCGGGGCTAGAGGCCCGTTTTCCACTAGTACTAGCTATCCACACTATCTCGGGTGGTTCTAGCGAAACAAAGTGGTCTCATGCAGAGGAGGTGTCCTCCTCCATGCCAAAATCGAATTGTATAGATAAATCAAGGGAGGCGCGCGACACACAACTTAGATAGTAACATAGAGTGTCGTGGGAATGGTCACGGCAGATGCTGCAATCGGCAGCGAGTAGTAGAACGAGGGGCAAGGGCGGCCAGCCATCTGCGGTGCGAGATGAGGGCAAAGACACAGGGTTTTACCCAGGTTCGGCCCCCCGGAGGGTAAAGACCTACTCCTGCTAGATCATATTATGGAGGTGTTTACAATGGGCGAGCTCGGCAGCTAGGCGGCGAGTCGCTTGGGTGTATGAGGGAACGTGTCTCTACTCACCCCATAGGGAGGTTTATATAGGCTCACCTCCCCTAGGGTTTACATATCTCAACCGATTCGGTTATAGCTTCGGTAATCGTTTAACCTAGTCCGACTGGGCCTATATACTCGCCTGGGCCTCCAGCTTCCAGTCGCTTGGTACCTTGCTGGGCCTTGATCCATTCGCCGTTCTGCAGGCCCACTCGCCGGCCCTCGAGCCAGTCGGAAACGTCATGCTGAGTATACCCCAGTAGGCGTATCCCCATCAGTAGTCCCCGAGGCCGTCGTCGATTAGGCGTAAGTGGCTGCTGGCAGTCGGAGTATGCGGCACCAAAGTAGGCATCCAGTCGAATCGTCGGCGGGCTCCTGTACGAAGAAGAAAATCCGGTGAACCGAGTCGCGTCTTGGGCGAGCCGAGCTGTCGGAACGCGGTCGCGGCGAGTGACCTGGCGAGCTGAGTGGCTGGAGTTGGACCGTCAGGCGTGGTCAAACTAGCCGTTAGGGCAACTCAACGGTAACTTTCGGCGTAATCATCGCGCGGTAACGGCCCCTGATTTGGCGGGTAACTCTCGCTATATAAGAGGAATGGCAGGCAATCGTAGAGCCAACTGCCCACCACTTCTTCCGAGTGCGCGCATTCTCTTTCCTTTGCTTCTTGATCCAATCGTCCCGAAATCCTCCGATTTCCAACCAACCCCTCGGCTATGGCCCTCCTCACCGAACCATGGGGCAGGTCCAAGTGCACGAGGGCGCAGCTGGCCTCCTTCGAGGAGGCTGGAATCCTGCGAGCCGGCTGTTGGCGTATCCCCGCAGCCGGAGAAACGACCCCAAACCCGCGAGAGAGGGAATTCGTCTGTTTCACCAGTCATCTCGAGCGGGGGCTAGGGTTTCCCACGTCTTTGTTCTTCCGGCCATTTTGCGCCTACTACGGGATCCAGCCTTCGGATCTGGGTCCCCACAGCATCGAGCAGCTCGCCATCTTTGTGGCGTTCTGCGAGTGCTACTTGGGCTGCCGGCCCTACTTTCCCTTGTGGCAAGATCTGTTCCACGGACGGATCAGCCGCGAGGAGGCAGGCGGCCCAATGCTAGCCGCGGGCGGCCTGACGTTCCAGCTCAAATCCAAAGCGTCTTTCTTCGATCTGATGCTACCCGCCAAAGCAGCGAGCGACTGAAAGAAGTCATGGTTCTACGTGACCGAGGCGACCCCGGAGGACGAGGCGGCGATCCCGCGGTACTCGGCCAATCGTTCCGAGCCGCGCCATCTCCAGGTCGGCAAGCTCCCCGACGACCAGCGGATGGTCGTCGACGAGATGCTCCAGGCCATCCGTGGCCTAAAGAAGAAGGGCCTTCAGACGATAAACTTGTACAATTGCTGGCTTGGGCGACGGCTCGTTCCGCTCGCCCAACGCGACCACTACATGTATCAGTACACGGGCCGGGGAGACTCGACGAAAGCCTGCCTCGACGAGTGGAAGCTGGAGGACTATCTCCCAGCGTTGAAGAAGATCACCCAGGCGGTGTACGTGGATGCACAGGCCGGGGTCGCCCCCTACACCGCGAAGCGTCCGGCTCCGACGGTAATTTCTTTACCTTGTTCGCAGTCGCAGCGTATGCAGTCGTGGTAATTCTGACTCTGTTTCGTATTTATCGCAGCTGTTCCAAGTGGTGGAAGGGTGGCTCCCACCTTCTGATGATGAGAGCCCCGGGCCATCCGCCCAGGACGTAGGCGAATCGCCACCCGCGAGGGGCAATGAGGAAGACGAGGTCGAGTCCGAAGAGGAAATCGCCCCACTGGTCCGAAAAACCCGCGGGCAACGTCAGCGCGAAATCGAAGCGAGCAGAAGCCTCGAGCGTCATGAGGATGACGACGAGCTCCCAGAAACCACCTCGTGCCGCCAGGCCACTCCTTCGAAGAAGAAGAAGAAGAAGGAAAAGGAAGCGAGGGCCCCCCCGAAGAGGAAAACGAAGCCGTCAAGGATGGCCTCGCCGCCGCACTCGACGAGCAGCTCCGATGCTCCCAGCTTGGCCGGTGACGGCGCGCCCCCAGCGACAACCGCACCAGACACGCCGACCGTGGAAGTGCCGCTGGCCTCGGTGCCTCCGCCATTCGCGCCGGTCTCTGGACTAGGGAAGGCTCCGGCTGCGGCGACTTCGCCTCGCAGGGAGGTTCCGAGTGTGGCGGTCTCGCCCCGCAAGGAGGCTCCGGCCGCAGCGGCTCCAATTCGCGAGGAAGCCCCCGCCAAGGGTGTCCCAGAGGCGCCAGCCGCGGCCTCAACGACGAAGAAGCCGTCCGTGTCTTGGGCACGCGACGTCCTGGAACTGGGGCTCAGTCGCCAACTGGGCCCCGAACTGGAAAAACCGGCCGGCCTTCGTACAGGGCTACGTTTCATCCCAGTCGCCAAGTGAGTGCTTTCACCTTTCCCTACCTTTCATAACTATTCCGATTGTCTTTATTGATTCGATTGATATGCAGGACCGGAGTGAAAAAGATGGGCCACCCGACCGTGGCTCAGGTACCCTCCGCCGCTAGCGAGGAGGACCCTTCCCGTAAGAGGAAAGCGGACGAAGTCGTCGCCTCAGCGGAAGGCAGCAAGAAGGCCAAGGGCGATGGCATCGTCACTGTCTCTGACGACACGGCGGTCGCGCCGGCCGGACCCGCGGTGGAAGCAACCGCGTCTACGAAGGAGGGCGTTTCCTTGCCTAGACCGGAGGAAGCGACTTCCTTTGGAGCGGGTGCCTCGATCGCTACCTTCCCCCGCTTCGTGACCAAGGCGGCCACGGCGAGCGGGGCTGCGCCCCCGAGCCTTGCTCCAGGGACCGCCGATGCTGAAGTCGACCAGCGTCGCGGGCACACGCCAGCGCTGCTTGCGTCCGTGGACGCAATACAACTCCATGGCATGCTTGGTGCAGCCATCCAGGTACCTCCAGTCCCCGAGGATCAGGTCGGTGCTTTGCAGCGGCTTGATTCTTATAATTTCTTGTCTCTTACTTTCGCATCCAGTCCCCGAGTGCGCACGCGCTAAATTTTAGCGGGTGGGCACTTAGGAATTTTCTTGATCGCCAGTCCCCGAGTGCGCGCGCACTAAATTTAGCGGGTGGGCACTTAGGAATTTTCTTGATCGCCAGTCCCCGAGTGCGCACGCGCTAAATTTAGCGGGTGGGCACTTAGGAATTTCGTTTTTACTGACTTTTTGATGATATGCAGGGTCTGCAACATGAGTCGGTGGACCGATTGGCCGCGAAACAGCGTGCTGAGAAGGAGCTGGCCACCATCCAAGAGGCGAACAAAGAGCTTCAGGCTGTTGCTGCGAAGGCAGAGGAAGCTCGCCAGGAGCTTGTCCCTGCTGGTGAGTTGGTGGCGGCGCGATCTGCTCTGGGTGTTGCTGAACAGCGGGTCGCCGACCTCGAGCGCGAACTGCGGGAGGCGAGAGAAGAAGCAAGCTCGGCGGACGGGCGAGCTAAGGCCGCCATTGCGGCCGCGGAGGAGGACCGCAAGGTGTCGGAAGCCCTTATTGCTGGGCTTCAGGACGACCACACGTCGCTTCAGTGCTTCATCACGGGACTCGCCCGCCCGTTGCTTGGTGAGTGCATCTTCCCTTTCCGTTAGTTGGGTTTTTTGTGGTGTTCATCGCGCTCATCATTGTCTCCTTCTCGCAGGTCGCGTTATTGGTAGCCAAGAAGAAGCGAGCTCGCTCGACGCGAGGCAGTGCGTAAGCATGCTCGTCGACTCGGCTACGCTGTCGGCAACGTGCATCCGCGCCTACCTTCAAGAAATGTCGCCCACGGAGGTTATTCCCAGCGACCTCGTTGAGGTGTGGGAGTATTTGGAGAAGGCGCCCGCGGTCGTTGAGTTCATGACACGGTCGGCGTTTCGGCGTGGAGCGTCGACAGCTCTGAGCCTTGGACTCGCCCACTTCCCCGAGGATTTCGACCTCGACGATGTGACGAGTGGGTACCCCTCGTCGACTGGCGCGGTGGACCTGTCCGAGGTTCTCAAGTTGCAGGAGCGTGCCGCCGCGTACTCGGAGCGTGTCTGGGCGATGGGCGACCTTCTTCCCTATCAGGAAACGGTCGTCGCGCCGAACGACCCCGAGCCGCCGCATCGTGACTTCAAGGTCGAGCAGCCTTTTCGTGCGGCGATGGCGGGTGAGCTGACGACGTATCCGTCAAACCCGTACACCGCGTTCGTCCGTAGGCGCCGAGATTCTGGCGAGTCGTCATCGAAGCCTGCAGAATAGGGTAGTTTGCCTGGATGTGTTAGCAGCAGTTCTGCCACGCGGGCATATTTTGTAATATAAGACAATGCAATATGCGATTGAATGGGACGTCATGTTTATTTTGCTATTTGTTTGTGTTCTTTGGATTGATTTTGGACGAGTCCCCGAGCGCGTCCGCCCTTTTGTGGGGTTCACCTCGTATATGATGTTTGTTGTTGTCATGTGTTTTGTTAGTTTAGTCGACTCGCCCGAGCTCGGAGAGCCAGTCGCAAGGCGACTCCCTTGAGTGCTCTGTACTTTACCGTTTTCCCGTACGCGAACGGGGTCGGGTGGCCGAGTCCCCGAGCGTGGTACTTGGTGGTTCTAGGCGCGACTCGAGGGTGGTTGAGGACTTAGCGCGTTGGTGTGAGCGCGTCACTCCTGCCTGGCCCGGAGGGTCAGTCGCGTGGCGAGTCCTGGGCATGCTCTCTTACTTGGCGTTTTCCCTGACCGCTCGCGACGAACTGGTTTTCAGTCCCCGAGCGTGGTACTTAGCCGTTCGAGTCGCTATGCCGAGGATGCGGGGGACCAAGGTCGCTGTGAGAAGCGAGGGCAGTTGTCTTGGTTCGTAAAACCAGTCGGGCTAGGCGACTCCAATGGGGCTCCGGGTTGGCATTTTTCGTGGACGATGCGAGTCCTGGAGTGATTCAGTGCTCTTACACCGCACTACTTAGCCGTGCCGATCGCTGTACCAAAGGTTGACTTCTGCATTTTAGCGTACCGCTGTTATTACGAGTGCGAGTGGCACAAGTCATGGAGAGTAGGCGCAATTTGCGGTAACCGTTTCTTTTATTTCATAGCGACTGGAGAGTACATGTGTGGGGTTCTAGGAATAGAACTTCCGGAGGAGGTTTACATGCCATGGTCGCTTGACGTCGAGCTCGCCGTCCCCGCGAACGTCGATGAGGTAGTAGGCGTCGTTGCCGAGTACGCGCCCGATAGCGAACGGGCCTTCCCACGGAGGGGAGAGCTTGTGCATGCCCTTCTTGTCCTGGATGAGGCGTAACACCAGGTCGCCTTCCTGGAAGGTGCGGGTTTTCACCCGTCGGCTGTGGTAGCGGCGGAGTCCTTGTTGGTAGATGGCGGTGCGTGACCGAGCGAGGTCGCGTTCTTCGTCGAGCTGATCGAGCCCATCTTGGCGGGCCAGCTCGTTTGCGGCCTCCGTATAATGGACGACCCGCGGCGAGTCGTGTTCGAGGTCGGTGGGCATGACTGCTTCGGCGCCGTAGACCATGAAGAAGGGAGTGAATCCCGTCGACCTATTAACCGAGGTGCGGATTCCCCAGATGACGGAGGGCAGCTCTTCGACACAGCATCCAGCGGTGCGCTCGAGTGGTACTTGGAGTCGCGGCTTCAGGCCGTGGAGGATGCTTTGGTTGGCTCGCTCCGCCTGGCCGTTGGATTCCGGGTGGGCGACTGACGCGAGATCGAGCCGGATGTGGTGCTCTTCGCAAAATTCGGCCATTGCTCCCTTGGCGAAGTTTGTGCCGTTGTCCGTGATGATACTGTTTGGGAACCCGTAGCGATATATGAGCTCGCGTAGGAATTTAGTGGCGGTCTTTCCGTCGCATTTCCGGACTGGCTTGGCCTCCACCCACTTGGTGAATTTGTCGACGGCGACTAGCAGGTGGGTGTAGCCGGAGGGGGCTTTCTTGAAGGGGCCTACCATGTCCATGCCCCATACGGCGAATGGCCAAGTGATCGGGATCGTTTTGAGCGCCGAGCTCGGTACGCGTGTCTGGTTGGCGTACTTCTGGCACCCGGCGCATCGCTGGACGATGTCGACAGCGTCGGCGTGTGCGGTGGGCCAGTAGAAGCCGTGTCGCAAAGCCTTGGCGACTAGGGAGCGAGCGGCGGCGTGGTGGCCGCAGTCGCCTGAGTGGATGTCGTGGAGGATTTTGCGTCCTTCAGCCGGTTGGACGCAACGTTGGAACACGCCGGTGACGTTGCGCTTGTGTAGCTCGCCGTCGATGATGGTGTAAGACTTGCATCGGCGAGCGATCATTCGAGCGTTTGTCTCGTCTGCTGGCAGGGTGCCGGTTTCCAGGTAGGCGATGTAGGGCTTGGTCCAGTCGTCTGGCTCGGTGATGAGTGCGACCAAGGCTACCTCTGGTTGGAGTGGGACTCTGATGTCGATCTCCCTCGGGGGAGAGACTGATGGTTTGGAGATTGTGTCGAGGAACACGCCGGCGGGTGGTGCGAGTCGAGCCGACCCGATGCGAGAGAGGGCGTCGGCCTCCTCGTTTTTTCTCCTGTCGATCCACTCGACAGAGTAGCCGGTGAAGTGGCCGCCCAGCTTGTCCACCTCTTGGCGGTACGCTGCCATGGTAGGGGAGATGGCGTTGCAGGTGCCGGCGACTTGCCCCGCGACGAGGTCGGAATCTCCGTAGCATCGAAGGCGATTGACGTTCATCTCCTTGGCGGCTCGCATGCCGTGGAGTAGGGCCTCGTATTCAGCCATGTTGTTGGTGCAGGGCGTGAATGCGAGGCGGAGGATGTAGCGGAGCTTGTCGCCCTTTGGTGAAGTCAACACTATCCCTGCTCCTGCGCCGTCCGCGTTCTTGGATCCGTCGAAGTGCAGGCTCCAGTAATGGAGGTATGGCAGCTTCTCTGGCTGCTGGGCCTCCTCCCAGTCGGCGATGAAGTCTGCCAGTGCCTGCGACTTAATCGCCCTTCGTGGCTCGTATTTAATGTTGTGGACGCCGATCTCGACGGCCCACTTGGCGACCCGTCCGGTCGCCTCGCGGTTGCGGATGATGTCTTGCAGTGGCGCTGAGGAGACGACCGTGACCGGGTGCTCCTGGAAGTAGTGCGGCAGGCGCCGCTGAGCCCTGAAGACCGCGTATACTAGCTTTTGGTACTGCGGGTACCGCTGGCGCGACTCGGTGAGGACCTCGCTGATGTAGTACACCGGCCGCTGAACCGGGCGCTCCTTTCCTTCCTCTGGTCGTTCGACGACCATCACAGCACTGACGACGCGCTCGGATGCCGCGACGTAAACCAGCATAGGTTCTTTGTCGGCGGGGGCGGCGAGTAGTGGTGCGGCGAGCAACACTTTTTTGAGGTCGCGGAGCGCGTTGTCCGCCTCCTTGTCCCACTGGAAGGTGGGGTTCTTGCGCATCAGGCGGTATAGGGGCATCGCCTTTTCGCCCAGGCGGGGGATGAAGCGACTGAGAGCCGCTACTCGCCCGGCCAGCTTCTGGACGTCACGCAGGCACTCGGGTTTGCCGAGCCGGGCGATCGTATCGATCTTTGTTGGGTTCGCCTCGATCCCTCGTTTGGAGACGACGTACCCCAGTAGTTGTCCGGCGGGTACACCGAAGGTGCACTTGCCTGGGTTGAGCTTTATCTTGTACCTTCGCAGATTGGCGAAGGTTTCCGCCAGGTCGGCGAGTAGGTCGCCTTGGCGAGCGGATTTCACGACCACGTCGTCGATGTAGACGTGGATGTTGCGGCCAATTTGGCTCGCGAGGCATTCTTGCATGCACCGCTGGTAGGTTGCCCCGGCGTTCTTGAGGCCGAAGGTCATGGCGGTGTAGCAGAAGGCTCCGAATGGCGTGATGAACGCCGTCTTTTCCTCGTCTTCGACAGCCATTTTGATCTGGTTGTACCCGGAGTAGGCGTCAAGGAAACATAACGACTCCGAACCCGCGGTTGAATCGATTATCTGATCGATCCGCGGGAGGACGAACTGCTCCTTTGGGCAGGCGCTGTTCAGGTTTGTGTAGTCGATACACATTCTCCAGGTCCCGTTTTTCTTCTCGACCAGGACTGGGTTTGCCAGCCACTTGGAGTATTTGATTGGCCGGATGAAGCCGGCAGCGAGTAAACGCTGCACTTCCTCGGCGATTGCTCGACGGCGTTCTTCATTGAAGGGCCGTAGCGACTGCTTGACGGGTCGCACTTTGGGGTCGGCGTTTAATTTGTGCTCAGCGAGCTCCCTAGGGACACCGGGCATGTCGGAGGGTTTCCATGCAAAGATGTCCCTGTTCTCACGGAGGAACTCGATGAGCGCGCCTTCCTATGCTGGGCTCATGCCTGTCCCGATCGTCACCGTCTGGCTGGAGTCGCCTGGGACCAGCTCGACGGTGCGAGTGTGCGTCGTGGCCTCAAAGGTTGAGGTGTTTGCGCCCGCTGAGTTGGGCTTCTTGAGTATTGTGGGGTCGTCATTGTTGACCCCGCTTGCGTATTTGGCGAGCTCGTCGGCGTGATTAGTCTCTGCCGCGATGACGGCGTCGGCGAGTTCGGCTCCTTTGGCCTCGCATTCGGCGGCCATGTCGGGGTCGCCGTTGATGGTGATGACGCCGCACGGCCCGGGGAGCTTCATCGCGTTGTACGCGTAGTGGGGCGCTGCCATGAATTTAGCGAACGCCTGGCGCCCCAGGACGCAGTGGTAAGGGCTGTCGAAGGGCACCAGCTCGAAGATGATCAGCTCGGTGCGGAAGTTTGCCGGAGTACCGAAAGTGACGGGTAGCGTGACTTTGCCGATCGGGTACGCCTTCCGACCGGGGACAATGCCGTGGAACGTGGTGTAGGTTGTCTCGATCATCGACTGCGGGAGCCGCAACCGCCTGAAGGTGTCGAGGTAGAGGATGTTGATGGAGCTGCCGCCGTCCATCAGTGTCTTGGGGAGCCATTAGTCGCCAACCTTGGGCTTGACCACCAAGGCGACTCGTCCTGGGTACTCGATGCGTGGCGAGTGGTCTTGCCGGCTCCAGGTGATGGGCTGTTCCGACCAGTTCAGGAACTGGGGGACGTCTGTTTGGGCCACCGTATGGACGGCGACGGCGCGGGCGATGACCTTCTTCTCGCGCTTCGTGTTGAAGCCTGTGAAGGTGTGGAGCGAGCCGGCTACTTTGCCGAATTTTCCGCCATTTGGCGGGTCGTCGTCGGTGTCCTCCCGCGCGTGCCGTGCCTTCTCGATTTCCTTGAGGGTGTGGCAGTCGGCGGTGGTGTGCGTTGCGGGCTTCCCTTCCCTGCTGTGGAAGGCACATGGTTGGTTAAGGAGGGCCGCAGGGTCGAACCTTGGCTTGTTCTTGTAATTGCCGCCATCACGCCGTTGCCCTCCGTCGCGGCGGTAGCTCTTGGGCTCGCGCTGTGCGTGCCCAGCGTTGGCGACGAAGTCGACTCGCCCGTCGTTGCGGCGCTTGCCAGTGAGGCGGGTGCCGCTGTAGCGTAGGTCGGTTCGGCGTCCGCTGTCGTTGCCGCCCGTGCGGCGTTGCCCTCCTGACTCGTCGTCGATTTCCTGGTTTGGATCCTCCTCGGCGTACCGTTTGGCGATCTCGAGGAGTTCGGGGATGTTGTCGAGTGTGCGGGAGTGTCGCTTGAGCTTGGCGACTAGAGGCTCGTAGCGGCACGAGGTCTTGAAGCAATGGATCGCGGTGTCCGGGTGGATGCCGACCGCGTTGTACCAGAGCTCTTGCCACCGTTGGACCCAGTTGCGGGTCGACTCGCGGGGTCCCTGGACGCATCGTTCCAGGTCCTCGATGGTGGTGGCGCGGGTCTAGGAGCACTCGAAGTGCCTGACGAAGGCGTCGCGCATTTCCTCCCAGGAGTCGATACTGTCCTGGGGGAGCGTGTTGATCCACTGCCTGCACGTCCCCTCCATCATCAGTGGGAGGTAGCGGGCGGCGAGTAGGTCAGTGTGACCCGCGATCCCCATTGCCATGAGGTATGTGTCGAGCCAGACTGCGGGGTCGTACGAGGAGTCGTATTTTTCTATCTCCTTTGGCGCCTTGAAGTTTGGCGGGTACTTCTCGCCTCGGATCATTGGTCCGAAGCACTTAGGCCCGAGTCGACTGAGCGACCCCATAGGTTCGCCATCGCGGCGATTAGTTAGGGTGTGCCGCAAGTCGTCGTGCTGGCGTGCGCGCCAGCTTTGGTTGTGGATGATGTGGGTGCGGGCGTCGATGGGTTGTCCGTTAGCGGCGACGAAGTTGGTCGCCGGCCGGGGATCGTTGGTGGAGAGTGCCGCGTTCGCGGGTCGGTGTTGGAGCTGCAGTGGCTCTGGTGGCGGGCAATTGAGGGTGTTTGCCGCCGCTGGGCGGCCGCTAGAGGCCGCTCTGCTTCCCGAGGAACGCGAGTATACTCGACCTTGCGAGTCGGCGCCCGTTCTTTGCTGCTCCACGGCCTTCGCAAGCAGGGCCTTGACGTACTGGATCTGTAAGGCGCCGTCGCCGGTGGCCGTGATGCTATCGGCTGCTGCTCGGCCTGCCACGAGGTTGTCCATCGAGGTGGAGAACAGTGGGAGGCCGTTTGCGTCTCGCTCCCGTGAGGAGACAACTATCCGCGGCTGGTCCCTGGGAGGGGTGCGGTTGGGTGGTGGTGGGGCTCCCATCGCCGTCGATCCTGGCGGGGGCCGGGCGCTTCCTCCTGGTGGCGCGTTCTCGCAGATCGCGCGCTCGGCTATGCGAGCCGGGTCGTTTTCATCGTCGAAGTTCAGGGCACGTCCTTGAACGGTGGGGTTCAAACGTGACCTGATCCGCTGCTGGTGGTAGCGTGACAGCTCCTGCGCCGTCACCTGCTCGAGGCGGAATTTTTCGCGCTCGGCCTGCTCCTTGCGTACCGCCTCCGCCAGTTTCAAGCGGAGTTCCTCGACCTCCGTTGCCGTGGCGTTAGGAGGGATTGGGGTGGAGAAAGGATCCTCCGGCGGATCGGTGCCGGTGGCCATGTAAGCCGCGGCGTGGCGACTGGCTCCTTCGCGGAGGTCGGCGGAATTCTCCGACCCGGAGTCGAATTCGAAGATTCCGAGGATGGAGGGGTCCTCGAAGTCTTCCGCGTTGGAGACCTGGGCGATGGAGCCCGCGGAAGAAGCCGCGGCGATGGATCCGGTGAGTGACGCCGGGGTCGCCGAGTCGGCGTCGTCGGTGAGGGCCGCATCTTCTGCGGCCGTTGATTTCCCGGCCACGTTGCTGTGGGCCGAGTTGTACTCGGAGGCAAGGCGGTGGATCGTGCGAACCTGGCTCTCGGAGAGCCGATCGCGTGGCGGCGACTCGCGGATGCGAGCCGAGTCCTCCGAGACGATGACGTCGGTGAGGCCGACGAAGAGGCTGATCGTGCCGATTGGCAGGATCACGCTGTGCGTGACGGGTCGCGCCACCGGGACGTAGCTGCTTGGCAAGATCTGGAGCATCTCGCCGATCGCTATCATGCGACCGGTGGCGACCGTCTCGTTGATGGGCAGATTGGATCTCGCCGCAGAACACCGGCCAGACCGGCCAGGCCCCACGGTGGGCGCCACTGTCGTGGGAATGGTCACGGCAGATGCTGCAATCGGCAGCGAGTAGTAGAACGAGGGGCAAGGGCGGCCAGCCATCTGCGGTGCGAGATGAGGGCAAAGACACATGGTTTTACCCAGGTTCGGCCCCCCGGAGGGTAAAGACCTACTCCTGCTAGATCGTATTATGGAGGTGTTTACAATGGGCGAGCTCGGCAGCTAGGCGGCGAGTCGCTTGGGTGTATGAGGGAACGTGTCTCTACTCACCCCATAGGGAGGTTTATATAGGCTCACCTCCCCTAGGGTTTACATATCTCAACCGATTCGGTTATAGCTTCGGTAATCGTTTAACCTAGTCCGACTGGGCCTATCTACTCGCCTGGGCCTCCAACTTCCAGTCGCTTGGTACCTTGCTGGGCCTTGATCCACTCGCCGTTCTGCAGGCCCACTCGCCAGCCCTCGAGCCAGTCGGAAACGTCCTGCTGAGTATACCTCAGTAGGCGTATCCCCATCATAGAGCTACATGCATTGCCATCTAAGCATTTTGATGACATGGCTTGCAATTAAAAAATGAAAGAGGGGCTTGTGGTAACTAACTATGTTATCATAACATCACACATTTCAAAATAAAATGAGTCTACATTATAATAAATAAGACTTTGCATGATACTACGCCTATGTTACTTTCCACTATAAAGGTAGTAACTTAGACTAATAACATATGCATGTCACTATTCTAAGTTACTTCCCACCATAACCAGCCTTATGGTTCAACGTTGTGTTAAGTGGGTCCCATGTGGTGTTTCCTGCATGTTGTTGTCTCACACAGAGGACAGGTCAATATCACGTCATGTATTAACTGTCAGTGACATTTTTCCTTGCATGTTATGTTTTGTACTAAATAATTAAGCTAGTAATTAAGATATGCAATGTGTTTGTTGTTGCCATTGTTTTTGTACCGAATAACGTAGCCATTGATTAAGATGTGTGATGTATTTCTTTTGTTGCTTTGCACCCAATAACGTAACTAGTTATTAAAATATGTGTGATGTGTTCTATGTTGTTATTTTGTACCGAATAATGTAGACAGTAGTGTGATGTGCTTTTTGTTATGGCATTGTACCTAGTAAGAGAGAATTTGTCTTTCAGACTAGGATGCTTCTCCACATTATTTCCATACTTTTTCATTACTTTGATAGAGGAACTCGTATGAGACTTTTTCCTACTCCCCCATCACTCCTGCTGCCACACTCCCCTCATCCCAATCCTAACCCTAGATCTTACAACACCTCACTCTCTCCACTATGAACCCTACATCGTAGACACCCTAGAACTCGCACAATCCGTACCTCCACTCTGAATTCTAGATCTCAGACTCTCCACTCCCTCTGTCTGAGTCTCTGATTCCCTGTGGCTGTACGAAGGATCAGCTATTGTACATAATATTCTGCCTTCTATAAAATTAAGGTACGCATTCGTGTACTCTCTCGAAAAAAGAAACGTTCATGGGGCAGTACTTTCACCCGAAATTCTCAAAGCCATCCCCGAGTCCCCACCATGCAAATATATGATCTTTGTTTCTTTTGTAGGTCGTTTTTCATTTATTATTCTTTCTTTTTAATCGCCCTTACTTTTCTTTCAGATTTTCCACGATGATGGTTCAAAAGAGCCTCACGGACGACGGCGGGTGGATCATTGTCGAGTTCTTAAGCATAGGGCATGGAGAATAACAAACAAAACCTCTTCATGGAGGAGGGCCGATAGATTGTCGTTGATGTCGTCGCCACATGGCTGGTCGATTTTGGATTGCAGAAAAGAGAGATGCTCAAAGCCTCCAAGAAAATCTAGAGCTATTTTGTTCAGAGTGAGATTTATAGTTTTTCTTCTTAAAATGAGAATCTAGGTTACTATAAGAGGGATGTCCAAGGAATAGTTGATCTCATTAGAAGTGGTTGTAGTGTAATTTACTCGTATTTTTATGTCGTAATTTCATGTCTTAATAAAATAGAAACTATTTGCATGGAGTTGAATGAGAACTTTATTATCAGTGATTGTGATTCTAAGGTGTACTTAAGATAGCAAAAGATTGCACCGCACTTTATTTTTTTAAGGCAACAATTTTTCGTTCAATTTTTTATTCATCGAGGCGCAATCGCTACACAGATTGTTTGGCAGATTTTTGTGCCAAGCCATAAAAGCATCATGTGGTACATTTTTCCCAAGGTAGTTATCTGTCGTGGATTTTGAGTGTCATCTTAACTCAATCGTGCCCTTTAGACTAGCCCCAATGGGCGTATCATAGATGGTATCATGCACTACATGCATGTAAAATGCTCATGTGTCACTGTAATTAATAATGAGAGAGATGCTAGTAGTATCATAGATAGATACAATATCATAGCACCTAAAAATAAAAAACTTAGTGTCAAAAAAATCTTATACAAAAATTTGCATTAAGATTCTACAAAACAATAAATACTATAAGTCTATGATACTATGATACATGATACCATGCATTATAAATATATTATCATACACTAGTATCATATGCATGATACTAGCATATGATACTCTCCATTGTGACTAGTCTTAGGCTTGTGCCAAAATGTTCAAAACTGCCGAGTAATGCATGCAAGGTTGTAGTGGGGCCACATGGGGAATAAACATGGAAGATAGAGAGCATGAGGCCTTTCACAATGGGGGTTTCTTAGCTCTTATCCTAGGCAATTTGCTTATGTGTCACTATAATTAATGAGAAAATAGATTGAGATTGTATCGTAGATAGTAAGAAATACCTCTTGCACAAAATCATAGGTAAAAAACGTTGTTAGACCAATCACATGCATGCACGTCTCCTAAATCATTAAATGTAGAGACACCATTTAAGAAACAATGCATTGGAGATGTGGTCTCTTAACCATTTATTTCTCCTATGATGACGTGCTAAGATACACTCCATTGTGAAAGGCATGAGGTGATAGAAAGCTATTGAGGTGGGTCTAGGGTGTGCAGTTTGCATTCCAAGCCTACGATTTTGCTAGATACCCCACATGAACTTCACCTATGTGGATTATGGGGCATATGCCACCATAACTCATCCTCTTAGGTAGATTGGAGTTAGATTATCCCAAAGTTCATTTTACTAGCACGTTCCCCTATTACAGGCCTTACCTGAAAGTTGCCATGAAATTACACACAAGTCCAACTATAGACAAGCCACTAACCCAACCCATGCCTATTTCCTCCCAAATATTCTCTGGTCTTAATAGAGATTGACAACTGGTAGGGACTAGGTCTCATCTCCCCGAGCACATGTAGAAACCCTCCTTCCTTTAGAGCAACTCTCAGGACGCCGTTCCCCACCACTCGCCTAGTCTACCCTCCTCCCTAGCCCTATGCACCCCTTGAACCATAGTTTCATCCTCATGATTTCCGTATTGCTACATCAACTGGTCTGACGCTACCCAGGGTGCCTCATGTTCCCGACCGCCACCGCCTCCGCTCAACAGCTTGTCTGATCTGAAACCTCTTCTCAACCCGCCTCCCGATCGTCATCGTTGACGTTCAACCCCACTTCGCGGCCTTCACCACCTCTACAAACCAATGTCGCTGCCCCTCGACCACTTGGCAATATGAGCTTGCAACCAAAAGGTGCATGCATCCCCCATGTTTCAAAACTTTTCTCTTTTTCTTATTTATCCTCTCAAGTGTATGGTTCTTGTTGTATGTGAGATGGCAGAAAATGATTCATGTCAAACCATACAAACTAATTTTTTTAGGGGCACCATACAAAATGATTGCATTTGTTGCCCGCACATGCGTTGATTCTTGTGTGGGCCTGATGCCATGGGAATGCGGCCCGTGTGGCACCACAGGGCCCGAAGTTTCCACGGGTCTCAAAATTTTGAGGAACCAACCTGAGTTCAGTACATCAAGATGAAAGACCTATTAATCGTGCCACCAGTGTGGACAAATGCCCACCTTTGGCCAATATAAAATAATTGGGACCTCAAATCACTACGGAAGAACCCTTAAAAAAGCATTGCGGATGAAAAACCATGCAAAACTTCTACATGTATGGCAAACCATGCAAACCTTTAGGTGTATGAGAAATGTCCCATGATTTTGTTTTACATATCGTGACACAGGAAAGAAGTTAACACAAGCTATTGGCTAAAGTATAATGTTCCATACTACCAGATCGATGAAAAAATGAATAAAATAAAAGTGTAGTCTAGACGTTTCACATTAACTTGTCCCTAATTTGGATTCAGAGCTACGTACCTTGATAGCCAAATACATTTTACTACTCTAGATCTTAGAGGTGTAGTGCATTTGGGGTGGAGTTGAGCCCTCCCAAATATTAAGCTAATTGACAATGCTCTTTAGGATCATGTGAGCATACAGGATTACCTCCCCAGATGCGTATCCGTTGATATTGCTGATTTCCCCGTTAACAACTTCCATTTCTCTAATATCATGTATCATATTCCATATAAAAGGTCGTTTGGATGGGTCAATTTCCTGGCAGAGTAATCCAATCTTGATGCATTTTGATACTTGTTGGTAAATCAGTGGGGTGTCCAACCCTGATGTTTTCCATCTATGCATCCATCTTCTGAGTACCTGCAATTCAATACAAGATTACTTAGAATAAACCAACATAATATTTGAGCTATAGTAAACGCCATTATATCTACCTTATCACGCTAACCATGTGGTAGGAGTACCCCTTTATAATGCCGACGATAATTTGAGATGCATACATATGGGTGTATATGAGACATGTAGTACACCCGGTAGCACTAGCGGAGTGTGCCTTAGAGGTGAAATTGGGTGACGACCCCCCTTTCAAATGTAGCGCACATACTTTTCTAGGCATATTTTCCAGTCTCACCGTCTTTTGTTTCCCACTCCCTCCGATTTCATAATATAAGATGTTTTAACTTTGTGAAGATAATGTATCTAGATGTCTTTTAGTGTGTAGGTTCGGATAAGTTCACTCCGAATCTACACACTAAAAGGTGTCTAGATACATTATTTTCATAAACTTAAAACATCTTATATTTTAAAACGGAGGAAGTAGTTAGCAATCAAGCATAGAAGAGGAGACCTCGCGCCTTTACTTCCCCACACATTGATTTTTTTTTTTTTTGAGAATGAGTTTGGCACATTGATGATCGCTTGCTTTGTGACGGGATGGGTGTTGTAGTAGGGCCATTGACTAACTTATGAGATTTTTCCTTGGCCATCGGTGGATGGATCTTGGGGTTAGCCTGGCAGGTCCTCTTTTTGTTGAAAAATAAAACTACAAGTCTTTTACAATACCAATTCCAAAATCAATTAGGAAATCACGTCTGGCCATAGTGGTGGATCCTGAGAAAAAAATTTCCTCCCTTTCTATGTAAATCCATGAGTAAAAATCAAGAAATTAAGTGCATTTGTAAGCTTGAAAATCATCTGTTGTTGTTACCAGTAGAACTTGAAATTACATGAAAATTTGGCTGCATAGGTAAAAAATTCCATAAAGTCTCAATTTGGCCCCCCACTCTGCTTTTAGTCACGCTTCTCCGGTGCCTAGGAGTAGGACATATTAATTGTTACGCACAGTTGTAGTAACACTTACGTGTATTTTACACAATTTAGGTAGTATCTATCATGTGTCAGAGAGTATGGAGGGGTAGTATGAAGTATATAAGACTATATAGGGAAATAAGATGGTACTCTTGGGTGTATGTACTCTCACGTTCAATATACCTCTTTATAATTTTTAATATACCCATTGCTAAATACTAGATACAGTACCTTAAAGTGAGCTTTATGAATAGATCACGTTTACCTATATTTTTTAGAAGTTCTAAATTCATATTCTCAATGTTGTATGCAGGATAACGGCATGAAACCGAGGGGCTATAACTTCTGATTCATAGTGAAATTAGATTCACACTACATCATGAAGCCTTTTCCACCAACAATTGAGGTGAACAAAGCTCAAAACAAGTAGATTTCTATAAGACATCCACCTCACGGAAACAGAATGTTGAACTGCGCTTGACATGTCTTTGTGAGTGTTGAACTTTCCTTGACATGTGTATACGTGCTTCTTATCGAACTTGTGTACTACTGCCCGGTGAAGATATATTTCATTGTCATGTTTTTGTGAGAAGTGAACTTCTGCTTTCAATGTGCACATCCTTAAACTGCTCAAGGTGAAAATGCGCACACTTCCCGGAATAGAAGCGTGCACTTTCTCACATACTATGATTTTTTTTCTTCACTTCCATAAGTTGAACATGTGTACTACTTTGTAGTGTTATTGTGTACTTAAAGAGATTTAGCATTAGTACTTCGGCAAGCCCGTTGTATCCAACAGCTACGGGAGCAGCACAAGACGAATAGTACTATCCAGGAGAAGAGAAATGCACGCGCGCGGGGACAAAGGCAGGGGCTGCATGCTCGCGCAAGGGACATATGGTGGGTAGTAGCTCGCGGGGAAGCGGCCGGAGTTTATTGAGATCGAGGGTCTGCACACACACAGGGACAGTGGCCGGGGCCACTTGCGCAAGCAACGAACGGGACCAGCTCACCCGACGTCAGCGGCGCGTCGGACAATTTCCAAAGTAAACGCGACAGCGGCCCGAGCTCCCTCCCGCCGGCCGCCGACGAGGAAGAAGGCAAGGAAATTTGGGGAAGGGTAGCTCTCCGGATAGAGGTTTTTTTTTTTTTTTGACATACTCGGGATGGAGGTTAGGGATGAATGGATGCAGGTGGGCTTTTTCGTTTTTGGAGCTGGATCGGGCCCCTATAGGGTGGTAGATTTGGTACAGAATAATATTCTATCATCAGTTTTAGAATAGTCATGCTATCTCTATCCCAAAGCTTTTTTTTTCTTCAAAATGGGGGAGACCTCCATCCCAAAGCTTAAAAACTTATTTTTTTTAAGTCAAACTATGAAAAATTTGACTAAATTTAAAAAAACTATAATATTATATAGATACCATGTGAAAATATGTTTAACGCTGTATCAAAGATTATGAATTTCATATTATAAATATTAATATTTATTCTAAAAACTTGGTTAAATTTTACATATTTTAACTTTTAAAATCATATAAGCTTTAAGCTTTGGGACGGAGGTAGTGCTCTATTTGGACAGAGACTGAGGGGAGAGACCACCAGTTGACACTTGCCAGGTAAACGAGCTCTAAAATAGTCTCCTACACACTACCATTGACTTCATGTGTAGTGTGAGTTTCTGTTCCGTTTAACTATGTCATCTAATACCATACTATGCAGAATACGTAGGTACTTAGAAATATCATAAAATTATACAAGGCAGAAAGTTGGGCTCTTCCTCACAAGAGACTATATATTCTTGGAGAGGTAAAGCTGACTTACATTGTTGATATTATTATCGGGGATACCCTTGTGTCCTGTCACCAGCTCGATGATTATAACCCCCAAACTGTACATATCCGACTTGAATGACATCTTGCCACTATGTAGGTATTCTGGAGCAATATATCCTCTGCAGAAAAGGCAGTTGGTTTGATGCATTATGGCATTAAAACATGTGAGAGTAAATGCCAAGAAATACAGTAGGTTGTTTTGGTACGTGCTTACAGTGATCCAAGACGGCCTTCACTCATGGTTTCTGACTTTTCATCAAGTCTTGATAGACCAAAGTCTGTAATTTTTGGGACCATATGACTATCTAGTAGTACGTTAGCAGGTTTCAGATCCATATGATATATCTGATTTTCCTTGTGCAGATGATGCAAACCTTCACAAATCCCTCTAATTATTCCATAACGTGTATCCCATTCAAGTCCCCTTAATTCATCTGCAGAATGAAAGAAAAAACTTATTGGGGCTAACAAAGTTTTCAGCAATTCATTTGTGCATGCTAAGTTGCACCTTTTTTTGTTTGTCCATTCTACCCCTCTTGATTTTGGGTATAGTGTGTTGAAAAGAAGTGGAAGAAATGAAATAGACGTAAGAGGCAAAGAGCTGCATCGCATGCACCATTGACGTACCAGTAATATAATCTTGTAGGCTTCCATTGTTGACGTACTCTAAACATAGCAGCCTTTCTCTTACCTCGGCGTAAATATGTCCTCTTAATCCTTCAACTTTTATGGCTGTCTCGTTCGTGCTAGCACAAAAGCCAAGAAACCGTACAACATTTCCATGGTTAATTGTCAACAGGCTGTCAAGTTCACGATAAAATAGCTTCTGGTTGATTGAGTGGCTGCTCTTAATCCTCTTTACAGCGACAATCCCATTTGGGAGGACACCCTGTTTCAGCTCTCGTGTGAGCATCTGAAGCATGCTTAGCAGAATTTGCAGGTGATGCAAAATAAAAAAATATAGAAAATTGTCCACGCAACACACAAAACAATTTTCCAAGTGTACACTACAAAGTATACACCCCTAACAGAAATACACCACACTCGTGAATGATGAAACTATTATTCTTTTCTATGAGCCGTTTGTGGTGTTTTTTCTTAGAAAACCATCCATTATACTTATAGTGTATGCACTCTGTTATTTGCTTTAGTGCTACATGGCTGCTCTCGCCATCTTTAGGTCCTATGTGCCTTACAATTAAAGAATGTTTACCTTGTAAACTATTGCGAATCCCCCTTGGCCGATTTCTCGCTCTTCTGAGAAATTTTCCGTGATGTTCTTCAAAAGTGAAAATGGTAGATCCGCTGGTTTCTCTCTTCCATCAAGTATACGATCCAGGAGCCCAACATGTTCCATATATGTATATGCTGTTAAATCCATTACATATACATACTTAGCAATGTCTCGGAAATTTGTTTGTTCCTAATAGAACGCGCTAGCAGGCAGAACTACAAGATGACTAGACTAGTCTTTCCCTAACAACTTGAAAATTATAGAAACAAATTGTCTATCGTAAATCTTTCATACCACCCAATATTTTCGTGGCAACACTATCCAAATATGACACCATGATTTTACTTTTATTACTTATATAAAAATTGTTCCATTTATACTCTGTATTCATTAAAGTTCATATCCTGGCACAAGTTGAGTAGTATCTATAAAAAGGTCTAGATATAGCAAGTTAGGAACTCATTGGTCATATGAGATGAAGCATTCAAATTAAAAAGGAGATGCATACCTGCTGGAGAGACTTAGCCTGTCCGCTTGTAGGTGGACAAACACAAAGCACAGAAGGAACTACGATACGAAATGTACAATGATCTAATCAAGCCCTGCATTAAAGAGATGTGAAAATTCATACTAAGATGTATACACCAAAGTAGTGCATACGAAAAACAAAAGTATGCTTGTCTTCCTACCGCTCATTGTTTAACGGGTGAACTCCCACTAGATGATGGACATATATAGTTGAGGATCAATGGGTTGGAACTCTGGATCCACATTGTTCGGGTGGAGATTCCAATAGATCTCAGAATTACTTTTAACATTTTGATGCAAATCGATGATGTACATACGTACAACAGATTTTGTCAACAATGAAACCCGCTGGTGAGAGAAGACGTGGATTGGAACTATGCAAGTGTGGGTAACAATAAATGCAACAAAACCGAATTTGAAGTTTCACTTTATTTCTTAGATTTGTAAGATTGACAAAGTCTGTCCTATTTACCCGCAAAAAGCTGAAAAAAGACAAAGTCTACAGGTATGGCGAGCAATAGCTCGGTTCTATATGTAGAGAGTGACACAAAATGCAATACTGTTCTATAATGGCAATTTCTTATTACTAATCAAATAGCCAGATCCATTTTAATCAAAAAGATTTTGTTATAAATCCAGAACAAGTTCATTCTCAATGTAATTCGAATATTAGTTTCAACAAATATCCATCGCTTAGGCTCCTTTTGGAACGGATAAGCAATCTATTACATGTTAAAATCACTATCCCAGAAAAAGGGCAATCTAGCTTTGATCTGTGACTTGGGATTACTATAAGAACAGAGACAAACTGTACTTAACAAGTCGCACTTCATCAGTTTTTCAGATCTAAAAGTGTCGGGAAAAAAAGAGAACTTCCAGAAACTACAAAGCCGAAGGCTGGTTAATAATTAGTACAAGTGAGTAACAAGTAGAGTTGTAGAACTGACCTGGAAGATCTGTAGGGATGGAGCTAAGCTGCTAGCTACTGTGCTCAGAGAACATCCAAGTTGAAGAGAGGCTTCTTGTGCTTGCATACATAGAAATGAAGAGAGGGGCAGGAGAGACGTTGTAAGTAAGGGCAAGATATATCCCATTGGCTATCAACTATAAGTGTAATTAAGAACACCAAGCAGACTGGAGTAGTAGTCTACTAGTCTTCAAAGTGAATTAACAATGTGAGATTAGGGTGATGCATGTGATCGATGGCCAGATCCGACCTCGGTAGCCACCATATATAGTCTCGGTAGGTGAGAGTGGCAATCAGATCGAGACATTAAATATGGTTAGATTGGTTTGAGTTCCAACTTCACATACTCGCTATATGTAGTACTCCGGTCCGGTTTTTCAAAAAAATAAAAATAAGACGGAGGTACCTCCGGTCCGGTTTATTAGGCACACACGCAGTTTAAGAATAATTTTGATCATTAATTTTGGTTAACAAATTTTATATAATATGTCACAAAAATTATACCATTGGATTCATTTTCAAAAGTAGTTTCCAATAGCATATTTTTTTAACATATATTATATTTTTTGTTAGGCAAAATTGGTAGTCAAAGATTTTCTTACTACGTATGTGTCTAATAAACTGGATAGGAGGAAGTTCTAAAAAAATAAGGCTTAAAATTTGGGACGAAGGTAGTACTGCAGATGAGAACCATGCATGTGATGCTTCACAGGTCCATCCAAGAACCATGGTAGGCGAGCACTAAAATATCGGAAACTTGGGCATAACCTGCTACCTAGTTGTGTTTTTTTTTTCGAAATGGGATGTGAAACTCCGTCTGCATCAATAAATGCTTACATCCTTTATTAAAGAGTAATAGTATTCCAGAGTTTACAAATCGCAGACTAGAGAGGATCGATATAAAATTTAACCATAGAAAATGTGCAAAGTAATTTGAGAACTAAACGTCTCGAATTCTACTAATAGGTCACCAAGCAGACAGGTAGAAAATATCTTGTGCAACCATCAACAGTTGGTTGCAGCAAGTAACCATGCACTCCCACCGATTCTCCAGTAGAAGAAAACACACGGAGACGGAAGGCAGCATTGGCGACCGGACCGTGTGAACAGTAGTGTCCTTTATGGCTTCTGGCGATAATGCCATCTCTCGGCCTAATCTCCCACCTTTCCATTCAATTCCCAAAATCTCCAACCATCCACGCTCTTATCTTCTCCTGATCCAGAACACCTTTCTCCACTCCACTCATACATCTTCGCAAAAAATCCCCACCAAAATATGTCTCCTAACCCAAAACTTGATGGAAGAAGAACAGCAACCAGAAGAACAAAAGGAGGAGGAGAGGCATCTATTGGTACGTTACTCAGGAGGAATGTCAGATCTAGCAACAACCCTCTAGACCATGAATCTCTCAGATCCAGGGCTCTGTAAAGTTCAAGATCATCAAGTGATTCAGGAACAACAGCTGGACTTTTCTCATTGTCTATTGATGAAAGTTGCTTGTACTGGAGCTACTCCAAGGAAAATCTCTTAGCAAGCCCTTGAGCAATCAATGGCAAAAGCTTGGAAGAGCAGCTTCCTTGCAATATCCCAGGTATCCAGTACTGTCTTTATGGCCCACTTTAGGAATCACGAAGACATGTTTCCAGTCTATTCTAGGCAGCCCTGGGTGGTGAACTCTGAAATCATGCTCTTAGATTGGTTTGACCCTCTTCACTCTACTTCTTCTAAGGAGGATTATAAGTTTGAGCATATTTTGGTTACAATCAGAGCTTATGGAATCCCTAGAAACAGGAGATCTCTGAACTTGTTGGAAAGCATTTTAAATCAAGTAGGAACTGCCTCGGAATTTCATATTTTGCAAGACAACAATCTTTATGCGAGACAGGACTATATTTGGGGAGTAGCAAAACTGAAAGTAGATTCTCCAATCAAGGATAGAGTTATTGTTAATTACTCGGATAACTCTAATGGCCTGGTGTATTTGCATTATGAGAAGATAAGGATAATCTGTTTATTTTGTGGCGTCATGTTCCACACTGCTCAAAATTGCAATCTAAGGAACAATCTGATCACAGAAAGATCAAGGAGCAACCAATCCGAGCTCCATATTCCTACACAGAGATTTGGGCAATGGATAATAGATGAAGAATACATTCCATCAGAAGTTTTCCAAGGCACTACTTTTGGGCACTCAGAGAGAAATCTGGGAATGTCATTATGAACAGACTCCAAAAATTATTTGCTGAAGAACCAAAAGGAAAAGGAAGAGATTCTGCAGATCAGTATCAAGTAAACAGTAGACAAGCAAACTATGGTGTTCAAGGGCATTTTAGTCATCCTGGAAAATTGACCAGCAGTACTAAGCACTCTCCTAATCAGTGGGCGCTTCCACACTCTTCCTCAGGTACTATGCTTCAGTCCTTTCAGCATGAGCAGGCAACAGGTGTCACTGCCAGAAACTTCCAAGAAATTGCAAAAGGAAGCAAAAAGGAAAGTACACATTCAGTTTTTCCCGGTCTGGAGAAAACAGGAGAATCCACACTCTTCAAGAAAGTACAATTTCATAAGGATTCTCTGATTCGCTTGGGCCTTTTTTGGGCTAGCAACCCAGAACTGGCCTGCCCCAACAGCTTTCTGAATATTCTTTTCCAAATCAGCAAGTGGGACATCCTAACGTTTCGTCTTCAACCCCAGATGCCTTTCGTCATCAACAACACCCTTTCCCAACCTCCTCGACTGATTTCTTGTCATTGCCTCTGCAGAACCTGAGCTCCCATCACATCCAGCAGCCTTCTACCACCCTACCCCTACAACTCGCCATGGATCCCTGTGCATAGTCTCCTTTTCACACTACGCCTTCTCCAAATCCCCACTCTTCCTCTCCAACATTGTATCCTACCCCCACTATTCCCCATCCCATTTCCCCCCCCCCCCCAAGTGCTCGCCCCTAGTCTTAGCCCCTGAGCCTCAGCCTCCGACCAATAGGGTCTCGCCGTGGCGTGATGGACTCCTCGAAGATCCGCCGCCGCAGATCCCTTCCTCCCGGAGTGAATCTCCCTCTCGCCAGCCCTCCTCACCAGCGTTGGTGCTCTGCTCCGGACACAAGGATCTTGGAAGGGACACATCCACTCCCCCACACATCTGTATCCAGATGGAGCCGCTGGAGAAGGAATCCATGAAGAAGCCCCGAGAAGAGAAGAAGAAGCAGAAAGGAATCCTGAAGGAAGAGGACATGAAGAATCAGGGGAATCAGGAGCTGAAGGAAAACTTGGTGCCTCACCTTCCATTGCAGAAAGCTGGGCTTGCAATCGGCCTCGTGGAAGCGCCCAAGGTAGAACTCACATCTCATCTTCTATGGGGACTGATATCCATAAGCATGACAGTTCCACTACAAGAATTGGTCAAAGGAACATCAGGCTGGGGAGTGGCGGGCCTAACCGCAGAAGCAGGAGCACATGGTGCACCCCTACGCTGCAACGCCTCGCAAATCGCCTCCAAGGATCATCCTTGAAGATCCAGCTGACCACTACCCCTGGCCTCTCAGGCCTATCTCGCCGGCTCAGTCAGATGGTTCAGAAGACTCTCATTATGGGGCTTTATCACCTCCTAGGATGGTTAGCGACTACTATGTGGCTCCGAATGTTGGTTTTAGCCATCTTGGAGAAGGAGGCCAGGAAGAGGACGGAGGTGAAATACAATCTGGAACCAGTCTTGGTGAATCTCAGTCTGTTTGCATGCAAGATCATTACAAAGAAGAACATGGCAGAGACATTGACTTGGATGAAGAGGCAATGGCGCCAGCCTCTAAGGCGCCACGGGCGCCATGAGGGCCCTGGGTTGGAACTGCCAAGGCATGGGCAAGAGCCTAGGCAGTCCAAAAATGTGCCATCTTGCCAAAATGATCTATGCTACTAAATCCCAGGTAATCTTTGTCTCAAAAATTAAATCCTCAAAAACTAATTCACATGATCTTGCTGCAAGGTTTAATATGAATGATGCTATTGTAGTGCCTTCTCGAGGACGTTTGGGAGGCCTCTGGTTGATGTGGACTGATGAAGTACAAGTCCTAGTCCACTACTACAATCAGCATATTATCTTAGCTACTACTATTATTAGAGGTAGCAACCACCTTTTTGGGCTTGTTTGTATATACAGTGACCCCTACCATAGAACTACTGAGCAAATCTGGGATCAGATTGCTTCTTTTGTGTATGATAATGCTAATATCCCTATTATGTGCATTGGAGATATGAATGAGCTCATGTATGATGTGGACAAAAACTCCTCAAGTATAAACCGTACTCGTATGAATGCCTTTCGCCTAATGGTTAAAAACTGTGGACTGTTTGATTTGGGTTATAGTGAACCGACATATACTTGGACAAAAAAGAGGTTTTCATCGAAGCCAACTTATGAGAGATTGGATATATGCTTAGTAAATGCTGAATGGTGTGCAAACTATCCAAATTCCAAATGTTTATAATATGCCTCTCATTCACAGCCTAAGTGATCATGCTCCTATTCTCCTCTCTACGGAAGGCCAAACTCGGAGAATTAAGAGCTCCTTTAAATTTGAAAATTGGTGGCTAAAGGAAAAAGACTTTCAGCGGCATGCAAAATCTATTTGGTCTTCCAGGACAAACTGCTCTTTCTCTATGAAGACTAACTATCTTGCAAGGGCTTTGAGAATCTGGAGTAGAAAAAAGAAGCCAATCCAGCAGGAGCTAAATGAGATTGAAGAAAATATTAAGGAAATCCAGCAAAGGCCATTGTTGGATCAGGACCATGCACTAGAAGAAAATCTGGTAGAGAGATATGAACAAAATCTGATTAAATTAATTGACTTTTACATGCAGAGAGCAAAGAGGAATTGGATAAAATATGGAGACAAGAATACCTCCTTCTTTCACAAGGCGATTGCAAAAAGGAGAAGAAGAAATACATTGTGTCAATCAAGGATGAGAACAATCTCCTCCAATACATGCATGATAAAATTGGTAATACCTTTGTAAAATACTTCAGAGAGATCTCTGCCTCCTCAAACCCTAACAATGGCAGGCCCTATCTAGGCACCAGTGTACCAGAGCAAAACAATGACTACACCTACACTATACCAGACAAGAAGGAGCTCCTGGACACTCTCAAAGAAATGAAAATAAATGCCTCCCCTGGCCCTGATGGTTTCAATGTGGAATTCTACTTAGCAACATGGGACTGGATAGGACAAGATGTGCATGCTCTCGTTGAATCATTCTTCAAGACAGGTATTCTCCCCTCCCATGTTAATGATACTCACATAGCTTTAATCCCCAAAAAGCTTGTCCCTCTGGTGCCAACAGATTACAGACCTATAAGTTTATGCAATGTCATATATATCGCAAAATCTCTAGCAAACAGACTCAAACCCTATCTTCCTGATTATATCCATCCTACCCAACAAGCTTTCATAGAGGGGAGACGTATAAGTAATAACATTATTATAGCCTAGGAGATCACTCACTCCTTTAATCTATCCTCCTGGAAGAGCAAAGCTTTTATCTTGAAAATAGATCTGGCCAAGGCTTTTGACAGAGTAGAACGGAACTTTATTGTTCGTGCTCTCGCACGTAAAGGGCTGCATGGTCATTTCATTAATTTGATACACGCGTGTATTTCTTCGCCGACATTCTCTGTCATCATTAATGGCCAGCCTTTTGCGAAGTTCAAAAGTAACAGAGGAATACGACAAGGATGTCCTCTCTCTCTGTACCTTTTTGTTCTATCTATTAATGAATTGTCTATTGAACTATAGGAAGCTATGACAAACCTTTCTTTAAGTGACATCACTTTTGGATCAAAATGTCCGCCTATCCATTCTCTACTTTTTGTAGATGATCTCCTAATTTGTGGAAAAGCGGATATCAATGAAGCCTCCACAATAAAAAATGTTCTGGACTCCTTTTGCAAGCAATCTGGTCAAACTCCAAGTTGGCCTAAATCAGGTATTAGCTTCAGTAAACTGGTGGATCAAAATACTGTTGAATCAATTAAGCATATCTTCCCTGTCCCTGAAATAGACCCATCCTTCATCCATCTTGGGCACCCCCTTATCCTTCCGAGCAAAAATAGGGCTGCAGCCTATAGCTTTGTTATTGAGAAATTCAAAAACAAACTCACAACTTACAAAGCTGACCATATGTCTCTTGCAGCTCGCCTTACTCTTATCCAATCTGTTTTTGCCACTATTCCTGTCTACTACATGTCAAATATCATCTTCCCAAAAAGCTTCATTTCAAAACTCAACACTATTGTTAGATCTTTTTGGTGGGCAGGAATCTCTCAAGACAAATCAAGCAAAGCTCTTTGTCTAAAAGCTTGGAAAGATGTTTGTGCCCCCCAAAAGGAAAGAGGCCTGGGCATTAGAAATTTCCAAGCCATCAACTATAGCTTGATCCTAATGGTTGCCTGGCGTAATACTTCCAATCCTGATGACTTCCTCCACCAAATTCTCAAAGCCAAATATTTCCCTAACACTACAATCTGGTGTCCATCCCCTAATACCCCAAAATCTGCCTTCTGGTCTTCCATTCTAAAAGTCCTACCTATCCTTAAAACACACTGTTGTTTCCAACTCACTCAAGGCAATATTTCCATATGGAACAACCCTTGGTGCAACCAATGGGAAAAGATCTATGAATGTTTAATTATTCAGGATAAGAACTATGTCTATCCAGCAAGAGTAAAGGATCTGTGGTGTGAAAATGAAAAAGCTTGGAATAAGCATCTTATTAAATCCCTTTTTCACCAACCCTTGGCGGATCAAATAATGCAAACTGCCATTATTCCCGCTCAGGAAAAAGATCTTCTTTGCTGGAAGCTTACACCAACAGGGAAATGTAATTCTAAGAGTGCATACTATGCCTGTCTACACTATCTACAGGATAAAGGAGAACCTAAACCAAGGCAAGATCCTGCAGCCATCATTAACCTTCTGAACCAGATTTGGAAATCTAAGGATATTCTTCCTAGAGTACAAACTTTCGCTTGGAGACTCCTGCAAAAAGCAATCCCTACAGGACAAAGGGCAGGGAAATATTCTAAACATATAAGAAAGTTCTGTTGTAGATGTGGTATGGAAGAAAATGATATGCACATATTCTTCACCTGTCACTTTGCAAAAGCAACCTGGTTTCATCCACCATGGCATATAAGAATGGAAAATATCACTCAGAATAACCAATCTCTAGTAGATGTCATTTTGTGTCTCCTAAACATGAGGCACCCACATGCCTCCATCCACAACGTTTTTATATTCCTTTGGTGCTTACGGAAAGCTAGAAACAATTGTCTTTTTGGTAGAGATCCTGGGAAGCCTCACCAAATCATTATTAACTCCCAATCTCTGTTAAAATCCATGCACCTTATTGAGATCCCTAGCAAACTGACTGGAGAAGCTGATTGTCAACAAGAAATTGGAAATAAAGGAAAGCACTTTACACTGGAAATCCAAATCATTCCAGACAGAAGCAAATATGGTGTTCACATCTACTCAGATGCAGCTTGTAAGAAAGAAGATGGGAGTAATACATCAAGCACTGGAATCACTGGAATTGGCATATTTATTCAAGCAAAGGAAGGAAATTCCCCTTTTCAGTTTAAAATTCAGGCTTCCTCTTTATCTACTACTATATCGGCTCTCCAAGCAGAAGCCATGGCCCTGCTTCTAGCTGCACAAATTGCAGGTACACTTGGAATAAAAGGAAATATCTTCTTTACGGATAACAATCTCTTGGCGAAGGCTGTTAACAGCAACAAAATTGACACGGAGTTCATCCACTGGAATTCTAGGATCACTCTAGCGAATATTCTGAATGTTATTAGAGAATCTAAGGCTAGAGTGATCCACATTAGTAGAGGTCTTAATCAGGAAGCCCACAAATGTGCCCATAAGGTACAAAGAAACTCTTCTTCCGTACCTATCCTTAGATGCTCATCAACAACTCACTCTCCTATTTCCTGTCCAATCACTTCAATGTTTAGATATAATTCTTGAGAGGACTTTGTAATTCATGATGTAAACTGTTGTTGAGCTTCAATGAAATATTGGTGCCTCCGGCACCATCAGTTTCAAAAAAAAACTATATGGATAACCTGCAAGAAATTAGTAGATTGTTTCAAGATAGAAATAATATATTTTTACAATTCCAAATCGACCAACATAAAGTCGAAACACCTATGTGAATTCTAACATCATTTTTCTTGTCGATACCATTCACCAATTTTCAAACACGTTGGTGATATTGGTTCGTGGTGGAATATTATACGTAGAAAAGACAATTCTCCAAACTAATCTAGAAAATGACAAGAGATAAAAAATGGTCCACGGGCTTTTCTGAGTCGCGGAAACAACATTTCTCACTCCAATCCAATTCCTTCTAGCAAGGTTGCTTCATGTGTGTAAAACTTTTTTTTATTAAGAAACCACATAAAACCATTTATATTTCGTAGGAGTTTCAATTTTCATAAGTATTCTCTAAAAAAATGTGTGTGCTCATTCATTAAATCCATACATTGTTTTAGATGTAAAATCCCCTAAAGATGTCCTCAAACCAATGTTTAAGGCACCGGTGGAGAACGCCCCATGTGTCCCGGTTGGTAAGGGCCTTTAGTCCCGGTTCCCCAACTTGGACGGGGAAATCTGGACTAAAGTCTCAATCTTTAGTCCAGTTGCACCACGAACCGGGACAAAAGAGCGTACACATGGCCGCTGCTCCGCGCAAAGGGGGGAGGAGCACCCGCGGGACAAATAACCCTCTGCCGTGGCCAATGTTAAGGATATCGCTTATCGGTAATTTATCGGCCGACTAAAAAATGACGATTTTTCAGCGTATCGGCCGATTTATCGGGCGATAAATCTGAAAATCGGACGATAAATCTGAAAATCGGACGATAAATCAGAAAATCGGCATATTGGCCACCCTCGAGTAGCGATAAATCAGACGATTAATCGGCATATCGGCCGATTTTTTGAACAGTGCCCGCGACAGAGATTTGGCACATTTCTCTGCCGCGACAGAGAATTCATTTTGGCAACATTTTCTTTCGCGGCAGCATTTTGACCACTTTTTGTGCTGCGGCAGAGAATTCATTTATGTTGTTTTATTTTTTATTTTGTGTTTTGCACTCATCAATAAAGAAACCATTATATTAAACAAGATCATCATGATAATATAGATCCAAGTGTCGAACATATTACATTCGATACACGGATTTCATGCACTACATACAAAATAAGCTCTTTGTACAATTTCTATTGCGTATACGCACTCGCATAGTATTCTCCTTTTGGGTCTAGGACTTCTGCATCCAAGAATCCCGCCAATTCCTCCTGAATTGCTCGTACGCGATCCTTTGGCAGAATACCGTCCCGTAGACGTTCGAGCTGATTTAAAAAAGGAGTCAACCTATATGAATGAAACTAAACACAATTTGATGATAATAAAAAACTATAAAAATTGTTTACGTACGTAGAGTTGCTCTAAATTTCTGCCTTTCTCACAGCACGTCTGACGGATGAACTCGCAAACATAGTATCCACGTAAATTATTCACTGGTCTCTGCGTCAGGCACTTTACGAGAACATAGTTCAATCAAAATAATAATCAAGCATGATAATAACAGTATCAAAACTAGAATCAAAGAGATGCGTCGATATAGCTAGTGGTGCTTACATCTAATGGTTTAAATGTAAGCTCCTCTTTCCAAACACCCCTAGCCTTCTTAGTGAACCGTTTCCAAGCGTTGTCCGGCGACCAAACACCCCTAGACTTCTTAGTGAACCGTTTCCAAGCGCTGTCCGGCGAAGAAAACGAATAAAAGAAGTTATTAATTACTTGATATCATAAAATTCACGAATGTTGCCGATATAGTGTCGTAATGATTAGAATTACCGCTGGAGAATCATCTGCATGTCCTTCCACGTCTCAAGGGGTTTATGTTTCGAGTCCATGAAAAGTACCCGCCCTTTGTCAGGTTGAATGATTAACAGAATATAGCGAAAGTTGCGCATGCATAACTCATCAATTATATACTTAACATCGAGTAAGCGAAATAGAAAGTGTATACAAGACAATAACACTCACTCAAAGTTTTAAGGAAATAGTATTTCCCTTTTGGTTTCTTGAAACCTTAACGCGTGTATGATATTATCCTTCGTATCCTGGGAGTTTGTTTTGAGATTAGCTTGATGAACCCAATACGGGTCAACGAACCCAATGTCATAGATTTGTCCTCTGCTGCATTCGAGAATCTTCATTCTGCATATTATAGTATGATTATATACATGAAATAAGCGAGGTGAGATAGCTAGAGACTAAATTAATTATAGAATTAGTACTTACAGACAATAGGCACTGATGATCGATTTGTCCAAGGCGTCTTGATTGAATAATTGAAATAGTTCATCAAATTCAATGGATATCATGTCATCTATTTCTTTCCCATAATGCTTTTTTGTAACCCTCAGCACTATCCAGTTAGCCCTGGCCTTTGTGGCATGCATGTACCAGTTATACAATCTTTGCATTTTTGTTGGAAGATTATTTACCTTCTCAGGTTTGACGAGAGGTTTGCCGTACTGGTATTTGTATGCTACTTCACTCACGAGGAAGTACTCTAACTGGGATAAGTACTGGGCAATACTCATATCTTGAGCAGCGGCAGCTTCTCCGTATTGTGCAACTACCTCTGGATCATACTGCTCTTCGGCCGCATATTTGTTCGACCCCACATTGGTATGGGAAATCACCTTGAGAGGGGCGCAAGACTGTTTTGCTTGTTCTCCGAGCTGGGCAACGGATTTCTCGCTTGCATCAGTACTGCTCTTCGAGGCTTGTTGTGCCACATGTGACTTGAGAATAGAATGCTCATAGTCTGATGACAGCTTTGGCTCGGGTTGATGAAGATTCTTTAGCATTTTGAACACTCGGGCTTTTTCTTCTTTGGTGCTGGGGAACTCTGGCTCTTTCGGCCGCCTCAGCTTAGCGAAAAACGCTGTCGTTTCCGCATCAACGATAGCCATAGTCTCCTCTTCAGTACAGTCATAATCTCTCTTGGGGGGAACCTTTGGTACTTTTGGAAGAGGCTCTTGTTTACGTCTCGGCGATCGCTTACCACTCCGCAGAGTAGCGGTGGTACGCTTATGCTTTTTTTCCTGAGGCGCCGGCGATGGCTACCGCGGCGGCGACGTCTGCGCCGGAGACTGGTGAGGCGACGGAGACGGGTGAGGCGACGGATATGGGTGAGGCGACGAAGACGGCTGCCGCGGCGGCGATGACCGCACTAGAGACGGGCGAGGCGGCAGCGAAGATGGCCTTGGCTTGTGATTTGGAAGCACGATACATTCCTTTGGCCATAGAATGGTGACGTTTGTTGCTTCTCCCAGTTCTGTCACATCCCCTTCACCTGCAGGGTAGTCAAGCTTCAAACCTTGAAAGGTGGGCATGATTTCATCTACCTCGACAACAGTGTAGCCCTATGGAATCGGACGACAATGGTAAGTTGGTGCGGGTCTAATTGGTAAGGCATAGCCGACCGCCACCTTCATTGATATGTTCATAACTTTGACATGTAGCTCGCAGTGTGTCATCTGTGTGGTATCATCCACTGGATGGCCAACACGAGCCATCGTCGGTGCACCATCGTCATCGTCATTGTCATCACCCGGGACCTCGGTGGAAGCCACACTACTTTTTCGATTATTCGATAGGCCGGTAGCATCGAATGCAGGTTCTACCACCATGTGCTGCTGAGATGGGCCGGTAGTACCTTGCTGGCTAAGTGCGTTAATTTGATCTTGTTGTTGCTTTATTCGTTCTTCAATTATACTCATTCGCTCTTTCTGAATATCTGCTTCAACTTCCGCCTTGTCCATTCTCCTCTTACGGCTTCTATCAGGATATTTCTTCCTCTCTTCGGAAATCCAGTGCTCCATGGTTGGGAGCCTATTGTGCCTCGTGTTCGTCCATCATGTTCCTTATTCCCAAGGGCGAGTGTGAGCTCATCATTCTCTCTATCGGGAATGAAGTCCCCATCTTTAACAGCCTTTACTGCTTTTCTAATCTTCTCGATTGGCAAGGGGTCTTCTTTATGTTGTATGGTATATATACACTTCCCTTCCGAGTCCAACGTGCCCACATGCCCGTAAAACCAATTCTTTGCACGTTCTGGGATGATCTTTTTAGCACGCAGTTCATCCTCAAGTTTCGTCCACTTAGGAATGCCAGCCCTGTAGCCACCTTGGCCCATAGTATGGTGATACTTCTTGTTAGCAGCATTCAGCTTATTCATTGCAGACATTTTCTTAGCTTTTTTTGATGTCTTGTAATTCACAAACTCATCCCAGAATGGTTTTAACTTCTGATACTGAATCTTCTCAAAATCCAGAGTCTTCTCTTTCACAACATAGTCAAGGTGCAATCTTTTCTTCCATTTGGTGAAACACTGGGCCATCTTCTTGAAATCCCACTCCCTGACCTTCATTGCCATGGCTTTGGCATGTTTCCTGGCATCCTCAACTGGATCCTCCGCATTTGGATCCAGCTCTACCTTCGGTAGGGTGAAATTAAGCATTAGCCTCTTCCATAGTAAATCTTTGGCCATGTTAGGGACATATAAACTTGTTCCTTCTTCTTCCACACCAATAGGCCTATTCCAATTGCGTATGGTGATCGGGACGAAGTCCCTAACAATTACTCCGCATTGTGCCACAAATTTGTTTGCGACAACAACGGGAGCCATCGGTTTGCCGTCGTCACCTATTTCTTCGATCATGAACCTCTCATGGTCTTCCAACTCTTTGGTTGGTCCTCGTCCGCTCTTTTCAGTAGATTTGTTCGATCTGGAGGGCTAAAAGAAGAAAGATCGTCGTTAATATTTCTATATTGACAGCAGATGATTAATTAATGAATTAATTATATTACATGCACCTCGCCGGAGCGGTCGTCTTCTCGATCACACAAGGCATCGCCTTCTCCCTCGCGGAAGGCATCACCTTCAACCTCAAACAAGTCGTCTCTTCCGGCAAAAAGAGGATCGCCCTCGCCGGAGTTGTTCAGAAACGTCGATACATCTATATTTTCTTCCCCGCGGATCACACCTTGGATCAACTCTTCCTTTTCTTCGTCTCTGCTGTGTGGTTCCATATTTTCTGCATAGGTGGAAAAGCGAATAAGTCAAAGCAGCTAAGGGAGAATGTTAGGTAGGATGTTGAGAGATAAAAAACCTAATTTGTAGAAACCCGAATATATACATACACAATAATAAAAATTAATTTACAATATTTACAATAATAAAAATCAACTAAAATCAATATTCGGGAGTTCCGAGGGGTGTAAGACCTAGTTTGGAGAAACCTCGGATGCATATGAGAGGGGTCACTTAGGTATACTATTTTGGTATTTTATTTATACCACGGCGTCGAGACGATTCCTTTGGCGTAGAGACGCATTCCAGCACGGCGGAGCTCCTCGGCACCTCGGCTTGGCTCGGGGAGGCTCTGAACGGCGACGACGACGAGTTAGGGTTTCTGCTCAAATGGGGAATAACGCGAGAAGGAACGAGAGGGGATGAGATTGGTACTGGGAGAGAGAGGGGAACGCGGTGGTTCTTATCCTTGCATCGAACAGCGGCAGTGAGCTCGGCGGGCAGCCTGCCGGCGTCAGGGGGGGGTCCTGTGTGCGCGTCGATGAATGAGATGGGGAAGAAGAAAAAGAGGCGCAAGCAGTTATTAAGTCAAAGCGGTTAAGGGAGAAGGTTAGGTAGGGCGTTGAGAGATATAAACCCTAATTCAGAGAAACCCTAATATATACATACACAATAATAAAAATGAATTTACAATATTTACAATAATAAAAATCAACTAAAATCAATATTACGAAGTTCCGAGGGGTGTAAAACCTAGTTCGAAGAAACCTCAGATGCATATGAGAGGGGAACATGAGCATAAGACTACAAAAGGGAAACTATGCAGCAGATAGGTAACACTAGATACTGACAAAATACCATATTGGAATCGATTTAAGAGGGTTCGGAATGCCCTGGCGAAGGCACATCGTCGAACCCACATGCACCTAAGGGGTATTGATGCTTCCTTATCTAAGCTAGGGTTTTTAAGTTGCTTGACAATGTATGATGATAGCTTAGATAGGTAGGTCTCAATTTTCTAAACATTTTGATATATTATTCATATTTTCTGACTTATAATTAATAAGTTATTGATTTTATAATATTTAATTTATTTTTTGAAAATATTAACCAAATGGGAATTACTTTTTATACATAGGCATCACCTAGCCGCAGTGGCTAATAGCGTGGCCCTAGAGCCACCTCAGCGTCCACGCGGGAAGGTGGGACCCGGGCTAGGTTTGACCGGGTCAGACTGTGCGCGGTCGTGACATCACGCCGACGGTGACCACAGATCGGCGGCGGGACAGCGATAGGGGGCTCATGGGACTATGCAGATAGGTGGGTTCGATGCAGGGGAGGATGACGAGCCTAAGGGTGGTGGCGCTGCTACCTGTAGGTCACCGGAGCACGGCCGGCGACGAGCTTCTGCGACGGAGGGACCGGTCTCACGCAGCTAGGACGATACATGGCGAGAGGGAGGAAGGGGAAGGGTCCATGGGGACCAGCACGCCATGGTGGAACTTAGGCTTGAGTCTACATAAATACTATTTGTGTTTTAATAGATCTATGCTTTTCCCCCACGTGTGTGAAAGTGATAGCGGGCATACCGTGTGTGTCACTTTGGCTAGATTGAATACTTGTTATGAGTTATATTTGGATTTGGATGTCTCTATGAAATTGTGGTGTTTGTTAGAACCATCTAGCGCTCAAGGTGACAGTGTGGGGTTATCTAGATTGGGGAAGGCGGACTTTGAAGTGTGCTGTTATAGCCCTACCATGGATTAGAGTGTCCAACCGGAGAGTAGTTAAGAGTAGTATCATGAAGAGAGGATAATTATATGAGAGAGTGTTCGCTAGTGAAAGTATGATCCCTAGGCCTTGTTTCTAAACATTGAAACACCGTTTGCATCTAGATCTGTTGCATGTTTGCTTGCTTCCAGTCTTTTCCTCCATGCCATCAGCTATTTTCTGGCACCGTTACCACTTTTATTTCACTATCACTTCGCCGAACTAGTGCACCTATACACCTGACAAGTGTATTGGGTGTGTTGGGGACACAAGAAACTTCTTGTATCTTGATTGCAGGGTTGCTTGAGAGGGAATGCCTTTGACCACTTCCTCCCTGAGTTCGATAAACCTTGGGTGATCCACTTAAGGGAAACTTGCTGCTGTTCTACAAACCTCTGCACTTGGAAGCCCAACATCTGTCTACAAGAATAGAAATGCGTAGACATCAATCTACTACTATAATGCTAAGATTGATTTTGATCCTTATGGTTGCAATATTTCTGAAGTGATTATGTTCCTACAAAAGCTTGCTAGAAGTCCTAATGCTAGTGATATGAATGTGGCTTTCACCAAACACATTACATATGCTATTATTAAAATTAAGGAAGAGAAGTTGAAACACAAAGCCTCTATTACTAGGAAATTAGAAGATAGTTGGGAACCCATTATTAATATGCAAGTGAATGACTTTGATCTCAAAGCTTCATGTGACCTTGGTTATAGTGTATCTATTATGCCTAGAAAGATTTATGAAATGCTTGATTTGCCACCTTTGGAAGATTGTTATTTGGATGTCCCACTTAATGATAATGCTAAAAATAAACTCATGGGGAGTGTTAATGATGTTCTTATTATGGTTAACAATGCTTATGTCCCTATTGATTTATATGTTTTGGATGTTGAATGCAATGCTTCTTGTCCTATTACTTTAGGAAGACCTTTTCTTAGAACTGTTGGTACCATTATTGATATGAAAGAAGGCACCATTAAATATCAATTTCCATTCAAGAAAGGTGATGAACACTTCCCTATGAGGAGAGAGAAGTTGTTTTTTGCTCCTCCTTTGAAAGCAAGGTTTGATGTTAATGCTTCTTCATTTGAAAATACTTGATTCTTGATTCTTGTGCCTAACTTAAAGGCGTTAAAGAAAAGTACTTATTGGGAGATAACCCAAAAGTTTTCTTAAGTCTTGGAAGTTATTACTTCAGTAATGACCTCTCCTTATCCTTTTTATTTGCTTTTTGTGCCAAGAATGACCTCTAATGAGAGGGAAGTAAGATTTGGGGAGTTGTTGTCCCGAAACAGATTTTTGTGCTCCATCATAAACATTCGTGAGGAATCTCTGTAATTCGGATTGAGCTGATATTTTCTGAATAAATCCCTAGTATGTTACCTAACTTTCGTTAGTTCAACACTTTTTTTATTTGAGCAACAGAAGTTCTTCAAAAAATTGGTTTCTACATGCTGGTCTGTTTTGATAGATTTCTGACATTATTTGCATTTGCTTCTTATTGATTCCTATTAGGGTTCTTTTTGGGAAATTGAGATTTTTGAGGGAATTGCTACAATAGCTTGTGTTTTTAATAAAAGTTTTGCTGTTCTAAAGCTAAACCAAGGGGTCTATTATCTTTTGAATAGACTAATGTTGCTAATGAAGATTGTGTGAAGTTTTGTATGAAGGAAAACTTTTAGGTGTAGAGAGAGAATGATGTAATGAGATGAGGAATGGACAAAAGGTCAAGCTTGGGGATGCCACCCCCGTGTCACCCCAAGAAATATTCAAGAGGTACAAGCGTGAAATCTTGGGGATGCCCAAGGCATCCCCTTCTTCATCAATAAAAAGCTCAGGTCTTTTTAGACACTTCGTTGTTTCATGCACTGTTGTGTTGTTCTTGGAGCATCTTAGTTTTTGTTTTAGTTTGCTTAGTTTGCTTGAATAAAGTAGTTTGGACCCCCGTTCTCGCTGTGTTGTTTCAAATAAGTTGATTGGTGTTCGAGAGGAGTAGAAAGTTCTTGCTTAAGTAGTAAAAGAGGAGCTTTCTTTGACTGTGACTTAGACTTTAGCATGTCATGCTAGGTGTTGTTTTGGACTTATACTTAGTGATTATTGTTGTAGCATGACTTGTTCCAAACAATTGGAATTGCTTACTGTGCTTTGAAGGAATCATGCGTTGTTTTAGCATACAAAAGCATAGTATTGTGGTATTCTCCTTTGATGCTCTGTTTGGGTTGACTTGGCACATGCTCACACCACGTTATGACTATGAACAAGTCACCATAGCCTTTATGATCATTTAGTCCTTGACTTGTTGTAAGACCCCACCTTTATAAGGTAAAGGTCCCTGTGATTGCAATGCTAGTCCCTGGATCAAATGCTAGCATCCACATTTTATGATGAAGTACACATATACAAAGGTCGTTGTTACATCGTCATTCTAGAGATAACATATTCTTTACAACTCAATAGCCAAAGGCTAGTATAAGAGTTCATAACATAAAGTAAAATAACTATAAGTCTTCATCTTCATGTGCCACAGGCAAGCATGTTGAGTGTAGACTCACAACCCTAATCTCCATCAGAGTAACCTGCAACATCATAAGTTACAGCCACAGTGGGTCAATACATTTGGAATTGTATTGGCAAGTGATACCATAGTAGAATAGTAGTTTCTAGCATCTATATGAATTTGGCTTAGTGTAGCTTAGGCTTGCTTTGCTCAAAATAAGGTTTTCCTTATTAGTTGAAAACACTAAGTTTTTGTTTAGCAAATCACCCAAGGAACCACCAATAGACATTGATGAACCTTTACCCTTGTTCAACCACAAGTTTTTAACTTAGAAATTAGGATGAGGAGATCCTTGATATCTTCAATGTCTTTGATGCTCAAATTGTTTGTTGTCGGGGACACGGCTAAGTACTTCGGTTTTATCCTCTTGAGAGGTGGTGCAGTTTCCCCACAAGACTCAACATGCATCGAGACGAGACCTTTCAGAAGCCTTCCCTTAGACCACCATGGACGCGTTCCATCCTATCACCCTATCACCAACTGTCCATATGGCTAAGTTATTACAACCTATGTGGTCAAGGCAGAGCCCATTTGCCATGTGGTTGCACTAGAAGCTTCTCAACACTAAGTATCTCAAATCCCTTTGTTCCTGGGTGGCTTTCCACAGGTGTGATACACAAGGTAAACCATAGACATGGGCCTTGTGTAACCACTCAACACAAACCATCGTACCATTCCACCCAGGTGATTCATTCACTTAGTTGTTTTATTAAGCAAAAAACACAAGTCATAGGTTTAGAAATATTTCATAGCATGAATAATCCACCCTTGTTTTCTACTAGCTAGGCTAAGCATGATAACATAACAAGTTTCTTAACTTGGAGAAAATTCTACCAAGACTACAACTACTAGGATTTCTCAAGGCATAGCTTAGTATATAGACTTAGAAAAATTCCATGCAAGCCCTATTCAAAATATCACTAGTGCATAGTCAAAATAATAGGACAAAATACATGAAGCACCACTTGCCTTGGTAGTTGGGGAGTAGCAACAATCTTCGCAATCACAATCACCACTAGCACCAAAATCTACACATAAAATGATAGCACCAAATTCACATTCAAATATTCAAGCAAAAATATATATGAATGCATGCAAATGCAATGAAATGATTTTTTCTATACTAAACAAATCAAACCAAACAGTACTGAACACAAAGTGATCTATCTAGAATCTAAACAAAGTCAAATTTGCCTCCAAACAATTTCATAAACATTTTATATAGCCAAAATAAGCCTATAATGTGTTCTGCAAATAATCCTATTTTTCCATAAGCATAATACAAATTTAAGCCCACGGTAGTGTAGGGTTTATTTTTCTGAATCCAATGATATCTTATTTGCATTTTTGGATAAACAGATCAAAAGATATGAATTTTACAAGTTTAAACATTCAAAAAACTTTTCTGGATTTTATTTAAACAGAATGCAGACACGCGGCAAGATTTGATTGGTCCATACCTCTTCGGACGGATTGATCAACGCGAGCTGCAGGATCTAAATGAAAACTCACGGGCCAGATTGATCGATACCGATTCGAGTAAGTGATCTAATCTGATCCCCTAGATCTAGATCTAACGGTGCTGGTTACTTCGACCATAGAGGGGTGGCGCGAATGGCCAGAGCGGCGGCGACGCTCCTGCCGGCGGTGCACTGGCGGCACTAGGGGGTGAGAGGGGAAGGCATGGGTTGTTACCGAAGCGCAGAGACGAGGTGGTGACGATGGTCGACGAAGTGGAGGCGCGGGCGTGTGGGGTCGTCGGGGATTCCTCGCCGGAGGTGAGGTTGGCGTCGGGTGCGTACGGGTATCATCGTTGGCGGCACTACAGGGCACGAGAAGACAAGTAGAAGGTGGCGTTAGATGCGCGTGAGGATGGTGAGTGCGAGAGCATCAACCAGAGAGAGGGGGAGGCTAGGTTTTGCTGTATTTTCTCGCCGGAGACGCTCGGGGCAACGGCGGTGCGAGCTCGCGTGTGGGAAGCCTAGCGGTGCCTAGAGCGTGGTAAATGAGGGGAAAGGAGCAGAAGGAGGAGGGGGTTAAGTAGAGGGGGTTGGGCGCGGGATTACTGCGGCAATAACTCGAATTGATTCGAAATCAGTCGGTGAGTAACAGGCGGCGACGACGAGGTCCGCGGGCGCTGATTGAGGAAGATGGAGCTGACGTGGCGGTGGGACCATGAAGTCAGCGAGGGGGGTGCGGCGTGTGCGGTGAGAAAAGAAAGGGCAGGGGATGTGGGGGAGCCGGGTGGGCTTTGCTGGGCTGCGAGTTGGGCCGTGGGGGTGGGCTGAGCCAGTTGGCTGGTCTGTTTCTATTTTTTCTTCCTTTGTTTTTCTTTTTCTGATTTGATTTTCTAAATGAGGTTTGAAAGCTCAAATCAAATCCAAATCAAGTCAAATTTTCACCAAAATTTTGTGAGACTATTCTAGTGTACAAAAGTGTGTCAAACACATATATTCATTCAAAAATAACTTTGGCCCTTTGAAAATAAAATAAAACCATGCCTCATATGATATATAAATAAAAGGCATAATAATGGTTTTATTTGGAGTTTTGGTTTGAAATTTTTTGTGCAAGACAAATATGCTATGACAATATGAATGCAATGCATGCTTTTGCAATTCATGAATTTTGGGGTGTTACAAATCTAACCCCCTTAAGATGAATCTTGCCCTCGAGATTCGGATTAGCTAGCAAATAGGTGTGGGTGGTCTTTCCGAAGATCATCTTCTCTTTCCCAAGTTTCTTCTTCTTCGGTATGATGATTCCACTGTACTTTGCATAATTTGATAGTATTAGTACGAGTAACTCTTTCTGCAGTCTAAAGAATCTTGATAGTTTTCTCCTCATAGGTGAGATCACTCTCCAACTGAACCTCTTCCAAAGGTATAATGTCCTTCAATGAAGTTTCTTCCATCTCCGGATGACACTTCTTCAGTTGACTCACATGAAACACATTGTGAGCTGCTGACAGTGATTCATGCAATTCAATCTCATAAGCCACTTCTCCTTTGCAACTCAAAATCTTGAATGGTCCAACATATCTTGGTGCCAATTTTCCTTTGACTCTAAATCTCTTCACACCACGAAGTGGTGAGACTCTAAGATAAGCTTTATCACCTACCTCATAGGTGAATTCTCTATGATTTGGATCTGTGTATCTCTTTTGTCGGGACTGGGCTATCTTCAATTTGTCCTTTACCAATTTGACTTTCTCTTCAGCTTCCTTAATCAGTTCTGGTCCGAACAAATTTCTTTCTCCTACACCACTCCATAGCAATGGCGTAGTACACCTCCTTCCATAAAAAATTCAAACGGTGCCATCTCAATGCTTGCTTGATAGCTGTTATTGTAAGATAATTCTGCGTAAGGCAGACTTTCATCCCAACTAGCACCATAGTCTAGGGCACATGCCCTCAATATATCCTCCAAAATCTGGTTGGTCCTTTTTGTCTGTCCATCAGTCTGGGTATGAAAAGCTGTGATGAACTCTAATCTTGTTCCCAATGACTCATGCAGTTGTCGCCAAAAATGCGAAGTGAACTGAGTTCCTCTATCAAACACAATACTCTTAGGTACTCCATGTATACATGCAATACTTTTCATATAGATCTTGGCTAACTTAGAACTTGTATAGGTAGTCTTCACGGGTATGAAATGAGCCACTTTAGTTAGGCGATCTACAACAACCCAAATAGAATCATATCCGGATTTAGTCCTTGGCAATCCGATGATAAAGTTCATTCCAATCTTATCCCATTTCCAATCAGGAATAGGTAGTGGTTGTAATAATCCTGCCGTTTTCTGATGTTCCGCCTTAACTCGACTACACACATCACACAAAGCAATATGTTCCGCAATATCTTTCTTGAGATTGTTCCACCAAAACCTTTCTTTCACATCCATGTACATTTTGGTGTTACCTAGATGAATAGAATATGGTGAATTGTGTGCTTCCTGCAGAATCAATTTCCAAAGTTCCGGATCTTGCGGAATGCAGATATGCTTCCCATACCACAAAGTACCTTGTTCATCTTCGTGGAATCCTTTAGCCTTTCCCTTGATAATTTTACCTTTAATCTCCTCTATTTCCTTGTCCAACTTTTTGTGCTTCTTTGACCTTGTCCAACAATGTTGGTTGAACATCCAAAGACATGAGGTATCCTTCGGGCACTATCTCCAATCTGAGATCTTTGAATTGGGCACACAGATCATCTAGAAATTCCCCTTTAGTAAGGCCATTCACATAAACCTTCTGGCTTAAAGCATCCGCTACAACATTTGCTTTACCTGGATGGTATTGCAAACTCAAGTCATAGTCCTTGATGAGCTCTAGCCATATTCTTTGTCTCATATTGATTTCCTTCTAAGTGAAGATATATTTCAAACTCTTGTGATCTGTGAACACTTCACAACGCTTTCCCAAAAGATAATGTCTACATGTTTTGAGTGCATGGACAACAAAGGCTAACTCCAAATAATGAGTAGGATAATTCACTTCATGAGTTTTGAGTTGTCTCGAGGCATAAGCCACAACTTTCCCTTCTTGCATCAAAACTCCACCCAATACTTGGTGAGATGCATCACAATATACTTGGAAATCTTTCTCCAAATCTGGCAAACATAATACTAGGGCTGATACTAGTCTCTTCTTCAATTCTTGAAAACTGATTTCACATCCATCAGTCCAGTCAAACTTCTTTTCTTTCTTAAGTAACTTCGTCATTGGCTTAGCTACCTTTGAGAAATTCTCAATGAACCTTCTATAGTATCCTACCAAGCCTAGGAAACTACGAACTTCCTTAACTGACTTGGGAGATTCCCACTCAGTTACAACTGACACCTTTGCGGGATCGACAGCTATACCATCTCCCGACATAATATGTCCGAGAAATCCAACTTCATTCAACTAGATTTCATACTTACTGAACTTGGCATACAACTTGTGCTCCCTGAGCTTCTCGATTATCAAACGTAAATGTTCTTCATGCTCTTCTTTGATCTTGTAATAGATCAAAATATCATCGATGAATACGACAACAAACTTGTCAAGAAACTCCATGAACACTTTGTTCATCATGTTCAGGAAATAAGTTGGTGCATTTGTCAATCCAAATGGCATCACGGTATACTCTTACAAACCATACCTAGTGGTAAAAGCAGTCTTAGGTATATCTTGCTCTCTAATCTTTAGCTGAAAGTAGACTGATCGGAGATCAATCTTTGAGAACACACAGGCTCCTTCTAGCTGATCAAATAGATCATTGATTCTAGGTAAAGGGTACTTGTTCTTTATAGTCACTTCATTGAGTGAGCGATAGTCTATGCATAACCTTTGACTTCTACCCTTCTTCTCAACAAACAGAATTGGTGCACCCCAAGACGAAGAATTTGGTTGAATAAATCCTTTCTGCAGCTGTTCTCCAAGTTGTTTCTTGAGTTCTTTCAACTCATCAACTGACATCTTGTAGGGTCTCTTTGCTATTGGTCCAGATCCTGGCAGCAAGTCAATTAGAAACTCTACATATCTATCTGGTGGCATTCCCGGCAATTCCTCCGGAAACACATCCGGATATTCCTTCACAATTGGCACACTATCTATGCTAACCCCCTTAAGAGAATTTAACTTACTCCCTTTAGATTCAAAGTTAGTCTTAAACCTAATCCGCTTCTTATCCGGGGTTGTGAGTGTAACAGTACGATTGGCACAATCTATTACTCCTTCATGCTTAGTCATCCAATCCATACCCAAAATTACATCCAATCCTTGGGAATCTAGGATTATCAGACTAACTGGAAACTTATACTTTCTAAATTCTATCACTAGATCATGACATCCAAAATTCACTATCATCTCTCCACCGGGAGAGCTTACTTTAATAGGACATCCAATATTTTCAGTTGGAAGTCCATTTTTATCAACAAATACTCTTGATATGAATGAATGCGATGCGCCGGTATAAAAAAGAATAAGTGCTGGAAAAGAATTAAGCTTGAACTTACCAGCCACAACATCAGATTCCTCATAGATATCTTCCACATTGATGTGGTTCACTTGTCCCTTCTAGAAAGGGTTGGGCTTGTTGGCTCCTTCAACTTTATTTTCTGGGCATTCATTTGCATAGTGCCCAGTTTTACTGCATTTGAAGCACTCAACCTGACTGATATCTCTTTTAGCAGGCTGACTTCCATTGCCATTCCCACTGTGGTGGCTCTTGTGTCCACTCTTGTGATTCTTATACCTATCATTGTCATTGTTGTGGTGGTGCTTGTTGTCATGGTGATGGTTACTGTTGTGGTGGTTATTATACTTCCCATGCTTGTGGGACCCAGAACCTCCACTATCATCACCATGAGAACTCTTGTGAGACGATCCCGAGATGTGTTTGTCAAAGTGATGCTTCCTCTTCCTGTTCTCAACCTACTTCATCTTGCATTCCAAGATGGTGGCCTTGTCACACAATGATTGATATGTTGGGACATAGGAAACAGATAACTGCAGGTTCATCTCATCATTCAGTCCCTCGAGGAATTTTTCCTTCCTCTTGGCATTAGTATCCACCTCATCTGGTGCATAGCGTGCCAGATTGTTGAACTCCTCAATGTATTCAGCCACACTACAGTGACGCTGTTTTAGATTGTGGAACTCCTTCTTCTTTAAGTTCATCACCCCTGATGAGATATGGGTAGTGCGGAAACCATCTTCAAATATGGCCCAAGTCACATCCTCAAGGGAAGGGGTGATATGGAAGTTATCCCACCATGTTGTTGCTGGTCCTTCAAGCAGATGTGCTGCGAATCTGACCTTTTCCTCATCAGTGCAGCCAACAGTGACTAAGTCCTTGTTCATGGAATGTAACCAGTCATTGGCTACCATTGGATCAGTGGTTCCCGAGAACTTGGTTGGCCTCAACCTCAAAAACCTTGTAAGCATGTTAAAGGCTGGTGGGTTGTTTTGGTGGTTGTTGTTGTTTTGATTCTGGTTTTGATTTGCCATGAACTGGGTCATCATCTGCATTAGTTGAGTTTGAGCTGTCATCAGCTGCTGCATCTCGGGATTGACGTTATTGTTGTTTTGGTTAGGATTGGCATGACGGGGAGGCATATGTGGTTTCAATAAGGATAAGTAATGAGATATAACACATAGATGCTAACATGCACAATACATCACATAGCAACAATCACATAATAATCAAGCACAAGATACACTTAGAGTTTGAACAACGTAAACAACAAGTTTTGGAAAAGTAAACACAATAGCAAGCCATCCACATGTTGGATGGTCATTACGACTCGATAAATCAAAAGTATGATAGATAGATAGATAGCCGAATAATCAAACTACTCCTCCATGTCGACCTCCACGTCCACAAGAGTAAGTTCGGCTGTCTCCATGGCTGACTTGTACTCCTCCACGCTGGTGGTCAGGGCCTCGACCATCGCACAGAGGGCTCTCTTCTGCGAGCGCATCCTCTCTATCACTCCATGATGAGTCTCTAGCTCAAATTCCTTGGCCTCTATCTCGGCCCTCATGTACTTGATCTTCTTGTTTCTGTCCTGAACTCTCTTCTCCTGATTCTTGAACTTATTGTCCTGGCTCTCAAATCTGGCCTCCATCTCCTTGACGATCTCGTCCTGCTCCGCGAAGAGCTTGTCTTTCTCCCTCAACTGAACCTGGAGCTCGTCATTGCTAAGCATGATGTTGGTCCTATCTGTGTCGAGGTGTCTAATAAGGCCCTCTAGGTCCTGGAGGTACAGACGAACTGGCTCAATCGTCTCTCTAGCAGCGCCCTCATACACCAATGCCTCTCCCTCCTTGTCACGTCTCCCGAACGGGTGGAAGTAGAGGACCCTGAGCTTGGTGGCGTGGCATCCGTAGAGGTGTCCGAGTAGCTCATGCATGACTACATCTAGTCCCTTATCCTTGTCATCGTGCATCAGCTTGAAGGTAATCTCCTCCGTGAGTGGCTCTGTCTGGCGTCCAGGCTGCAAGACTCTAAAGCTCCAAAGATCCTTCCTCTCGAACTTGGTAAGCTGAAGTGCCTTAATACTAGGAAGTGGGAGGTTGAGCACACTAGTGAACTGCACGATACGTGAACCAAAACGAGTTCCATTGAACTCCTCGGCAGTGCTGATCACAAAGCTAGGCATCTAATTCATAAGATAGAGAAAAATTATAACAATACAAGTAGAGAGGAAAACAAGATAGTGAAATAAAAAGGCAAAAGCATGCATTCAACAATAAAATATACAAGTCATGGCATACAAAAATCTACCACAAGCACTAAGGTTCAAACATAACTTAGACAAATTTTTGCGAGAAACGACAAGTGTGGTGGTCCAACTAGCGGAGTACGTCACAATTCTCACTCATATGCTAAGTCTATGATATCTTCCCTTAGACGTTTTATGGCGGTCTCTAAGTCTTGGGTATATTTCTTATCCTCCTTAAGGTCATATTGGGTGTTGAGCATTCTACACTTGAGTCTTTCACCAAGCTCCTTGATAGCATTCCAAGCTGCATTTCTTGCAGAGTCAAAGAATGTCGTATACATTTCTGAGTTGGTGCCCATGTAGAATCCCGACTCTTTGTGGTTATCTCCCTTGTTTTTGTACAAGTGGAGTTGCACCCACAAATATTCTTCTCCTTCATCCATCACTGTAAATCCCTTGTACACGGCCTCACCATGTATCCCCAAACTAACCATAAGGGTTTTGAGTTCTTTGGGAAACTCTGTCTCACATTCTAATGTCATGGTCATGAGTAGTCCCTTCTTGACGGCTTCGTTGATGGTGGCCATCTACAAATAGAGATGAGAAAGAAGATTAGAAGAGGTTTACGAGAAGAAAAAGACAAGTGTGGAATTTGCAAAGAGTTGCATTTTTCCTTAGTCTAAATCCAACTTAGGGTCATAATCCTACATGCAACACAATGCTCTGATACCATATGTAGATGTCCCAACCTGATAAGGTAGAGATCCCTATGTTTATAGTGCTAGTCCCTAGATCGAATAACTAGCATCCATAGTTTAAGATGTAATATCAAGAAACAAAGGTCATATTACAACTCATAACCAGGAATAAAATAATTCATCATCTTACATAGCTCATATGGCTATCTCATTACAATGCAGCAGATATAACTATATAGCATATGAAGATGAAGGACTCCATGCTATATAGTTATATCTGCTGCATTGTAATAAGATAGCCATATGAGCTATGTAAGATGTAATGAATTATTTTATTCCTGGTTATGAGTTGTAATATGACCTTTGTTTCTTGATATTACATCTTAAATTGTGGGTGCTAACTATTCGATCCAGGTACTAGCACTGTAAACACAAGGATCTCTACCTTATCAGGTTGGGACCTCTACACTTGTACTACCACTTTATGCTTTGATTAGTAATGTTTTGTTGCTCTGCGTGATTATGGACATTATTGCTCTCTTAGTTGGTCGCTCCCAGTCTTTTGCTAGCCTCCACTTGTATGAGTAAGCTCTACTCATGCATCCAACTCCCAAGAAACCAAGTTATTCCAAAGTTTCCACTATAATTTCCTATGCATGGTGTGTTACACCATTCCAAGTATATTCTTGTTTTCATCTATCTTCCAATTAAAAAGTATTTTGTCATGTGAAAACTTAGTGATTAAAGCTCTCAAGAACTTGATGGCACACTTTATTTTTCTTGCCCCTAATAAACTTGAACCAATCTATCATCTATGTTGTATATGCTTGCACTTATACGTTGGAATTAGCAGAACCGTGATGTCACGGGGAACACTTTCAACACCTGTAAATATCTACCCATTTGATATCATGCTCTTTTGTCTATGGATGTCGTCGGTGTGAAATGAAAGGGGAGCTTGTAAGTCCATGGAGTTATGCATGTGTGTTAGAGAAACGCATGGGCCGCTAGCCTAAGCCATACCTAATCATGGTGGAAACTTGCAGCATCACCATAATGACATCTATGAAGCATTCTTCTTATAGAAAAAAGAGATCGAGAAAAAGAAAAAAATATGAGAAAAAGAGGAAAGAGAGAAAAAAAGCACCATATTCCCATGGTAAATAAGAAGATTGGTGAGATGCTCATTGTCTGCTTGCCTTGTCATTTTGATTATGGGATAGCTCCTGTATCATGTGCAAGGGGTACCCCATTGATGGTTCTCTATGATACACATGTACTTACTATGACAAAAAATTGCAAGTAACTAAACTTGAGTAGCATGAAGAGTGGCCCTCGTATTCAAGGGACATGAGATTGCCAACTTATACTTTGTCAAGCATATACTCCATAGTTTGTTCACTTTAACCTTAATCACTTCAAGATGCTTATGATAGGGGCAATGAGGGTCGAAAGCTAACAAGTACCATAATTTTTGCAAGCTCTTTTTGAAACTTGAAATTCCTGCTTCCCTTTATGAAGGGCCTTTCTTACACTATATTGAGTCTCCACCTTCTATCCTTAGGCACTAGTTAAGAGAGTACAGTTTCCATTCTTAGTTCTATGTGCATTTTCCCAAAACTTATTGATTGATTTATAATGTTGATATTGCTTGTTCTTGAACTACTTGTATCTAGTCACCCTTATGAACTTTGAAGGTGTCCTATGCATTTATGTTTTGCTACTCCATGAGGGACATGCTGAATGCCACTATGCTATATTTTCTATATGTGCAACAAACAAACGTCTTTCAATGCATTGTTATTCATGAATCTTTTTTTGTATCCTTTCATGTTACAACATAGTTACTTTGTCTTATTGTTACAACTTCATCTTTCATGCTCATGTTTAGAGTTCTTTGATCCCAGCTTTCAATGCTTGCAAATGGTTTGATATTGGTTTTGATAGTGCATGTAACCTAAAAAATTATTATTTTTTCACTTACCTACTTGAGGACGAGTAGGAGTTAAGCTTGGGGATGCTTGATACATCGGAAACGTATCTATAATTTTTGATGTTCCATGCTTGTTTAGTATCTACTTTGCTTTGCTTTGTCTACACTTTGAGGTGTTTTTATATGTTTTCTGGTACTAACCTATTAACAAGATGACATAGTGCGAGTTGCCTGTTTTATTCTGTTTTTGGTTCCAGAAAGGCAGAAAATCAATATTCTCGGAATTGGACGAGACAAAAGCCAAAGTCAATATTTTACCGTGGGGAACACAGAGCTAGAGTACAAGATGGATGGGAGGCACCAGGGGGACACACCCCCTGGCGCTGCGGGATAGGGATAGCCACGCCTAGGGGGGTGTGACCACCCTGGCCGCCCCTTGCCTCGCCTCTTCGCCTATAAACACCCCCCGATGCCAAAACCCAAGTATCTGACCAATATTCCACGAAACCGTCTGTAGCCACCGCCACCATCGTCCCTAGATCATGGAGGATCTGAAGCTCTTCTTGGCATCCTGACGAAGGGGAGATCATCCCGGAGGCCTTCTTCTTCTTCATGCCAGGCCTCCGGTATGAAGTGTGAGTAGTTCCACCTTGGACTACGGGTCCATGTAGTAGCTATATGGTTGTATCTCCTCCTTTGTGCTACCATGTTTAGATCTTGTGAGCTTTGTTCATGATCAAGATCTTCTATTTGTAATCATGCATGTTGTGTTTGCGGGGATCCGATGGATATTGAGATTACTATGTCAGATTGGTTAATGGTTTTGTCTTATTGATTCTATCATGTCTGTGTTGTTTGTGATCTTGCATGCTCTCTGTTTCTAGTAGCTATCTTGGCCAAGTAGATGCTAGTGACTCCAAGAGGGGGTATTTATGCTCGATAGTGGGTTCATGCCTCTTTAATCTAACGGAAGTGACAGAAATCTCTAAGGTTGTAGATGTGTTGTTGCCACTAGGGAGAAAACAAAGGTATCTTTTTCATGGAACAAGTGGATTGTTTACCTTACACACTTTGCTTAAAGCAGTTATCTGTTGCTTGCAACTTAATACTAGAGGGGGTTCGGATGATAACCTGAAGGTGGATTTCTAGTCATAGATGCAGTTGGATGGCGGTCTATGTATCTTGTTGTATTGCCCAATCGAATCTCATAGGATCATGAATGTCTAGTATTGCATTGTTATGCCTTGCTCGGTCCTGTCAATTGCCCTGTTGTAGTTTGTTTACCCAGCATGCCATATTTGTTTATCTTAAGGAGAACACCTCTAGTGAACTATGGATCCCAGTCCAATCTTTACCATTGATACATCTTCCATTGTTACTGTTTACTTTCTGCAAACCACTATTACCTTCCACACCATACAGTTAATCCTTTGTTTTCAGCAAACCAGTGAGATTGACAACCTCACTATTCGTTTGGGAAAAGTCTTGAGTTTGTGTTGTGCAGGTTTCCAAGTTGCTAGCAACACCTTTGAGTCGTTTCCTTCCTCCTACTGGTTCGATAACCTCGGTTTCTTACTGAGGGAAAACTTGCTGTTGTGCTCATCATACCCTCTGCTTGGGGTCTCCCAACAAAGTGTTCACGCACTCATCAGGCCACACCGCTTGGTCGCGTGGCCAGGCCTGCCCCGCGCCTGGGGGGTGTAGCCGCCTCGGGCATCCCCTCGGCCTCCCTCTTCGCCTATAAAAAGCCCCGATACCAAAACCCTAAGTACCCGATCAATCTTCCACAAAACAGTGCGTAACCACCGCCACCATCGTCCCTAGATCGGGGGGATCTGAAGCTCTTCCCAACACCCTGCCGGAGGGGAGAGATCATCCCGAAGGCCTTCTTCATCACCATGCCAGCCTCTGGTATGATGCGTGAGTAGTACAACCTTGGACTATGGGTCCATGTAGTAGCTAGATGGTTGTTTCTCCTTCTTTGTGCTACCATGTTTAGATCTTGTGAGCTCCGTTCATGATCAAGATCATCTATTTGTAATCATGCATGTTGTGTTTGCGGGGATCCGATGGATATTGAGATTATATGTCAGATTGGTTAATGATTCTATCAGGTTTGTGTTGTTTGTGATCTTGCATGCTCTCCGTTTCTAGTAGATATCTTGGCCAAGTAGATGCTAGTGACTCCAAGAGGGAGTATTTATGCTCGATAGTGGGTTCATGCCTCCATTTAATCTGGCGAAGTGACAGAAATCTCTAAGATTGTATATGTGTTGTTGCTACTAGGGAGAAAACAATGATCTCTTGTTCATGGAACAAGTGGATTGTTTACGTTAAACACTTTGCTTAAAGCAGTTATCTGTTGCTTGCAACTTAATACTGGAGGGGTTTCAGATGATAACCTGAAGGTGGATTACTAGTCATAGATGCAGTTGGATGGCGGTTTATGTATCTTGTTGTGTTGCCCAATCAAATCTCATAGGATCATGAATGTCTAGTATTGCATTGTTATGCCTTGCTCTGTCCTGTCAATTGCCCCGCTGTAATTTGTTTACCCAACATGCCATGTTGTTTATCTTAAGGAGAACACCTCTAGTGAACTATGGACCCTGGTCCAATCTTTATCATTGATACATCTTCCACTTTACTATTTACTTTCTTCAAACCACCATTACCTTCCACACCATACAGTTAATCCTTTGTTTTCAGCAAACCGGTGAGATTGACAACCTCACTGTTAGTTGGGGCAAATTCTTGAGTTTGTGTTCTGCAGGTTTCCAGTTGCTAGCAACACCTTTGAGTCGTTTTATTCATCCTACTAGTTCGATAACATTGGTTTCTTACTGAAGAAAAAACTTGTTGCTGTACTCATCATATCTTCCTCTTGGGGTCTCCCAACGAAGCTCTATAGTGATCTGAGCCGCATCAGGGATACGACACTGCCGCTTCACTATGCAGGAAGAGGAGGTCTAAAGCCTTGCTTTTATTCACGGAGGTGGCGCCGCCCTCCACTGCACCAAACTCTGACCCGGGGAGCCACCAGGCGAGCGGGACGAACCCTAGAACACGCAAGATCAAGCTCCCAAGATCTCGCGTAACACCTCAAGTAAAGGGCAAAGAGCCCAACCCTATGGGCAGAACGCCCAGAGACCTAATCCTACATCTACAACTACTAGGAGGGAACCGAGCCACTCTCTCTTCCGCCGCCAGAGAAGGGTCGAGAGAAGGCTCGGGGAAAGGGGGTGACTCTCAAGGGGTTGCCTCTAGATTCGTGCGGGGAGGTTTGAGAGAGGAGGAAGGCGATCGAGCTTTAAGAAGAAGCAATTTAGAGGTGAGGATAAATGACTTTTAGCTCTGAAAGTTCCAGTGGGTCCATCATGTAATTTCTTTGGTAAGTATACTTCAATCTATTGAGATCTTGGGAGAAACAGAGACATGGACAGATGGGATATGACTTTTGAGAAGTGTTTGTCTTAGTTCGTCGGTGTGCTTCTTCATGTTGCAATTAACTAATTTATTTATATTATTGAAAATCAAGGTAAACATTTTGTGATTTTCATTAAGTAAGGATGCGTGTGAAAGTGAGGTAAGAAGAAGCATGTATGAACCATATCTCACTAAACTATTCTTATTAACTTATATACCAGTAAACAAAGTATATATAAATGATGCTTCATTAGATGCATATATACATGGGGGTGCGGCTGGCATTACACATTCAAGAGTCAACTGAATTGTTTGCACATTATTCGTCCAACAGCTAGCTAGATTACTATTCCCTTTGTTCTATAATTCATGTCGTGATTTTAGTCCAAAATTTGAACTAAAACTACGATCAGAACTATGGAACAGAGGGAGTAAATATTAGGTTTTTTTTTATCATTTCTGCCACTATGATTAACCTGAAACTTAAGTTTTTCATTTGACTGATAAAAAGTTCAATCTTGCCACTACTCCGTCATAGCACTCTTTGATTTTGACATTCCACCATCGTTTAGACCGTAATCTATAATCTATTTTTCCATTCCAGGTTGTCCACCCCTTTCTCTTTATTTTTTTATCTCACTAACTGATTGGATCAACATGTTATTACTTCGACCAATCTAAATAAGTATTTCATCACGCTATATTTCTCTGCCCATCCGCAATACGCCATGCTGCAATGTCTCCTTGTAAGTGTTAGTTATAACAATTTGGATCATATTATTTGTTAGTAGCTTACAATTGACTCACGATGCTGCATACGAGGAAGATCCACCGACTACACAGGAACACATGCATCCATTCTCCAAAAATTACGCAACTTAGTTTCTCTCTCGCACATTCACACCATTCCACTTTGAGAAAAGCAATTGATTGGACAAGAAAAATGCGACAATACAATTGTCATAGTAAATAGTCTACACTCAATATTCATGTTTATTTGTAGGCACATAATCTTAATGATAGGAGTAGTTATTCATAATGCATGTGCAGAAATTATGATCTTCAAACTAATCTTTCGCGCAAATGCTGGTGTAATCTTAATGGTAGGAGTATAGTTATTCAAAATGCATGTGCAGACATTATGATCTTCAAACTAATCTTTCGTGCAAATGATGGTGTGCTAGGATAACTAATGTGATGGCAAAATCCCTCATATAGGATTTAGTCATGATCCGTGATAATTATTTTATTCACTTAGAATAGAAAAACAATGAACATTTTAGTTGAAACATACTTTTTATATGTTGTGGCACCACGATAAAGACACTACCACTATGGTGCAGAGTTGAGCAACCTGTTTTGGATGTGGTGTTTCTTATTTTTCATTGCAAAGGTCCGGTTGATAGAATTTAATCATTATGTGCTCCATTGTGATTGTCGATAATTCGATTTGATTATTTTTCTTAGGGAACCATGTCATACTCTCATAGTAATATTTATAATGTTGTGTTGTAATAACAAGATAGGATACTAAGAAATACGAATTGTACCATTGATTATATCTTGAATTTTCTTTTAAATTTAGTGAGCTTGAGCAAGAAAACAAACAAAGGATTACATGATCATGTAGTCATATTGTACATTTGGATGACTATGGACTACATATTGTATTGGTTTGTATTAAGGGAGACCTATGTTGCATGTGCATGCTAACTAATAGCATATAGGTCCAGTCAATTAGTGAGATATAAAATAAATAGAAGAGGAGTCACTAGAGGAAAAAGGGCTATCCGTTCGCGACCCCTCGGAGCATTAGTCCCGGTTGCGCCACCAACCGGGACTAATGCTGGCACGCGTCCCGGTTGGAGCGGGCACGGGGCCAGGGGGCATGGGTCCCGGTTGGTAAGGGGGCATGCGTCCCGGTTGGAGCCACCAACCGGGACTAAAGGTTTGGCCACAGCCACGTGGCTTGGCACGCACCTTTAGTCCCGGTTGCTGGCTCCAACCGGGACTAAAGACCCCTGCCCCCTATAAATGCAACGCCCCAGCCCCCTCTGCCTCCACTCTGTTTTTTCGAATGGTGGAAGGTGTGAGGGGGTGTGCTAGTTTTTTCTCATGCATGCATTGAAGGTGTTTGTTGAAATGTTTGAGTGAATAATCCCGTTGAATTTCTCATAGAACAAAAATATAGAAGGTGTCCGAGACGCACTTGAGCTTTCTCCTCTTTATTTCCCTCGGTCGAGGTTAGCAATCTTATCTTTTCTAGGTCATTGATACAATTCATGTGTCGGTGTGAATTGGTTATTTCACTATTTATGATGTCCTGTTTTTTGATAAACTTACTTATATGATGCAGATGAACGGTCGGGAATGGATGTACGGTGACCGGCGGGTAGCCGGGTATATCAAAGGCGTGGATAAATTTATCGATGTGGCTACGGCAAACAAAGAGAATGGATTTATACGTTGTCCATGTGTTCAATGTCGGAACAACAAGGAGTACTCTTCCTCGAAAATCATTCGCGGCCACCTGATTATGAAAGGTTTCATGCCCAACTATAATTGCTGGACCAAGCACGGGGAAAGAGGGGTTATGATGGAAGATGGTGAAGAAGAAGATGATGATAACAACTATCATCATATGTTTCCTGAATACAGTGATACTGCAATGGAAGACAATGGAGAGGAAAGAGGTGAAGAACGGGCATCAGATGAGCCGGCTGATGAACTTGGTAGGGTCATTTCTGATGCAAAGCGAGACTGTGAAACAGAAAATGAGAAGTTGAAGTTAGAGGGCATGTTAGAAGATCACAAGAAATTGTTGTACCCAAATTGTGAAGATGGCAGCACAAAGCTCGGTACCACACTGGAATTGTTGTGATGGAAGGCAGAGTGTGGTCTAACTGACTCCTCATTTGAAAAGATGCTGAAAATAATGAAGCCGAAGTTTCCAAAACATAACGAACTTCCCGAGAGTACCTACGAAGCAAAGAAGACTCTCTGTCCTCTGGGATTAGATGTGCAAAAGATACATGCATGCATTAATGACTGCATCCTCTACCGCGGTAAGGAGTATGATAATTTAGATAAATGCCCGGTATGCAACGCGTTGCGGTATAAGATCAGACGAGATGACCCTGGTGATGTTGAGGGAGAGCCCCTCCGGAAGAGGGTTCCTGCTAAGGTTATGTGGTATGATCCTATAATACCAAGGTTGAAACGCATGTTCAGAAACAAAGAGCATGCCAGGTTGTTGCGATGGCACAAAGAAGACCGTAAGAAAGACGGGAAGTTGAGACACCCTGCTGATGGGTCACAGTGGAGAAAAATCGAGAGAGACTTCCCAGACTTTGCAGGTGACGCAAGGAACTTATGGTTTGGTCTAAGTACGGATGGCATGAATCCTTTTGGGGAGAAAAGCTGCAGTCACAGCACCTGGCCCGTGACTCTATGTATCTATAACCTGCCTCCTTGGTTGTGCATGAAGCGTAAGTTCATTATGATGCCAGTGCTCATCCAAGGCCCGAAGCAACCGGGCAACGACATTGATGTGTACCTTAGGCCATTAGTTGAAGAACTCTTACAGTTGTGGGGCAAACCAGGTGTACGTGCATGGGATGAGAACAAACAGGAGCCATTTAATCTACGAGGGTTGTTATTCGTAACTGAAGGGTTTCGCGGCATAGTAAATCAAAATTTTCTACGGATGCGAACAGAGGGAAAGCCAAGATCTAATCTAGGAGATACAATCAACTAGAGAGATTGGATTAGATCTTCATACCCTTGAAGATTCGCACAGCGGAACGTTCGTCGGAACGTGGGTGATGTAGTCGTACTCGCTTCTCCTCCTCGTGATCCGATCCGATCTAGCACCACAAGTGGCGGTGCCTCCGTGAGATGCACACGTGCATCACCTCGACGTCTCCTCCTTCCTCGGACCAGCAAGTATGGTGGAGAGATAGATTGGATCTACAACACGACGGCGTGGTGTATATGGTGGAGAATTTCTGCAGCAGGGCTTCGCCTACAAACAGTCGGGAGGGAGAGAGGAAAGCTAGCAAGGAGGCTAGCGTTTGGAGGAGAGGTGTAGGGGTTTGGTGTGCCCCCACCCCTCTTTATATAGAGGGGGGCGCAGCCCTAGCCCCTCCCCCAACCCCAAAGGATAAGGAGTGGGGGGCATGGACTCTCCCCTCTTCTAGAAACCCTATCTCTAGTTTAAACGATTTAAACTCTCTAGGATCGGCTGGGACCTATGGGGCCTTGTGCGCCTGGCCCAATGCGGACAGGACACTCCCTCATAGGCCCATGCCCCCTCCCGGAAGGTGGGGCCACGTTGGTCCCCTTCCGGAAGGTTCTAGAAGCTTCCGGTACAATACCGATTAACCCGGAACAATTCCGAACTCCAAAAACTGCACTGCCTTATATGAATCTTATTCTCCGGACCACTCCGGAACCTCTCGTGATATCCCGGATCCCATCCGAGACTCCGAACAAAAATTCATAAACCAATTATCCAATCTATCCTAGCGTCGAGACACGTTAAGTGTGTGACCCTGCGGGTTCGAGAATATGCAGACATGATCTTCTATCAATAATCAACAGCGGGGTCTAGGCACCCATATTGACTCCCACACATTCATCGATGATCATATCGGATGAACCACGATGTCAGGATTCAAACAATCCCATATATATATTCCCTTCGTCTCGCGATATTTTACTTGCCCGAGATTCGATCGTCGGTACCGTCATACCTAGTTCAATCTCGTTCACAGCAAGTACTTTACTCGTTCCGTAATCCGATATCACTTTGTGATTAACTCCTTAACCACATGCTTGCAAGCGGTTTTGATATCGATTACCGAGTGGGCCCGAAGTATATCTCTCCGACTTGGGAGGGACAAATCCCATCTCGATAAATACAACCCAACAGATACTTTCCGATCACCTGAGAGACACCTTTATGATCACCCTCTCATAGGATGACGTTTGATGACCTCAAAGCTTTCTTCTGATACCAGGGAGTTGTATTATCTCATGGTCTAAGGAATACAATATTTGACATAGGAAAAGCTTCGCAAAGATGAACACGATGAAACGATCTAATTGCTTTGCTTAGTTTGGGTCTGTCCATCATATTATTCTCCAATGATATGATCTCATTATCAATTGACAACTCATGTCTATGGTTAGGAAACCTTAACCATCATTGATCAATGAGCTAGTCCATAGAGGCGTACTAGGGACACGGTGTTGTTCACAAACCACACAAGTATTAAAGTTTCCGCTTAATACAATTCTAGCATGGAATATAAACTTTATCATGAACAAGAATTATAATAATAACATCTTTATTATTGCCTCTAGGGCATAATTCCAACAGTCTCCCACTTGCACTAGAGTCAATAATCTAGTTTACATTTGGCAACAATCTCACACCCATGGCACTGAGGTGCTGATCATGTTTTACACGTGGAAGAGGTTTAGTCAATGGATCTGCGACATTCAGATCTGTATGTACTTTGCTAATCTTCAGATCTCCATCTGCAATATAATCTCGGATTATATTAAACTTGCGGTTGATATGCTTGGTCTTTGGATGATATCTTGGTTCCTTAGCGAGTGCTATGGCGCCAGTGTTGTCACACAATATCTCAAGTGGGTCCAATGCACTTGGAACCACGCCAAGCTCAGTGATGAAGTTTCTGATCCAAACTCCTTCACTTGACGCTTCTGCAGTAGCCATGTATTCCGCTTCTACTGTAGATCCCGCGATCACGCTTTGCTTGCAGCTTCTCCAGCTCACAGCTCCTCCATTCAAAATATAAATGTATCCTGTCTGAGATTTGGAATCATCCTTGTCGGTGTCAAAACTAGCGTCGACGTAACCTTTTACGACAAGCTGTTCATCACCCCCATAGACTAAGAACATTTCTTTAGTCCTATTTAGGTACTTTAGGATGTTCTTCACGGCTGTCCAGTGTTCCACTCCTGGATCACTTTGATATCTACTCGTCAAACTAAGAGCATTGGACACATCCGGTCTAGTACACAGCATGGCATACATGATAGAACCTATGGCCGAGGCATAAGGCACTTTGCTCATAGCTTCCTTATCATTTACCGTAGCTGGACACTAAGCCTTGATCAATATCTTACCTGACAACATAGGCACTGAACCTTTCTTTGCCTTATCCATTCTGAACCTTTTCAGAACTTTTTCTAGGTATGTACTCTGGCTTAAAGCTATCAGGCGTCTTTGTCTATCTCTATAGATCTTGATGCCCAATATATAAGCAGCTTCACCTAGGTCTTTCATTGAAAAACACTTGTTCAAATAACTCTTCACATCGTTAAGCATGTTGATGTCATTTCCGATAATCAATATGTCATCCACATATAGTACCAGAAACGTCACCGAGCACCCACTCACTTTCTTGTAGATACAAGCTTCGTAGCAATTTGGAACAAATCCAAAGCTCTTGATCACTTGATCAAAACGAAGGTTCCAACTCCGAGATGCTTGCTTCAGTCCATAAATGGAACGCTGAAGTTTGCATACTTTACTAGCATCCTTAGGATCGACAAAACCTTCGGGTTGCATCATATACAACTCTTCATCAATGTTCCCATTGAGGAAAGCAGTCTTGACATCCATCTGCCATATGTCATAATCATGAAACGTAGCAATTGCTAATAAAATCCGAATGGACTTAAACATCGCTACGGGAGAGAAAGTCTCATCGTAGTCAACACCTTGAACTTGTCGAAAACCTTTTGCGACAAGCCGTGATTTATAGACGGTAACATTACCATCCTGTTATCGCCATATTTTGGCCAAAGACGAAGATGGGCCGTGATCAAGATGGGCTTGGAAGATACGTATATTCAACGTGTTGTTGAATCGGCCTTGTGCGTGGATTTGGGCTAAATTGCCCGTGTATCTTGTATCATAGTAGGTTTCGTTTCAGTTTAGGTTCCGTTTCAGTTTAGGTAAAGATAGAGTTGTAGAGTTATTCCAAAGATAGAAAGTCTCCGGACTATAAATATGTACCTAAGGTTATCAAGAAAAGGAGGACAACCACGTTCACAACAAACACAATCTCGGCGCATCGCCACCCCTTGTTTCTAGGGTTTCTTTCGGGTAAGTGTCATGCTGCCTAGATCGCATCTTGCGATCTAGGCAGTATTTTTACTTATGCGTTATTTGGTGTTACTCGTACTGAAGCCTTGTTGATGGCGAGTAACACTACTATCATAGATTTATTGAGGCTAGCATCGGTGCTCTTCGTTATAATTGTTTAAGTTATGCTACCTCTAGTTACCTCGCTACCTTTGCACCTTTTCCCAAGTGCAAGGGTAGCATCTTGCTTGATCTTTATTTAGCTGATTCGATCTGTTATGGTTATGCCTTGTTCGTCAAGGTTTAGTTTGATATCTACGTAGTCAGGCCTTGCAAACGGGTTGAACGATCCAGTAGTACGTAAGGACGTGGTTTGCTAGTTCTAGAGAAGTTGTTCCGGTAATTGACTTTATGTCGGTTGTTAGGCCTCTTCTAGGATTAGTTTTCTATCATATTTTGTATCTACCAGGCTCAATTACGTGTAGGACGTTCCAGTTACGTAGTGAAAACGTTAAACTGTCGTAGATCGATTTAACTTGTAATGATAAAGCAAAACCCCATGTTATCGTAAATCTAATGCAGAACCATGGGATAATCGGCTCTAGGAGCCGATTCACAGGGAAACCTGGGAGCCGGTCACGGCTCGAATTTTACGTATACTTGTTTACCATGCAGGAAATCAATCGGAGCAATCCTTCACCTTCCTGACCAGGTATAGGTCAGGTGGCACGCCCTCGAACCAAGCCAGGACGTGTGCCGGAGTTTTGCGGGCCGTTGCCCGAGGGACTAGGGCCCACCAGCAGTTCTGGGAGCCTCCCGGCTCTTCGTGTTGCTCGTCGCTGCTCGCCGGTGAGTTTTGGCAGGCAACACATTCTGGCACGCCCGGTGGGACCTTCAACAACATCTGCATCAACATCCGACGCTGAGATGGGGGACAGACCAGTCACGTACGACGAGCTGCCTGAGGAGCACAAGGTGAAGTATGACGAGATCAAAACTCTCTTCGAAGCCGACCTCATCGGCTCTTTTGAGAGGACCCGTAAGCATGGCATCAAGTGGAGGGGGTTCTCACCCGAGGGTGCTCTTGATGAGGTGGATCTGTCTGTTCCTTCAGAGGAGCGCACCAGAGCTCTGCGACAGGAGGTCAACTACATGGTGGCTCATTCTCTTCACCGCCATTCTGAGAGCCTGGTGAACGCTTTTGAGCGGATCGCAGTTCGCGTAGTTCAGGAGATCATGAAACATCAGTATTCTCCGACGGGGCCTACTCTGGGGACTCACCAGGGAGAAAGACCGCTCCAGGCCAGGCCACCACTGCCATTCACACTTGCAGCTCCGGAGCCGCCAGGGGCAGCGGCGTACGTCGTCTACAAGGTCGGAGGCGACCGAGGCGATTGCCAGTTCCTGTTTGAACCACCTAAAGAAATCCCACATGGATATGTGTGCACTTACGTGCCGGACTGCAATAACCTGACACGCACCAACCAGATTGCAACCGCAGGGATTTCTGCGGCAGGAGTTCCTGGAGCTGGGGTTTCAGTAGGCGTTCCTGGAGCAGCGATGCCCGGGATGGACGCCGACAAACAGGCGTGGCTAGCCAAGTATGCCACTGGAACGAGTCATGAGAATCTAGCCCCTGCAGCTCAAACAGTGGAGCAAATCCGTACCATCTTGAGAGACCAGTTCGGCTTCGTGCCGAAGAGAAGGACAATCGGCTATTCAAAGCCGTACCCCAATGAGTTTGATCTGATCCCGCTGCCTCCCAAGTATCGGCTCCCTGAGTTCTCAAGGTTCAGCGGATCAGAAGGATCGAGCTCGATCGAGCACGTGAGCCGATACCTGGCACAGTTGGGCATGATTTCAGCATCGGATCAGCTGCGCGTAAGGTTCTTTGCGCAATCTCTGACAGGGCCAGCTTTTGGATGGTACACCTCGCTGCCACCTGATTCGATTTAGACCTGGAAGCAACTAGAAGAGCAGTTCCACATTCAGTATCATTCAGAGGCTACCGAGGCTGGCATTGCAGACCTTGCGCAGGTGCGGCAGAAGCGGGGAGAAACTGTAGCCGAGTACATCCAGCGCTTCAGGACCGTCAAGAACCGATGTTACTCAGCTCGTTTAACTGAGAAAGAAGCAGTCGAGCTAGCAGTGATGGGTCTCTCAGCACCCATCAAGGATCTGGCTTTCCAGGTAGAGTACAACTCGTTGGCGCACATGGCCCAGAAGCTGACAATGTATGAACAGCGCCACCCTGAGTTGTACCAAGACAAATTCAAACGTCCGATAGGCCTGGTCGATACAGAAGAAGATGATCCTACACAATACCAGGAGGTGGCCGTAGCTGAATGGGCTCGGGGGGCAGATCCTGTATCCTGCAAATGGGTGAAACAGCAAGGGCCTGCAAAAGGGTTCGACTTCGATGTGAGCAAAGCCGAGCAGATATTCGATTTACTGCTGAAGGAGAAGCAGCTGAGGTTACCCGAAGGCCACAAAATCCCTATGGCTCAGGAAATGAACGGGAGACCATACTGCAAGTGGCATCACTCGTTCACCCACACCACCAATGATTGCAAAGAGCTACGTCGCCAAATCCAAACGGCGATAGAACAAGGCCGTCTGATCCTTGGGCAGTTCGCCATGAAAGTGGAAACAAACCCATTTCCCGGCGTCAACATGGTAGAACTCAGTCGCTCCGCGAGGCGTCAGCTGGATTTCTCGTTCGGTGTTAATATGGCAGGGTCTGGGTACCACCATGACACGTACAAGGAGGAAGGTGGTCGCTCTCGGGGCAAAGAAAGAAAGGAGGCTGGTCCATGCGACCGGCCCAGCCACAATGACAGGCGGTATTTAACAGAGGAATAGGTGAGGAGAGTGCGGTATCAGAAGCCACATTCCACGCATCTCCTTAACAAGTATGAGCGTCATTATGACCAACGACGCTGGCGCGATGGAGACGATGAAGGATATGAGCACCTCGCTAGGGGACCGTCAAAAGAAAAGGAAGGCGCAGACAAACATTGGGATTGTCCTTTCTTCAAGTATTGCTGGGACGCGGGAATGAGCCGATTGCCTACAGTCGACAACTGCCCGGAATGCGGACGGCAGAAGGAGGACACGAGTCAGTTTCAGTGTTCAAACGTCTAGGGCCTCTCCCACCTCAGAGCCGTTACAGGGAGTCCGCTCGAGCAAAATACCTCGAGAAGCCAAGGGATGACAAAGAAGAAGACAGATATCACCGTCCAAGGTGGTGTCCCGACGGACTCAGACATACCCAAAAGCGTAGAGTGCAGCGGCTGCGTAACTTGGAGGAAGCTGAAGCGCAGTATCTCCACGCTTTAAAGAAAGCACGGCCCGATCTGGCCGTTAAAATTAGGCAGACCTTGGAAACGGGAGACCGCCCGACAAGGAAAGAGTGGCGCCCCAAACCAGTAAAAGCCGATGCACAGACATCGGCTGGCACAAACATGGTGTTCATACTTCCGTCAGAATTCTGCGCGCCAAGAACCAATGAGCTACCAGTGGCACAGTTCGACTGCGGCCCACGGCCGGTTATCTTTGAGAAGCCACGTGAGAAGGGTTACAAACATCTGAAAGCCCTGTACCTACGAGGTTACATCAATGGGCAACCTGTCAGCAAGATGTTGGTGGACACCGGAGCGGCAGTCAATATCATGCCATACTCCATGCTACGACGTTTGGGACGCTCCACTGCAGATCTGATCAAAACCAACGTCATGTTAAGCGACTTCAACGGTCAGACTTCGGAAACGCAAGGCGTACTGAACGTGGATCTGACCGTGGGCAGGAAAACCATACCCACGTCATTTTTCGTCGTGGACAGCAAAAGCACCTACGCTGTCTTGCTAGGGAGAGATTGGATTCACGCGAACTGCTGCATTCCGTCCACGATGCACCAGTGCCTAATACAATGGGATGGAGATGAAGTGGAGGTCATCCATGCAGATGATTCTATCGAGATCTCCATAGCTGGCATGAACGTCTGGGAAGCAGAAGACCAAGAGCCGATCTCTGGAATCAGTCTAGACGGCTGTGAGCGCATTGAAGCTACAAAAAACGGGGTGAGGCTGGTCTTATCCACTGGCCTGACAGAGTAGAAAAGTCCACGATCATTCGTGGTACGGCCGATCCCTGCGATCGGCCACAAAAAATAAAAAGCAGCAATCATACGACAAGCAGATCACGTAGTCGTAGCAGGGAGATGCCCTGCCATTGTAAAACAATAAGGTGTAAACCGTCCTTGACTAAGGCAATCAAAAAGGGGGCCGATTCAGGCAATCGGCCCAAATTATTTTTGTTATCCTCACCCACCAGCCCTGTGTTTAGCATCGATTTGACAGGTGACGGAAAGCTAGGGTATGGGTTTACATCCGCTGATGAACTAGAAGAAATCGACATTGGTCCTGGGGATAAGCCACGACCAACATTTATCAGCAAGAAGTTAGATCCGAGTATGCGGGGTCCTATGATAGCCCTGTTGAAAAAATATCCAGACTGCTTCGCCTGGGACTACACAGAGATGCCTGGGTTAGACAGGAGCATCATTGAGCATCGACTCCCGCTTAAAAAAGGATTTCGGCCATTTCAGCAGCGAGCACGACAGATGAAGGCCGAAATTCTGGAAGAAGTCAAGAAGGAGGTCAAGAAAATGTTGACAGCCAAGTTAATCAGGCCATGCAGGTATGCTGAGTGGATTTCTAGTATCGTACATGTAGAGAAAAAGGATGGCCGTTGGCGTGTTGCCATAGATTTTCGGGATCTCAACAGAGCTACCCCAAAGGATGAGTATCCGATGCCGGTGGCAGAAACGTTAATCAATGCAGCGGCTGGTCATAAGATCTTGAGCTTCATGGATGGCAATGCCGGTTACAACCAGATTTTTATGGCTCCAGAAGACATACACAAGACTGCATTCAGAGTCCCAGGGTCGGTGGGGTTGTTTGAATATGTATTCATGACGTTTGGACTGAAGAATGCTGGCGCCACGTACCAAAGGGCCATGAATTATATTTTCCATGATCTGATCGGAAAGCTGGTGGAAATTTACATCGATGACATGGTGGTCAAGTCCGCTTCAGCGCAAGGACACCTAGACGATCTGCAACGTGTCCTGGACCGAACAAGAAAATTCGGGCTACGGATGAATCCAAAGAAGTGTGCCTTTTCGGGGTGACGGCCGGTCAGTTCTTGGGTTTTTTGGTCCATGAACGCGGAATTGAGATCGGCCTGAAAAGTCAGGAGGCAGTGCGAACAATGAAGCCACCCACCACAAAGAAAGAACTGCAGTCTCTCATCGGCAAGATCAACTTCGTCAGAAAATTCATCTCTAATCTGTCAGGAAGGATAGAGCCATTCATGGGACTAGTGAAAATTAAATCTGACGAGGAATTCCGCTGGGGGGCAGAACAACAACGAGCCTTTTCGACGAGATCAAAGAATATCTGACGAAGCCGCCAGTGTTGGTTCCACCCCAGCCGGACAGACCGTTCTACATTTACTTGTCAGTAGCTGACACGTCCATCGCCTCGGTGGTGGTGCAAGTTTATGATGGGCTGGAGCGAGTCGTATTTTACATAAGCAGAAGGATGCTGGACGCAGATACAAGGTATCCTGATATCGATAAGTTGTGCCTCTGCCTGTTTTTCACCTGCACCAAGTTGCGCCATATTTTGCTATCAGCGGAGATTGTCATCATATGCAAGTCAGACGTCATAAAGCACATGTTGTCGGCTCCTATGTTGAAAGGCCGACTGGGCAAATGGATGTTTGCATTATCAGAGTTTGACATCCGGTATCAACCCGCGAAAGCAGTTAAGGGACAGGCATTGGCCGACCTTATCGCTGAAAGGATCAACACTAATATAGCGGCACTGTATATACGAGCGTGGGCTATGTTTTTCGACGGATCGGTTTGTGACGATGGGTGCGGCATCGGCATGCTACTCGTGTCGCCCCGGGGGGCAACATTTTCTTTCTCCATCAGGTTATCGGCCCCTCGCACCAACAACGTCGCTGAGTACGAGGCGATACGCAAGGGAATGGAGTTGCTCATCGAAGCTGGAGCAGAAGCAGTGGAAATTTTTGGAGACTCCAAGTTGGTGATTTCTCAACTCATGGAAGAATACAAATGCGAGAGCGAGTCCCTCTACCCATTATGGCTGCACTGCCGCGAGCTGATGGCACAGTTCCGGTACATAAACTTCACCTGGATCCCGCGTTCGCAGAATACCGAGGCAAATGATCTTGCACAAATGGCTTCAGGCTACAAGGACGTAGCAGAGGGAGCCGATGTTCAGGTACAGTTCCTGGAAGCTGACGACTGGAGAGCCGATATCTTCAACTACTTGAAGGATTCGGCTCGGGGGGCACCTAAACGGATAAGGTACAAGGCCATGAAGTATGTGCTTATTGGGGATGACATGTTTTACAGGACTCTGGAGGGGTTATTGCTCAAATGCCTGGGAACAGCCGAGGCCAATCGGCTCCTACACGAGGTACACGAAGGCACATGTGGAACTCACCAATTAGCTCACAAGATGAAATGGTTGATCAGGCGATCAGGGTTTTATTGGCCCACCATGCTCGAGGACTGTTTCAAGTACTACAAAGGGTGTCAAGCAGGTCAGAAATTTGGGAAAATTCAGATGGTACCCGCGTCAGCGATGAACCCCATCATCAAGACTTGGCCATTCCGAGGTTGGGGCATGGATATGATCGGCAAAATCAATCCTCCATCAAGCAAAGGCCACATGTGGATTTTGGCCATCACTGATTATTTCACTAAATGGGTGGAGGCTGTCCCGATGAAATCAGTAAACTCAAAGGATGTTATCAACTTTGTGAAAGAACATGTCATCCATAGATTCGGGATTCCCCAAACTATCACGACCGATGGAGGCTCGGTCTTCATTTCTCACGAGTTTAGAAAGTTCTGTGAGGACACGGGGATCAAGATGATCAGATCATCTCCATACTATGCTCAGGCAAATGGGCAAGCTGAAGCATCCAACCAGAGCCTCATCAAACTGAACAAGAGAAAAGTCGATGAGCACCCTAGGCGTTGGCACGAGGTTTTGTCAGAGGCGTTATGGGCTTATCGCATGTCATGCCATGGAGCGATAAAAACCTCGCCATACCATCTAGTATATGGACAAGAAGCCGTATTGCCCTGGGAAATTACGGCTGGATCGAGACGTGTCACTTTTCAGAACGATCTAACGAATGAAGAATACGCAACCCTGATGAGTGACAGTGTTGAGGATTTAACCGAGCTCAGGCTGTGGTCACTGGATAAAATCAAAGAGAACAAGGCCAAGGTAGCTCGGGCATATAACAAGAAAGTGAGGCCAAAGGAGTTCCACGTTGGTGATCTGGTATGGGAAGCTGTGTTGCCATTGGGGACTAAGGATGCAACATATGGTAAATGGTCTCCAAATTGGCACGGGCCGTACAGGGTCGATCAAGTTTTAAGAGGAAACGCATACATGCTCGAGGAGCTGGACGGCGTAAAATTCCCAGTGGCGGTCAACGGTCAACATTTCAAGAAATATTTCCCAAGCATGTGGGATGATGGGCAGTAAAATATGGGGGCCGATACATGAAATCGGCCAAGTAAAAAGCACGGGACAGTAAAATGTGGGGGCCGATACATAAAATCGTCCAAATAAAAACAAAAATATATAGCCGATGCACGGTCATCGACTCTAGAGGTTCACATATGTTACAAACAGGTGCCAGTTTACACATACGAGCTACTGAAGAAATGCTTCGAAGGCGTGGAGGGCGTCAGCACGGACACGATCCACCTCGGCGATCTCGGCTTCGTCGTCTTCGTCCTTGCCCGTCACTAGCTGCTTGTTCAGGGCACGTATTTCTCCCAGATCGGTCTTCATTTGAGCTTTGAGGCTTTCTGCTTCGTCTTGAGAGCGGGCGATGGATTCTTCTTTATCACGAATGAGCTGTTTAGTCGCCCGGACCTTCTCTTCAAGATCTTCCAACTCCCTTTTCAAGGATGCGAGCTCGGCGGCACTGACAGAGGTGTCAGTTTTGGCATCCAGAGACGCCTTTTTCTCGTTGAGCTGCTGGCATCTGTCTGCGATATTGGCTTTCAGTGGGAGTTGGGAGCGGCGCAGACTGATCCTCTCACGAGCTAACTTCACCCTTGGCCCATAGAAAGACAGGGTTACGACTGGCCAAAGCTTCACCTGCAATGCTACTGGGAGTTGGTCTTTTATTTCAGCCAGGACGCTCTTCACTTCCTCAGAACCCTCGATCAGCTCTTCGATTGGGGAGGACAACAGGGCTTTGAGACGCTGGAATTGAGGTGGAACAACCCAGGCTCGTGGTTCATCAGCAGCAACGGAGGGAGTTGGTTCGATGGATTCAGGGTCGAACGACAGCAAACCTGAAATATCACAACTCTGGCAGCCAGAAAAGCGTCAGTATGCATCCAAACGTGTAAGGATGAGCCGAAAGAACCCAAACGTACCTCTCCTAAGATATAGGGGATAGCCAATGAGGAGACCATCGTCTTGTGTGTGGTCGCTGGAGGCTTGGCCAGAGTGGTAGCCGTTTCATCTGCACCTTCGGGGATTCCCAGATCCGGCGTCGGCACTGCCCCGGCTTTCCCACTGAAAGCGTCAGTCGTCTGCATGAAAGGTGTTCTTAGCCGATGTAAATAATGATAAATCGGCAGACAAAAGGAAACAAGTAGTAAGAGTATGAAGGGTGGTGATTTTCGAAACCTCCTGGCTCGACGAAGAAGCTTGTAGTCCTTTGCGATCTCTCTCGGGACCCGCAGTTGGACCCGCCTCGACTGGTGCTCGGGGGGCAGCAGGTTCAGGAGCCGACCTTTTCCTGGAAGCCGATGGTGGTGAATCTGGCTAGTTCGGTGTGATGGTCCTCTCAGAATCCGTTGGGCCTAGTTCTCCTCGATTGGTCTGGGTATCCTCACTGGAGGTGTCTTCGACGGAAGCCTGTAAAAGAGGAGAACCAGTAAGCGCGAGCATGTCTGCAAGAATGGAAGAATGACAAGGATCGACCAAGGCCTGAATTAGCTTACATGCGAGCTGTCTGGAGAAGGGCTCCGGCGCCTCAAGGTCTTCCTGGCAGCTACCTTCCTCACCATCGTTCTGGTTTTAGTCGGAACTCGAGGGGCAGCTGACTTAGGAGTTGCTGGTTTCTTGGAAGCCGATTGTGGTGTTATCGGTTGTTTCTGCATTATGACCTTTTTCAGAGGTGGCGAGTTTTTGCAGAAAAGAACCACAGGAGCTGGCGGGAAGAACTCGAAGGGGGAGCCATCACTGTGCGTAGGCTCAGGGCCATCTTGTTGCTGCAAAGAGAAAGAATGGATTAATAAAAGGATCAATTGCAAGCTGCATCAAGAAAATTTGCAAGTAGTGGTACCTGTTCCACGGGGATGTCATAGTCAGCATCGAGCTGTTTCAGCAACGGTCCCAGAGCTCTCCTGAAGGCGTGAGTCTTCCACATCGACCACCAGTCTTCAAAGCCATCGGTTGATGAGGCAAAGGTGAGGTTGTTGGGAATTGGGATGGTCAGAGCATCAAAGAAGGAATAACACCTTTGGCTGGTGAGAGGATCAGGCAGGTCGGCTCTGCTCTCCGTAAGGTGATGGAGAAAGAAGTAGGGAGCTACTTGTCCAAGGCCGAATTGGCGAGCCACTACGACTGGCTGGTAGAATTCATATCCAGGTTTGATTATTCTGTTGGACGTACTCATGCCAACTGGAAGGAAACAGGGACGAATCACGGTGGAAAAGAGCTGCCGAGTGCTAGTGTCATCGGCAAAATTTTCCAGCCTGAAGGAGAGTGGATTTTCAAAGTGTTCCGATTCCTCCATGTAAGGGAAGAAGGTAGGGTTGTCCAGACCTTGGAAGAAAGTGTTGAACCACTTGGATGCCTCCTGAGGGGTCAGTTTACTGCCTGGCAGTCGATACAAAGCTTGGCCATAGCTGGTGCATCGGATCTGCTTCCCTTTTATATCTGGAAAGGTGCAGCTCGCCAAAAGGGGGAAGTTTGGGATGTGATTTTGGAAATACAGCTGAGCCCATAGCTGAATAAACCACCAAGGACCACCTGTTTTGACTGCTATGCCAGAGAACAGCTTGACAAACATCAACTGGAGGTATCGATAGACTTCTCCAAGAAACAGTTTGCCGAGGCCAAGTTGAGTACCTTTGGCCAGTTCGTGGGCTAAGGAGAGATAGTTTTTGGTTGGAGCAAGGGAAGGGCCACAGAATATGAAATGCTCCAGCCAGAAGTTGAGAAAGGCTGTATGTTCTTTCTCTGAAACAGGGCCCTTTGTTTTCATATGGCGTTGGAGGTAGGCACCCCAGTTCGTGCAGTCTGTTTTAGAAGACAGTTTGTAAGGGACTTTGGTCAGTTTAAAGGCAGAGGGGCTGGGTGATGTAACATCCAGACCAGTGATCATCACCACGTCTAACAAGGTTGGTGACATAGGGCCATGACCAAACATAAAACAGTTCAGAGCGTCAGACCAGAAGTAGCCGATGGTTTTCAGAAGGTTCTCATGTTTCTCAAGAGGAGACAGTGATAAATGCAAGGCATCGGCTATTCCTGTGGTTTCCCATTGGGATTGGTAAGCTATAGCTACTCTGCTGAACCAAGAGACCCAGTGTTCAGGGGGATTAGGCCAGGCTCGCAGGCAGTCGGCCCAAGAGTTCAGATCTAGGTCTTGGCTTACGAAGGGGATTCTGTTTGCTTCGCAAGAAATCAGATGGGCAGGATTAGAATCTGTACGGGGGCCAAGACAGAGGGAATTTGGGAGAGAAGGATGCGGCAGCAGGATGTCTGAAACCTAGAAAGTTTAATGGTGGAATAAAGGCATTAATTCAGGTGTTCGCTATTAAATTCTAACATCGCGTTCAGACTGCGAGGAGTAGGCGTACCTTCAGACCGGAGACCTCTGGATTGGTGTTGGACGATTCCGCCATCTAGTTTACCAGCGAAGATGGATCTATGCAGTTGAGGATTGAGGGTTCTTGTTGTTGTGAGCTCGATCTGGTCGGTGGGAAATTGGAGATCTGGGTCGCCCTTTTTGAAGAAGGTCGCAGGTTACCGTTTGAAACTAAGAAGTGGTCGTTTAGATTTGCCTAAGTATGCGACCAAGTTTTGACCCTGTCAACGTTTTTTTTTGGGAAAGCCGATGCGTGGTCATCGGCTCTTTGCGATTTGACTTGTTTGACTGTACGAGTGCAGTATGATGAAAGCCGATACAGTGTTATCGGCTTCTGGAGCATCGACCTATTTTGGTTATCGGCAAAATTGGGGCGACAAAAGCAATCTTCGAGAAACAGATTTTCATTTATTCAAAAGCTGATTGCTTACAAAAGGCTGATTGATTACAAAAGGGAGCTTATTGCTACTACTAATACTACTACTGGTTCCTAATCTAGGCCGAGGTCGTCGTCGCTGTCGTCGTCGCCGTCTTGTTCGCTGGCCTCAGCGCTGCTACCGGTGTCGTCTTCACTGCTGCTGCTGAAGAAGCCAGCGGGGGCCTCTTCGTCCTCGTCGTCGTCGGTGTCCTCGCTGGACCCGGCGCGGAAGTACTTCACCGGCTGGTACTCCTCGGAGGAGGTGTCCTCCTCTTCCTCCTCTTCATCGGAGGAGTCGACGCCGTCCCAGGACATGGCGTCGTCGGTGCTGTCTGCCTCCAGTCCTCCATCGGCAAGGAACTGCAGGTTGTCCTCGCCATCGGTCAAGGACGCGTCGTCCTCCGACCAAGCGGTGAAGTCCCAATACCTCTCGTCCCACCATTGTGGGGCGAGAGTGTTGTACGCCGCCGTTGGCGGGTGCTCTGGCGTCGGCTCTCGGTCGCTCATTGAGTTGGAGGCTTGGGAGGACAGGCCAGAGGAAGCAAAGGAGGCCATGGCGGAGAAAGAGGGTTTTTTCGATGGAGGAAGAAGGGTTTTTTGGCTACTGGGGGAAGATGGGGACTGCGAACTGCTTAGATGGATTTAAATAAGGGGAATAGTATGAAGCGGTTCAATGCCATAGCGGTTTCCCAGAATGTGCTGCCAAAATCGTCAAATCACGCACTTTGAAGGAGTTGAGAAGACAGGGCATCATGATGAAGGGGTAGCGTGACGATCCTGTTCTGCAACGCATTCTGTCAACGCGCAACCCGATACAAAAAAAAGGGGGGAGAAGGAAAAAACAGAGTGGTTTTGGAATTATTATTGCCAAAACCAGGGGGGCATGTGTTATCGCCATATTTTGGCCAAAGACGGAGATGGGTCGTGATCAAGATGGGCTTGGAAGATACGTATATTCAACGTGTTGTTGAATCGGCCTTGTGCGTGGATTTGGGCTAAATTGCCCGTGTATCTTGTATCATAGTAGGTTTCGTTTCAGTTTAGGTTCCGTTTCAGTTTAGGTAAAGATAGAGTTGTAGAGTTATTCCAAAGATAGAAAGTCTCCGGACTATAAATATGTACCTAAGGTTATCAAGAAAAGGAGGACAACCACGTTCACAACAAACACAATCTCGGCGCATCGCCACCCCTTGTTTCTAGGGTTTCTTTCGGGTAAGTGTCATGTTGCCTAGATCGCATCTTGCGATCTAGGCAGTATTTTTACTTATGCGTTATTTGGTGTTACTCGTACTGAAGCCTTGTTGATGGCGAGTAACACTACTATCATAGATTTATTGAGGCTAGCATCGGTGCTCTTCGTTATAATTGTTTAAGTTATGCTACCTCTAGTTACCTCGCTACCTTTGCACCTTTTCCCAAGTGCAAGGGTAGCATCTTGCTTGATCTTTATTTAGCTGATTCAATCTGTTATGGTTATGCCTTGTTCGTCAAGGTTTAGTTTGATATCTACGTAGTCAGGCCTTGCAAACGGGTTGAACGATCCAGTAGTACGTAAGGACGTGGTTTGCTAGTTTTAGAGAAGTTGTTCCGGTAATTGACTTTACGTCGGTTGTTAGGCCTCTTCTAGGATTAGTTTTCTATCATCTTTTGTATCTACCAGGCTCAATTACGTGTAGGACGTTCCAGTTACGTAGTGAAAACGTTAAACTGTCGTAGATCGATTTAACTTGTAATGATAAAGCAAAACCCCATGTTATCGTAAATCTAATGCAGAACCATGGGATAATCGGCTCTAGGAGCCGATTCACAGGGAAACCTGGGAGCCGGTCATGGCTCGAATTTTACGTATACTTGTTTACCATGCAGGAAATCAATCGGAGCAATCCTTCACCTTCCTGACCAGGTATAGGTCAGGTGGCACGCCCTCGAACCAAGCCAGGACGTGTGCCGGAGTTTTGCGGGCCGTTGCCTGAGGGACCAGCGCCCACCAGCAGTTCTGGGAGCCTCCCGGCTCTTCGTGTTGCTCGTCGCTGCTCGCCGGTGAGTTTTGGCAGGCAACACATCCGCGTACGTTTTCTTCTTGAATATCCATTTGCACTCAACGGCCTTTCGGTCGCTAGGAGGATCCACCAAAGTCCATACTTGGTTTTCGCTCATGGATCCCAATTCGGATTTCATGGCTTCCAGCCATTTCTCAGAGTCTGGGCTCATCATCGCTTCCTCATAGTTCGTAGGTTCACTGTCTTCTACCAACAAGACAGTCAAGACAGGGTTGCCATACCACTCAGGAGGGGCACGCGACCTTGTCGACCTGCGACGTTCAGTAGCAGCATCGTCCGAAGCTTCATGATCCTTGTCATTAGCTTCCTCTATTGTTGGTGCAGGCGGCACTGGAACAATTTTAGGTGCTGCGCTACTCTCCAATTCAAGAGAAGGTTCAATAACCTCGTCTAGCTCTACTTTCCTCCCACTCACTTCTTTCGAGAGAAACTCCTTCTCAAGAAAGGAACCGTTCTTTGCGACAAACACTTTGCCTTCGGTTCTGTGATAGAAGGTATACCCAATGGTTTCCTTAGGGTATCCTATGAAGACGCATTTCTCCGCTTTGGGTTCGAGCTTGTCCGGCATCAACTTCTTGACGTAAGCTTCGCATCCCCAAACTTTAAGAAACGACAACTTAGGTTTAGCACCAAACCACAGTTCATACGGTGTCGTCTCAACGGATTTAGATGGAGCCCTATTTAAAGTGAATGCAGCGGTTTCTAATGCATAACCCCAAAATGATAACGGCAAATCAGTAAGAGACATCATTGATCGGACCATATCTAATAGGGTTCGATTCCGGCGTTCAGACACACCATTGCGCTGTGGTGTTCCGGGTGGCGTGAGTTGTGAAACGATTCCACTTGCTTTAAGATGCGTGAGAAAATCATAACTCAAATATTCACCTCCACGATCGGATCGTAGAAACTTAATCTTTCTGTTACGATGGTTCTCCACTTCATTCTGAAATTCTTTGAACTTTTCAAACGTTTCAGATTTATATTTCATTAAATAGATATACCCATATCTACTTAAGTCATCGGTAAAAGTGAGAAAATAGTGATATCCACCGCGCGTCGAAACACTCATCGGTCCGCATACATCGGTATGTATGATTTCCAACAAGTCCGTAGCTCGCTCCATCATACCGGAGAACGGGGTTTTGTTCATCTTGCCCATGAGGCATGGTTCGCATGTGTCAAATGATTCAAAATCAAGAGACTCCAAAAGTCCATCAGAATGGAGTTTCTTCATGCGCTTTACACCAATATGACCTAGACGACAGTGCCACAAATAAGTAGTATTATCACTATCTACTTTGCATCTCTTAGCCTCAATGTTATGGATGTGTGTTTCATCCCTTTCGAGATTTAGAAGAAATAAACCATTCACAAGAGGTGCATGACCATAAAAGATGTTACTCATATAAATAGAACAACCATTATTCTCCGATTTAAATGAATAACCGTCTTGCAATAAACATGATCCGGAAATAATGTTCATGCTCAACGCAGGCACATAATAACATTTATTAAGGTTTAAAACTAATCCCGAAGGTAAAACTAAGGAGAGCATGCCGACGGCCATCACATCAACTCTTGATCCGTTGCCAACGCGCATCGTCACCTCATCCCTCGCAAGCCGCCGTCTATTCCGTAGCTCCTGTTTCGAGTTACAAATATTAGCAACTGAACTGGTATCAAATACCCAGGCACTACAACGAGGGCTAGTAAGGAAAACATCAATAACATGTATATCAAATATACCTTTGATGGTGCCAGCCTTCTTGTCCGCTAAGTACTTCGGACAGTTGCGCTTCCAGTGACCCCTGTCCTTGCAATAGAAGCACTCAGTGTCCGTCTTAGGACCAGACCTGAGCTTCTTCTCAGCAGGGGCATTGCGCTTGCCGCCGCCCTTCTTTAAGGGCTTCTTTGCTCCCTTACCTTTCTTAAAGGAGGGCTTGTTGACCATCAACACATGATTATCCTTCTTGATGTCCACTTCCGCAGCCTTCAGCTTTGCGAAGAGCTCGGTGATCGTATCAGTGGAACCAATCTGATTATGAGTCACTACAAAACTTTTGTAGCTGGGAGGGAGTGATTGCAGAACCCTGTCAATCTTGAGCTCCTCTGGAATCGTGCATTCCAGTTGCTCAAGGCGTTGAGTGTAGCCCGACATCTTTATGGCGTGCTCACTAACGGAACTCCCTTCCTCCATCTTGCAGTTAAAGAACTTCTCAGAGATCTCATATCTCTCAGAACGGGCTTGAGTCTGAAACATGGTTTTCAGCTCCTCGAGAATCTCAAAGGGCCCGGGATAGGTTTCAAAACGATTTTGAAGCTCCGGTTCCATAGCAAACAACATGGTGCTCTTAATCACACCATAATCATCTTTGCGTGACTGATAGACAGCTTTCTCATCAGCCGGCGTAGTTGCAGCAGGGGGGTCACCTAACGCTTTACCAAGGACATAGTCCTTTTGTCCGCCAGACAGAATGATTCTTAGATTGCGGAACCAATTGGTGAAGTTAGACCCATTGTTTCTAAGCTTTTCCTTCTCAGCAAAAACGTTGAAGTTGAAGTTGGATTTGGCCATGTGATCTACAGTATTTGCAAGTACAATTTAGACTATGTTCATGATAAATAGTTCAACTTAATCAAATTACTAAATGAACTCCCACTAAATTCAACATCCCTCAAGTTGTTTAGTGAACACGATCCAAATTCACCACACCTAATCCGATCATCACGAGAAGAGATGTGGTTTCAATGGTGGACAACAAAGTGCCGATCATATCATTCATATGACTCATGCTTAACCTTTCGGTTCTTTTGTTCCGAGGCCATGTCTGTACATGCTAGGCTCGTCAAGCTAGACCCAAGTATTTCCGCGTGTGCAAAACTGGCTTGCACCCGTTGTATGTGAGCGTAGAGTCTATAGCACCCGATCATCACGTGATGCTTGGACACGACGAACTTTCGCAACGGTGCATACTTGGGGAGAACACAGTTTTTATCTTGATATTTAAGTGAGGAATCATCTTATAATACTACCGTCGCGATCTAAGCCTAATAAGATACATAAAGGGATAAACATCACATGCATATAACTTTATGTGACATGGTATAGCCAATCCTCGCGCAATGATCTCCATCTTGTGCGTTCCGGCATGATCTCCATCACTCCACCATGATTGCCTCCACCATGAATAGCAACTACAACTATTGCTAACTACTTAGCGATAAAGTAAAGCTATTACATGGCGTATAAGAAGTTGACTCGCAGGTCATACACAATTATAAAGACAACCATATGGCTCCTGCCGGTTGTGTACTCATCGACATGCAAGTCGTGAAACATTACAAAACATGATCATCGCATACAATATACACATCACATCTTGGGCCATACCATATCACAGAAAACACTCCCTGCAAAAACAAGCTAGACGCCTCTACTTTGTTGTTGCATGTTTTGCGTGGCTTATGGGAGTAGATGCTAAGAACGATTCTTACCTACGGAAATCCACAACGGTGATATTATGGTTGCCAAACTCCGGTGTTAATCCCATGACAACTATAGTGAGAGAAACTGACATCCACCAACCGCATGTGTGGTACAAGCCACACGTCAAGTGCGGAGCCGGTCTCGCGAACGACGTCGCGTAAGGTTGGCCTGGACCGCTTCAATCTCACTATCCCGCGTCATAAGAAGAACACAAACAAGAGGCTTGCAACAGAAAACATCAACGCCCGCAACAACCATGTTGCGTTCTACTCGTGAAACACATCTACGCATAGATCTAGCTCTGATACCACTGAAGGGTTTCGCGGCATAGTAAATCAAAATTTTCTACGGATGCGAACAGAGGGAAAGCCAAGATCTAATCTAGGAGATGCAATCAACGAGAGAGATTGGATTAGATCTTCATACCCTTGAAGATTCGCACAGCGGAACGTTCGTCGGAACGTGGGTGATGTAGTCGTACTCGCTTCTCCTCCTCGCGATCCGATCCGATCTAGCACCACAAGTGGCGGTGCCTCCGTGAGATGCACACGTGCAGCACCTCGACGTCTCCTCCTTCCTCGGACCATCAAGTATGGTGGAGACATAGATTGGATCTACAACACGACGGCGTGGTGTATATGGTGGAGAATTTCTGCAGCAGGGCTTCGCCTACAAACAGTCGGGAGGGAGAGAGGAAAGCTAGCAAGGTGGCTAGGGTTTGGAGGAGAGGTGTAGGGGTTTGGTGTGCCCCCACCCCTCTTTATATAGAGGGGGGCGCAGCCCTAGCCCCTCCCCCAAGCCCAAAGGATAAGGAGTGGGGGGCATGGACTCTCCCCTCTTCTAGAAACCCTATCTCTAGTTTAAACGATTTAAACTCTCTAGGATCGGCTGGGCCCTATGGGGCCTTGTGCGCCTGGACCAATGCGGCAAGGACACTCCCTCATAGGCCCATGCCCCCTCCCGGAAGGTGGGGCCACGTTGGTCCCCTTCTGGAAGGTTCTAGAAGCTTCTCATAGGCCCATGCCCCCTCCCGGAAGGTGGGGCCACGTTGGTCCCCTTCCGGAAGGTTCTAGAAGCTTCCGGTACAATACCGATTAACCCGGAACAATTCCGAACTCCAAAAACTGCACTGCCTTATATGAATCTTATTCTCCGGACCACTCCGGAACCTCTCGTGATATCCCGGATCCCATCCGAGACTCCGAACAAAAATTCATAAACCAATTATCCAATCTATCCTAGCGTCGAGACACGTTAAGTGTGTGACCCTGCGGGTTCGAGAATATGCAGACATGATCTTCTATCAATAATCAACAGCGGGGTCTGGGCACCCATATTGACTCCCACACATTCATCGATGATCATATCGGATGAACCACGATGTCAGGATTCAAACAATCCCATATATATATTCCCTTCGTCTCGCGATATTTTACTTGCCCGAGATTCGATCGTCGGTACCGTCATACCTAGTTCAATCTCGTTCACATCAAGTACTTTACTCGTTCCGTAATCCGATATCACTTTGTGATTAACTCCTTAACCACATGCTTGCAAGCAGTGTTGATATCGATTACCGAGTGGGCCCGAAGTATATCTCTCCGACTTGGGAGGGACAAATCCCATCTCGATACATACAACCCAACAGATACTTTCCGATCACCTGAGAGACACCTTTATGATCACCCTCTCATAGGATGACGTTTGATGACCTCAAAGCTTTTTTCCGATACCAGGGAGTTGTATTATCTCATGGTCTAAGGAATACAATATTTGACATAGGAAAAGCTTCGCAAAGATGAACACGATGAAACGATCTAATTGCTTTGCTTAGTTTGGGTCTGTCCATCATATTATTCTCCAATGATATGATCTCATTATCAATTGACAACTCATGTCTATGGTTAGGAAACCTTAACCATCATTGATCAATGAGCTAGTCCATAGAGGCGTACTAGGTACACGGTGTTGTTCACAAACCACACAAGTATTAAAGTTTCCGCTTAATACAATTCTAGCATGGAATATAAACTTTATCATGAACAAGAATTATAATAATAACATCTTTATTAATGCCTCTAGGGCATAATTCCAACAGTAACCATCAATGATTGGCCTGCTCTTAGTAACCTTTCAGGACAGACAAACAAAGGATATAAGGCATGCACCCACTGTTTAGATAAGACCGAAGGTACATATTTGCATAAATGCAAGAAGGTTGTGTACCTGGCGAATCGACGATTTCTTCCGACCAATCATCCCGTAAGAAAGAAAGGCAAGCATTTCACAGGTGAGGCAGATCACCGGAAGAAGCCTGAACTCCCTACTGGTGATGATGTATTTGGTATGGTCAAGGACATAGAAGTAATCTTTGGAAAGGGTCCCAGCGGTCAATCAGTTCCGAACGACGTCGCTACAAGACACGCACCCATGTGGAAGAAGAAATCTATATTTTGGGAGCTGCCATATTGGAAAGTCCTGCGTGTCCGCTCTTCAATCGACGTGATGCACGTGATGAAGAATCTCTGCGTGAACCTGCTAGGATTCCTAGGCGTGTATGGGAAGACAAAAGATACACCTGAAGCACGGGAGGACCAACAAATTATGAAAGACCCAAAGAACATGCATACAGATAACAAGACGGATAAAGGGCGTCACTTAAGTCGTGCCAGCTATGCTCTTACCAAAGCAGAGAAGGAAATCTTTTTTGAAGTCCTTTACAGTATCAAGGTGCCGTCGGGCTTCTCATCTAATATAAAGGGGATAATAAATATGGCAGAGAAAAAGTTCCAAAACCTGAAGTCTCATGACTGTCACGTGATTATGACGCAGTTGCTTCCGATTGCATTGAGGGGGCTTCTACCGGAAAATGTTCGAGTACCCATTGTGAAGCTGTGTGCATTCCTCAATGCAATATCTCAGAAGGTAATCAATCCAGATATTCTACCAAGGTTACAGAAGGATGTGGTACAATGTCTTGTTAGTTTTGAATTGGTCTTCCCACCATCCTTCTTCAATATTATGACGCATCTCCTGGTTCATCTAGTGGAAGAGATTGCCATTCTCGGTCCGGTATTTCTGCACAATATGTTCCCCTTTGAGAGGTTCATGGGAGTCTTAAAGAAATATGTTCATAACCGTGCTAGACCAGAAGGAAGCATCTCCAAGGGATATGGAACAGAGGAGGTCATTGAGTTTTGTGTTGACTTTATTCCTGACCTTAAGCCGATTGGTGTTTCTGACTCGCGGCATGAGGGAAGACTAAGTGGAAAAGGCACACTGGAAAAGAAAGCAATGATATGTAGGGACGGGGATTCTTTCACTAAAGCACACTACACAGTTCTACATAATTCCACCTTGGCAGCTCCGTATATCGAGGAACACAAGAATATTGTAAGCTCCAAAAACCCGGGGAAGCCTGAATCATGGATTACAGATGAACACATGAAGTCTTTCGGTGGTTGGATGCGGACACATCTCTTGAATGACACCACTGTTGGAGATCAGCTATACTTGTTGGCCGCGTCACCATCTTCTACTATATTGAATTTCCAAGGGTACGAAATAAATGGGAATACATTCTACATGATCGCCCAAGATAAAAAGAGCACCAACCAAAATAGTGGTGTCCGCTTTGATGCAATAGACGAGAATGGACAAAAGGACACATATTATGGTTACATAGAGGAGATATGGGAACTAGACTATGGAGTCTCTTTTGAGGTCCCTTTGTTTCGCTGCAAATGGGTCAACCTGAATGGGGAAGGGGTAAAGATAGACCAGTTGTACGGAATGACAATAGTGGATCTCAACAATCTTGGTTATAGAGATGAACCATTCGTCCCAGCCAATGATGTGTCTCAGATTTTCTATGTGAAGGACATGTCCTCCAGACCGAAAAAAAGAAAAAATATGCAAACGAATACATCATATGATGATCCAAAGCGTCACATAGTTCTTTCAGGGAAAAGAAACATCGTGGGAATCGAGGACAAGACAGACATGTCAGAAGATTATAATAAGTTTGATGAAATTCCGCCCTTCACAGTGAAAACTGACCCAAGCATTCCGTTAAATAAAGAAGATGCTCCATGGTTACGTCTGAAGCGGTCATAAGGAATGACATATGCCAAGAAGTTCATGCTCATATTATGTAACTCTAGTTCATGTCTTTCGCGGTTTGTGGCTTGACCGAAGGATATCTTTCGCGGTTTGTGGCCTTTAGTCCCGATTTTGTAGTCTCAGTTTTTAATATTAATAAATGTCTTGAGTGTTAGTCCCGTTTTGTGGCTGGACCGGGAGTGCCTCTATGACCAGTTTCTTGGAGATGCCGGAGGACTGGGCTCCGTCGGCATCTCCCTGAAACTGGTCGTAGTGGTGTCCCTGCTCTCGAAAACCATCTTGCAGCTTGTAACTTCACTAACTAGATCAATACGCCTCGGAGCTAACTAATTTCACATATTAGGGAGTGCCTCTATGACCAGTTTCTCGGAGATGCTGGAGGACTGGGCTCCGTCGGCATCTCCCTGAAACTGGCCGCAGTGGTGTCCCTGCTCTCGAAAACCATCTTGCAGCTTGTAACTTCACTAACTAGGTCAATACGCCTCGGAGCTAACTAATTTCACATATTAGGGAGTGCCTCTATGACCAGTTTCTCGGAGATGCCGGAGGACTGGGCTCCGTCGGCATCTCCCTGAAACTGGCCGCAGTGGTGTCCCTGCTCTCGAAAACCATCTTGCAGCTTGTAACTTCACTAAGTAGATCAATGCGCCTCGGAGCTAACTAATTTCACATATTAGGGAGTGCCTCTATGACCAGTTTCTCGGAGATGCCGGAGGACTGGGCTCCGTCGGCATCTCCCTGAAACTGGCCATAGTGGTGTACCTGCTCTCTAAAACCATCTTGGAGATGCCTCAAACTGGCTAGAGGACTGGACTCCCAAGGATGCATATTTATAGTACATGCAGCTCGGCATAATGTCGACACTCACGACATAATGTCGACACTCACCCCTATTATTAGTGCTGACTCATCTTTAGTCCCGGTTGGTGTCTCCAACCGGGACTAAAGGTTCATCTTTAGTCCCGGTTGGTGACACCATCCGGGACAAGGTACAAGCCGCACGACATAATGTCGACACTCACCCCTATTATTAGTGTTGCCTGGCCCACTCTGCCGCAATCCCTTTAGTCGCGGTTGGTTTCTCCAACCGGGACTAAATATGAACCTCTCTTTATATAGGCATTTCCCTCTATTTATTAGGTAACACTTAAGACATTTATTAATATTAAAAACCGAGACAAACCGGGACTAGCTAACACTCAGGACTAAAGCCGCCCCCTTTAGTCATAATCATGCCTAGTCCTATAGTACGCAGCTTCAGGGTCTTCATCGTCGTCATCATCATCGTCATCGTCACCTGCCACTCCGGGGATCCTCAGCCCATCCATGGCATATACCAGGGGCCATTCTAGCCTCGGATTCACGGCAGGTGGGAGAGGGGTCTCCTGGAAGACGATGCCGCTACCGCCGGGACAGTGTGGGGCCTGTGGCGGGTGGACTCATGGGCACCGTAGGCGAGGATGGTCTCCCCCGGCGATGTAGCGCATCACTTCGATGATAGTACGGTTCGCCCACCACAGACGACGGCCGGCTTCGTTGTGGTTCACCGGTGGCGGGCCATCACCCTCGTACCTGGCGAGCTCCCTTTCCTGCCTATTAGCGAAGAAGGCATTCCAGGTGTCGTAGTTGTCGGGATCCCACTGGGGATCCATCCGCTGCTCCGGCGTGAGCTCGTGGTAGAAGTGGTTTGTGATGGTCGCCTGGCGTGCGGAACCTTGAGGTACAGGAGGGACAGGAACCCCTCCAGCGCTCAGCATCCAGCCGACGGGCGGCCGGTAGCCCGGTGGACAAGGGTAGTTGGAGGCGCACAGCGCCTCGGTCTCCTCGAGGGTCAGAATGGCCCAGTAGGCGTTGTCCATTGTTCTAAGAGAGGAAGGTGTGTATGTGTGGATAGCCATGACACGATCATCCTAAATATAGAGGGAAAGGGTGGGAAAACTTGGCGTGAAGCTTTGGGAAATGGCGGGAAATATCTTTAGTCCCGGTTAGTGACTACATCCGGGACTAAAAGCTCTAGTAGAAAGGAAAGGGCGGGAAAACTTGGCGGGAAGAGGTGGGAAATGGCGGAAAATATTTTTAGTCCCGGTTTGTGACTACATCCGGGACTAAATGTGTGTCGAACAATGATCATGTTTCGAAAAAACCTTCACAAAATGACCTATCATGTTCGAGGTTTCATGGCTTTCGGTCCAAATGATCGATGTTATGTGCTGAATCACGGCATAGTTTGTGATGTTGTGCCCATATTATGCATGTGTGTGGACATTGTTATGGAGAACAATGTTGCAGGAGGAAGTTCTCCTTTTTGTCGCACGGAAAAGCCCTTTTCCATTTTCCGAGCGCAAAAAACGGGTCGTTTTGTGAAGTAACCACCAAAATGCCGTTTCACAATGCTACCGTCCCATTTTCCTAAAATACTAGACCACCTTACATGGACTATCTCCCAACCGGTACATCTCAAACCTTTTCGTCCATCCCGGGTAAAAAGGACAAATGTCTGCCGAATCGGTAGGAAGTGGGTCCGGTTTGTACTACAGGTACATGATCTATCGCCCGTGATTTTTTGAAAAAATCATTTTTAGACTCACAATATGTGGTTTCTTCAGAGATCCAATGCAAGTTCTAACGATGCTCGTCCCCTATCTTCATGCACACCGGTTCGACCATAGTTAGAAATTCAGATAATTCAAAACGGGCATAATAAATTCAAAAAAAATCCGAACAATGAAAATCCTTCGCTTGGTGTCATATTTTGTTACATAGTTGAAAGGAAAAATACCAGACTTGGTATATTGATCATGTTTCGAAAAAACCTTCACAAAATGACCTATCATGTTCGAGGTTTCATGGCTTTCGGTCCAACTGACCGATGTTATGTGCTGAATCATGGCATAGTTTGTGATGTTGTGCCCATATTATGCATGTGTGTGGACATTGTTATGGAGAACAATGTTGCAGGAGGAAGTTCTCCTTTTTGTCGCACGGAAAAGCCCTTTTCCATTTTCCGAGCGCAAAAAACGGATCGTTTTGTGAAGTAACCACCAAAATGCCGTTTCACAATGCTACCGTCCCATTTTCCTAAAATACTAGACCACCTTACATGGACTATCTCCCAACCGGTACATCTCAAACCTTTTCGTCCATCCCGGGTAAAAAGGACAAATGTTTGCCGAATCGGTAGGAAGTGGGTCCGGTTTGTACTACAGGTACATGATCTATCGCCCGTGATTTTTTGAAAAAATCATTTTTAGACTCACAATATGTGGTTTCTTCAGAGATCTAATGCAAGTTCTAACGATGCTCGTCCCCTATCTTCATGCACACCGGTTCGACCATAGTTAGAAATTCAGATAATTCAAAACGGGCATAATAAATTCAAAAAAAAATCCGAACAATGAAAATCCTTCGCTTGGTGTCATATTTTGTTACATAGTTGAAAGGAAAAATACCAGACTTGGTATATTGATCATGTTTCGAAAAAACCTTCACAAAATGACCTATCATGTTCGAGGTTTCATGGCTTTCGGTCCAAATGACCGATGTTATGTGCTGAATCACTGCATAGTTTGTGAAGTACCTTTTCCACTACAGGTACATGATCTAAATTCCAAATTAATATTCAAAAATATAAGTTAATTCATTTTAAAAGGTTACATTAATTATTTTTTAGAAATAGAAAATGGTTTTGGATTATTTATTCAAATCCATACACTTCTTATGTTTAAAGTTTTTCTAAATTCCAAATTAATATTCAAAAATATAAGTTAATTCATTTTAAAAGGTTACATTAATTATTTTTTAGAAATAGAAAATGGTTTCGGATTATTTATTCAAATCCATACACTTCTTATGTTTAAAGTTTTTCTAAATTCCAAATTGATATTAAAAAAATATAAGTTAATTCATTTTTAGTTGTAAATGGTTCATATTTTAAATGGTTACATTAATTGTTTTTTAAAACAGAAAATGGTTTTGGATTATTTATTCAAATCCATACACTTCTTATGTTTAAAGTTTTTCTAAATTCCAAATTAATATTCAAAAATATAAGTTAATTCATTTTAAAAGGTTACATTAATTATTTTTTAGAAATAGAAAATGGTTTTGGATTATTTATTCAAATCCATACACTTCTTATGTTTAAAGTTTTTCTAAATTCCAAATTGATATTAAAAAAATATAAGTTAATTCATTTTTAGTTGTAAATGGTTCATATTTTAAATGGTTACATTAATTGTTTTTTAAAACAGAAAATGGTTTTGAATTATTTATTCAAATCCAAACACTTTTTATGTTTAAAGTTTTTCTAAATTCCAAAGTAATTATCATTTAAAAAACATTACAAATTTAAACCCCAAAATAAAAAATAAGGCGGGAATAGAGAGAAAATAACTGAAAAAATTTGAAAACAGGGTAATACGTCCCGGTTGGAGCCACCAACCGGGATGGAAGAGCCCCTTGCGCGCGCGCCCCTTCAGCTGCTGAAAATTTGGACTATAGGTCCCGGTTGGTGGCTCCAACCGGGACGTATGCACCTTTAGTCCCGGTTGGAGCCATGAACCGGGATTAAAGGCCCTTTAGTTATAACAGGGTGCCCCTCCTCTTCTTCTTCCCCATCTTCCCTCCTCTTCTCTTCTCGCGCACGACGCCGTCAGGCTGCCCCGCCGCCGTGCACGCCCTACCGGCCGCCCCTCGCCCAGCCAAGCGTGCAGGAAGCTTCGCCTCGTCGCCCCGAGGCTTCTCCCTGAAGGAATCGGCCCCGCTCGCTCCCAATCGTCGCCAACGACCCTCGAGCCCGACGATCGCCGCCGTCGATTCGTCGGCTCCCGACCTCGCCTCCCCGACACCACCACCGCACACCTGGTGAGCTGCTCGTCCTCGTGGACCCTCTCTCTCGCCCCCTCTCGCTCTGGTTCATCCTCCCCGTCGACCACCTGCCACCACTGCCGCTCACCGTCGTCGTGCTCTCTCTCCGGTGACCTTTTGGAGGCGGCGCCGCTACTATTTGGCTCGCCTCAACCTCCTCTCTCTAACGCGCGCACGCACGCGCCCTAGATCGCCCCCTAACGTCGTTCCCCATCACCGTCCTGCAAGCCACCGCCGGCGTGACGTCACTCGTGCATCAGCGCGACCCAGCCAGGGAGCCACTTTGTCTGCATGGCTTTCCTATGTGGCCTCTGGCCCACAGGTCAGCCTCTCTGGCTAGCCCCAGCCCGAGTGAAAAATGCCACCCTGAACCACTTTTGCTTGTGTGGCTGCTGAGGTGGCTCCGGGCCCCTCTGTCAGTCATTGTGGCTAGTTATGCCTGCGGTGTAAAAAGTTTAACCAGCTTTTAATAATTTCAGAAATAATTATAATCTTATAAATTCAATAACTTTTAATCTATAAGTCATAAAAATATGAATAATATATCAAAATGTTTAGAAAAATGAAACCTAGCTATCTAAGCTATAATCATGCATTGTTCAACAACTTAAATTACAAGTTTAATTAGAAGAACAAATCCACCCCTCTTATGTGTTCCGGAGTTTCTCCGAGTTAGGGTTTTCACCCCTCGGAACCCCGATTAAATCGTCAAGCATTTCTTAGGGTTACATTCCAATGCAAATTAACTTGTCATATCATCATACTTGCTTGAGCATTGCATCGATGCCATGTGTTGATTGTTTCCCTTTCTTTTTGTTGTTTGTATTATTAGGTTTATTATTAGTTAGGTATTATTAGGTTTATTAATTAGTTTGGTATTATTGGTCTTCGGCCCCACTGGTCAGTCACTGTGGGTAGCCCCAGACCTGATTCACATTTTCAAGCAACTTAGGTGCATGTGGGTTCGACGATGTGCCTATCTACTACACGGTTTCCCTTTCTCTTCATTTTTATTATTGTGTATGTATATATTAGGGTTTCTCTGAATTAGGGTTGATATCTCTCAACACCGTACTTAACTTTCTCCTTTAGCCGCTTTGACTTATTCGTTTTTCCACCTATGCAGAAAATATGGACCCACACGTCAGAGACGAAGAAAAGGAAGAGTTGATCCAAGGTGTGATCCGTGGGGATGATAATTTAGACGTATCAACGTCTCTGAACAACTCCGGTGAGGGTGATCCTCTTTTTACCGGAGTAGACAACTTGTTTGAGGTTGAAGGTGTTGCCTTCCGCGAGGGAGAAGGCGATGCCTTGTGTAATCGAGAAGACGACCGCTCCGGTGAGGTGCATGTAATATAAATCAATTCATTAATTAATCATCTGCTATCTATATAGAAATAGTAACGACGGTCTTTCTTCTTTTAGCCCTCTGGATCGAAGGAATCTACTGAAAAGAGCAGACGAGGCCCAACCAAAAAGTTGCAAGACCATGAGAGGTTCAGGATCGAAGATGTCGCTGAAGACGGCAGACCGACAGCTCCCGAAGTTGTCGCAACCAAATTTGTGGCACAATGCGGAGTAATCGTTAGGGACTTAATCCCGATCACCATTAGAAATTGGAATAGGCCTGCTAATGCGGATGAAGAGGGAACATGTTTATTTGTCCCTAACCACGCCAAAGATTTACTGTGGAAGAGGCTCATGGTTAATTTCAAACTACCAAAGATAGAGCTGGATCCAAATGCGGAGGATCCAGTTGAGGACACCTTACAACATGGGAGAGCCATGGAGGCTAAGGTCAGGGAGTGGGCTTTGAAGAAGATGGCCCAGTGTTTCACCAACTGGAAGAAAAGATTGCACCTTGACTATGTCGTGAAAAAGAAGACTCCCGATTTCAAGAATATTCAGTTTGAGAAGATAAAACCATTCTGGGATGAGTTTGTGGAATACAAGAAATCAGAAAAAGCTAAGAAAATGTCTGAAACGAATAAGCTGAATGCTGCTAAGAAGAAGTATCACCATACTATGGGGCAAGGTGGCTACAGGGTTGGCATTCCTAAGTGGGAGAAACTTGAGCAGGAACTGCGTGATAAAAAGATCACCCCAGAGACAGACGATTGGGTAGAACGTGCAAGGAATTGGTTTTACGGGCATGGGGGCACGTTGGACTCGGAAGGGAGGTGTATATATAACATACGACATAAAGAAGACCCCTTGCCAATCGAGAGGATGAGAAAAGCAGTAAAGGCTGTTAAAGATGGGGACTTCATTCCCGATAGAGAGAATGATGGGCTCACACTCGCCCTTGTAAATAAGGAACATGATGGATGAACACGAGGCACAATAGGCTCCCAATCATGGAGGACTGGGTTTCCCGAAGAGAGGAAGAAATATCCTGATAGAAGCCGTCAGAGGAGTAAGGACAGGGCGGCAGTTGAAGCAGAAAGTCAGAAAGAGCGAATGCATTTAATTGAAGAACGATTAAAGCAACAACAAGATGAAATTAACACACTTAAAGAGCAAAGTACTACCGGCCCATCTCAGCAGCACACTGCATTCGATGCTACCGGCCTATCGAATAATCGAAAAAGTAGTGTGGCTTCCACCGAGGTCCCGGGTGATGACAATGGCGATGCCGATGATGCACCGACGATGGCTCGTGTTGGCTACCCAGTGGATGATATCACAGAGATGACACACTGCGAGCTACATGTCAAAGTTGTGAACATATCAATGAAGGTGGCGGTTGGCTATGCCTTACCAATTGGACCCACACCAACTTACCACTATCGTCCGGTTCTAGAGGGCTACGCTGTTGTCGGCGTGGATGAAATCATGCCCACCTTTGAGGTTTTGGATCTTCACTACCCTGCTGGTGAAGGGGATGTGACTGTGCTGGGTGACGCAAAAAACGTCACCATTCTATGGCCGAAGGATTGTATCGTGCTTCGAAATCACACGCCAAGGCCATCTTCGCCGCCGCCTCACCCGTCTCCAGCGAGGTCGTCGTCGCCGCGGCAGCCGTCTTCGTCGCCTCACCCGGCTCCGTCGCCTCACCAATCTCCGGTGCAGCCATCACCGCGGGAGCCATCGCCGGCGCCTCAGGATAAAAAGCATAAGCGTACCGCTACTGTGCGTCGTAAGCGATCGCCGAAACGTAAACAAGAGCCTCTTCCAAAAGTACCAACGGTTCCTCCCAAGAGAGCTTATGACTGTACTGAAGAGGAGACTGCGGCGATCGTTGATGCGGAAACGACAGCGTTTTTCGCTAAGCTGAGGCGGCCGAAAGAGCCAGAGTTCCCCAGCACCAAAGAAGAAAAAGCCAAAGTGTTGAAAATGCTAAAGAATCTTCATCAACCCGAGCCAAAGCTGTCATCAGACTATGAGCGTTCTATTCTCAAGTCACATGCGGCACAAAAAGCCTCGAAGAGCAGTACTGATGCAAGCGGGAATTCTGTTGCCCAGCTCGGAGAACAAGCAAAACAGACTTGCGCCCCTCTCAAGGTGATTTCTCAAACCAATGTGGGGTCGAGCAAATATGGGGCCGAAGAGCAGTATGATCCAGAGGTAGTTGCACAATACGGAGAAGCTGCCGCTGCTCAAGGTATGAGTATTGCCCAATACTTATCCCAGTTAGAGTTCTTCCCCGTGAGTGAAGTAGCATACAAATACCAGTACAAAAAACCTCTCATCAAACCTGAGGAGGTAAACAATCTTCCAACAAAAATGCGAAGATTGCATAACTGGTACATGCATGCCACAAGGGCCGAGGCTAACTGGATAGTGCTGAGGGTTACAAAAAAGCATCATGGGAAAGATAAGGATGACATGATATCCATTGAATTTGATGAACTATTTCAATTATTCAATCAAGACGCCTTGGACAAATCGATCATCAGTGCCTATTGTATGTAAGTACTAATTCTGTAATTAATTTAGTCTCCAGCTATATTATTTTGTTTATTGCATGTATATAATCATATTGTAATATGCAGAATGAAGATTCTTGAATGCAGCAGAGGACAAATCTATGACATTGGCTTCATTGACCCATATTGGGTTCATGAAGCTAATCTCAAAATAAGCCCCCAGGATACGGAGGATAATATAGTACACGCGTTAAGGTTTCAAGAAACCAAAAGGGAAATACTATTTCCTTACAACTTCCAGTGAGTGTTATTGTCTTGTATACACTTTCTATTTCGCTTACTCGATGTTAAGTATATAATTGATTAGTTCTGCATTCGCAGGTACCACTATATTTTGTTAATCATTCAACTTGACAAAGGGCGTGTACTAGTCATGGACTCGAAACATAAACCCCTTGAGACGTGGAAGGACATGCAGATACTTCTCCAGCGGTAATTCTAATCATTATGACACTATATCGGCAACGTTCGTGAATTTTATGATATCAAGTACTTAATAACTTATTTTATTCGTTTTTTACGCCGGGCAGCGCTTGGAAACGGTTCACCAAGAAGGCTAGGGGTGTTTGGAAAGAGGAGCTTACATTTCAACCACTAGATGTAAGCACCACTAGTTATATCTGCGCATCTATGTGATTCTAGTTTTGATACAGTTATTATCATACTTGATTATTATTTTGATTGAACTCTATTCTCGTAAAGTGCCTGACGCAGGGACCAGGTAACAATCTATGTGGATACTATGTATGCGAGTTCATCCGGCAGACGTGCGATGAGAAGGGCAGAAATTTAGAGCAACTCCACGTACGAAAACAATTTCTATAGTTTTTAATTACAATCAAATTGTGTTTAGTTTCATATTCATATAGGGTGACTCCTTTTTTAAATCAGATCGAACGTCTACGGGACGGTCTTCTGCCAAAGGATCGCATACGAGCAATTCAGGAGGAATTGGCGGGATTCTTGGATGCAGAAGTCCTAAACACACAAGGGGAATACTACTCGGCTGTGTATAGACAATAGGAATTGTAAAAATAGCAACTTTCAAGAAATTGGTCGGTAGCATCGAATAGCAACTTCTGTATGTAGTGCATGAACTCGATCTGTGTATTGAATGTAATGTTGTCATGATGATCTTGTGTAATATAAGGTTCCTTCGTTGATAAGTGCAAAACACTAAATAAACAATAAAACAACCTAAATGAATTCTCTGCCGCGGCACAAAAAGTGGCGAAAATGCTGTCGCGGCAACAAAATGTGTCAAAATGAATTCTCTGCCGCGGCAGAGAAATGGGCCAAATCTCTGCCGCGGCAGCAGGTTATTAGTCCCGGTTCGTGTTACGAACCGAGACTAATGCTCCACCCCCCCCTCGCGCTCTGATGCCGCCACGTGTGCCCCCATTTGTCCCGGTTGGTGGGGCAATCGGGACTAAAGGTTAGAGCTTTAGTCCCGATTGCCCCGTCCCGGTTGGGCAACCGGGACTAATGGCCCTTACCAACCGGGACGCATGGGGCGTTTTCTACCAGTGAGTGGAGAACCTGGAATGGCAACAAAAAATAGACTAGCGATGGAAAGATATCGGAGTAACAAAATTGAGGAGTGTTTTGACAGAGTAGTGGCAAAATTGAAGTTTCGATCGTTCAAATGGTAAAATTGAGTTTCAAGCTGGTCATAGTGGAAAAAATGATAAAAACCATAAATATTATCTTTGAAGCATGTAAATAAATTTTGTGTGTGTGTGTGTGGGGGGTAATGCAGATAAGGATCTTACGTTCCTATGTCCGAGCCTTCTTTCCTAGATGGCTAAAAGAGTAGGCAACATGTGAAACATGTTCACTACACATCTCCAGCTAAAAGAGTAGGCAACATGTGAAACATTTTTTTACGCAATCTTCCGCTTAGCTGTTAGCTTGCTACCATATTGCTAAATAGTAAATATCATGATCTATGGCCGTGGTTGGCCTGATGACGAACAACAAAACTACACATATTGTTGGTCTATGTTCTCCACATGGAAGAGTGTTGGCAGCCTGAATTCCCATGAAATCCCCAATAAGTTTCAATCGTTGATCGAAATTCACAGTCAGATATAGAAGAAACCCTAGCCACCTTTGTTTGATATGAGCAAGTGAGTCCATAACATGGATGCCATCGTAAGAGAGAGAAAGAACACACAAGAACATCACAATCTAAGGAGAATATGGGAAGATGAAGAAGATGTTATTTTTGTCCAGATTGGTGCTTCTCGATTACCCCGTGTTCAAGAAGGATTGAGTGCTGAGTCAGTGGAGTATTAGATTTGAGAGAAGTTTTGTCAGTTCAAACTATTATAGTTTTAGCTTAGAGAATTTTTGGTAGGCAGACAATTTGGGCAAGTAAATGGTGTCCCGACTAAGATATTTTTGTTGAGTATGTTGGGAAAATGCTTGCTTCTCTACCTGTTTTTATTGTTAGGATCAGTGGTTTGAGAACTCCAACTAGATTCTCAAAGGGCACAAGCTATGATCTGATGGTATCTTGTCCCTTATGGTTATTATTGTTGTTGCTGGTTGGAAACATCCTAAAGGGTGTTGTATTATAAAGTTTTAGATGTTCCACGGAAGGATCTCATATGCGTGGACCGTCCGCATCCATGGTTGTTGTTTCTTCCTCGTCAAATTGAGGAAGTTTTCCACATGAATCTTTGTATTATTTCTTCTACATATCTTTTGGTCAAAACTATCCTCAAATTGCATCTACGTATGGTGGGAATTTCCCTTTGTGAATTCTCTAAGATAGTGGTATCAGAGATAAGGTTCAATTTTGTAACACCCCGTTCAACAACAGGCTCCAGGGGTGTCATTCCTGGCAGCTTACTAGGATCTCTAGACTGGACCCATAGACCAACACTTGTCTTTTCTGTGCACTTTGTCCTCACTCGTACACACCCGGTACCCACTTCCCAGTCGGTCAACCATCCTCATATTGCTCTAGGCCAAACACACTTTACCTTAGAGTACTTTTCAGATGAGCTTCCGAAAAAGAAGTTGCAACTTGTTGGTGTGAGTATCGTATCAATCCTATTAAGCCATGTGTCAAAATCCCCAAAATTTGTACTTAAATTTCAGAGCAAAGTTTGTTTTGTGTTAGTGTAGTTTGCTTATAGTGTAAGATAGACGTGAATTTCAACGTAATGATATCTCTAAATGGCACAAAATCAAACTTAAAAGAGCAATATTTAAGTCTTACTATATGTGAAGGAATACATAAAGTATAAACCAATGTTCTCCACTGAGATACCTTATGACATGAAGGAAGATCAGTGGCAAATACTTCATCTCCAAGCTTGTGGGTTCATACGACTGTGGGTCGGTGATAGTGTTTTGAACTATCATTGATGAGATACAAACCCACCTTATGGAAGAAAATGGAGGAGTTGTATTCCCGCAAAAAAGGTACCAACAACAAGAAGTTATGGATCAAGAAATTGATATATTTGAGGTACATGAAGGGGACACCAATTTGAAATCATATAATAAATTTCATGGCATTATAAATCTGCTATATCTTCAATGAAAATCACAGTTGAAGATGAAGTGAGATCATATAAGGTCACTATTTGCAATTCAACACCAAATGGGCTTGTTATTTAGATCTTTGACAAGACCAGGGTACTATTTGAAGGGTTTGGAAATGTACTGATAAGGATACTTATTACTCACATTTAGAGATGTTAGTTTTAGTCACGGGGAAGAAGCGAAATTAGAGGTCAGAGAAAGGGAGCAGAAAGAGGTAGAGGAAAATTTAGTGGAAAAGGTAGGTAAAGTTATTTTGTGTGTAATTACTACCATGTGAAGGGACACAATTAAGTGACATTGTGAAAAATGTAAGAATACAACAAGAAAAGGTAGCAAGTTTAGACACGAATAAATAGGGAAAGTGATACACTACTGGAAAAACCATCTTCCGTTCGATCACTGGAAGCCCAGCAGTCCTGGCCCGTCACGAACCGCGACTAGTGCTAGCACTAGTCCCGGTCTGTGAGGCCCCCAACGGCTAGAAAAGGACATACTCATTAGTCCCGGGCCGGACCAGAGTATTAGTCCCAGCCCGTAATACGGCCCGAGACTAATAACCTGGAGCATATGATGGCCATTTTTCGTGGACTATTAGTCCCGGGTCGTATCACGGCCCGGGACTAATTGTCCATTACTATATATACAGCTCCCTGGCCAGCTGCCCTAAAGCATATGGTGGCCATTTTTCTCAAACAAAGCAAGAGAGTTCATGCCATTTTTTTCTCAAGATTTGTCAAGATTTAGTTTGCAACATCTAAATCCAAAGCTTTAAAAGGTTAGAACTTCATTCTTTCATCTCTTATTGCTACTTTAGCTCTATATAATGCTCTAGAAGTATAGAGATATGGATCAAATGCATGCATGTTCTAGAAGTAGCTAGAAGGATTTTGATATATATGTGTAACAAATTTTGATTAGGCACATAGTTACTGAAAATTGAAATGTGTAATTTTAGAGTTTCAGAGCTTAGAATGGAATGAGGTTTTCACTGATGGAACAATAATAAAAAAATCCACATTTATCATGTTGATTGTTTTCTCCAATTCACAAATTGGTGCATGTAAATTTTTCAAAATTCAAAATTAGTGCTCTAGAAGCTCTCAATATAACTTGTAATAATTTTATCATGTTGTGTAATGGTTTTTTATATATTTTTACTATAATGCAGATGGTCCGGAAATGGATGTACGGTACTGACCGACGCTCTGGCGAGTTCATTAATGGCGTGCATGAATTCATCTGTGTTGCTGATGCAAACAAGCACAATGGTTTTGTATTCTGTCCATGTAATGGATGTAGGAATCATAAGGATTACTCTGACTCAAAAACCCTTCACAGCCACCTGTTGAAGTCTGGCTTCATGCCCAGTTATAATTGTTGGACCAAGCACGGAGAGAGAGGGGTTATAATGGAAGACAATGAAGAAGAGGAGGAGGATGACAACTATCATGGTTTCCCTGAGTACGGAGATACTTCCATGGGGGATGCTGAAGGGGAGGATGAAGAAGATACACATGATGAACCCGCTGATGATCTTGGTCAGACCATTGCCGATGCACGAAGAGATTGTGAAACTGAAAATGATAGGGAGAAGTTCAATCACATGCTAGTGGATCACAAAAAGTTTTTGTACCCAAATTGCGAAAATGGTCTGAAAAAGCTAGGCAGCACACTAGAATTGCTGCGATGGAAGGCTGAGTGTGCTATACCTGACTCCTCATTTGAAAAGTTGCTGAAAATAATGAAGAATATGCTTCCAAAAGATAATGTATTGCCCGCCAGTACATACGAAGCAAAAAAGGTTGTCTACCCTCTAGGTTTAGAGGTTCAGAAGATACATGCATGCCCTAATGACTGCATCCTTGTAACACCGCGGTTCTGAAAAGACCGAGGCTTCTATGTGACATGCCAATCTCTGGATCGATTCATTGGCCCACAATAGAATGAGATGAATAACATAGCAAAATATCCGTGTATCATAAATAACAATGATCCAGAGTACCATTATTATAATAAAATCTTAGCTCAAGGCTAGCTCAAATTATTCAGGTAGCAACATAAGTAAAGTAAATCCTCCATTCTTCAAATTGCCCACAAGTGAACAAGTGTCGAGTGGAGTATCGTGGCCTATATCGATTACTCAGAATCGGAATAACCTGCAACATGAAACGTAGCAGCCCCGAAGGGTCAATACATGGAATGTATGGCAAGTAGAGCTAGTAAAGGAGACAATAGTACTAACATCTACATGCATATTTGGCAAGTGGAGTTGTGTCTGGCTTGCATTTGCAAATACATTTGTCCTACTTTCATAAACAGCTTTTGATTTTCTTTGAAAAGATCCCAATTAAGTTAACCCAACAATATTAAAACAATTATGAAATTGGAATGAGCGAGAAACATGTCATGGAATCAATATCAAGCAACTCAGTTGTCCATAACCGGGGACACGGCTAATCGATTAGTTTATACACCCTGCAGGGGTTAGTACACTTTACCCATGTGACTTGGCCAGCCCAGCTCGTACCATCACTCTCATTTGGGTGATGATAGGGAGAACACCAAGAAGAGACCGTTCGGGAAGTAGCTCCCCAATCCCGATGCGCATCGGTCCAACCTACCAAAATTCTACATCTCTGGATACGCGGGTTCGGGTCACCACAACCTACTAAGTCCAACCAACCGCCTATTTCATTATTGGCACATGGTTGTACACGTAAGCTACCAAATAAAGAAGCCAATCAATTTCTTTCGATACCTGGGTGCCTTTCCGCAGTGAAACCACCAAAAATTATCAATACCATCACACCCAGGAGATTCATTGATTAAGTTGTTTTAGTTTTTACAAACCAATTCTTTTAGAAACAAGTCTCAATGATGTAACCCAGCCCTCGTTCAACATAGCATGGCTAAGCACATCTACCAACGTTGGTTCATCTACAAGGAAGGTCCTACCACATAATAGGACATAGCATAGAGATAGTATCATCCTACACATGAATCTACAAAATACACGACAATGCATTGAAAATAGTAGGACGGTATCATGAACAAAGTAGCATCTACTTGCCTTGGTTGTAGCGGTCGGAAGAACAATCCACACACGAACAAGCGTTGCACTCGTCACAATCTACACGATACAATTTCAATCATAAACAAACAATCCACAAGCATATGCAACAAAGATGATGCATGAAGGTATGCAAGACAAGTGAATTGGTGCTACAGCTGCACCACATAATCCTATTCAATAAAGCTACTGATTGCATGCATGGAAAATAGTTTTAGCGCAAGGAAAACTATTATGCAAAACATAATGCTCAAACTAGAGCTAGAACTCAAATAATTCACTACCGGTAGTATACTGTTTGTAAAATCTTGGGAAAATTCTACAGTATAGGCATAGCTATTTAGGAACAGTACCAATTGGAATTACTCAAAAAGGAATTATAAAACTCCCGGAGTAATTAAAACACTGCAGAAAGCCACTAGACAGTTTCTGCAGAAGTTTTCACTATAAGCCTATCTTTTTAATTCACGATGATATTCCCCTCGATCCACTGAATCCAGGGACATATCATACGTGATTTTTTAATCTACGGATCTTTTTCTACGAATTAATTACTCCAAAAAGGCCATTAAATAATTTGATTAAACAGTACTAAACCTTGCTGTAAAAGTGTGAAACAATGGTACAGCAAGATTCTACACGACTTACTGAACCTGCACATATTTTATTTGCAATTTTTGGCCCAGCGGTTTAATTTCTACGCAATTTACAAGTTTCTACCGAAATCTGTCAACTAAAACGATTAAAGTAATTACCCAGTCAACTATGTCTGTTGACTGGTCAACGCGGCTGCTGACTGGGCGCTGACTGGGCCTGACTAGTCAACGCCTGGACACTGACCGGTCAACGCCGATCTGAACCGCTGATCTGAAATCTGACGGTGGCTGCAGACTCACCGGAATCGAACGGCGACGAGGTCGGGACGGCGGCGGCGATCGGTTCCGGCGACGACGGTTACCTGCGCGGAAGAGAGACAGTCAGCGCGCGGATCAAGACGGTCACGCAACGGCAGCGCGAGGCGGTGGCACGGCGCGCGAGGCGTGCGTGCATGCGGGCGAGCGCGAGCGGCTGCGCGCGGGCGAGTGCGGCGCGCGACAGCGGGCATGCGGGGCGAGCGGCAGCGGCGGCAGCTCGGCTGGCGCAGCGGCGGGCGCGCGCGCGCGGTAGCAGCAGCGAGCGGCGGTGGCCAGGCGCGCAGGCGGGCGCGGAGCGGAGCAGCAGCAGCAGCGTGGCGCGGCGCGACGCGGGTGAGCGTTGCGAGCGGCGGCGGGGCGCGCGGCAGGCGCGGAGGCGGGCTGCGGCAGCGGCTGCTGCAGGCGGCGGGGCACGCGGGCGAGGCGCGACGCGCTGGAGGCGGAGGCGCGCGGGGCGGGCGAGCTGCGGGTGGCGGCGACGAACCTGGGGCGGCGGCGGCTCGGCACGACGATCGAGGCGGCGGCGGCGGTTCCAGGAGAGACGACGGGGTACGGTGATCGAGGTGGGAGGGCACGGGTCCCGAGGCGGGTGCGGGCGCGATCTACGAGGCAGGGGCGGCGGCGGCAGGTGAGGTCCCTTAAGTGGGGCCCTCGCGCGGGGTCCTACGCGGATACGGCGCGCAGTTGGAGGCGAAAACGGCAAAAAATCGGCCCGAGAATCGGCCCGTTTTTCTATCTTTTAATAAAATGGCCGCAACTTTTTCGTACGAGCTCCGAATCGAGCGATTTTTGCTCCTACGGTTTTGTAAAATCGTGGGGAACAATCTAGGGTCAAGGGTTGAGTGGAACCACTAGGCTATAAGGGTGGACAACACAAGTTCTTCTAATGCCTCCCGCGGGAACCTCGTAGAAGAATAGAAAAAGGGTTTCGAAAATAGCATTTCGCCGATTCTCTTCAATCGACGATTTTGCATGGAAAAGTATGATGGAATGATATGAATGATATGCGGTACCAAATCTAAAATTTGGGATGTGACAATCCTCTACCGCGGTGAGGAGTATGAGAATTTAGATGCATGCCTGGTATGCACTTCACTTCGGTATAAGATTAGACGAGATGACCTTGGTGACGTTGAGGGCGAGCCCCCCCCCCCGGAAGAGGGTTCCTGCGAAGGTGATGTGGTATGCTCCTATAATACCACGGTTGAAACGCTTATTCAGAAACAAAGAGCACGCCAAGTTGTTGCGATGGCATAAAGAGGAACGTAAGTCAGACGGGATGTTCAGACACCCCGCTGATGGGTCGCAATGGAGAAAAATCGATAGAAAGTACCCGGACTTTGCAGATGACGCAAGCAGTTTAAGGTTTGGTCTAAGTACATATGGCATGAATCCCTTTGGGGAGCAGAGCTCCAGTCACAGCACCTGGCCCATGACTCTATGCATCTATAACCTTCCTCCTTGGTTGTGCATGAAGCGGAAGTTCATTATGATGCCAGTCTTGATCCAAGGTCCGAAGCAACCCGGCAACGACATTGATGTGTACCTAAGGCCATTAGTGTAAGAAATTTTACAGTTGTGGCACGAACCCGGGATACGCGTGTGGGATGAGCACAAGCAGGAAGAATTTAACCTCCGAGCATTGCTTTTCGTAACAATCAATGATTGGCCTGCTCTTAGTAACCTTTCAGGACAGTCAAACAAGGGATACAATGCATGCACACACTGTTTAGATGAGACTGCAAGTATATATTTGGAACATTGTAAGAAGAATGTATACAATGATCATCGTCGATTTATTTTGGCCAAGCATCCCTTAAGAAAGAAAGGCAAGCATTTCAATGGTCTGGCATGTCACCAGACAAAGCCTAAGGAGCGTACTGGTGCTGATATATTTGATATGGTCAAAGATTTGGATCAACTGGTAACCTTTGGAAAGGGTCCTGGAGGAAAATCTGTTCCGAAAGACGCTGAAGGACACGCACCCATGTGGAAGAAGAAATCTATATTTTGGGAGCTACCATATTGGAAATTCTTAGAGGTCCGCTCTGCAATCGATGTGATGCATGTGACGAAGAATCTTTGCGTGAACGTGCTAGGCTTCTTGGGCGTGTATGGGCAGACAAAAGATACACAGGAAGCACGAAAGGACCATCAACGTATGGAAGACACAGATGGCCTGCATCCAGAATGGTTTCAAGGTCATGCCAGCTACGCTCTTACCAAACAAGAGAAGGAAATATTTTTTGAATGCCTAAGCAGTATTAAGGTCCCGTCTGGCTTCTCGTCGAATATAAAGGGGATAATAAATATGGCAGAAAAAAGTTCCAAAACCTAAAGTCTCATGACTGCCACGTGATTATGACGCAAATGCTTCCTATTGCATTGAGGGGGCTTCTACCAGATGCAACAGACAACAATGGGTCAAAGACCACATATTATGGTTACATAGAGGAGATATGGGAACTTGACTATGGACCTACTTTTAAGGTCCCCTTGTTTCGGTGCAAATGGGTCAAGCTAACGGGAGGAGGGGTTGAGGTAGACAAGAAATACGGAATGACATCGTTGGATCTCAACAATCTTGGGTACTTAGACGAACCATTCGTCCTAGCCAATGATGTGGCCCAGGTTTTCTATGTGAAGGACATGTCTACCAAACCTAGAAAACGAAAAAATAAGAAAAAGAATACATCAGACGATGAGCCAAAGCGCCACATAGTTCTTTCAGGAAAAAGAAACATCGTGGGAGTGGAGGACAAGACAGACATGTCAGAAGATTGTGATAAGTTCCATGAAATTCCGCCCATCGCGGTGAAGGATGACCCAACCATCATGTTAATGAATGAAGATGCTCCATGGATACGACGGGATCAGAAAGGAACACAAGCGAAGAAATGATATGTAATAATTGTAACATTTTATGAGTTAAGATGTTCCATGCATGTGTCCATTTTTATAGTGTTGTCTGCAAACAATCTTGAGTGTGTTAGTCCCGTTTTGTGGCTGGACCGGGACTAAAGGAGGGCCTTTAGTACCGATTCATACTTACCATTAAGATCTGATCTCCAAACGCGTGCGGTCACATATTAGGGAGTGCCTCTATGACCAGTTTCTCGGAGATGCCGGAGGACTGGGCTCCGTCGGCATCTCCCTGAAACTGGTCGTAGTGGTGTCCCTGCTCTCGAAAACCATCTTGCAGCTTGTAACTTCTCTAACTAGATCAATACGCCTGGGAGCTAACTAATTTCACATATTAGGGAGTGCCTCTATGACCAGTTTCTCGGAGATGCCGGAGGACTGGGCTCCGTCGGCATCTCCCTGAAACTGGCCGTAGTGGTGTCCCTGCTCTCAAAAACCATCTTGGATATGCCTCAAACTGGCTGGAGGACTGGACTCACAAGGATGCCTATTTATAGTACAAGCAGCTCGGCATAATGTCGACACTCACCCCTATTATTAGTGCTGACTCATCTTTAGTCCCGGTTGGTGTCTTCATCGTCATCGTCATCATCATCGTCATCGTCACCTGCCACTCCGGGGATCCTCAGCGAAGAAGGCATTCCAGGTGTCGTAGTTGTCGGGATACCACTTGGGATCCATCCGTTGCTCCGGCGTGAGCTCGTGGTAGAAGTGGTTTGTGATGGCCGCCTGGCGTGCGGAACCTTGAGGTAAAGGAGGGACAGGAACCCCTCCAGCGCTCAGCATCCAGCCGGCGGGAGGCCGGTAGCCCGGAGGACAAGGGTAGTTGGAGGCGCACAGCGCCTCGGTCTCCTCGAGGGTCAGAATGGCCCAGTAGGCGTTGTCCATTGTTCTAAGAGAGGAAAGTGTGGATGTGTGGATAGCCATGGCACGATCACCCTAAATATAGAGGGAAAGGGCGGGAAAACTTGGCGTGAAGCTTTGGGAAATGGCGGGAAATATCTTTAGTCCCGGCTAGAAAGGAAAGGGCGGGAAAACTTGGCGGGAAAAGGTGGAAATAAAAGATATTTTTATTTGTTTTATTTGGATTATATTTTTCTGATAATAATAGACATATTATTTGTTTTATTTGGATTATTACAATAAAAGATATGATTTTTCAAAGTTTTTATATTAGTTTTGAATTAAAAAAGAAAATTTACAAATGAAATAATTTATAAATGATGCAAACAGATAAATGGATATTATATTAAAATTCTTTATATTTTTCTAATAATAATAGACATATTATTTGTTTTATTTGGATTATTACAAGAAAAGATATGATTTTTCAAAGTTTTTATATTTGTTTTGAATTAAAAAAGAAAATTTACAAATGAAATAATTTATAAATGATGCAAACAGATAAATGGATATTATATTAAAATTCTTTATATTTTTCTGATAATAATAGAAATATTATTTGTTTTATTTGGATTATTACAAGAAAAGATATGATTTTTCAAACTTTTTATATTAGTTTTGAATTAAAAAAGAAAATTTACAAATGAAATAATTTATAAATGATGCAAACAGATAAATGGATATTATATTAAAATTCTTTATATTTTTTCTGATAATAATAGACATATTATTTGTTTTATTTGGATTATTACTATAAAAGATATGATTTTTCAAAGTTTTTATATTAGTTTTGAATTAAAAAAGAAAATTTACAAATGAAATAATTTATAAATGATGCAAACAGATAAATGGATATTATATTAAAATTCTTTATATTTTTCTGATAATAATAGACATATTATTTGTTTTATTTGGATTATTACAATAAAAGATATGATTTTTCAAAGTTTTTATATTAGTTTTGAATTAAAAAAGAAAATTTACAAATGAAATAATTTATAAATGATGCAAACAGATAAATGGATATTATATTAAATTCTTTATATTTTTCTGATAATAATAGACATATTATTTGTTTTATTTGGATTATTACAATAAAAGATATGATTTTTCAAAGTTTTTATATTAGTTTTGAATTAAAAAAGAAAAATTTACAAAAAAACAAACAGTCGCGGGTCGTGGATGGACCCGGGACTAAAGGGTCAGTGCGTGCGCGAAAACGAAACGGCCGAAAAAGACCTTTAGTCCCGGGCATTGGCTTAGCCCGCGACTAAAGGGGGGTCTTTAGTCGCGGGTTAAGCCACGGCCCGCGACTAAAGACCCTTTAGTCGCGGGCGGTGGCTTAGCCCGGGACTAAAGGGTCTGTCCCTTTATATTCTGGCGCCAGCGGCAACACTTCACATTTTCTCATCGACGACGAAGCATGGACGACGAAGACGAAGCACAGGGGGAGGTTGCTGTCTGATTCCGCCGCCGCTCCGTCGTGTCGCCGCCGCTCCGTCGTGCCGCCGCCGCTCCGCAGGTGAGATGGTTCTCCGGCCAGGACATGGCGCCGCTCCGTCGTGCCGCCGCCGCGCCGCTCCGCAACGACGGCGCCTCTGCGACGGCAGTTAGGGAATGAAACGAGAGAGAGAGAGAGGGATCGAGCGAGGGCGTTGCACGCTAGAGGACGGGGAAGGACGGCCGGCAAGGGCGACGAGCGAGGCCGGCAGGCGAGGGCATCGCGCGCGCGCCAGAGGACGTACGGGGAAGGACGGCCGGCGTGCTGGGCCTTGTTGGGCTGCTGGGCTGGTAGGGGAGAGAGGGAGAGATGGGCCGGCCTGGGGTTGGGGTCGGGCTACTGTTTTTTTTTTCCAAAAATTTTTCTTTTTCTTTTTTTCCTTTTCTCTTTGTATTTTTTAAATACAAATCTGTTTTATATTATTTTTTAATTATTGTTTTAATTATAATTAGCTAGGATTAGGATTATATTGTTAGCTAGGGTTATTTTTTTAATTATTGTTGTAATTATAATTAGCTAGGGTTATTGTTTTAATTATAATTAGCTAGGGTTATTTTTTAATTATTGTTTTAATTATTGTTGTAATTGTAATTAGCTAGGGTTATTGTTTTAATTATAATTAGCTAGGGTTAGTGTTTTAATTATTTTTTTAATTATTTTTGTAATTATAATTAGCTAGGGTTATTGTTTTAATTATAATTAGCTAGGGTTATTTTTTAATTATTGTTTTAATTATAATTAGCTAGGATTAGGATTATATTGTTAGTTAGGGTTATTTTAATTATAATTAGCTAGGGTTATTTTTTTAATTATTGTTTTAATTATAATTAGCTAGGGTTATTTTTTTAATTATTTTTGTAATTATAATTAGCTAGGGTTATTTTTTTTGTTTTAGTTATTAGCTATGATTATATTGTTTTACCACAATTAGTATTATTGTTTTAGTGATTTTTTTGTTTTATTTATTTAGATTAGAATTAGGATTAGGATTAGGGTTATTTTTTTGTTTAAGTTATTATAATTAGGATTATATTGTTTTAGTTATTAGGATTATTGTTTTTTCTAACCTGTTTAACTCTCTTTTTGTTATAGATAATTAAGTCATGGATCCATCCGAAGATCCTGGTCGCATCGGTGAAGGTTTTCTTCAGGGCATGATAAGAGGTGAAATTCCTCTTATTACGGGCACGGCCGAAGATATTTTGCTCGAGGAAGAGATATCCTCATATCTGAATCCATCCGGTGATGGACTAGAGGAAAACCAAGGGGAAGACCAGATGGACGAAGGGCAAACAAATGCCAACAATAATGATGGCCCCTCGACAGGATCCGGCGAGGTACATATATATATAAAGTCTCGGTGTTACCTATATTCATTAACTGATCTAGATATATATTAATCACTCTCTCTTCTTCTTTTAGCCCACCGGATCGAAGCAATCGACAGCTCGAACGAAACGAGGGCCGAACAAAAAGTTGGATGGTAATCAGAGGTTCACCATCGAAGAAATAGATGATGATGGTGAACCGATTGCTCCAGAGAAGCACCGGAGGATGTTTATAAATCAATGCGGGGTGCTTGTTAGGGACAACCTGCCGATCACCATCCAAGAATGGAATACGTCAAAGAACCCCGGTGAAGAATCCAACAGCTATGTCACCGATGATGCCAAAGATGACCTTTGGCAGAAGCTCATAGCGCATTTCATACTACCTCCAGAGTATGAGAAATTTGAGGTAGATGGTATTACCCCAAGGCCGGGTGGGCTTGATAAAAGAGAAAAAGTCAAGGAGTGGGCACTAAGCAAGATGGCTGAACTGTACCGGAACCACAAGAAAATTTATACGCGAAATATGTCGCGAAAAAGAAAACTCCAGACTTCACAGGAGTAAACGAGAAGTTGAGAGAACAGTGGGCCGATTTTGTACAGTACAAGCAATCTGATAAAGCAAAGGCAAAGTCGGCAAAGAACGCGTTAAATGCTGCCAACAAGAAATACCATCATAAAATGGGGACAGGTGGCTACAAGAGTGTCGTCCCTAAGTGGGAAACTATGGAGAAGGAAATGAGGGCTAGAGGCGTCACTCCTGGTACAGATGGATGGCCCGAGAGGTCAAAGCACTGGTGGTACGGGCACGGGGGATCCTTGGACCCAGAAACAGGGAAGACATTATTTCATGAGAAAATTCTAAAACCCTCCCAAGACCTTATTCAAGCAATGAACGATGCTCAATTGGGATTGTTCCGTCCCGAGAGAGAGAACGACGAGCTGACACGCGCCCTAGGGAATCCTGAAAAGGGAGGACGAACACGAGGCAAAGGCGCCGGTGTCTCGTGGAAGAAAGGGTTTCCTCTGTACGATGCTAGTTACAGAAGCCGTCAGAGAAAGAAGGACCGGGAGGCAGATCGGATCTCCAGGGTAGAGCAGGACCTAGCTGATCTGAAGAACCTCATGCATGAAATTAGCCAAAGGCCGCCGTCGTCAACTCACCGACGGTCTGATGATCCTGCATTGGATCTTAGCCAACGGAGAAGCAGCGTGGCTTCCACGGAGATCCGTGCTGATGATCAAGCACTGCTGGATGATGCACCGGCTCCTCACTACCCCGTGGATGATGTCAGAGAGATGGCACAATGTGAGCTACATCAGCCAATGAACAACCTGTCCTTCAAGGTGGCGATCGGCACTGCTTTACCTTGTCTACCTGGAGCACTCCACCATTCACTTCCGATTCCACCAGGCTATGCTCGTGTCACGGTGGATGACATAGTGGAGGATTTTGCGGACCTAGAGATTGAAATCGCTACGCCTGAAGGCCTTACGAAACTAGGAGATGTCAAGAGCAACATCATTCTATGGAATAAGAAGTACATCAAGTTTCCAGGCTCGGCGCCAAGGCCACCGACTCCAAGGAATCCAAATCCACCCAGCATCGAATATCGCCAACCTCCAAGTCCACCCCAACCCGATTATCGCCAACCTCCAAGTCCACCCCAACCCGATTATCGCCAACCTCCAAGTCCAGCCCAACCCGATTATCGCCAACCTCCAAGTCCACCCCGCCCCGCTGACGATCGCCGCAGCAGGAGTACATCAACTCGATCTCCGCCTCCGCCTCCGTGCAATACTACTACCTCGTCGAAGAAACGGAAGTTCGACGGTCCCCTGCGCCCCACATCGAAGAAAGGTCAAACGCCGAAGATAGTCGATATCCCGCCGGCTCTTCCAAAGAGACCTTATGACAAGACCGACGAGGAAACTAATGCGGATGTGGCTGCCCAAGTTAAGGCGCATTTTGCACCCAAAAAGCCTGAGCCAAAGCCGGTATATAACAAAAAAACAAAAAAGTGGGCTAAGTCCTTTCTTGAGCAACCATCCCAGATATCGATGAATCTGGAATCAGACTATGACCGAGAGATTATTAAGCAAGCACAAAAGAAAAAAATCACAAGTGCAAAAAGCGGGAAGCAAGTTGTCCAGCTCGGAGCACAGAAGAATCAATCGATCGCCCCGCTCAAAGTCATTCAGACCTCGACAAGGCCTTCAGAGCTGAAATGGATATGGACATGCAAATAATGGACCCTAGAGCTCGTAATAGTGCTGCACTTATGGGAATCACTGTATCGCAGGCCAAAGCACTTGCTAACGAAGCAAATATGTCTCTTGGTCAATATTTAGGCTATGAAGATACGCCAATGGGTCAGATAGTACGGCAGTATGTCCAAGGGAAGCCTCTAGTCAGTAATGAGGAGCTCGCGCATCTATCCACACATATGCGAAATCTGCATGAATGGTACATGTCGCAAGCAGAAAAAAAGCATCATAAAGATTGGTTTCCGGTGGACGTTAGAAAGGAGCATCACTTCAAACCATACTCGATACAGGTTCAAATGATCGAACTGTTTCAGTTATACAACCAGCGCGCCCTCGACAAATCTATCATTGGTTGCTACTGTCTGTAAGTTATTTATTTCTATAATTAAGTTTGTAGCTTTAGCTCCTTCATTGCATTTAATATATTATCCTAACTATATATCCTTTTGTATGATGATATTATATTCCGCAGAATGAAGATGCTTAAATGCAAAAGAGCTAGAAGATACGACGTTGGGTTCATTGACACATATATCATTAATGAATATACGTTAAAGAATCACCCCAAAGACGTGGAGGAAGACCTGTCCAGGTTCTTAACCGAGCATAATTTTGTTAAGGAAATACTATTTCCTTACAACTTCAAGTGAGTGTTTATATCTTGTACACATTTTATTTTTGCTTACTGGATGAGCTATGCATGTATGCTTATGTAAATATCCGCAGATTCCACTGGATCTTGCTAAACATTCAAGTTGATAAGTCCCTAGTCGAAGTCCACGACTCATTAAGTTGGGACCAAGAGAAGTGGAGCGACATGAAAGCAATGCTCCATAAGTAATTTCAATCATTATCGCATTATATCGTCCTCTTTCATTCATTTCCTGATATCAACTAACTAATAACTCCTTTGTTCATTTTTTTTGCCGAGCAGGTGTTGGACACGGTTCAGACAGAAAATACCAGGTCCATTCAAAGAGGAGCTAACTTATAAAATGGCGAAGAGTTTACAGCAGCCACCGGGAACTCATTTATGTGGATGCTACGTCTGCGTCTGCGAGTACATCCGCGAGTTGACCAGTGAGCAGAAAGTTGACTCACATTATATTTATGATTTGTGGGAGACACTAGAGCCAGACCAGCGCATAAGAGCAATTCAAGAGGAGCTGACGGGATTTATGATGAAGGAAGTCCTTGATGTACATGGAGAGCATTATGCGAATGACGTGGAACTCGATTTGCCTTAGTCATCTCCATGTAGCTCATATGATATATATAATCATCAATGACCATGTAATTTTCAAAACATTTCTTCCTTTTGATATGATTGATTATATGTATGCTTGCAAGGGATCGATCTTATATAAATGCATCGACGTGTAGTGTGTATGTAGTAGCGTATAATATGTCTACTGAAATATATGTTTGTTAAGTTATAGTGAAACACAAAACGAAAAAGGAACAAAATGGCAAAAAAAAGGAAATACACAATCTCTGTCGCGGCAGAAAATGTGGTGTTTCTCTGCCGCGGCAGGAAACCTTTTAGTCCCGGGTGGTGTTACAGCCCGGGACTAGAGGGTTCCGCCCCCCGCGGCGCTGAAACAGCCACGTGGCTGTTATCAGTCGCGGGCCTTTGCCAGCCGGGACTAGAGGGGAGGCCTCTAGTCCCGTTTTCGCAGTCCCGGGCCCAAAACCGGGACTAGAGCCCGTTGCGGCCCGAGACTAGAGCCCCTTTTTCCACCAGTGATAGTGAGGAAAAAAATTATGTAGTTGAGAAGATTAGGTCTCTCTTGTGTGAAGAACATGATGGCAACTTTTGTTTCACTATTAATAAGATGATCGGTGTATTTTCTGATAAAACCATCAACCCTATAGATGATGATGAGATTAGTTGGATTCAAACAGTGGTGTTACCATAAATAGTACATCTCTTAGAGATCTCATCGTGAGCTACATAGTAGGTGATTTTTGTGTTTTGATAATGAGAAACAATGATAGAGGAAGAATAATCGTTAGACGAGATGCACACTTGAAGACTGAAAAATAGTAGAAGTCTAGTCCTCAAATTGCTGGGGCATGTTGAGGCGCTTCAGCTCAACATAGTGTTAGTTCGATTACTTGATAGAGATGAATACTTGAAAAGCTTTGGAAATACATAGTACAAGCTCACTAAACCTGGTTATTGGAAAAGGTAGCATGATTTCAAATTTTTATCATGTTCATGTTAAGCTTACTTCTTCTGTTAATGCATTGCAGAAATAAGATGCTTGCACTGTGTAGCACAACAAACTTGGCACATGACAAGGAAATGATAAAGTATATCAAGAAAACATTTTTGAAAGATTTTCGCAAAAATAAGTTATGATTTCCTAGCAGGGAAGCAACACAGAGTTTCACTCAAGAGTCAACTTTCTCACAAGAATCCTGTGAAGTTGGACTTCGTATATTCCAATGTTTGCAAAATTTCGTTAGGATCAATGTGTGGAGCAAAATATTTGTCACATTTATTGATAAATTTCCAAGAAGGTTTGGGCTATACCTTGAGGATAAAAGATAAAGTACTAAGTGTATTCAAGAAATATCAAGTCTCGGTTGAGAGAGAAGCTAAGAACGAGGTCAGACTACAAAAAGACCTTCGAAACACAACATGTTTTTAGATGACAAATATACTTTAGCTAGCTTTTGGGATTTCTTGGCACTGTTTTTAGGGTGATAGACACGTATTTGACGTGGTAGAATCTAAAATAGCATATAATTGGGAACTGGTAGGTGCTAATAATCAATAGAGGCATGTTTTAATGCGATCGTAGGTTCAAGAATGCACAAATTACTGCATCGTGGAGTCCATGTGACGTCTTCAATGCTTTCCACCTAGGGGAGTTGTGACGTACTAAACGGTAATTTTTGAAGAATGTGTCACTGACTAGATCCAACGGCCTCCCACTACAAAAAAACTCCATTGCGCGACACTTTTTTTGGACGGCATATGCCAAAAGTACATGCAAAATACTTTAGCCCGCTTTTGCGCATTCTTCGCACCATTTTTACATGGCGAACACATATACACCATGGTTAAATCCATACCAACATATAATTGTGTCGTAGAAGATGGTAATCAATAGCAGTCTGATTTACTACCGTAGTTGGTAAATGAGGCAGGTATTACTTCGTCTTAGATTCCATGTGATGGTAATGGGTCCCACATGTGTGTGTGGCAAGGGGGTGTGCAATACTTCATGCTAACTGTTCAATTATGTGTTGCTGACCGGTGGGTCCAACCGCCTCCGCGTCGTAATTATCTCGATTCCTTCCACACAAAGGCGAAAGTATAGTAAAAAAGCTGCACCATTGGCCATTCGTCTGCCCGACGCCGCATTCGTTCCGCCTCGGCACCTGCGTCGGACTTCATTTCCCACCATGTGCACCTTCCAGGCCATCTACGAAAGATGCTCGTCCAACTCTCCAATGCTGCACAACACTTTTCACATACAACCTTTTACCGATCTCCTTTTTAATTCTTCTGACATCGATCACATGCTCATGTCTCAAGGAGGATCGAGTCGCCGTGCCGCTTGTTGTGCACCACCATGTCCCGCTACCCGGATGACTAGGTGGAGAGCGCTTACTCCAAAGGATGTGTCGCCTCTCCAAGCCGTTCAACCATCGCCTACGCCTTCGCCCAATAGCAATGGCCATCACCATCACATATCACCATGGGATCCTGACACCTCCTATAGGGCCCACTCCTCTAGTGCTGGCTCCCTCCTCTGATTCCCTTCTCGGGACTAGGAAGGGAAAGGGAGAGGAGAAAAGATCTGTATGACGGACAGCTCCTTGCGAAGGTGTAGTAGTTATCTAAGATGCAAACCGATGTTGCCGCCATGAAGAAAGCCGAGGAGGATGCCGCTCAGGACACGTAGCTCTAGATTGATATGGAGTTGGCAAGAGCATGTTCCCGACAGGACCAGTAGAGGCGGTCGATCACAAGGACCTACCAGCAAGGATGGCCGCTTTGACATTGGTGTCGGCATGCATGAAGGGGCCACACGTTAGTTTTAGTATTTTGTAGTTTCTAGATGTAATTCTTTTATTGGTGTGTACAAAATGGATGTTTATGTTTAATTATATGCTCTTTTAAGTGAAATTTCTATTTAGAAACATCTTGTCATCATTATATATGTAAAACTGTGGCATTGTAGCTTCCACGGTGGTATAATGAGTCGCATTGTAGTGGAGACGGGCTCCGATTATAGTTCAGGTAGTCGCGCCATGTGTTTCACTGAGTAGGGTGGTCCACCTCGGCTGGTGGTAAAAATCAAAATTACAAGAAAAGATAGAAAATTTACAAAAACACCCAAAACAGAATTCCTCTAGCGTTTATCACCCCGCCATTAATATCACGCCACGTCAGTGTAACAGTGGGGCCATCTGGTTAGAAACACCGGAGCTAAACTGAGCATTCGTTATCTCAAAAATATTAGAAGCTCGACCGGTGGTTTTTGAGAAAATTTTGAAAAGTGGTGTTTTCTTTAGCCCTAGCCACAGTTGGGGTGGTTTTTGCAGTTTTCTGGAAACAAACACGAGTCTTTTCACTAGCTAGAGATGGGATCGCCCACGCAGAGATAGTGCGGCGGCGCTTCAGATTTGCTCCAGTACCCCATTTCCTGAGAATTGAGATTGCCCCTGTGCGCGCGCCGGCGGCATGCCCCGGACAAGGGCTAGCTGAGGCCTCTCCTGGAGACGGCACAACGCCGACCGGCCTCACGGCGGCGCATTTCCGGAGAAGGTACGAGTCTTCCGGCTAGATCCTGAATATCTTCTACTCCCTCCGATCCTAAATAAGTGTCGCTATTTTGAACGAGGTAGTACTTATTTTAGACCAATCTCTCCTACTTACCAACGATGCAAGTTGGATAATCTCACAATGAATATTGTACTTCAACTGTAACTGTAAGGCATTTCGAGGAAAGACAGAGGAAAGGTGGGCAGAATCAGTACATATAAATTTGCTAGGTAGAGAAGAATCAAACCAAATTGCTAACGAGAGCTAATTACAAATTCTAAGAATGCTTTGGAAGAGAACAACAGATGCATCTGAAATTGAAAGATGCTTAAAGTGGTAACTCCAGCAACCTGTTAGTTACAGTATATGCTAACACACCTTAAAAGGCTTTGCCAGCATCACATCGACAGCAGCTCAGACTGAAGGTTATTACAGTGTAGTTTACCCTGACAAAACACATGTTTATAACCGACATGAACACAAGCCATGTAGTACAAAAGAAGTACACAAATCAACACGGGATTGCCAACACTGGATACAGATAGTGTTAGGCGAGGAAAGGACAATAAACGCTGACAATATATCTCAAACCTTCAGGATGATTGGGGTAGTTCCTCCAGCTTCGCAGCAGGTTTATTTCCCTCCTCTTCGAAGAAAACAGCGGGTTTATTTGGATGGATGGCGAGCCGAGCCTCCAGGCCCTTTTTGATTGCTTCATCCTTGGTACCCTTGAGCAAGATTTGCTTGAGTTCAGGTAGATCATCAAGGCCAGTAAGACGATAGCATGCACTAGAGCAGTCAATCTTGAGCAGCTCAAGATTCTTCATTGAATTTGATCCGAAGGTTACATGTAAACTGCTGGAGCTGTAAGAAATATCCAGGATCTTCACATTTTCGAAAGTGATCAACTCACATCCAACCAATCCGGCAAAAAAATGGAGCTTATCTTCCTGAAGTTTCTGGACACGAAGGCCTAGAGTGCATAGTTTTGGTAGCTTGGTGCCAAGGAACACAATGTCACTCTCTTCTAAAGTGGCCATCTCCAAATCTAACTTTATGAGCTTGCTAAGTTGGCTGCTTAACAGTGGCAACTTGCCTTGAAGCCCATACAGTCTAAGACTCTGCAGGTTCTCCCAAGGCATGGTGATGTCATCTAAGCAGTCCTTATTGTCCTTTTCGACTCGCACTAACAGTGATTCCAAATGCACATGACCTGAGATTGAAGAGAAGAGCTCCTTGCTGTTATGTCGGTTGATGCCTGACACTCCGAGCTTGCGCAATTGGGTAAGCTTCTTGATCTCTTTCACGATGGCCTTCCCCCCTGAAGCCCTGATGTTGACAACACCAAGAGTGTGCAATGCCGTCAGTTTGCCTACCTCACTAGGCACCTTAACACCAACTAGCTCACGACTTTTGCAGAACCCTTGCAGGCAGTTGTATGAGGCAGATGGCGTTGATGCTGGTATGATGGTGCCAGCACGGATATACTGTAGCTTCTTTAACTTGGTGATGTTCTCCGGCAGGCTAACTATGGAAGTGTGTCTCACATCCAAACTCTGGAGTTGCCTAAGATCACCCAGTGAACTTGGCAGATGGCAAATGCCACTGCATCCTCGTAAAGAGATAAACTTTAGGCGACGGAGTCGCTTCACCATCTTCTCAAGATCCTCATCATTTAGACCCAAGGCATCCTCTAGATCAAGCACCCGAAGCAGCTTCATACTTTTAGAGATGAAGAATGATTCCCACTTTCCATAGACTGTCATTGACCGTAGCCGTGAGAAATCAATGCTCTCGAACACAATTTTGTCTCTGTCCCAGTCTCTCAATATGATAAGATGGCGTCCTGTTCGCTGAGTTGTTAGGACACAGTCGGGACCAAGTTCAAAAACTAGGTTCTCTTCCATTCTCCGTGAGACAATGTACTCGCGGATGAAGCCATTGACCTGGCACTTAACCATCGTTGTGTCACTAGCTGCAGTGGTGACTAACTGTGGTATCTGCTGAATTATGCTTAGCTCAAGGAGTTTGGTGAAGAACTCCTCGCCTTGCTCCTCAGCAGATTTTTTATCACTGTCTCTAGAGTAACCCTCTGCAATCCACCTCCTTACTAGTCTCCTTCGCCGAATGTTACAGTATGGAGGAAAGATTGATAGGTAAAAGATACATGGCTTGAGTGAATCTGGGCAATCACGGAAGTAAGTGCTCATCCAACCAAATAGGCCCCGCAGACTATCATACTCCAGGTTGGTCTCCAAATGGTGCATAAATCTGAGATTCAGAGACCGTACTGTATCCATCAATGTCACTGTCTGCGTGGCCAATAAGGCTGCTATAGCAACTATCACTTTGGGAAGACCTCCACACTTCAAAATAAGTCCATCTAGCTCGACATGTGCGAGATGAATCAAAGGAGATGATGAATTTTTCCTGTGTACCTGGTGTTCAGACAACAAACGGTGAGTTCATTGACAATGTAAACATTAATCACATTGGATTCTGATGTTTTGATGGTAGAATATAGCGTGAGTTTTCTGTCCATACCTCTTTTCTGAAGAGATCAAGGGCTGCATCAGCTTCTAGACCTTTGACATTGAACACTTGTGCTTCGTTATTTGTGCAATATGCAGCAACGCTGGCTTCAGTAGTAATTACAATGATAACAGTTCCAGAAGGTCTAGATACCAAGGCATTCTGTATTAAGTCCCATTCTTCTTTAGACTGGAGATCATCGATAACCACAAGACAATTATGTGTTTTCAGAAGCTTGCGACACTCTTTGATGGGGTCTTTCTCTGAAACAAAATCTGAAAGTAAGCTTCGAGAAAAATCCCTTAAATTGAATGGATGTGATACATCCACCCAACAGTACTTGTTAAACTGTTCGGTACCGAGCATTCTATCATAGTATAAATTTCTGACGAGAGCTGACTTCCCAATACCAGCTATTCCCCAAACTGATATAACCTGGGAATTAGTACTGAAACGTGCCCTGGCTGTATGACCGCGAAGTTCAGCCATTTCTGACTCGCGTCCAACAAGGGGATATTTCTTCTGCCACTCAATGACTACTGCTTCCCTATTAGATGATGGGACTTCTTCAGAGGAGGAATTCTTGCTCACTTGCGAGCCACTGAGAACCCTGAGAAGACGCTTCTCTTCTTTATCACCAATGACTTGAGAACCCTGCAGGATAGGTGGGAATAGGTTATGATAGTATCATTTATGTAACCAGCTTTTGCAATTATTTTGTGTTTAACCATAACTTCCATATGCATCACTATGCTTTTCTTCACAATAAAGCTTATAATGAAGCTTAAATTAGATCTTGCTACTGTTACACCACTACATGATACTACTAAATTTGTTTAAACAGTTCTAATGTTCTATTTATAGAGTTAAACTAGTATGCAAACTAGAGCCGACACATGAAAATGTTACCATACTACTATAAGTTTTTAGATGCAAAAATTAGTTCCTATATAAAATGTATGTATAGTAGATAAATGAGTTCCTGTCCAAACCTACCCAAAAATTTAAGAATTCAAGTTATGATACGAGATTTGATGTTCATTTCTTGCTTACCTCCTTGAAGAAGGCACAGACCGAGTGGTCAGGCGAGTACTGCCTGAGCTCCAGCGATTTGTAAGAATGTCCAACACACAAGCTTGCAATCTCGAACTGCTGCGTGGAAACAATGATCCAGCTGCCTTTCTTCATGTCAGGAAGAAACGTCCTTACGGCATCCCAATCTACCATATCTGTCAGGTTCTCCAAGACGACGAGGTAAGCCTTGCTGTTGACTTCTTTAACAAATTCCTCCAGAAGCTCTTCTTGGCTGGCCTCCATCTTTGCAAGGACATGTGCACCGACACGGGCTCCTTGTTCCTTGCAAGCATTCGCGTATACCTGAGCCATGAAGCGCCGGACGAACTCGCGAGGATCAAAAGGATGCATCAGCTTGACCCACGAGCGACAACCAAAGTTCTGGCTGATTTCTGGGTCATTGAACGCCCTCCTGATAACGGAGGTCGTCCCAAGATCACCTCCTGTTCCCCACACGGAGATCACCTGAAGAGGAGAGTCTTTAGAGTTGTCTTCGTTGGTGATCAGCTGGGTGAGATCCGCCAATCCCTGCCGTCTCCTCGCGGCGTCCCTTGCCTGGACGAGCATGTTGAATGCCGTCGCACCGAGGGCGGCGCCACCAGGCGTGGCCGGCTGATGCTGCGTGACGATGGGCTTGGAGCCGGAGTCGCTGATGAGGCTGTAGCGCGAGTTCCTGGTGCTCACGTCCTCCACCCTGGCCTTGAGCTGCTCGATCTCGTCCACCGCCTCGTCCAGGTAGAGCGCGGCCGGCGGCGGCGCCATGCACCACCTGGGGACCATGCGCCACCACCACCTGGTCTTGGAGTCGAGGTGGACGACGAACTCGATGCAGTCCTCGACGTCGTAGGCGAGCTCGCGGACCTGCCGCACCCAGGTCATCACCACCCTGTTCTCCACGCGCTCCGTGGTGGCCACGTTCAGGAAGGAGTGCATCATTTCGAACTCGCCGGTGATGAACACGAGGTCGCGCTGCGCGCTCTGCCGCAGCTTGGCCTCCTCCTCGATCGCCGACTGGGCCTTGGTCAGCGCGCCCTCCACCACCGACTTGGCCAGCCCAACAACCAGGTCCGCCATGGCTGGCAGCTACCAAGCTCTCTCGGTCTCTGTCTCTGTCTGTGGTGTATGATGCTTGCTCCTAGCTAGTGCTGGATCGAGTTATTGTGCTTCAACTGAGCACCCAGAGATGGCTTTTTTAAAGGGGACCAGCTACATATCTACTCCAGCCGCGTGGATGGATTGAGCTAGCAGTATTGTGCTTCAACAGTGCAGACTACTGGCAAATTAACTGCAAGTCCTAGCCTACTGGCCATGTCTGATGAGTGTCCAAGTTTTGGCCCATCCACATTTTAAATTAACTTAATCATCCGGCCAGTTAACAGCTTAATTAATTGTCTGATTCTATCATCTCCAGCTTGGTAAACTTTGTCACCTTAGCTTGGTAACATTGTCATGATCGTTTTGTGTTTACATCTTGTTAGCAGATTTTCCTTGTAGAGAACAGGCTTTTGGTAATCATTCTTTTGGGACTTTAGTGAAGATGCTGTTGAAGGGCAGATTCATCGACCGTCCAGAGTCCCGACAGCTATCAAGTGGATATTTTTCCTATTGACCGGATCCGCGAGATGCGCGAGCAAGTCTTCGCCCGACGTGCTGGGGATTATTTATACAGTAGTACTAGCACTATCTAATAATCCTCACGCGTAACATCCAATGCATTGTTTTCTCTTATCTCTTGGAGCATCTGTTCCAGAGGAGCCATACTTTAATCGGCCACTCTTTTCTCATATGCCCCTTTCTGAATCCGCTTTTTAGGTCACTAAAAGAGAAAGAGCACCCTATGCTAGCAAAACCAGTAAGCTATCATTTGCTTGTAGTAATCTTCAAAACTAGAAGCTATCCTTTGCGTGATTGTGATCCAACACCAAATGTCCTACTATCAAAAGGTAATAATGTGATTAATTTACTATAAACTCTGCAATAGAATCAAGGTTGTGTGCGAGGCTGGGGCATTTGCTCCCATTTTGAGAAAAATAATTATATGCAATGATTATGGTTACTATATGGGAGATTGGGAGGTGTGATCAAGTGCTGGAATTGTGCACCACCAGATGGCATTCTTATCCATCTATATCAGTGAGCTACCGTACGTACGTCCAGACAGCTCATCCGTTGCTGGACAATTTCAAACAGGTCAGATCTGGGAGATGCGCGGGCCAGCCTTCGTTGGACGGACGTGCGAAATTATATGAGTATCTGTGGCCTCAAACCATTGGTCGCAGATTTGTTTGGTTAGGTACACATGTCGGCATGTTTTAGTGCATATATACATGTGAATATAGAGATATATCTACAACATCTATCATGAATTATTTGCACAGATTTTTTATTGATATATATATGAATTTAGACAAATTTGTGACATGTAATTGGGTACTCTGGTCCCTCTTCTTCCCTCCATCTGGCGGTCTTGCTGGCGGATAGAGGAGTGGGGACTTGTCCTCTTCATCATTTGCTTTTCGTAGGTCTTTTTTTTTGTTGGATTTGTCTTCCTAGTAGCATCGGCGAGGTAGAGGCGACAACGGCATGTTGGAATAAGGTTTCCCCGGCCTTCCGCTATCTTGTGTTCGTCCGATTAGAGGAGACAACGAAAGACCTGCGGGGGTTAGCGTCGCCGGATTTGTTGATTCTCTCTGAATCTTGGCAATTGGTGTATCTATCGAGGGGACTTCTTCTAGCTGTGAGGATCTATAGATCGTCAAGAAGTTTCATCAAAAGTTACTTATTCTTCTTCGTCTTTGGGACAGATGTGGTTTTTAGACCCCTTCGACGACTTTCCGTCCACAACCAACAACGTCAGTCTGGATTATGGAGGAGCGGCAGCGCGGCGCACCATTGACACGGTTTAGAGGTTAAAAACGAAGGGCACCTTAAGGATTTTGTTGTAATTTTCTCTTTTTATTTATATACTGTCGTATGTTTCTTTTAACGTTAGGGTCCTTTTTTAGAAGAAAAAAAACTAAGCTGAGAAAAAAAAAACTAAGCTGAGAAGACCCGTAGCAGGTCAACTGGTCAAGCCCATGGTGTTCACGTGTGGGGAGGGTACATCATGGGAGCCTGTCTTCTTTGTCATGCTAAACAGTTCATCCATCACTATTGAATAGTCTTTTGTTTTGTTATGTTTCTCTTTCCGCTGTTCACTGTGACTGAAAGAGAAAGGACACCCAAAGCCAGCTAGTTATTTTTTTTTCTATTAAACAATCCAAAGCTAGCAGGAAGTTTGGTGCGGCGCACGCCGCACGGTACATTCTTTTTCGCATCAAATCGTTTATTTTTAAATGTGATTTTCACATTCGTGGGTTGTCGTTGTCGCTTGTATTGCCCGCTTCTGTTGGTACGAGACGATGAGAGAAGTATAGTAAAACAATTATATTTTTTGAAGGCAAAACAGAGGAAAGGCCCCTCACTGTGTCGTTTTGTATTTATACACGATCATGTTGGCGTGCGTTGCCGCGTCCATCCGTTGAGCCTATAGAATGGTAGGGAACAGAACAAAAAATTAACATCGGAAAGGTTCTAAGAAAAGCTACAAACTTGACAATGCAGTATAAATGTTCTTTTCTTACTCATCATCACAAGTCACAATATCAATACTTCAATTCAATATGATGACTAAAATGTGAAACATGTTCTCTATAGTTGTATAGAAGATATCTAGGTTTTCCATGAAGGAGATATCTAAGTAATTTCAAGGGGTCCCAAGATGTTTCCGTGGATCGGTGTGAAAGGTGTCGTCATCTCTCACATATGGGATAAATTCATTGATAAGTTTTTTGAGGTTTAGCACCTGCTTATAATGTTTTGCCAGTACATAAGAAAGCAATCTTGGTGTCGTTGAACAACCATCAGCGAAATCAAAATTCATTAGAAGATTGCAGCTACCTAACACCTTAGTACCTTCCATAATACAATTATGTATTCTACATAATCAAAAAAATAAACCCAATGCATATATACTCACAGAAAACACTTATCCACCAAGTGGTCAGCGACTGTTGTATGGTCATACCAATACTGATTCGCACAAGCTTGGCAAGGACAACGAATTTTTCTTACATTTGCTAACCGGGAGAATGCGAAATCCAAAAACATTTCCAATCCATCTACGTATTTTGTTGTCGTCTAAATGAATACATCCATATCTACTCCATTTGTGTGCTTCTAAAGATTGAGGCAAAATCAGAGTACATAAACAAAGACAGCATGGGACAGTGCGGAAGGGTGATGTCCTTGGGGAGGTTTTGACCTGAGGGGAACAACGCTCTCCCTGGTGGCCGGTGGGGAACAACACTCTCTGTGTGTGTCGATGTGGAGGTGTCCAAGGAGGCGGTGGCCATAGGGAACATCGCTGGAGGTGGGATGTAAGGGCGGTGATGGTAGAGCAGGGCGGCAGGAGTGGATGCTATGGTAGGGGAGCTAGGGTTTTTCTTTTTTTGGGGGGGATATTGGGGATTGAGCGAGCGACTGGATAAGTGTTTCACAAAATTTCAGATGACACGTGGGGAGAGCTCAAGATCCATGATATGTGGGCCCTGCTGTCTATTTGCGACTAAAACATTGTTCCACAATACAAGTATCCACGACAAATAAAATTGCCATCTTAAGCATTGCACAAATATGTCAAAACTGCGAACTAAGCAAACTGACCAAATTAACTACAATCACCAATTGCCAATAAGAAAATTGTGTTCAAATATATATTTATTAAACCGCAGTACATAGTAGTTTTTACACACAACTCAATTATAACAAACTACTTCTAAATTAGCCCTAAGGTCCTTCATCAGATCCATGAGGTGAAGCAACTCGTCCTCCATCATGTTCACCTCACCTCGACTGCTTCATTCATCACTTTGTTCGATTCTATCATCGAATTCGTCATCAGACATTTCGTACTCTTCGTCGTTGGCCTTCTCCCACATCCTCTGGATGTGTGGTTCATCAATCCATACAAGGAACATGTGCTTTGGAGTTTTGCAGTGATACCCGAGGAACTTGTGGCCGGTGTCCTCGCTGGTGTATGCGACGAGGCAACACAACTTCTTATCGACGCCACATGCGCAACCTCTAGAGAAACTAGATTGGAGGCCGCTCCAATCATGCCAAAAATCCCCAAATAAGATATGAGACCCCCCCCCAATCGATTAGATATATATGGAGAGAGAAATAAATAAAACAATAATAAGACAACCCAAGTCAGATAAAGATCGATCTAAACAACGAAGAACAAGAAAATACGAATCGGAGATAAAAGAAACATTTACCTTGAGGCGGCCACCACGAAGAGGAATGGTGCCTCTCCATTTCGCCATCTTCGTGTCTCTGACTCCTTCGTGCGTTACCGCCTAGAGCGTCTCCTCCTACTACGTCACCAACCACTACAGATTTTTCAAGAGGGATTTGGGGGAGTCCTGAGAGTAGAACAAAGTGTGTTTGGGGCAGGCGTAGAGGGAGAAATATATAAGCGAGCCTAGAAAGTTGTGGGACAAACAAGTCAGCGAGACATGCTTTCCATAGCAGGGTCGCGCACTTGACTAGTCTCTATTGTGGGACCCAATATAAACATCAAGTCCAATCCGCGACGCAATCAATTATGCCCCCTTTCACCTCCTAGGGTATAATTATCCGCCGTTGTATCTTCGCACCTATCACATTGTAACTTTCTGCCGGTATCGGATCTACCACGACAGAAAAAATCATTGCTTCGTTTTTCGCCGCAAATGCTCGTCCGCCAGTTAAACAACTTTCTGGTTCTTTTTGCTTATGTTGTCCAAGGAAAGTGTTGGATATGTGGTATTTTTGTAGTGGTCGACTGGATGAATCTTATCCATCAAGTATCAGCTCTCATACTTGTGATTCAAGACTATATCTTGTTTTCACAAGAGAAGAGTTAGACACACCTAAAGTCGCATATGCTCCTATGATAGCTCGAGATTAGGAGAGGATGAAAAATCTTAACTACATCTACAACTTTAGTGATGGAGAAGTTGTCCAAGTTCTTTGGATGAGAGGATCCCCTTCTTTGAACTTGTTAAAAGTTTTAGTGGGAGAGGATTTTTGAAAAATATTATCCACATCATAGAAGAGCAATTCTAAGTTTCTTCATGTATAGATCATAACCAGAGGTTTAGAGTGATTCACAACAAATTCAGGAGATGCATCGAGACATTATTCTGCTATTTCCAACAAGTCTTATATGCAATTGGAGATCTCAAAAAAGAGATGATGAAGGCATCAACAGGACAAATGGTTCCAAGATACAAAAAAGCTATAGATGGTATCCATATTTCAAGGTGAGCAGTAATACTGTTTTATCATTTCATCACACGGCTATATTTTTCATTTCATCAAACAACAATATTGTTTTTGTTTCATCGCCGGATTGTAGTGGCGCAATTAATGGTACTCATGTGACTGGTAGTGTCAAGATCACTGTCTGAAGCAGAGGATTGCATAAAACATATGGCAATTACTAGTTACCTGGAGAAGCTCTTCTGCTGCGTAGTGAACATGTTTTACACATTGTTTATTCTTCTGAAGCTATTTAAAGGAGGAGAGGGCTAGAGAGGGATTGTGGTATCTATATCTGCATCGACCGCCTCAGCAAAATATTAGTACTCTAGCAGCTGCTCAGCGAATCATTTAATAACTAAGTTGACTCTAGACATGTGAATGTGTAACGCCAGCAGCATCCCCCATGTATGTATACAACTAAGAATCCAGTGTATATATACTTTGCTTAATGTATTGTTACAAATAAGAGTTACCTAGACGGTGTTCACACATGCTTCTTCTTAATCTTACCTCAGTTTCACACACCTCCTTAATCATAAGTAAAAAATCCACACACATTCTTCTCAAACATTTCTAAAATAATAGAAAATTAACTGACTGCAAAATTATGAAGCTTTTTTTAGAGGAACAAAGCTATGAAGCTAACCCACAAACTATGTTCATACTCCACCTGTCCATGTCTCTGGTACTTTTGAATTCTCAATATTTTGAAGTGCTTTTGAGAGAAATTAAATGATGGATGCACTGGAAGTTTGAGAGCCAAAAGTCATTTCCCCTCGAAAGTCTCCCTTCTTTCCTTCTTTATTTCCTTATTAGCTGTATCTGATCAGATCTACACACAGTGGCAGACCCAAGAATTTATCAAAGCCTGGGCGCGTCATCAGAGGCAACAAAAAATTCACGCTGCCACGGCCCTCCCTCTTCCTTCCATCGATGTTGTCACCGCGGGAGGCTGGCATACTAAGCCCACGCAAGACATCGCGCGTGGTGACAACACAAAACACATCCGTAGCTCGGAAGGGTCTTGGCGGGGCTCTCCGGACACCGTCGGTCTACATCGACCCTTCCGACGGTTCGACTAGCTAGGAGCCCATAACTATGGCACGATTTCGGTACTCGATTCGGTAAGGGGAACCGCCTACTGTGTCTACATTAACCCCATGACTGCACGCACCACTACTTTGGCCCATCAACCGCAAGACACACTGAGGGGAACCCCGAGCCGAATATTCGGAAGGCAGGAAAAGGAAGAGGAACCGTCAAGGCCGGTTCTTACATCGCCCTAGACGCACCGACAGGCCAGACACACGCCAACAGAGGGTGCACCGAGCCAGATATTCAGAAGGCGGGAGAAGTGGAGTGGTTCCTGTGCCACTGGCAGGAGGAACCTCAAAAGTAAAGGGAGGAGCACAAGCGCACTCTCCGGGACGACCCAAGCAATGCCCAACTTTGGTGCATGGATGGGTTGGTCCGTGCGCGTTTGTCGGGATGGGTCGCCCCGTGTGCTGAGCCGCCGCGCACCTGTCCGCCGGTATGCTCGGACGAGTTCGGACGCGCAAGGACGGGTTGGATTGGCCCGGTGGAGATGCTCTAACCACTCATTTGCTTTAATAGCTAGAACAATTTTAAGAATTTTTTTTACAAGTAAAATAGAGAGAAAAATGAACAAGTAGCACAGTTTCCTTCTATGTATCACCAAAGTAGTTCATACCCAGGGGCGGAGCCAAGGGGGGGCTAGCAGGGGCTAGACCCCCCCTAACCATCGGCCCCCCTCAATACATAGGTGCAGATTTTAGTAGTAAACTAATAGCCTCATAAGATTAATTAATACTAAGTCTAAATTTAATTGATTTGTCATTCTTCTATGTACCGAAAGACAAATGTAGCCCATGAATTCGTTTTATTAATCAACCGTAGTAACATGTCCCAACATTCTTCGATTGTGTAACTAGACCTAATAGCTAGCACCACATGCAATCGTTCAGATCAACTGACTGGATGCCTGTTACCATCGCTCGCTCCTACTCAGTAGCCAGATGCCACGCGATGCCACGGCTGTGGCACCATGCTAGCCCACCATGTTGTTCGCTAGTTTCTACCTTTATTAATCATGCCGCAACGCTAACAAAAAGCATGTTGTGCCATCGAGTATAGGAACCAATCTTACTCACTCTGATTGAAGGTACCAAATCGTTAGTATTTTGTCGATAGATTGCATAACCTATAGTCTAATTGATTAATTTACAAAAAAAATATGCGTCTTTTCTTTAATGTTTGCTTGGTGATAACGACAACTTATTGCATAATAATTTGAAATTAATAATAGGAAGGTCAGCTGCAATGGAATTATCAGGCTTTATACTCGTAGAGATAAAGTTGATCCAATATAAACTAATCTTTTGTTTTGTATTGTCTAGGATTTAGTGCTACATATTAATATAAGTTCTATGCCGATACTTTGATATACTATTATGTTTTTTATCCAAACAGTTCTTGCAACACAAAATGATAGGTAGTTGATGTCTTTATGAGAAAAAAATCTTATATATGATCATCGCTTCGCCCCCCTCAATGTCAAATCCTGGCTCCGTCCCTGTTCATACCTGATGGATAAAGCGAACAGTACAAACCCATGAGCTGTACGAGGGTTTAAATCCCTCTCTTTTTTTTGATTAACGGGTTTGAATCTCTCTCCGACCTCTTACCGAACAGGTTTTTGACAAGGAATGTTATTTTTAGCAGTTCTCAACTTGGAATCCTGACGGCGAGATCATTAACGCTGGGTGCCGTGGGGCCTTTCATTGACCGTGGCCTGGGCTGATGCCTGATAGGCTCCTTATTATTAGTCGTTTGCGCAAAGCCTCGAGGCTTAGGAAAAAGCCTCCTAGTAAGCGATACTTGTCCATCAACTGTTATTCTAGTTCTCAAAAAAAAAAAAAATCAACTGTTATTCTTTCCTGGAGATGAAGTCACGCGCGCAGGAGGCAGCCAAGCCCGGGCATACTTGCCAATTGGTCGTGGATCTTTCGGAGCTGGAGACTACATTACGCATGCACACGGCCGGGCAATTGCCCGGGCAACAGGGACGCTCGGTCCGCCGGTGACCCAGTGTCTACACACCCATCGCTATGTCGCATGTTGGCATGTGAAGAAGGTAGAATTTAGTTGTTGGAAGAGCCAAAATTGCAAAACTGTCTTTTCTTAGTCTAGTGGCCTGGTCTCTTAGCTTGGTGTTGTTTAAATCCAGTTGAGTGCAACGACTAAGCTGCACAACACCATATGTTTATTTATAATACTCTCTCCATACAATGATGTAATACATTCTAGTCTTTCTCTAAAACAAATGTATGTAAGCGTGTTCTAGTCCATTTAAAGATATCTAAAATGTCTTATATTAGTGGGAGAGTATATGTACATCATTCCACGTCCTCATGTGGCTAGACTATGGATATGCTTGAGGGCGACTAGATAATAGCTACTTTCTCCGTTTTAAAATATAAGATGTTTTAGCTTTGTGAAAGAAGTGCATCTAGACCCTCTTTTTAGTGTGTAGGTTCACTTCGAATCTACACTGATATTTGGGAAGAATAATAACTTGTATATTGTGTAGAGATTACATGGGTATATATGAGGGCCAAAACCAGCTAGGGTTTAGAGACGAACCGACCTAAGAGTCCAAACTGATTACAACAAGAATAAATCGCTAATACCCCCCCCCCCCCCCGCGCAGTGGCAACGTCTGGCTCGACGACATTGAGATTGGACCGAATATCGCAGAAGGGTGCAGTAGGTAGCCCCTTTGTGAAGATGTCAGCAAACTGAGCACTGGTCGGTACGTAAAGAACGCGAACCTCACCGAGAGCCACCTTCTCGCGGACAAAATGAATATCTATCTCAATGTGCTTGGTTCGACGATGCTGAACGGGGTTGCTTCCCATGTAGACGGCAGAGATATTGTCACAGTAGACAATGGTGGCGCGCTTAAGTGGTCGATGAAGCTCGGCAAGAAGTTGACGAATCCAGACGGATTTGACGACAGAGTGTGCAACAGCTCTGTATTCGGCTTCAACAGAGGACCTGGAGACCGTGACCTGCCTTTTAGATGACCAAGAAACAAGATTATCCTCGAAATAAACACAAAAACCGGATGTGGATCGTCGAGTGTCGGGGCAACCAGCCCAGTCTGCATCAGAATAAACTGTCAAGCTTGTTGGAGAGGAAGAATTTATGAGAAGACCATGGTCAAGAGTTCCTTTAAGATAACGAAGAATGCGTTTGACATGAGAGAGATGAGGAACATGAGGATCATGCATGAAAAGACAGGCTTGTTGAACAGAGTACGATATTTCTGGACGCGTGAAAGTAGCATACTGGAGAGCACCAGTGAGAGGCTTCTTGAACAGAGTACGATATTTCTGGACGCGTTAAAGTAGCATACTGGAGAGCACCAGTGAGACTGCGATGGAAAGTAGGATCAGAGACAGGTTCACCATCGGCAGAAAGTTTAGAACCAACATCAGCAGGTGTACGGGAAGGCTGGCAACCAGTCATCCCGGCGCGAGGGAGTAAATCAAGAATATACTGATGCTGAGAAAGAAAAAGAGAGGTGGGAGTACGAGAGGCGGTGACACCAAGAAAATGATGTAGAGGTCCGAGATCAGTCATAGAAAATTCAGTATGAAGAGACAAGATGATTTGTTGTAAGAAGGAGTCGGAGGAGGCAGTGAGAACAATGTCGTCAACGTAAAGGAGAAGATAAGCCATGTGTTCATGGGAATGAAAGAGAAATAGAGAAGAGTCGGATTTTGAAGGACTGAAGCCGATGGTTTGAATGAAAGAGGCAAAGCGATGAAACCAGGCGCGAGGAGCCTGTTTTAGACCATAAAGAGACTTGTGAAGGAGACGGACAAAATCAGGAGTGGAGGAGTTCTCAAAACCGGAGGGTTGTTGACAGTAGACAGTTTCGTTGAGAGTGCCATTAAGAAAAACATTTTTGTCATCAAGCTGGTGAATGGGCCAGGAAGAAGAAACAGCGAGACTAAGAACTATACGAATGGTGCTGGGTTTGACGACAGGAGAAAAGGTTTCATCGAAGTCAATCCCATGCTGCTGGGAGAAACCAAGGCATACCCAACGAGCTTTATAACGAGCGAGAGTGCCATCCGAGTGAAATTTATGACGGAAGACCCATTTACCAGAAACAACATTGGCGTCGGAGGGTTTGGAAACGAGAGACCATGTGTTGTTTTGGAGGAGAGCATCAAATTCCTCACACATAGCAGAATGCCAGAGAGGGTCGAGAAGAGCATGTTTGTAGGTTGTTGAAATTGGGGAAATATGTGTGGTAGTGGTGGTCACAGAAAGATTTAGAAGGCGACGAGGAATGTGAAAACCTCGTTTGCCTCGAGTACACATAACGTGATCGTTCTCGGTAATGGTTGTGGGAACAGCATTGGGAGGAATCGGAGGTGGTGTAAGCGAGGGAGAAGATGGTGTGGAGGAGGTGAGAGAGCTGTCGAACGGTGGAGGGGAGAACTCTGTCGCGGCAAAGGAGACAGGGAGAGATGCTGCCGTGGCAGAGGAGGGTGTGAGCGCTGCCGCGGTAGAGGAGAGAGGTGGCGTGGCTGCCGCGGTAGAGGAAGAGGGCGCGGGTGCTGCCGCGGCAGGAGGAGCAGGCACGAGAGCTGCCGCGACAGGAAAAACAGAAGGGGTCTCTGCCGCGGCAGAGCGCGCGGCAGCGATGATGATGGGAGGGTTGGTGTTATGTGCGGGGGTAGTTTGGGGGTGGTTTGGTGGGTGGCAGCATTGGCGCTGGTGTAGGGAAAGGTGTGTTCGTCGAAGATGACATGACGGGAGGTGAGAACCCGACCAGAAGCGGGATCAAAACATCGGTATCCCTTGTGATCACTAGAGAGACCAAGGTGAATGCACGGTAGAGAGCGAGGTGTGAGTTTATGGGGAGAAGTAGAGGTGGTGTTGGGAAAGCATAAACAGCCAAAGACACGTAACATGGAGTAGTCCGGAGAGGTGAGAAAAAGAGATTGGTAAGGAGTGTATAGAGGGCATGTTTTGGTTGGACGAACGTTGATGAGAAAGGTGGCGACATTGAGAGCTTCTACCCAAAAGGGTGGAGGAAGAGAGGCCTGAATTAGGAGCGTGCGGAGAATATCATTGATGGATCGAAGAGAGCGTTCAGCTTTGCCATTTTGTTGGGAGGTGTAAGGACAGGAAAAACGAAGAAGAATGCCGTGAGAGAAAAAGAAGTTGTGATTTTTGGTGTTATCAAATTCACGTCCATTGTCACATTGGATGAAACGGATAGGAAGACTAAAGTGAGTATGAACATAATTTTTGGAAATTTTGAAAGACGGTGTGGACGTCAAATTTTGCACGGAAAGGAAAAGTCCATATGTAATGAGAATAATCATCAAGAATAACGATATCATATTTAAAACCAGAAACACTAGGCACGGGAGATGTCCATAAATCACAGTGTAATAATTCGAAAGGAAAAGAGCTATGAGTGGATGAAGTGCTAAACGGTAATCGAACATGTTTGCCACACTGACAGACATTACAAACAGAGGAATCATGAGAACTAATACTAGGGATACAAAATTCCTGAAGTAACGAAGACAGCGTGGCTTTATTTGGATGCCCTAGTCGACGATGCCAAAGTCCAACGGAAGCAATCATGGCAAGAGGTGTAGAGGTGGGCGCGCCATGGAGAGGATAGAGATCCCCAGAGCTATTGTACCGGACGAGAAGCTTCCCCGATTGAAGATCCTTCACAGATAAATCAAAGGGATCAAACTCAAGAGAGACACGATTATCAATGGTAAATTTGCGAACAAATATTAGATTTTTAATTAAAGAAGGGGCTAAAAGAATTTGACGAAGAAGAAATTGAACATGTGGATGCGATATATAGGAATCATCGGTGCTAGAGATGGGAATAGAAGATCCGTCACCAATGGTAATGGAAGAAAAGGGAGAGGAAGAACAAGATGACAGAAAATCCAAATTTGAAGACATGTGCGAGGAAGCACCAAAATCAAAAATCCAATCCGTACCTTCGGTGTTATTGAGGGTAAAATTGTTCATGGCAGCTATGAAGGCGGCCTGGTCCCAGCTTGGTGTAGAAGGCGATGACGATGGCCCGGGCGCGGTTGACAAAGATGCGTACATGTACGGCGGAGCCGAAGGAGGGCCATATATGTAAGGTGGTGCCACGTAGCCGGGGTACGAAGCCTGAGCGTTGTACACCTGTGCAGGAGGTCGAGGACCGAGAAGTCCAGGGGAGCCGGTGGGCGGACGGAGGCCGGAGTTCCAAGTCGGTGGAGCGCCGTATGATGCAGGAGTCGTCCACGGCATGGACCAGGTCTGGACCATACCGGTCCAGGGATCGTGCTGGTGGCGCCAAGTTGGTGTAGTAGGGGCACCGTCGGTGCTGGTGCATGGGACGCTGTCGGAGGGGGGCGCGGCGGCGGCGGGGGGCGGTAGATGGGATTCTTGCCGTGGTAGTTGGGGCTAGGGCGCCAGCCGGCAGGAGCTGCCGCGGCAGGGTTTTGCCCTGAATTTGCTGCCGCGGCAGGAGGCTGCCGCAGACACGGGCGGCCGTGGGGGTGGCGACGAAGACGTGGTGGCGCGACTCCCGGTTCTGACGAGTGCGATCTGTACTTTTAAGGATCAACCGAACCTCGGCGAAAGTGGGGCAAGGCCGCATCAGAGGTATGAACGAGGCCTGCTTGTCGAAGTCCTCGCTAAGGCCAATGAGGAGGATGTTGATGAGTGGCCGATCTTCAATGGGATCACCGAGTTCGCGGAGTTCGTCAGCGATGGAGGAGAGACGCTGACAATAGACGCCCACGGTAGAGGTGCCTTAGACGATGTTGCGAAGCTCTATGTTGAGGGTGTTGACGCGGGAGTCGATGTTATCCTGAAAGAGCTGACGAAGGGCCGCCCAAAGAGCAGCGGCGGACGAGGCGGTGCGGTAGACGAGATGGAAGATCTCGGTGGAAACGTGCATGTAGATCCATTGGATGATCGCTAGATCATCCTTGACCCAGCGAGGGTCGTCGAGGCGAGGGACGCAATCTGTGGCGACGTGATGAAGAAGATTGTAGCGCCCCAGGTGAACTTCGAACAGATGGCACCAATGATAGTAGTTGTGGGCTGAGAGATCAAGGGTAATGGTGATGAAGGGATGTATATCTGTGATCGTGTCGGTGAACGACATGGTGGCTAGGGTTTGGGTGGTGGTGACGCCGGCGGCAGGAGGAGAGGGTGCGCCGGCGGTGTGAAGGGGGACTAGGGTTTGAGAGGAAGAAGAGGAGGAGGAGGGAGCGCCGACGGCGCGGAATTCTGCCAGGGAGAAGAGAGAGCTCGGCGGCGGCGGAGGTGGGGTGGGCGGAGCCATGCCAGGTGCGAAAAAACCTAGGCGTCTGGTACCATGATATTTGGGAAGAATAATAACTTGTATATTGTGTAGAGATTACAGGGGTATATATGAGGGCCAAAACCAGCTAGGGTTTAGAGCCGAACCGACCTAAGAGTCCAAAGTGATTACAACAAGAATAAATCGCTAATATACACACTAAAAAGGTCTAGATACACCATTTTCATAAAGCTAAAACATCTTATATTTTAAAACAGAGAAAGTACCTACCAGTTTCATAATAATGTTAATTGCTACTTGATATGATATCTTAAGCCCGTTTATCCCGGAAGCTATCTAGGTGCACTATGCAAGTTATCAAGATACACTATGCAACATTACTCCCTCGGTTTCAAAAAAAATTGAATTTATAAGTTTGATTATTCTACTTAATATTTATGTTGTAACAAATCTGTAGAAGAAAATAGGAACATCTACATCACCAATTTAGTTTTATTAGATTTATCATACAATATATATTCACACTAGTATATATATTTGACGTTGCATATATTGACACCATTTTAAATAAATTCGGTCAAACTTCTCAACAGACTCAAAACTTCAATTATTTTGGAACTTCAACCAAGCAGGTTGTGGGATATTATCGACCGAGCTAGAAAACCTCATGTGCCACGTTCAAATCCTCGGTCCTCATGTAAATTCTTCATTTCAATAATAGTCAGGGTTGCAACAACCATTGCATGATGCGACAGGTAGTCCTCTTTTCACATTACTTTTGTGGTTTAATTTCTTGAAAAAATTCATTCATACTTCTTTGGATTTATAATAAGTGTCGCTGATTTAGTACCGATGAAATATGAATTATGCGATGATGAAGGGACCCATGTGTTTTCCTGCATACATATTGGCTAGGCATCTCCGCCCGATCGGAAGACTCAGCTTCATTAGGCTCTCCAGTCAAGTCAACGTGCCTTCTTCCTCCTCTGCTCCTCCATAGATCCAAACTCTCCTGCGCATAGCTAGCAAGGAGACTATTCATCCCGTTCCTCTCTTCCCAGCAGCCAGGATCTCTCAAGGCCTCCAGATCTCCTCTCAAAAGGTTAGTGATTTTTGCGCAGCTTTGTTCTTGTTAGCTGTTCATAGAACCATCATGTTAATTTTTGGTTTTTGTCTGATATATGCTGTAAATAGCTATACTGCTTTGGTAAGATGAGAAATTGTAGCAATCCGCAAACTTAATTTGGCTGCTCTCGTGCTCCTTAGATTACCAGAAATGGAGAAAATGACAAGCCCCGAGCTACCAATGGAACTACCGTATGACTTTCTGAAGAAAATCACGAACGATTTCGCCAAAGACAGGGAGATCAGTGGAAGTCCATTTGGAACTCTTTATAAGGTTTGGTTCACCCTTAATATTTCCCAGTCCTTAATTCTAGTGAAAGTTTGATAGCAGTATGCTGATATCTACGAGATTAAACAGGGGATAGTGCCAGACGGCGGCAAGGAGATGGCTGTCAAGAAGCTTCAGGAGAACGCACCGATGCCACCCGACAAAACATTCAAGAAGGAGGTCACAAATGTTATGGCGCTCAAGCATGAGAACATTGTGCAGATAGTTGGATACTGCAGTGAGATGTCAAAGAAATTGGTGCAGTTTGATAAGAGATATATCCAGGCAGACATTACTGAAAGTTTGATCTGCTACGAATATTTACCCAATGGGAGCCTTAAAGAAAATCTTTTTGGTAAGTGATACATTATATGATTTATATCCAAATATTTGCATTTCTATTCTAGTTTCTCTTGATGCTACACTTCAAATTCTGAGCTAGGACAACACTTTTCTATGTTATTTAGAGTTTCGACATCCTGTCTAGTTTCTCTCCACATGTACAAAAGTTTACCTTTTCCAAACCCTCTTTAGTACCAGAAGGTAAAAGAAAGAAAAGTTGCATGTTTACATTATATATTTGCTTTTGGGGTTCTTTATCTTTTCACACCAATATACAGGGCCAAAAGCAACAAAGTTTGCGTCTCCAAAAGAAGATTGGGACACACGCTTCAAAATAATAAAGGGGATTTGCCAGGGTATACACTTTCTGCACACGTTGGATATCCCCATTATCCATATGGATCTAAAGCCTGAAAGCATACTCTTGGATGCAAACATGGTTCCCAAGATTGCAGACTTTGCACTCTCTAGAGTCTTTGGCCAAGAACAAACCCGAATATGCACACAAACAGTTGTGGGATCATAGTAAGCTCATCATGAAATTTCATAACATTAGTCTATTCCTCGGTTATAAAGTATATTCCATTTTTTGTCACTCTAGTATTGTGTATTTAACTTCGATGTTAATGCAATCCAGTGGGTACATGGCTCCAGAATATCTCTATAGAGGTGAAATTTCGGCCCAGTCAGACATTTACAGCTTAGGGCTGATGATTATCGAGATCACCACAAAGGAGCAGAACTGCCCCGATGAAAAACAACCTTCCGCAAGAAAATTTATTGAAAAAGTAAGAGAAACTATTATATGGTTATTTGTATACTGAAATTGAAGCTTACATTACATTTAGTTTGATAGTGTCACCAACCGTCGTGATTCCAATTGGCATGCAGGTACAAACCACATGGAAACCGGAGAACATACCATCCAAGTACTCTTCGTTAGATTCAGAGGGCCTCGCGGAAGTTAGACGATGCATCGAAATTGGGCTGGAGTGTGTTAACATTGATCGGAAATTCAGACCCTCTATAGAAAAAATTGTTGCCAGGCTCAACGGAATATACTGAACTGCAGATAAGGTATGGAAACAGTGATGAAGAGGCTCTCTGCTTAGATGCACAATCACTTAGTTTATGCCTGACATTTCAGATAGTGTTAATTCTATGAAATTTCAGGTCTCCCGTGCGGTCTGAAGTGAGCATGAAAGATGGATGTCGAGTGGTCCGCTGAAGGAAATTTGTTGCTTTATTTTATGTTGAAAATAATACCCATTAATGTAGTGTTATTGTCGGGACCTTTTTGTAAACTTCTACTCCAGATATGTTTTTATCAGCACTCGAGATGCAACATGGTTAATGTTGTCTTTTGTTCATGTATTTTTTGGGATAATATTTATTTTTTTGAAGTGAAACACTAGGAGAGTCTCCCACTGCAATTTTTATTTAAAAACATTAAATATTTACAAAGGAATAAAAAGATAAAACGTAAAATTATAGTTGTGGCTGTAACCATTCTTTAAAATTACGGAAAAGGTGAAATGGAGTTTCCTATGTTGCATATTGGAAAGTAGCAGTCGAAAACGATAGAAAAGATCATATAGGGGCCGATGTATGCTCGGGCCTAAACCTCTTCGGTATCCCATTCTTCCTCAGCACTGCCGATGTCGTGGTAGAAGAAGATGTGGTGGCAACGTGCTGCGATGATGATGATGATGATGATGATGATATATTCACCTTAGCGGAGACATATGCGCCTATTGCACCGTGTTCGGAAGGTGATTCCATCTCATGCGATCGAGTGAACTATCAGCAGCGGCTAGTGATTCCATCATTAGTGCTATGATACAATTGCATGTTTTTTCCAAAAAAAAAAGTATGCCATAGGGACACTACAAATGACGGCCAAGCGTCAAAAAAACCATTACAAATGGTGGTTTTACGTTATGCAGACACGTAAAAAAATCAATACAAATGGCGGTCATATGTTATAGAAATATATCCGCAAAAGGCTAAGGGCATGTACAATGGTTGATAAGACGGTCTTATTTTATATAGGACATGTAATTTTGATATGATAACCAGATATTATGTATATTAGATCATTTTTTAGTCTTATCTCCAGCGACAGATATCCCGAATATGTGGTGAAATATATCGTGCTAAGAGGTCATCTCAATTTTGCAATCATCTTACGTAGCATTGCTAAGATAAGACCATTGTATATGCCCTAAAAAAATTATGCAAATAAAAATTTAAGAGTTAAACATAGTGATCCAGTTAGAAACAGCTACCCTTTAACTCCTCAAATTATAAGGACCTGAATATACTCTGCTGTGTACTAACTACAAAAATTTAAGGATCGGATATATATGATCTAACAAGGCAACAACTTCCCGAAGCCGGGCAGGAAGGCGATATTGGCTTCCTCCCATCGAAGTGGTTGGCGTCCATGGCTTCTCCTTGCTCGTCGGCCTTCCGCAAGAACCACCAGTTACGCTCCTGGAAATCAAAATCCATCTCTACCACGTCGGCCTTCGTCGGCACCTGTTTGGCCTTCTTTGCCGGGGTAACCTCAGGCTGGATACGCCTCCACCTTCCCGGCGTCCTCGTGGTGGCACCGGACGGCTGCGATGACGACGCCGATGATCCCGACCCGTCCATTGCGGTGGTGGCGCCGGCGTCTCTGGCGATGGCTGCTGCTGACGTTTCCATCTCGATCTCGATCTCGATCTCGGTCAAGCGCTTGGCAGCGGCTCGTCGACGTATGTAATATAGGTCAGTCGGTCGCCGGACTGGATTGGGATTCGACCAGGGGGATGGACCACTCGTATCGGGTCAGCGGAATCACGGGCTGGTGTCAACAAGTATAACCAAGTACGGGACGACGGTTATTAACTTGGAAGGCCTCGGAAGCCTGCACGCGACGGTAAACCAACAAGTACACAAGAAAACATAATACTACTCCCTTACGAAATACTAGAGGGAGTATATATATCTATATCTATGATCACTATGGGAAACCGCTACACCAAGTAACAACAAAACCATTCTTAAGTAATCTTAAAGAAACATTAGCAGGTATACAAGGTACAAATAACATAAGCACTACATTTCCAAATCAATTATGTTCTTTTAAAGTTAACTTTAGTCTCAAAGCTTATAAACATTATGTCTAATAAACTACATATGTTTTTATAGTTAACTTTGGTCTATTCCAATTAAGACATAAAGCATCTCAAGTCCAAACTATTCAAGTAAGCACAAACAACCTTGATCACATTGCTTAACCACAAAGATTGTTTAGACCTTAGAAAAGAAACCTGTTCTTAAAATGTTATTCTTTTTGCCACTTCAAAACAACAATTCTTATATAAACAATCTTAAGTACCATTTTACAATTGTGTGTGTCCTATTTTTTTATGATATTGTAAATTATATGATTGTTTCACACACACTCACAAGCCTTAATAAGAAGCACAAATATAAAACTCATCTAAAAGTACAACACATTTCAAAGATATCATTTCTAGTCTCCAAACCCTAGAACAACGTTATCCCCGGGATTCACGTTTATATAAGTGCATCACATTACTTATGCATAAGAGCATATTGCTTCTTTAAACATTAGTCCTTACCGGACCAATGATGCTGATTTTAGATTTTGGATCTTATACTGACTCGAAGATCGTGAGTGCATAATATTGCAATCACAAAAGGCAAGTTCACACTTGCTCATGTCCTTTGGTTATTTTTTGTAAAGTATTTTACAAATACAATGTGGACATCACCTGCATTTGAAAAAGGTTCGAAAACACTATTTTCATAATAATGTGATTATAGGTTATTACCATGAGATAATAACTTACTATAAAAGTTCCGGTGGTAAAGGAACATATTATCTAGGACTTAACAAACAATGTCTCCAGTGATTCTAGCGCCGTATATTACGCGTTAACCATGAGATTTAGAATGGGACGGAGAAGTCAATTGTATCCTTTTCCTCTTGTATGGAGGCAAGACGACCTTAATATGACGTTGTGATTCCTTGTGCGGATCCAACATATGGGTGGGCACCCTTACGCCCCACACTTTTGGTGCCTAGATTATCCATGAATGGTGTTTAGGGATATAGTCCATGTAAATGGTATTATTCCGGGCATCACCAGGTCATAGAGTCTTCGGGAACTCATCAGGGTTTTAGCCTGCCTGAAAGGGGGATTAACGAAGGTGAGCCAGCCTGAAGGATCGTGCAGACATATAAGGTCACGGAGAGGGCAGTGATTGGCTTGGACCAACTACTGGGCCCCACAACATGGAATTGTGGACGGGTAAGCTACCAGGTTGTGCAACAAGGAGTTGATCTCTCATGGGAAAAGTAACGCACCTCTGCAGAGTGTAAGAACTGTAACTTGTTACTCCCTGTTCCGGGAAGGAGCTGTGAACACTGCGGGAAAGGAACTCCATGAAAGTTCTGGTAAACCCGTAAAGGCTGACGGACATAGTTTTTCAGAATAAAAGCAACCTTTGAAGAAATGTTTATGAAAACTTGCATTTCCTATGACCTATGGTCTGTGGCTATAGTTATAGTGCATCAATCACTCCTTTTCTAGTGAACTTGCTGAATACGCTCGTACTCAAAGTATCTTCTTAACTCTTGCTAGATTCTAAAGCCATTAAGACGACTTCTACACCAAGTTATGCTCCAGGTATCATCATTCAAAGCTAAAGTTCTTCAAAGATAAGGAAATCAACAAATACCTCAACTCAAATGAAGACGAAGTTACTGATTTGATAGGAATATATCTCTAGCCAAGAACCTAATTCTGTAGTGTATTGCAATAGCAGCAATGCCAACCCCTTAGTTAAAATACTAGTCTTAATAGTATAATAGTTCTTGCGTTGTTTATATTTGATTCTTCTTTGTAAGAAGTTATTTCTCTCTCTTTAACCTAGAGTATTCTCTGGATCTCGTGTAAAGAGTGAGTTGTAACCTTTAGCCATGTATTGGACCCGCTGTGTTTCTGTTGTGCCATTCTGAGGGATGTAATACTAGTGAACGGTGTTTCATTGTTGTTATGTCCACGACTATAGTATACTACTTCATGCAGTGGTATGCTGGGTCACCGCATATTTTCTACATTTTGTACACCGAATAATTTCTGAAGTGAAGGTGGTCTTCCAGGCTTCCTCCTGCGGTGTTTTTAGTTTTGTACATCAATAATGGAAATAAGTTTTTTTGCTAAATTCTTCATTTGTGTACCGATTGGCAAGCAAGTGAGGCCCATAGAGCCCATAAAACTAACCATATCGACATCCACCAAGCATGTACTATATAATTGAGGACCACATCCTCTTCCTCCACGCCGCCGCACTCCACTGCATCTCATCTGGTCCCCCTCTCTCTTTCTTGTTCAAACACTACATCTCATCTGGTCCCACTCTTTCCACTCCGACCACTAGATCTCATCAGGGCTTTCTCTTATGTCCACTCAGAACACACATGTGCCCAAGCGGTCCACAGTGAAATCCTCCACCGGTCATGTACATGTTCGTTATCCCTTCTTCAAAGTCGTTTCCCTGCTTTCTTCATTCCCATTTTTCTAATCTGTAATTCGTTTTTGTTTCAGATCCGTGACCAAGAGGCTGCCAATAACATACTCACTAAGCCTGGCACGCTAATTGTCGGCGAGGTCATTAAATAACACTAGATAAATCCAAATTTAGGATATATTACATAATTTGAATGAAATTTAAACAAAATACACTAAAACCTAGATCTACTAAGGGCCCAAGTTGTCGTCATTGTCATGGTCGTCATCATTGTTGATGGCGATGATGTCATAGTCCTCCGCCGAGCATCGTGATACGCGCTCGCCTGCCATTGGAGGCACATTGTTTTACATTGCGGCGATGGCGGCACTGCGCCCCCTTCCCACATTCACCGTCGTCGGGGTGATGTAGGGCCAACGGGATGTATTCTCAACCGCCCATGCTAGAAGGGTTGACTCCTCCATTATATCGTCCTTCAGAGCCACATTGTCTTTTCCTTTAGAACCATGGTGGTCGGCGGTGTCAGCTTCCTTTTCTTCTGGTCCCTTGGGGGTAAGGGTGCCACATCCTGCTTTGGCGCTCGGAAGAAGCTGCCCAGGACCGACTGCTAGGACGAGATGGAGGCGTGAGAGGCTCTCTGTCTTGGGTGTCCTGAAGAGGACGTTGGGTGTCGACCGAATGGATGATGAACCGTCGTCCTCTGGATTGGGCACAAGAAGAGGCGTGCTCCGCATGGTAGATGAGTGCGACGAAGATCCGTCCGAGGAAGATGAGTCACCGCTACCTTGCACGGGAGTAGGGAGTCGAGGAATTACCATAGTCGTGCCTTCGCGCGGGTCGTCGTCATGGACGGTGCCGGAAGTTGGCGAGGACAACATTGAAATTGAAGTTGTCCCAATAGACATGGTGCCCCTCCTTGTTCTTTTGCCCCGGCTTGACGGGGCCGTTGAAGTGCTTCACAGTGGCATTCCTCTCCGCCTTGAACAATTCCGACCAGAGGTCAGATTTGAAGGCGAATGATGGGCCAGCCTTCTATGCCTCCGAGAGCTCCATGCATCGCCGGTGAACAAGGACCTCGAACGCCAGCTTGTTGGTATGGATCGGCGGCACAATGAGACGACCCTTGCTTATGTGCCACCCGTCGGACATGCAACAATCCGGCGGGACGATGAGCCCGTAACCGGCGACCTCCTCGGGGAGCTCCTTGTGGAGGAACCGCGACCACATGCGGACCGATGCCTCGCCATTCCACACCATGGCTATCGTTGGGGAGCGGCACGGAGATGAAGTGTGCGTCGGTAGTTTGTCGATTCAATGGCACGCCACTAGCGTATTTTTAACAGCAGTGTGCCATTTGGGGGCACGCGATCGGTAGAATTCGGCGCGGTCGCACGAGTCGTTCGGTCAGATCCAAACGGACGGCATCTATCCATATAGAGATCACGCCGGTGGGGATGACCTTACACTAATTCAGCGTATAGGTTCATTTAAATTTTGATAAATTCACTACATCTATTTTAAAAACTGACAGAATAAAACTGTTCGTCTTAAATGGCAAGATGACATATTTTCATAAGCCGAAAATGTAATACGCTGGACACGCCATGTACATGGACCGAGGATAAAATCCCCGTGTGCGGCATTCAAATCATCGGAACTTTTTTTTTTTGAACGGGAAAAGGGCCCGAAAGCCCTAGAAGCTGCTCGTGTTAATACAGCGGTGGGTACAAGTTATAACAAGGCCCCTGAGAGAAGGGGTATTTGAGGATAAGGCCATAAGATATGCATAAAGGACCCTAATAAAATTTTCCGAAAAGCAATCAGGTCCTCGGCCTCCTCCACCGCAACTGATGAACCTCACCGACCGGGAGTCAGCGCCGCCACCGGGGAACGAGCCACTTGGGGTGGTGCTGGCAATGGAGCCCGTCTTGAGGTAGTCAACAAGCTTCCGCCAAGGCTGTTGAGCGCAGGGTCGCGCTGAGTAGGCCACGCGGAAGAAGAAGCTCAGCTTCAGCCGAGCGATGATATGGCCTCGATAGCCATGGATAACGGCAGCAGCAAGATGCCGTCGTTTGGGTAGCCCTTGGACAAACGCAGCTTCGGCGAGATTCCTGGAACATCCCGCCACTTCCTTCGGAGATTTGGAGGCAAGGAAAAAAGGAGGACTTCCCGCCTCCGCCGCACCACCTCCACGGCGGCCCAGACGAGGCAGAAAAGACTCCTTCTTCCTCCTCCAAAGCTCCAACGAACCAGCCCCCACCGCAGGGGAGCTCGACCACCAGATCGAAGACCAGGTCGCCACGCTGCCAGCCAGCTCCCCCTCGCCTCCTCGGCCGGCCAGGGACTTCACCGACACGTCGCACTCTGCCAGCACGCCGCCCTCCCCCTCGCCACCACGGCAGGCCAGGATGGACCGGTGCTCACAGAGCCAGATCTTCAAAAGGAGGACAACAACACCAACTTTATTAACCGATGCGGTGGTCTTCTCCTCTGCTTCCCACTCCGACCACCGGAGAAGAACCAAAGGGAGGAAGAACCCTAGAGCTAGCAGGATCTGGGCGTCAAGATCTGCAGCTACGCATCTACTACCGGGCAAACTGCCCACACCAGGCACACAGCCGACTCTACACCTAAACCTATCTACTCCGGCGCCTTCCCTTCCCCATCTCCGGCCGGCGATCATCGGAACTTGTGGGTAGATATATCCGTTGCAAGCTTGCAACTGTCCCAACGGGTCACAACCACCTCCGACAGGTCTCACGCGCTAACTTTATACACTTTCTCGATCTACGCGGGCCTGCAAAAAAGAAATAAATTACGCGGAGGAGACACGCGTTTTCGTACGACTATTATTACTAGCTGAATGCCCGTGCGTTGCTACGACTTTTTATTTTTCTGTTATCAGAAGTGTCTCAAATCTAAATAAAAAACATATGCATATTATATTAATTCATTTCCGTTATTCGGCTGTCAAATTATTTCATCAAGCATAATCATGGTCACGAGTCTTGCCCGACCTCAATGCGTACACGACACATGCGCACGACATGCCTAGGAAACCTTCCCGACTCGCTGTCCCGCGTACCGACCTTTGCCCCTCGCGCGACGCACACCGGCAGACGCGTGCGGCCCACGCGTGATCCCAGCTACGCCCCGCTCTAGCTTGGTTAACCGTCAGCCCCGAACCCACGGACGCGGTTCTCCTGTGCCCGCGGCGTGCAACCATCGGTGCGCCGTGGGTACGTAGCGTGCATAGCGCGACTTCTTTCCCCTCGCGCTGTAAGGCGCACAAAAATAATTCATAAATACGATTATATACAGCCGGCAACGCCTTGCTTCAGCAACCACGTCCACAAGGCTGGCCATGGGTGGGCGCGACTTCGTTGAAATGCGGAAGTGGAGGTGTTACGCTTGGATCTAGCAGCGGCAAAATCTCATCGGCTCTGTGGTGCCCCGTTTCCCTCCGCACGACCGAAAACTCTGTCGAACCTCAGCTGATCTGTTTATCTTACGGTGCTTCGATCTCTCCTTAGGTGAGACGCTGGCGTCAAACTGCTGGGTGCATAGCTTGAGTCGTCACGTGGTGCCTCCTTTCGTCAGCAAGAAAACCTGTGTCAAATTGTGGTTCGTCGTAAACCATGTAGTACAGAAGCTGGAGGGTAGAACGCCGCGAGAGCCCATTGAATAATGTTGAGTTCCTACCGTTTGATCGGAATTTTCTTCCAACCTAAATATTTAGATTCTTACTTCTTCCATGACCATGACACCTCGATAGCCTGGCCTGATTTATTGCTGATCTAGGCGACATGATCTAGGCGACAGAGCTAGCTAGCCCCTTCAGCTACGCCGCCCTTCCGGCCTTCCCTCCCATGGCCTGTCACCGCCGGCTTTTCCCTCTGGCTGGGAAAAAGTCATCGTAGTCGGGGCCGACGGCAAGCTGGGCGCCGCCGCGTTAAGGTTTACGAGTTTCTTTTACAGGGAAGCGAACAGAGTATTTCGAAAAGATCCGTATTAACCATATTTAGATTTGTTTTTGAGAATAAGTAAAACACGATTGGAAAAATCAAACGGAAGTCGCGGGATGGAGGCCACGTACCCGCGTCGCCCGCGTCCTGTGCGCCACCAACCCCACCCCCGCACGAACCCCTCTTCCACATCTCTCGCTAGCGCCGCCTTCTCTCTCCCTGGTTTCCCTCGCCGGACTCGCGCGTCTCCCGTGTTCCCGCGTCGCCTAGCTTGTCGGCCGTGGGCGCTCTGCCCCGCGACGCCGACCTCTCTCCGTCCGCCATCCGCCGGCCTCCCCTGTAAGCATCTGCCACCGCCCTGAGCGCCGACGCCCGTCGGCTTCCTCTGCCTCGCGAGAAGAGCCTCCGCGCCCTCCCTTTGCGCCCGGGCCTGCCTCGTCCTCGATGCAGGCCGTCAGCTGTAGCCGTCGCTCAGGTCTGGGTCGCCGTCGCCGCTCGCGCCGCGCCATTGCTGCAGACCGCCTCGGGACAAGCCATCGTGTTCAGGAGCTCCGCCTCGCCTCCATCCTATTAATCCTTGAAGGAATCGAGGTTGGATGCACTGAATCGAGCGAACCGTCTTGATTGTGGCGGGCAGCCGGAGGTGGTCCGGGTAAGATTCGTGTCTGCTCTTTTTAACGGAACCGTGCGGACAGTTTTGGACTCGACGCCCTCGGGAACAAAAGGTCGGACATAATTTTGGGTACGACGAAAACGTATTTTTTGGTGAACGGAAACGTATTAGACTAACCTACCTCAAGGAAAATTAGTAGATAGACTAGTATCAGCTTGGAATCAAGCCATATCAAAAAAAAAAAAATCTTGGAATCAAGCCACATGGAGGGCCCACCCACTGGCCAATATATGTCGTCGTTGTCTCCCACCATTCGGAAGAATCAACTAGCCTCTACAGTCAAGTCAACTTTCCCCCTTATTCTTCTTCCTCCTCCTCGGTTAGATCCACTCATCCCAGCAGCCAGGATCCCTCAAGGCCTCCAGCGATCCTCTCCAACGGTCAGTGATTCTGAGCAGCTTGCTATACTAATTTCTCAGCTTCCATCAAAATTTCGCATTCGACTGAGCATCTTGCCTGTGGCTCCCCGTGCTCCTCAAATCACCAGAAATAATGGCCGCCGCCGCCGCCGGAAGCAAAACCCAGAGCCCGGAGCTGCCGGCAGAGCTACCGTACGACTTCCTGAAGAAGATCACCAACGACTTCGCCGAGGACCGGAAAATCAGCGGGAGCCCGTTCGGAACGCTCTACATGGTCTGCTTCCATTTCCCCCATGAAATTTCTCGATCTGTTCTTTAACTGCGACTCAAATCGATGAAGAGTACGCTGATATCCGCGAGACCTGAACAGGGGGTTGTGCCGGACGGGGACAGGGTGATCGCCGTGAAGAAGCTGCAGGAGAACGCGCCGATGCCGGCCGACAAGACCTTCAAGAAGGAGGTGCAGAACGTGATGGTGCTCAAGCACGACAACATCGTGCAGCTGGTCGGCTTCTGCAGCGAGACCAACAAGAAACTGGTGCAGCTCGACGGGAGATACATCCAGGCGGACATAACAGAGAGCTTACTCTGCTACGAGTATTTGCCTGTCGGAAGCCTTCAGGATAACCTCTTTGGTACGCGTGATTCCCTCGCGCTTCTACATTGTGCAGAGCTCCATGATCCTTCTACTAGTTTCTTTCTCCTAATGTATGTTTGCAGTTATTGATATTCCAGATCCTTACTTACACTGATGTATGTATATATAAGCAGGGGACAAAGCGGCCGAACAGAACAACTCTTCGGCCGAGCCCGGCATCGACTGGGACACGCGCTTCAAAATAATCAAGGGCATCTGCAAGGGCCTGCATTACCTGCACAAGCTGGACATCCCCATCATCCACATGGACCTAAAGCCTGAAAATATACTGCTCGACGCAAACATGGTCCCAAAGATTGCCGATTTCGCGCTATCCAGAGTCTTTGGCCAGGAGCAAACCAGACTGTGCACGCAAACAGTCGTCGGATCGTAGTAAGCTCGCCACTGCTGTTTCATAACATTACTAGTCTCTGCTCCTTATTTGTAATTAAGTCCCGTTTAACTTTCCATGTTTATGCCACACGCAGCGGATACATGGCTCCGGAGTACCTGTACCGAGGTGAAATATCAGCGCAGTCGGACATATATAGTTTGGGCCTGATGATAATCGAGATCACCACAAGACAGAAAAACATCCCTGAGAAAGACCAACCGTCCGCAAGGAATTTCATTGATAAAGTGAGATGAAGCATTAATTAGTTGTTTGAATTAGGAAGACTGGAATTAATTGGAGTTTTCTGCTACATTTAATTAGTCTATATATATATATATATATATATATATATATATATATATATATATATATATATATATATATATATATATACTCACCAAACATCGTTACTGTAGGTACGTAAAGAATGGACAGTGGAGCACATAGCATCCAAGTATACGTTGCTAGACTCAGAAGGCCTCCAGCAAGTTAAAAAATGCATCGAAATTGGATTACAGTGTGTTGAGGTTGATCGGAAATGCAGACCTCCCATAGAAGAAATTGTTGACGCTCTCAACGGACTACGCGCAAGCAAAATGGCAAACAAAACGGCAAACGAGGTAAGATAGATAGAGGAGAAATTAAGAGGTTCTCTACTGAGATGATTGGATTTCATAAAGAAAATATATTGAAATAGCTTAATTTTAGTTTCCCTCTGCAATGGCTGATACTTCTTCTTTTTCTTTTGGTAACTAATGGAGGGTCACTGCTTCCCTTCTATACCCATGATGGTGCGTATGCACACACGTCTTAATTGTCGAAATTAGAAGCATATTCATGAATACACATTGATATATTTAAAATTTCTGGCATCAAATATAATAACTTCATATATGTTTTGTTGCTACTCTGAATACAAACTAGCACATACATACACTTGACATTCATTAAGAAAGGCAGTTTCCATATTTTCACTTCGGGTGTAGGATCGATAACCTCAAATATCTGGTCAAAATATTTTAGATATGTCCCATATGTAGAAATTTCCGAGCGCGTCATAATAATTTCATCTGAATTTCTACAAACTGAAAGAGTACTACAAAAATAGATACCATGTGCATTTCTGCGTGCAGACTATTCAAGTAAGAAGCGCATATTCTACATAAAAAGTCACCTAGCTAGTGAGATTAAAGGGATACTTGAAGAGTCCTTTTGTAGAAAGTTTGCAACTATGAGAAGCCAAAAGTACTATCTTCGTAACTAGGTTGGATGACCATGGACAATGATAGACATATCTGGAAAAAATAGGAGGCGGCAATTCGGCTCATAGGTGCAAATGCACTCAATGTGAGAAAACATAACATATTTTGAAATGTCAAAAACTTTGAAAAAAAAATCTAAATCTAAATTCGAACATTTTATGTTGGTTCAGAAGTTTTCAGGATGAAAAAACATTTTATGTGTTGTGTATAAAAAGACAAAAAATGTCACGTATTCCTGTGACACCTTTTGTCTTTTTTTTATACAAGACACATAAATATTCATTCATCCCGAAAAATTGCGAACCAACATAAAATGTTCTAATGTATATGTGGATTCTTTTTGATATTTTGAAATATGTTTTGTCACAATGGGTGCAATGGTGCATTTGCACCCACGAGCCGAAGTGAATATCCGGAAAAAACATGCTTTCATTAACATCGTCATCTGCATCATCTTACTATAATACTGCTTTTTGTTCATGCAAAGTGTTTTCGAGGTAATGCCTATTCTACTGTTGCCAACTAAAAACTCGGTTTACTTCCTTGGTTTTCGTGTCTAAAAACAAATAAAAAATCTCCATGATCATATAGTTTCTGCTAGACATTTCTGATGGCTCCAACATCCTGTATGAAATTTCAGGTATCCCGTGCCTCAACAACTAGCGCGAAGCTTGCAGCCTTATTTGGTCACAAGAAGAAATAGTGCTCTAGTATTTGCTACAAGACCTTACGTATGCTGGAAACAAGACTCGCAGATGACATGCCAGTGTGGAAACATCTAAATGTTACTACTATTTCTTTTCAGAAATTATGTCTTTTTGCTATTATCATGCACCAATGCTACTGTTGGTGGCTGATTAGATTAGATGATTCCAGATAACTTATGAATGAAAATTACTCTACCATTGCCGAAAATGTTGCAAACAATGACCACCTTCGTGCGCCTGTTTGGGACCTCTCAAACTGCCAAAAGGAGGGCGAGGGTTTATTATCACCTGGATGTACACACCGCGATGTCGAGGTGATAATAAACCCTCGCAGACGCGATGTCGGAGGGAGGCGTCATCCTGCCCGAGATTGGGCTAGCAACATATGGCATCTCCGACTACTCTGCGGACAACACCGCTACCTGGGCGTGCTCCTAGATTCCAGCTTGGGAGGGCTAGGGTTGTCATCCCGGGGTCGTAATGGCACAATCGAATGCAGTGGTTCTCCTTGGTTGAACACCCGACAGATTCGAAAGAAAGAAGTGGAGCGGAGCACCGTCTGACCTCCTCTCTAGTCCACATCGGGGACTAAAACTTGTGAAACCATTCACTTTTGAATCAACGGATAATTACAAAGAAGTTTTTGCTGACATATATACTTGTTTCAAAGGAACCTCGCTATGTTCTCCAATAGTAAAGTCATCATAAATCGAAACGGATCCACTAAGTAAACTCCCATCAGTTCTCCAATATTAAAGTCATCATAAATCTAAACGGATCCACTAAGTAAACTCCCATCCGGATACCATACACATAGGATTCCTCTGTTTGGTTTTTGTGAAGGGAAAAAAACCTGCATACTAAGATCACAGATGGAGGCGCCGTATCCGCATTCATTCTGTACACCGTGTTACAATTGCGACAAGAAGATAACGAAGAACGAAAACGAAAAACACAGCAAGGGACACAGATTTAACGTGGAAAAACCTCTCCAACAAAGAGAGGAAAAAACCACGGGCGCCAGCCAGCGAAACTTCACTATATCGAGGAGTGTTTACAAACGCCGGGGATTTCACAGATGCAACTCATCTCAACCGGCGGCTTACAAGGGGTTTATATATCTGTGGAAACCTAGGTCTTCAACGATCCGTACCGTACCGCGGGGGCTAGCTCAACCTTCAACAATCGGTGAAAACCTAGGTCTTCAACCTTATTTGATCGTTACACTCGGCCCAAGCCTCCGGCGACAGGCCTCGCTCCACTTGTCAGAAGTTGGCCTATACTTTATAGAATTTAGATCAACATATAACAAACTCCACCTTGAGACAAATTCCTTCTTGTAGCATTAACAACAATTATCTCCCTGAACAAACAAAGCAAATACTTTCGGCGCCAATAGCCACTTGGGCTAATCAGTTACAAGAACATGTTTAGTCATCATATCAGCAGGATTATCATGAGTGCTGATCTTGCATACCTTTAATTTACCTTGAGCAACATGTCTCTAACAAAATGGTACTTGACATCAATGTGCTTAGTTCTCTCATGGAACATCTGATCTTTTAAAAGATATATGGCACTTTGACTATCACAAAATAAAGTAATGCAAGAATCATCTCCACCAAGCTCAGCAAACAAACCTTTCAACCAAACAGATTCTTTGCAAACTTCAGCAATAGCCATGTATTCAGCTTCAGTAGTAGATTATGCAATAACAGCCTGCAATGTAGCCTTCCACAGCACAACCACCAACATTAAACACATAACCTGTGAGGGATCTTCTATTATCCAAGCCTCCGGCGACGGGCCTCGCTCCACTCGTCAGAAGTTGGCATATACTTTGTAGAATTTAGATCAACATATAACATCAACTCCATCGTCTCCGTGGCCTCCACCAATCTAAGCAACAATCTGGGAGCAGATGATGTGATGACGGCCAGAATCAGCTACAACAACATGACGCAGGTGTTGGCGGCCGACGTTGGAATCAGGGGCGTCTCTTACCACGTCAACCAGACAGTTAACATGAGGTACAAGCCTCCCGGCGAGGGCCTTGCTCCACTTGTCAGAAGTTGGCCTATACTTTGTAGAATTTGGATCAACATATAACACACCGTACCTCAACATTAAGACCTCATTGAGTACCAAGTGTAAATGGGTACCAAGTGATGCCTGAAAAAAAAATTGAAATGTTAATTGGATCAGTTTTTTTAACAAGAAATGTAGACAGAGAATATAATTGGAGTGGGTTATCATCGACAAGGAAATTAACAGAACTTGTAATTTACAGAAGAAAAAAAGATCCTAGCCAACACAAGTAGATGAGAATAGTAATTAGTACCGACAATTTACATGCTATTTACTTTTACTGTATACATGAAGGGAAAAGGCACAGATAACTACAGTTTGTTTACTGTATTATTCTCTTCAGCCGACCTACAACCATGTGAACTAATTCGTCATAATATGCTCTTCCATATTTTAATTGTCGAATTTAGAAGCTTATTCATGAATACACATTGATATATTTAAATTTTCTAGCATCAAATATAATAACTTCCTATATGCTTTGTTGCTACTTTGTATACGAACTAGCACATACATACACTTTGACATTCATTAAGCAAGGCAGTTTCCATATTTTCACTTTGGGTGTAGGATCGACATAACCTCAAATATCTGGTCGAAATATTTTGGATATCTCTCAAATGTAGAAATTTCCGAGTGCATCATAATAATTTCATGTGGATTTCTACAAACTGAAAGAGTACTACAAAAATAGATACCCTGTGCATTTCTGCGTGCAGACTATTCAAGTAAGAAGTGCATATTCTACCATAAAAAAAGTTGCCTAGCTAGCGAGATGAAAGGGATACTTGAAGAGTCCTTCCTTTTGTAGAAAGTTTGCAACCATGAAAAGCAAGAAATATTATCTTCTTAACTTGGTTGGATGACCATGGATAACGATAAACATGTCTAGAAAAAACATGCTTTCATTAACATATATGTTTGAAGGTAATGCCTATAGTACTGTTGCCAACTAAACCGCTCGGTTTACTTCCTTGGTTTTCGTGTCTAAAAACAAATAAAAAATCTGCATGATCATATAGTTTCTGCTAGACATTTCTGATGGCTCCAACATCCTGTATGAAATTTCAGGTCTCCCGTGCCTCAACAACTAGCGCGAAGTTTGCAGCCTTATTTGGTCACAAGAAGAAATAGTGCTCTAGTATTTGCTACAAGACCTTATGTATGCTGGAAACAAGACTCGCAGATGACATGCCAGTGTGGAAACATCTAAATGTTACTATTTCTTTTCAGAAATTATGTCTTTTTGCAATTATCATGCACCAATGCTACCGTTGGTGGCTGATTAGATTAGATGATTCCAGATAACTTATGAATGAAAATTACTCTACCATTACCGAAAATGTTGCAAACAATGACCACCTTCCCTGTTTGGGACCTCATAAACTGCCAAAAGGAGGGCGAGGGTTTATTATCACCTGGATGTACACGGCTATGACCCCATGGCCGTGATGTCGAGGTGATAATAAGCCCTTGCTAGGCAGAGGAAAGGCAGCGTCCGGAAGATGTGATGTCCGAGGGAGGTGTCATCTTGCCCGAGATTGGGCTAGCAACGTATGGCATCTCCGACTACCTGGGCGTGCTCCTAGATTCCAGCTTGGGAGGGCTAGGGTTGTCATCTCGGGGTCGTAACGGCACAAGCGAATGCAGTGGTTCTCCTTGGTTGAAAACCCGACAGATTCCAAAGAAAGAAGTGGAGCGGAGCACCGTCTGACCTCCTCTCTAGTCCACATCGGGAACTAAAACTTGTGAAACCATTCACTTCTGAATCAACGGATAATTACAAAGAAGTTTTTGCTGACATATATACTTGTTTCAAAGGAACCTTGCTACGTTCTCCAATAGTAAAGTCAGCATAAATCAAAACGGATTCACTAAGTAAACTCCCATCAGGATACCATACACATAGGATTCCTCTGTTTGGTTGGTCTTTGTGAAGGGAAAAAAAAGCCTGCATACTAAGATCACAAATGGAGGCACCTCAGGCACGGTATCCCCACATTCATCCTGGGCACCGTACCTCAACATTAAGACCTCATTGAGTACCAAGTGATGCCTGAAAAAAAAATTGAATGTTAATTGGATCAGTCTGTTAGCAAGAAATGTAGACAGAGAATATAATTGGAGTGGGTTATCATCGACAAGGAAATTAACAGAACTTGTAATTTACAGAATAAAAAAAGATCCTAGCCAACACAAGTAGATGAGAACAGTAATTAGTACCGACAATTTACATGCTATTTCCTTTTACTGTATACATGAAGGAAAAAAAGCACGTATAACTACAGTTCGTTTACTGTATTATTCTCTTCAGCCGACCTACAACCATATGAACTAATTCGTCATAAGATGCTCTTCCATATTTTATTTCATGACCTTGGAACCAAGAATTATCGAGTAGTATTCAAATCAAGTTGTTGCAAACTCATTTGCCAGATCTGTTCAGCATTTGCTCCCTCCCTCATCTCCAAACCCAAGGCCAATGCATAATTCCAAGTGCTAGCTAGCATCACAACAAGTGGGTAAGATGCTACATCCAAGCATAAAAAAATGAATACTGTCTGTCATTAGTTATGGACAAAATGTTATATTAGCATGACGAGGAGACTGGCTGGTGTTAACATCAAAGACTTTAGCTATGAGTATTATTAGTATACTGATAAGTCTCATTAAGTGGACAAGTGCCCATAATGCCATGTTAGACTTTGCTTCCTATGAGTGTTGTTTTATTGGGGTGCTAACTTTTGCTTTGTTTAGACAGCTAAAAAGCCATTTCCCTTGTTTTGGTCTTTCACATATAGTTGTAATTCTATGGATTGTTAACGAAATCAGAGGATTCTTTATTCTAGTAAGAATATAGCTTGCCAAGTATGATAATAGCTGAGGTAGAGAGAAGAACCAGAAAAGGGAGATGTATGTCATATACATCTACCGCAAGATACCTCCAGGAAACCAGTACAGACATATTGTTGATGTGGACCTTCTGGACTTATTATGGATGTGGACCTTCTACCTACCTCTACGAACATGCCACGAGGAAGAGTTATTACAGGATTGTGCACATCCATTTAATATGTCCTCTCACTTTCAGATACATGTCTGTGGGAATGCCTTAGACAAATATTTACTAGTTTTATTTTCAAAAAAATATATAACCTAGGTAAATGATCAGTTATAGAAGATTACAGCTCTAATCTCAATAAAAATCTTCTCAATAGACAAATTCTCATCTCACGTATCTGGCCAGCCTTGCTTGGAATATGCAGCCCATCATGACAGATCTGGTCAATCATGCTCAAAATGTTCATAGTACAGCTTGGCAGATGCATTGATCTAAGCCATTAGTTGTTTGTCTGTTCCACGATTCGATCGGTTAAATACTCTCTCAATAAGGTTGTCCCTGGTGTCCATGTTAACGATACATGCATGATTACTGGGCTTTTTTACAGCAGAAAAGGCGAAATAATTGAAAAGTCAGTACGTCAGATTATAGAAAAACTAAACCATTGTTCTACTAAATGCCAAGCAAGAGATAATAAAACAAAAACTTGTAAGGATACATAAAATAGTTGTCGCAAAAAGAACACATAAAATTTAGTTACAAATCGAACCATTAGCTGTTACCTCAATTCAATTTACAACGTGAGACTTGCTCATATCGCAAAACAGTGGCCAACACGTCTTGTAAATTAATTTGATGTTTCGCATACTGGTAGGTTATGGATAGCTGTCGCCCCTTAAGAATGCCACCTGGGATTAACTTGGTATAAATAAATTTGTTCCAAACTCATTCCATATAATCTAGTCAGCGTTTGCTCTCTGGCATCTCTAAGAACTAATTCAACTAATGCATAATTGACAAAAAATAGCATCACCACTTCCAAACAGTATATCGGACAATAAAAAATGGGGAACCATGTGATTGGCTTGCCCAAGGGCCATTCAGCAATCGAGAAGGAGGCCAATCTCCATTAATCGATGGTGGTTAACAAAGCATACTATTCTTCATATTACAACAGGGAAATCCCATTGATCTAAGCCATTAGTTGTTCATTTGTTTTAGTTAAATACTCTCCCAATAAGGATGTTCCCAATGTTCTGCTTTACATAAGAAATGAGAAAAGAGAAGGCACTACATCGAACAAAGCACAGGATGAAAAGAAGTGATGGACAAGATAGCAAGACACGATTCCCTTTACTTTTCTTTATCATGTCATGTCAGGCTTTGCTTCCTGTAGCAAGATGCTTTGATTCTATCTGGCCAATCTTGTTTGACATATCTAGCTCATCTCATACAGGTGTTAACTGGCCGGGTGATTTACTTAATTTCAATGGGCCAAGACAGGCACATGAGTCTGTGATATGGTTAATCGCATACGAGTTCTATGGAGATGTTAAGAAAGATAAGAAAAAGGGAGTTATATGGATAAACATTTAATAATTTAATTATGTGGATGAGCCAAAGCTTGCACATGTCAGACCTGGCCAGTAGGATGGGTCTTGCAATTAATTAGTTTTGAAGACAAGTAGATGGCTGGTCAATCAGTTTCCCCTTTGTGAGCGCTATCTTCCCGTGCTCAGTTCAAGCACAACCCAATCCAGCACTCATAGCATCACACACAAAAATTAACCACCAGATCAAGAGAGCTAAGCCATGGCGGACCTGGTTGTTGGGTTGGCCAAGTCGGTGGTGGAGGGCGCGCTAACCAAGGCCCAGTCGGCAATCGAGGAGGAGTCCAAGCTCCAGCTGAGCGCGCAGCAAGACCTCGTCTTCATCACCAGCGAGTTCGAAATGATGCACTCCTTCCTCAACGTCGCCACCAAGGAGCGCGTGGAGAACAAGGTGGTGATGACATGGGTGCGGCAGGTCCGTGAGCTTGCCTATGACGTCGAGGACTGCATCGAGTTTGTCGTCCACCTCGACACCAAGAGTAGCTGGTGGTGGCGCGTGATCCCGTCATGGTGCATCACGCCGCCACCCACAGTGATGGCATTGGACGAGGCGGTCGCCGAGATCCAGCAGCTCAAGGCCAGGGTGGAGGACGTTAGCACCCGGAACGTGCGCTACAGCCTCATCAGCGACTCTGGCTCCAAGCCTGTCACGCAGCATCAGGCGACCACGCCCAGTGGTACAGCCCTTGGGTCAACGGCATTCAACATGCTTACCGAGGCGAGGGATGCTGCCAGGAGGCAGCAAGGCTTGGGCGATCTCACCCACCTGATCACCAACAAAGAAAGGAACAATGACCTTCAGCTTCAGGTGATCTCGGTGTGGGGGACTGGCGGTGATCTCGGGACCACCTCCACTATCAGGAAGGCGTACAACGATCCAGAAATATGCAAGAACTTCGCGTGCCGCGCCTGGGTGAAGCTCATGCATCCTTTCAACCCCCATGAATTCGTGCGGCGCTTCATGTCTCAGGTCTATGCCGCAGACACTCGCGACAAACAAGGGGCAGATCTGGGTGTATATGTCCTGACGAAGATGAAGGCCAAGCAAGAGCACATCCTGAAGGAGTTTGTGGAAGAAGTCAACAAAAAGACTTACCTCGTCGTCTTGGAGAACCTGACTGACATGGTAGATTGGGATGCTGTGAGGACGTTCCTTCCTGACATGAAGAATGGAAGCTGGATTATCGTGTCCACGCAGCAATTCGAGATTGCAAGCTTGTGCATTGGACACTCTTACCAACCGTTGGAGCTGAAGCAGTTCTCACCTGAGCACTCGGTTTGTGCATTCTTCAAGGAGGTAATTAATTAACCACTAACCATCATCAATTACCCTGCAAAACAAAAGGAACAGCATCAATTACTTTCAAGAAATATTTAAAAATCAATTACCTTAGTATATATGTCTTCATCAAAAGTAGGTTTATAAGCAAATAAAGTTGAAGCCAGATTACTCTACTGATATTTTTTCATGTGACCAACTGACCATTCTAGTTATGTAACAGTAGGTAGAACTTTTTTTTCCCAAATATACTCATGTACTAGTATAATAGTAGCTACAACTTTAGAAGATCCGCAACACTCAGTTATTCAGATCAACAAAGCACAGTTTACTGTTGTGCGTTGTGTTGTACTGAACCTGTTTTATATACACTTGTCACTTGTGAAAAAAATAGCCATGGAGGTGCGAATATCAGAAAAGGTACATTCATAATGTACAAAAAAAAAGATTTCATAAATATATGTCATAACAAAATGTATTGTCAAAGTTGAACCTTAAAGACCGAGTCGATGCCCAAGCTTTTACAAGGCCAGAGGGAGTACCTTCTATGTTCTTCCTATTATCTCTTTCCTCGGTCCTTGTGTGTCAATTAACACCTCTCCCAACATGCAGGGTTCTCAATACAATGGATACAAAGAAGAAAAACCAATGGTGTGTGAAGTGAGCCCAAATTTGTCCTTGGAAAAAATTCCCTCTTCCAATATGAAAGAAGTTGTTGAGTGGATGACCAGTTATCCCTTTGTTGGACGTGAGCCACAAATGAATGAACTTCGCAGGTATACAGCTGGGGCACGTTTCAACAATTCCCCAGTTATATCCGTTTGGGGGATAGCTGGCATTGGGAAATCTGCTCTTGTTAGAAACCTGTACTACGATAGAATGCTTAACAGCAAACAGTTCAACAAGTACTGTTGGGTGGACATTTCACATCCATTCAATTTAAGGGATTTTTCACGAAGCATGATTGCAGATCATCATTCGGAAAAAGACCCTATTAAAGAGTGCCACGATCTTCTAAGCAAAAACCAGTGTCTCGTGGTCATTGATGATCTCCAATCCAAAGAAGAATGGGACTTAATACAGGCTGCATTGGTATCTAGATCTTCTGCAAGTATTATCATTGTCATTACAACTGACGCCAGCATCGCTACATATTGCACGAATAATGAAGAGCAAGTCTTTAATGTCAAAGGTCTAGAAGCTGATGCAGCCAAGGAGCTCTTCATGAAAGAGGTTTGTTTTCTTACGAGCTATATCATCTACTACGCTTCTTTTGTGTATCAATATGTAATGGTTGTATCTCCATACAGAAATAGAAGGCAACACAATTATAGGATAACATCGAAGTACGGGATAACTAATTCCTCTTAAGTTTACAAATTAATTGGGATTTACTGTACTATATGTGTTCCTCAGTTGCTCACACTATCTGCAACTGAACCATAAGAATGCAATTAACGCTTACCATATTTAATTAATCTTATTTTTTTTGAACAATAGGTCCACAGGAAGAATCCATTATCAGCTTTAATTGGTCATAATGGTGCAGAGGTAGAAGAACTTATTTTGAAGTGTGGAGGTCTTCCCAAAGTGATAGTTTCAATAGCTGCCTTATTGGCCACACAGACAGTAACATTGATGGATACTGTACGTTCGTTCAATAAAAAAATTATGCACCATCTAGAGACCAATCCGGAGTATGATAGTCTGCGGAGCCTATTTAACTGGATGTATAACTACTTCCGTACTTGCCCAGATTCCCTCAAGCCATGTATCTTCTACCTATCAATTTTTCCTCAAGGTCACAACATTCGGCGAAGGAGACTAGAAAGGAGGTGGATTGCAGAAGGTTACTCCAGAGACAGTGAAGACGAATCGGCGGTCGATAAAGGGGAGAATTTCTTCTCCAAGCTCCTTGATCTCAGCATAATCCAGCAGACACCACAGTTAGCCACCACTGCATTCAGTGAAACAAGGATGGTCGCATGCCAGGTCAATGGCTTCATCCGCGAGTACATAGTCTCACGGAGAATGGAAGAGAACCTTGTGTTTGAACTTGGGCCAAATTGTGTCCTAACCACTCAACGCACCGGGCGTCACCTTATCATATTGAACACCTGGGATAGAGACAGAATTGTGTTTGAGAGCATTGACTTCTCACGGCTACGGTCGCTGACAGTGTTTGGAAAGTGGGAATCATTCTTCATCTCTAAAAGCATGAGGCTACTTCGAGTGCTTGATCTGGAGGATGCATTTGGTGTAAAGGATGAAGATCTCAAGGCAATGGTGCAACGGCTGTTTCGCCTCAAGTTTCTCTCTTTAAGGGGATGCAGTGAGATCTTCCGTCTGCCAAATTCACTAGGTGATCTCAGGCAACTCCAGACTTTGGATGTGAGACACACCTCCATTGTCACACTGCCAGCAAGCATCACCAAGTTACAGAAGCTGCAGTATATCCGTGCTGGCACCAAAGTCCCTACATCAACGCCACCGGCCTCATCAAGGAGGTTGCCAGAGTTCCGCAAACGCAATAGCCTAGTTGGTGTCAAGGTGCCAAGAGGGATTGGGAAACTGACAGCGCTGCACACGCTCGGTGTTGTTAATGTTGGTGCTTCAGGGGGGAAGGCCATTGTGGAAGAGCTCAAGATGCTGACCCAACTGCGCAAGCTCGGAGTATCTGGCATCAACAAGCATAACAGCAAGGAGTTCTTCTTTGCAACCTCAGGTCTTGTGCATTTGGAATCCTTGTTAGTGCAGCTCGACAAGGACAGTCAAGGTTGCTTGGATGGCATATCCGTGTCTTGGGAGAACCTACAGAGTCTTACACTCTATGGGCTCCGAGATAAGTTGCCACTGAAAAACCCTCTTAGCAAGCTCAGTAAGTTGGATCTGGAGATGGACACTTTACAGAGAAATGACATGGAGTTCCTAGCCAAGCTACCGGAACTATGTATTCTACATCTTCGAGTCAAGCAGCTTCAGCCTGAGGATGGCAAGCTCCATTTTCATGCCCAGATGTATGGAGAGGAGTTGGACACCTTCAAAAAGGTGAAGATCCTCGAGGTCAGTTGCAGGTCCAGCACGTTACATGTAATCTTTGGATCAAAATCCATGAAGAAACTTGAGGTGCTCAAGATTGACTGCTCCAGTGCGTACTATCAGATCAGCGGTCTGGATGATCTATCTGAACTGAAGGAAGTGTTGCTTAAGGGTACCAATGATGCAACAATCAAGACAGCATTCGAGAGGCAGCTTCTCAGCCATCCAAAGAAACCTACCGTGAAGCTGGCTGATTTACCACGCTCGTCCTGAAGGGCCAGCATTTCGTCTGTTTATTTCCTTTTTGTTTTCAGTCATTACTAGCTGGATCCAGCCTTTGCAATCCATCATTTGTCTGTATACTTGTTCTGTACATGGCTTGTGTTTTTATTTGATTCAAATAGGGAAGCCTGCAATATGTCTAGTTTAACTTTCAGCAAATTAATTAAGGGTTACTAGTCAAACAGAAATAGTGCAGTAGTTGTTAGCGATTTCACATCATAACCTCAAATGCTGCGGAAAATGTTTAATTGTACTGCATCTATCAGACATTGAGAGGGAGAAAGAGAGGATAAGAGGTACTTGCCACTGATGGCCGCTTAGCCGAAGACAGGTAGAAGAACAGCCAGCTCCTGCCGCCCCACCAGGTCCGACACCGAAGCAGCCGCCAGCGCGCCGACTGCACCATGACCTATCACTGCCGTGGCCGCCGACCGGTCACCAGCACACCTCTGGCTCCCGCACGCACTCAGGTGCCGTTATAGCGCGGTCTTGATCACCCGCCGTTTCCAGAGGGCCACCAGTCTGGCTGTCCGCCGTGATTCTCCCGGTCTCCATCGCTCCAGGAGCTCTTTCTTTCTGGAGAAGTACTCCAAAAAAAACTGCTAGAGTAACAGATCTTCAATAGGGGTTTAACTCCCAAAAAATATTTGGAGGGCCCCCAAAACAATTTTGGGACCTCTAAAACCAACCAATGTCATCTCTTCATCGCAGCTCAATCCCAGAACATGCAAATTGGTAACAGACACAAAATCATTACTTCATTAGGAGGAGGGGAAAGTATAATCTTTTGATATTTAAAACTTTATTTTGGCAACCATAATCACTAAATACACCTAATTGGGCTTTTAAACTAATCACAATATTATTTTGATAGGAGGCGTACATTTGGAGCTTGATCACAATTACACAGACAGCTTCCTAGCTTTGGATTCTTCAAAAGAAAAGAAAAGAAAAAGCTGGCTTTGGGTGTTCTTTCTGTTTTAGTAACCAAGAGTAGTCAATAGTCATGGACGCACTGTTTAGCATGACAAAGAGAGACAGGCTTCAATGATGATGTATCCTCCCCAGATGTGAACACCATGGACTTGACCAGTTGACCTGCTACGGGTCTTCTTAGTTTAGTTAGTCCTTTAACCAGGCTGGCCTACAGATACCAATATTAATAAACCTGAAAAACAGATTAAGAAAAGCCACTAGATCGACTAGATGCTCTGGGAGACAAGATAAACAATGGCCTGTAATCATTGTTTCCCATTACTAGTATATCATTTCCCACGTCCCTCCGAACGAAGACTGGCCCGCGCATCTTCCGGATCTGGCCAGTAGGCATGCCTTGTTTGAAATTGTCCAACTGGTGAGCTGTTTGGACGGCAGCTCACTGATCGATGGATCAGACCTTTAAGAAAGTGGGTGCTGAGTTTATACACGACTCCAGCTTTCTGCGAGCTACACCTACCACAAACAAGAAGAAACAAAACAAGCTTGAGTATTTTCCTTCCAAGGAGAGGGGGGAAAGAGCAGTGAGTAGCCATGACGGACCTGGCAGTCGGGCTATCCAAGACGGTGGTGGCGGAGGCACTGACCAAGGTCCAGTCGGCGATCGACGAGGACACCAAGCTCCGGCAGAAGGCGCAGCGTGACCTGGTGACCATCACCCTGGAGTTCGAGATGATGAACTCCTTCCTCAGCGTCGCCAACGGGGACAGGGCCGCCAACAATCTGGTGATTACCTGGGTGCGGCATGTCCGCGAGCTGGCCTACGATCTCGAAGACTGCGTCGAGTTCGTCGTCCATTTGGACAGCAAGCGGATCTTCTGGCGCCGGATGCTCCCGTCGTGCATGGTAGGCCCGCTGCCACTGGACCAGGCAGTGACGGAGATAGAGAACCTCAAGGGCAGGGCCAAGGAGCTGAGCGAGTGTTACTCACGCTACAGCCGTATCTCAGACCCTGCCTCCATGCCCGTCATGCTGCAGCAACAACAACAACAGGCCTCTAGCTGGCCCACCGCCCCAATGTCATCAGCCAACATGTTCACTGAGGCAAGGGACGCCGCGAGGAGGGAACAAGGCTTAAGGGATCTCACCCAGTTGATCACCAACAAAGACAACAACAAGGATCCTCATCTTCGGGTGATCTCGGTGTGGGGAACAAGCAGCGATCTCGGGACAACCTCCGTGATTATGAAGGCCTACAATGATCCAGAAATCTGCAAAATCTTCGCCTGTCGCGTCTGGGTCAAGCTCATGCATCCTTTCGATTCATGTGAGTTTGTTCGGCACTTCATGGCCCAGGTGTATGCAGACGCCTGCAAAGAACAAGGAGCGGACATTGGTGTACATGTCCTGACGAAGATGAAAGCCAAGCAAGAGGATCTGCTCAAGGAGTTTGTGAAACAAGTCAACGAAAAGCCTTACCTTATTGTCCTGGAGAACCTGACCGACATGGTAGATTGGAATACTGTAAGGACACTCCTACCTGACATGAAAAAAGGCAGCTGGATCATCGTCTCCACACAGCAATTTGATATTGCAAGTTTATGCATTGGACACCCTTACCAAACAATGGAGCTGAAGCAGTTCCCGTCTGACCACTCGGTTTGTGCCTTCTTCAAGGAGGTAAAGCAAGAAACTGAAAACATCAATTTCGTATTTTTAGGAAATCTCATTTTAACACCAATTATGTATTAACCTAACCTACATACGTTTGATCATTGCTATAGGTTTAATGAAAATTATGTTTATAGGCAGATAATTTTCAAGACAACACACAACAGATAGAATTTTTATGGGATAAAGTCTACATGCTTGTTGATTTTATCAACGCTTTTATTTTGAAACTTTGAGTTGGACTTTGGAAAAATATAGGCCAGGAAAGTTGGTCTATCATTTTCTATAACGAGTCCAGTATATATGTTAGTACAGCAGTAGCTAAAACATTAGATGACCTGCATTTAGTAATTCATTGGTTTGGTCAACATCTATCACTTTTGGTGCCATATTGGCTTAGCTAGTTTGTTATCGAATATTAAGCACATCACTCAAGCAAACTGTGAACTATCCTGGGCCCCTCAACTATTAGTAGCATTTGAGCCCCCTCAAGTAACGAAGATTTGAGCCAAGAAATTAATTACCGTCTGATGGAGGAGGTGGCAGCTCTCAAGAATGAGGCAGCCCACAAATACCAAACCCAGTTATCTTTTCCATAAACTAGTAGTACTCACTCAGCGCCAAAATACAATGCAAGTTATTATGTGTGCAGTTAACATTTAAATCTTTGACCACTAACATATGTAAAAGTATACAGATTGGACTCGTAAGAATAATACATCATTGTATTCTTTTATGCCATAGATCATTTTACTAATTTTAGGCATTATATAAGTGAGAATCATTGTTAAAATGGTGGACCTGAGACTGTAAGAAGTCAGACAAATCCTGCAAAAAGGAAACAGGAGGATTCCAATGTTCCCCTAGATAAAGAACCAAAAAATTACTTGCGTATCTTGTTCGGCCCTTGTGTGTTAACATCTCTCCCTATGGGCAGGGTTCTCAAGACTATGGAGATAAAGAGGAGAAACTTGCTTTGTCTAAGGTGGGACAAAATTCCTCCAGTGGAAATACTCCCTCCTCTAATAGGGAAGCGGCGGCCACATATTGGATGGAGAACTACCCCCTTGTTGGACGTGAGACAGAAATGAATGAACTTCGCACTTATACAGCCAAGGCACGTTTCAGCAATTCCCAAGTGATATCTGTTTGGGGGATAGCTGGCGTTGGAAAATCAGCTCTTGTTAAAAATTTGTTCCATGACAGAGTGCTCCATAGCAAACAGTTTAATGAGTACCGTTGGGTGGATGTGTCCCATCCGTTCAATTTACGGGATTTTTGTCGGAGCTTACTTTCAGATCATCAATCAGAAAAGGACCCTATTAAAGAGTGTCGTGAGCTTCTGAGTAAAAATCAGTGTCTCATTATTATTGACGATCTCCAGTCTAAAGAAGAATGGGACTCAATACAGGCTGCCTTGGTATCTAGTCCTTCTGCAAGTATTATCATTGTCATTACAACTGAAGCCAGCATCGCCACATATTGCACAAATAATGAAGAGCAAGTATTTAATGTCAAAGGTCTAGAAGCTGCTGCAGCCATGGTTCTCTTCAGGAAAGAGGTGTGTTTTCTTATAAATAGTTTCCTACATTCAAGTTCGCACAAACTCATCATCCTTGTTCTTGAGGGTCTCTTTCGTTCAAAAGAATTTCATATGAATTTTGGAGGAATCCATTCCTTAAGATTTTTTCTATAGAGCTTGTTGTGTCGGATTAGAAACAGTAATAATTTTTCTTATGATGTACTTTTCCTACAATTCCAAAGAAAATTTTCTGTTGAGTACATCCTCATGATTTTTTTTCGTTTACTTCCATGAAAAGTTGAAAACTATTTCCATGTACTACCTCTGTTTGGGATTATTAGTCCTAAGAGATTTTTTATATTGTTTGAGATTATAAGGGCTATCTCATTTATTACTCTCTCTCGTCCAATGCATGTTCTCCTTTTCCTCTCACTTCTCTCATGCATGTAGCACTATTGGTGCATGCATATATTAATGAGAGAGTTATGGAGTGTCTTGGTATTAGCAACTTGACCCTTACGACTAATAATCCCAAACAGAGGTAGTACCTAGTACTTAAATGAATTTTATGTACTGCAACCAAACAACTTTCTGTAGGATTCAATATGTCATGACATCTCTCAGTCCTATGTTTTTCCTATTGTTATGTTTCAAAATCCTGTGAACCAAAGAGTCCTTGAGTTTCCTTTGTTTCCTTTAACCCAGCTCATGGGAACGAGAAATGGCATATGTTAATCTTATTAAGCTGGTCAAGGTATTGGGAGTAATCCACATTGTCTAGAATGGCTTCTCAGCCCTATGTTTTTTCTATTTATATGTTTTCATAACCCTGCGAACCGAAGAGTCCTTGAATTTCCTCTGTTTTCCTTAACTAAACTCATTGAGAATGAGAAACGTCATATGTGAATCTTATTAAGACGGTCACTTTATTTGGAGTAATGTCTATTGTCTAGAGTTCATTTAATTAGCGATGGATGCCACAGTAAATACAGAAATGTGAGGCGAATTTCTTCACAATTATTGTGAAAGTTGTGATGTATGGGCAAACAATTTCATTTACTTTTGCAATTATTTTCTTGAAGTGATGCATGAATGAAAATACAAGTAGATTAAATCACTCTATTCTGCAACCAAAACATACCTCCATTGTAACATTGATATTTACCTTGCTCATTAAGTGACTTCAATTACTCTCACATTGTTTGAACGATAGGTACGGAGGAAGCAGCCATTATCCATTTTAATAGATCACGTAGATTCGGAGCTGGATGAACTTATTTTGAAGTGTGGAGGTCTTCCCAAAGTGATAGTTACTTTGGCTGCTTTATTGGCCACCCAGACAGTAACACTGATGGATAATGTGCGTTCTCTGAATCGAAGATTTATGCACCATCTTGAGACCAACCCAGAGTATAATAGTCTGCAGGGCCTATTTAGTTGGATGCATGCCTACTTTCGCGATTGCCCGGATTCACTCAAGCCATGTATCTTTTACCTATCAATTTTTCCCCGAGACTGCAACATTCGGCGAAGGCGACTAGTAAGGAGGTGGATTGCAGAGGGTTACTCCAGAGACAGTGATGAAAAATCAGCTGAGGAGAAAGGCGAGGAGTTTTTTTCCAAGCTCCTTGACCTGAGCATAATCCAGAAGATTCACCAGTTAGGCACCAGTGCATTCAATGAGACAAGGATGGTAAATTGCCAGGTCAATGGCTTCATCCGCGAGTACATTGTCTCACGGAGAATGGAAGAGAACTTGGTGTTTGAACTTGGGCCAAATTGTGTCCTAACGACCCAGCGAACAGGACGCCACCTTATCATATTGAAGGACTGGGACAGAGACGAAATTGTGTTCGAGAACATTGACTTCTCACGGCTCCGGTCAATGACAGTGTTTGGAAAGTGGGAATCATTCTTCATCTCTAAGAGTATGAGGCTGATTCGGGTGCTTGACTTGGAGAATGCATTAGGCATAAAGGACGAGGATGTTGAGAAGATAGTGAAGCGGCTGGGCCGCCTTAAGTTTCTCTCTTTACGAGGATGCAGTGAGATCCACAATCTGCCAAGTTCTTTGGGTGATCTCAGGCAGCTCCAGAGTCTTGATATCAGAAACACGTCCATAGACACTCTTCCAGTGAATATTGGTAAGTTAAAGAAATTGCAGTATATTCGTGCCGGTGCCACCGTCCTTGCATCAACGCCACCTGCCTCATCCAGCAGGTTGCCACAGTTTGGTGGATGTCGTCGCCTAGTTGGTGTTCAGGTGCCTCGAGAGATTGGTAAACTTACGGCATTGCACACCCTCGGTATTGTCAACATCAGTGCATCAGGGGGGGAGGTTATTGTAAAAGGGCTCAAGAAGCTGACCCAAGTGCGCAAGTTTGGAGTGTCTGGCATCAGCAGGAATAATAGCAAGGAATTCTTCGATGCAACCTCAGGTCATGTGCATTTGGAATCCGTGTTAGTGAGGCTCGACAAGGATAATGAAGGCTGTTTGGATAACACCTCCCTGCCCTGGAAGAACCTGCAGGGTCTTAAACTGTATGGGCTTCAAGACAAGTTGCCACTATCGACGAGCCATGTTAACAAGCTTAGGAAGTTGGATCTGGGGATGAACACTATAAATAGAAATGTCATAGAGTTCCTTGCCCACCTACCGGAACTATGTATTCTACGCCTTGGAGTCAACCAGCTTGAGGATGATAAGCTCCATTTGTATGCCGAGATGTGTGGAGAGCAGCTGCCAACCTTCAAAAAGGTGAAAATCCTTGAGATTGCTTGCAGCTCCAGCAAGGTATTACAAGTAGTGTTTGGATCAAAATCGATGAAGAATCTTGAGCTGCTCAAGGTTGACTGCTCCAGTGCGTCGTATCGGCTGATTGGCCTGAATTACCTATCTGAACTCAAGCAAGTCCTGTTGAAGGGTGCCGATGATGAAATCAGGACAGCCCTTGAGAATGATCTGCTTGCCAACCATCCAAGTACACCACCTGCTGTAGTGCTAGAGGAACTACCACATTCGACCTGAAGGGTGGACATTTTCTCCGTTTATTTCCCCTGTTTTCTTCTGCACATTGCTTGTTTCTTATGGTTATCAACATGGCAACAAGCCTGATGTGGTGTCTGTTCTTATTGGTTACAAATTTGTCCAAATGTACTACCTACATTCTTCTACTGGTAATTGGATTTCTGCTTAACTAATTACCTTCAGTATGAGCTGTGATTGATGTGATGATGGCAAATTGGCAAGGGGCCTGTTGCGGAGCACTAGCATAAAAGAAATCGTTGGAGTCATTACCACTTTATTAAAAAGCCTTAAATCTACTACTCCATCTGCTATTCCTTTCAAAGGATGTTAAGAGTTGGTTTCTATGCCTACTCCATGAGATGCTACAACAATGTTTAGTTCGTTGCTCTCAGCAAGTATCATCAGGAATTACCTTAGAGGGAAAAGAGATCGAAGAGGGTACCTGTGCACTGGTCGCCGATTGGCCAGAGAACTCCCCGCCCCCATCGGTAGCAGATCCGGACGCCGACGCTGGTTCCGCCACTAGCGCGCCGACCGAACATGGCCGTCGTCGTCATCCCGCACCCGTTGCCGGAGGGTCGCCGGGAGGAGGCGGGGAATCACGGCCGACCCATGGCAGCCGCAGACACGTATTTGCGGGCCGCGGGCAGCGCGGTGGAGAAGGTCCGGTTGATGGGCTACTGGTGGGCCAGCTTAGCCGACTCGGCCCAGAATACCGGAGGGAGCAGAGGATGCTCCAGGCCATTAGGGTTGCAGATGCGGTCCCGTTTCAGCTCGCAAAACAGGATGGTTAGTATAAATTGTACTATATGAACCGGTCAAGAAATTATACTATGTTGACATGAGCTGAGACTATGTGTTGCCCGCATACCCGTCCCGCTTGCAGCCCTACAGGCCATGGTGGGGAAAGGACTGGATAGCCCGCGCGGGTGTTTTAAAATTGCTTCATGACTTCAAATTTTGTTCATGGCATTTTGAAATTTTCATGATTTTTAAGAACTGTTTCTTAATTTTGAAAAATTGTTCACGTCATTGAAATTTTGTTAATGATTTTAAAATTTTGGTTCATGATTTCTTTAAACTATTCATGAATAAAAAATTCATTCTTGTAATAATAATAAATTAGAAATGAAAACAAAAGAAAAATGTAAAAGAAAGAAAAAATATAAAAAAAAGGAAAAGGATCAACGAAAAAGATAAAAGCAAAAGGTGATAGTACTGTAATGGCCCATGGCCCAATGTAGGTTTCGAGGCGCAGGGGTGTGTGGCGTCGGTGGGCACCGCCGCACTAAGAGCATCTCTAATGGTGGTATCTGTAAACAGGCAAAAACTGTAAAATAACTGCTAGTTTTAGGTTTTGGTGAAAAAATATCGGTGATCTAGCGAACCTGTAAAGGCACGCGGCCCTCAAATTTTTAAGGAGGATTCACAGCCGAACCGAGTGTGGCCTGTATACCAACGTTTGAGTTGGTGGGAGGGAAATTTCAAGCCGCGGCGGATACAAATCGGCCGTCAGTGCTCGTAAGAGATGGGCGGCGCTATAGCGCACGACCCTAGCATGGCGAGTAGCAGGGGCGGCACCATGGCCGTGCGGCGCGGCAGGCGGCGCACGGTGCGTTGTGTCAGGCGAGGGGCGGTATAGCGGGCAGGCGCGGGGCGGTGCTGGGTGGTGGCGCTAGGCAAAACTAGGGCGGCACAGGAAGGGACTCGTTATTAGGAGGAGGAAGAAGAGAGAAAAAGAAAGTAGTGAAAAAAAAGATATTCGAGACCCACGAAAAGATGTCTTTTTACAGTTTGTTTATGCGTTTTCATTCTACGTGAGCCGCTTTCAAACGGTAAAACACGTTTTCCATGGACTATAAACCAGTTTTACAATTCGCATGTTTATGGATTATACTCCTATAAAGGGTCGTGGCCTACCGGCCTCCTCTGTTGCTCCTCGCGTGCGCAGTCCTTTTAGCCATCCGATGGAACCATTGTGGTACCTTTTGACTGTCTGGCCATTTCTAACCCATTGGATCTTGTTAATTGTTGTGTGACGTTTGTCTAGGCTTAGAAGGTGGATGACGGCTGGGCCTCGTTGGTGTGGGGTTGCGAGAATGACACCAAAATTTTCTAGTTCGTGGTACCTGAGCCGGGCGACCCGATGAGGTAGGAGTAAAAACCTAGAAGCCAGAGTCCTCTTCCTTCTCCACTTTTGACGAGGTATGTTTTCTATAAGGAGTGCATATAATCTAGTTATGGAGGAAGAGTGGCGCCCTACTGCCGAAGCTTTCAGCAACGCTTCTGATGGTGCTAGGAAGATGTGGGGCTTAATTTGGAAATATGAAGTCCCACCTAAAGTGCAACATTTTGCATGGAGACTAGCTACGGATTCTCTCCCTACATGGCAAAATAAGTGTACACGTACCCTAGAGGTGACAGACCAGTGCCCATTATGTGGGGTAGAGGCGGAGGGTAATTTTCATCTGTTCTTGAGATGCCCTATAGCTAAAGAATTCTGGCTGTTCATGGCTGAGGTTTGGAAGCTGCTACCATCTTTGACCAAATTCAGAACTCTGGTACCGCGAGTGGTTACTGATTTTCCTAAAGGATCTGAGTGCTACAAGCATCTCCATGACACTGATGACGTTGTGGAGGATCTGTCATGTAAGGAACGAGATAGCATGGTAAACCACCGCCACCTATGGAGGCTTCGCGGAGGTTTCTTCAGAGTTACTTGGATTCTCTAATCCAAATTAAACATCATCCATGTGACGATATCATAAAAGGAAAGTTTGTCATGGAAGAAGAGGAGAGTCACCGGTGGAAAAAGGGCCTCCAGTCCCAGGCCGCAACGGGCTCTAGTCCCGGTTTTGGGCCCGGAACTGCGAAAACGGGACTAGAGGCTCCCCCCTCTAGTCCCGGCTCGCAACGGCCCGCGACTGATAACAGCCACGTGGCTGTTTCAGCGGCGCGGGGGGCGGAAACCCTTTAGTCCCGGGCGGTAACACCACCCGGGACTAAAAGGTTTCCTGCCGCGGCAGAGAAACACCACATTTCTCTGCCGCGGCAGAGATTGTGTATTTCATTTTTTTTTGCCATTTTGTTCCTTTTTCGTTTTGTGTTTCACTATAACAAACATATATTTCAGTAGACATATTATACGCTACTACATACACACTACACGTCGATGCATTTATATAAGATCGATCCTTTGCAAGCATACTTATAATCAATCATATCAAAAGGAAGAAATGTTTTGAAATTACATGGTCATTGATGAATATATATATCATATGAGCTACATGGAGATGACTAAGGCAAATCGAGTTCCACGTCATCCGCATAATGCTCTCCATGTACATCAAGGACTTCCTTCATCATAAATCCCGCCAGCTCCTCTTGAATTGCTCTTATGCGCTGGACATACTGCCGTACTATCTGACCCACTGCCGTATCTTCATAGCCTAAATATTGACCAAGAGACATATTTGCTTCGTTAGCAAGTGCTTTGGCCTCCGATACAGTGATTCCCATAAGTGCAGCATTATTACGGGCTCTAGGGTCCATTATTTGCATGTCCATATCCATTTCAGCTCTGAAGGCCTTGTCGAGGTCTGAAATGACTTTGAGCGGGACGACCGATTGATTCTTCTGTGCTCCGAGCTGGGCAACTTGCTTCCCGCTTTTTGCACTTGTGATTTTTTTCTTCTGTGTTTGCTTAATAATCTCCCGGTCATAGTCTGATTCCAGATTCATCGATATCTGGGATGGTTGCTCAAGAAAGGACTTAGCCCACTTTTTTTGTTTTTTGGTTATATACCGGCTTTGGCTCAGGCTTTTTGGGTGCAAAATGCGCCTTAACTTGGGCAGCCACATCCGCGTTAGTTTCCTCGTCGGTCTTGTCATAAGGTCTCTTTGGAAGAGCCGGCGGGATATCGACTATCTTCGGCGTTTGTCCTTTCTTCGATGTGGGGCGCGAGGGACCGTCGAACTTCCGTTTCTTCGACGAGGTAGTAGTATTGCACGGAGGCGGAGGCGGAGATTGAGTTGATGTACTCCTGCTGCGGCGATCGTCAGCGGGGCGGGGTGGACTTGGAGGTTGGCGATAATCGGGTTGGGGTGGACTTGGAGGTTGGCGATAATCGGGTTGGGGTGGACTTGGAGGTTGACGATATTCGATGCGGGGTGGATTTGGATTCCTTAGAGTCGATGGCCTTGGCGCCGAGCCTGGAAACTTGATGTACTTCTTATTCCATAGAATGATGTTGCGCTTGACATCTCCTAGTTTCGTAAGGCCTTCAGGCGTAGCGATTTCAATCTCTAGGTACGCAAAATCCTCCACTATGTCATCCACCGTGACACGAGCATAGCCTGGTGGAATCGGAAGTGAATGGTGGAGTGCTCCAGGTAGACAAGGTAAAGCAGTGCCGATCGCCACCTTGAAGGACAGGTTGTTCATTGGCTGATGTAGCTCACATTGTGCCATCTCTCTGACATCATCCACGGGGTAGTGAGGAGCCGGTGCAACATCCAGCAGTGCTTGATCATCAGCACGGACCTCCGTGGAAGCCACGCTGCTTCTCCGTTGGCTAAGATCCAATGCAGGATCATCAGACCGCGGGTGAGTTGACGATGGCGGCCTTTGGCTAATTTCATGCATGAGGTTCTTCAGATCAGCTAGGTCCTGCTCTACCATGGAGATCCGGTCTGTCTCCCGGTCCTTCTTTCTCTGACGGCTTCTGTAACTGGCATCGTACAGAGGAAACCCTTTCTTCCACGAGACACCGGCGCCTTTGCCTCGTGTTCGTCCTCCCTTTTCAGGATTCCCTAGGGCGCGTGTCAGCTCGTCGTTCTCTCTCTCGGGATGGAACAATCCCAATTGAGCATCGTTCATTGCTTGAATAAGGTCTTGGGTGGGTTTTAGAATTTTATCATGAAATAATGTCTTCCCTGTTTCTGGGTCCAAGGATCCCCCGTGCCCGTACCACCAGTGCTTTGACCTCTCGGGCCATCCATATGTACCAGGAGTGACGCCTCTAGCCCTTATATCCTTCTCCATAGTTTCCCACTTAGGGATGGCACTCTTGTAGCCACCTGTCCCCATTTTATGATGGTATTTCTTGTTGGCAGCATTTAACGCGTTCTTTGCCGACTTTGCCTTTGCTTTATCAGATTGCTTGTACTGTACAAAATCGGGCCACCGTTCTCTCAACTTCTCGTTTACTCCTTTGAAGTCTGGAGTTTTCTTTTTCGCGACATATTTCGCGTATAAATTTTTCTTGTGGTTCCGGTACAGTTCAGCCATCTTGCTTAGTGCCCACTCCTTGATTTTCGCTCTATTTTCAAGCCCACCCGGCCTTGGGGTAATACCATCTACCTCAAATTCCTCATACTCTGGAGGTAGTATGAAATGCGCTATGAGCTTCTGCCAAAGGTCATCTTTGGCATCATCGGTGACATAGCTGTTGGATTCTTCACCGGGTTTCTTTGACTTATTCCATTCTTGGATGGTGATCGGCAGGTTTTCCCTAACAAGCACCCCGCATTGATTTATAAACATCCTCCGATGCTTCTATGGAGCAATCAGTTCACCATCATCATCTATTTCTTTGATGGTGAACCTCTGATTACCATCCAACTTTTTGTTCGGCCCTCGTTTCGTTCGAGCTATCGATTGCTTCGATCCGGTGGGCTAAAAGAAGAAGAGAGAGTGATTAATATATATCTAGATCAGTTAATGAATAGAGGTAACACGAGACTTTATATATATATATATGTACCTCGCCGGATCCTGTCGAGGGGCCATCATTATTGTTGTTATTTGTTTGCCCTTCGTCCATCTGGTCTTCCCCTTGGTTTTCCTCTAGTCCATCACCGGATGGATTCAGATATGAGGATATCTCTTCCTCGAGCAAAATATCTTCGGCCATGCCCGTAATAAGAGGAATTTCACCTCTTATCATGCCCTGAAGAAAACCTTCACCGATGCGACCAGGATCTTTGGATGGATCCATGACTTAATTATCTATAACAAAAAGAGAGTTAAACAGGTTAGAAAAAACAATAATCCTAATAACTAAAACAATATAATCCTAATTATAATAACTTAAACAAAAAATAACCCTAATCCTAAAGGGCTTCGATCTCGATATCGTATTCTACCGAGAAGCACCAAACACCAGAAAAAAATAAAGGGGAAACAATCAACACATGGCATCGATGCAATGCTCAAGAAAGTATGATGATATGACAAGTTGAATTGCATTGAATTGAAACCCTAAAACATGCTCGGCAAATTAATCGGGGTTCCGAGGGGGTGAAAACCCTAACTCGGGAAAACTCCGGAACATATGAGAGGGGTGCATTTGTTCTTCTAATTAAACTTGTCATGAAATTTGATTAATAATGCATGATTATATAGATAGCTAGGTTTCAATTTTCTGAACATTTTTATATATTATTTGTATTTTTCTGACTTATAAATTAAAAGTTATTGAATTTACAATATTTAATCAAATTCTGGAATTACTAAAAAGGGTTATTTCATCATTATGACATCAGCGGAGGGGGTTAAACTTTTTGTACCGCTACTAAGCCTAGCCACTATGACTGACCAGTGGGGTACTGGCCACCTCAGCATGCCATGCAAGCAAGAGGGACCGGGGGGTTGATTATTTTCACGAGCCAGTTGACGGCGGCGCGCGCGGGACGGCGATTGATGGCGGCGCGGGACGGCGAACTGGGAAGAGGAAGGAAGCAGGAGTGAAAGGACTATATCTTCCCATGATGTTTTTGGTGTTAAATGACAATCCCAACCGTGGTTTTAATTGTGCTCTTGAGTTTCAGGGGAAACGGTGTTGATGTCTCCTTCTATTGTGATGGATGCTCTCTTGTGATCTTTTGAAGACGGTGGCCTTTTAGTCTTCTCCTAGTTTCTTTCCGGTTGTTGTTTTTAGGTCACCGTACTATTAAGAGGGGGTCCATTTTGGAAGGCTGTGGGAAATCACTTGTTCTTGCACAAACCTATATGCACCGCCACAGCCATCCCATTATCCCGTGAGAGAGCGTGTTCCTGTTCTGTTGGAACCTTTTGTGTCTCACCGGAACTTCCGGTCATAGGCCGGAAGTTCCGCTCAAACTTTTTCTGCGGGCTGTTCTACAGTTTGTTCCGACGCTAGTTCCGCCCCAAGTTCCGGTGGCGGCTCAGTAAACTTCTGTTTTGAAGTGTGCTATTTGCCGGAACTTGGCCGGAACTTGCATCGGAACTTGTCCTGCTAAAAGTTCCTGAGCGGAACTTCCGCCAGAAGCCGAAACTTCCGGTCAGATTCGCTTCGCGACCCAAAAGTTCCGCCTCTTGTTCCGCCCCAAGTTCCGGTGGCGGCTCAGTAACCTTCTGTGTCGAAGTGTGCTATTTGCCGGAACTTGGTCAGAACTTGCTCGGAAGTTCACCGGAACTTCCGGTCTGTTTTGACCGGAACTTCCGGTTGCGCTTCTGGAGCGGGCGTCAACGGTCTGATGACCGTTGGAGCCAGGCTGTGCGGAACTTCCGGCCTCTCACCGGAACTTCCGGTGAGGTCGCGGGGGCTGTAACGGTTCAGCGCGGGGGGGGGGCTATTTAAGGCACCCCTCTTCTTCCTTCCACTCTCCCTTGAATTTTTCTCTCTCCTCCATTAATGCTTGAGCTTCAGCTCACTAGATCTCTCTCTCTAGCCACTCAAATGACTTGATCTTTTGAGAGGTGAGGGAGGTGACCTAGATCTACACTTCCACCAAAGAAGATTTGATTTCCCCACCCATCCTTTGTGGATCTTGTTGCTCTTGGGTTTCTTGGAACCCTAGACGGTGTAGGGCATCCCCGGAGCTAAGGTGTGTGTTGTAAAGCTTCGAGGTGTCGTTGAGGGTCTCCAATTGAGTTGTGGATCCTCCCCCTCAACCTTGGTGTAAAGGTTTTGGTTGGCGCCTTCAAGGTCACCGGTTAGTGGATTGTGAGGCCTCCTTTGTGGGGGAGCTCACCGGAGAAGAAGGTGAGGCCTTTGTGGCGCTCGGGTGACCTTGTGTGGCCCCGACACCTCTCCAACGTAGACGTAGCTCCTTGGGAGTGAACTACGGGAATTACATCTCCGTGTCCCATCTCCGGTTACTTCGTTCCCTTCCTTTACTCCTTGCTATTTACTGTTTTTGTTGTTGGTGGTTGTTTTCTTGCATTTAGGTTGTTCACTTAGTTGCATCTCTAGATAACTTCCTTTCTCGTTGAGCCTAAAAGTGAGAAACAAATTAAAATTGGGTAGACGCCTATTCACCCCCCCCCCTCTAGTCGTATCAAGTCGGTACTTTCAATTGGTATTAGAGCCCAGGCTCTTACTTCGGGCTTTACCGCCTAAGAGACTATGGCCGACGAAGGGGGTAGTGAAACTGAAAAATCCAAGAACTTGGCCACTATGGATGACCTCAAGCAATTGGAGTCATCCATGATGTCCAAGTTCGAGGAAATGATGACTCTCTTGCAGTCTCTCAAGCCAAACCCCATGGTTGCTATTGACATACCCCAACCCAACGAGGTTCCTCCCACCGTTACGGTGTCCGCCCCCGGGGTAACTCCCGCGGCTGCCACCACTCACTTGGGACTTGGTTTTGTTGCTCAAATCTCTACCAAGGTTCCAAGTGAGAACATCGAGGAGCCCGAGAACCCAACTTCCAAAGAGGAAAATGGAGGAAAGGACTACTCAGCGGTACCCCCACCGCCGAAGTACACTCCGGATCCACCCATACCCATGCCACACAGTATACCTCAAGGAGCACCACCCATTCTAGATACGTCTAATTTCGCCAATTGGCAATATCTAATGCGCTCACATATTTCCAGCTCATCCATTGAGTTAATGAGGATTGTGGAGGATGGATTCTCTCCATTTGACCCAAAGAAGTTGACACGAGGTGAAGTGGTGGACAAGCAACTCAATGCCACAGCTTTGGGAATGATTCAAAAGGCCTTGACTCCAAAGGATTTTGCTCACATTCGCCAATTTGACACTGCCAAGGGAGCTTGGGATCAACTCACCGAGCTCTTTGTTGGGAATGCTAGCATCCAAAGCTCCAAGTTTGATGAGATCAACAACGAGTGCGATGGTTTCGCAATGCAAGATGATGAGACCCCTGAAGACATGTATAGGCGCCTTAAGGTCCTTTGTTCCACTATGAGGGACCTTGGGGCTCACTATGTTGATGACAAGTTTATGAAGAGGAAGTTCATTCAAGCTCTTCTCCCATTTGAAGAACAAAAGCTCAACTCTATCAAGGGAAGAACCAACTTTCACTTAATGACCTCCCAAGAAGTCTTGAGTGAAGTAATTGCCATGACTATTGCTAAGAAGAATGTGGAGTCCGCTCGAGCTAGAGCCATTGGATCAACAAAAGTGAACCTTGCTTTGAAGGCCAAGGCTATTGAAGTTGATGATGATGATACATCAAGTGAGTGGTCTCAAGAGGATCTCAAATGTGCCTTCAACGAACATCTTGCTCTCGCTTCAAGGGCCTTTTGGAACAAGTCCGGATTCAAGTCAAGATCAAGGGACAACTCAAGATTCAACACATGCAACAAGTCTCCCAAAGCAAGGTCATGCTACAATTGCAACGACAAGAGTCACTTCGTGGCCAAGTGTACCTTTGAGAACCGTGAAGACAATGGTGGTCGTCTCATTCGCAAGATCAAGTCAAGACCTCCTCATCCCTTGAACAAGAACTACGCTGTCAAGAACGCCACTAACAAGGAACGAGCAATTGTGGTCCATGAAGAATATCTTTCGGGCACGGATGAAGATGATGATGATGAAGTTCATGGTGGAGAGATTGTGGGGGTTGCTGCTATTGCCACTTCCTCAACCCCACGTCTATCCCTCTTCGACTCGCCAAATGAAAATGTCATCTCCTCCAACCAAAAGTGCTTCATGGCCAAGGCCACTGAGGTATCACCGAAACCCACTCCTCAACCTATCTCTAGCGAGCCTTCCTCTCTTGATCTTGTTGGTCTAGAGGTGAAGAAAGAGATGATTGACATGTGTGAATTTGTTGCTACCTTAGATGAAGAAACTAAAAACTTTGATTCCTTACTTGCACAACTTGACAATGCTAGAGATGCCTTAGATGAAAAGGAAGAACTTCTTGACTTGCTAAGTAAAAATGAAAGAGATGCCGCCGATGAAATTGCCTCTCTCACTCAAAGTCTTGAGGATGAGCAAAATATGAGAATTAACCTTGAAGAAAATGTGTCTAAGCTTGTAGATGATCATAACAACACTTTGACCTCTACAATTAAAGAACGTGACCATGCTCTTGCTTTGATTAAGGTTCTCAAGAAAGAAAATGCTGAGTTTGTGGGTGGTCATGATAGGACTCAAAAGGATCTTGAGAAACTCAAAGAGGAACACAAAGCCTTGGAGAGTAAATTCTCAAATCTTTTTGAAGCTCATGAACAGCTTCAAACTCAATTAACTTGTGATCTTTCTAAGTCTTCCGCTGTGCAAATTATAGACTTGTCTAGCTCTCCTAACCCTTGTTGCAAGCATGAGCATCTCATAGAGGAAGTCAAGGTTTTGAAGGATCAACTTGCCAAGACTAAGAAGAAGAAGAAGAAGAAGAACAAGAAGAAGAAAAAGAACAAGGGCATGGCCCAAGGAGTACCAAATGGCCTAACCCTCTTGCAAAGTGACAACTTTGCCGGAAAGAACAATCCCTCTTATATTCTTTGCAAATCTTATGATGGTCATGTATATGCTAGATATGTGGGAACATCTTACACGCATGATTATCATTGGGCCATTTGGGTGCCAAAGGTTCTTGTCACTAACAAAAGGGGACCCATTGCAAAATGGGTACCTAAAACCAAGGCTTGATTTTCTTGTAGGACTATGCTTCCGGCGGATCAAAATGGGTGCTTGATAGTGGTGCCACGAGTCATATGACCGGAAGCAAGTCTATCATGACCTAATTGAGACCCAATATTGCCAACACCATGGTCTCCTACGGTGACAAAACAAGCTCTCAGGTTTTGGGTTTTGTCAAAGTGGTGGTAACCCCGGATGTATCCTTGGTTGACGTCATGCTTGTCAAAACTCTTGGTTACAACTTACTCTCAATTCGTGCTCTTGCTCTTATGGGTCTTTCTTCTTTCTTTAATTCTCATTCCGTGGTCCTCATGTGGAGCAAGTCTCTCAAGGTGGCTTTTGTAGGATATGTAGAACATGACTTGTATGTGGTGGACTTTTCAGGGACCACTACTCCTCATGTTTTATGTCTCTATGCTAAAGCCGACAAGGGCTGGTTGTGGCATCGCCGCCTAGCCCATGTTAACATGAGGACTTTGCAAAGACTTCACTCCGAGGGCCACATCCTTGGAATTAACGATGTTTCTTTTGCCAAAGATCGTGTTTGCAGGGCTTGTATTGAAGGGAAGATGCATGAAACTCCTCACAAAGCGCTCAATCAAATCACTACCGAGAGGTGTTTGGAGTTCTTGCATATGGATCTCTTTGGTCCTCCCTCTCATGATAGCCTTGGAGGCAAGAAGTATTGCTTGGTTATTGTGGATGATTTCTCAAGACACTACAAGAAATCTGGGCTTCTATGACCCTCCATTTTCGTCACTGAATCGTCACTGTAGTTCATCTATGACGATTCTATGACGAAAATGAAATCTTCGAAAGCTGGGCGTCGCAAATGAACTATAACGACGATTTTGGTAAAATCGTCATAACCATTTGTGACGATATTGGATCGTCATAAAAATTATGACGATCCAATATCGTCATGGCTAAATTGGCCTCGCCAGATCAGATCCTACGTGGCCAATCCGACGTGGCAAGAAATCAGCCCAGTCCATTTTGATGGTCTACATGGGCCAAGCCCAAATAATTTCAGCCTTTTATTAACTGGACCTTGGCCTTTTCAATGCTCGTCTTTTTGTCCTAGGCCTTTTGTAATCCATTTAATCATTGGGCTTTGGCCATTTTCGGTGCTTCTAAGTTTTGGGCTTCGGCCTATTCACAGTACATTTTATTTTCCTTTATTCGCCTTTATATTCTTTTTTTCTGAATGGTACACTGTTCCGAATCAGAATTTGTTTAGAGCACAAATACGATCTATTTCACTGGTACAGCGGACAAACAAAACAAATAATCCACAAAGAAATCAAATTACAATCGCAACATTTAACCAAACATAAGTCTCATATGTTGATAATCAACACAGTTAAGATGCATTTCAAACACCAAGCACATATAATAATAAGAGAACACACGCTCTGACTAAGCAGGTACAAAGCGATCTCTCAGGGAGAGAGTGGCAAGCTGATCAGATGAGGCATTGGCCTTCAGAGCATCAGGCGACTCAATAATTTGTCTGGTCCATCTCAATATTTAACCAAACACCAAGCACAGTTTTGGGCTGATCAGTTGTTAGGCACTGCGGAGAATAGCTCCATAGCTTCTGTCACCTTGGCCTTCAAAGCATCAGGCAGACTCAATAAGATGAAGAACATGCCTGTTCCATCTCAATAAGCATTCCAGTAAAACCTTAGCAGCAAGATCATGATCCAGCTGATCAACAGGTGGGTACAAGCTTTCACCAAGCATCTGCACAAATTATACAAGTTATGTCTTGGCTCTTTAACACAATCATCAGTACTGAATTAAACTCTACTATGAGATGGTATACTGGTAACAACAGATGCTCAAAGCCCAGTTTACAAGTACAATGTATTACTTAACTAAAATAACTATACAATGTATTTATATACTCCTAACATTTAACTATAGCTGATATTTATGATACAAGGCTCCATTAGAATAGTTGGTTGATCAATTTGTTGACCATGGAAGTGGTTGACATGGACCGTTATCCATATGGTTGTCCATGCAATCATAGCCTAATGTAAACTAGAACTTGCGTAATTTAGCAGGATGAATTTGTTCAGTTAGTATGGTAGTACCGACCTAGTATGTCAGTCGCCATGTCCCTGAAGCAGAGCTGGCGACAGCCTTGCTGCACTTGGTGCTCCAGGACACGGGAGATGAGATTATGAGTAGAAGGTGACCACAATGCCCACGACAAGGCAGATCATCCCGGTCGACCACCCCAGCGAACGTGAATGGCAGGCAGATCATACTTGACTAATAATGGAGTATATGATGTGGTGATTGGATAATTGAGGAGACTCGTGATTAAGAAAAACGATGAATTAAAGGCAAGTTTTCTGTGACTCCATTTCTTATTCATTCTATTCACAAACAATGTAACAGTAGCAACCATGTGACTCCATTAGTTTTATGTTAGTAGCTTTCTTAACAAGTTCTATGAAGACAACACATAATGCAAGTAAACAGAACATGATTAGATCATGAACTTTTGAAGAGGAGAAAAGGGAGGAACCGAGGGCTTATCTAGACCATGGAGATCATGAAGATGATTAGACATTGAAGACTTGAAGACCTAGCCGGCAGATCTGGAGACGTGTGGACATTTAGCTCACGAGTATCACAGTTATCCCGATGACACAAGAGTAGATAAACACTTCTTCTATCATAGCCATGTCTCATATAACAAGTGGAGGAGAAAAGGGATGAACTAGGGAACTTACATACACCATGGAGCTCGTGAAGAAGAGGAGCAGTAGGGGGTGAGGTCAGTAAGATCTGAAGACCTAGCCAGAGACATGTGTCCAGGCTGTTCGAAATACAGCAGCAAAAATAAGAAGATGCCACATTAAACAAACTCTATGAAGTAAACTACTACAGTATCTTTGTGTGATATCATTTAAACAGTCAATTTCAAGAAGTGAACACAAACTCTATGAAGTAAACTACTTCAGTGATCACAGTAGAACAGTCAAAAAGAACAAGCAATACATGAAACACAGTAATAAGATAGGTGAGGCAACTACCATTAGAGCTAAGAAGCTGGCCATGAAATTATATACATGGTTAATGAGGCATTTATACTACTACTATTTAGTAAAAGAAATCTGCCTGGACTATGTTTACTAAAAGTTTCCTACTCGGTATATAGGATTTTGTGTGTGGTAGTAATGAGCGATATATGATATTCGTACGATAGAACAATATAAGAATAAGCTGGTGAGGAAGTGAAGGATACTCCTTTTGACCAGCTCCTTGAAATGCAGGATCCACGTCCCTCATTGAAACTGCCATGGGTTTTGGCAGACTAGTCTTGAGTGACTTTTGCATCGAGAGCAAAGAGAACATGTGCTAAAAGCAGAAAAAACCATGAATAAGTTGGTGCAGATTCCATTTGCAGCGACAAAGGCTTTGCAGGTAAGGGCAAGCACACATTTCTTGGAGCAGAATATACATTACATTAGCAAGTGAAAAACATATATGGGATAAACATAAGATGGACACACAAATGTTTGTTTCAGTACACCAGCATCTGATCACTAACAAATATTCTCTACGATTTCTCAGGCACAACTAAGATCAAGAATCTAGACTCCAACATTGACTATGTGAAGTTAAAGCTAACGGAAGATAAGCTGGAAAAAATCAGTGACTCGATACAAGAAGATGTGACTAGACACACCTATAAGAAGTAAGTGTAAAAGATTATAGACACTGATATGTGCAGACAAAACAACCTTGGCATGCTATGTACTACTGCACTGAAAGGTGTTGCCTGTATCTTGTGAATTTCACGTGTTAATTAAATAATTTATTATGAATACAAATGAGTGTGCAGTCTCTAGGAAGCGTGTAAATTTATATCTTCTTGCATATCATAAGACTGAGATTGTACTAGCTAGTACTATCAGGGACATGATGGGGGTGAAGAGGATAGCGATTGTATATGAGTTATTTTTTCCCTGACATGCACCTAAATGAATGCTTATTGTTTTGTAGTAGAAACAACGCGCAGATAAAACATCATAATATAAGAAGTGTCATATATTAGCTTAATTTTCAAAATTAGACTTTCTTCTGATTTAATAACATCATTGTAGGTGACCTTTATTCCAATTTCTTTTCCAATCTATCAATTATTGCTTGCCTTAAGTAAATGAAGATTCAAAATTAATTTGTAAATTGATTCAACTCTATTCCTCTTCACATTTCGAAAAAACTCTACTACTCTTCATGTCTACACAATCACATGTTGGCAATCAGAAGTTTCTTAATTAACATGCAAGGCACAAATTAATATGATGTTGAGAGATGATCAAAGACGCACTAAAGCACAATCGAAATTATAGAAGACGAAGTAATACACAATCAACATTATAGACAACTAATCTAGCATAGTATTACCAGCTTTCTTGGGGCATGAATAACAGTGATGGAACATGTGTCTGCACTCTGCACAAACAGAAACTCAAGCATATCAAGACACTCCTATCTAAATTGGTAGCAGAAATGCCACCATTGACCATTCAAAAAAAATCAGATGGTTGCTTATTATGGTCGTTTAAGTAAGATTGTCTTATTTCACCAAAGAGCAGGACAAGCAAAGCTACAACTGAACATGACATCATGAAATTTCACTTCTCGGTCACCACAACTATACTGCTTATGTGTTCCTGCTACATGAGTGGGATGCAGTTCCGCATGTTTCAGTATTGAAGTGTTGGACAATATTTCAGAATTAAGGGCCACAAACCCCAACATAACAAAAAAAAGCTAATAAGGTTTCAGAATTAATTGGTTACCCGACAAGCTGATCTCGGCTCAGCTCCCAAGAGCCACGATGGCTGGAGACACTGTCCCAATCCCGGAGCTCGTCCACTAGGGCCATGCCGAACGTCAACATGCCCTGTCCTCTAGGCTGGACGAGGTTGGTCTCCCCCGACCATGCCGCTCATAGCTCTCGCTCCATGGCACATTCAAGCTCTGTCTGTTGCATATAGCAGCAAGAAAACATACACGAGAAAGCAGAGGTCAACCAAGATCCAATAGAAAGTGAAGCACGCCTAAGAGTCCAGGACACTATCATACCTGGATTTGGCGCTTCCTTGTCGGCCACCACACACACGTCGTGTTGTCAGGGAGGATCTCATCTAGCGTGGGCTTGTTGGGGATGAGCGGATCTGGTTGCTGCATGACCAGGATGAGGGGATCTGGCGGCGCCCTGGCTGCGCCCTGGTTGTGGACGAGGGGATCTGGCGGCGCCCTGGTTGGTGGTCGTCCCTATGGTGGAAATATACATGAGTTAGAGGGAGATATGGGTATGGGGATTCAGAGAGAAGGGGTGAGGAAGAAATTTACGTGTGCGGGCAGAGGGCTGCAGGTCTTGGGCTGATTGACATGGTGGATGCTGTTCAGGTCCTCCATAGAGTCCACGCGAACCCTAGCCAGAGATCCAGAGATCCATGGCTCCGCCCATGAGTTGCTGCCGACGTGCTCTACCAGGTGGCGATGGCAGTGCTTTGACTCCATTATCTGTATAGCCGGGGTCTGGGTCTAGGGTTTCGATTTGGTGGTTTCATGTGGTGGAATGGAGAGGGTGGAAAGGGGTTCAGGGGAGGTGGTCTGCATGGCACGGAGTGGCTGGAATCGGCCGGGACCAAGGTCGGCGGCGGAGGTGGGAGGAAAGGGGAACGCTAGAGAGAATGCGGCGCTGGGAGGATGGAATCGTGGGGTTCGGGGTCTTGCCGCTAGGTTTAGCTGGCACGCGCGCGGGGTGGAATTATTCGCTGGCGGGCGTTATGGAAATATTCGCTGTGCTAGGTCATCTATCCACATCAATTTCCCACGGATCACCATCTCATCCGTTCATTCTATTCGGATCCAACGATGGCTATTGCCCGCCTCTTATATCTCGACCCGCCTAACAATTATGACAATTTTATCTATAGAAATTATGACGTTTTTGAATCAAATCGTCGTAATTTAATAAGGTATTGGCTCTTCTAAACAACTTACCACCATCTGGTGCAGAATCGTCATAAATCTATGACGATTTCTTCCATGGTCACTACCAAAACGTCACTGGTTGACACATTTCTTGTAGTGAGATACACTTGGGTGTTCTTTTTCAAATACAAGAGTGAGACTCAACAAACCGTCATTGACTTTGCTAATGAGGTTCAACGGAAGCACAATGCAACTATTCTCTCAATTCGAAGTGACAATGGCACCGAGTTCAAAAACTATACCTTGGATGAGTTTCTCAGTGATGAAGGAATCAAGCATCAATACTCCACTCCCTACACCCTCAACAAAACGGAGTTGCCGAAAGGAAGAATCGCACATTGATGGATGCGGCTAGGTCTATGCTAGCAGAGTTCAAGTCTCCATACAACTTTTGGGCCGAGGCCATCTCCACCGCTTGCCATGCAACCAACTGGCTTTATCTCCGCAAGAATAAGAACAAGACTCCCTATGAACTTCTCACCGGGAAAAAGCCTAATGTTAGCTACTTTCGGGTGTTTGGTTGCAAGTGCTACATTCTCAAAAAGGGAGTTCGGTTGTCAAAGTTTGAATCCAAGGCTCAAGAAGGAATTTTCGTTGGTTACTCAAATCAGTCCCATGCTTATAGAGTCTACAACAAAGCCAATGGAAGAGTTGAAGAGACGAGCAACGTGAAGTTTGATGAAAATCATGAGTCTCTTGTTAGGCAAGATGGTGTTTGTGATCCAAGTGATGAAATTCCTCCCAAGGCCATAGGAAGAATGGGTGTGGGTTTCCACCTCCCCATTGAGGATCCCCTTATGGACGAAGGAGAAGGACCAAGCTCTACTCAAGTGGAGCCCTCACTCTCACAAGATCATCTTGCACCTCAAGGACCTACTTTCTTGGCACAAGCTCCCTCAAGATCTTCCGAAGCTTCCCATACTCATGACTCTCCAAGCTATAAAGAACAAGCTCTTCATCAACAACATCAACCTCCCCACGATGGGGCTCCTCCTCAAGGCACCTCCCACGGACAAGCTCTTCATCAACCGGCTCCTCCTCAAGGTCACGGTTCTCCCCAAGGTCAAGCTCGTCGAGATCAAGAGCAAGTCATTGATCCTAAAGGATCCTCTCCAAGTGATGACTCCCCCGAAGTGGAAATTGATGAAGATGACCCTCGTGTTCGTGCTTATAGTCAAGGGGGCGGCTCAATTGGTGGAAATGACCAAGTGGTAGCTCAAGAATCTCGAATTGAAGCACAAGCCCGCCGTCAAGCCTATCGTCTCGCCAAGCTTGTTCGAGATGTCCATATCCTTGATAATGTCTATGGAGATTTCAATAAAGGTTCCACTACTAGGAGGCAACTAGCTTCCTTTTGCTCTCACCATGCGTTTATCTCTCTTGTGGAACCACAGAAAGTCTTCGAAGCTCTTGAAGATGATGATTGGATTGATGCTATGAACGAGGAACTTCACAACTTCAAGAGGAACAATGTTTGGACATTGGTTGAGCGGCCTAAAGACTGTCAAAACGTCATTGGAACCAAGTGGGTCTTCAAGAACAAGTGCGATGCGAATGGAATTGTCGTGCGCAACAAGGCAAGGTTAGTTGCCCAAGGATACTCACAAGTTGAGGGCATCGACTACGGTGAGACTTACGCCCCTGTTGCTCGCCTTGAATCCATTCGTATGCTTCTTGCCTTCGCTACCCATCATAACTTTAAATTGCATCAAATGGATGTTAAGAGTGCTTTTCTTAATGGTCCTTTGAAAGAGTTGGTATACGTCAAGCAACCTCCGGGTTTTGAGGATCCACTTTTTCCGAACCATGTCTACAAGCTCAATAAGGCACTCTATGGCCTCAAACAAGCCCCACGTGCGTGGTATGATTGCCTTAGGGAGCTCTTGTTAGACCGTGGCTTCGAAGTGGGCCTCATTGATCCCACTCTTTTTACTAAGAAAGTTGGAGGCCACTTGTTCGTATGCCAAATCTATGTTGATGACATTATCTTTGGGTCTATTAACAAAACTTTTCATGAGGATTTTGCCAAGCTCATGACCGACCGCTTCGAGATGTCCATGATGGGGGAGTTGAAGTTTTTCCTTGGGTTTGAAGTCAAACAATTGAGGAAAGGGACTTTCATCAACCAAGCCAAGTACATCCAAGACATGCCCAAGAAGTTCAAGTTTGATCAAGTTAAAGGTGCCAAGACTCCCATGCCAACTAAGGTTAATCTTGATCTCGATCCCAAGGGTAAGGAGGTGGATCAAAAACTCTATCGATCGATGATTGGTTCTTTGCTCTATCTTTGTGCATCCCAACCGGATATTATGTTGAGTGTGGGTATGTGTGCAAGATTTCAAGCCGCACCAAAGGAAAGTCACATGGTGGCTATCAAGAGGATCTTTCGATATTTAGTTCATACCCCAAACTTTGGGTTGTGGTACCCCAAGGGAGCCAGCTTTGATCTCATTGGTTACACGGACTCGGACTGGGCTGGTGACAAAGTGGGAAGAAAGTCAACCTCCAGAGCTTGTCAGTTTCTCGGAAGATCTTTGGTTTGTTGGTCCTCGAAGAAGCAAAACTGTGTGTCTATGTCCACTGCCGAAGCTGAGTACATCTCCGCCGCAAGCTGCTGTGCTCAATTGCTATGGATGAAGCAAACTTTGAAGGATCTTGGACTATCTTTTGACAAGGTGCCTCTTCTTTGCGACAATGAGAGTGCCATTGCTATTTCTCACAATCCCGTGCAACACAACCGGACCAAGCACATTGAGATTCGTCATCATTTCATTCGGGACCATGTTGCTAGAGGAGACATTTCTTTGGAGTATGTTCCCACCAAAGCAAATCTTGCGGATCTATTCACGAAGCCTCTTGATGAAGCAAGGTTCCGAGAGTTAAGGCATGAGCTAAATATCATTGATTCGAGCAATGTTGCTTGAGCCCTTACACACCTACCCGCGTCTCAATATGTATCTTGTTTGGATGTAGGCATGGATTTAGGGGGAGTGTAGTTTCTCTTATGAACAAACACTATCCCTATTATGCGCACATTAAAGTTTTCATACTCTATAGTCTCTAAAGGAGACCATTTGAGCTTCATGATGAGTGTTGGTAATGAACCCAAGATATATCTTCACGGTGTCAAGCCATTTACTCTTATATAAGGTGGCTTCGGCCACCGACTCGTTTTATTTGTGCCTTTGACCTTTTTGTTTTTCTTGGTTTTTGTTGGTTTTGGTTCTTCACAGTTTGAGCTATCTATCCTAAGCCTTTCCTTACCTCAAGCCCTCTCTATTCCCTGCACAAGTTCTTCCTTGCTGTCTTCCTAACCTGAGATGGTCTTCCTGGCGTCAGCGGAACTTCCGGTCCCTGACCGGAATTTCTGGTGGTGCTCCCTGTCCTATATAAGGTGGGCCCTGGGGGAAAACGGGATCTTCTTCCTTTTTCCCCCCAAGACCCATCTTCTATTTGGAGCACCGCCGGCCAGGACCTCTCCACGAAGGTGCTCAGGCCCCTTCGTCTCCAACCTCTCCTCCGCAGATCTGCTCCGTGGGATCCTTCCCCACCTCGATCTCCCGCCATGGACTCCGGTATTTGCCCTCAACTCCCTCCATTAATGGAGATCTTGCTCTCACCATGGCTTGATTTAGGGCACACCTTGTCTAGGCTAGTTCTTTGGCTAGAACTTGTTGGAAGATCTTGGTAGGCCTAGGGTAAGGAGATACCCGCCAAGGCAAGAGAAGATACCCGCCTACTCTTGTGCTTTCTTCTCAGGGCAAGGAGATACCCGCCAAGGCAAGCGTTCCCGCCGTCCATCCTCTGACATTCCTCCTGAGATTGATGAGGAAGATGCTGAGGTTGTGCGTCTGACCGCTCAGACTACTCGTCAGAAGGCTGCTGCTGCTCGCCGTGCTGCTGTTGCTGCTGCAGGGAAGAGGCCTGCTCTTGCTCAGAAGGCCACTGCTGCTGGGCCAGATATGACCAAAGCCAAGATTTCCAAGTGGTCTCAGAAAGCTTACTCTGCATTCAGGGCTACGGATCCCTACCTCGTGCCTCGTGATCGTCTTTGCTTGGACCCTCATTTTCACACCTGCCGTCAGGAATAGATTTATGAAGAAATTTATGCATCAAAGAAGAAGTTCGTGGTTGCTCCTCAAAAGTACATCAATGTGACTCACATGGAAGAGAAGCAAGTTTACTTTGGAGAGGCTCTTGATATCTTCCAGAAGTTTGGGCTGATTCCCCTCATGGAGCACCGTCAGAACTTTGATGTGACTGCTATTGCTTAGTTTTACTCAACTCTGTTTCTTCACATGCAGTCCTCTACTGAAGGTGTGATGAAGTGGATGACCAGGGACGTGTTTCTTACCGCCACTTGGGCTGAGTTTGCTGAGCTTCTTGGCTATCCCATTCAGCCTGGCCGCGGGACAAATGGTTGGCGTGTTCATGGTCCTGAAGCTACTGATCCTGAGGTCCTGGAGCCTCTCTACATTGAAGGGTGGGGAACTGTTGGATTTGTGAATCATGTGCTGCCAGTTTTTGACATCATGCGCAGGGTGTACTTGAACACCATCTCTCCCAAGGCTGGCAACTTTGATCAGTTTCATGGGTATCAGGTTGACCTCATGCATCAGACTTATTTTCGTCAGGACACTGACAGGTCAATGGATATTATGCACTTCATCTACTCAGAGATGTGGGCGGATCTCATTGAAAAGCGCTCCTGCATCTATGCTCCTTACATTCAGACTCTCATCAATCACAAGTGGCTTGAGAAGACTGGCAACCCCTTCCCTCAAGACAACATCACCATTCATGAAGAGAAAAAGCTCCGTGTGAGTAAGCACCAGAAGCCTCGTACTCAGGAAGAAAAAGAAGCTGCTCTCAAGAAGGCTCGAGATGTTGCTAGTGGTCCCTCCTCTGCTCCTGGTGGCCCTAGTGCTGGTGGTCCTTCTCTCCGGAGGCAGCCGTCTTGGGCAAAGAAGCTGCTTGGGAAAGTGAAGAAAACTTTCTGCTTTCTGCAGGACCGCGAGTATCAGGCTTATGTTGATCATCGTCACAATATTCAGCGCCAGAAGGCCATCATGGCAGCCCTCAACATTCCTTGCTCACCGGTCACTAGCTCTGTCACTGTTCCCAAGGAGGATTGGATTCGCGACAACTGCAACTGGTTCGAGGATGAGTCTGAGGAGGAGGTCACTGGTCCGCCTGAGTGGGGTCACTGGGTCCCTGAGTCTTCTCCTCCTCCCCCTTCTCGTGGCTGGGACGAGTAGATTGATATCTTCTTCCTTTTTGGTGTCTCGATGCCAAAGGGCGAGAAAGATGTCTATTAGGTTGTCTACGGGATTTGCATGGGTTGAGTCGCGAGCCTGTTCTTGCCTTTGATCTTTTCTTACTCGCGAACTCTCTAGTTTATTTGTGTGTTTGTGGTTTTATGTCCGTGAACTTATGTGTGCTTGTGGACCATGTGGTATGCTCTTATTGTTATTATTACTCCTTTTGTCTCCACCTCATTTAGTTGGTTCTGGTATGATCTCTATCCCTTTTTGTACCTTGCACTTGTGCTATCTTTGCAATTGTTAGGGGGAGCCTCCGTGTATGTGTGCTAGTCCTGTCCTTAGAGGTCTTCTCTCTACCTTGCACACATACAGGGGGAGCTTGCCCCGTCCATTGCAAAGATTGCTTTGATTCTATGCAAATCTGTGGGATTGTCATCTAACACCAAAAAGGGGGAGATTCAAAGGACTATATTTTCCCACGATGTTTTTGGTGTTAAATGACAATCCCAACCGTGGTTTTAATTGTACTCTTGAGTTTCAGGGGAAACGGTGTTGATGTCTCCTTCTATTGTGATGGATGCTCTCTTGTGATCTTTTGAAGACGGTGGCCTTTTAGTATTATCCTAGTTTCTTTCCGGTTGTTGTTTTTAGGTCACCGTACTATTAAGAGGGGGTCCATTTTGGAAGGCTGTGGGAAATCACTTGTTCTTGCACAAACCTATATGCACCGCCACAACCATCCCATTATCCCGTGAGAGAGCGTGTTCCTGTTCTGTTGGAGCCTTTTGTGTCTCACCGGAACTTCCGGTCATAGGCCGGAAGTTCCGCTCAAACTTTTTCTGCGGGCTGTTCTACAGTTTGTTCCGACGCTAGTTCCGCCCCAAGTTCCGGTGGCGGCTCAGTAAACTTCTGTTTTGAAGTGTGCTATTTGCCGGAACTTGGCCGAAACTTGCATCGGAACTTGTCCTGCTAAAAGTTCCTGAGCGGAACTTCCGCCAGAAGCCGGAACTTCCGGTCAGATTCGCTTCGCGACCCAAAAGTTCCACCTCTTGTTCCGCCCCAAGTTCCGGTGGCGGCTCAGTAACCTTCTGTGTCGAAGTGTGCTATTTGCCGGAACTTGGTCGGAACTTGCTCGGAAGTTCACCGGAACTTCCGGTCTGTTTTGACCGGAACTTCCGGTTGCGCTTCTGGAGCGGGCGTCAACGGTATGATGACCGTTGGAGCCAGGCTGGGCGGAACTTCCGGCCTCTCACTGGAACTTCCAGTGAGGTCGCGGGGGCTGTAACGGTTCAGCGCGGCGGGGGGGCTATTTAAGGCACCCCCCTTCTTCCTCCCACTCTCTCTTGAATTTTTCTCTCTCCTCCATTAATGCTTGAGATTCACCTCACTAGATCTCTCTCTAGCCACTCAAATGACTTGATCTTTTGAGAGGTGAGGGAGGTGACCTAGATCTACACTTCCACCAAAGAAGATTTGATTTCCCCACCCATCCTTTGTGGATCTTGTTGCTCTTGGGTTTCTTGGAACCCTAGACGGTGTAGGGCATCCCCGGAGCTAAGGCGTGTGTTGTAAAGCTTCGAGGTGTCGTTGAGGGCCTCCAATTGAGTTGTGGAGCCTCCCCCTCAACCTTGGTGTAAAGGTTTCGGTTGGCGCCTTCAAGGTCACCGGTTAGTGGATTGTGAGGCCTCCTTTGTGGGGTAGCTCACCGGAGAAGAAGGTGAGGCCTTTGTGGCGCTCGGGTGACCTTGTGTGGCCCCGACACCTCTCCAACATAGACGTAGCTCCTTGGGAGTGAACTACGGGAATTACATCTCCGTGTCCCCTCTCCGGTTACTTCGTTCCCTTCCTTTACTCCTTGCTATTTACTGTTTTTGTTGTTGTTGGTTGTTTTCTTGCATTTAGGTTGTTCACTTAGTTGCATCTCTAGATAACTTCCTTTCTCGTTGAGCCTAAAAGTGAGAAACAAATTAAAATTGGGTAGATGCCTATTCACCCCCCTCTAGTCGTATCAAGTCGGTACTTTCAAGGAGGGTGCCTGAGGTCAGCTAGGCCGAGGGAGGTCGAGGGAGGTCGAGGGTGGCCGGAATCGGCGACGGACGCGGCGGCCGGAGACGGGGAAGGAGCGGACGGGGAGCTCGACTTGGGGCGCGGGGCTTCGATTCCTTCGGTGAGGCTCTGCGGTACGGCACGTGGCGGCACGGCGGGGTGGTGGCCGGAGACGAGGGCGGCGGCGCGGTGGAATCCGGCAGCACCTCCCCTGCGTCGATCGAGATCTCGCCATCGTCTGCGCGCGTCTCCTCGTCGATTTCGCCAAGTGCTGGGTGGGGGAGGCCAGGGGTGGGCGCAACTTACTTATACCCCCACCCCTTTAGTCCCGGGCTAAGCCGCCGCCCGCGACTAAAGGGTCTTTAGTCACGGGTCGTGGCTTAACCCGCGACTAAAGACCCCCCTTTAGTCGCGGGCTAAGCCACGGCCCGGGACTAAAGGTCTTTTTCGGCCGCGTCGTTTTCACGCGCGCACTCACCCTTTAGTCCCGGGTCCAGCCACGACCCACGACTGTTTGTTTTTTTAAATTTTATTTTTAATTCAAAACTAATATAAAAACTTTGAAAAATCATATCTTTTATTGTAATAATCCAAATAAAACAAATAATATGTCTATTATTATCAGAAAAATATAAAGAATTTTAATATAATATCCATTTATCTGTTTGCATCATTTATAAATTATTTCATTTGTAAATTTTCTTTTTTAATTCAAAACTAATATAAAAACTTTGAAAAATCATATCTTTTATTGTAATAATCCAAATAAAATAAATAATATGTCTATTATTATCAGAAAAATATAATGAATTTTAATATAATATCCATTTATCTGTTTGCATCATTTATAAATTATTTCATTTGTAAATTTTCTTTTTTAATTCAAAACTAATATAAAAACTTTTAAAAATCATATCTTTTATTGTAATAATCCAAATAAAACAAATAGTATGTCTATTATTATCAGAAAAATATAAAGAATTTTAATATAATATCCATTTATCTATTTGCATCATTTATAAATTATTTCATTTGTAAATTTTATTTTTTAATTCAAAACTAATATAAAAACTTTGAAAAATCATATCTTTTATTGTAATAATCCAAATAAAACAAATAATATGTCTATTATTATCAGGAAAATATAAAGAATTTTAATATAATATCCATTTCTCTGTTGGCATCATTTATAAATTATTTCATTTGTAAATTTTCTTTTTTAATTCAAAACTAATATAAACACTTTGAAAAATCATATCTTTTATTGTAATAATCCAAATAAAACAAATAATATATCTATTATTATCAGAAAAATATAAAGAATTTTAATATAATATCCATTTATCTGTTTGCATCATTTATAAATTATTTCATTTGTAAATTTTCTTTTTTTAATTCAAAACTAATATAAAAACTTTGAAAAATCATATCTTTTATTGTAATAATCCAAATAAAACAAATAATATGTCTATTATTATCAGAAAAATATAAAGAATTTTAATATAATATCCATTTATCTGTTTGCATCATTTATAAATTATTTCATTTGTAAATTTTCTTTTTTTAATTCAAATCAAATATAAAAACTTTGGAAAATCATATCTTTTATTGTAATAATCCAAATAACACAAATAATATGTCTATTATTATCAGAAAAATATAATGAATCTTAATATAATATCCATTTATCTGTTTGCATCATTTATAAATTATTTCATTTGTAAATTTTCTTTTTTTAATTCAAATCAAATATAAAAACTTTGGAAAATCATATCTTTTATTGTAATAATCCAAATAACACAAATAATATGTCTATTATTATCAGAAAAATATAATGAATCTTAATATAATATCCATTTAGTCCCGGATGTAGTCACAAACCGGGAGTAAAGATATTTTCTGCCATTTCCCACCTCTTCCCGCCAAGTTTTCCCGCCCTTTCCTTTCTACGAGAGCTTTTAGTCCCGGATGTAGTCACTAACCGGGACTAAAGGTATTTCCCGCCATTTACCAAAGCTTCACGCCAGGTTTTCCCACCATTTCCCTCTATATTTAGGGTGATCGTGCCATGGCTATCCACACATCCACACCTTCCTCTCTTAAAACAATGGACAACGCCTACTGGGCCATTCTGACCCTCGAGGAGACCGAGGCGCTATGCGCCTCCAACTACCCTTGTCCGCCGGGCTACCGGCCGCCCGCCGGCTGGATGCTGAGTGCTGGAGGGGTTCCTGTCCCTCCTGTCCCTCAAGGTTCCACACGTCAGGCGGCCATCACAAACCACTTCTACCACGATCTCACGCCGGAGTAGCGGATGGATCCCCAGTGGGATCCCGACAACTACGACACCTGGAATTCCTTCTTCGCTAATAGGCGGGAAAGGGAGATCGCCAGGTACGAGGGTGATGGCCCGCCACCGATGAACCACAACGAAGCCGGCCGTCGTCTGTGGTGGGCGAACCGTACTATCATCGGAGTGATGCGCTACGCCGGGGGAGAACATCCTCGCCTACGGTGCCCACAAGTCCACCCGCCACAGGCCCCACACCGTCCCGGCGGTAGCGGCATCGCCTTCTAGGAGACCCCTCTCCCGCCCGCCGTGAATCCGAGGCTGGAATGGCCCCTGGTATATGCCATGGATGGGCTGAGGATCCCCGGAGTGGCAGGTGACGATGACGATGATGATGACGATGACGATGAAGACCCTGAAGCTGCGTACTATAGGACTAGGCATGATTATGACTAAAGGGGGCGGCTTTAGTCCTGAGTGTTAGCTAGTCCCGGTTTGTCCCGGTTTTTAATATTAATAAATGTCTTGAGTGTTACCTAATAAATAGAGGGAAATGCCTATATAAAGAGAGGGTTCATCTTTAGTCCCGGTTGGAGAAACCAACTGCGACTGAAGGGATTGCGGCAGACTGGGCCAGGCAACACTAATAATAGGGGTGAGTGTCGACATTATGTCGTGCGGCTTGTACCTTGTCCCGGATGGTGTCTTCAGCACTAATAATAGGGGTGAGTGTCGACATTATGTCGTGAGTGTCGACATTATGCCGAGCTGCTTGTACTATAAACAGGCATCCTTGTGAGTCCAGTCCTCCAGCCAGTTTGAGGCATCTCCAAGATGGTATTAGAGAGCAGGGACACCACTACAGCCAGTTTCAGGGAGATGCCGACAGAGCCCAGTCCTCCGGCATCTCCGAGAAACTGGTCATAGAGGCACTCCCTAATATGTGAAATTTGTTAGCTCCCAGGCGTATTGATCTAGTTAGAGAAGTTACAAGATGCAAGATGGTTTTCGAGAGCAGGGACACCACTACGGCCAGTTTCAGGGAGATGCCGACGGAGCCCAGTCCTCTGGCATCTCCGAGAAACTGGTCATAGAGGCACTCCCTAATATGTGACATCACGCGTTTGGAGATCAAATCTTAATGGTAAGTATGAATCGGTACTAAAGGCCCTCCTTTAGTCCCGGTCCAGCCACAAAACGGGACTAACACACTCAAGATTGTTTGCAGACAACACTATAAAAATGGACACATGCATGGAACATCTTCACTCATAAAATGTTACAATTATTACATATCATTTCTTCGCGTGTGTTCCTTTCTGATCCCGTCGTATCCATGGAGCATCTTCATTCATTAACATGATGGTTGGGTCATCCTTCACCGCGAAGGGCGGAATTTCATGGAACTTATCACAATCTTCTGACATGTCTGTCTTGTCCTCCACTCCCACGATGTTTCTTTTTCCTGAAAGAACTATGTGGCGCTTTGGCTCATCGTCTGATGTATTATTTTTCTTATTTTTTCGTTTTCTAGGTTTGGTAGACATGTCCTTCACATAGAAAACCTGGGCCACATCATTGGCTAGGACGAATGGTTCGTCTAAGTATCCAAGATTGTTGATATCCAACGATTTCATTCCGTATTTCTTGTCTACCTCAACCCCTCCTCCCGTCAGCTTGACCCATTTGCACCGAAACAAGGGGACCTTAAAAGTAGGTCCATAGTCAAGTTCCCATATCTCCTCTATGTAACCATAATATGTGGTCTTTGACCCCTTGTTGTCTGTTGCATCAAAGCGGGCACCACTGTTTTGGTTGGTGCTCTTTTTATCTCATCTAAACAGTGTGTGAATGCATTGTATCCCTTGTTTGACTGTCCTGAAAGGTTACTAAGAGCAGGCCAATCATTGATTGTTACGAAAAGCAATGCTCGGAGGTTAAATTCTTCCTGGTTGTGCTCATCCCACACGCGTATCCCGGGTTCGTGCCACAACTGTAAAAGTTCTTCCACTAATGGCCTTAGGTACACATCAATGTCGTTGCCGGGTTGCTTCGGACCTTGGATCAACACTGGCATCATAATGAACTTCCGCTTCATGCACAACCAAGGAGGAAGGTTATAGATGCATAGAGTCACGGGCCAGGTGCTGTGACTGGAGCTCTGCTCCCCAAAGGGATTCATGCCATCTGTACTTAGACCAAACCTTAAACTCCTTGCGTCATCTGCAAAGTCCGGGTACTTTCTATCGATTTTTCTCCATTGCGACCCATCAACGGGGTGTCTCAACATCCCGTCTGACTTACGTTCCTCTTTATGCCATCGCAACAACTTGGCGTGCTCTTTGTTTCTGAATAAGCGTTTCAACCGTGGTATTATAGGAGCATACCACATCACCTTCGCAGGAACCCTCTTTCGGGGGGGGGGGGGCTCGCCCTCAACGTCACCAGGGTCATCTCGTCTAATCTTATACCGAAGTGAAGTGCATACCGGGCATGCATCTAAATTCTCATACTCCTCACCGCGGTAGAGGATGCAGTCATTAGGGCATGCATGTATCTTCTGAACCTCTAAACCTAGAGGGCAGACAACCTTTTTTGCTTCGTATGTACTGGCGGGCAATACATTATCTTTTGGAAGCATATTCTTCATCATTTTCAGCAACTTTTCAAATGAGGAGTCAGGTATAGCACACTCAGCCTTCCATCGCAGCAATTCCAGTGTGCTGCCTAGCTTTTTCAGACCATTTTCGCAATTTGGGTACAACAACTTTTTGTGATCCTCTAGCATGTGATTGAACTTCTCCCTATCCTTTTCAGTTTCACAATCTCTTCGTGCATCGGCAATGGTCCGACCAAGATCATCAGCGGGTTCATCATGTGTCTCTTCTTCATCCTCCCCTTCAGCATCCCCCATGGATGGAAGTATCTCCATACTCAGGGAAACCATGATAGTTGTCATCCTCCTCCTCTTCTTCATTGTCTTCCATTATAACCCCTCTCTCTCCGTGCTTGGTCCAACAATTATAACTGGGCATGAAGCCGGACTTCAACAGGTGGCCGTGAAGGGTTTTTGAGTCAGAGTAATCCTTCTGATTCCTACATCCATTACATGGACAGAATACAAAACCATTGTGCTTGTTTGCATCAGCAACACGGATGAATTCATGCATGCCATTAATGAACTCGCCAGAGCGTCGGTCAGTACCGTACATCCATTCTCGGACCATCTGCATTATAGTAAAAGTATATCAAAAACCATTACACAACATGATAAAATTATTACAAGTTATATTGAGAGCTTCTAGAGCACTAATTTTGAATCTTGAAAAATTTACATGCACCAATTTGTGAATTGGAGAAAACAATCAACATGATAAATGTGGAGTTTTTTATTATTGTTCCATCAGTGAAAACCTCATTCTATTCTAAGCTCTGAAACTCTAAAATTACACATTTCAATTTTCAGTAACTATGTGCCTAATCAAAATTTGTTACACATATATATCAAAATCCTTCTAGCTACTTCTAGAGCATGCATGCATTTGATCCATATCTCTATACTTCTAGAGCATTATATAGAGCTAAAGTAGCAATAAGAGATGAAAGAATGAAGTTCTAACCTTTTAAAGCTTTGGATTTAGGTGTTGCAAACTAAATCTTGACAAATCTTGAGAAAAAATGGCATGAACTCTCTTGCTTTCTTTGAGAAAAATGGCCACCATATGCTTTAGGGCAGCTGGCCAGGGAGCTGTATATATAGTGATGGACAATTAGTCCCGGGCCGTGATACGACCCGGGACTAATAGTCCCCGAAAAGAGTTGTTGCCATGCTCCAGCTTATTAGTCCCGGGCCGTATTACGGGCCGGGACTAATGCTCTGGTCCGGCCCGGGACTAATGCTTATGTCCATTTCTAGCCGTTGGAGGCCTCACGGACCGGGACTAGTGCTAGCACTAGTCGCGGTTCGTGACGGGCCGGGACTGCTGGGCTTGTTCTGATCGAACCGAAGATGGTTTTTCCAGTAGTGAGTAAATTCCATAGTTCCAGGAGAAGTACATGCAATATAGAACCTCGGTGTTCAAAACCTCCTATAGGCTGGTGTAAGCTTAACATACATGGCTCTTATTCAGCAGATTGAAGGGAAGAAAGTGGCATGATTGCTTGAGATGAGAATGGCGCTATCATCTTTTCAGCTTGCGGGCAATTATTTTCTTGTAGAGATGCCTTAGTTGCATGCTTGCTTCGAGGGACTGCAACTAGCCTTGCATTTGAGTAATCTACCTTTGATTGTTGAAACGGCCTGCAAGTATATCATAAAGTTGCTACAAACCGATGAGATAGATCGTTCAGTCAATGCTTCCATGGTTGAGGAGATCAAAATCACTACTAAAAGTCTGTCAGGCTTGTATTACTCATATTAGTCGTGTTCAGAATAAATATAGCGATTACATGGCGAACTATGCTAAAACAAGTTTCCGTACTGCTGTATGGCTAAACTCGGGACCTGATGATCTCCTAGAGATCTGCCATACTGATGGTAATCTAGATGTTATTTGAGTAATACAAGCTATCTTCGCAAAAAAAAAAGAATAGAAGGGTTCTAAGTTAACCGTTGATCACTTCCCACAGTTTTTGGTTTTGTTCCCTTGGTTTGTCAGTTATAAATGCTTTGGGTTCAGATAATATTGGAAAGCGCCATGGGTCGATGGGTTATCTATTATCCAACATCTCTCTCGCCGTGAATGTGTGGCAAATAGTTTGCTCTAAAATTCAATCCACCACCCACACAAAAAATAGCTATGCGGAGTTTTACATTATGTTCACTTTCCAGTCTGTGCCAAGCTGCAATAAGGGCACATTTGCTAAACAAGTTGAAGGTATATATACAAAAGCAAGCTGCAAACATAGCAACGATCACCGTCAATAGTGCAGGTGTGTACCCTCTGTACAAAGTTAAGAGAACTACTCATTGGCTTCTTTGGCATCAATTGGATAAGACCTTTGCTTTTGTGTCTCCCTCTTGTCCAAACTTACGAAACTGGAGACACAAGGACGGTCAGAATTGACCGGTACCCCTTCGGCTCGAAATGCATGAAGTGAAGGAATATTGGCCAATATTGATCATCCTTGAGTTTTTAGTTTCATAAGTTTAGGGTAGAGATGGGGACACCGAAGCACGCCTTATTGGATAAATGCAGTGGCAGAGCTTCCTTGGGGCAAAACTGGGCTATAGCCCGTCCATCCTAGAAGATTTTGTGCCTCTATACTTGTGAATTCAGCTCACAAACAACCCATTTTAACCTCTTTCAGCCTACTGGCCCGTCCATCTTTTTCTAGCAAGCCCCGCCGCTGGATAAATGTTTTGTATCTCCTGATCTGCACCATATGAAATTTCATTTGCTGCCCTAGCTAGCAAATGGTTCTTCATCACGGATATCTACCATGAATAGTGTCGACTCATTTCCCATCACAAGCCTGGTAGATGAAGAATATATATCATTTACAAGTCTGATATAATATAATATGAAATGATAATAATAAAATTGAATGGCGAAAAGAAATGGATGGAGCTAGTTCTGAGAGAACAAACATCATATATGCCAAAATTGATATGTGCAGCCAGAGCAAGCACAGAACTAATGCTCTTATGCAGTCAAAGTCCGACATTAACAGGATAACTATTGATTACCTTCCTGATCCGGTCAAACATGCGAGACCATAAGCACCTCCTGGACCGCCAACGCTAAGAGTTTTCATAAGCCTGGGAAACATGAAGCAATTACTTACTGATTTTTCAAAAATATTACTCCATCTGATTCATAATAAGTGCCGGGGTTTAGTTCAAATTTAGACTAAAATGAACTAACTGCCCGACACTTATTATGGATCGGAGAAAGTATTTTTTAAACTGAAAAAATCCCTATCACTACAAGAAGTACTCCATCCTGCTAAAATAAACGACATATGTTTATTTCTTATTAACACAAACATTTGGCAATGATTAACACAAAAATTTGGCAATGATTAGTTCGTGGTTTACGTGATACTAAATTATAATCATAAGAAAATACTTTTAATACGTATCTAATGATAACATTTTATTTTACATAAACTTCATATTATAGAACATTAACTATTATCAAACCCTTAACTCAAATAATCAAAATGCACCCTATATTGTAATAATAATTGAATATCAACTAGTGGGATCCAACCAATGTTAGCCAACAATCTACTCCCTTTGTCCCAAAAAGATGGCACATATCTAAATATGCATGTATCTAGACACCTTTTAGTGTGCGTAGACGAATCTGTGACATCTATTTTAGGATAGATGGAGTAGTTCTAATTGACTGGCTCACAATTTCCTTTTGGAGCCCTCCTACTTTCTTTGTTAATGGAGCACCACCTAATATCCCACCTCAAATGCTAATAAAGCCAATCACTTCTAGTACTACCTCCATACCGATTTATTGGGATAACATGGAGTTCAAGAAAAAAGCCTGACCATAAAATTGGTCAATAAAATGTGAATATATGTCGCAAAAATTATACCATTAGATTCATATTTAAAATACTTTTCCAATGATATAATTTATGTGACATGTGATTCATATTTTATTGATCAAATTTCTGGAACTCTGTGTTCACCTAATAAAACGGTATGGAGGGAGTATGTCATGTTCTCTCGAACTACTACCCGACACACTAACCTCAACTCCCCGGCATGTCGCCTCCTGCTCATGCAGGCCCGGTAATAGAAATTTATATAGCATGATAGATTTATATTATGACAATGCACTCATATTTTTCATAATTGGATATGTCCTTGTTGCCGTCCACCTCTCGTTTATTACAGCTCTACTGCCTGCCGTGAGCAGGCATGCCCCTCCCCCATTCGTTGTGTACCCCCACCACCTCGAGAAGTGCTTACCTAAAGTCTGTGGAACTCCATAGGTTAATCACCCCATCTTTTGTGCATGTAATTAGAACTGGAAGACTAGGATAGGAACTGGAAAAAATAACCGGTGACATGAAATCTTCGAGAGTATGGACACAGGCCCTTTTCTGCAAGTCCCATATCTGATTTGAAAAAACAATTAATTCATTGTCAGCAAGTAATATAAATGCATACATATTAGTGTATTTTGTGAATGAAATAGCAGACCTTGGCAGTGTTGTCACGAGAGCCTGAAATCAAATACAGTTGGTTATCATCATGTGTGGTGAAGAAATTCAGGGAGTTAATAAGTTCCGAATGGCCACGCAGAGTATAGTTACGTTTGACTGAACCAAGACTCCAAATCTGAACACAAATTATAGGGATTTGAATCAAGATCCAGTGTGATAAAAATGTATCTTCATAAACATCCAAATTTAAGGTAGAAGGAATTAACAAGAGAGAAACCACACCTTTATTTCTTGAGTGTCAGCACTAGCAAATTCGTTGGTGTCGTTTGGGTTAAAAGCAAGTTCATATTGGTTTGCAACAAACGATGATCTCTCAAAAATTCTTATGCACTGCCAATTCTTGTCCCAGTCCCAAAGTTGTATGTGCCCATTACATGCTGACAACACATACGGCAGGGTTGGATGAACAGCCAGTGAGTGGATAACAGGTAAGAGCCTTCCTTTAGCACGAAAACTCGTGATTTTCTGCACCTTCGTTTGCTGGTAGGTATACACATTGATGTAACCACTGAACGACCCAACAATGAACCACTGCTTTCGTTCGATAAATTTAATGATACTAACTGCAGTGAGATTTATCATCTCATTAGAATATGAAAGAAACTTATAATGATGAAAGAAACTTATGATGTTTACAAAAAAGTTAGACAGCATGCCTGCATTGCCATCACCAGCATCTGAACCAATCGATTTCTGCAGGTAAATACAAATAAACCATGCATTAGTTCAATGCAAACAGAAGCACCATATATTTGCCAATACAAACGGATCTTCATGTAATGGATCTTTACATTTCTTTTTCCCATGGTAATTAATTCAAAACGGGATGCTTTGGCTTGCAATCGGCTTGTTTGGGCCGTCAAACTCTAACAATGTTAACGTCTTGGGGACGCCATACGCACGTGATATCAAACGAGAGAAGAGCCTCATGTACGGTAGTCTAGACACTAGCTGTCTGTAGTATATGTCCATGTCATTTGTAGCTGCAGCTGGCAGAGAGGAACACGTACGAGATGCTGCAGCTGCCGCTCGATCGTGCCTAAGTGGTCATCTGGCAGGGAGGGAACATGGGAGGGCTTGGTTGGCTGCTGCCCCGCCTTTGCTCTGCAGTTCGGCAGCGCCGCACCGAGGGAAGATGTCAGTGATTCGATGCGATATTGTCCAAGTGCAAGAGCAGCAGTGCGAGGGCGTGCAACCCGACCTTCAAGGCGCCGGCGCCGGCAACCTCTTCCTGGCGACCCACGCATGGCGACCCACATGGAAATGGCGCCGGCGCAGTGCCACATTCACTCACCTATTGTCTGCAATAATAGCACATTAGGCCATCTCCAACGGCAACCCAATTTTTCAAACACATAAAGTGTCACGGAGGGAGAGGGTGTTGATAGGCCGAAGGCCCATTGATGCAGTCCGCCATATGGTCATCACCATGCCACCCATTGAACCAAGCGCTCCAACTCATGCTTCTCTAACAAATGCACCCAAGGTGAGTCATTTCCATATCTTGTCCCCCCTTAGTCCCCATGTGAATGGAATACTACTTGAGACAAGTACCGATGATGTTGCTAGGTCTACACCCATGATCACGATACCAAGAGGAGATGCAAAGGAAGCCCGAGGAGGCAAGACAACCAAGCATGAAGTGTGGAATAGGGGAAAGAAGAGGACTGCTTCGACTCGAAAACTCCAGAGTATTTTTCCCTCAGAACTAGGGCTGGAGACTAGACCAGAGTCTTCGGCCCAACAACTCTAGACCGGAGTATGTTGGAATTATGCCCTAGAGGCAATAATAAAGATGTTATTATTATAATTCTTGTTCATGATAAAGTTTATATTCCATGCTAGAATTGTATTAAGCGGAAACGTTAATACTTGTGTGGTTTATGAACAACACCGTGTCCCTAGTATGCCTCTATGGACTAGCTCATTGATTAATGATGGTTAAGGTTTCCTAACCATAGACATGAGTTGTCGATTAATAATGAGATCATATCATTGGGAGAATGATATGATGGACAGACCCAAACTAAGCGGAGCAATTAGATCGTGTCATCGTGTTCATCTTTGCGAAGCTTTTATTATGTCAAATATTGTATTCCTTAGACCATGAGATAATACAACTCCCTGGTATCGGAAGAAAGCTTTGAGGTCATCAAACGTCATCCTATGAGAGGGTGATCATAAAGGTGTCTCTCAGGTGATCGGAAAGTACCTGTTGGGTTGTATGTATCGAGATGGGATTTGTCCCTCCCAAGTCGGAGAGATATACTTCGGGCCCACTCGGTAATCGATATCATCACCGCTTGCAAGCATGTGGTTAAGGAGTTAATCACAAAGTGATATCGGATTACGGAACGAGTAAAGTACTTGCTGTGAACGAGATTGAACTAGGTATGACGGTACCGACGATCAAATCTCGGGCAAGTAAAATATCGCGAGACGAAGGGAATATATATATGGGATTGATTGAATCCTGGCATCATGGTTCATCCGATATGATCATCGATGAATGTGTGGGAGTCAATATGGGTTTCCAGACCCCGCTGTTGATTATTGATAGAAGATCATGTCTGCATGTTCTCGAACCCGAAGGGTCACACACTTAACGTGTCTCGACGCTAGGATAGATTGGACAATTGGTTTATGAGTTTTTGTTCGGAGTCTCGGATGGGATCCGGGACATCACGAGAGGTTCCGGAATGGTCCGGAGAATAAGATTCATATAAGGCAATGCAGTTTTTGGAGTTCGGAATTGTTTCGGGTTAATCGGTATTGTACCGGAAGCTTCTAGAACCTTCCGGAGGGGGACCAACTTGGCCCCACCTGCCGGGAGGGGGCATGGGCCTATGAGGGAGTGCCCTGGCCGCATTGGGCCAGGGGGCACAAGGCCCCATAGGGCCCAGCCGGCCAAACAAGGGGAAACCCTAATGGAGCTTCTAGAAGGAGGGGGGAAACTTGCCCCCCACTCTTCCCTCCTTGGCCGCCGGCCTGAGATTGGGGGAGGGGCTAGGGTTGGCGCCCACCCCTCTATATAAAGAGGGCTGGGGGTGCACCACCCCCCCACACCTTCCCCTCAAGCCTAGCCGCCTTGCTGCCCTCCTCTCTCTCTCCCTCCCGACTGCGTGTAGGCGAAGCCCTGCTGCAGAAACTCTCCACCACTTGCACCGCGCCGTTGCGTTGTAGATCCAATCCGTCTCTCCACCATACTTGCTGGACGAAGGAAGGAGGAGATCGAGGTGCTGCACGTGTGCATATCTCGGAGGCATCGTCACTTGCGGTGTTAGATCGGAGCGGATCGCGAGGAGGAGAAGCGAGTACGACTACATCACCCACATTCCGACGAACGTTCCGCTGTGCGAATCTTCAAGGGTATGAAGATCTCATCTAATCTCTCTCGTTGTTTGCATCTCCTAGATTAGATCTTGGCTTTCCCGTTCGCATCCGTCGAAATTTTTTGATTTACTATGCTGCGAAACCCTTCAGTGGTATCAGAGCTAGATCTATGCCTAGATGTGTTTCACGAGTAGAACGCAACATGGTTGTTGCGGGCGTTGATGTTTTCTGTTGCAAGCCTCTTGTTTGTGTTCTTCTTATGACGCGGGATAGTGAGATTGAAGCGGTCCAGGCCAACCTTACACGACGTCGTTCGCGAGACCGGCTCCGCACTTGACGTGTGGCTTGTTCCACACATGCGGCTGGTGGATGCCAGTTTCTCTCACTATAGTTGTCATGAGATTAACACCGGAGTTTGGCAACCATAATATCACCGTTGTGGCTTTCCGTAGGTAAGAATCATTCTTAGCTTGCTACTCCCATAAGCCACGTAAAACATGCAACAACAAAGTAGAGGCGTCTAACTTGTTTTTGCAGGGAGTGTTTTCTGTGATATGGTATGGCCCAAGATATGATGTGTGTATTGTATGCAATGATCATGTTTTGTAATGTTTCACGACTTGCATGTCGATGATTACACAACCGGCAGGAGCCATATGGTTGTCTTTATAATTGTGTATGACCTGTGTGTCAACTTATACGCCATGTAATAGTTTCACTTTATCGCTAAGTAGTTAGCAATAGTTGTGGTTGCTATTCGTGGTGGAGGCAATCATGATGGAGTGATGGAGATCATGCCGGCACGCACAAGATGGAGATCATTGCGCGAAGATTGGCTATACCATGTCACATAAAGTTATATGCATGTGATGTTTATCCCTTTTATGTATCTTATTATGCTTAGATCGCGACGGTAGCATTATAAGATGATTCCTCACTTAAAGATCAAGATAAAACTGTGTTCTCCCCATGTATGCACCATTGCGAAAGTTCATCGTGTCCAAGCATCACATGATGATCGGGTGCTATAGACTCTACGTTCACATACAACGGGTGCAAGCCAGTTTTGCACACGCGGAAATACTTGGGTTTGACTTGACGAGCCTAGCATGTACAGCCATGGCCTCGGAACACATGAACCGAAAGGTTAGGCATGAGTCATATGAATGATATGATCGACACTTCGTTGTCCACCATTGAAGCCACATCTCTTCTCGTGAAGATCGGATTAGGTGTGGTGAATTTGGATCATGTTCACTAAACAAATTGAGGGATGTTGAATTTAGTGGGAGTTCATCTAGTAATTTGATTAAAAGTTGAACTAGTTATCATGAACATAGTCTAATTTGTACTTGCAAATACTTAGATCAAATGGCTAAGTCCAACTTCAACTTCAACGTTTTTGCTGAGAAGGAAAAGCTTAGAAACAATGGGTCTAACTTCACCAACTGGTTCCGCAATCTGAGAATCATTCTCTCTGGCGGTCAAAAGGACTATGTCCTTGAAAATGCGCTAGGTGACGCCCCTGCTGTACATGCGCCGGCTGATGAGAAAGCTGTCTATCAGTCGCGCAAAGGTGATTATGGTGTGATTAAGAGCACCATGTTGTTTGCTATGGAATCGGACCTTCAAAATCGTTTTGAAGACTATCCCGGGCCCTTTGAGATTTTTGAGGAGCTGAAAACCATGTTTCAGACTCAGGCCCATTCTGAGAGATATGATATCTCTAAGAAATTCTTTAACTGCAAGATGGAGGAAGGGAGTTCCATTAGTGAGCACGCCATAAAGATGTCGGGCTACACTCAACGCCTTGAGCAACTGGACTGCAAGATTCCGGAGGAGCTCAAGATTGACAGGGTTCTGCAATCACTCCCTCCCAGCTACAAAAGTTTTATAGTGACTCATAATCAGATTGGTTCCACTGATACGATCACCGAGCTCTTCGCAAAGCTGAAAGCTGCGGAGGTGGACATCAAAAAGGATAATCATGTGTTGATGGTCAACAAGCCCCCCACCTTCAAGAAAGGTAAGGGTGCAAAGAAGCCCTTCAAGAAAGGCGGCGGCAAGCGCGTTGCCCCTGCTGAGAAGAAGCTCAAGTCTGGACCCAAGCCGGACACTGAGTGCTTCTATTGCAAGGACAAGGGTCACTGGAAGCGCAACTGTCCGAAGTACTTAGCGGACAAGAAGGCTGGCACCATCAAAGGTATATTTGATATACATGTTATTGATGTTTTCCTTACTAGCCCTCGTTGTAGTGCCTGGGTATTTGATACTGGTTCAGTTGCTAATATTTGTAACTCGAAACAGGAGCTACGGAATAGACGGCGGCTTGCGAGGGATGAGGTGACGATGCGCGTTGGCAACGGATCAAGAGTTGATGTGATGGCCGTCGACACGCTCTCCTTAGTTTTACCTTTGGGATTAGTTTTAAACCTTAATAAGTGTTATTATGTGCCTGCGTTGAGCATGAACATTATTTCTGGATCTTGTTTATTGCAAGACGGTTATTCATTTAAATCGGAGAATAATAGTTGTTCTATTTATATGAGTAACATCTTTTATGGTCATGGATCTTGTTTATTGCAAGACGGTTATTCATTTAAATCGGAGAATAATGGTTGTTCTATTTATATGAGTAACATCTTTTATGGTCATGCACCTGTTATGAATGGTTTATTTCTTCTAAATCTCGAAAGGGATGAAACACACATCCATAACATTGAGGCTAAGAGATGCAAAGTAGATAGTGATAATACTACTTATTTGTGGCACTGTCGTCTAGGTCATATTGGTGTAAAGAGCATGAAGAAACTCCATTCTGATGGACTTTTGGAGTCGCTTGATTTTGAATCATTTGACACATGCGAACCATGCCTCATGGGCAAGATGATCAAAACCCCGTTCTCCGGTATGATGGAGCGAGCAACGGACTTGTTGGAAATCATACATACTGATGTATGCGAACCGATGAGTGTTTCCACGCGCGGTGGATATCTCTATTTTCTCACTTTTACCGATGACTTAAGTAGATATGGGTATATCTATTTAATGAAACATAAATCTGAAACATTTGAAAAGTTCAAGAAATTTCAGAATGAAGTGGAGAACCATCGTAACAGAAAGATTAAGTTTCTACGATCCGATCGTGGAGGTGAATATTTGAGTTATGATTTTCTCACGCATCTTAAAGCAAGCGGATTCGTTTCGCAACTCACGCCACCCGGAACACCACAGCGCAATGGTGTGTCTGAACGCCGGAATCGAACTCTATTAGATATGGTCCGATCAATGATGTCTCTTACTGATTTGCCGTTATCATTTTGGGGTTATGCATTAGAAACCGTTGCATTCACTTTAAATAGGGCACCATCTAAATCCGTTGAGACGACACCGTATGAACTGTGGTTTGGTGCTAAATCTAAGTTGTCGTTCCTTAAAGTTTGGGGATGCGAAGCCTACGTCAAGAAGTTGATGTCGGACAAGCTCGAACCCAAAGCGGAGAAATGCGTCTTCATAGGATATCCTAAGGAAACTATTGGGTATACCTTCTATCACAGAACCGAAGGCAAAGTGTTTGTTGCAAAGAACGGTTCCTTTCTTGAGAAGGAGTTTATCTCGAAAGAAGTGAGTGGGAGGAAAGTAGCTAGACGAGGTTGTTGAACCTTCTCTTGAATTGGAGAGTAGCGCAGCACCTGAAATTATTCCAGTGCCGCCTGCACCAACAATAGAGGAAGCTAATGACAAGGATCATGAAGCTTCGGACGATGCTGCTACTGAACGTCGCAGGTCGACAAGGTCGCGTGCCCCTCCTGAGTGGTACGGCAACCCTGTCTTGACTGTCTTGTTGGTAGAAGACAGTGAACCTACGAACTATGAGGAAGCGATGATGAGCCCAGACTCTGAGAAATGGCTAGAAGCCATGAAATCCAAATTGGGATCCATGAGCGAAAACCAAGTATGGACTTTGGTGGACCCTCCTAGCGACCGAAAGGCCGTTGAGTGCAAATGGATCTTCAAGAAGAAAACGGACGCGGATGGTAATGTTACCGTCTATAAAGCACGGCTTGTCGCGAAAGGTTTTCGACAAGTTCAAGGTGTTGACTACGATAAGACTTTCTCTCCCGTAGCGATGTTTAAGTCCATTCGGATTTTATTAGCAATTGCTGCGTTTCATGATTATGAAATATGGCAGATGGATGTCAAGACTGCGTTCCTCAATGGCAACATTGATGAAGAGTTGTATATGATGCAACCCGAAGGTTTTGTCGATCCTAAGGATGTTGATAAAGTGTGCAAACTTCAGCGTTCCATTTATGGACTGAAGCAAGCATCTCGGAGTTGGAACCTTCGTTTTGATCAAGTGATCAAGAGCTTTGGATTTGTTCCAAATTGCTACGAAGCTTGTATCTACAAGAAAGTGAGTGGGAGCTCAGTGACATTTCTGGTACTATATGTTGATGACATATTGATTATTGGAAATGACATTAACATGCTTAACGATGTGAAGAGTTATTTAAACAAGTGTTTTTCAATGAAAGACCTAGGTGAAGCTGCTTATATATTGGGCATCAAAATCTATAGAGATAGACAAAGATGCCTGATAGCTTTAAGCCAGAGTATATACCTAGACAAAGTTCTGAAAAGGTTCAGACTGAATAAGGCAAATAAAGGTTCAGTGCCTATGTTGTCAGGTAAGATATTGAGCAAGGCTCAGTGTCCAGCTACGGTAAATGATAGAGAAGCTATGAGCAAAGTGCCTTATGCCTCGGCCATAGGTTCTATCATGTATGCCATGCTGTGTACTAGACCGGATGTATCCAATGCTCTTAGTTTGACAAGCAGATATCAAAGTGATCCAGGAGTGGAACACTGGACAGCCGTGAAGAACATCCTAAAGTACCTAAATAGGACTAAAGAAATGTTCTTAGTCTATGGAGGTGATGAACGGCTCGTCGTAAAGGGTTACGTCGACGCTAGTTTCGACACCGATAAGGATGATTCTAAATCTCAAACAGGATACGTTTATATTTTGAATGGAGGAGCTGTGAGCTGGAGAAGCTCCAAGCAAAGCGTGATCGCGGGATCTACAGTAGAAGCGGAATACATGGCTGCTGTAGAAGCGTCAAGTGAAGGAGTTTGGATCAGGAACTTCATCACTGAGCTTGGCGTGGTTCCAAGTGCATTGGACCCACTGGAGATATTGTGTGACAACACTGGCGCCATAGCACTCGCTAAGGAACCAAGATATCATCCAAAGACCAAGCATATCAACCGCAAGTTTCATATAATCCGAGATTATATAGCAGATGGAGATCTGAAGATTAACAAAGTACATACCGATCTAAATGTCGCAGATCCATTGACTAAACCTCTTCCACGTGTAAAACATGATCAGCACCTTAGTGCCATGGGTGTGAGATTGTTGCCAAATGTAAACTAGATTATTCACTCTAGTGCAAGTGGGAGACTGTTAGAATTATGCCCTAGAGGCAATAATAAAGATGTTATTATTATAATTCTTGTTCATGATAAAGTTTATATTCCATGCTAGAATTGTATTAAGCGGAAACTTTAATACTTGTGTGGTTTATGAACAACACCGTGTCCCTAGTATGCCTCTATGGACTAGCTCATTGATTAATGATGGTTAAGGTTTCCTAACCATAGACATGAGTTGTCGATTAATAATGAGATCATATCATTGGGAGAATGATATGATGGACAGACCCAAACTAAGCGGAGCAATTAGATCGTGTCATCGTGTTCATCTTTGCGAAGCTTTTCTTATGTCAAATATTGTATTCCTTAGACCATGAGATAATACAACTCCCTGGTATCGGAAGAAAGCTTTGAGGTCATCAAACGTCATCCTATGAGAGGGTGATCATAAAGGTGTCTCTCAGGTGATCGGAAAGTACCTGTTGGGTTGTATGTATCGAGATGGGATTTGTCCCTCCCAAGTCGGAGAGATATACTTCGGGCCCACTCGGTAATCGATATCATCACCGCTTGCAAGCATGTGGTTAAGGAGTTAATCACAAAGTGATATCGGATTACGGAACGAGTAAAGTACTTGCTGTGAACGAGATTGAACTAGGTATGACGGTACCGACGATCAAATCTCGGGCAAGTAAAATATCGCGAGACGAAGGGAATATATATATGGGATTGATTGAATCCTGGCATCGTGGTTCATCCGATATGATCATCGATGAATGTGTGGGAGTCAATATGGGTTTTCAGACCCCGCTGTTGATTATTGATAGAAGATCATGTCTGCATGTTCTCGAACCCGAAGGGTCACACACTTAACGTGTCTCGACGCTAGGATAGATTGGATAATTGGTTTATGAGTTTTTGTTCGGAGTCTCGGATGGGATCCGGGACATCACGAGGGGTTCCGGAATGGTCTGGAGAATAAGATTCATATAAGGCAATGCAGTTTTTGGAGTTCGAAATTGTTTCGGGTTAATCGGTATTGTACCGGAAGCTTCTAGAACCTTCCGGAGGGGGACCAACGTGGCCCCACCTGCCGGGAGGGGGCATGGGCCTATGAGGGAGTGCCCTGGCCGCATTGGGCCAGGGGCACAAGGCCCCATAGGCCCAGCCGACCAAACAAGGGGAAACCCTAATGGAGCTTCTAGAAGGAAGGGGGAAACTTGCCCCCCACTCTTCCCTCCTTGGCCGCCGGCCTAGGCTTGGGGGACGGGCTAGGGTTGGCGCCCACCCCTCTATATAAAGAGGGCTGGGGGCGCACCACCCCCCACACCTTCCCCTCAAGCCTAGCCGCCCTGCTGCCCTCCTCTCTCTCTCCTTCCCGACTGCGTGTAGGCGAAGCCCTGCTGCAGAAACTCTCCACCACTTGCACCACGCCGTTGCGTTGTAGATCCAATCCGTCTCTCCACCATACTTGCTGGACGAAGGAAGGAGGAGACGTCGAGGTGCTGCACGTCTGCATCTCTCGGAGGCATCGCCACTTGCGGTGTTAGATCGGAGCGGATCGCGAGGAGGAGAAGCGAGTACGACTACATCACCCACGTTCCGACGAACGTTCCGCTGTGCGAATCTTCAAGGGTATGAAGATCTCATCTAATCTCTCTCGTTGTTTGCATCTCCTAGATTAGATCTTGGTTTTCCCGTTCGCATCCGTAGAAATTTTTTGATTTACTATGCTGCGAAACCCTTCAGAGTATCCAGACTTCACTGCATCGCGTGCCTGAAACCTGTTGGGTCTTAGCCTATGTAACGCCCTAAACTATGTTTTATGCCTAAACTATCCTAGTTTTATTGTCTGGCCAATATATATGCCCCCACCTCATCCTAGAAACCCTAGATTGAGATGATGAATTAGAGAAAGTTCTGCTTCTTTCCCCATGTGTGTGGAACTCCTATGACGATGATTCCGGTTCTTCACATAGCTACTCTTTCTCCTTGTGAATTCTAGTATGCATGCGTCAATCTTCACTATCATGGTTATGGTAGTACCAATCTTCCATAGTGTTCTGGTTGCTAATTTTTTCTTGTTAGGGTTCTATTGGATCGGTGTACCAGCAGGTAAGGTTCTATTAGATCGGAGTACCAGCAGGTAAGATGGAATCGGTCTCAATTAGAGCGATTCTTGTCTTGTGTTTCGAGTTTCGAAGGTTGACCCTTAGGGGTTTGTTGTCCGGATCGATTTTACGTTTTTGCTTCGCTATTTATCTCCATGTGTGTGTACTTCGCTGTGTTCTTCGTGTTGTTCACCATCTCCATCGAATCCCCCTAAAACCAACAAATATGTGAAGACCTAGAAATACCCGGTGTCACATCACACATGTGCTTGGTCTGTCTGTTTGGAGTGGATAGTGCACTCAGCGGCACCTCCTTAATTTTTTTGAACAATATAGGAATAGAAAATAAAATTAATTATACATATGCATTAAACTCAACATAGTTCAACTCATAAAATAAAAACGCAATAATAATGACGACCTACACTAGTAGGGTGGCCCAGGTTGTGGTAGTGTCAGTGCTGGTGGGGGAGGATGGCCTAGTCGTCATACTTGATCTTGATGAAGATCAGTGCCGGCGGCCAGGCGTTGGCGGCCGACGAAGCAAGAGTGGTCGGTGGTGGAGCATGAGCAAGCGCTTGAGTTGCCGCCAACCAAGTGGACTCATGGAGAGCCTCGCCGAGCCCGTTCCACTTCAGGAGCTCCTCCAGTTGGGATGCTTCGATGGCGGTCTAGAGTTCCTCATGCTTCGTCATCGGCTCGCCCTTCATGGCGACCAGCTCAGGCTTTAGGTAAACAGACATGACCTATAGGGTTGCTGCACCATGGTACTAGGACAAGTCCAACATGCCTAGCTCGGGAGGGGGAAGGTGTACCCGACCTACTCCTCCTCATCTGGCTTCGAGGTCTCCTCGTACTCCCCATCGTCATCGTCCAGGCCTCGAGATAGGCCTCGATGGCCTACCGCCATGCGTCGTGCTACGGGAACCATCGATTTCATAGAGAGGGATCAATGGTGTATGACGAGTCGCTCCGATCACTATGGCTGTGTAAAAATGACAATGTTTTTAATGATAAAATGTCTTCTTGGGTTATCTACCAGTGCATGGCTACGCTTCGGTTGTGGTCGCCTCTAAACTGGGTACGGAGAACTGTACACGCTTAGAGGATACGCCGCGGGATATGTTTTCCGACATGGGTGGTAGCGTGATCTATGTATTGGTCCGCCTTAGTCCTGTTTTGGGTGTCTTGTTTTTTCTTTTAGAGATCCATCCAATTCGCCTGCAGTTGTTTCTTGTTTTCTTTATACTTTTGTTGGTTGTGTGCATAATGGTTATGCAGAGGCCGGGTGTAATACTTAACTTTAAATAATATATCACCCATTTGAAAAAACTTTTAGATAATGGAAGAGAACTGTTTCGTGGATTCTGCGTCTGAGATGCACACAACCAAAAATATTACAAAGAAATGCAACAATACAATAAGTTACCTGTGTTTCATAATCGAATATATTAATGTATCCACCATCATGGCCCGTTATAATCCTGTGTGATGAGAAGTAAATTCAATGCTAGATAATCACATGCACTTAGTGGATCGACTTGAACAATTAAAGATGTTGAAATACCATAGGGAACATCTAATTCTAAGTCATGTGAGAGATCCACTTTTACGAAGTTGACAATCGCAACAGTTGAGTCTTTATCTAATTGATAGAAACTAGGTACTTACATATTTTAGAAATTATGTGCCACTTGAGTTCTAGAGAGTATTTTATATGCTATGCACTCAAAGTTTCATAATTTGCAATTTTGTCTATTTACAAAGAGATTTTTTTTCCAAGGCAACTAAAAAATGGACGAATGCAAATTCTACAATTGCAATGCGAGTATTAATATATGCTAGGAACTCACCATGGCTTAAGCTGACTTATGTCGAGCGAACCCATGGGCTGCCCACAATGCTCCTTGGGTATGATCTGATCGGGGAAAAAAAATCTGGTGAACATTTTAGAAACCACCTAAAATTTAGAAGATCTAAGGGAGAGAGAACATAAGTCCATACCTGAATGGAAGGGGGGGTCGCTTGCTGAACCGACTGTAAATGCATGAAAAGGAGAGAAGCAACGAGAATAAATTAGTGGTTATCAATAGCTCATTGAAAAATATTAAATTCAGTGTCATTTCGCCATGGCCTCTTAAATAAAATCGATTGGGATATCTGTCTTGCTCATCTCAACCTTCGCAACTGCTATGAGTCCCTGCTTTAGATGCAACATACACAATCTAGCGATTTGGAGATATAGTATATAAAGAATACAAGTTTTAGAGTGATTGACATTTTTAATAGCCGTCCACAGGATTCGATCTAACGGTGAAAAAAATGGCGGAACAATTCCGATGAAAAGAGACGGAAAAAATAGTGTGGGTCCGGAACAAAATTAAAGTGGGCTGAAACAAAAAAAAAGTATTATTTTGGTTGATTAGAAGTCGATCGTCCCAAAATCATCCATCGGCATCACTTCAGGCAGTTGTCACATGATTTCTATCCACGTGTAAATAGCACGCATTTAGAAAACAAATAAAATTTTAAATTCACCCGTTCTTAAATACACAAAAAGTTCATTTTGTGCAACCTCCAAAAAAAGTAGACGTAGCCTTGCAAGTTATATTTCATAGTTATTGAGCTGACCTCATTGGTTATATCACTTGCTGCTTGTGGGTTACAAGATGCCTTCGCTGCCAAAATTTCTATCCCAGTTGCTCTGCTGGATTCCGACAAAGGCGCAGGGAACAAAACATCCTGAAATTTCACAATACCCAGCACTTTACTAGTATTAGTTTCTTTGTTTAATACTATGCCGCTAGTATTAGTTTCTTTGTTTAATACTATGCCGCTAGTGACACTCTGATTCTAGAGTGTGACATCTTCACTTACAGTAGGGTTCATGACGAGCAACTGGTCTTTGCACTGTGCGTCTGACTGCAGCTCGTTGTTCGCCTCCATCTATGTCACATACATATATATATAGGAAAATGGTTTAGTGCTCCTGGGCATATGCAGTCCTACATTCAATATACCTCATAGATGAGTCTATTATGAGAAGGAAAGAAATCGAAAGGTGTTTCGGATTAATAGAGATTTTATAATATGCCTTTATATATAAAATGTAAATTAATATATTAAATAAATATTAAAGGGGCAATTTTCTCTATAGGGCCAAAGGCCTAGGAGGAAAGCCTCCCCAAAGGGCTACCACAGCCGCGTTGTAGCTAGGCCTCGCCGGCCAGACCGGCCTACGCATGTGCATGCAAGCAGGCGCAGGCGGGCCGTAGCAGGCCAGGAGGAGACGCGAGACGTGGGGCGCCTAGGTGGGCCACCGTGGCCAAGGCCCACCCGGCCAGCAGCAGTCGCGCGAGCCTGTTGGGCTATGGGAGCTGGGCTGGTGCGGGGGGAACCCACTCGACCGGCTGTCTCCTCTTCTCCTTTTTTTTTTCCTTTAGTCCCACCTCGGGGCTTGGGGAGAAGGGGGTCCCTTTTTTCCCTATATAAAAAGGGACATATGGGTGTGAATTTACACACAACAATAATTGAGATTTTCTCCGAGGCATTTTCCTTGGAGAATTTCTCTCTCTCCCTCTCTTCCTCTCTCTTTCTCTTTTGTCACTATGCCCCGAGTTAGTGTTGTGTGCACAAAGGGAAGACTTCGCTGCAGGAATTACAGCCGGAGATCCATTTTCGCACTTCCGGCAGGGATCAGGGAACTAGAAGTCGTCATCGTAGTTATCGTACATCGCATGTGTGTGAAACCTCAGAGGTGCTGCCATTAGTGGCACCTAGGTTGACGCGCAAGGATCTGAGGTCACTTGCGAGGAGCTTCGCAACCTTGAGGTGCGCTACGGTATTGACTACCTCATCCATGTTCCGTAACGCTTTCGGTCTAAAAGGGTATGTCACCGAAACTTTCTCCATTACGGCTTTACTCCTAGATAGATCCTGGCTAGGTGCGTTCCATCGTAGGAAAGTTTTTGTTTTCTACCACGTAACCTCTTTAGGTTGGGCACCATACCTAATAGACGTTGATTTGCTTTGAATTATATACTCACTCCTTGCCAAAATATAGTTGCATATACGAATTTTAAGAAGTCCAACAATGTCGAGTTTGACCAAGTATGTAGAAAAAGTTACAAACATCTAGAAGACCAACTTAATATCATTAGATTCATCATGATATATATTTTTATATGGTATATATTAGGTATTATAGATATAGATATTTTTCTCAATAAACTTAGTCAAATTTTATGATGTTTGACTTTTTAAAAAATTTATATGCACTATATTATGGCAAGGAGAAAGTACATACCCGAGGGTATAAATCCATGTTACACACATCTAAGGTATACATACTCAAGTTATACATACTAAGGTGTACCTACCAACATCGGGTACATAGACCTTATATATATAAACTTGGATACATATGTCCTAAGCATTTATACCTAGAGTATGTGTGATTTGTCTACATATACCCCCAAGTATGTACGATTTCAAAGCGAATACACATGTGGTGCCCTGGAACCATGGTGTGTACACACACACACAACAAAGTACATAGCTGGTTAAGCTAATAAGATTTAGAATCTCAAAATTAATTTTATCCTTGTTCACTTGACATTTCATTAATCTTAGACTTTGTTTACATATAAATGAACAAGATAAGAAGTATAAGCTAGTTTGATTTACATATAATTAATAGGACCAGTGTATTGTAAATTATTTTATATGATGCTAAAGTAGCACGCTAGTAGCCATTATGAAAAATATATTTTAAATGCATTTTAAAATGTCAAAAAGTTTTGGAAACAATTCTTGGGTCTACATGTCTACATCTGGACATTCTATGTTCATACAAATTTTTGGGAAAACAAAACACATTTTTTTGTGGCCTATTGAAAAGAAAAAAATGTCTCATGAAAAACTATTTTGGAGCACCGGATAGAATGTCCGGTTGTACAGCCGGATATATTTTTTGAAAATTTTTGACCATTTGAAATATGTTTTTTGGACAATGAGTGTATCGACACCTATGAGTCAAAATATATTTCCGTATAGTATGGAGTTATATAATACTCCCTCCATCCCAAGGCTTAATGCCTTTTTTTGAAGAGTCTAGCCACGGAAAGTTTGACCAAACTTTTAGAAAAAACTATCAAGAACTATTATATTATATAGATACCATATGAAAATATGTTTCATGATGTATGAAAAGGTATAAATTACGTATTATAAATATTAATATTTTTCTCTAAAAACTTGGTCAAACTTGAGGCTTTTGACTTTATTAAAAAAATATAGGCTTTAAGCCTTGGGACGAAGGTAGTATCAGTTGGGCATATTATATTCCTTCAATAGATATTTATAAGGTGACTTGTGATAGTACATATGCACCAGATAAGTGACCATACCTTATCTAGTCCATTAAGCATTTCGATTATATCCTTTGCGGTAGGTCTTTTTTCCATGGCAGGGTCCACACACCGTAGGGCTATAGCAATGCATTGTCTTAGCTGTTGGGTAGACCTTTCCATTGATTTATAGTTTGGGGTCGATAAAAATTTGTTCCTCCAGCTTGCAAGCACCTACAGAAATTTATAACTTTGAGCTAGAAGGATTGTGTATATGCAAATGTTAGATTAATTCATCTTACTTTCTCTATAAACTGTTGGAAAGGTGTGGCAGTACTGTCGGCACTATCTTGATACGAATACGGATAGTCCCTATGACCCGTAATTATCTCTATGACTATGACACCCAGACTGAAGATATCTGCCTTGTTTGAGACAACACCTCGGGTTAAGTATTCGGGTGCCATATATCCACTGAAAAATAATATACAAGTAAGAAGAACTATAAGCATAAACTAATAGATGAAAAGTAGCCGAAGAAAACAAAAACTCAAGATGTGTGAGGCGTGTAGCTAACCATGTTCCCGCACGATTATTAGTGACAATTCGTGACTGCTGCTCGCCAAAGATCCTCGATAAACCAAAATCCCCGATTTTTGGCGTCATGGTAGAGTCCATCAATATATTCTCAGGCTTTAGGTCTAGATGAACAATATGGCATTCCTCGTGAAGGAAATGCAATCCGTTGCAAATTCCCTTGATTATCTCGTATCTCATATTCCACTCAAGGCCCAAAGTTTCATCTGTACAAACCGGTAAAGAAAAGAACTCTAAACCAATTCAACATGTACATTCGTGGAGTTGTGGTACGGTAAGAACACAAGGAACTGACTGCGCTTGCGTTTACAGTAGGCATGTGTGTGTACACCAGCACCACCTAAGATTGGTTACTCTTCAATTGATAATTTGAGTTGTCCCTTCATATAAAAATGATGTCTATATAGTTCCCATAAAGAAAGGAAGCATAGTTTATTCAAGGTATTCGCTTACATCATAGCAACAACTTTTGTGCATGAGATCACCCGATAAATAATTTCTATTATGCCAAGATATGGACTCCTCATCCTTAGGCCATTACCAAATTAAACCCAATAGTTTTTTTTTTTGAAAGCATAGTTGGGAAATTTTGTTTTAAGCCATCTCAAATGAAATCAAGTTCATAATGAGAAATGGAGAAAAAAATGTATAGTGTGTTCCGTAACCATACCAGAAATATGTCTGTCGAGGCTTTTGTTGGAAACATACTCGAAGCAGAGCAGCCTTTTTGGAATTTCAGCAAAAATATGCTTCCCACTCCCACTTGGTATCTCTATTGCTTCCCATCTCGATTCGGCACAATAACCCACAAACTGTACTACGTTTTGGTGCTTGATACCCATAAGATAACTGACCTCATTCTGAAAAGTCTCCTCTTTTAAACGTAATTCAAAAAGCTTCTTCACAGCAATAATTTTCCCACTCTGAAGAACTCCCTGTGTTACAAGTTACATATCTTTTCATGGTACGTACATATGGATACCTTTGATTAAATAGTGTTGTTAAGACCTGAAATATGGAGTAAGAAAAACTGGTCATACCTTGTAAACTACCCCATACCCACCTTCCCCCAGTACTGACCCCGTGGAAAAACCTGATGTGATGTCTTTCAAAAATTGTAGTGGAAGGGGCATTGGTGTTGCATTTGAATCGTGTAGCTTCTTCTCCAATTCATTATGTGTATTTTCCATACCTGATTATACAGAACCTATATGAGAAAAAAAAGCAAACACATATACTCCCTCCGGTCCATATTAATTGACTTGGATTTATCAAAATTTGGATGAACCTATATACTAAATAGTGTCTAAATTCATCTAAATCTAGACAAATTTGAGTCAATTAATATGGGTCGGAGGGAGTAGTACATATGTAAAAGGGTGTACATGTGGATATCCCCTTTGTATATGTGGTATTCACAAAATTTAATAATCAATGTGTTCGCATGTGGGTGGATGGATCACTATTGAGCATAGCTTTAAAAGGTGCCTACATATCAGCTACTCTCTCCGTTCACTAATATAAGACCCTCTACAATTTTTAGAAATATATATATCTAGATATGTTTTATTGTTTAGTTTCATCCATTTTCGTCCGAATCTAGTCTATTTTGAAATATCTAGAAGGTATTACATTAGTGAACTGAGGGAGTATGTATTACTACACCTGAACAGACATGTAAATATATATCAGTCTTTGTCGATTGGAAAACGAGTGCAAAGAAAGCGCTAACTGTACAAACCATCCATGGTGGCCTAGGCCAGCAACCAAATAAGAAATAAAATAAAACATGTCTACAATAATCTAAGCCTGTGGGAACCCATGGTCACGGGAAGGTGGTCTCTAGAGCTTTTTACACCCTCTGAAGAACTCCCTGTGTTTTAAGTCAAATACCTCTTTCTCATATGTGTAAGTGGGGGTAATAAGAATTGGACATACGTTACGAACTACGTCATACCCACCTTCTCACAGACTCCAGCTGAACTTTGGTACGTACTCCCTCCGTTCCACAAAATGTAAGCCTTTTCAGCAAGCTGTTTGTTTGCTAAAAAGGCTTACATTGTGGAAGAAAGGTAGTAGTTACTAAAAGAGCTGTACGCTCTGAGAATACCTCGATCTAACAAATCACGGTACAGATCTCCAAAAATGTGACCAGAGTCCATGATGGTGGAAAAATTCAAATCGAGACCACAAACTGGAGAGGAATGGCGAAAGAAATTCAGGCCATGCTTTTCAGAGACAATAAAATCTTCCTCTCTGAAGGCTAAACACACACACATAATAAAACTATAAATAGCTGAACTGCGGACAAAATTCACATAAATATGTTGAACAAATGTTTAAAAAATAGTTGGAACCGGAATATAGGTCTGCGCAGGTACAAATAGAGTACGCCCGGAATATCAGACAAACTGGCACAGTAAAGCTGTAGCTGTTCCATAATTATTCTATCATACGGTTCAAAACAAACTACCCGTGTGCTGTGTGCATTAGTTTTGGTCAACAAAAAAACTCATGTTTATCTAGTTTTGGACCTGAAAGTGTCAAAATGCAGCTCAGTCACAAGAACGAATACAAAGTTTAGACCTGAAAGAAGGTTCGTTGTTCCAGAAGTATTCAACAGAGAGCAAGATCAGGCTGGGTCTAGTTATAGGATTGTGATTCCACAGAATAAAGAGAGGGGTAAGAAGGGACATCAAGCACGTGCAAGATCAGTTGATTAATTAAAATTAGGATGTAATTAAGAATATCAAACAGACAAAACCTCACATTAAAAAGTCACATTAAGATGACAGATCCAGTCAGGGCAACCATGGTAGGGCAGCACTAAAATATGGAGAACACTAAAAATATGATTTTTAGGTTCATGTCAGTAAACCCTCATGTTATTAATCAGTGTAAAATTGCGAAATAGGAACCACTGCATAGGTTGGGATGCTATTTAATTCAGACGAGAGCAATTACATTACAAATACAAATCTAGATAATGTCAAGTTAGAGGAGGGGGAGGGGGAGAACAGGCACAGTACCGGCAGATGCTGATGGAAGAGCTCAGTGATCAAACCCTGCTCTAAAGAGATGCAAAGAAACGTTTGTAAGATTGAAGCATATAATTTCAACAGACTTAGGACTAAGAATCAAATTTAAACAGAAGTCTTGAGGACAAAAACGAATAAATTCACAAGCACAATCAAGATTTCTAGATCCACAAGGGATTCCAATAGCAAATATAACGGTAATAAAACTAGGACCAAAGTGAATTTAATCAGATAATACAAATCTACTCATGAACACAACTGTTAGAAATGGAGCACACGGCTAACGGAAGCCAATCACTTCATTGTTTGTTCTTAGCTTTTGAGGATATGACAAATTCTGGATAACTCATAGCTACGAAGTATTGCACACTATTAGTTGCATGGGTCCAGGAATTGAAGATGCAAGACTCTTATTTTGTTTAATCAAATGGCTTGTTTCCTCTAGTAGTTTAAACCCAACTATGCCACTAGCCATGGGAGCAGGCATCCAAACAAGACCACGTGATTAAATTCTATATATTAAAGTATGATAGCTTAATTTTTTGCCTCTAACCAAAACCGTTCAATTATAATAATGCAAGTAGCAGGCCAAGATAAATTGGATTGATTTACCAATCTACAAACGGTAAGTCCATCTGACGGGCATAACATTAATTTATTTCCAGGTCAACTGTTCAAGTATAGTACTTACTTACCAGCCGTTCATTGGAATAATACAAAGGCTTCAATACCTCACACTTGGCCTCTTAGCTGTTTGTATGATTGGAAGATATTAGTTTTAAGTTCTAAATGATTGAAAGATACCAACATGACAGAGTTGCTTGACATGTGAAGACACGTCCGGTGCTACTTGTCTGCAGTCGAAAGAGAATTGTCACATCGTTTGGAGCCTTGGACTTGACAAGAAAGGGACGAGGTAGCGATGGCTCGGGTCACAGTTTGAAGTCCATGTCGCTCTTACAACCTAACACCCTGTTGAGTGGACCTCTAACTTGTCACGATGCGGAAACAGAGCTTTTGTGGAATTTGTGCCAAATTATTGTACAATCGTAGCTTACGTGGATTTGGTGTTGTAATTTGTGTGGTTAGGGTACAAAATGGTTTGGAGTCAGATAATTGTATCCTATGTGAAGGCAGACACACAACTCGTAACTTGAGACGACAAATAGCAATGAGGATCGGAGATGATCTTAATCTGTTTGGCTACACTTGTACTCAAGTGTTGGTATTATTCTCGCCAGATCAACCATGAAGTTGGGGTGTTCAGCATGGTCGGGAGGGATTAATTAGCCCCTGTCCAACAACCCAATCTAGCCGAAAGAAAACATGGAACAGATATGCGGTTTTTAGTCTAAAATGTTCAATTCCAAAAGCCTTGTCCCAATCCTGGGTAACGCCACTCTCAATGGTATCTTAGAGTGGTAAAGTTGGACGGGAACCTGCGACTTCAGAGAATAATAACAGATAATAATGCGAAGTAGACTAAGATGGAGGACATGATGGTGGCGAGGATGAAGACACATGAATAAGGGTTGGAGGATCCTGGAGCACATCATACAAAATCATGTACTATATACATATGCGAGTAGGCATATACTATGCAGCTAGCGTCTCTGAACAAAAGAAAATGGCATATACTGTGTGTATGTTCATGAGCGTTGTGAGAAAAAAACGGAAATGTACGATCTGGAGCCAAGCTATTAGAAAGTAGCCCAAGGTTTCAACCAAACGCCTAGCACTGGTGCTGACCTCCAAGCCAGTTCTGCTATAGATTAAAAAAAAATCCAACAATACACAACACAAGAAGCTAAGTCTGGTGATCTAATCTTTAGATCTGAAAGTGTCAAAGCACAACTCACCCAAAAGAAAGTATACAAATTGTACAACCAAAAGCTCCATAAGAACTTCAGAAGTCAACTAGGAGCTGAAGAGCTAACCTGTATGGACTCCCTGTGGATGCAGCTAGCAGCTCAAAGAACATCCAAGTAGAAGAGAGGCGCGAGAAGATCAGGCTGTATGTTCACCGTCCCTGTTGGGTTGCATACAAATGAAGAGATGAGCAATGAGAGACATTTAAAGGGAGTATGCGTGAGTAGGAGAGGAGAGAGAGACTTTGTCTCCCAAAATTAAAACAAAATAGACTACACTATTAACAGCCTCTATTTAGGGGGGCCAATGCGATGGCTGAAAGGTCCAGACAGGATAGGTGAGGATTTGAGTAGGAAAAAAAATTGGTACTACCTCAGATCCAAAATAAGTAGTACAAATTTTGTATTAAAGCATTAAAGTATGAATAGGAGGGAGTACAATCTTTGGTTAGTTGCAAGATAAGAAAAAAATCAGTGTCAAAACATTGATATAGAGAGCTCCACATACGTCAGGATTTGACTTGGAGCATCTCTACGGGATGTTGGCCCGCAAATTTTTGGGCTGATATACGGTACCGAGGCCTAAAAATGGTCTTTTTAGATACCCCAAACTGGCGGATACTGCAATTTTTTTTGCGACTTTCCTCATTGAGGACCATCCGTCCCGCATATATTGGTGCGGGAGACCCCGGATACGGGAAACCGCATCAATTTTCCCCTTCCTCTCCCCCCCCCCTCCCCCCCCCCCCCCCGCGCAAAAACCCTCGCCGCCGCCCGCCCACGTCTCAGATTCCGGCTATATCCGCCACCAAAAACACATCGCCGCCGTCAACCTCTGTGTCCACTCACCATCTTTCCATGGCCGGCCAATCAAGGGCCGATTTGGGCGCACGCGGCCTTGCTTCGGCCTACGAGATTATCCGGCGCTACCATCGGAGGAGGAGGGACGCGAGCGCCTCACCGAGCAGGGACACGGACGCGGCGCCCTTGGGCGCACTCGCGCGCCGCCGCCGCTGCCGGCCGACCCTGCCACGGATGACACCAATGAGCTCTTGATGGCCGAAACCTGCGCGTTCCGCTGGTCGTCCGCGAGCCCGCTGCCGACGACGAGCAGGAGGAGCTCTTGGTCACGGAGGCCAAGTTCAACTCCCCGTGCACCGCGCTCATGGACATCATGCAGCGCCGGAAGCGTCGCCGCGACGCGCGCAGGGCGGAGAAGCGCGATCTTCGCCGTGCTAGTCGCCTCTCCCTACGCAAGCACCCGGCGTGGCTCGAGGCCCTCGAAGCCGATTTACCCGACGCGTACTTCACCAACAATGACTACGACAATGACGCCAACAACGCCGAGGAGTAAGCGCGCGCCGCCGCCGCCATAGCTTATCCGGTGAGTAGGTACCGTCGGTGGAGCCACCTAGATGCTAGATGAAGTCTACATGTATGGCGTGGCATCATTTTTTGCGCTGGATGCTGTCGGAGAAGCTCATGGTCATGGCCACGGCAAGACAGCCACATGAGCCCAACGCATGCAAGGCTGCGAGGCTCCGACATCAGCAGCGCACTTAGCCATGAGACACACGTATGGCGGGGTCACAATGCTCCCCTGTCTGGTCGTGGGTGGGAAGAAGAAGCATTCAACAGAGATAGGCACAAAAGCAAATTCAAATGGAAAAGCTAAGAGACACAAGGAGGATGAATTCACGAACACAATCCTGTTCAACACAACACTATTTATGTTAAAAAACAATCAATGCAAAATAGCATGTTCTATTTCGTAAAAAGTGTATGTACAGCCCTGATGGATCTTAATCTCCTGATGGTTTTTGGACCAACCGTCACGACAGTTTCATCCTTTCGCGTCAAAACAGCTTCCACGTCAGGAAACCCAAACATTTCTAATGGACAGCCGGGGGCAGTCAGGACTGTACAGCCGTCAGGAATTTCAGCGTTTGGGGTAGTGACAACACTATTTATGTTTAAAAAAATTCAATGCAAAATAGCAATGTTCTATTTCGTAAAAAGTGTATGTAAATCTGAATGCCATTCAAGATAGAGTTCATCTGCATAGAGATCTGTCTCAAAAAAAAACCCAGAAGTAATGGACAGTGAGCTGAAGCACTAACCCGGAAGTGGAAGATCTGTGTGGATGCCGCGAGCTACACAGAGAGCATATACAAATAAAAAAGAGTTCCCCAAAAAAAGGATTGGCAAGAGGGGCCAGAAGAGAGACTAAGTACAGATGCAGATGGAGTAATTAAGAAGACAAGACAAGATTTCACAATTAATTGAGAACAAATTCAGATCAGGACGACACATGTGATGCCGACTGGTCCAGCTAGCCAGGATAAAATATATGGCGAGATTGGAGAACTAGCTACTCCCTCCGATTCATATTAATTAAATTGAATTTGTCAAAGTTTAGATGAACCTATGTACTAAATAGTGTCTAGATTCATCCAAGTCTAGACAAATTGAGTTAACTAATATGGATCAGAGGGAGTATCTTAATAGCAAGGCTAATTAACAAACCATGCCTTCCGTCTGTCGATGTGAACTGGTGTTGGGATTCGGATGAATTAGTTAGTTCATACAAGAGCAAAATCGTACACTTGTACTCCTCTTCTTCGCACACTTGTACTGGAGAGGAGCATTACCTGCACGGGATATGCCGCCGGAGACGCGGGGCTCCGACCTCAGCTACGCGGGCATGGGCTGAGCTGAGGCCTGAGGGACATGTACTGCGATGTCGCATTTTCTCCCCCACGGTGGTCGCCGTCTCTCAGATTGGGGAACAAGAAGCGGCACACCTCGCGTGAACAGAAGACAGCAGGGCGTGGAAATGGGCTGGGCAAGGTAAGATTATGGGCTTCGTGGCTCAAATCAGCCCAACAAAAATGACGGAAGAAGATAATGATGTTACAAGCCCAAGAGGACATAAAAAACAGCCGGCTGGACTAAGAGCACCTCCACCCGCTCGTTCCAGAACGGCGTTCCCACGCATATTTTTTTCATTCGCACGGTGAATTTTCGCCTTTAGGGTGTCAAATTGTACTGGATTTGGTCTAATTTTTATCCGGTGTTCCTAGGCCAAACCCGGGGTGTTAGGGACCGTCTGAGAACGCCGGACGAAGCAGAATCGGCGGGAAAAAAACCCGCCCGTGGACCTGTCCTGTCAGCGAGAGAAGCCGATTCTTTCTCATCCCGTCGCCTCGGCTCCCGCGACAAACCACCGGCCTGTCGGCCACGCGTCGCCGTGATGGCGCGCCATCGCCGGCCCGGCTTCCCGTTGTTTCCCCTTTTCCCGTCCACGTCGCTACACCCCTCCCACCTTCGTCGTGACATCGAATAGTGTCGAATTTGATCAACTTTCATCTGGCGTTCTCAGACTAAACCCGGGGCGCTAAGAACCGTCTGAGAATGCCGGACGAAGTGGAATCGGCGGAAAAAAAAACCCGTGTAACGAGATTACGGTTACGGTTTACGGAATCGGCGGAAAAAAAAACCCGTCTATGAACGCCTAACGAAGCGAAATTTGCAAACAGAGTAGACTTCACATTTAACAATTTTGCAAGTTGAAAGGGTGCGCAGCCAGCCAGGATAACTGCAGCAGGAGTAGGTGAGCACTAAAAAATGGAAAACGAATTGGTACAATGTTTTCTATAATTGCCAGTGAACAAATCATCCAATTTAAGAAAACTAAACGGAGTAGACTACGCATTTAAACAACTCATGATTAGGTCCCAACCACTAAAAAATGGAAAAAAAAAAGAATTGGTGCCGTACATTTTATCAATTAGTGTACAAATCGTGACAAGTAGATCCACTTGTGCGATTATTTGATTTAGTACACAGCAGATGAGTTGAACCACTATATACTCGATTTGAGTTTGTCTAGATTCGAATGTATCTAAACTCGTTTTAGTATATAGATACATTCGAGTTTAGACAAATCCAATCAGTTTTTTTGGATGGAGGAAGTGGTACAAGTCTTTGAAAATTTCATGGCAATTGGGACGGAGGAGCACTACCTGCACTGGGGATGCCGACGGAGACACCGGCGAAGCCGCGTGAACCTGACCCGCGCGGCGCCCATCGCCCGAGCTCTGTCGTCGTCGCCGTTGGATTTGGGGAAGAAGAAACACCTCGCGGTAACAGGCTTAGAGGGAAGAGCGACAAAATGGCGGGGCTAGAGAAGGTGGGCTGGCAGGATGAAATCATGACAAACGTAACGTGATTTGCAAAGCACGGCCCAGCATGGCCCGTCAAAACAAGGTTACCCTATTTTACCCATTATAGGAGTAGAAACTCATGTTGGTCCAGAAGAGTAGAAACTCCTAGGAAAAACAAGGTTACTCTCTTGTTGGTCCAGAAGAGTAGAAACTCCTAGGAAATATATGTACACCTATCATTCCGATCCTTTTCACTGCTTACTCAAGTAAGTAGATAGTTAGACACCTACCTATTGATCTGCAAAGACAGCCGGTGTTAACTTGTAGATGCATTCCTCAATGGCAAGCTGACATGTTACTACAAGTGGTGATGTGTTATTAGCAATTAGCAACTGTAGTATCAGCTCAGGCAAGCTTCAGATGAAAAGCAAAGATTATTCCTTCCGTCAACACACAGGAGAAAAGGAAAATCTCATCTTCACATTCAGTAGAAAAACCATGAGAGGACCCTTTTGTTAGTCCCTAAATGGTCCAAAAGAAAGAAAGAAAAACATGCTCAAACTTCCCCAAACACGCTAAAACTGGCTGACATCCATAAGAAATGCTCCATGCTTTTCTTATTCCGAATAATTCAGACAGGGAAGGAAAGAAAAATACAGTATATAATTCTATGTTCCAGAACAGATCCATTTATTCACCGGAAAACTGAAACAACTTCACAGTAAGTAATTCAGCCCAAAGACATACAGAAAACCACAATTCAGAATTAGAACCAGTCTACCGAAATTATAAAGATGCATACACCGCTTTGATTGACCAGCACTAGAAGCAAGCTAATGCCAGAAAAGAATACAGGGACGATTTGCACCAAACACACCCCCGCTCACATAAATATATGCAGCTTAGGCCACGATTCAAGAGTAAAAGACCAATAGTCAATGAGGTCCCCGGTATGCTTATCAAGACAGAGCAGCAAATTATCAGAAGCAACATATCATGACAGATTATAAAAACGCCAATAGGAGAATTAAGGACAGGTAAGTCCAACTATGGTCAGGAGCAACACGGCTACACAATTTAATCAAATGCCATGAGGGAATGGAAATAAGCAAACAGAGCACAGACAAGTCTAAAGATCACTTATTTCATACATATAAAGCGAAACTTCTGTAGCAGCAAAAGGTTTTCAGGAAACCAAAAAACATCACGAGGACACTTTGCCACGAGTTATAGTTCTTTCCGACAGAGATCCACATCAAAACCCTGCTACTTTCCGGGGGGGGAAAGAACCGTTGCATGTAGATCGTCACAGCATGAACTATGCTTTTGGTGTTTTCCTTGCTGTCTTATATCCTGCTTTGGTGGGCTTACCCCAAGGTGACACTGATGGCCTACCACCTTTCGTGCGGCCCTCACCTCCACCATGAGGATGATCCACTGGATTCATTGCAACACCACGAACAACCGGGCGCCAGCCTAACCACCGGCTGTGTCCTGCTTTCCTAAGCTCTTGTGCACCATGGGAGGGGTTGGAAACTATACCAATGGTAGCCCGGCATCGGGAATCTATGAGTTTCTCAGCACCAGATGGTAGCCGTACAAGACATTGGGAGGCTGACTCCTTGATCACTTTAGCATAAGTTCCAGCAGCTCGAACCAGCTGTGCCCCTTGACCAGGCCGACATTCAATGCTGTGTATCCATGTTCCCATACGAATATCAGCTAATGGCATGCAGTTTCCTACTTTGGAATTGAGGTCCAACAGATCAGCAGGCGGGAGTGGTGCAGCAGTAATTGCAGCATTTGCTTCATCCGTGCCCTCTGCATTTTCATGGGCTTTGCGGAAAAGCTCTTGGAACCGAAGGAAAGAATCAGCATTCTGGGCAGGTCGAAGGGAGCCGGTTGTAGAAGGTTTGGAGGAATCGCTATTCACCACCATGCTTCCCACTTCCATTTGATGACTGGCTAATATATAATTGACAGGTGCACGATCAACCTTATATGATGCATCCTTCTGCCCTACCCCTTCGATCCATCGGACAAGAGCGATCCTAGAAGAACGATTGGGGTCATATTCAATCCTTTCCACAATGCCAACAGACGAAGTGTCTCTTTTAAAGTCAATTTCCCTAAGTGATCGCTTATGTCCACCTCCTCGGTGAAACGAAGTGATTCGCCCTGAAGAGTTCCTCCCTGCGGTGACTGTCTTGCCGGTCAAGGCCTTGACCAAGGTCTTGGCAATCTTCATCTGCAGATAAGAATTGATAGAGAGATGGTAAGCTTCAAGGGTTAGAGATCAAAAGGCAGGTATTAGCATGTGGATAAAACTTCCCCGCATCAAGCCGCAAAGGATGAAGTAGCTAACAACAAAGAATCAACAGATAGTAGCAAAATCCATTTCTATCAATCTCAGGTGAACAACATGCTGACCAGTTAAACAAAAAAAAAGACACATGCTATTCAATTATGACCCAAACCACTCAGATTGACGGCAACACTCACAATAGCCGTTCCAAACTTTCATTTCTCTTATTTAGCAACCTTCAGATTGGCAAGAAGAGAAATGCTATAATATAATGGAACTAGTCACTACCCAAAACACATTTAAAGCCCTTCACCAGAGTCCAGAGAACTAGTCACCAATCAGTCTCAACACAGAAGCTAAGGCACAATTAAGAACTGAACAGAAGTGCAGAAATGAGAGATATGCATCCACATGACATCCTGAGGTTCCCCAGTTTGCTGATCCAGATACACACTGATTCATACATAAAACTACATACTGCTGTAGCAGCAACTGTGATGCGTAGATTTAGAAGGAGATAACAAGGGCACCATGATCTCAACCAGAGACAAACAAATCTGGACATAACACAATATCCAGATGCAGGCCAGAGTCAATTTATCCAAACTACTACAGGAAACTTACTTGTTACTCGCATGCATGAATCCAAACTACTACTAGGAACTGATACCGAGTAAGGAAAGATTAAAGGGGAAGCAATAGAAAACCAAAAGGCATCGCGATTTACTCAAACCTGCGCCGATCAATTCAAGCGCGAAGTGTTTGGTGAGGGGTTTACTTGACTATTGTGCATTGAATAAAATGTAGGCAAATCTGCCTACATATCCTTGCGGATTTCATGTCTACTAATCTATCCGTGCAAAATATCACAAAAACAATCATCAATAATGTAGGCAAATCACCACCTTGCAGATTTCATGTCTACAAACACCAACCAGAGACGAATTAACAGCCTACAGATGTGTATCAATCTATCTATGCAAAATGCACACAGATCCATGTTCATCAACTCACAGGCAGGTCAATTAACTCATCAACTGACATTTTCTGTGTATACTAGGAATTGCCTCACCTTGCCGCCGCTGGATGTGCTTGCTGCAGCAGATCGGCGGAGGTAGTCGGCGGTGAAGAATAGCTGGCGGGGACGGAGTAGCAGTTGGTCGAAACGTCGGACAAGGTCACGGGAGACGGCGGCGGACGAGAAAGGGCGAGGCGGCGGCGCCTCCAAGTGCTTCTGTCGCCGGCGGCCGACGGGTAACCGTGGTGCGCCCCGTCGATTCCGGGTCGGCGCGAGCTAGATGATGTCGGGAACAGAACGGGGGGGGGGGGGGTAGTTCTTGGACGTCAGCGGCGAGAAACGGTGGCGATGGCGGCGGGGAACGGCGGCAGCGTCCGCGACGGTGAAACCCTAAACCTAGCCAGCCATTGTCAGGGGGAGAATGGGATGGGGGTGCATCGGACTCTACGGTGTCAATCAGCTGGGAAATGCGAGCGTTGGCACGACTTACGCTGTTACGCATCTCCAATGGGCCGATTTGGGACAAGGAAAATTGTCTCTTTTGTTCCGTTTGATCGGCCCGGCGCATAGAAAATCGTGAGACTTTTTTTTTTCAAAATTCACCCATCTATTAATAATTATCAACAACAGTACAAGAGTCTTAAAAGTAATAAAAATTACAAATAGGTCAATGGACCATCTAGGAATGTCTACAAACACTAGCACGAGCCGAACGCGCGCCGCCGTCCTCGCCCCTCCATCACCGGAGCCGAGCAAAGCTTGTTGTAATAGACAGACGGGAAGTCATCCTATCCTCGCTTCGATGGTGCGTCTAGCATCGACGGAGGGCGTGTGGATTCGTGTGTCCGACAGATCTCTTGGGATCTGATCATTTTTTCGTTGGTGTGTTTTGAGCCCAAATCGCCAGACTTGTTTTCATAATATTTCATTGCAAACAAACTTATAATTTACATATGAAAATAAAATTAAAACATCCTAAAGAATTATAAACTCTAGCTACGGGCAATGAAAGTCGCCCATGGAAGATAATCGTTGTCATGCCTCGAGATCACACTCTAGGAAGGCGATCCAGAAGTCAGTGCAATGGTAGGCGGGTGTTAAGAATGGTGCCCTAGAGCGCCACTTTTTTCCTTGTGTCTGTAAACCAGTAATCCGTCTTAGATTTGTTTACACATGTCACTGCAACTGTTGCAGTTGTGAGACCATGTACTAACACTCAGCTCTAGCCAGTTTGTCCTTAGTCCACTGAGGCTGGGTTGGACACCCGTAGCCGAGACTAATTTGAGAAGCACGTGGCGTGGGCGTCCCTTGAGGCGTGGTGAGGGCCACCTCCTGTGAAGCACGTGGCCTCGTGAGGGAGTCTCTCCAAGGTGTTGTGACTGTCCCGTTGCCAGGGCCCAGCAGAAGATGGGCTGTGGTACCCTAGTTGCCACTGGCCCGACACCGGCCGACGTGAGAAACCACTGTATCCCCTCCATCGACAAGAGGTACCCCTCGATGACGAGGTCATTGACCTCTGTGCTTTTGAGCTTGCACACATCCACATGCCCTTGAAGGAATTTGCATATGCATCATCTTCTTCTATTGGGTCTTGCACCTATACTTATTGGTCAACGTCGATGGGCTCCTTGATAGTAGTGGCTGGTAGTGGTGGGAGTGCCTCTTCCGGTGGCGGCACAAGCACCTGGGTAGGTTCGATTGGAGCATCAGAGTGACGCCGCCTTCAAAGGGTTGTTGATGCTAGCCATTGTAAGGGAGGAATATGAAGTGGGGATTTGGGACTTAGGGTTTTTGCCTGGAAGCACGAAACGATGATGGTCACAAGGAGGAAGATGAAGTAGGAGAGAAGGTAGGTGAATGAAAATATTAACCGCGGTGGTAATTTATAAAGACCATCATCAAAAAATTTGCATGTGAGAATCCAATGGAGTAAGTGTGAGCAACTTTTTGAAGAATGTGCATGGCAATTTCGCCACGTCTCTGCGTCTGCCGCCAATGCTTCGGATTTCTCGCGTGGGAAAATGGCAATGATGATTTTCCTTGGTATCTATGAGTTTTGTTGTAACACTAGGCTGAGCCCTACGCCATCCTCCTGACAAATGCAGATGACAGGTCACATCTAAAGATTCTTTAAGATAGACAGACAATATCCGACTACGAGGAAGTGATTGAAAACTCAACATTTCTTTGTCTTCCAAATTAAATACGAAGAGAAAGAAGATTGCAGTGCTTTTTGAGAGGACTTCAAGATGCTACTTGTCAAGATTGCCAATATCGCTCGGACGGAGCATTCATGGACTAACAACAAGACGGCGTAGATCTTAAAGTTCTTCAGGGGCTACTATTGGGATATGCATAATGAGTATCACCATAGCATAGCCTTATTCTGGCTATCCCAGGTAGTCGACAAAAGGTAGCATGGCCTATGGCCCGCTGGGCGACCTAGTTAGCAGGAACTAGAAGAGAGGCCCATGCCGGATAAAGATGAAGGCTACAATATCGACAGAGACGAAGCTTGAGCCTTGGAGTCCAAGACATAAAGACTAGTTAGTATTAGTGTAGGACTCTATAACCTGTTCGGTATGGAATTTACCATGTAACCCTAGGATCTGGCGTCTGTATAAAATAGACCTATGGGAGCCTTTAGGCCACAAGTTCTTATAACTCAACCACACATAGCAAACCACATAATCTTTATAACGTGTATTGCCATTATAGTGATTTATGGCATGAGTAAGATTCTATCACCGTTGTGGGAGATGAACATGTGTAAGTTGTATTACCCCGTACCCGCTAACTCGTTTCCTTACTCTACGTCTCTCTAAAGACGTTGTGAGGATCCCCCTATGGCTCACTCGTCGACAATACCATGACATCTCCACTATCCTATGACCCACTTCTCTCCGTTCTAGGGTGCGCCCCATGGACCAAAAGCTCACGTCGCTGCCTATTGTGTGCCACGCGGCGGTAACTTTAGGCCTTCTTACGGCCCACCCATGCAGTCAGCCTACACACCTCCAAAGACTCCATCTACGGGTGCTCCTAGAAACAAGCCCAACAATGGGCGTGACAAGACAGTGTGTCAACTCTACGGTATACCGCGTCAGGCATCTTCAAAGTGCTATGAGCAGTTTTTTCGTGATTTCCTTTGAGTTGGCAATGATGGGAGTAACACAGAGCTACAATTTTCCATTGCGGCAAACACCATCTCTCACGATGCTCATGAAGGACAACACCCAACCGTAGACCGGCGTGGTATGCATACTCAGGTGCCACTCATCACGTCACTAATGAGCTAGAGAAGCTCACCTCCAGGGATCCCTACCATGGCACCGAGCAAGTCCACATGGTGAATGGAGCAGGCATGCATCATGCTATATTTCCTACTCCATCCTCTAGACAACTAAAATTAAATCATGTCCTTCATATCCCTAATGCTCGTCATAATCTTTTGTCTATGAGTAAACTTTTGCATGACCATAACATATTTATTGAGCAAAGTGAGCCTAGTTCATTTGGCTAGGGAAGTGGATGTATAACCTATCCACCTAGGTTAAAGTCCTCATGAACATAGATTTGGGTTTTTATATTTAAAAAACTTGCTATAGGAGTTTCCCCTACAACATTCCTTAAAAATGTATTTATCGAGCTTCATCCTCATGATTTTTTGGTAAAATATCGGTACATGAGGGAACCCATTTTTAGAGGTTGTTGCGATGGTGGTCTTTACAAGATTAAAACTCCTGTCATCAAGCAAGCACTCAACAGTGTCAAGGTATCACGTGATATGTGATATAGTCGTCTAGGTCCTCCAGCTTTGCAAGTCATCCATAATGTTTTTCATAGTCATGATTTACAATCCACCATAGAGTCAAATAAAATTAAAAGAGTTTGTGATGCTTGTCAACAAAGGAAGAGCCATCGGTTGCCCTTTTCCTTTTCTACTCGTTTAACAAAATCTCCATCGGAGATTATTTATTCTGATGTGTGGGGCTCTTTCCAAACTTATGTCAGTGGACATCGTTTTTATGTGAGTTTTGTTGATGGTTATAGTCGTTTCACTTGTATCTATTTATTTAAGCATAAATCTAATGTCGGTGATGTGTTCTTCGGTTTCAAAACCATGTTGAACGCTTTCTTAATTGCAAGGTTATTCATGTCCAAACTGATTGGGGTGGAGAGTATGTAAAACTTCATCCCTTTTTTCACAACCTAGACATATCTCACATCGATTTTCATGCCCACATACTCACCAATAAAATGGCATAGCTAAATGAAAACACTATCACATTATTGAAATCCGTCTTACTTTGTTTGCACATGCTTCCGTCCCACTACACTACTGGAATGATGCTTTCTCTATGGTCTGTTTTTTGATGAATCCGACTCCTAGTTGCACTATTGAGATGAAAACTTTTCTGGAACTACTTCTTAATGAAAAATCCTCCGAAGCAACTGCTTTGAGGACTTATAAGTCGGAGAAGTCGAGAAAAGACTCTAACTGACCGTTCCAGTCCATGAATGTACGTACTCCATGAGTATTGGCCACTGATAAGATAAACAATCTTATCTGGCGTGCTAACAAACTTTAAAATGAAACTTCCTTTGACTAAGGATTCTTCCAAGAAGGCAAACGAACCACCACGCATCGCATACATGTATGTAAATCGCACTCTACATTAACAACCTCTCCCATATAGTTATAATATATGTACCAACAACAGACGTGCTTGGTAGCAAGCTAGGGTTAGGAGGAGGGGATCGACTTATATATCTCAGCCATGGTCGGCAGAGGCGGAGGTGGGTGATACGTTGGAAACGTATCTATAATTTTTTATGTTCCATATTTATTTAGTATCTACTTTGCTTTACTTGTCCATACTTTGAGGTGCTTTTTATATATGTTCTGGTACTAACCTATTAACAAGTTGCAACAGTGTCGGATGCCTGTTTTCTGCTGTTTTTGGTTTTAGAAAAGTTAGTAAAGAAATATTCTCGGAATTGGACGGGACAAACGTCAAAGTCAATTATTTTCCATGGGGAACAAGAAGTCCAGGGGAGAGTCGGAGGGGACAGACCCACCCCAGGCACGGGGCCAGGTGGGCCCGCGCCTGGCTAGGGTTTGGTGGCCCTGGCCACCTCCCGGTCTCGCTCCTTCGCCTATAAGAAGCCCCCGATGCAGAAACTCTGAGTACCCAATCAGAAATCCACGAAACCGTCTGTAACCGCCGCCACCATCGTCCCTAGATCGGGGGGTCTGAAGTTCTTCCCGACACCCTGCCGGAGGGGAGATCATCCCGGAGGCCTTCTCTCCGGTATGATTCGTGAGTAGTTCCACGTTGGACTATGGGTAGCTAGATGGTTGTATCTCCTCCTTTGTGCTTTCATGTATAGATCTTGTGAGCTCCGTTCATGATCAAGATCTAATATATTTGTGATCATGCATGTTGTGTTTGCGGGGATCCGATGGATATTGAGATTATTATGTTGGTTTGATTAATGGTTTTATCTTTATGATTCTATCATGTTTGTGTTGTTTGTGATCTTGGATGCTCTCCGTTGCTAGTGGTTATCTTGGTCAAGTAGTTGCTAGTAACAGAAATCTCTTCGGTTGGGGGTATTTATGCTCGATAGTGGGTTCATGCCTCTAGTTTCCAAGGGAAGTGACAGAAATCTCTTCGGTTGTAGATGTGTTGTTGCTACTAGGGAGAAAACAACGGTCTCTTGTTCATGGAACATGTGGACTGTTTACCTTACACACTTTGCTTAAAGCAGTTGTCTGTTGCTTAGAACTTAATACTGGAGGGGGTTCGGATGATAACCTGAAAGTGGACTTCTAGTCATAGATGCAGTTGGATGACGGTCTATGTATATTGTTGTATTGCCCAATCAACTTCAAAGGATCTTTCTGGCTAGTAATTGCATTGTTATGCCTTGCTCAGTTCCTGTCAATTGCCTCGCTGTAATTTGTTTACCCTTCATGCCATGTTGTTTATCTAAGAAGAACACCTCTAGTGAACTATGGACCCCGGTCCAATCTTTACCATTGATACATCTTCCACTGTTACCTGTTTACTTGCTGCAAACCATTACCTTTCACACCATACGTTTAATCCTTTGTTACAACAAACCGGTGAGCTTGACAACCTCGCTGATTCGTTGGGGCAAGTCTTGAGTTTGTGTTGTGCAGGTCGCCGCGTTGCTCGCAACACCTGTGTGACGTCTTCTTCCTCCTTCTGGTTTGATAACCTCGATGTCAACTGAGGGAATACTTGTTGCTTGCTGCTTCACACCTTGCTCTTGGGGTTTCCAACGAAGTGCTCCACGTCAGCACCAGCCATCAAGTTTTCTAGCGCCATTGCCGGGCAGGCTAAGGACGTCTTCACTAGGGGAGTCCTCCACTTCCTTTCTCTTTACTTTGTTTTTAGTTTGCTTAGTTTATCTTGCTTGGTTTTGTTTGCCTCTTTTCAAAAAACACAAAAAAATGAGTTCCTGCTCTAGTTGCTGGTCTGTCTTTGCCTTGCTTTGCCATGCTTTCTATCAATGGATGGTTTCTTTGAAACTAGTTATTATTGGCAAGGTGGGTTCACGGAAGAACAAAAGTATTATTATAAGGAACACCGTTTGTCACAAAAAGGGAAACACTTATGGGAACAAATTGATAAGTTGAATACTATTGCTAGAGACGTGTGCTCTACTTATAATGTTACTTATTGCTTTGATAAAGCTTATTGCTGCAGGAGGTATAAACACCTACCCTTTCAATGTGAGTATAATGATAATGTTACCATATCTTCTTATGTTAAAGGAAATTATGACTTTTATGATGTGGAACAAATTGAAGAATTTATTGCCTTCAAGGGTGCGTTTGAACTTGCTAGTTTGCTCGAAAATACTGATGATGCACCTTATGAATGTGAGGTTTATGATATACTTAAATTTTACTTTGATAATTACAAGGAAGCAAATGGCTATATTCTTGAATATTTCAATAGATGCTTCCCATAAATGGAAGAGACTAATGCCTTGCAGGAGCCTTTGGAAGAAGAAATTGTTGAAGATGCAAGCTCATTAGATGAAAAAGAGGAGGAGAGTGATGAACAAAAGGAGGAAGAATGGATCTACCCATGCCTACCTTCTAATGAGAGAAACTCTCTATCCCTTACATTATTTGATTGTCCCCTATGCTTACCAAAGGAGGATGAATGTTATGTTCCTGTGGATCCTTTTGAAATATCTACTTTGGATAAAACCTGTGGAGGTTTTAATCCCACTATTTTTGAGCTAGATAGAAATTATGTGTTTGTAGCTCATGAAAAACATGCTTTATGTGATAGCCATATTGTTGAGTTTATTCATGATGCTACTGAAAATTACTATGAGAGAGGAAAGTATGGTTGTAGAAGTTTTTATGGTACTGAAACACCTCTCTATGTGCTAAAAGTTTTCAAGTTGCTCTTGTTTCATCTTCCTATGCCTGTCACTTTGTTCTTTGTGAATTTATTTGCATACAAGATTTATATGCATAGGAAGTGGGTTATACTTAAATGTGTTTTGAATTTGCTTCTTGATGCTCTCTTTGACTTCAATTCATAATTCTTATGTGAGCATCTTCTCAAGCTTCTTGTGCCTAACTTAAAGGCGTTAAAGAAAAGTACTTGTTGGGAGATAACCCAAGAGTTTACTTGAGTCTTGGAAGTTATTACTTCAGTAATGACCTCTCCTTATCCTTTTTATTTGATTTTTGTGCCAAGAATGACCTCTAATAAGAGGGAAGTAAGATTTGGGGAGTTGCTGTCCCGAAACAGATTTCTGTCATCCACCAAAAAATTCATGAGGAGGATCTGTAACTCGGATTGAGCTCACAATTTACGAATAAGTCCCCCAGTATGTTAGCTAACTTTCGTTAGATCAACACTTTTTGATTTGAGCAAAAGAAGATGTTCGAAAAAATTCGTTTCTACCTGCTGGTCTGTTTTGACAGATTTCTGCCATTATTTGCATTTGCCTCTTATTGATTTCTTTTTGAGTTCTCTTCAGGTAAATTGAGCTTTTTGAAGGAGTTACTACAGTAGCTTATGTTTTTAGTGAAAAGCCTTCTGTTCCAAAGCTTTGCCAGAGGTCTAATATCTTTTGAATAAGCTAATGTTGCTAATGAAGATTGTGTGAAGTTTTGTATGAAGGAAAATTTTTAGGTGTAGAGAGAGAATGATGTAATGAGATGAAGAATGGACAAAAGCTCAAGCTTGGGGATGCCACCATGGTGTCACCCCAAGAAATATCCAAGAGGTACAAGAGTCAAAGCTTGGGGATGCCCAAGGCATCCCATTCTTCATCAATAAAAAGCTCAGGTCTGTCTAGACACTTCGTTTTTATTGTTTCGTGCACAGTTGTGTTGTTCTTGGAGCATCTTAGTTTTAGTTTTCTTTGCTTGGGTTGTTTAGTTTGCTTGAATAAAGTAGTTTGGACCCCCATTCTTGCTGTGTTGTTTTGCAAATAAGTTTGCTTGATGTTGGAAAGGAGTACTAAGTTCTTGCTTGAAGTGCAAGAGGATCTTACGTTGACTGTGACTTAGACTTTAGCATGACATGCTAGGTATTGTTTTTAGCATTATGCTTAGTGATTATTGTTGTGGAATGTCTTGTTCCAAACAATTGGGATTGCTTAGTGTGTCTTGAAGAAATTATGCATTGTTTTAGCATGCAAAAGCATAGTATTGTGGTATTCTCCTTTGATATTTTGCTTGGGTTGACTTGGCACATGCTCATACCATGTTATGACTATGACAAGTCACCATTAGCCTCTATGATCATTTAGTCCTTGACTTGTAGTACCACTCTTTGCTTTGATTAGCTTGCTTTGTTGCATTGCATAATTATGACCATTATTGCTCTCTTAGTTGGTTGCTCCCAGTCTTTTGCTAGCTTCCACTTGTATGAGTAAGTTCTACTCATGCCTCCAACTCCCAAGAAACCAAGTTATTCCAAAGTGTCCACTATAAATTCCTATGCATGGTGTGCTACACCATTCCAAGTATATTCTTGTTTTCAACTATCTTCCAATTAAAAACTATTTTGTTATGTGAAAACTTAGTGATTAAAGCCCTCACAAACTTGATGGTACACTTTATTCTTTGCCCCTAATAAACTTGAACCATTGTGACAACTTTGTTGTATATGCTTGCACTTATAAGTTGGAATTAGCAGAACTGTGTTGTCACGGGGAACGTTTTCAACATTGCACTTGTACCTTGTTGTACTTAGTTGATATCATGTTATTTTGTCTATGGATGTCACCGGTGTGAAATAAAGAGGGAACTTGTAAGTCCATGGAGTTTGTATCCTGTGTTAGAGAAACGCCTGGGCCGCTAGCCTAAGCCATGCCTAATCATGGTGGAAACTTGCAACATCACCATAGTGACATCTATGAAGCATTCTTCTTATAAATAAAGAGACACATTGATAAAAGAAGAAAGAGAGAAAAAGGCACCATATTCCCATGGTACATAAGAAGAATTGCTGAGATGCTCATTGTCTGCTTGCCTTGTCATTTTGGTTATGGGAAAGCTCATGTACCTTGTGCAAGGGGTACCCCGTTGGTGGTTCTCAATGATATGCAAATACTTACAGTGACAAGAACTTACCTGGACCCAAAGTTGATTATACATGAGGTGTGGCCCTCGTATTCAAGGGGCATGAGATTTCCAACTTATACTTCGTCAAGCATATACTCCAGCTTTGCCACTTTAACCTTAACCACTTCAAGATTCTTATGATAGGGGCAATGAGGGCTGAAAGCTAACTAGTACTATAATTTTTGGAAGCTCTTTTGAAACTTGTAATCCCTGCTTCCTTTACAAAAAGGCCTTTCTTCCACCATTATTGAGTCTCCACCTTCTACCTTTAGGCACCATTAAGAGAGCATAATTGTCATTCTGTGTGTAGTGTTCCAAAGCTTATTAATTTATGCATATTGTGTTATTACTTGCTCTTGTGCTACTTGTTTCTAGTCACCCTTGTGAACTTTGCAAGTGTCCTATGCATTATATTGCTACTCTATGAGGGACAAGCTGATTGCCACTATGCTATGGTTTCTGCATGTGAAACAAACAAACGTTTTTCAATGCATATTATTCATGATCTTTGTTTGTAGCTTGCCATGTTGCATGCATAGTTACTATGTCCTATTGTTAGAACTCCATCTTTCATGCACATGTTTAGAGTTCTTTGATCCCAGCTTTCAATGCTTGCAAATGGTTGGATCTTTATTGTGAGGGTGCATGTCACCTCAAAAATTATTCTGTTTATCACTTACCTACTCGAGGACGAGCAGGAGTTAAGCTTGGGAATGCTGATACGTTGGAAACATATCTATAATTTTTGATGTTCCATGTTTGTTTAGTATCTACTTTGTTTTACTTGTCCACACTTTGAGGTGCTTTTTACATGTTTTCTGGTACTAACCTATTAACAAGTTGCAACAGTGCCAGATGCCCGTTTTCTGCTATTTTTGGTTTCAGAAAAGTTAGTAAAAAAATATTCTCGGAATTGGACGGGACAAACGTCAAAGTCAATTACTTTCCTGGGGAACAAGAAGTCTAGAGGAGAGACGGAGGGGACGGCCAAGGGGGCCAGACCCACCCCAGGCGTGGGGCAGGTGGGCCCGCGCCTGGCTAGGGTTTGGTGGCCCTGGACGCCTCCCGGTCTCGCCCCTTCGCCTATAAGAAGCCCCCGATGCAGAAACCCTGAGTACCCAATCCACAAAACCGTCTGTAGCCGCCAACACCATCGTCCCTAGATCGGGGGGATCTGAAGTTCTTCCCGGCACCCTGCCGGAGGGGAGATCATCCCAGAGGCCTTCTCTCCGGTATGATTCGTGAGTAGTTCCACCTTGGACTATGGGTCCATGTAGTAGCTAGATGGTTGTATCTCCTCCTTTGTGCTTTCATGTATAGATCTTGTGAGCTCCGTTCATGATCAAGATCTAATCTATTTGTAATCATGCATGTGTTTATGGGGATCCGATGGATATTGAGATTATTATGTTGGTTTGATTAATGGTTTTATCTTTATGATTCTATCATGTCTGTGTTGTTTGTGATGTTGCATGCTCTCCGTTGCTGGTGGTTATCTTGGCCAAGTAGTTGCTAGTGACTCCAAGAGGGGGTATTTATGCTCGATAGTGGGTTCATGCCTCTAGTTTCCAAGGGAAGTGACAAAAATATCTTCGGTTGTAGATGTGATGTTGCTACTAGGGAGAAAACAACGGTCTCTTGTTCATGGAACATGTGGACTATTTACCTTACACACTTTGCTTAAAGCAGTTGTCTGTTGCTTGCAACTTAATACTGGAGGGAGTTCGGATGATAACCTGAAGGTGGACTTCTAGTCATAGATGCAGTTGGATGACGGTATATGTATATTGTTGTATTGCCCAATCAACTTCATAGGATCTTTCTGGCTAGTAATTGCATTGTTACGCCTTGCTCAGTTCCTGTCAATTGCGTCGCAGTAATTTGTTTACCCTTCATGCCATGTTGTTTATCTAAGGAGAGCACCTCTAGTGAACTATGGACCCCGGTCCAATCTTTACCATTGATACATCTTCCACTGTTACATGTTTACTTGCTACAAACCATTACCTTCCACACCATATGTTTAATCCTTTGTTACAGCAAAGCTTGAAAACCTCGCTGATTCGTTGGGGCAAAGTCTTGAGTTTGTGTTGTGCAGGTCTCCGCGTTGCTCGCAACACCTGTGTGACGTTTCCTTCCTCCTTATGATTCGATAACCTCGGTCTCAACTAAGGGAAGACTTGTTGCTTACTTCTTCACACCTTGCTCTTGGGGTTTCCAACGAAGTGCTCCACGTCAGCACCAGCCATCAGCGGGGGCGGTGGGGGCCACGTCGGCGGGGTATTCATGGCACCGCCAATAGGATGGCCTTCGTGGTCGAGCAAGAAGAGGGTATATTCAACGGCAGATGTGGAATCCCCGTTCCTTGACGAATCCTACCAAACATTTCGGACATGCTCCGAGGTATATAATCTCCCGTTTGTTGAATTTAATAAATGAAAACTCATCTTGTTAATTCTTCTTCCTATCACTAGTACTTTGGCGTGGCTGCGGTCATGTTGATGTGCACCGTGCTCATGGTCTACTCTAAGTCGCCTAATTGGCATGTCTCACTCGTCATCATCATCGCCTGCTCCTACTCCAATTCCAGCAGTGGGTGTACAAATAGAAAGAGGCCTAAAAGATAACAGAAAATTACAACAAGGCCCATGATACGTTGGAAACGTATCTATAATTTTTGATGCTCCGTGCTTGTTTTGTATCTACTTTGCTTTGCTTGTCTACACTTTGAGGTGATTTTTACATGTTTTATGGTACTAACCTATTAACAAGTTGCAATAGTGCGAGATGCCTGTTTTCTGCTGCTTTTGGTTTCAGAAAAGTTAGTAAAGAAATATACTCGAAATTGGACGGGACAAACATTAAAGTCAATTACTTTCCGCGGGGAACAAGAAGTACAGAGGAGAGCCGGAGGGGCCAGCCAGGGGGGCCAGACCCACCCTAGGCGCGGGTGGCCCAGCCCCGCCCCTGGCTAGGGTTTAGGCACCCTGGACTCCTCCTCGGTCTCCCCCTTCGCCTATAAGAAACCCCCGATGCAGAAACCCTAAGCACCCGATCAAATATCCACGAAACCGTCTGTAGCCGCCGCCACCATCGTTCCTAGATCAGGGGGATCTAAAGTTCTTCTCGGCACCCTGCCGGAGGGGAGATCATCCCGGAGGCCTTCTCTCCGGTATGATGCGTGAGTAGTTCGACCTTGGACTATGGGTCCATGTAGTAGCTAGATGGTTGTATCTCCTCCTTTGTGCTTTCATGTATAGATCTTGTGAGCTCCGTTCATGATCAAGATATAATCTATTTGTAATCATGCATGTTGTGTTTGCGGGGATCCGATGGATATTGAGATTATTATGTTGGTTTGATTAATGGTTTTGTCTTTATGATTCTATCATGTCTGTGTTGTTTGTGATCTTGCATGCTCTCCGTTGCTGGTGGTTTTCTTGGCCAAGTAGTTGCTAGTGACTCCAAGAGGGGGTATTTATGCTCGATAGTGGGTTCATGCCTCTAGTTTCCAAGGGAAGTGACAAAAATATCTTCGGTTGTAGATGTGATGTTGCTACTAGGGAGAAAACAACGGTCTCTTGTTCATGGAACATGTGGACTATTTACCTTACACACTTTGCTTAAAGAAGTTGTATGTTGCTTGCAACTTAATACTGGAGGGGGTTCGGATGATAACCTAAAGGTGGACTTCTAGTCATAGATGCAGTTGGATGGCAGTCTATGTATCTTGTTGTATTGCCCAATCGAATCTCATAGGATCTTTCTGGCTAGTAATTGCATTGTTACGCCTTGCTCAGTTCCTGTCAATTGCGTCGCAGTAATTTGTTTACCCTTCATGCCATGTTGTTTATCTAAGGAGAGCACCTCTAGTGAACTATGGACCCCGGTCCAATCTTTACCATTGATACATCTTCCACTGTTACATGTTTACTTGCTACAGACCATTACCTTCCACACCATACGTTTAATCCTTTATTACAGCAAACCGGTGAGCTCGACAACCTCACTGTTCGTTGGGGCAAAGTCTTGAGTTTGTGTTGGGCAGGTCTCCGCGTTGCTTGCAACACCTGTGTGGCGTTTCCTTCCTCCTTCCGGTTCGATAACCTCGGTCTCAACTAAGGGAAAACTTTTTGCTTGCTACTTCACACCTTGCTCTTGGGGTTCCCAACAGGCTATGCGTAGACAGTCGTCAAGCTTTACTGGCGCCGTTGTCGGGGAGGCTAAGGACGTCTTCACTAGGGGAGTCCTTCACTTCCTTTCTCTTTACTTTGTTTTTAGTTTGCTTTGTTTCTTTTGCTTGGTTTTGTTTGCCTCTTTCCAAAAAACACAAAAAAAATAGTTCCTGCTCTAGCTGCTGCTGTTGTTTTTGGCTTGCCCACCTTTGCCAAAATGAACTCTGCTGAGAACACCAAGTTGTGTGACTTCACTAGCACCAACAAAAATGATTTCCTAAGCACTCCTATTGCTCCACCTGCTCCTGATGCTACATTTTATGAAATTAAGCCTGCTTTGTTGAATCTTGTGATGACAAAGCAATTTTCTGGTGTTGGTTCTGATGATACTGCTGCCCATCTCAATAGCTTTGTTGAACTTTGTGAGATGCAAAGGTATAAGGATGTAGATGGAGATATTATTAAGCTCAAGCTTTTTACTTTATCCTTGAGGGAAAAAGCTAAAGAATAGTTGCTTTCTCTGCCTAAAAATAGTATTGATTCTGGACTAAGTGCAAAGATGCTTTTATTGGAAAGTACTATCCTCCTGCTAAGATTATATCCATGAGAAGTGACATTATGAAATTTAAACAGCTTGATAGTGAACATGTTGCTCATGCTTGGGAAAGAATGAAATCTTTGGTTAAAAATTGCCTACTCATGGACTCACTGCTTGGATGATTACCCAGACTTTTCATGCAGGTTTGAACTTCTCCTCAAGAAACCTGTTGGATTCTGCTGCTGGAGGTACCTTCATGGGCCTCACTTTGGGTGCTGCAACAAGGCTCCTTGATAATATGATGGTTAACTACTCTGAATGGCATGTTGAGAGAGCTCCACATGGTAAGAAGGTAAATTCTGTTGAGCAAACTTCCTCTTTGAGTGAAAAGATTGATGTTATCATGTCTATGCTTGTTAATGGGAAAACTCTTTTAGATCCTAATAGTGTTCCCTTAGCCTCTTTGGTTGCTCAAGAAGAGCAAGTTGATGTGAACTTCATTAGAAACAACAATTTCAACAACAATTCCTATAGGAACAATTTTGGTAGCAACAACAATTATAGGCCTTATCCTTCTAATAATGGCAATTCATATGGAAGCTCTTACAATAATGCTAGAAGTGCCCCCTCTGAACTTGAAGTCATGCTCAAGGACTTTATTAGTAAACAAACCACTTTCAATAAGACTAAAGAGGAAAAGCTTTTAAATGTTGATAAAAATATATCCTCTTTGTCTGAAGCTCAAACTTCCTTGGTTAATAAAATGGCTGCTAATCCTGAAACTATGGAAAACACCTTTGCTACTGCTTATGCCATACAAGTTACTATTGATGAAAATGTTAGGTTGTTAGCTCAGCTTCATGCTAAGTGGGAAAGGGAAGCTGAAATTGATAGAAACAATAGTGTATGCACTATCACCACTAAACCACAAGTAGCCCCTATTCCTCCTCCTACTATGCCTACGACTAGTGATGCTAAGTTTGACTTTGATATTGATGGTTGCAATATTTTTGAAGTGATTATGTTCTTGCAAAAGCTTGCTAGAAGTCCTGATGCTAGTGATATGCATGTTGCTTTCACCAAACACATTACGTATGGCTCTTAAGATTAAGGAAGAGAAGCTAAAACACAAATCTTCTATTCCTAGGAAAGTAGAATATAGTTGGGAACCCATTATTAATATGCACGTGAATGACTTTGATCTCAAAGCTTCATGTGATCTTGGTTCTAACGTCTCTATTATTCCTAGGAAGATTTATGAAATGCTTGATTTGCCACCATTAGAAGATTGTTATTTGGATGTCCCACTCAATGATAATGCTAAGAAGAAACTCATGGGGAGTATTAATTATGTTCTCATTATGATTAACAATGCTTATGTCCCTGTTAATTTCTATGTTTTGGATGTTGAATACAATGCTTCTTGTCCTATTACTTTGGGAAGACCTTTTCTTAGAACAGTTGGTGCCATTATTGATATAAAAAAGGCACCATTAAATATTATTTTCCATTCAAGAAAGGTATTGAGAACTTCCCTATGAGGAGAGAGAAGTTGCTTTTTGCTCCTCCTTTGAAAGCAAGATTTGATGTTAATGCTTCTTCATTTGAAAATACTTGATTCTTCTTGCTTCATGTGCCTAACTTAAAGGCGTTAAAGAGAAGTACTTGTTGGGAGATAACCCAAAAGTTTCCTTTAGTATTGGAAGTTATTACTTCTGTAATAACCTCTCCTTATCCTTTTCGTTTGATTTTTGTGCCAAGAATGACCTGTAATGAGAGGGAAGTAAGATTTGGGGAGTTGCTATCCCGAAACAGATTTCTGTCCTCCACCATAAAAATTTGTGAGGAGGCTCTGTAACTCGTATTGAGCTGAAAATTTACTAATAAATCCTCCAGTATGTTATCTAACTTTCGTTAGTTCAACACTTTTTGATTTGAGCAACAGAAGATGTTCAAAAAAATCAGTTTCTACCTGCTGGTCTGTTTTGATAGATTTCTGCCATTATTTGCATTTACTTCTTATTGATTCCTTTTTGAGTTATATTTAGGTGAATTGAGATTTTTGAAGGAGTTACTATAGTAGGTTGTGTTTTTAGTGAAAATCCTTGTTGTTTCAAAGCTTTGCTAGAGGTTTAATATCTTTTGAATAAGATAATATTGCTAATGAAGATTGTGTGAAGGAAAAATTTCACGTGTAGAGAGAGAATGATGCAATGAGATAAAGAATGGACAAAAGCTCAAGCTTGGGTATGCCACCATGGTGTCACCCCAAGAAATATACAAGATGTACAAACATCAAAGCTTGGGGATGCCAGGGCATCCCCTTCTTCATCAATAAAAAGCTCAGGTCCGTCTAGACACTTCGTTTTTATTGTTTCATGCATAGTTGTGTTGTTCTTGGAGCATCTTAGTTTTCATTTGATTTGCTTAGTTTGTTTAGTTTTATTAAGTAGTTTGGACCCCCGTTCTCTCTGTGTTGTTTTGCAAATAAGTTTGCTTGGTGTTGGAAAGGAGTAGTAAGTTCTTGCTTGAAGTGCAAGAGGAGCTTGTATTGACTGTGACTTAGACTTTAGCATGACATGCTAGGTGTTGTTTTGACTTTATGCTTAGTGATTATTGCTGTAGCATGTATTGTTCCAAACAATTGGGATTGCTTAGTGTGCCTTGAAGAAATTATGTGTTGTTTTAGCATGCAAAAGCATAGTATTGTGGTATTCTCCTGTGATGTTTTGCTTGGGTTGACTTGGCACATGCTCACACCATGTTATGACTATGACAAGTCACCATTAGCCTCTATGATCATTTAGTCCTTGACTTGTAGTACCACGCTTTGCTTTGATTAGTATGCTTTGTTGCACTACATGTTTATGGTCATTATTGCTCTCTTAGTTGGTTGCTCCCAGTCTTTTGCTAGCTTCCACTTGTATGAGTAAGCTCTACCCATGCTTCCAACTCCCAAGAAACCAAGTTATTCCAAAATGTCCACTATAAACTCCTATGCATGGTGTGTTACACCATTACAAGTATATTCTTGTTTTCAACTATCTTCCAATTAAAAACTATTTTGTTATGTGAAAACTTAGTGATTAAAGCCCTCACGAACTTGATGGCACACTTTATTCTTTGCCCCTAATAAACTTGAACCATTGTGACAACTTTGTTGTATATGCTTGCACTTATAAGTTGGAATTAGCAGAACCATGCTGTCACGGGGAACGTTTTCAACATTGCACTTGTACTTTGTACTCAGTTGATATCATGTTCTTTTGTCTATGGATGTCACCGGTGTGAAATAAAGAGGGAACTTGTAAGTCCATGGAGTTTGTATCCTGTGTTAGAGAAACGCCTGGGCCGCTAGCCTAAGCCATGCCTAATCATGGTGGAAACTTGCAGCATCACCATAGTGACATTTATGAAGCATTCTTCTTAAAAAAATAGACACATTGAGAAAAGAGGAAAGAGAGAAAAAACACCATATTCCCATGGTATATAAGAAGATTGTTGAGATGTTCATTGTCTGCTTGCCTTGTCATTTTGGTTATGGGAAATATCCTATACCATGTGCAAGGGGTACCTCGTTGGCGGTTCTCAATGATATGCAAATACTTACAGTGACAAGAACTTACCTTAACCCAAAGTTGAGTATGCATGAGGTGTGGCCCTCGTATTCAAGGAACATAAGATTGCCAACTTATACTTTTTCAAGCATATACTCCAGCTTTGTCACTTTAACCATAACTACTTCAAGATGCTTATGATAGGGGCAATGAGGTCTGAAAGCTAACAAGTACCATAATTTGTGGAAGATCTTTTTGAAACTTGAAATCCCTACTTCCTTTACAAAAAGGCCTTTCTTCCACCACTATTGAGTCTCCACCTTCTACCTTTAGGCACCATTAAGAGAGCATAGTTGTCATTCTGTGTGCAGTGTTCCAAAGCTTATTAATTGAGGCATATTGTGATATTACTTGTTCTTGTGCTACTTGTTTCTAGTCACCCTTGTGAACTTTGTAGGTGTCCTATGCATCTATTTGCTACTCTATGAGGGACAAGCTGATTGCCACTATCCTATGTTTTCTGTATGTGAAACAAACAAACAAACGTTTTTCAATGCATGTTATTCATGATCTTTGTTTATAGCTTGTCATGTTGCATGCATAGTTACTATGTCCTATTATTAGAGCTCCATGTTTCATGCACATGTTTAGAGTTCTTTGATCCCAACTTTCAATGCTTGCAAATGGTTAGATCTTTATTGTGAGGGTGCATGTCACCTCAAAAATTATTCTTTTATCACTTACCTACTCGAGGACGAGCAGGAGTTAAGCTTGGGGATGTTGATACGTTGGAAACGTATCTATAATTTTTGATGCTCCATGATTGTTTTGTATCTACTTTGCTTTGCTTGTCTATACTTTGAGGTGTTTTTTACATGTTTTCTGGTACTAACCTATTAACAAGTTGCAACCGTGCCAGATGCCTGTTTTCTGTTGTTTTTGGTTTCAGAAAAGTTAGTAAAAAAATATTCTCGGAATTGGACGGGACAAACGCCAAAGTCAATTACTTTCCGTGGGAAAAAAGAAGTCCAGAGGAGAGCCAGAGGGGCCAGCCAGGGGGGCCAGACCCACCCCAGGCGTGGGTGGGCCCAGCCCCGCTCCTGGCTAGGTTTGGGCGCCCTGGCCGCCGCCTCGGTCTCCCCCTTCGCATATAAGAAGCCCCCGATGCAGGAACCCTAAGCACCCAATCAAATATCCACGAAACTGTCTGTAGCCGCCGCCACCGTCATCCCTAGATCGGGAGGGGGGGTCTGAAGTTCTTCCTGGCACCCTGCTAGAGGGGAGATCATCCCGGAGGCCTTCTCTCCGGTATGATGAGTGAGTAGTTCCACCTTGGACTATGGGTCCATGTAGTAGCTAGATGGTTGTATCTCCTCCTTTGTGCTTTCATGTATAGATCTTGTGAGCTCCGTTTATGATCAAGATCTAATCTATTTGTAATCATGCATGTTGTGTTTGCGGGGATCTGATGGATATTGAGATTATTATGTTGGTTTGATTAATGGTTTTGTCTTTATGGTTCTATCATGTCTGTGTTGTTTGTGATCTTGCATGCTCTCCGTTGTTAGTAGCTATCTTGGCCAAGTAGTTGCTAGTGACTCCAAGAGGGGGTATTTATGCTCGATAGTGGGTTCATGCCTCTAGTTTCCAAGGGAAGTGACAATAATCTCTTCGGTTGTAGATGTGCTGTTGCTACTAGGAAGAAAACAATGGTCTCTTGTTCATGGACCATGTGGACTGTTTACCTTACACATTTTGCTTAAAGCAGTTGTCTGTTGCTTGCAACTTAATACTGGAGGGGGATCGGATGATAACCTGAAGGTGGACTTCTAGTCATAGATACAGTTGGATGGCGGTCTATGTATCTTGTTGTATTGCCCAATTGAATCTCATAGGATCTTTCTGAATAGTAATTGCATTGTTATGCCTTGCTCAGTTCCTGTCAATTGCCCTGCTGTAATTTGTTCACCCTTCATGCCATGTTGTTTATCTAAGGAGATCACCTCTAGTGAACTATGGACCCCGGTCCAATATTTACCATTGATACATCTTCCACTGTTACTTGTTTACTTGCTGCAAACCATTACCTTCCACACCATATGTTTAATCCTTTGTTACAACAAACCGGTGAGCTTGACAACCTCACTGTTTGTTGGGGAAAAGTATTGAGTTTGTGTTGTGTAGGTCTCTGCGTTGCTTGCAACACCTGTGTGATGTTTCCTTCCTCCTTCTGGTTCGATAACCTCGGTCTCAACTGAGGGAAAACTTGCTGCTTCACACCTTGCTCTTGGGGTTCCCAACAGGCTGTGCGTAGACCGTCGTCAGCCCACACTTTTACAGAGCACACCCTAGCAAAGATTGTGAAAAACCAATCAAGTCCTTGGCATCCGCCGACGAAGAACAACATCACAGCAGCGCCGTCCCAGCACCAACCGGGGACACAACCACTTGGTTGCGCGGGGGGCATGAAGGCCGCAACGATGCTGGCAGAGATCCTCTCGCTGAGGAAGAAGACGCTCGCGCAACAGGCATCAACGAGCATGGCATGGCTACCCATATGGCCAAGAGTAGCAGCGGCGAAGCTTCGCCGATGCTTGGGAAATGCCGCAGGGGGCATGAGCTCCAGATGCACCCCAAAGCTCCAGACTTGAACAGCAACCCATATCATACCCTTCTCCACTCCCTCGCTTCCATAGTGGGCCGAGAGTTGAAGAACAGAGGAAGAGCCGCCCTCAAGACGGCAGCCGCGCGTGGAAATAGGAGAGCTGGTAGCCCACCTCCGCAGGTCCTTCTTGTTCCCCTCACAGCCAGCCGGAAGAAGAATATCAACAACATGAGGTGCAGGTGACGACCGCCTGGTGGCGCGCGCAAACGCTAGAACGGAAGAACTCCCAGCGCTCCAACAACTACAGTACAACTTGTTCCCCACCTTCCATCCCCTGCCGCCACCGTCGGCCAAAGAAAGATGAAGGAGCAAGGAGACTGCACGATAGAGGGAGCGGCAAACAACAACTTTATTTAGGGATGCAACAACCGTCATCGCCGTCCTCAGCTCCGGCCGGAGGAGCTCAAGAACCGCAAACAAGAGCCCTACTCTCCGGATCTGGCTGCAGCAGATTGGAGCACTCGCATCTACGGCCAGAAGGGCCACTACCGACATAAAGTCACTAACCCTAATCATATCTACTCCGGCGCCACCTCCCCTCCATCTCCAGCCGGCTAATCCGGCGGAGAGGCCTTGGAAGGGGCCGGGTCTATGGCGTGGTGCGTTCAAAAGCAGGTGAGGGAGAGAGGACACAAGGTTGGAACGGGATGGTACATCCCCGATATGGGTAGCACCTTAGTAACGGACGCACATTGTGAGGACAGAAATCAGTCATACATCTTTGGTACTCTCTTCGACCCATATTAGTCGACTTTAATTTGAATGTATGTAAACAAGTTTTTGTGACAGATACATCCAAATTGAAGTCAACTAATATGGGTCGGAGGGAGTAAAATATTTTGTTTGCATGTCTCCAGCAAAAAGAAGAGAAAAACAACAATTCTTTTGTGTCATGATTGACGGGCGATTTCACGATCTGCCTTGCCATTCAGTACATTTGTCAAAATCGCAGTTAAAAATAGCAGAATGAAATGGAGATGCGGGGTATCGATCCCCGTGCCTCTCGCATGCTAAGCGAGCGCTCTACCATCTGAGCTACATCCCCACGCGATCAACATTCCAAAATGTCCTTATAAACAATCGTTTAAGAGAACAATCTCCTAGTCAGCCTTTTTCGTTAACAAGGGAAGGACCCCGAAGGGTCTCTACTCAACGTCCTGTTCTCGTTAACTGGAACAGGAACCGGAATTAGAGATTAATCTAGGCAAGTACAGATCAATCACGTACAATAGCCCTATAAATCGAGAGGCAAGGATGATCTATATGCAGGTGAGCCAGTACTAGCCCACTCTATACCCGGCGGCTATCGACATCGACCACCATGAAGACGACCTCTCACATGACTGCGGCGGCAGCATCTTCGAGGTTGCTGATCAAGACTGCCAGAAACATGCCAAACGGTGTGACGATGGTCTCATCTCATAGAAATAACTACTGATTCGGTTCGAATAAGTGTCTCAACTTTGTTTATATACGTAGAGCGCTCATATAAATATGAATCTAGAAAAAAAATACATATGAATCTAGAAAAAATTGAGACACTTACTTTATAACGGAGGTAGTAGTATTTACAAGCCAACTGATCAATAATGAGGCCCGTGATGATGATCTTGTAAGTTATGATACAACAACACAAACGACAGACAAAGAGAACTGATATCGAAATTGCACACCAGTCTAGCAAACTAGTGGTAGTTTGTTTAGAGCCAAAACGCAAGTGGCCACAAGAAAGTAAGTCATTAATTTCCTTGTTATTAGTAACTTTGTAGTACCGAACCCACCAGCTGTCGCCAGTCGTGAGGTCTCCGTTCTCGTCGAGCTTCAGAGAGAACTTTGTCAACCGAAACATGTGGACTCCACGTGGCGGCGGATCCACGACCATGTTCTCATCTTGTCCTGTGTTGTCATCTTTGTTGACTATCAGCTTAACACACTCCACAAGGAGGAATCTATTGTGGTTTCCACCGCCCATGTAGATGAGTTTAGAACCCCGGTGCTTCTCACTCGGGTCCTCGGTGAAGAGATATTCCTTGCCGTACTTCACTTCTGGGCGGCGGTGCTCGGAGGTCGCCACAGAAGACAGATTGCATGAGCATATGCGTCCATGTTTCTCTCGGTATAGGGTCATCCCAACCCAGGTGTCAAGATCTGGGATGAAGCAACCGCAACCGTCGAAAGGCATTATCCAATCACCAAGGCATTCCCACTTGAATTCTTCGATGTGAAAGAGGTAAGTCATGGTATTGACATCGAGGCTGACCAAGATGGTCTTCTTGTCGAGTAGAACGGCGTGGGAGATGACATCCAGGGAGTCGAACGGCGCGGTCGGGAGCTTGCGCCACGACAACAGGCTGCCATCGCTAGGGCTGACCACCAGCGGAAGCAGGTCAAGTAGCTCCATGGAAAAGCACCCGAGCATGAAGAGCTTATGGCCAATGGGAAAGTAGACGGGCCTGAGCTGGCGAGTGTGGCGAGGGATGAAGTTGAGGCTCCTCTCTTGGACGTCGAAGCAAAAATTGCCCCTGTCATTGATGTTACGCTTTTCCTTGGGTTGCATGGCTAGGATCTTGGATCCAAGGGCGTCAGAGAAGCAAACGGGCATCTCGGATCGTCCCTGTCTAAAGCGGATGGAGGCAGGTGGCAGGGAGGCGGCGACATCCCGCGCTTCGCACCCTCCTGGAATCCATTGATCGAGGTCCAAATCAACCTTCCGGATGCTGAATCCCAACTCGCAGTCGTCCAAGATTATATAAAGGTGCTTCTTCGACATCACGGTTCCTCCTACTCGACGGGTTTGAATCCCTACAAATCAAAGGCCGAGTCCAATGTTAATTTGGAAGATCTGTCAGAAAAAAAAGAATCAATAACAACAAATCAAAGGTCCAGATCAGTAGGAACCGACATCACGGTTCCTACTGCAACTTGAATTGACAAACCATCTCTACTATATAATTTGTCTAGGGTGGTTTTCGTCTAGACTCTTTTTTCGTCCGTCGCTTTCCGTCCTAAACGTGCGTCCGGATCCGAAAAGAAAACAAGGTATAGTAGCTTTATACATATATCTATATTGCCTTGGTTTTTGGCCTCGGCCGCCGGAGAAATCCCCAGCGTGGATCCTTTGCTCCTGGCCTCTGACACCAAGAAGATCCCGCAGCGCGCCTTGGCCGATCTGGGTGAGCGACCGAGCTCTGCCGTCGGTGGGGAACTTGCGGACGGACCACCGAGTTGTCCCTGGGCTGCTCCTCTCCCGCCGGTGAGAGACCGCCCCTCCGCACCTGCTCCTCTACCGCCGGTGAGAGACCACCCCTCCGCCCCTGCTCCTCTACCGCTGGTGCTCCTCGCTCATTCCCTCGGGATACCTCGGCACATAGGGATGCTCCTCTAACGCCGGTTAGAGACATGCCCTCCGCGCCATCTGAAGCAAACATCGGCCTGAGGCAGAGAGGATGCCGGCTATGCTGGTGATTCACGATATCTCGCGTCGATCCCGGGTGTGGGGACGAAGCTAACAGCGAGGCGGAGTTCCTGGGCATCTTGGCCTCGCCCAGGGAGGCATGCTTCGTCTGCGCGGCACGTCGATAGTGCAGCGGCGAGTTCGGGCGCAATTTCTGATTTCTTCTCCTAAGCAAGGTATCAGAAATTAGTAAGCAATCAGCAATTGTCATAGTTTCAGGCGAAGTAGCAGGTAGAGCTGGCGACGGGGACTTGCAGGAGACGGACGAGAGCAGACCCCCACCATGGTTGCTGGCTGCGGTAGCGACGTGCGCAGGGTGGCGGCAGACGGTGGGATCGAGGCGGAGAAGAACTAGGCCAGAGACGACGAGGGCTTCTTGGCAGCGGCACCATGGCTAGGCAGGCAGCAGTGGAGGCGTCCGAGACGTGCGCAGGGTGTGCGGGACTCGCGTGTATGCGTGCAGTCTGTCGTGTGTATGCCACCGTAAAGTCAAAACTGAAAACCGACGGGTTCTTTCCTCTCTCGCTCCGCTCGCTCCACCGACTCCACCTCGCCATGGCTGCCGGCCCCCTTCCATGGAGAATTGGAGATCTCGTATTGCAAGTTAATATAGTTCCTAGGAATTATGACGAACTCATCCTTGTTCTGCTGAAAAAAGTCTCCGATCGACCGCGCGATGGGAAGGAAGCGCAAACCAGCTGGTGCTTCCGTGGCCGCGCCGCTCACCGGCCGCAAGCGCCTCCGGCCGGAGCATGTAAGGAGCGGCGATTGGGCGTCTCTCCCACCGACATGGTCAACCTCATCGTTGACTGCCTCCTCGACGACGGTGATGTTGCCGACTTCGTCTGCTTCCGCGCCGTCTGTTCCCCCTGGCGCGCCTGCATTTTAGTGAACGCGACCCCAGCCTGCTTGGTTGGGTGGCACTGTGCGGCGGAGATTCAATCCGGCCGGACGACGCCAGCGAGATTGACCTTTTCCACACGCGCACAGCTCGACATCTCCGCGTCCACATCCCTGATCTCAGAGACCGTCAGATAATCGGCTTCACAAGGCCACAACAGAGATACGCGTGCTCAATCCCTTGACTCGTGCCGCCGTCGACTTCCCTTTGCTCGTGTTCGTGTACCGAAATGACATCAAGTCGATGCGCTCTTCCCTCGCTATGTACGCCGCGGTATGCAGCGCGCCCTCCTCCTCCTCCTCCATCGCCATACACGGATTCGGTGCTCGCTGCAGAAGCCGGCTCGGACCAGTGGGAGATCCTAGAGCGGAAGTTTCCCATCTCGAACACCTTGATCTTCCAAGGGAGGCTCTACGCCGCCACCACCCATGGCTGGCTCGTTGGAGATCGTTCAGTTGTACCCTCCTGCTCCCAGACGACCAACGATTGATCTTGGCTGTTGCTCGGGCTCCAAATATCGCCGGCCACCCTGTGCGCTACTACATCCTCCTCGCGGAGCCCCTTGGACAGATGCTGCTCGTCGTCCGGAACTACGCCAAGAGTAGCAGCATGTATTCGCGGAGTCCCTTGGACCGCTTCTTCCAGCGTTTTTTCAGTCAGCAATCCGAGGACGTGGTACGTGCGATTAGTGCCGGTACGTTTTGTCATGTGCTGGTCACTACTTAGGTGCGTGTGTATATGTAAGGTACTATGTGTGTCAGAGCATAAATTCTTTTATAGCTTAAGCGGGGTCATGAGCGAGCGAGCTGAGGGCACTTGCGATGCATTTTGCCATTCTTATGCCTCTGCTTGTTCCTTTTATTTTCAGTAAAAAACATGTAACTATCCTTTGCTTCCATTTACAAAAAAAATAGATTATTTGCATATGAGATAATAATAATCAGCAGTTAATATAAAACACAAACAAATTTAGCTCGACAAAAAGAAAACCAAAATCATATCATGCCACTACATTCTATCATTTTATCTTACAAATTTGATTTCTATGAGTGCAAATACATACACGAGGTCTTGTTGACCCTTCTCGACAAAAGCACATATATCTTAGGTGCTCGTTTTATTATTACTTTATTAAAATAATTGGTTCATGTATATCATTTCAGTTAAATGTTAGATAGTATCAATACAATTGCATAACATGTTAGATAGTATACTAAGTAATTTGTTAACCCGTAGCAACGTACGGGCATTATACTAGTCACATCTAAATTTGAGTCGGGGCAATAATAAAAAATTTAAAGGAGCGATAGCATGTACAAACCTGAAGTCTAAGATGGACCCGTACGTGGAGGAAGGCAGAGAAAGAGGTGACGGAAAACGATCTGATTGCTGCCTTATATATGTTGGGTCCAGCCAGCGAGTGTGGACTCCGTTTGCTTCTCGGCTTGCACGCGCGTGTGTGTTGTTGACGGAAAACAATCCCAATCCATGCATGTGGCTGTTTAGATTTCATCATGTGCAATTTGTAGATCCGTGTCCTTGCCCTTGTCCAATTCCTATACGTTCTCCATGATGAGGTGTGCTTCGGGGTCCTTCCTCTCCCTCTCTCTCAAGCTTAAGTTTACGTAGTCTAATTTTTGACACGTCAAAATCCATATTCAGCTATGTATATCTCCGGATAGGTGTATTTGGTCGAGTTGGTTATACTCCATGTTCTCACCGGCTGATCCCACCTACCGTTATCGCGATCTATGTCTTTGAATAGCACGTTTTAAAATTTTGTTATTGTTTTTATATAACTTTCGATTTTTGTCCCCGGCAAGCATGTGAGTATACGCGTACATTGAGTATACATTTAAGAGGACCATACATACTTCGGATTGATTCATATGGTCTTTAAAACGAGTCGGTATCAAAGTTTTTTTTACACCGAAGCAAAAGTGCTCCACGACTCGTACACCGCCGATACGTTTTCTACAGTTCAATCAAATAGAACATGAATCGGAATCCCATCAAATAGAACATGAATCGGAATCCCAGAGTAATCGGAGAAGCCCTGTAGAAAACGAGCAAGGTGGGTCGATCGTCGGGACAACAAATTAACAACATCCTGTATCGACCACTAAAGGCCGATTCTACACACGGCGGGTGGCAATCCATGTCGACCAGCACCAAGACAATCTCTCCTCCGATGGCATCGTCTTCGTTCTCGACGTCGATCAGCAGCAGCGCAAGTTCAGCCGAAGAGGTCAAGCCTGACGATGACTCCCCCATCCTCGACAGATGGGACAGGGTACGTACATACACTACAGGCCTGATCTATACATATGCAAGTTCATATCAAAATTACTAGTTGTTTCTTGTCCTAGAATTACTTATTAATTTTACTGTTGTTGTTGTTATGCAAATGACAGCGCTTGGTCGGCGCTTTCACGGTCTGCGTGGTCGTTGAGGTGGTGGCGGTGGCTCTATTTTGCTGGTCGTTCTGGGTCAAGAATTTCGGCGTGTCTACCAATCTGCTGGCCTACGTCGCCTTTGGCGGCATGAGTGATGCCTTACTCCTGTTCTGCGTCATGCTTTGTAAGGGTAAACTGCGACAAGTGCAACAAAAGGAGCCGGCGCCGGCGTCGGATCTAGTTTAAAAATCATGGTTTTGCTTTTATTTTTCTACTAGGAAAAAAAATGAGAAATAGCTATTATTACTTGTGAATAATCAAATTTCAGAACCGTTCTACTATTTGATTCGTGGGAATACAAAAATATATTATAAGGAGTAGTAAAAAACTTGATCTGTCGGGCGGAGCGGCCGGTGTGCCCTTCCGCCTAGATCTGAGCCCCTTGGGCTTCACCTGGGCTTGGGAGAGCCGACCCCTGCCTAGCTCAGCGCGGTTCCTGCGGGAAGGAGGAGGTTTTCTCATACTAAGGACGGCCATGGCGATGTACATGCTACAGCGCGACAACGGCGGCTTTACGGGCCTGGTTGGGCCTGGTGTGATGCCTTTGTTGTATCCGGTCGGCTACCGTCTGAAGGCGGTGGAGGTCAGTCCCTCCCGTGTTGCCTTTCGTCCTATGCGGTACCATTTTCTTCATCCTACATGCCTTGTAGCGTCGGTCACTGTGAGATGACGATGATGGCGGAAAGACCTTGTTGGCACATGTTGGCGGGCGGCAAGTTGGGTGGAGCACTACGGATCGTCAGGGGGGGGGGGTATTTTTTTGAGGAATTCCTTGTTGGCTAGTCCGGCACCGACGCGGAGCCAAGGAGCCATATCGACTGGGGGATCCGTATAACAATAATCAGCCTCCTGCAATCCCGGCCGGCTGCGCCGACTACTATAGCAGAGTTGAGACCCAGCAGCAGCGATCGATCGATCGTCGACCACCATGAATACAGTCCCTCATCCAGCGGAAGCGGCGACGGTGGACTCCAAGTCGATCAGCGGCAGTGGCGGCAGCTCAGCGGAAGGGGTCAAGCCCGATGGCGACTCCTCCGCCGTCCTCGACACATGGGACCAGGTACGCCCCTATATATAGGCTCGCTCGATGCAGATCTGTTAGTCGTTTCTTGACCTAGAATTATCATTCCCTCGGTCTTAAAATAAATGTCTTAGGTTTTCTAAAATTTGGATGAATCTATATCTTAAATAATGTTTAGATTTATTCAAACTTTGATAAATTTGAGACATTTATTTTAAGACGAAAAGAGTATTAATTTTCCTTGATGCTTATATAGGTACGCAGGCTTGCTCGCATCATTCCCGGTCGGCATGCTCGTTACGGTGGCCCTGATGGCCCTCCTCCTTTGATGTTCCTTCTATATCAAGAATTTCGGCGTGCCTACCAACCTGATGCTGCGCGACCTGCCCCTCAGCGACGTGAGTCGGGACCGGCGTCCGCATGTTCCACTCCATGGGGGTTTGTTACAAGTGGAAGCGATGCAGAGGCAAAACAGGGTGAAATGAAACGCCACAAGCAGCATCGGATCTAGTGTAATAATCTACTAACAAACATGGATTTGGAAACTATATATAATTCGTGCAAGTAAAAAAAAGATGAAAAATTTCTTGATTTGGATAACCGAGAAGTAACTATTAAGTCGTCTGATCCACAGGCTCAGGCTACATGTAATGTAGCAGCAAATGCATGCAATTCTCTTCTGTACTAATCTTTACCTTTCTTCAAACAGTAAAATCGGCACTTATGTGGATCGCGCCCGTTTTGTGGTTTCCAGCAGGTTACCTTATGGTACTTAGGTATTAATTCTGGGAAGAGGCTGCGGTAATTCGCAAACTTTCTATTGCCTCTCATGCTTTTTTATTAGGCTAATTTATCAAGCTATATATGTACACTTTTGCTTCGGTCCCCCCCCCCCCCCCCTCCCCCTCCTTCTTTTCAAACTTTGACAAACAAAAACTCATACCAATTGTTTTCAGGACCGTACGAACCCACCTGAAGTCCATATGGTCCTCTTAGACTTATACTCCCCGTACACGAATACTCATATGCCTGCAGAAGCGAAAATCGTAAGTTATTAACAGCAACAACAACAAAAAATATGACACGCAAAGACATAGATCGCGATAATAAAAGGTGGGATCAGCCGTCCGGGACATGGAATACTCAGTTCGACCGAGTACACATATACGGAGATATACGTGGCCTCGATATGGGTTTCGACGGATCAAAGAAATAAAACTGCCCATGAAACTTAAGTTTAGGGGGGGGGGGGGGAGGGGGGACCGAAGCACACCTCATGTATGTATTATGAGAGAGAGAGAGAGTAAAACCCATCTAGGGTTCCATCCCTCTCTTCGTTGATGTCGTGCTCCGCTTCCACCCCCGGTGGCCTTGTGGTCTCCCGTTGTTTGTTTAGGATCTAGGGTTCCATCCCTCTCTTCGTTGATGTCGTGCTCCGCTTCCACCCCCGGTGGCCTTGTGGTCTCCCGTTGTTTGTTTAGGTTGTTTTTTAATGTCTTTTTTATGATGGTGAGGCAACGATACATTCTGAAGTCAGAATAAGGTACTTCCACCCTATCCTCTCTCCATTTGTGCGTCTAGGACCAGCGAAACGCATGTGGAGTCATGTGTCTAGCAGATCTCCTAGGATCCAGATGAGTTTTTGTTTTTATTGGTGCGGTTTCATGTCACTCTCTTTCGATTTTTGGTTGTCATTATCGGGGATTGTTATTGCGCCAGTCCTTTAGGCTTTAGCACGATGACTTGATGTATGTCTAATATAACAAACTCTATTACGGAAGCTTTGTATATCTTTGTGATGAGGGGTGAGGATGGCAGTACGCTTTCGGCTCGCGTTAGTGTTGGTAGTCCTCGTTAGGCGGTTCAAAACCTATTTATATTTTTATTGCTTCTATTCTAAGACTCTTCGTACTGTATTGATGATTATTATTTTTATTCACTAGGCTTGCAAGTTAGAGTGCAAAGTGTGGCTCGACCATGGTGCGTTCGAATGGTAAATAATCCGATGGCCCTTGCAATAGCCTTCATTTTCTTCTTTGCCAGGTGTGCTTATGTGTCCCCTCTCTCCCCAAACTTATGAAAGAAAAAACGCAAGAACGACGATACCAGCCCTTTCATGCATTCCAAACCGAAAGTGTATCGACTAATCATATATTGGTCTTTGTGTCTTTAGTTTTATAACTTTGGAGGAGAGGAGATACCAAAGCCAAAGTCCTCTGCCAATGTAGTACTCAGGATCCAGTCCAAGCATCCGGAGAAGTCGAGATAACGTTCCAGTCCACGCACGTACTACCTACTAAACGATCGAGTATCGATCACTGATCGGATGAAAAATCAACGTCATTTGGCGAAGGAACCACCACGCACGCGCGGCATACATCCCCACTATAGGAAACAGGATAGGCGCCGACGGCCAGGACCTGTTGGCGTAGTCACTGATTGCCGTCGGCGTAGCCGGTTTGGCCGTCGGCAACTCGGCATAGAGGATGCGGGGCCCACATCGTGTGGTTGATGGCCGTTTGCCCTGGCGGCAGCTACGTCGACGGTATTGCCGTCGGCCTAGTGGGTTTGGCTGTAGCTACGCCGACGACAACACCGTTGGCCTATCTTTTTCCAAAAAAAATGATTTTTTTTTGAAATTTTTATTTTTGTTTTAAATTGTTAATCTCACAAACATTTTTTTAACTCTAAGTATGATTAATTTTCGGCTAAATTATACTTATGGTTAAGCTTTCCAATCGGTCACCCATCCTTGTATTACTCTAGCTCCAACATGCTTAACTTTTCTGTTCCTTTCGGATGAGCTTCCAATAAGTAAATTAGATTGAAAATATTACCATATCAATCCTATTAATCCTTGGACGATGGTATCGCATGCCTTTATTTTCAAAATTTCAAACAATTATTCAAGTAAACAACAATGAATAAGTAATAATAATCTTGAATTCAAATAAAAATAAAATAAATTTATTTATTTTGCCTTTTTTCATTTAATATTGAGTAAAATAAAGCCTCAGGTTCTTCATGATGCTGGTTTGCGAGCCCGAGGGACTTTTGGAGTGCCCCAAGGCGGTGTCTGAGGCCTTCCGAGGCAACTTCCCTCGAAGACTGTTGATGGTGGCCGAGGGATGCTGCCGCAAAAGAAGATCAATGAAGGTCTTTCGCTGCACGGGTGAGCGGTTGTCCTTTCGGCGAGGCTGGGGATGTTTCGCATCCTCCCATCACCTAGAGCTCGGGGATCTTGTCTTATTCTCCTTCGATGGGTACTGTGAGTTCATGGACTGCATCTTCGATGGCTGCCAAAGGCGCGTGGAGTTCCGGTTCGTGGGAGCCACCAACCCTTAGAACGGTGATTCGCAGCGCCACTTCTTAATGTGTAGCACATCTCCCCTCCTCAGGCAAGGGGGAAAAAGATTGGTTAATACATTTGTCTTTTCCTTTTCTTTTTATTTTGGTCTATTTTGCTTGTTCTTTTTTAATTTCATAGGGTGACCTCACATGTGCGTGTCACTATCCGATGGTATTTCCCGGATAGGACTTCCCTCGCAAGGGCCCAAGAAACACTGCTTCTTCTCAGGCAGATTTGAGGTTAAAATAACCGATGCCCATGAAAACTTGATCAGGAACTTATCTTTCGATGGCCGAGATAGAAGCTTTCGACTAGTGCCCTTGCCCGAGCCATGGCTCGGAAAGGGGCTTCTCCTAGTTCGCATTCGGGGACGTGTTGACAAGCTTCAATTCTGAGTTGCTCACCATCCCTCATCTCGGTTCGCATCCAATAATAGGTTGATGAGCTCCGAGCGAGTTGCTCCCTGTCCTTCTTCCCAGTTCGCATCCGGGGATAGGTCTGGGGGCTTTGAATCTAGGTTGCATCCCCTTTGTGCCTCCCGGTTCACATCCGAGAGCAGCTAAGGATGCCGAGAAAGACACGAGACCAATATGAACGCGACTGTCCATTAACGAAACAACCCGGATGTATTCATCCGTGGGTACTGCTTCTGGATACACTGCTTGTGCTATGGGACCCAACCGGCACACAAGGCTTTTCATTACAAGGGGGACAACCCTCAAGTAGTCTGCTCACGGAGGCTGATAGCTCCAAATATGAACACTTTTTATCGATGATTTCTCCAAACATGGAAGACAACCAGAACATGCCAAGTGCCAGTAGGAGAAACAACACAGGTCACGCTCGTAGAGAGGGCGCCCTTTTCCTAGTCAAACCGAGATTTCACACTGATTGCTTTGCCGGCATGCAATTAAGAAAAAAGAGAAATTTCCATCTCCCATCCTTTTTTAGAAGAATGTCCACATCTTTCGGTGCTCACCTAGCATGGTTCTAGGCTGGGCCTGCCGGGTCATCGTTTATGTCAATCTTGTAAGAAGTTGTTTACATGTCAAGTCCTGTAATTCTCAACCAAAAAAACAAAAACAGGTCGAGTCTTGTATGTTTGGCCATTTAATGACATCTAGTTTTGAATTACTGAATCGATCTCACGCGTATGTAATGTTTCTTCTTCGCCTTCTCCTCATTTATATGCTGTTTGGTGGATATCGGATCCAAAACATAGCCTACTTGTTTCTTTCTATCGACATCAAAGCAAATAGACACAGAAACATGCAGTTATTCTGCTGTCAGGCGAGGTGGATGCAGGGACGGCGGACCTGGACGATGGTGGTGTGTCGAGGCGGCGGCCTCTAACCACTATGTTGCAGCACTAGCTACTATGAGGTATATTGTTGTGGCCTTGCATGGTTATTGGTGGCTTTCTGTTGCTGCTGGACAACGAGATCACCGACCCAACTAACTTGTCTTGGGGCAAAGCGAAAGTCGATTTGGTTGTTAAGTTGGGGCAGCGGCCCCGGGTTTGGCGCGACGTTCGATTTTTGTGGGCCAGCGACTAGGTTGTGAGGGCTGTGTGATAGATGTGTCGTGTGCGGCTTTGGTGCCAAGTGGTGTAAGTCAGGGTGGTGGCCCTGGTGTTGGAGGTGTGTTTTGTTGCGTTTGACGGCCTAGCGTTGTGTGGACGATGGAGCTCCTCCCTTGTGCGGGTTTTGGCCGAGTTTTTCTTATAAATCAGGCAGTGTACAATTCGTATGGTTGAGCGAGTTCCCATTATAAACTAGGTCAAGTCTATTATATCTAATCGAGTAGTAGATATCAACGACCTTTAGATTAGAAAAGTAATTATTTAGAGAATGTTAATATTCTAGTCTGATTATTGTTTACATTACAAATAGCCTATGCACATCTAGCAAGATTTTTGTACCAAACTAAGAGCAATCTAGATCGGCCAAATCCATAGATTAAACACTATTTTATGATTTTGGACAAGAAAAAAACGTTCATTTGTGATTTCTGCAAATCAACGCCTGTGTACCCCATATAACTAGTAAGCGGTTCATTTTAGACTTTTCTCCCAAACCTCAAAATTTGTCAGAACTGAAGTTTTAGGATTAAAATTTTCTGCCGCAGCCTGCCGTCCGCGACTTGAGGCCCTCCTCGTCGCTGCTGCTGAGAAGGTTCCTTGCCACATGTCGTCCCATTCCCGCTCGTCCCACAGCTTGTGCGGTCGCCTATTTTTCCTGGGTGCTGAATAAGGTTTATATATATATATGTGTGTGTGTGTGTGTGATCAAATGTGATATCGTGATCCTTGGCTAATTCAAACATGCTCGGAAGATGTCTTCATCATGCTCGTCAGCATCCATGTGAAATTGCAGTCCAAATGGCACCATTGCTGGTCACCTTGATTTGACAACTAGCCTTTTTTTTAAAAAAAAAAGTAGGGCCCAAGGCACGTAAAGACTAGGGGAAACAACAACATTGACTCGATGGCTCCGTTATTGACCGCAATGTAGTACATAGAATCGATGTTTTAGTCTGAAAGCAGGATCGAGGTTCTACTCCTGACGCTCAGCATCTTTAATTTTCCTCCCCCAACTGTCAAAAAGTTCCCATGCATGTAAATATGTAATGGCTTCCACACAGTAGTGAGCTGCCTGTAACCAACCACTCCTCATGTCGATCTTCATCCTCTACGCATTGCTCTTCATCATCTTTGCGCCTCTTACCGCCGCCGCTATTGAATTCAGTTTCGACCTTACAAACCCGACGACCACCTGCGCCAAAGGCCTCGTGTGTGAAGGCGGCGCGTTTCGCAACCCCATGATGGACATGACGCCTCTGACCTTCAGCACCGGACGGGTGTCCTACACCCAGGCTGTGCCGCTGTGGGACGCCGAGACCGGCGAGGTCGCCAGCTTCACCACCACCTTCTCCTTCAGTATGTATGCTGCGGATGATGACACACACGTGCTCGGTGACGGGGTCGCCTTCTTCCTGGGGCACTATCCGTCTAGCATCCCGACCAACAGCTGGGGTGGAAACCTCGGTCTCATGGATCTCAACAACAACAGGAATGTGCTGGGCGACAGCAGGATCGTGGCGGTCGAGTTCGACACTCTTGGGAACACGGACTTCCCGGACATGATGGGCAGCAACCACATGGGCATCGACATCAACTCCATCGTCTCCGTGGCCTCCACCAATATAAGCAACGATCTGGGAGCAGATGATGTGATGACGGCCAGAATCAGCTACGACAACATCACGCAGGTGTTGGCGGCCGACCTTGGAATCAGGGGCGTCACTTACCACGTCAACCAGACAGTTAACATGAGGTACAGCTTGCCTGCGGAAGTGGCGGTAGGTTTCTCCGCATCAACCGGCCTGGCAGTTGAGGTAAACAAGGTACTGTCTTGGACGTTCAGTTCCACTCTCGCCACAACAACACATAAGCGGCGGACATCTCCAACACATAAACTGCTTGCAGCAGCCATACTACCCCCTGCAGTATTTGTGTTGTGTCTGTTGCTGGGTTTTGGCCTATGGCGCTGGCGGCAGATCAAGACGGCGAGAAGAAGGACGAGACCCAGCGTTGTTGACAAAGATGCTGGCGAGGCTGATGAGGAAGAAGACGAGGAGAAAGCTGAATTTGTGAGAGGGATGGGACCCAAAAGATATGGTTACCGGCGGCTAGCTGCCGCAACAGGCAACTTTGCAGAGGGAAACAAACTCGGGCAAGGGGGGTTCGGGAGCGTCTACAAGGGTGAGCTCGCCGATCAAGATGTCCTGGTGGCGGTCAAGGTGCTATCACCGGAGTCGTCCGGCCAAGGAAGGAAGGAGTTCGAGGCCGAGGTCAAGATCATAAGCCAACTGAGGCATCGAAATCTTGTGCGGCTGCTAGGCTGGTGCGATAGCCACAGAGGACTCCTCCTTGTTTACGAGTGTGTCGCCAAAGGAGGCCTCGACAGACACATCCATGGCACCGCAGCAGCCACATGCTTAACTTGGCGCCAGAGGTACTCGTGCTGTGTGTTGGTAAACACTACTACTCCTCGAAATAAGCTTTATTTCATTCCACTATATTAATACAACAACCACACGATACAACCTCCGATCTATATTAGTTGACTCGATTTTTTCTAAATACAAATAAATGTAATACTAAAAGTTGGTTTGATGCCTGCTGGGCATATTTTTGATATTTTGTCAATAGATATTAATGTTGTGTGCATGGATTTTGTTCCATCATGGTAGGTACAATATTATTCTTGGGCTGGGATCTGCGCTACGATATCTACACGAGGAGGTTGAGCAATACGTGGTGCACGGTGACATCAAAACAAGCAACATAATGCTCGACTCTTCCTACAACGCCAAGCTAGGGGACTTCGGGCTGGCGAGGATCGTCGATCCTTTTTTATCCGGACCACGCACAACTCGCGTTGTTCTTGGGACTCCGGGTTACATCGATCCCGAGTTCGTCAGCACTCAACGGCCGTGCGTCGAGTCAGACATGTATAGCTTTGGCGTCGTCGTCCTGGAGATCATCTCTGGCCGGCGGCCAAAGACCAATGTGCGACCAGACGGCGAGGTCAACATGTTGCTGGAACAGGTCTGGGATCTGTACGGGGATAGCACCATTCTTAAGGCAGCTGATCAGAGGTTAGTGGTGGCCGATGAGACAGGCAAGCTACAGATGGAGCGCGCGCTAGTCGTCGGGCTCTGGTGTGCTCTGCCCATCAAGAGCGAGCGGCCGTCCATCGGGCAGGTCATGCATGTCCTCGCCTCTTTTGATGTGCCCTTGCCGTTGCTCTGGCCACTGATTGGCGACGACAACACGCGTACGATACCAGCAGCGCAACACGCAAGATCTCACACCATGATACACACGTAACGTATATGGATTCCTTCCGCGGTGAGGAGAAGCTAATATATATATATATATATATATATATATATATATATATATATATAAGCCGTTGTAATTTCTTTTCTTTTGGGCTTATGTAATCTGGGTTTTTGAGTTGTGTGTAATCGTCTATCGTGTCCCAAAAATTGATATGTGTGCCTTAGATAATGAGTGAACATATCATATGTATGACAATTTGCTTTCTCTCGAATCAGTCTTTTTCGCCCCGCTTTATAAATAAAGCAACATCCGTCCGAACGGTCCACCACACAAGACGGCCGCAGCCAAGGGAAAAAGAAAAAGATATCACAACACCGCTGGGGCAACATCACACAAGTGCCCAAGAATAAAGACAAAAAAAGGCCAGGTAGCAAGAGAGAGCGCTATCGTCCACCAGGCGACACGGGCAACAGAAGAGGGGGGGGGGGGGGGAGGGGGCGAGAAGGGGAGCGCCGCCGTCCTCAGGGCCCGCAGAGCATCGTCGAAGTCGGCCCGGTCACGCTGTCGCACCAGGGGGGACCACTGCTGAAGGAAAGCAAGCAAAGCAAAAATAGAGTCAGAAGCGCGTGTGGGATAGATCCTCTCAATCACCATCTTGTTCCAGACATTCCAGAGAGTCCAAGAGATGGCCGCAAACACGAGCCAAAAGAGGTGGCGCCCTCTTCCAGCCCTATTGGCCTGGGACTGTAGGAACTCCCCAAGATCCTAAGCCTGAAAGGCCAGACCCAGAGCCTCTCGGAAAAAGCTCCATAAGAACTGGGCCGCCGAACACGAAAAGACAATGTGAGCGCAAGTCTCCGAAGTCCCACATAGGGGACACCGGCCGGTGCCAGGGCCATTGCGCTTGGCCACCTCCACGCCGGATGGCAACCGGTCGCGCAGCAACTGCCACACGAAGATGCGAATACTAAGGGGGAGGAGGGCTTTCCAGAGGCGGGCCGTCCAACTCAGCTCCGGGCCATGGAAGAGGGCCCGGTAAGCCGAGCCCACCGAGAACTCCCCCGAGGGAAGAAGATGCCAAGAGACCGCGTCGGGGGATCCCGAAAGAGTCACGGGGAGGGAAGCCATAAGCTGCAGGAACTCCGCAGTCTCACCCGTATTGAAGGTACGACGAAACAAGAGGTTCCAGCGACCATCACCGAAGGCCTCGGCAGTGAGGGCCGACGGGGCAGCGGAGATAGCAAAGATGGCCGGGAACCGGACCCCCAGCAGAATCTGAGATAACCACGGGTCCAGCCAGAAGCGGACCCCCTGGCAATTCCCGACGGCGAAGTCAATGCCCAACCCAATGAAATGCTTAATCTCCTGGATGACTCGCCAGAATTGGGAGCCCTCCCGGCGATCGCAAGCCAAGAGCGGCCGGCTCCGAAGGTACTTGGCCTTAATGAGTTGCAGCCACAGACCCCCGTCATCCCTAAGGATGCGCCATAGCCATTTCAGCATCAGGGCCACATTGAAGCGGTGAGAGTCCACGATCCCAATGCCCCCAAGGGATTTGGGGGCGCAAAAATATGCCCATTTCACCATATGGTACTTCTGGTGGCCGTCCCTAGCTGCCCAAAAGAACCTAGACAACTCCTTGGCGAAGTCGGCATGGGTCCCCTCGGGAAGCAAGTACAGCCCCATCTAGTACATAGGTAAGCTCGAGAGACAGGAGTTGATTAGAACCGACTTGCTGCCCTTAGTCATGAGCCGCGCTCGCCAGGGTTCCGCCTTCGAGCGAACCCTCGTGACCAAGGGGGAAAGGTCCCTAATCAGAACTCGCGTCTCCCGAATGGGGATCCCCAGATAAGATATGGGGAAATCGGACAACCTACAGTTGAGATTGTCAGCAATCCGCTGACGCTCCTCGTCCGAGTATCCCAGCACCACCACTTCACTCTTGTCAAAATTGACCTTTAACCCTGACATGTCTTCAAAGCAGAGAAGAAGGAATTTAAGGTTGATGATGTCAAGATCTGATCCCTGCACCATGATCATAGTGTGATCCGCATATTGGAGGTGGGAGACGCCCCCTCCAGGAATAAGATGCCCTACCACACCTGAGATGTGGCCAGAGATCTTGGCTCTATCCAAAATCTCTGCTAGGGCATCAACTGCGGCGTTAAACAGGAGTGGGGAGATCGGGTCCCCTTGTCTAACCCCGCAGGAGGGGGAAAAAGGGGCCAATCTCGTCGTTGATGTTGATCGCTGTCCTCCCGCTCATCACGAATTGCATGATCCAGCAGATCATGCGGTCATCAAAGCCCCTCCTCTCCAATACTAACCTCAAGAAAGCCCAATCCAGACGGTCATAGGCTTTCTGAAAGTCCAGCTTAAGGAATACCCCTTTTTGGCGACATGACTTGACCTCATGAATGATCTCATGAAGTGAAAGTACGTCATCATGAATGAGGCGTCCCTTAAGGAAAGCGAACTGGAGGGGGTGCGTGAGTCTCTCCATGATCGGGGCAAGCCGGATGGCACAGACTTTCACAAAGAGCCGTTGGATGACATTTATGACCGTGATCGGGCGGAATTGGCGAATATCAGTGGCCCCCACGACCTTGGGAATCAGAGTAATAACACCAAAGTTCAACCGAGACATGACTAGCGTCCCGGTGTAGAACTCCTAGAACATCGGTAGGATTACCGTGTGGAGCTGATCCCAGAAGGTCTGGAAGAAGCTCACCGGCAGCCCATCAGGCCCAGGAGCCGAGCCAGCCTTCATGGTTTTCAGGGCCACCACCACCTCTCCCGGGAGAAAGGGACGGGTGAGGTCCGCATTCTCCGCAGGGGTGACCAAGGCCCCTACTGACCAAAAGCCTATAGCCAAGGAAAGCCTGGAGGAAGGCGACGACGAGAAGAGTTCCTTGTAGAACGCATAAATATGGGAGGACAAAGCCTGAGGGATTCCAATAGGGAATCCCCTGCCTAGAGGCAGGGGATCGAGCACTTCCTCCTCCTACCATTAGCGATGGCATGGAAGTAGGCAGTGTTCGACTCCCCCTGGACAGTCCAATTCTGTCGACTCCGTTGTCGCCCGAACGCCTCCTCTCCCTTGTAGATCTCCATAATGGAGGTCTCAAGGGAGTACCTATGGGACCAGACCTCGGCCGAGAGGCCCGACAGATCGGCTTCCCGATCCAAGGCCTGAATCTCGCTCAAGATAGCGTCCTTTTAGGCCCTGAGCTCCGCCCCCATGTTGGCCCCCAACCCCTCATGAATTGGCGTGTCAGTCTAGCATAGTGGTGCCAGACATCCACCGCACAATAGACACGAGGGGGGCGGCCGCCGCAAGCCACCTGGCTCGAACTGCCTCCACGAATCCTTGCTTCTGCAGCCAGAAGGACTCAAAGTGGAAATGGTTGAGCCGTGGTGTGCGGCCCCCTCCAGAGGAGAGAAGGAGGGGCGTATGATCAGAGCCAATCCGCGTGACAGCCTTCAGCGAACAGAGGGGGAAGGACACCTCCCAGTCGGCAGACACAAAGACACGGTCCAGGACGCACCAAACAGGGTCCAGCTGCTTGTTCGTCCACGTATATCTAGCACCCACCCGCACAATCTCACGGAGAGCAAGATCGGCAATACAGCCATTAAATATCCGCATCCTAGGGAGGTCCACATTTGCCGATCTCTTATCATCGGCGGAACGGATTAAGTTGAAATCACCGGCGATCACCACCGGGATCTCAGTCCGTTCCACTTTCGACTTGAGCCCATGCAGGAAGTCAGCGGACCCCCGATGGTCCGCGGGGCCATAGACAACGACCATCTCCCAACGGAAGCGGGATTGTCTATGGGTGAGAGACATGCTCACAAAGAATTCCCCACGGTCCATATCCTCAACCTCAAAGGTTTCCTCCTTGACATCAAGGAGGATTCCTCCAGAGTGGCCCGAGGCCGGGAGCCACGACCAAGAGAATTTGCAATGGCTCAGACCCTCCAACTCAGTGATGGAAAATCCTAGTGAATCGTCTCCTGGAGGCCGACAATATCCGGCGCTTCCAAGCGGATGTATTCCTTGATCTGACGACGGCGGCCATCATGCCCGAACCCCCGAATGTTCCAGATGAACGCCCGGAAGGCCCGCACGAGGTCCATAGTGGACCTCAAGCCTGGTGGGTCCCCTTAGCAGGGACCGAGCGCGCACGACAAGCTGGAGCGGAGCAGAGCAGCCTTTGGGAGTCTCCCCCGAGGCCTATCCGGGGGGTGGTCTCAAGGGTACCTCCCGCTCATCAGGCGCCGGAGGGGGATCCTCGCCGGGGCCGGGTCCCACAGACCTAGCCTCAGTAAGGATCTGGGCGCCTTCCCGCTCCCGGGCGTCTCGCGCCCGGGCAGTAGCGATCGCACCCGCATACCCCTCCCGCGCCTTAATGGCCACAATCTGCTCAAGCCGGGGCCCCTTTTCGCCGCGGAAGACAATCCCGTAGTCCTCTGCCACATCGCCCAGGTGGGCGAGAGACACCTCAGAGAGCACACAGAAAACAGAACCAGGAATACCAGACGGACCGGGGTTAGCAGAGATAGAAGAAGGGGGAGTAGAGGAGGTACCTGGGAGCTCATCCCGGGCCGCGACGTGACGAGACGCACGCTCTGCCACCGTCATCTCCGGCCTAGACATGCCCGTCCTGGCATCGGCAAGGCGAGTGCTGTGGTGGGACGGGGGCGGGGGCGGGGGCGGGGTACGGGGGCCCCGAGCATGGCGGAACTTGGAGGAAGCCACCGGGGAGTCGGAGTCGGTGGTAGCACACACCACGACATCGGGGTCAGGTGTGTATGGGGTGAGGGAGTAGCACACCACCCCTGGCGAGCGCGGTGAGGGGAAGCACAGACCACCAGTCCCACGCTACCCGATGTCTCCGCTGCGGGAGACGGAGCGTGGGAGCCTGGTGAAGCCGCCAATCCTAGGGAGAGGTTGGAGCCGTACTGCACGATGTTGATCTCGAGGGACGACAGTGGGTCAGGGCGGTAGCAGCGAGGGAGTTCCACCGAGGCAATCTTGGCCGGAGCGCTCAACGACAGAGGGCGACGTTCCGAGAAGAAGGGCCCAACCCCCGGCCCGTCGAACACCAGCGAGCGAGCCATAGAACCCCCGATGGCCCCATTCGGGGGGAGGGGGCGGGGGGAGGGAGGCGTTGGTGGCCAGCAGCGAATCCGGGTCAGTCCCGGTGTCACTGTCGTCCGACCCCCGGGCCCCAGCGTCTCTGCCTCCGTCGCCCTTGTCGATGGGAGACAAAGGGGGGTGGGGCGGAGGGCTAGTATCCGAGGTGACCTCCTCGTCCAGCTCCACCAGGAGGTCCCTGCCCACGCGGTCGAAGAAGACCCGTGGCAGGGAGACCGGGAAGACCGAGGTGTCGGGGCAAGGCAGACGCAGGCGGATCGGACCGAGGCCAGGGAAAGAGCCCACATCCACCTCCATGAGCTTGCCCACCGTCTGGGCCACAAGAGCCACCACCGCAAGGGTCCTGGCCTCAGACGGCAGGCCGTGGAGGTGAACCCACACCGCCGAGAGAGTGGCCACCATCTCCTGGGCGGCAGAGGAAGGCTGAATGGAGACCTTCAGCTGGTGAAGCGGGAGGGTGAAGGACGTGCCGCAAGCGCACATGCGAAGGATCGTCACCAAAGGGAAGGAGACCACAAACTCGGACTCGGAGATGCGACGAACCGGCCACTCGTGACTGGGAAGGACCGTCTGAAGCTCCTCCTGGATCAGGCCCTCCGTCACCTCCACCGAGATCGGCGGGACCTGCGCTGGGAGAATCGTCACCATGGCCAGGGTCTCCGGGACGGTCATGGGAACACCGCCCATGTAGATGAAGTAGAATCCACCGTCCACGTCGTGGCCATAGTACTCCAAGGTCTCCCGACGACGGGGAAGGGCCACCGCCGAGATGGTACCGCCCCCAGGGGCCAGGGACACCCCAGGGTGGACGCCCAGTAGGCCAGGGGCAAGGTCCACCGTGGGAGGCGTAGTCGGGGTCTTTTGTTTCTTCTTGCTCTTACGTTTCTTGTTCTTGGGGGCCGCGACGTCACCAATCTCCCCAACCTGACGCAGCCCCGCGCTTGTCAGAACGTCCAGGATCGGAGGGGGCTGCGCCCTCTCTGCACGCCAGGAAGGGGTGTCGGCCCGGCCCTAGGAGGGTCGGGGAGCTGGCAGCGCGTCCCTAGCCTGCATGGTCAGCAGAGCCTCCTTCCGGAGGCGAGCTTCCCACTCCATCTCCTGGGAGCGAGAGGGAGACCAGTGCTGGTCCGCAAGGCCGCGACGAGCCCGGGGCGGGGAGCGGGACCCCTGGCGCTGGGACTGGGCACGCGATGGCGGCGGGGAGCAGCGAGCCGGAGGCAGCGAGCGGCGGGCCAGAGGCGGGGAATGGCGCGCAAGGAGGCGGTAGGAGGAGAGCTGTCCATGCGCAGGGAGGCGGCGCGCGGGGTCAGGGGCGGGCGCCTGCCGAGAGGGAGAGGGCCGGCCGGGGGAGCCGCCACGGGGAGGGGGGAGCCGAACTTCGAGGGCGGCGGGGCGCCATGGGCTCCTCCAGGAAGGTCCTGGGCGCCGCCGACGGGGGCAGCAGGGAGGGTGGGAGAACGCATGAGGTGGAGCTGGGGAGGTCGGGGGTGGCGGCGGGAGGCTGGGGACCGTTCCTCGCGGGGCCCGCCACTAGGGATAACCCTAGACCCGGAGGGAGCGACGCGGGGTCAACATGCCTTGGCCCAACGGGCTTGGCCACGCGGGAGGGAACGGGAGGGGCCTACCAGGGGGGGTCGACCTGGCCAGATCGCCCGCGGGCCGAGGCCCACGAGCCATCCGGGGAAGGAGCCCACCCGTGGCCCGATCCAAACCCTCCACGGCCCACCTGGGCCCTCTCCCCACCCCACCCGCTCCCTGTTGCGGCGCCGCCAGGGGCCGCCGTGCCTGGAGCTCCTGTTGGAGATATGCCCTAGAGGCAATAATAAATGTAGTTATTATTATATCTTTGTGTTTATGATAAATGTTTACATTCATGCTATAATAGTATTAACCGGAAACATTAATACTTGTGTGATTTGTAAACTAAATTAGAGTCCCTAGTAAAGCCTCTTTATAATACTAGCTTGTTGGTTAATAGATGATCGTGGTTTCCCGACCATGAACATTGAGATGTTGTTAACAACAAGATCATATCATTAGGAGAATGGTATGATGGACATACTCCTATAGATAAGCGTAGCATAAAGATCAAGTCATTTCAATAGTTCGTTTGCTATAAGCTTTCTGATACATAGTAACCTAATTCCTTCGACCATGAGATCATGCTAATCACCATCACCGAAGGGATGCTTTGATGACATCAAACACCACACCATAACTGGGTGGCTATAAAGGTGGCATTGAGTGTTCGGAAAGTATGGGTTGAGGCACATGGATCAAGAGTGGGATTTGTCCATCCATATGACAAATAGATATACTCTGGGCCCTCTCGGTGGAATGTCATCCAATTAGATTGCAAGCATGTGACTGGCTCACAAGGGATCACATATCACGGGAACGAGAAAAGAGTACTTATCGGTAACGAGGTTGAACTAGGTATGCAGAGATACCGATGATCAAAACCTCGGATAAGTAAACTATCATGAGACAAAGGGAAATTGGTATAGTATGTAAGTGGTTAATTCGATCGCAAAGTAATCATAGAAATATGTGGGAGCCATATGAATTTCCAGATTCCTCTATTGGTTATTGATCAGAGAAGTGTCTCGATCATGTCCGCATAATTCACGAACCGTAGGGAGACACACTTAAGGATTCGATGTTGTTGTGTAGTTATGGAATGATGAGTAAGAGACCGAGTGTTGTTCGGAGTCTCAGATTGGATCCCGGATATCACGAGGAGATCCGGAATGGTTCGGAGAATAAGATTCATATAAGGAAAGTCCTGTTTCGGAGTTCAGGAATGATTCCGGTGTTTTCACCAGGAATGTTCTAGAAGGGTCTGGAAGGTCTGGCACTCCGGAAGGGAAGGGTACATGGATGTGTCAATGTAGAAATGGTTGCATCATTTACTAGGTCACTTGGCTGGGCAATATGGAGAGAGAAATCAAATCCAAGTTTGAAAGTCAAACGCCAATTTGAAAAGTCAAATCTGATGTTTGCTTGGTGGAAGGAGAGTAGGAAACCTACTTGGGGAGGAAGTCCCACTCCCTCCACCCGCCGGCCAAGGAGGAGGAGTTGGAGGAGGACTCCTCCTCCCAACCGCCTCCCTCCCACCTATATAAGGAGGGGTAGGGCTGTCCCCTACCCTCACACCTAAACCCTAGCTCCTGGTGCCTCCACCACAAGTGCAGCCGCCGCCTAGGAATCTCCCAACTCGCCGAGTTAGGGTTTCCCCAAACCCTAGCAGCCGGCCACACCCTCCCCTTGGTGCCCTCTAAACCCTAGATCACCAAGGCCTCTCTCATACTCCACCATACTCGCTCCGGCTTAAGGCGAAGCCCTGCGAGATCTCCCCTCTACTTCCGACACCACGCCGTCGTGCTGTCGGAATCACGATGAGAGTGCTACAACCTCCAATGCATGCTGGAACAAGGGAGAGGAAGGTCTTCATCGAGTACCGAACGTGTGACCGACTGCGGAAGCGCTGCCGGAACACAGCGCCGGAAGGATCGTCCACGCGATCTTGAGATCGGCAAGAGTACGACTACATCACCCACGAGAATCTGCTCTCGTTAACCACTTTGGAATCTTCGAGGGTGAGTTCCTCTATCGACTCGTTGCTACAATCTAGTAGATAGATCTTGGCTTGTTTGTGTGCATGTGGTAGAAATTTTTTGTTTTCCATGCTACGAACCCCTACAGCTCCCTCCTCCAGCGAGGCCGCTTGGGGGCAGCCCGCGCCAGTGGGAAGAACTCCGCCAAGGAGGGGCGCAGTAAGGAGGAGGCTCAGCGCGGGGTAGGCACACCGTACTCACTATCGGAGACCTCGCCGGCAGCGCGAACCCCGAAGACCGTCTCGCCCACCGGAGTGGAGATGACATGCCCCGTGTCCTCCTCAACGTTGCCCCATGCCTGACCATGGAGGTCGGCCATCTCGGCGACGAGCGTCGGGTCCAGTGACCGGGAGGGAGGGAGGGCCTCACGGGAGGGGGGAACCAGACGCCTCGCTGCCTCCCCCCGGCAGAGCGACGCGGCAGCCAACCCGCACCGCATGGGCGGGGAATGACAAGGACGGGCCCTGCCGGATAAACTCACCGCGACGGCGATCCCTGGCGTCGATGACCACGCCGGCCTTAGTGAGAAGCACGAGCCGGCCCTCCGCTGGCCGGAGCACCACCGTCGCCTCCGACCAGCCGGGGCGGCAGCCCGCGAAGACGGACGCCGATGACGCGCGCAACCGCAGCGGCGAGGCCTCGGGAGCAGGGGAGACCGCGGCATGGAGGAGGGGGCGCCGCCGCGCCGGCCGGGGAACCGTCGGTGGGTTCAAAATTCGAACGGCCTCAGGCGGGAGCGCATGTTGCCGCTTAACAAAGACCAGTAGAAATAATTTGGAGCTGGTTAATGGATAGCTCATGACAATTTGCTTTCACATGTTCAATTGGTATCATGCATAATAACATTATTTAAGACCATCTCTAACACATCCCCTTTTGGCCATTAGAGGACTTTCTTTTCTCCTCTAACAGCCGGAACGCTCTCTAACCGAAGCCGCAACCAGCTTAGATGAGAATTTTTTAGTAATCGGCCTCCGCTGCTCCCAAATATACGAGCGGCGGGCCTCAACAGGCATAATCAGAGCGGACCCAGAAATGGGCTAAGCCCCGGGTTGGCCCTTGTGTTTAGTCATTTAGTTTTTTTTTACATTTTTTAAATTTTTTAAAGGAATTCTAGTGTAGTTTGACCATACAACCAGAGCTGCAGCATGGGCTGTCCTGCCCCTGCGCATAATTATTCTCATACACGCAGTTGTCGCTGCCTCGATGCTCCGCCGCACCATTCTCGTCGGTGTTGCTGCCGCCGGCCACCGGGCCCCTCCGCCGACAGCCCGAAATACTGCCACCCTATTTCCCCCTACGCCCATGTCTCTAATGTCAGTCGTCGCTGGAATCACCCTCGAGAGCCACCGCATCGAGCTCAATTCCGCCTTCGGTCGAAACAAGTAGAAAGCTAAGTTTCCGGTCGGGGCGAGGTCAATTTCATTCAAAAAAAATCCGTCGGAGGAGATGGAGGTGGTGTAGATCGACCACGGCCGACCAGTTCGTGGCCAGCACCGAGGGTTGTGGCCATAATCCGACGAACTTTGACCGGCGGCAGAGACGTCGGCTCGTCGCCGTCCAGTCATCATCCTGCCGCAAGGAGGGCATAACTCGGCCACAACCTTGCCATCCGGTCATCACGTAGCCCCTATAGTCGTCGAGCACCCTTCTGGTCGGCTGAACTGCCCAGCCCCGGTCTGCACCTCCGTCGCACACAAGGTATTCGACTGAATTTTCATTGGACTTTTTTGTTTGTTTTCCGCCTTTGTTCATGGCCTAGCTTGACCGAGAGCACCTTCGGCTATAGATGAAGAGGTTGAGAGAGATTATTTTCAATGATTCTTCGTCCGTGGAGGAAGACAACAAAGACGAAGATTTGGAAATGTCTATGATCATGATTTTGAACAAAGATTTTCGGGCTCCGAGGAGGGGATGTCAGTTCGGCTGTGCTTGGACCAACCAAAACAGAGCCGAGGGTTATGACAAGATCATGAGGAATTATTTCAACTCCGATGCAACCTACACAGACAAGCAATTCTAGGCGCCAGTTTCAGATGCAAAACGACTTGTTCCTCACCATCACAAGAGCCGTGGAGGACTATGATGATTGTTTCAAGCTACGGAGGAGTGCTACGGGAGAGATCAATGCTAGCCCAGTGATGAGTTGTGTAGCAGCCATGAGGGTACTTGCATATGGTTGTTCGGACGACGCCATTGATGACTATGTGCCCCTTGGGGAGGATACAGTTTTGGAGGCCGTGAGAATATTTACAAAAGATGTGATTGATATCTCTGATCCAGAGTATTTGAGGCACCCAATGAACAAGACATCGAGAGACTTCTTGTAGAAAACAATATAAGAGGATGGCCTGGGATGCTTGGTTCAATTGACTGTACGCATTGGAAAGGCCAATACAAAGGTCACTGCAAAGATGCAACAATCATCCCTGAGACAGTTGCCTTGCGTGATCTATGGATATGGAATTCATTATTGGATTGTCTGGATCTCTCAATGATCTAAATATGATTTTAAGGTCATCACTGTTCTCAAGGCTTGTGAAGGGTGAAGCTCATCCTTGCGACTATGAGGTTAAAGGCCATGAGTACACAAAGGGTTATTATCTTGCTGACGGGATCTATCCTCCATGGAACACATTGGTGAATACAATCCCCCAGCATCTTTGCAATAATCCAAAGAAATCACACTTTGCAACAGATAAAGGGGCAACAAGGAAATATGTGGAGAGAGCTTTCTCTGTGCTTCAGAAGCGCTTTGGCATTATTCATGGACCTGACGAGTATTAGAAGCCAGAGGTCCTCTAATGACATGTTGCATCATTTTGCATAACATGATCATCGAAGATGAGAGAGACATGGTTGATGACTTTAGGTACATAATAGCCAGTCTTAAAGAGGCGGCTGGTATAATAACCAGTCTCAAAGAGGAAACTTATTAGAGACGGATGAAACATGAAGCCATCTCATATTTAAAACTTATATGAAGACGGATCATAATAACGGCCTACTCAGGTCGTCTGACTATTGAAGACGGTTCATACTAGGGGACGTCTGAGGTTGAGGTCCTGAATATTGGCCGTCTCGGATCTTAGAGGTGTTTCCCTTTTTTCACCATCTGAAGTCGTATCTTAGAGCCACAAAGAAAAATCGGCTCAGATGGTGTGCTTTTAGAAGCTATGCGTTCGAGCCGGAACGAGAAACCGTCCGAGGCCTATTGAAAATTGAGGCCTATTGAAAATTGACGTATCTAATGTCTAAGTAACGCGTTTGTACTAGTGATAGTACCTATGAAAATATTGAAATTACAAGACGACAAAGAAGCACGTATGTGTGGACTTTACTTGCTGAAGATAACAAATGTAAATCTGCACACATTACTTGTAGTAAATCTGCACGTGATATTAGTATATTACAACCCAGATGTAGTAAATCTGATCTTCTTCTGTACTTGGACAAATCACAAATGAGAAACATCAAACTGTAGTCGCTACACAGCTGTGCCGGCAATCATAGCGGCGATTATGCACTGCAATGGTTGGACAGTATCAAGCATACAAGAGTATACATATGAACAAATGCAAGAGGAAAGCTGCTAACAATTCTGGAACGTTTCCATGTTAGTAATCTTTTTTTTTTTTGATAAAGGGCACATAATTTAGATTTAACTATATAAATATATTCAAATTTAAACAAATTTAAGACATCTTTTTAGGACGGAGGAGTACAGTACATATATGTGCTTTTTTTACAGAGAGTATTTACATCTGTACCCGTTCGCATATGTCGAGACTAGCCACCAGGTTCTGCCATGTGAAGTCGTCCTCGGGTTTGGTCTCAGCCGCTGGACTGACGGAGCAGCGGCTGCAGATCGGCTTCTCGTAAGTGGCCAGCCTAAGTCTGGTTTGGCAGATCTCGATATCCGTCATCGAGTCTCAGATGCGAGTTGGTGTGACATAGTCACCGGTGAAATTGAGCCTATTTCGGTCATGGCGTCGTTACCTTGATAAAGGCATCGCCATGCAACTATCACTAGTAGAAAACATGCCATTCGTTCGCGCCCCCTCGAAGCATTAGTCCCGGTCGCCACCAACCGGGACTAATGCTGGCACACGTCTCGGTTGGAGTAGGCACGGGGCCAGGGGGCATGCGTCCCGGTTGATAAGGGGGAATACGTCGCGGTTGGAGCAACCAACCGGGACTAAAGGTTTGGCCACAGTGGCTGTGGCCAAACCTTTAGTCCCGGTTGGTTGCTCCAACCGGGACGTATTCTCCTGCCCTCTATAAATGCAACGCCCCAGCCCCCTCTGCCTCCACTCTGTTTTTTCGAATGGTGGAAGGTGTGAGGGGTGTGCTAGTTTTTTCTTTTCTATGCATGCATTGAAGGTGTTTGATGAAATGTTTGAGTGAAAAATCCCGTTGAATTTCTCATAGAACAAAAATATAGAAGGTGTCCGAGACGCACTTGAGCTTTCTCCTCTTTATTTCCCTCGATCGAGGTTAGCAATCTTATCTTTTCTAGGTCATTGATACAATTCATGTGTCGGTGTGAATTGGTTATTTCACTATTTATGATGTCCTGTTTTTTGATAAACTTACTTATATGATGCAGATGAACGGTCGGGAATGGATGTACGGTGACAGGCGCGCAGCCGGGTATATCAAAGGCGTGGATAAATTTATCGATGTGGCTACGGCAAACAAAGAGAATGGATTTATACGTTGTCCATGTGTTCAATGTCAGAACAACAAGGAGTACTCTTCCTCGAAAATCATTCGCGGCCACCTGATTATGAAAGGTTTCATGCCCAACTATAATTGCTGGACCAAGCACGGGGAAAGAGGGGTTATGATGGAAGATGGTGAAGAAGAAGATGATGATAACAACTATCATCATATGTTTTCTGAATACAGTGATACTGCAATGGAAGACAATGGAGAGGAAAGAGGTGAAGAACGGCATCAGATGAGCCGGCTGATGAACTTGGTAGGGTCATTTATGATGCAAAGCGAGACTGTGAAACAGAAAATGAGAAGTTGAAGTTAGAGGGCATGTTAGAAGATCACAAGAAATTGTTGTACCCAAATTGTGAAGATGGCAGCACAAAGCTCGGTACCACACTGGAATTGTTGCGATGGAAGGCAGAGTGTGGTCTAACTGACTCCTCATTTGAAAAGATGCTGAAAATAATGAAGCCAAAGTACCCATTGTGAAGCTGTGTTCATTCCTCATTGCAATATCTCAGAAGGTAATCAATCCAGATATTCTGTCAAGGTTACAGAAGGATATGGTACAATGTCTTGTTAGTTTTGAATTGGTGTTCCCACCATCCTTCTTCAATATTATGACGCATCTCCTGGTTCATCTAGTGGAAGAGATTGCCATTCTCGGTCCGGTATTTTTGCACAATATGTTTCCCTTTGAGAGGTTCATGGGAGTCTTAAAGAAATATGTTCATAACCGTGCTAGACCAGAAGGAAGCATCTCCAAGGGATATGGAACAGAGGAGGTCATTGAGTTTTGTGTTGACTTTATTCCTGACCTTAAGCCGATTGGTGTTTCTGACTCGCGGCATGAGGGAAGACTAAGTGGAAAAGGCACGCTGGAAAAGAAAGCAATGATATGTAGGGACGGGGATTCTTTCACTAAAGCACACTACACAGTTCTACATAATTCCACCTTGGCAGCTCCGTATATCGAGGAACACAAGAATATTGTACGCTCCAAAAACCCGGGGAAGCCATGGATTACAGATGAACACATGAAGTGTTTCGGTGGTTGGATGCGGACACATCTCTTGAATGACACCACTGTTGGAGATCAGCTATACTTGTTGGCCGCGTCACCATCTTCTACTGTATTGAATTTCCAAGGATACGAAATAAATGGGAATACATTCTACACGATCGCCCAAGATAAAAAGAGCACCAACCAAAATAGTGGTGTCCGCTTTGATGCAATAGACGAGAATGGACAAAAGGACACATATTATGGTTACATAGAGGAGATATGGAAACTAGACTATGGAGTCTCTTTTAAGGTCCCTTTGTTTCGCTACAAATGGGTCAACCTGAATGGGGAAGGGGTAAAGATAGACCAGTTGTACGGAATGACAACAGTGGATCTCAACAATCTTGGTTATAGAGATGAACCATTTGTCCTAGCCAATGATGTGTCTCAAGTTTTCTATGTGAAGGACATGTCCTCCAGACCGAAAAAAAGAAAAAATATGCAAACGAATACATCATATGATGAGCCAAAGCGTCACATAGTTCTTTCAGGGAAAAGAAACATCGTGGGAATCGAGGACAAGACAGACATGTCAGAAGATTATAATAAGTTTGATGAAATTCCGCCCTTCACAGTGAAAACTGACCCAAGCATTCCGTTAAGTAAAGAAGATGCTCCATGGTTATGTCTGAAGCATCATAAGGAAGGACATATGCCAAGAAGTTCATGCTCATATTATGTAACTCTAGTTCATGTCTTTCGCGGTTTGTGGCTTGACCGAAGGATATCTTTCGCGGTTTGTGGCCTTTAGTCCCGGTTTTGTAGTCTCAGTTTTTAATATTAATAAATGTCTTGAGTGTTAGTCCCGTTTTGTGGCTGGACCGGGACTATGAAGAAGTTGTCCCGATTCGTACTTACCATTAAGATCTTATCTCCAAACGCGCGCAGTCACATATTAGGGAGTGCCTCTATGACCAGTTTCTTGGAGATGCCGGAGGACTGGGATCCGGCGGCATCTCCCTGAAACTGGTCGTAGTGGTGTCCCTGCTCTCGAAAACCATCTTGCAGCTTGTAACTTCTCTAACTAGATCAATACGCCTCGGAGCTAACTAATTTCACATATTTGGGAGTGCCTCTATGACCAGTTTCTCGGAGATGCCGGAGGACTGGGCTCCGTCGGAATCTCCCTGAAACTGGCCGCAGTGGTGTCCCTGCTCTCGAAAACCATCTTGGAGATGCCTCAAACTGGCTGGAGGACTGGACTCGCAAGGATGCCTATTTATAGTACAAGCAGCTCGGCATAGTGTCGACACTTACGAAATAATGTCGACACTCACCCCTATCATTAGTGCTGACTCGTGTTTTGTTCCGGTTGGTGTCTCCAACCGGGACTACAGGTTGATCTTTAGTCCCGGTTGGTGACACCATCCGGGACAAGGTACACGCCGCACGACATAATGTCGACATAATGTTGTGCCCATATTATGCATGTGTCCCACGACATAATGTTCCGGTTGGTGACACCAACCTTTTTGTCGCACGGAAAAGCCCTTTTCCATTTTCCGAGCGCAAAAAACGGGTCGTTTTGTGAAGTAACCACCAAAATGCCGTTTCAGAATGCTACCGTCCCATTTTCCTAAAATACTAGACCACCTTACATGGAATATCTCCCAACAGGGACATCTCAAACCTTTTCGTCCATCCCGGGTAAAAAGGACAAATGTCTGCCGAATCGGTAGGAAGTGGGTCCGGTTTGTACTACAGGTACATGATCTATCGCCCGTGATTTTTTGTAAAAATCATTTTTAGACTCGCAATATGTGGTTTCTTTAGAGATCCAATGTAAGTTCTAACGATGCTCGTCCCCTATCTTCATGCACACCGGTTCGACCATAGTTAGACATTCAGATAATTCAAAACGGGCATAATAAATTCAAAAAAAATCCGAACAATGAAAATCCTTCGCGTGGTGTCATATTATGTTACATAGTTGAAAGGAAAAATACCATACTTGGTATATTGATCATGTTTCGAAAAAACCTTCACAAAATGACCTATCATATTCGAGGTTTCATGGCTTTCGGTCCAAATGACCGATGTTATGTGCTGAATCACGGCATAGTTTGTGATGTTGTGCCTATATTATGCATGTGTGTGGAAATTGGTATGGAGAACAATGTTGCAGGAGGAAGTTTTCCTTTTTGTCGCACGGAAAAACCCTTTTCCATTTTCCGAGCGCAAAAAAAGGGTCGTTTTGTGAAGTAACCACCAAAATGCCGTTTCAGAATGCTACCGTCCCATTTTCCTAAAATACTAGACCACCTTACATGGACTATCTCCCAACAGGGACATCTCAAACCTTTTCATCCATCCCGGGTAAAAAGGACAAATGTCTACCAAATCGGCAGGAAGTGGGTCCGGTTTGTACTACAGGTACATGATCTATCGCCCGTGATTTTTTGTAAAAATCATTTTTAGACTCGCAATATGTGGTTTCTTTAGAGATCCAATGCAAGTTCTAACGATGCTCGTCCCCTATCTTCATGCACACCGGTTCGACCATAGTTAGAAATTCAGATAATTCAAAACGGGCATAATAAATTCAAAAAAAATCCGAACAATGAAAATCCTTCGCGTGGTGTCATATTATGTTACATAGTTGAAAGGAAAAATACCAGACTTGGCATATTGATCATGTTTCGAAAAAACCTTCACAAAATGACCTATCATGTTCGAGGTTTCATGGCTTTCGGTCCAAATGACCGATGTTATGTGCTGAATCACGACATAGTTTGTGATGTTGTGCCCATATTATGCATGTGTGTGGACATTGGTATGGAGAACAATGTTGCAGGAGGAAGTTTTCCTTTTTGTCGCACGGAAAAGCCCTTTTCTATTTTCCGAGTGCGAAAAACGGGTCGTTTTGTGAAGTAACCACCAAAATGCCGTTTCAGAATGCTATCGTCCCATTTTCCTAAAATACTAGACCACCTTACATGGACTATCTCCCAACAGGGACATCTCAAACCTTTTCGTCCATCCCGGGTAAAAAGGACAAATGTCTGCCGAATCGGTAGGAAGTGGGTCCGGTTTGTACATACGAAATAATGTCGACACTCACCCCTATCATTAGTGCTGACTCGTGTTTTGTCCCGGTTGGTGTCTCCAACCGGTACTAAAGGTTCATCTTTAGTCCCGGTTGGTGACACCATCCGGGACAAGGTACACGCCGCACGACATAATGTCGACACGCCATTTTTCCCGCCATTTTTCTTCCCGCCAGTTCTTCCCTCCAGTTCTTCCCGCCAGTTCTTCACTATATATATGTAGGGTTGGCCTCCATTGTCATTGCACATCTCTGGACTCATATCTGCAACCTCATCACTCTTTCCCATGGCTTCCACCGTAGCACTAACTCCCAGGGAGGCGGAGGCGCTTTGTGCCTCGAACTACCCCTGCCCGCCGGCTGGATGCTGAGCGCCAGAGGCGTGCCGGTTCCTCCTGTCCCTCTAGGTGTGGCGCGTCGGATGGCCATCACGAACCACTACTACTTCGAGCTCACGCCGGAGCAGCGGAGGAATCCCAGATGGCATCCCGACTATTTCCCGACTTGGGAAGCCTTCTTCATGGATCGGCATGAGAGGGCACTCGCCAGACACGAGGAGGAGGGCCCACCTCCTCCGAACTTCAACGAGGCCGGCCGTCGGCTGTGGTGGCGCGGCCGGACTCTCCAGAGCGTCATGGCCTACGACACGGCCGCCGACTCTAGCCCCCGCCTGCGCTACCCTCAAGTCCAGCCCACTCGTACTCAACCTTCAAGGTTCAACTACGGTGACCCCGACGACGATAGCGACGACGGCCGCGGCGAGTACGACGACTACAGTGGCGAGTATTACAGGTGCAGGCAGGAGCATGACTGAATTATTCCAACATTGCAAAACAAGTTCGGCCGATTGTGGCTTAATCTGGCCATGTATCTTAATTTTCAGTTCTTCTATGTAACTTTGTGTTAGTTGCGTTATGTACTTTAATTCCAGTTCTATCCTAATCAAATTTTCTTTTCGCCCATTATTTTCCGTCCTTTTTTTTCCGCCCATTAAAAACAGAAAATGGTTTTGAATTACTTATTCAAATCCAAACATTTTTTATGTTTAAAGTTTTTCTAAATTCCAAACTGATATTAAAAAAATATAAGTTAATTCATTTTAAATTGTAAATGGTTCATATTTTAAATGGTTACATTAATTATTTTTGAAAACAGAAAATGGTTTTGAATTATTTATTCAAATCCAAACACTTTTTATGTTTAAAGTTTTTCTAAATTCCAAATTAATATTCAAAAATATAAGTTAATTCATTTTAAATGGTTACATTAATTATTTTTTAAAAATAGAAAATGGTTTTGGATTATTTATTCAAATCCATACACTTTTTCTGTTTAAAGTTTTTCTAAATTCCAAATTGATATTAAAAAAATATAAGTTAATTCATTTTTAATTGTAAATGGTTCATATTTTAAATGGTTACATTAATTATTTTTAAAACAGAAAATGGTTTTGAATTATTTATTCAAATCCAAACACTTTTTATGTTTAAAGTTTTTCTAAATTCCAAATTAATATTCAAAAATATAAGTTAATTCATTTTAAATGGTTACATTAATTATTTTTTAAAAATAGAAAATGGTTTTGGATTATTTATTCAAATCCATACACTTTTTATGTTTAAAGTTTTTCTAAATTCCAAATTGATATTAAAAAAATATAAGTTAATTCATTTTTAATTGTAAATGGTTCATATTTTAAATGGTTACATTAATTATTTTTTAAAACAGAAAATGGTTTTGAATTATTTATTCAAATCCAAACACTTTTTATGTTTAAAGTTTTTCTAAATTCCAAATTAATTATCATTTAAAAAACAATACAAATTTAAACCCCAAAATAAAAAATAAGGCGAGAACAGAGAAAAAATACCTGAATTTTTTTGAAAACAGGGAATATGTCCCGGTTGGAGCCACCAACCGGGACTAAAGACCCCCTGCGCGCCAACCCTTGGTTTGCTGAAAATATTGGAGTATACGTCCCGGTTGGTGGCTCTAACCGGGACCTATGCCCCTTTAGTCCCGGTTGGAGCCACCAACCGGGACTAAAGGCCCTTCGTTTATAACTGACGCGTCTCCTTTCTTCTTCCCCATCTCACTTCTCTGCTTCTCACCGACGCGCGCACAGGAACCGCCCCCAATGCCGGCAGGCTGCCCGAGCTCGCCGCCACCCGCGTGTTCCGTCTGCCACCACCGCTGCCTCCGTCCATGCGCGCCCCGGCTACTTTTCCCCCTCGCGCGTGACCTCAATCGCCTGGATTGGAAGCTCCGTCCGCCGTCTGTCTCCGTCGATTCCGGCGTCTCCCGAGCTCGCCCGGCCTCGCCACCACCTCTGTCGTGTTCCTGGTGAGCTGCTGATCCTCACGGTGTTCTTCTTTCTCTCCCTCTCCTCCTGTACTACTCTCCCCGCGTGTGCCCGACGACGCCGCCGCCCGAGCTCGACGGAGGCGACGCTCCGGTGACCAACAAGGAGCGGCGCCGCCACTCTCTTTCTCCCTGCATCGCGCTCTATCTAACACGCCCATCCGCGCGTCCAGGCGTGCCCGCTATCGTCGTCACTGCCGCTTTCTGGGAGCTCACCGCCAGCGTGACGTCGTGCTGACGTCACTCGTGCTCGCGTGGCAGCTGATGTGGCCTAGGGCCCATCAGTCAGCCTCAGTGGGTAGGCTCCTCTGTGGTATAAAAATGATCTGTACGCGTGGAGGCTGAGTTGGCAGTGGGGCCCTTCTGTCAGTCTCACTGGCTAGGGGGCGCCCCGGTGTAAAAACTATTTGCCTTTTTTTTAATTCCAAAAAAGGATTTAATATTGTAAAATCAATAACTTATTGTTTATAAGTCAGAAAAATACAAATAATATATCAAATTGTTCAGAAAAATGAAACCTATCTATTTAACCTATAATCATGCATTGTTCAACAACTTAAATGACAAGTATAATTAGAAGAACAAATGCACCCCTCTCATATGTTCCGGAGTTTCCCCGAGTTAGGGTTTTCACCCCTCAGAACCCCGATTAAATCGTCGAGCATGTCTTAGGGTTACATTCCAATGCAAATTAACTTGTCATATCATCATACTTGCTTGAGCATTGCATCGATGCCATGTGTTGATTGTTTCCCTTTCTTTTCGGTGTTTCGATTATTAGGTTTATTATTAGTTAGGTATTATTAGGTTTATTAATTAGTTTGGTATTATTGGTCTTCGGCCCCACTGGTCAGTAACTGTGGGTAGCCCCAGACTCGATTCACATTGTCAAGCAACTTAAAAGCCCTATCTTAGATAAGGAATCATTAATACCCCTTAGGTGCATGTGGGTTCGACGATGTGCCTATCTACTACACGGTTTCCTTTTTGTAGCTAGGTTTAGGGTTTAGGGTTTCTCTTCATTTTTATTATTGTGTATGTATATATTAGGGTTTCTCTGAATTAGGGTTTATATCTCTCAACACCGTACCTAACTTTCTCCTTTAGCTGCTTTGACTTATTCGTTTTTCCACCTATGCAGAAAATATGGACCCACACGTCAGAGACGAAGAAAAGGAAGAGTTGATCCAAGGTGTGATCCGTGGGGAAGAAAATTTAGACGTATCAACGTTTCTGAACAACTCCGGTGAGGGTGATCCTCTTTTTACCGGAATAGACGACTTGTTTGAGGTTGAAGGTGTTGCCTTCCGCGAGGGAGAAGGCGATGCCTTGTGTAATCGAGAAGACGACCGCTCCGGCGAGGTGCATGTAATATAATCAATTCATTAATTAATCATCTGCTATCTATATAGAAATAGTAACGACGATCTTTCTTCTTTTAGCCCTCCGGATCGAAGGAATCTACTGAAAAGAGCAGACGAGGCCCAACCAAAAAGTTGCAAGACCATGAGAGGTTCAGGATCGAAGATGTCGCTGAAGACGGCAAGCCGACGGCTCCCGAAGTTGTCGCAAACAAATTTGTGGCACAATGCGGAGTAATCGTTAGGGACTTAATCCCGATCACCATTAGAAATTGGAATAGGCATGCTAATGCGGATGAAGAGGGAACATGTTTATTTGTCCCTAACCACGCCAAAGATTTACTATGGAAGAGGCTCATGGTTAATTTCAAACTACCGAAGATAGAGCTGGATCCAAATGCGGAGGATCCAGTTGAGGACGCCTTACAACATGGGAGAGCCATGGAGGCTAAGGTCAGGGAGTGGGCTTTGAAGAAGATGGCCCAGTGTTTCACCAACTGGAAGAAAAGATTGCACCTTGACTATGTCGTGAAAGAGAAGACTCCTGATTTCAAGAATATTTAGTTTGAGAAGATAAAACCATTTTGGGCTGAGTTTGTGGAATACAAGACATCAGAAAAAGCTAAGAAAATGTCTGCAACGAATAAGCTGAATTCTTCTAACAAGAAGTATCACCATACTATGGGGCAAGGTGGCTACAGGGCTGGCATTCCTAAGTGGGAGAAACTTGAGAATGAACTGCGTGATAAAAAGATCACCCCAGAGACAGACGATTGGGTAGAACGTGCAAGGAATTGGTTTTACGGGCATGGGGGCACGTTGGACTCGGAAGGGAGGTGTATATATAACATACGACATAAAGAAGACCCCTTGCCAATCGAGAGGATGAGAAAAGCAGTAAAGGCTGTTAAAGATGGGGACTTCATTCCCGATAGAGAGAATGATGAGCTCACACTCGCCCTTGGAAATAAGGAACATGATGGACGAACACGAGGCACAAGAGGCTCCCAACCATGGAGGACTGGGTTTCCAGAAGAGAGGAAGAAATATCCTGATAGAAGCCGTCAGAGGAGAAAGGACAGGGAGGAAGTTGAAGCAGATAGTCAGAAAGAGCGAATGCGTTTAATTGAAGAACGGTTAAAGCAACAACAAGATGAAATTAACGCACTTAAAGAGCAAAGTACTACCGGCCCATCTCAGCAGCACACTGCATTCGATGCTACCAGCCTATCGAATAATCGAAAAAGCAGTGTGGCTTCCACCGAGGTCCTAGGTGATGACAATGGCGATGACGATGATGCACCGACGATGGCTCATGTTGGCTACCCAGTGGATGATATCACAGAGATGACACACTGCGAGCTACATGTCAAAGTTGTGAACATATCAATGAAGGTGGCGGTCGGCTATGCCTTACCAATTGGACCCACACCAACTTACCACTGTCGTCTGGTTCCAGAGGGCTATGCTGTTGTCGGCGTGGATGAAATCATGCCCACCTTTGAGGTTTTGAATCTTCACTACCCTGCAGGTGAAGGGGATGTGACTGTACTAGGAGACGCAAAAAACGTCACCATTCTATGGCCGAAGGAATGTATCGTGCTTCGAAATCACACGCCAAGGCCATCTTCGCCGCCGCCTCACCCGTCTCCAGCGAGGTCGTCGCCGCCGCGGCAGCCGTCTTCGTCGCCTCACCCGGCTTCGTCGCCTCACCCGGCTCCGTCGCCTCACCAATCTCCGGTGCAGCCATCGCCGCGGGAGCCATCGCCGACGCCTCAGGATAAAAAGCGTAAGCGTACCGCTACTGTGCGTCGTAAGCGATCGCCGAAACGTAAACAAGAGCCTCTTCCAAAAGTACCAAAGGTTCCTCCCAAGAGAGCTTATGACTGTACTAAAGAGGAGACTGCGGCGATCGTTGATGCGGAAACAACAGCGTTTTTCGCTAAGCTGAGGCGGCCGAAAGAGCCAGAGTTCCCCAGCACCAAAGAAGAAAAAGCCAAAGTGTTGAAAATGCTAAAGACTCTTCATCAACCCGAGCCAAAGTTGTCATCAGACTATGAGCGTTCTATTCTCAAGTCACATGCGGCACAAAAAGCCTCGAAGAGCAGTACTGATGCAAGCGAGAAATCTGTTGCCCAGCTCGGAGAACAAGCAAAACAGACTTGCGCCCCTCTCAAGGTGATTTCTCAAACCAATGTGGGGTCGAGCAAATATGGGGCCGAAGAGCAGTATGATCCAGAGGTAGTTGCACAATACGGAGAAGCTGCCGCTGCTCAAGGTATGAGTATTGCCCAGTACTTATCCCAGTTAGAGTTCTTCCCCGTGAGTGAAGTAACATACAAATACCAGTACGACAAACCTCTCGTCAAACCTGAGGAGGTAAACAATCTTCCAACAAAAATGCGAAGATTGCATAACTGGTACATGCATGCCACAAGGGCCGGGGCTAACTGGATAGTGCTGAGGGTTACAAAAAAGCATCATGGGAAAGAAAAGGATGACATGATATCCATTGAATTTGATGAACTATTTCAATTATTCAATCAAGACGCCTTGGACAAATCGATCATCAGTGCCTATTGTCTGTAAGTACTAATTCTGTAATTAATTTAGTCTCCAGCTATATTATTTTGTTTATTGCATGTATATAATCATACTGTAATATGCATAATGAAGATTCTCGAATGCAGCAGAGGACAAATCTATGACATTGGCTTCATTGACCCATATTGGGTTCATGAAGCTAATCTCAAAATAAGCCCCCAGGATACGGAGGATAATATAGTACACGCATTAAGGTTTCAAGAAACCAAAAGGGAAATACTATTTCCTTACAACTTCGAGTGAGTGTTATTGTCTTGTATACACTTTCTATTTCGCTTACTCGATGTTAAGTATATAATTGATTAGTTATGCATTTGCAGCTTTCACTATATTCTGTTAATCATTCAACTTGACAAAGGGCGTGTACTAGTCATGGACTCGAAACATAAACCCCTTGAGACGTGGAAGGACATGCAGATACTTCTCCAGTGGTAATTCTAATCATTACGACACTATATCGGCAACGTTCTTGAATTTTATGATATCAAGTACTTAATAACTTATTTTATTCGTTTTCTACGCCGGGCTGCGCTTGGAAATGGTTCACCAACAAGGCTAGGGGTGTTTGGAAAGAGGAGCTTACATTTCAACCACTAAATGTAAGCACCACTAGCTATATCCGCGCATCTTTTTGATTCTAGTTTTGATATAGTTATTATCATGCTTGATTATTATTTTGATTGAACTCTGTTCTCGTAAAGTGCCTGACGCAGGGACCAGGTAACAATCTATGTGGATACTATGTTTGCGAATTCATCCGGCAGACGTGCGATGAGAAGGGCAGAAATTTAGAGCAACTCCACGTACGTAAACAATTTCTATAGTTTTTAATTACAATCAAATTGTGTTTAGTTCCATTCATATAGGCTGACTCCTTTTTTAAATCAGATCGAACGTCTACGGGACGGTCTTCTGCCAAAGGATCGCGTACGAGCAATTCAGGAGGAATTGGCGGGATTCTTGGATGCAGAAGTCCTAGACCCAAAAGGGGAATACTATTCGGCTGTGTATAGACAATAGGGATTGTAAAAATAGCAACTTTGAAGGAATTGGCCGGTAGCATCGAATAGCAACTTTTGTATGTAGTGCATGAACTCGATCCTTGTATTCAATGTAATATTGTCATGATATTCATGATGTAATATAAGGTTCCTTCATTGATAAGTGCAAATCACTAAATAAACAATAAAACAACCTAAATGAATTCTCTGCCGCGGCAGAGAAATGGGCCAAATCTCTGCCGCGGCAACAAAGTGTGCCAAAATGAATTCTCTGTCGCGGCAGAGAAATGGGCCAAATCGCTGCCACGGCAGAAGGTTATTAGTCCCGGTTCGTGTTCCACCCCCCTCGCCCTCTGCCGCTGCCACGTGTGCCCCCTTTTGTCCCGGTTGGTGGGGCAACCGGGACTAAAGGTTAGGGCTTTAGTCCCGATTGCCCCGTCCCGGTTGGGCAACCGGGACTAGCCCCGTACCAACCGGGACCTATAGGCCTGTTTCCACCAGTGTATTGTCAACTCACTCCTGCTGCTCCGGGGAAACCCTAAGATCTAGTCTTCTGGATCGAATGGTGGTGGCGTTGCGATGTCGCATTCTCTTTTGGGGGCATCGTTTGTGGAGCAGTGCTCGATTGCGGAGGCAGGAGGTGGAGTGGCTTCGTCTTGCACGGAGCTTCGGTGGAGATGTCAAGTCATGTCTGGTCGACTTATGCGCTACGTTAAGTCATGAGCATTCTCTACTCAACTTTATGTTCTCCCTTTATAGCAAACTAGCAAGATGTCCCTCGCAAATGCGAGGGCATAGTCTTTAGTGTGTCTATAGTCACTCTGGGACCAATTTAAGGAAATACAATAGTTTCGTAGTCTACTTGTAAAAACTTAATTATTTTGATAGTTTGTGTTGTAATCTATTGTTATTTTGTCTAACAATAATATACGCTTATGGTTTCAATGATTCGAGGATTCACTTAATGCCTCTTGTGGAAATATTTTTTGTTTGAATTGAGATTGGGAATAACAATTCATTATGTAGCAAGATGGGAAAAGTTAAGTATGATGATCTGCTCAAATTTTTTAACGGTGTACGCCTAAGCCCGTTTGAACTAGTTCAATTTTTTAGTACTAGTTTTAAAGTTTAGATATTATTTGTGAAGGAAAATAAGCTGAAGTCTAGTTGGCCGGTTTGGCTGGTTTAGCCGGTTTCATTTTTTGCACACCCTTATGTACGCTATTATGGTACTCTTGAGTACATATGTAAATTGGAGTGAATTTCCCTTTGTCATACTTTTTTTCTTTTTGCTAAATTTCCCTTTGTCATACTCTTGAGTACAACCCTCACTTTTTGATTTGTTTTTCACAAATTTCCAATTATGCATAAATGTATCTAGATATAAAATTTGCAGAAAAAAAGGTCTATAATATAAATCTATTAGCATACTCTCTTATAAAACTAATATTTTGTTGAATTAAATTATATCTTTTGCATACTTTTGAATTTGATAAACTTTTAACATAACAAGTGTTTTAATTTGATTGACTAATCTAAAACTATTTTCTGTTTTCTAAAATAGTCGGTCTAACTACCGAAATTAGTAACTGACACTATAGATATTTCGGGGGTCTTTAGTCCCGGTTCCAGCCACTAACCGGGACTAAAGATATCTTTCCTGCCATTTTCCTTCGCTTCCCGCCATTTTTCTCACTCTTTCCCTCTATATCTAGGCCGACCGTCTTGGTCATCTACACATACACACCTTCCCCTCTCACAACAATGGACACCGTATGCTAGGCAATCCTGACTCTCGAGGAGACCGAGGCGTTGTGCGCCTCCAGCTACCCATTCCCGCCGGGCTATCGTCTGCCCGCCAACTCGATGCTGAGCAATGGAGGGGTTCTTGTCCCTCCTGTGCATCAAGGTTTCGCACGCCAGGCGTCCATTACGAACCAATTCTACCTCGAGTTCACGACGGAGTAGCGGATAGATCCCCATTGGGATCCTGACAACTATGACACCTAAAATACCTTATTCTCTAACCGGAGGGAAAGGGAGCTCGCCTGGTACGAGGCCAAAAAGGATGTGCCACTGATTAAGGTTTTCCTAGTAGTGAATACACATATCAACTTTCATTCACTTTTTGCATAATCAAAATTTGCTTAAAATTACACATCTAAAATTCCCTCTACTTCTAAGCATGAAATCCCTCTCTACTTCTAGATCATTGAGCTAAACTAACAATAAGAGATGAAAGATTGAAGTTGCTAACCTTTTTAGAAGCTTGGATTGATAGATGCTACAAAATCTTGACAAACTTTGGACAAAATATGAGGATGAACTTGAGCTAGCTTGGAGAAAATTGTAGGGTTCGCAGCATAGAAAACAAAAAATTTCCTTTGATGGGAACAACTATGTGCCAAGATCTATCTACTAGATACAAGTAACAGGTGGATGTACATCCGTAGAGAACATACCCTTGAAGATCGACAAAGCTTAACGATGTTGAACTTGTGGTTGATGTATACGATCTCTTGCCGATCTCAAGATCGAGAGGAAGTCCTAGCGCCGCAAAACAGCGGCGCAGCCGTGCTCGCACACATGTCCGAGGCAACGAGAAACCTCCGCCTCCTCACTCTAGCGATGCAGCGGAAGCACAACTCTTTCTTGCCGAATAGCCACCGAGAACATGTATCTCACTAATCCAAGACCATGGGGGATAAATACTAGAGGGGGAGAGAGATCCTTCACGAAGAGGTGTGGGTGAGAAGAGAGGAGGGGGGCTCCTTTTATAGGAGGAGGGGGAACCCAAGGGGATGGCCGCCGGCCATGGGGGCTGCCCCTGATATGTCCAAAACGTATCTACTTTCTCGAACACTTTGTTATTGTTTCTTCTCTAAACTTGTGTGATTTGGATACAACTAACACGGACTGACGCTGTTTTTAGCAGAATTACCTTGGTGTCTTATTTTTGTGCCGAAAATCAACTATCAGGAAAAATCCCGAAAAATATGCCAAAAACTATTTCTCACCAGAAGATCCATGAAGCCATAAGGGGAGACAGAGGGGAGGCCTGGGGGGCCCAGACCCACCCCAGGCGCGGGCCCACTAACCCCGCGCCAGGGGGAGATTTGGCCACCCCATGCAGCTCCTCGGCCTCCCTTCGCGCCTATAAGTTGCCTTCTGACCTAAAAATAGAGGGGTTCGATAGTTTTCCAGAAAGAGTTCCGCTCCGCCGCCGCCACGAGAAACCAAGATTCGGATCCAGAAACTCTGTTCTAGCACCCTGCCGGGACAGGGAATTTGGAGAAGATCATCGCCATCGTCATCACCAACGCATCTCCATCAACCACCGATGTTTCCTTCATCCATGAGTGAGTAATCCCCCGCTGTAGGCTTGGGGATGGTAGGGATTGGATGAGTTCTATCATGTAATCGAATAAGATTTGTTAGGGGCATAGTGCCTAGTATCTCTATTAGTGATATTTGACTTTGTTGCAACTTGTTGTGCTTAATGCTTGTCACTAGGGCCCGAGTGCCATGATCTCACACCTAAACTTATTATTGAATCATTATGATAGTATTGTTTGTGATCTTATCTGCAAGTTGTGTACACGTATCATTGTCCGCATCCAAAGGCTCCAAAGTTACAATAATTGGGACAACCGAAGGGGATGGCTGTGGTGTGAGGATGACATGTGTTCATGGAGTGTTAATGCTTTGCTCCGGTGCTCTATTAAAAGGAGCACCTTAATTGTCAGTAGTTCCCTAGAGGCCCCGCTGCCACGGGCTGGCTAGACAGAAGATGTTGTGCAAGTTCTCATTGTGAGCACGTATGACTATATTTGGAGCACATGCCTAGGATTGTTTAGTACTTGGATGCTTGTTATTATTTATCTGTAATGCCCTACATCTTGAAGTTACATGTTTAGACTTGTCCATGCAACGCCCGTCCATCCATCCCCATGCATACCGCACTCGAATCCTACTGTTACTATTGCTACTACTTCACTGCTGCTGCTGTTGCTACTTATAAATTTCTATGAGCAAGAACTATTTCCAGGTGCAGCTGAACTGACAACTCAGTTGTTAAGGCTTGCAAGTTTTCTTTGGCTTCCCTTGTGTCGAATCAATAAATTGGGTAATACTACCCGCGAAGACTGTTGCTCTTGATTCACCGTCTGTTATAAGTAAGCTTGTCACACCACCACCACATACGCCTGCTACACACACTGCTACTACTTCTGAATCTGAAACTGCTTTTGATGCTCATGATGTTACTTCTGCCATGCTTGATGCGAGTGGTTCACTAGTTCCTTTTCTAGATGATAATATGGCTAGTCTAGGAAATACCAAAACTCCTAGTGAAGACAATGTTACACCTGTTAGCTCACCTGCTAGTGAGAGTTATGATATTAATGATGGTTACATTGAGCTCACTGATGAATTTGTTGAAGAGTGCCGAAACACATATGGTACTAGTGCTATGAAGAGTCTCCTTGATAGACGTACTATTATGCCTAAGTTGACCTATGATCCTAAGTTTGCCACTTCTCCCATAGATATTAAAGATGAATATTATAATTTCTCTCTTGATTTGTCTTATTTAGATATTTTTGAGAAAGAACCTTTTTGTGGGACTGAAAATAAGAGTGTTGTGGCTCATATGAATAAGCTTTCTACTATGAGTGCTTTGTTCTCTGATGATTTTAAGATGCGCAAGTACTTTGTTGCTAAGATCTTCCCCTTTTCACTAAAAGGAGAAGCTAGGGCTTGGTTTAATAGATTACCTCCTGGTTCCATTGATAGCCCTGATTGCTTGATTACTTCTTTCTTCCATAAATATTTTCCTACCAGTGCTAGACATGCTGCTTTGCAGAGACTTTTGATTTTAAACAGGGAGAAGAAGATAAATTTCCTGAGTCATGGAAAAGATTATGTTCCTTGATTCATGCACATCCTGGATGTCTATTGCCTAAGAATAAGCTTCTTGATATTTATTATAATGGACTAACTGATGATTCTAGGACCTACCTAGATAGCTTTGCTGATTGTGGTTTCAGGAAAAGGACTCCTACAGATGCTAAAGAATTAATGACCAAGATAAGCAAGAATTATGATGATTGGACTTCAACTGAGCAGAATACACCTGAGCCTATTACTCCTGAACCAGTTGTTCCTGAACCAGATCCAGCACCAACAACAAATAAGAGGGGAGTTATTGCATTAAAAGATGAAGTGATGAAGGAAGCTAAGAAGTGTCTAAAGGAGAAAGGTATTAGAGCCGAAGATGTGAAGAATCTACCTCCTATAGAAGAATTATGTAAGCCAATTCCCCACTCATCTACTATTGAGGTACACTCTCTCCAATTTAATGAAGGTGATATTCCCTATGGTAAGCCTCCTGATCAGTGTTTAGAGGAACTTGACACATTTATTGTTAAACAAGGTAATTTTAATAAACAAGTTCAGAATCATTTATTGGAAAACTCTAGATCTATCCATGAGTTGAAAGGTATTGTGGAAAGAACTTCTAATGATATTAAAATGCTTTGTAAACACTTTAAAATGGTTCAAACCCAACTTGATCAACTTGCAAAGGTACAAAAGGATATGCTAGTTATTGCTTCAGGAAATAAACATGCTTATGGAATTAGAACTAGGAGTGGTGCAGCTACTCAAGATCCTTTATATCCTGAAGGACACCCTAAAAGAATAGAGCAGGATTCTCAACAACGTAAAGATAGTGGTAGTCCTCGTAAGAGAAAGAAAAAGAAACATAAGATAGTTGAGGAATCACTTGAATCTGTTGTAGATCCTAATAGTATATCCGTCTCTGATGCTGAAACTGAGAGTGGTAATAATAATGAGTATCCTGATAAGGAGGAAGGTGAGGAAGAACCTGAGAAACACACTAAGAACACTAGGTATACAAAGGAAGATTTTATTGCTAATAAACATGGTAAAGAGAGAGAACTTTGGGTGCAGAAACCTATGCCTTTTCCAGGTAAGAAACACAAGTCAAAGGAGGAAGAACACTACAACAAGTTTTGTGAGTGGATGAAACCTTTATTTTTGCAAATTCCTTTGACTGATGCTATTAAATTGCCTCCTTATTCAAAGTATATGAAGTATATTGTCTCTAATAAAAGGAAGATTCCTAATGAGGAGATTTCTACTCTACTTGCTAATTATTCCTTCAATGGCAAGGTTCCAAAAAAACTTGGTGATCCAGGTATACCAACTATTCCCTGCTATATTAAGAACAATTATGTTAGAACTGCTTTATGTGATTTGGGAGCTGGAGTTAGTATTATGCCTTTTTCTCTCTACAAAGACTCTGGCTAGAAAAGTTGATACCAACTGATATATCTTTGCAAATGGATGATAATTCAACTACTGTCCTTGTTGGTATATGTGAGGATGTTCCTATTCAAGTTGCTCATAATTGCATGGTTTTAACTGATTTTGTTGTGCTTGAAATGCCTGAAGATGATAATATGTCTATTATTCTTGGGAGACCTTTTCTTAATACTGCAGGTGCTGTCATCAATTGCAATCAAGGAAAAGTAACATTCAATATTAATGACAAAGAGCACACTGTCTATTTCCCCAAGAAGGTTATTAAGAGCTATTGCATGAATTCCATTGAAAATATTGAGAGCATCAAGGTTGTAGAAATATATTGTCCCATTCCACAAGAAAATTTTGAAACTATTATGATTGGGACCATTGCTATCAAGTATGAGGTAACATAATCACCTTCTGGAATGCAAAGTTTTGATTCATATAAGATTGTTTCGGTAAAAAGACTTGATCAACCTTGTTAACAAAAGTATTTTAATGAACAAAATAATGTTCTCACAGTGGTTATACTTGCTCACTTTTATTTTTCTCCTTTCCAATTTTTGCTCTTCGCTGTGCCTAACTTAAAGGCGTTAAAGAAAAGTACTTGTTGGGAGATAACCCAAGAGTTTCCTTGAGTCTTGGAAGTTATTACTTCAGTAATGACCTCTCCTTATCCTTTTTGTTTGCTTTTTGTGCCAAGAATGACCTCTAATGAGAGGGAAGTATGATTTGGGGAGTTGCTATCCTGAAACAGATTTCTGTCCTCCACCATAAAAATTCATGAGGAGTCTCTGTTAGTCGGATTGAGCTGAAAATTTATGAATAAATCCCCCAGTATGTTTTAGCTAACTTTCGTTAGTTCAACACTTTTTGATTTGAGCAACATAAAGTCTTCGGAAAAATCGGTTTCTACCTACTGGTCTGTTTTGACAGATTTCTGCCATTATTTGCATTTGCTTCTTATTGATTCCTTTTCGGGTTCTTTTTGGGAAATTGAAATTTTTGAAGGAGTTGCTAAAATAGCTTGTGTTTTTAATGAAAAGTATTGTTGTTCCAAAGCTTTGCCAAAGGTCTAATATCTTTTGAGTAAACTAATGTTGCTAATGAAGATTGTGTGAAATTTTGTATGAAATAAAAATTGCAGGTGTAGAGAGAGGATGATGTAATGAGATGAAGAATGGACAAAAACTCAAGCTTGGGGGAGCCACTCCGTGTCACCCTAAGAATTACTCAAGAGGTACAAGCGTCAAATCTTGGGGGTGCCCAAGGCATCCCCTTGTTCATCAATAAAAATCTCAGGTCTTTCTAGACACTTCATTTTTATTGTTTCACGCACAGTTGTGTTGTTCTTGGAGCGTCTTAGTTTTTGTTTTTGGTTTTCTTTTGCTTTGTTTGGTTTGCTTTGTTTTTGTTTGTTTTTTCTTTGTTTGCTTGTTTCTAAAAAATCAAAAACACCAAAAATATTTGTTGTTCTTTTTTGGTTTCGTGAGTTCTTTGCAGGGTTCAGCCGTCCACAGTGGATTTTGGTTTCATGTTAATATTCAAGTCTCACAAGTGAAGGGCAATAATGAAGATTAAGACAACTCGAGGTGTGGTAAGAGGCTGGTAACGAACTCTATTTGTTTTTCATTTTTGTACATATACTCATCATTGTGAGCATGCTTAGTCTATTTGTGTAAGGTGTATGTCATTATGGATGCTTAGTAGTTCTTGCTTGTCTATGATTAGCTCCAGCTTGCTAATAGTTTGTAGCATGTCATATGAATGTTTGCTTGCATTGTTTTATTCATACTTTGGTATGATATTGTGGTATCCTCCTCTGATTGTTCATGTGAATCGACTTGGCACATGCTCACGCATGCATATGACTAATCAATAGTCAGTAAGCCTCAATGATTTATTTTTTCTCAGAGTTCTTGTATCACTTTCATGCCATAATTAGTCCTGTTTTGTTGTAAGCATGATTATGACAGTTATTGCTCTCGCGTTTGTCGCTCCCTCTCTATTGCTAGCCTTCACTTGCACTGAGTATATGCTCTACCTGTGCTTCCAACTCTTCAAAACCAATATTGCCAGCTGTGTCCACCATACCTGCCCATTAGCATCGTTTGCTACTTTAGTGCATATTCTATATGCCGTGTTTTCTTCCAAAATAAAATGTTTGTCTGTTTTGAGAAAGTTAGTTAGTAAAGCTCTCACGAACTTGATGGAACACTTTATTACTTACGCTTAATAATCATGAACCATTGTGACTAGTCCATGAAAGTTATATGCTTGCTTATTATATGTTGGGAGTCAGCAGAACCATGTTGTCACGGGGAACGCTTTCAACACCTGTTGGATATCTTATCCAGTTGATTCCTTGCCCTTTTGTTTATGGATGTCGACGATGTGGAATAAAAGGGGAGGCTGTGAGTTCATGGAGTTTATACATTGTGTTAGAGAAACACCTAGGCCGCTATCCTAAGCCATGCTTGATCATGGTGGAAACTTGCAGCAACACTATGATGAGCATCCATGAAGCGTCTTCAATAAAAACCTATGCATATGGTAAATAAAAAGATTGCTGAGATGCTCATTGTCTGCTTGCCTTGTCATTTTGGTTATAGGAAAGCTCCTGTACCATATGCAAGGGGTACCCCGTTGGCGGTTCTTGATGATATGCATGTATTTACAATGACAAGAACTTTCAGGTGACCAAAGTTGAGTAGCATGCGGAGCGACCCTCGTACTCAAGGGACTTGGGATTTTCAGCCTATGGTCTATCAAGCATATGATTCAGAGTGGACCTCACTTTCACCTTAACCACATGAAGATGCCTATGATAGGGGCAATGAGAGCTCAAAGCTAACAAGTACCTTCCTTTCAGCATTAGGAAGCCTTTCAAACCTTCACAAAATCGTTTTCACAACTTTGTTTGTTCCAAAACACAAGAATGACAACCTTCTTGAGAGCATAATTAACCAAGTTTTGGAGCATAGTTGTCATTCTTGTGTTTGTTCCAAAACTTGGTTAATTATGTCATGACTTTGATGCTTGTATCTCCGATATCTTTATCTCTAGTCTTCACTTGAACTTCAGAGGTGCCTCAACATTCATATTGTGCTCTTCAAACAAAGGCAAGCGAGATACCACTCTATCATACCTTATTATGAGCATTGCAATGTTGCTTATGTTTATGTTTCATGCTACTTATTATTATTGAGTTGGTTTCTCTTCATAGCTTGCAATGACTATTGAGTAGACTTAGTTGCATACTCTTTATTACGAATTGTCTAAGCATCTACTCCTGTGCTGAGAATATATACATCATATGAAGCAAAGTGTTCGTGAAAGTTCTTTTATCGCACTCAGTTTTCAACTGAATTGCTTGAGGACAAGCAATAAGCTAAGCTTAGGGGGAGTTGATACGTCCAAAATGTATCTACTTTCTCGAACACTTTGCTATTGTTTCTTCTCTAAACTTGTGTGGTTTGAATACAACTAACACGGACTGACGTTGTTTTCAGCAGAATTACCTTAGTGTCTTATTTTTGTGTAGAAAATCAACTATCACGAAAAATCCCGGAAAATATGCCAAAAACTATTTATCACCAAAAGATCCACGGAGCCAGAAGGGGAGACAGAGGGGAGGCCCGAGGGGCAGACCCACCCCAGGCGTGGGCCCAGTGACCCCGCGCCTGGGAGAGGTTTGGCCACCCCAGGCAGCTCCTCGGCCTCCCCCCGCGCCTATAAGTTGCCTTCTGACCTAAAAACAGAGGGGTTCGATAGTTTTCCAGAAAGAGTTCCGCACCGCCGCCGCCACGAGAAACCAAGATTCGGATCCAGAAACTCTGTTTTGGCACCTTACCGGGACGGGGAATTTGGAGAGGATCATCGCCATCGTAATCACCAACGCATCTCCATCAACCACCGATGTTTCTCTCATCCATGAGTGAGTAATCCCCCGCTGTAGGCTTGGGGATGGTAGGGATTGGATGAGTTCTATCATGTAATCGAATAAGATTTGTTAGGGGCATAGTGCCTAGTATCTCTATTAGTCATATTTGACTTTGTTGCAACTTGTTGTGCTTAATGCTTGTCACTAGGGCCCGAGTGCCATGATCTCAGATCTGAACTTATTATTGAATCATTATGGTAGTATTGTTTGTGATCTTATCTGCAAGTTGTGTACATATATCATTGTCTGGATCCAAAGGCCCCCAAGTGACAATAATTGGGACAACCGGAGGGGATGGATGTGGTGTGAGGATCACATGTGTTCATGAAGTGTTAATGCTTTGCTTTGGTGCTCTATTAAAAGGAGTACCTTAATTGCCAGTAGTTCCCTAGAGGCCCCGCTGCCACGGGCTGGCTGGACAAAAGATGGTGTGCAAGTTCTCATTGCGAGCACGTATAACTATATTTGGAGCACATGCCTAGGATTGTTTAGTACTTGGATGCTTGTTATTATTTATTTGCAATGCCCTAAATCTTGAAGTTACATGTTTAGACTTGTCCATGGAACGCCCGTCCATCCATCCCTATGCCTACCGCACTCGAATCCTACTGTTACCGTTACTGTTACTATTGCTACTGTTTCACTGCTGCTGCTGTTGCTTTGCTAAAGCTACTATAAACTGTTGCTACTGATAAACTTCTATGAGCAAGAACTATTTCCAGGTGCAGCTGAACTGACAACTCAGTTGTTAAGGCTTGCAAGTATTCTTTGGCTCCGTTGTGTCGAATCAACAAATTGGGTAATACTACCCGCGAAGACTATTGCGATCCCATACACTTGTGGGTCATCAGCCCCCTCCCCTCGTTCATTCATGTGGGTGGACACTCTACTCACAAAAATCCTTTCAATTTCCTCCACTCAAAAACCCACTCAAATTCCCATTAAATTTCCACCAAATTTAATGCAAACTCTCATTAAATAAAACTCATTTTATTTATTTAGAATTTTGCCAATTACTTTAATGACAAACATTCACATATAACCCCTTGCTAGTATTTCATTTCACATGCAAAAACACTTTCTGCAATTTCACCCAAAAACCCGTTTCGGTATCTAGTGAAATAAATTCCTATGCTTGTTATTCTTTCCGGCATGAAACTTTTGCTCCAAATGGTGCCAGTGTCTCTTAAGTGTGTCACCCGACGGTTCGCGAATAATGCGGACATGATTGAGACCCCTCTCAGATCAATAATCAGAAGCGGGACCTGGAGATCTATTCTGACTCCCACACATTCAACGATGACTTTCTTGTGATCGAGAGAAGCTTTTACGCTAGTATCTGTTGGAGATATGCCCTAGAGGCAATAATAAAAGTGGTTATTATTATATCTTTGTGTTTGTGATAAATGTTCACATTCATGCTATAACAGTATTAACTGGAAACATTAATACTTGTGTGATTTGTAAACTAAATTAGAGTCCCTAGTAAAGCCTCTTTAATAATACTAGCTTGTTGGTTAATAGATGATCATGGTTTCTTGATCATGAACATTGAGATGTTGTTAACAACAAGATCATATCATTAGGAGAATGGTACGATGGACATACTCCTATAGATAAGCGTAGCATAAAGATCAAGTCATTTCAATAGTTTGTTTGCTATAAGCTTTCTGATACATAGTAACCTAATTCCTTCGACCATGAGATCATGCTAATCACCATCACCGAAAGGATGCTTTGATGACATCAAACACCACACCATAACTGGGTGGCTATAAAGGTGGCATTGAGTGTTCAGAAAGTATGGGTTGAGGCACATGGATCAAGAGTGGGATTTGTCCATCCATATGACGAATATATATACTCTGGGCCCTCTCGGTGGAATATCATCCAATTAGCTTGCAAGCATGTGACTGGCTCACAAGGGATCACATATCACGGGAACGATAAAAGAGTACTTATCGGTAACGAGGTTGAACTAGGTATGCAGAGATACCGACGATCAAAACCTCGGATAAGTAAACTATCGTGAGACAAAGGGAAATTTGTATCGTATGTAAGTGGTTTATTCGATCGCAAAGTAATCGTTGAAATATGTGGGAGCCATATGAATTTCCAGATTCCTCTATTGGTTATTGATCGGAGAAGTGTCTCGATCATGTCCGCATAATTCGCGAACCGTAGGGAGACACACTTAAGGATTCGATGTTGTTTAATAGATATGGAATGTTAGTAGGGATACTGAATGTTGTTCGGAGTCTCGGATGGGATCCAGGATATCACGAGGAGATTCGGAATGGTCCGGAGAATAAGATTCATATAAGGAAAGTCCGATTCCGGAGTTCGGAAACATTCCGATGTTTTCATCGGAGAGGTTCTAGAAGGTTCACCGGTCCGGAAGGAGAATGGTCCATGAATGTGTCATGGATAAGTGGAATGATTGGATCATATCCTAGGTCACTTGGTGTGTGCATTTGCTAGAGAGAATTAAAGCTCTAAATTGAAAGTCAAACGGGAGTTTGAAAAGTCAAACTGGAACAATGGTTTCCTAGTGGGAGAAGAAACAAGTCCTTCTCTCAATCCAACTTGGGTTTGGGTTTGGATTCAAACCCACCCCTCCCAAAGCTGCCCCCTCTCATAAATAGAGGGGGAGGGCTGCCCCAAGACACACAAGTCCTAGCCCCTCTCCCCGCACACGCGCCGCCACCGCTCACCACCGTCGCCGGTCCGTCGCCGCCGCACTAGCCGCTGCCGACACCTCCTCCTCCTCCCGGTCATCTAAACCCTAGATCTCCGGGAAACCCTAAATCCACCATAACTCGCACCGGCTTAGGTGAAGCCCTGCGAGATCTTCCCTCTACTTCCGACACCATGCCGTCGTGCTGCCGAAATCACGAAGGGAGAACTACAACCTCCGCTGCCTACTGGAACAAGGGAGAGGAAGGTCTTCATCGAGTACCGAACGTGTGACCGACTGCGGAAGCGCTGCCGGAACGCAGCGCTGGAAGGATCGTCTACGCGATCTTGAGATCGGCAAGTGTACGACTACATCACTCACGAGAATCTGCTCTTGTTAACCGCTTTGGAATCTTCGAGGGTGAGTGCTTCTATCGACTCGTTGCTACAATCTAGTAGATAGATCTTGGCTTGTTTGTGTGCATGTGGTAGAAAATTTTTGTTTTCCATGCTACGAACCCCTACACTATCTTAATCCTTTTGTTTCTTGATATATTACATGTTCGAGATTCGATCATCGGTATCTCTATACCTAGTTTGATATCGTTACTGACATGTACTCTTTTCTCGTTCCGTGATATAACATTCTAGTGATCAAATCACTTGGTTGCAAGCTAATCAATGTGATATCACCGAGAGGGCCCAGAGCATATCTATCCGTCATCGGGATGAACAAATTCCACTCTCGATCCATGGGCCTCAACATAACACTTTAGTAGTACTGAACCCATCTTTATAGTCATCATGTTATGGCGTGATGTTTGATGTTATCAAAATACTCTTCCGGTGTTAGTGATTGACATGATCTCATGGTCTAAGGATTAGGATCACTTCGTATGATGTTACGGCAATATAAACTCAATGACTTTGATCGTAATGCTATACTTCGGATGAATGTTCATCACACCATTACACTAATATTGTGACCTCGTTACAAAATCCAATGTCCATGATTAGGAAACCTTGATCATCTTGTTAATCAACGAGCTAGTTTATGAGAGAGGCATAACTAGATTTTTTTGTTTGTTTATTAAACACATATGTATTAATGTTTCCGTATTAATAGAATTATAGCATGCAAAATAAACATCTATCATATACTTGGAATAGACATAATAACCACTTTATTATTGCCTCTCAGGGCATATTCCCTTCAAAAATGGCCATGTGTTCGTGCATGATCGAAGCAGGGAATATATAGGGGAAACATTAGTCCCGGGTGGTGCTATAAATCGGGACTAGATAATGATCTCTAGTCCCGGTTTGTAGCACCACCCGGGACTACATGTTCTCCTGGGTCTCAGTCATTGGCGCCAGAGGTTTCCAATAAACTGGGACAAGACAATTGCTTCCTCCTAGCCGTTGCAAAGGGGACGAACCAGGACTAGGGCTCACACTAGTCCCGGTTCCAGACAGGGCCGGGACTAGAGGCCAGAGCAGCTCCAAACTAAAGGTCGGTTTCTACTAGTGTATGGTACTCTTGCGTACATCTGTAAATTGGAGTGGATTTGCCTTTGTCATACTTTTGTTCTTTTGACTAAAATTTATTCATACGGATAGCAGTTGTCTCTTGCTACGGACAGCCCTCACTTTTTGATTTGTTTTTCACAAATTTCCAATTATGCATAAATGTATGTAGATGTAAATTTGTTCGGCCATGGCAACGCACGAGGATTTGTGCTAGTAGTACTTTCGTCAGCCAATTCAGAAGTGAAATAAAATAACATTAAGAATATAAAGAGAAACAACAATATTCATATTAGGTTGTCAAACAAAATTATATCCAAATGATTTGAATCCAATGATGCAAGAGGCTACGGTAGATCCGTGGATGTTTCCGGCCGATTCATATGGCGTCTGGCCCGTTCCTTTTGGGTTTCCATATCCCAGATTTTGAGGAGGAGGAAACTGCACATTGCGGCCACCAGGGACAAGACCACAAAAAGGGCGACGTCATCCCACTTAGGATGGAAAGCGGAGACCGTCAGCGCCATGGAGATCAACATGATCCCAGTTACCACCAGCATCTGCACGTACGCCCACGACATCCATCAATCAATCAGAATTAACTTACTATTCCCTCCATCCCATTTTATGATGCGTATTAGCATCGACCCGCATACCAATGAGTCCCATGCAGAGCCGTGGGGGAAATTTTTTGGACGAAAACACCCATGCTCGATTGATCACCATGCATCCCTGCCCACGCTCTTCACATTAATACGCATGCATGCATTGGCCAGCTCCAACAGCACTTCGCTTCGCTCTTGGCCAGTAATTAATACATGCCGTTGGCAGTCAGAAGCAAAAGTGTCCATTTTGCACCGCTCTTTCTAATACGCATCATAATCTGGGAAATCTGGGAAAAAGTTATACGCATCATATATTGGGATGGAGGGAGTACTATTTTATTGCTAATTAAAAAACATGGATACATACCCATGAGCATTCCTGAGTGGTACAAAATGGTGATGTGGGCAAATCCTTGATGTTGTTGTTGTGGCGACGCTTGAGGAGCAGGAGCGTCATGGCCATGGAGTAGGAGAACATGATGACGATGATGAGCGAGGAGTGCCAATCGGGCAAAAGAGTTAAGGCTAGGCACACTGTGCACAGCGACATGTATCCGCAGACGACAAAGTACTAGTAATAACACACGATCGATCCAGGCATGCATGCAGCAGGTGATCGATTAATAATGGATCAAGATCGTCATGAGTCATGCATCAAGGCGTACGTAAGACACGCACATACGTACCTCGAACTTTTTGTCCTCCTCGACGAAATCGGTGGGTTTGGGCAGCGATGAGGTCGCCGCCGTCGAAGATATGGCGCCTTTCTTGCTCGATCTCGGATGGTAGACTGCTGGTGGCGCCATGATTGCCGCCGCCGCCGACGGGCACACCTGCACGCAATGCTCGAGATCTACCGATCACGCGGTTACTACGGTACGTGCCGGCTGACGCAACAGCTAACAAAACCTAGCTAGTAGTTAGTAGATTTTGTCCTTGTCGACAACAACTCTAGATATAGATCTACGTACATGCTTGCAGGAGGTTGTTAGGATATTTGTTTTTTTAGAATTTCCTTTAGCGGTAAGTAGGTATGAAAGCCTTATATCGAACAGATCCGAAGGCCTATATATCCAACAATATGAGGTCCACGAGCGCCTCCCTCCCCCACCCCCCAAACACACACCAACCCCAACCCTAACCCTGGTTGCACTTTCCCCCAACCCTCAGAACAACCGTTGTCACCGCGTCAAAGTCACAGCCATACGAGATGCTAGATGTAATGTAGCAGCAAATGCATGCAATTCTCTTCTTTTTTTAGATCGAAGGCACAAAGTGCCCGACTTTGAATTAACAAAGCACCAAACGGCCAAGGTTTACAAAGTGTTGAAGAAGCAAAGACAAACAAGCAATAAAATACACAGGTGAAGCCTAGCTTGAAACGAAGCCCTTGTCATGCTCACGAGTCGCCCGGAGAGGAAGAGGAGTTGGAAAGTACGCCACAGAGAAAACCCATGCCACCGTCGACCACCGAGGTCAACCATGTCGACCGTCCGTTCCACCTCTAGAGAAAGCACCCTGCTTTCTCGCCTTGGATCGAAAGGCGCTGTACCGTCGAGAGATAGAGAGGCTCATTCTGAGCACACTCGGACATTCAGACATGTTGCCAGGGAGGGATTGAGCATTGTCGCCTTGTCTAGCCGCCACCCACGAACACCACTGTCACCCACAGCACCACCCATCAAGCGAGACATAAACTGCCGGAGAAGAACGCCATCAAAGATACGGTGAAAAAATGTTGACAAAGCATGGCATAAACCCAATGGCTCGAAACAGATTCTCTTCCGAACTGATCTTTACATTTCTTCAAACAGTAAAATCGACACTTATGTGGTGGTTTCTAGCATGTTACCTTATGGTACTCATTTTGGTGGAAATTCATGAGATATTAATTCAGGGAAGAGGATGCGACCACCTCCGGTTTAGCTTGTTGAAAAGCCAACAAATAATCTTGCAGTAATTCGCAAACTTTTTGTTGCCTCTCATGCTTTTTATCAGGCTGATTTATTTTGAGATTGAATCCTCTTATAAATTTAGGCTATATGTGTCTTATAGTCAACACACATAGGCCCAGTTCTTTTGGCGGCTTCTTCGAAAAGCCGCCCTACCCCCAGCTTCCCGGGGAAGCCGGTTCTAAAATTTTGTGAGGCTTCCAAGTTAGTTTAGCCTTAACCACTTTGGAAGCCTTGTAAATTTTTTGAACCGGCTTTCCCAGAAAGCTGGGAATAGGGCGGCTTCTCGGAGAAGCCGTCAAAAGAACTGGGCCATAGATGGGTGTAGCAAAAGCTTCCCCGTGAGGCAGGAGAGAGAAAGAGAGGCGGGCGGTGACAATACACCCTATACACCGCTATGGGTGTAGCAAAGATTTAGCGCTGGTCTTCCCATAATGCTATACACGCTATAGTGTATGCTATTTAAAATAGCATTTGCAAAAGAATAATGTTAGATATAGTCTAACCATAAAGGATTTTAGCATCTAAAAAATTTCTTTTTTCTGTGGGGATCTAAACAAAATTCTAGGAACGATTACATGCATAACCATTAAGCACAATACAAAAAAATTTACTCCCTCCTATCCAAATTAATAAACTCATATTTATCTAAATTCGGATGTATCTAGCCATGGTTTAATGTTAAATATATTTGAATCAGGAAAATCTGAGTCCATTAATTTAAATCGAAGAAAGTATTAAATTGTGTACCAGACCAATCCATGGCATAAAAACGGTCACGAGCTAGAGAAGCAGCGGCCGCTCCTCACGAGCTCTTCTCCGCCGCCACTCGCCAGGAGAGTTGGGGACCGGCGAAACCAATCAATTTGGTGGGTGTTGGGCTAGTTTAGCCTAATGTATGGACTCGGGAAGAGTTTTAGGCTGATGGCTTGTAGTTTTTGCAACACTAGGAAATAACGGTGCTACAACTAATAAATAGTGTGGTTTAGCGTGCTAATTTGAGTTTAGCGGCATAGCGTCCAAAATAGCTTAAACGTAGCATTGACACTCCAAATACGTTATAGCACATTATTTTTCCTTGGTTTATCCCTCTCGCCATCGTCGTCGTCAGTCCGCTTCCGCCTCCGTTGGCCTTGGGGTTTCTTGTTGTTTGTTTAGGTTATTTTTCAGTGTCTTCTTTTTGACGGTGAGGCGACGACTATATCTTAAAGCCAGAATAGGATCCTACCCATCCTATCCTTGCCCCGTTTGTGCGTCTAGCGCGGGCGTGGAGTCGTGTGTCTGGTGAATCTCCTGGGACCTGATAGTTTTTGTTTTAGTTGGTATGGTTTTATGTTACCCTCTTTTGATCTACGGTTGTCATTATTGATGATGGTTTCTGCGTTGGTCTTTTGGGTCTTAGCACGATGACTTTTCGTATGTCTACTACAACAAACTCTCCTACGACAAGCTTTGTCCGACTCTGTGATGGAGGGGTGAGGACGGCAGTGCATCTTTGGCTCGCGCTAGTGACGGTAGTCCTTGCTAGGTGGGGCAAAACCTATTTGTATTTTTTACTACATCTAGGACTCTTTGTACTTTATTGATGGTTATTATTCTTATTCCGTACATCTCGTGTGCAAGTTAGAGTGCAAAGTGTGGTTCGACCACATGGTATGTTTGAATGGTAAATACTCTGATAGCCCTTGCAATAGCCTGCCTTTTCTTCTATGCCAATCTATGTTTCGGTGTCCTCCTTTCCAAACTTATAAAACTAAGGTCATGTACAATGCGGTGATGTCAACCTTTTCTTACGGTTGCTATGTTGGATTTTTTCTTAGTTGGAGAAGAGAGAATGAAAAAAGAGAAAGTTGGCTTTCCTTAGCTGATGATCCCTTAAAAATAAGAGAAGACTATTTTCTCCATTGTACATTATGTCTTCTCTTATCAACACAATTTTTTACTATAATTAGTCAATTCACATTAATTCTAAGAGGCGACAATAAGAGATGACCATTGTACAATTTATTTTTATTACCTTATCTAGATTACGTGGAGGGCTAAGAAAAGACTCACCTTCTCTAGCATTGTACGTGGCCTAACAACACAAGAACGACAGGTATAAGCGAGAACCTGAAAAGCAAAAGTCCTCTTCCAATGTAATAGTACTACTTAGGATCCTGTCCAAGCGGAGAAGTGAGATAAGACTCCAACTGATCGTTCCAGTCCACGAGTATCGATCACTGATCGGAGTAACAAACTTTAAAATAAAACGTCGTTTGACTAAGGATCCTAGGCGAACGAACTACCACGCACGCGCGGTATACATGCCTGCATGCCTCCAAATCTGAATCCACATTAACGCCCTCTCTCCCATGTAACTTATCTATATTCTCTACCAGCAGGAAGTTCTTGGTAGCAAGCTAGGGGTTAGGGGCAGGGGGTGATCGACTGATAAATCATGGCCATGGTCGGCGGCGGCGGCCACGGAGGCCACGGCGACGTATTCGTGGCGCCACCGATAGGATGGCCTTCCTGGTCGAGCAAGAAAAGGGGATCTTCAACGGCGGATGCGGCGGCGCCGCTCCTCGATGAATCGTCTCAAACATTTCTGGGTTGTGCGGAGGTATCTACACTAGTGCAGACGGGGGCCTTTAACACCGGTTTCTAAGGCCCTCTAACAGCGATTGTAGAACCGCAATTGAGGGTTCGGTGTTAGAGCCCCCCCCCCCCCCTTTAAGAACCGGTGTTAAAGGGTGGCGCACGTGGGGCTGCCGCAGCGCTCAGCCCCCCCTTTAACACCGGTTCGTAACAGCAGGAAAAAGAGATAAATCTCTGCCGCGGCAGAGTTCTGCCGCGGCAGGAAAACGGCCTAAATCTCTGCCACGGCAGAGTTCTGCCGCCGCCCCGTTCTGGGCGTATTTCTGCGGCGCGGCGGGGACGAGGAGGGGGGAGGGGGAATCAATCGGAAGTGGTATATACACATACATCGTCGTCGGTACATACGAGTATATGAATAATTAAGCAACTATTATTATACACAAACATCGTCATTGCGTGGTATTCTCCGTAAACGTTGAAGCATCAAGTACAAGACAAACACGTTCAAGCATCTAAAGAGTTTTTGGATATCTAAAGAGTTCTCCGCCAGGCGTGACGACCTCATCAAGTATGAACCCCGTCAATTCCTCTTGAATGGCTCGTATGCGGTCAAATGGTAGGAGTTGGTCCCGCATCCGTTCGATCTAAATATATATGAAAAATGGGGTCAATATATATATATATAAGAATAAAACTCAACACAATTGATGGTAATAAAATAATGTTGTGTACTTTGTTTACTTACTCTAAGTTGTTCTAGTGCGGCTTGGCCCGTCGCACATATCGTGTTGCGAATGAACTCGCAAACATAGTATCCACATAAGTTATTGCCGGGTCCCTGATACGCGCACTTTACGAGAATAGAGAGTTCAATCAAAATAATAATCAATAAAGCATGATATAATGGAATTGGAAGCAGAATCAAAGAGATACGCAGACCTAGCTAGCTAGTATTACTTACATTTTGGTCTACAAATTTTAGTTCTTCTGACCATTCACCCACGGCCCTGCCCGTGAACCTTTTCCAAACCCTGTCCGGCAAAGAAAATGGATAAAGGAGTAATTAATTACTTGGTGTCACGAAAGTTGCCGATCTAGTGCGATAATATGATTGAAATACATCTAGAGCGTCTCTCTAAAGTCTGCCCATAGCTCTTTTTCTTTTCGTAACGAGTCCATGACAAGGACTTTTCCTGAGTCAGGTTGAATGACTAGCAGAATAAAGTGGAACCAGAAACAGAATGTGTAAGCCAAAACTTAACATCGAGTAAGCCGAAACAGAATGTGTACAAGAGAGGGTAACAGTACTCACGAGAAATTGTAAGGCAATAGTATTTCCCTTTTGGTTTGTTGTCTCAGTAAAGACCTTAGCAAGAAATCTTCTGTTTGCCCGGTTTTGTCTCTTACCACTTGTTCATGAACTCTATTTGGGTCAACGAACCCAATGTCAAAAGGGCCTCCTTTCATGCATTCCATAACCTTTTTCCTGCATAATAGTATATACATATATGGTAAGCATATATATATATGCAATTAATGAAGTGAATGCGATGAGATATAAATTACAGAAATAGTACTTACACACAATAAAGGCGGACGGCAGCTTTGTCGAGTTCCTTCTGATTGAATAGAAAATGCAAGTCTTGAATGTTGAAGTCGATCTCGTCGTCTCCGCACAAGAAAATCTGATATCTTATATGCGTCGTGGTCCATTCTTTCTTTCTCGTCTTGCAGAAATCAAGGTACCACTTGTGCAATCTTCGCATCTTTGTTGGTAGATTCTTGAGCTCCTCTTTCTTGACGAGATTCTTCCCATACTTCCATGGCTGTATGAGGTTGACATCGCCTGTGGGAATGTTGTCTCCCATGAGGTTCAAGTATGCAATGTAAGTCATCCCCATCTCATTTGCCTTTCTTTGTAGCTCTGCCTCGTAATCATTTACAGGAGGAACGTTCCGTGTGTAGAACACTTGGAGCGGGCGCATGATTGCTTTTCCTGCTCTCCGAGCATGGGAACTGTTTTTGTAGGGGTTCGTAGCATGGAAAACAAAAATTTTCTATCGCATACAAACAAACAAGCCAAGATCTATCTACTAGATTGTAGCAACGAGTCGATGGAATAACTCACCCTCGAAGATTCCAAAGTGTTTAACGAGAGCAGATTCTCGTGGGTGATGTAGTCGTACTCTTTCCGATCTCAAGATCGCGTAGACGATCCTTCCGGCGCCGCGTTCCCGCAGCGCTCCCGCAGTCGGTCACACGTTCGGTACTCGACGAAGACCTTCCTCTCCCTTGTTCCAGCAGGCAGCGGAGGTTGTAGCACTCTCCTCGCGATTCCGGCAGCACAACGGCGTGGTACCGGAGGTAGAGGGGAGATCCCGCAGGGCTTCGCCTTAAGCCGGTGCGAGTATGGTGGAGCTTATGAGAGAGGCTATTAGTGGTCTAGTAATTAGACACACCAATTAGAGGGCTCTAAACCAATTAGAAGGCTCTAAACCGAAACAGCTCTAAACCGGGGTCTAGGTCTAGTTTCTAGTTTAGAGGATAGGAACTTGTGTGTGCTAGGAGGGGAGCCCTGCCCCTCCTTATATAGGTGGGAGGGCTGGCTGCGCCATGGGGAGGAGAGTCCCTCCCCAAGTCGGCTTGGTGGGGCGCCGGCCAAGGGAGGAGTCCTCCCCCAATTCGGCCTCCACCAATCCTCCTCTTTTCCCACTTCCCAAAATTGGCAGTTTGACTTTCAAATTAGCCGTTTGACTTTTCCAATTTAGGAATTAAATAAACCCTTTATTTTGGACAGCGAGAACACCTAGTACATGATGCAATCATTCCAACTTGCAATGACACATTCATGTACCCCTTCCCCCCCGGAGTGCCGGACATTCCGGGACCTTCTAGAATGTTCCCGATGAAAACACCGGAACCATTCCCCAACTCCGAAATGGGACTTTCCTTATATGAATCTTATTCTCCGGACCATTCCGGATCACCTCGTGATATCCCGGATCCCATCCGAGACTCCGAACAACATTCGGTCTCTTTCTCATAATACCATAACTACTCAAACAACGTCGAATCCTTAAGTGTGTCTCCCTACGGTTCGTGAATTATGCGGACATGATCGAGACACTTCTCCGAACAATAACCAATAGAGGAATCTGGAAATTCATATGGCTCCCACATATTTCTACGATTACTTTGCGATCGAATGAACCACTTACATACGATACCAATTTCCCTTTGTCTCACGATATGTTACTTATCCGAGGTCATGATCGTCGGTATCTCTGCATACCTAGTTCAACCTCGTTACTGACAAGTACTCTTTTCTCGTTCCCGTGATATGTGATCCCTTGTGACCAAGTCACATGCTTGCAAGCTAATTGGATGACATTTCACCGAGAGGGCCCAGAGAATATCTATCCGTCATGTGGATGGACAAATCCCACTCTTGATCCATGTGTTTCAACCAATACTTTCCGAACACCCAATGCCACTTTTATAGCCACCCTGTTACGGTGTGGTGTTTGATGACATCAAAGCATCCATCCAGTAAAGGCAATATGCATGATCTCATGGTCGAAGGAATTAGGTTACTATGTATCAGAAAGCATATAGCAATTGAACTATTGAAATGACTTGATCTTTATGCTACGCTTGTCTATAGGAGTATGTCCACCATATCATTCTCCTAACGATATGATCTTGTTGTTGATAACATCTCAATGTTCATGACAAAGAAACCACATCATCAATCAACCAACAAGCTAGTGAAGTATAGAGGCCATACTAGGGACTTCAAATTAAGTTTACAAATCACACAAGTATTAATGGTTTCCTTGTTAATACTATTATAGCATGAATGTAAACATTTATCATAAACACAAAGATATATATAATAATAACTACATTTATTATTACCTCTAGGGCATATCTCCAACAGTCTCCCACTTGCACTAGAGTCATCTAATCTAGATTACATGGTAATATACCGAACACCCATGGCAGTTTGGTGTTGGTCATGTTTTGCCCTCGGGAGAGGTTTAGTCAACGGATCCGCCACATTCAGATCTGTGTGTACTTTGCAAATCTTTATATCCCCATCCTGGATATGTTCTCGAATAGCGTGGAAACGCAGCTTGATATGCTTCAGCTTCTTGTGTGACCTTGGTTCTTGCGCATTGGCTATGGCGCCCATGTTATCACAGTAGATAGACATTGGGTCCAGCGCACTTGGAACCACACCCAGCTCTGTAATGAACTCTTTCATCCATATCGCTTCTTGTGAAGCCTCCGAAGCAGCCATGTATTCCGATTCAGTTGAAGATCTCGCCACAACGCTTTGCTTTGCACTCCTCCAGCTAACTGCTGCACCATTCAAAATAAATACGTATCCAGATTGTGATTTAGAATCATCCGGATCGGTGTTCCAACTAGCATCGGTGTAACCATTAACAACGAGCTGTTCATCACCTCCATAAGAAAGAACCATATCCTTAGTTCTTCTCAAGTACTTAAGGATGTTTTTTTTGACCGCTGTCCAATGATCCACTCCTGGATCACTTTGATATCTGCTAGTTAAACTAACAGCATATGCGATGTCGGGTCTAGTACATAGCATGGCATACATTAGAGATCCTATGGCTGAGGCATAGGGAGTCTTACTCATCTTTTCTCTATCTTCTGCCGATGTCGGACTTTGAGTTTTACTCAAGGTCATATTGGGCAACATGGGCAAGAACCCTTTCTTGCTATCTTCCATTCCAAACCTCTTTAGAACTTTGTCCAAATATGTACTTTGTGACAATGATATTTGGCGTTTCGATCTATCTCTATAAATCTTTATGCCTAATATGTAAGCTGCTTCGCCAAGATCCTTCATTGAAAAACTATTATTCAAATATTCCTTGACACTATTAAGAAGGTCTACATCATTCCCAATCAACAATATGTCATCCACATACAGTATTAAGAATGCTACAGAGCTCCCACTCACTTTCTTGTAAATACAAGCTTCTCCATAAGTTTGTATAAAACCAAAACTTTTGATTACCTTATCAAAACGTTGATTCCAACTTCGGGATGCTTGCTTCAATCCATAGATGGACCGTTGAAGCTTGCATACCTTGTTAGCATCTTTAGGATCGACAAAACCTTTGGGTTGTATCATATACAACTCTTCATCAATGTCTCCATTGAGGAATGCTGTTTTGACATCCATCTGCCATATCTCATAATCATAATATGCAGCGATTGCTAACATAATCCTCACAGACTTTAGCTTCGCTACCGGTGAGAAAGTCTCATCGTAGTCAACTCCTTGAATTTGTCGAAACCCTTTTGCGACAAGTCGAGCTTTATAGACAGTAACATTACCATCAGCATCTGTTTTCTTCTTGAAAATCCATTTGTTCTCGACAGCCTTCCGGCCATCCGGTAAGTCCACCAAAGTCCATACTTGGTTTTCGTACATGGATCCAATCTCGGATTTCATGGCTTCTTGCCATTTATTGGAATCTGGGCTCATCATCGCTTCCTCATATGTCTCGGGGTTATCGGTGTTGTCCACCAACATGACATTCATAACGGAATCATACCAATCTGGAGTGGTACGAGTTCTCGTTGACCTCCGAGGCTCTGTAGTAACTTCAACCGAAGTTTCATGATCACCATCATTAGCTTCCTCTCTTATTGGTGCAGGCACCACAGGAACTTCTTCCGGTGCTGCGCTACTCGCAATTTCGAGAGAAGGTTCGACAACCTCGTCGAGTTCTACTTTCCTTCCAGTCACTTCTTTCGAGAGAAATTCCTTCTCTAGAAAGGATCCATTCTTAGCAACGAAGATTTTGCCTTCGGATCTATGATAGAAGGTATACCCAACAGTTTCCTTCGGGTATCCTATGAAGACGCATTTTTCCGCTTTGGGTTCAAGCTTGTCCGGCTGTAACTTCTTTACATAGGCTTCGCATCCCCAAACTTTAAGGAACGACAATTTAGGTTTCTTCCCAAACCATAATTCATACGGTGTCGTTTCAACGGATTTAGACGGTGCCCTATTTAAAGTGAATGCGGCTGTTTCTAATGCATAACCCCAAAATGATAGTGGCAAATCTGTAAGTGACATCATAGAACGAACCATATCTAAGAGAGTTCGATTACGACGTTCAGACACACCATTACGCTGTGGTGTTCCCGGCGGTGTCAACTGCGAAAGTATTCCACATTTCTTCAAATGCTCGCCAAACTCGTAACTTAGATATTCACCTCCACGATCAGAACGTAGAAATTTAATCTTCTTGTTACGTTGATTCTCTACCTCACTTTGAAACTCCTTAAACTTCTCGAAAGTTTCGGACTTATGTTTCATGAAATAGATATACCCATATCTACTCAAGTCATCCGTGAAGGTAAGAACATAACGATAACCACTGCGCGATGCTACACTCATTGGACCACACACATCGGTATGTATGATTTCCAATAAGTCCGTAGCTCGCTCCATTATACCAGAAAATGGAGTCTTAGTCATTTTTCCCATCAGACATGCTTCGCATCTTTCAAGTGATTCAAAATCAAGTGATTCAAGAAGTCCATCGGAATGGAGTTTCTTCATACGTTTCACTCCAATGTGACCAAGACGACAGTGCCACATATAGGTCAAATTATCGCTTGATTTCAAACGTTTAGCCTCAATGTTATTAATATGTGTATTTCTACTATCGAGATTCAATATGAATAGACCATCTATCAAAGGTGCATGTGCATAAAACATATTACTCATATAAATCGAACAACCATTATTCTCGGATTTAAACAAGTAACCGTCTCGCAATAAACAAGATCCCGATATAATGTTCATGCTCAACGCAGGCACCAAATAACAATTATTTAAGTATAAAACTAATCCCGATGGTAGATGAAGAGGTAGTGTGCCGACCGCGATCACATCAACCTTTGATCCGTTTCCCACGCGCATCGTCACCTCGTTCTTCACTAGCTTCTGTTTATTCTGCAGCTCCTGTTTCGAGTTACAAATATGAGCAACCGAACCAGTATCAAATACCCAGGCACTACTACGAGTACTAGTGAGATACACATCAATAACATGTATATCAGATATACCTTTCTTCTTGATGTTGCCGTTCTTCAAATCCGCCAAGTACCTTGGGCAATTCCGCTTCCAGTGACCTTCTCCCTTGCAGTAAAAGCACTCAGTATCAGGCTTGGGTCCAGCCTTGGTCCTCTTCGTCGGCGTGGTAACTTTCTTACCACTCTTCTTGAAGTGTCCCTTCTGCTTAGACTTGCCTTTCTTGAATTTGGTGGTCTTATTGACCATCAACACTTGGTGCTCTTTCTTGATCTCCACTTCTGCAGATTTTAACATAGCAAATAGTTCTGGCAACTCTTTGTTCATGTTCTGCATGTTGTAGTTCATCACAAAGTTCTTGTAACTTGGTGGTAGTGATTGGAGGATGCGGTAAACTCCCAAAGTATTAGGAATCACTATACCCAAACTTTGAAGTTTATTTGCGTGCCCAGACATTTTAAGCACATGCTCACTGACGGAGCTACCCTCTTCCATCTTGCAGTTAAAGAACTTTTCAGAAGCTTCATAACTTTCAATTGCCGCATGAGTCTCAAAGATTAATTTGAGATCCTCGACAATATCATATGGATCTGACTCTTCAAACCTTTTCTGAAGCTCCGATTCTAAACCATACAAGATAGCACACTGAACTATGGAGTACTGATTCTTCCGAGCGAGGTAAACATTCTTTACTTCATCGGTAGCATCAGCTGCAGGTGGGTCACCTAGCGGTGCATCCAGCACATAGGTCAAATTACCAGCTGTGAGGACAATCCTCAAATTGCGGAACCAATCCGCGAAGTTGCTTCCATTGTTTTTCAACTTTTCTTTCTCTAGGAACGCATTAAAATTGATGGTAGGGGCTGCCATTGATCTACAACATATTTGCAATAGTTTAGACTAAGTTTATGACAAATTGAGTTCAAATTAATTAATGAAATTAAACTAGGTGAACTCCCACTCAAAACAACATCCCTCACATTGTTTTAGTGATCACACGAACCAAATCCACTACATCAACACCGATCATCACGAGAGCTGATATAGTTTTAATGGCGAACAATCATCATGTTCATCATATCTACTATATGATTCATGCTTTGCCTTTCGGCGATCCGTGTTCCTGAGGCCATGTCTGTACATGCTAGGCTCGTCAAGATCAAACCTTAGCTTCCGCATAAGCAAATCTGGCTTGCTTACGTTGTAGTCACCCGCGGAATCAAAGACACCCGATCATCACGTGGTGCTTCGAAGCAGCAAGCTTTGGCAACGGTGCATACTAAGGGTGAACACTTTTAGAACTTGAAATTTATGTGCATGAGGGATCATCTTATAATGCTACCGTCGTCTACTAAGCAATACAAGATGCATAAAGGATTAACATCACATGCAATTCATAATATGTGATATGATATGGCCTTTCTTCTTTGTGCTTCCGATCTCCATCTTCAAGCACGAACATGATCTCCATCATCACCGGCATAGCATCAAGGTCAATGACGCTTCTTCATGGTTGTCGTCCGCCAACTTCAACTATTACAACTATTTTGAATAGACACGCAGGCCTTAACAGAAATTAAAGACAACCATATGGCTCCTGCCGGTTGCCAACTTACAATAAAGAACATTGCATACATCAAATATAATCACAATCATGGCCATATCACATCACTGCACACCCCTGCAAAACAAAGTTAGACGCTTCTACTTTCTTTGCATATTTTACGTGGTTTGGGGCTTTCCATAAGTGTCGTTCTAACCTACGAACAAGAACCACAACATTGATACTAGCATTGTTGATTACCCGTTGTAAATTGGATCTTTACTATGCTAGGAGAAACAGGCACCCGCAAAGCCACTTATGCAATACAAGTTGCATGTTAAGCGTGGAGCAAGTCTCATGAACGATGTCATGTAAGGTTAGCCCGGGCCGCTTCATCCCAACATACCGCAAGATGCAAAGTACACAAAAAGCAATCTACAATAAAAGCATCAACGCCCACAATGACCATTGTGTTCTACTCGTGCAACAGATCTACATATAGACACGGCTCTGATACCACTGTAGGGGTTCGTAGCATGGAAAACAAAAATTTTCTATCGCATACAAACAAACAAGCCAAGATCTATCTACCAGATTGTAGCAACGAGTCGATGGAATAACTCACCCTCGAAGATTCCAAAGTGTTTAACGAGAGCAGATTCTCGTGGGTGATGTAGTCGTACTCTTTCCGATCTCAAGATCGCGTAGACGATCCTTCCGGCGCCGCGTTCCCGCAGCGCTCCCGCAGTCGGTCACACGTTCGGTACTCGACGAAGACCTTCCTCTCCCTTGTTCCAGCAGGCAGCGGAGGTTGTAGCACTCTCCTCGCGATTCCGGCAGCACAACGGCGTGGTACCGGAGGTAGAGGGGAGATCCCGCAGGGCTTCGCCTTAAGCCGGTGCGAGTATGGTGGAGCTTATGAGAGAGGCTATTAGTGGTCTAGTAATTAGACACACCAATTAGAGGGCTCTAAACCAATTAGAAGGCTCTAAACCGAAACAGCTCTAAACCGGGGTCTAGGTCTAGTTTCTAGTTTAGAGGATAGGAACTTGTGTGTGCTAGGAGGGGAGCCCTGCCCCTCCTTATATAGGTGGGAGGGCTGGCTGCGCCATGGGGAGGAGAGTCCCTCCCCAAGTCGGCTTGGTGGGGCGCCGGCCAAGGGAGGAGTCCTCCCCCAATTCGGCCTCCACCAATCCTCCTCTTTTCCCACTTCCCAAAATTGGCAGTTTGACTTTCAAATTAGCCGTTTGACTTTTCCAATTTAGGAATTAAATAAACCCTTTATTTTGGACAGCGAGAACACCTAGTACATGATGCAATCATTCCAACTTGCAATGACACATTCATGTACCCCTTCCCCCCCGGAGTGCCGGACATTCCGGGACCTTCTAGAATGTTCCCGATGAAAACACCGGAACCATTCCCCAACTCCGAAATGGGACTTTCCTTATATGAATCTTATTCTCCGGACCATTCCGGATCACCTCGTGATATCCCGGATCCCATCCGAGACTCCGAACAACATTCGGTCTCTTTCTCATAATACCATAACTACTCAAACAACGTCGAATCCTTAAGTGTGTCTCCCTACGGTTCGTGAATTATGCGGACATGATCGAGACACTTCTCCGAACAATAACCAATAGAGGAATCTGGAAATTCATATGGCTCCCACATATTTCTACGATTACTTTGCGATCGAATGAACCACTTACATACGATACCAATTTCCCTTTGTCTCACGATATGTTACTTATCCGAGGTCATGATCGTCGGTATCTCTGCATACCTAGTTCAACCTCGTTACTGACAAGTACTCTTTTCTCGTTCCCGTGATATGTGATCCCTTGTGACCAAGTCACATGCTTGCAAGCTAATTGGATGACATTTCACCGAGAGGGCCCAGAGAATATCTATCCGTCATGTGGATGGACAAATCCCACTCTTGATCCATGTGTTTCAACCAATACTTTCCGAACACCCAATGCCACTTTTATAGCCACCCTGTTACGGTGTGGTGTTTGATGACATCAAAGCATCCATCCAGTAAAGGCAATATGCATGATCTCATGGTCGAAGGAATTAGGTTACTATGTATCAGAAAGCATATAGCAATTGAACTATTGAAATGACTTGATCTTTATGCTACGCTTGTCTATAGGAGTATGTCCACCATATCATTCTCCTAACGATATGATCTTGTTGTTGATAACATCTCAATGTTCATGACAAAGAAACCACATCATCAATCAACCAACAAGCTAGTGAAGTATAGAGGCCATACTAGGGACTTCAAATTAAGTTTACAAATCACACAAGTATTAATGGTTTCCTTGTTAATACTATTATAGCATGAATGTAAACATTTATCATAAACACAAAGATATATATAATAATAACTACATTTATTATTACCTCTAGGGCATATCTCCAACAGTTTTCTGGGGTGCCGCACGACTGCTACTTTCAGTCTCCCTCCGCCTTGCATCCCCCTTCAAAATCTGGCGCTTGTAGTCCGGCACAAGTGGGGTTTCAGGTTTCAAAAGATTATTGTAAAACTTCTCCACCACCGCTGAATCTATTTTCTCCTTTGGCTCGGCCCGTCTAGGTGCAAAGAATTTCTTGACCTCTTATTCCGAGATCCTATTGGTCTCCTCGTCGCTACGATTCCACGATAAAACCGGCAATGGCTTGGCAGAAGGCTGCGGGACGTAGTTTCTTGAACTCTTTGGCGTACGGTTTCCTGCGGATTTCTTCGTGGCAGTGCTAGTGATGCTCTTCGTGGCAGTGCTCTTCCGCTTACGCTGAGGAGATGGCTGGCACGCCGGAGATGGCTGCCACGCAGGAGATGGCTGCCACGCAGGAGATGGCTGAAGCACCGGAGATGGCTGAAGCGTCGGAGACGATAGGGGAGTATTCTGATGACTCGGAGATGGCTGAGGCGGCTCAAACTGCTGACGCTGCGGAGACGGCGGGGGTGCCAGTGGCCTCCAATTTGGAAGCACGTTGTGTTCCTTCTTCCAAAGAATGGTTGTTTTCACTACAAATTTGAGTTGAGTTTCCCCTTCACCTGTAGCATGGTCAAGCTGTGCTTACTCATATTCCTTCATAACCTCATCCACCCCGACAATAGCATAGCCATCTGGAATCGGTCGGAAGTGGTAAGTTCCACCAGCTACAGGAGGTAAGGCATAGCCGACAGCCACCTTAATGGATAATCCCATTAATCTCACATGCAGCTCAGCATGTTCGCTCTCCGTGATCTCATCCACGGGGTATCGAGGACCCGCCATTTCAAGCGTGGGTTGCACGTTCTCCGTGGAAGCCACGCTGCTTTTCCGCGCAGAGTCTAGGCCGCCGGCAGCTTCCAATGCAGGCTCTTTTTGCCGCTGAGATGGGCTGGTAGCTTGTTGGCTCTGTTGTGCATTCACTTGTGCCTGCAGCGCCACAAGTGCATGTTCTATCTGTGTCATCCGCTCTGTACGCTCTTTTTCTTTTCTGCCGCGCCATCTGTAAGAGTCGCCCCACTCGGCAAACCCATCCTTCCACGTCATACCCCCTGTGCCTCGTGCATGTCCAGGGTGTTCTTTTTTACCGATGGCGCGTGTGAGCTGGTCATTCTCTCTATCGGGATGGAAGGTCCTGGCGGCTGTTTCCTCGTATGCCGTGATGAGTTCAGTGACGGGTTTGGCAAGGAGGGTTGGGAAGATACACAATCCTGTTTCTGGGTCCAACCTTGCCCCGATTCCGTAGAACCAAGTCTTTGCACGTAGGTCCCACCCATGTGTCTGGGGTGTGATCCCTCTAGCGCGCAGGGCCTTCTCAGCTTCCTCCCACTTAGGCCTCTGAGATATGTAGCCACCTGACCCCGTCCTCTGGTGATATTCCTTCTTCTGGGCATTTAGCGTATTGGTTTCTGACCTCTTTGTAGCTATAGCACCTTCCTTGTATGCCACAAATTCGGGCCAGTGAGGTCTTATCTTCGCATAATATGCGTATTCGAAATCTGGAGTCTCCCGAGCTTTGACAAATTTGTTCAATTTTGTCTTCCAGTTGCGGAAAGCGTCAGCCATCTTCTTTAGAGTCCACTCTTTGACCTTTTCCTTTATAACCGGTTTGTTTTCATCCTCCTCTGGCGGAAGGGTGAAATTTACCAACAGCGAATTTCAAAGCATTTCTTTGGATCTTTCATTGACAAAGGTACCATCGCCCTTCTTTGGCTTATTCCAATTTTCAATTATGATTGGGATTTGGTCCCTAACAAGAACTCCAGCCTGACGTACAAATTTGTCTGCGGCCTTCTTGGGCTCCATCGGCCTGCCATCAACACGGAATGCTTCGATCGTGAACTTTGCACAATCTTTCAACCGATGGCTCGCGCCTCGCTTGCTCTTTTTCGTAGAAGAAGATTGTTGCTGGCTGGTCGATCCAGAGGGCTAAAAGAAGAAAGAAGTGTTAATTAATACATTTACATATATACAAATCAATCGGTGCAAGTCAGCAGAGGATTAATCCATGCATATACCTCGACAGACTTTGTAATCACTAAAGTGCGTTCATCGGAGTCGTCATCTTCTCCATGAGTACTTGAGCTGTCATCATGTCCCTCCAAGTTCAGATATTGTGAGGTGTCTTCGTGGATCATGTTCTCCATTATTTCTTCATCTTCAAGGTTTCTACTGACTGGATCCATAGTTTCTAAAACAATAATATGATCACACAAATATCAGTAATACATCTATTGAAATGCTCAAGCAAAGATGATGATATGACAGGTTAAAAGTATTGAAATGTAACCCTAGTACATGTTTGGTCATTCCAAACCCTAATTCGGAGAAACCCCGGATTCATATGAGAGGATACATTCGGAAAACCCCCAGATTCGGAGAAACCCTAATGCTATATTGACAACGAGAGGTGTACTAGGGCGGCGGCTGGCGGCGCTAGGGCGAGAGCGGGGCCGGGATGCGTGGGGGTGTGCGTTCGAACCAGCACGACGTGGGCTACCTAAAATGGGCGACTCAGCAAGGGCAGAGGATTATGATATGACAGGTTAAAAGTATTGAAATGTAACCCTAATACATGCTTGGTCATTCCAAACCCTAATTCAGAGAAACCCCGGATTCATATGAGAGGATACATTCATAAAAACCCCGGATTCGGAGAAACCCTAATGCTATATTGACAACGAGAGGTGTACTAGGGCGGCGGCTGGCGGCGCTAGGGCGATAGCAGGGCCGGGATGCGTGGGGGTGTGCGTTCGAACCATCACGACGTGGGCTCCTAAAATGGGCGACTCGGCGAGGGTAGAGGAGGTCAGGGTCCACGGCATTGGAAAAGTAATCGGTCAAGTGATGCATATATACACATACAAAAAATATATACATATATACACATACATATACATATATATATATATATATCATACAAAAAATATACATACATATACAAATACACATACACTAACCAATCACTAACAAATACACATACACATACACATACACATACATATACATATACATACATATAACACTATACTAACACTAACTAACACTAACTAACCACTAACCAAAAAACACTAACACTATACTAACAAAAATCGGCGGCGGCGGCGCGGCGTGGGTGGTGCGGCGCTGCTGGGCGGTGCGGCGTGCGGGTGGGCGACACGCGCGGCCGGGAGATGGGGCGGCGGAAGGGCGACCCGCAGCAGGCCGGTACGGCGGGGTGGGTCTCGGCGGCGGAGGGGCGACGGCGAGACGGGGTAGGGACGGCGCGGCAGTCCCGGCAACGGCGAGACGGGGCGGGGACGGCGCTGCAGCGTCGCCTCTCTGCTTTTATTCCTCTGCTGCGCGCGCTTGATCTGGCTGGGGGGAAGGAGGAAGTGGCGCGCATTATAAATCCCCCCCTTTAACACCGGTTTGTGGCTGGAACCGGTGTTAAAGGGGGGAATTCGTTTCGCGCCCGCACCCCCCTTTAACACCGGTTCCAGCCACGAACCGGTGTTAAAGGGGGGTGCACGCGCGAAACGAAATAAATGCCCCCCCTTTAATATCGGTTCATGGCTGGAACCGGTGTTAAAGGGGGCATTTATTTCGTGCATTAAAGTGGGGGCATTTTTAATTCAAAAAATAGGATATGAATTTAGAAAATTCATATCTTTTTCATTTCAACTCAGAAAAATATGAATAATATATCATAATTTTCAGAAAAATAATATCTATCCATTCATGTAAAAACATTTTATATTTACTTTAGATGAAAATTTTCAAAATGATTAAAACACCTACATATAAATTTTGATTATTCAACTCAAACAAAAATAAAATACTCAAACCCTAAAACTTTGAACATAAGAAATATTAAGCATCTAAAAAGGAATCTAACCCTATTTTATTAGAGCAAATCATATTTTATTTTGTATTAACATTTTTGAATTGTTTGGATATTTAAATGCCGCATCTTTTGTATACTTTGGAATCTGACAAAACCTCGCTCAACTTGCATTGGATTTTTGATAAAATAGCATATTGTGAACCTAAAAATGATTTTTGTGAAAAATCATGAGCATCGTATCATGTACCTGTAGTTCATATCTGACCCACTTCCTACCGATTCGGCAGGAATTTGTCTTTTTCACCAGAGGTGGACGGAAAGGTTTCAGATCCCCTGTTGGTACATTGTCCATATAAGGTGGTCTAGTATTTTTGTAAAATGTGGTGGTGGTTTTTTGAATTAGCCATTTGGTGGTTGCTTCACAAAACCGTCCGTTTTTTATGCTCGGAAAATGGAAAATGCCTTTTTGGTGCGACAAAAAGGAAAACTTCCTCTTGCAACATTGTTTGCCATGCCATGATGCACATGTATGCACAATATGGCCACATTATCACAAACTATGCCTTGATTCTAGCCGTAACATTGGTCATTTGACCCGAAAGCCAAGAAACCTCGAATGAGATAGGTCATTTTGTGAATGAGATAGAACTGGAATTAAAGTACAGAATGCAACTAACAATAAGTTACATAAAGCACGACTAAAAATTAAGATACATAAAAGAACTAAAAATTAAGATACATGGCCAGATTAAGTCACAAACGGCCGAACTTGTTTCAGAATGTTGGAGTGATTCAGTCATGCTCCTGCCTACACCTGTAATACTCGCCACTGTAGTCGTCGTACTCGCCGCCGCCGTCGTCGCTGTCGTCGTCGGGGTCGCCGTAATTGAACCTTGAAGGCTAAGTACGCGTGGCCTAGATTTGAGGGTAGCGCAGACGGGGGTTAGAGTCGGCGGCAATGTCATAGGTCATGACGCTCTGGAGAGTCCGACCGCGCCACCATAGCCGACGGCCGGCCTCGTTGAAGTTCGGAGGAGGTGGGACGTCCTCCTCATGCCTGGCGAGCGCCCTCTCACGCCGATCCCCGAAGAAATAGTCGGGATACCATCTGGGATTCCTCCGCTGCTCCGGCGTGAGCTTGAAGTAGTAGTGGTTCGTGATGGCCATTTGGCACGCCACACCTAGAGGGACAGGAGGAACCGGCACGCCTCCGGCGCTCAGCATCCAGCCGACGGGGACACAGTAGCCCGGCGGGTAGGGGTAGTTCGAGGCGCAAAGCGCCTCCGCCTCCCTGGGGGTTAGTGCTACGGTGGAAGCCATGGAAAAGAGTGATGAGGTTGCAGATATGAGTCTAGAGATGTGCAATGACAATGGAGGCCAACCTCTACATATATATAGTGAGAAATGGCTGGAGGGAAGAACTGGCGGGAAGAAATGGCAGGAAGAAAAATGGCTCATTTAATACATATACTGTTAACAGAAGAAATATGACATTGATTTCCATGTTGAGATACATATGTGTGCCAAAAATGGCTCAATTAATACATATATTCAATCTTATGATCGCGTCGGCCGTAACCATGGAGTATCAGCACCGTTTAACAGGATGGTTGGGTCAGTCTACACTCTGAAGGGCGGAATTTCATCAAACTTATTATAATCTTCTTACATGTCTGTCTTGTCCTCCACTCCCACGATGTTTCTTTTCCCTGAAAGAACTATGTGACGCTTTGGCTCATCGTGTGATGTATCTGTTTGCTTATTTTTTTTCTTTTTTTCGGTTTGGTAGACATGTCCTTCACATAGAAAACCTGAGCCACATCATTGGCTAAGACGAATGGTTCGTCTAAGTTCTTGTCTAGCTTCATAAGATTGTTGAGATCCACTGTTGTCATTCCGTACTTCTTGTCTACCTCAACCACTCCTCCTGTTAGCTTGACCCATTTGCATCGAAACAAGGGGACCTTAAAATTAGGTCCATAGTCAAGTTCCCATATCTCCTCTATGAACCCATAATACGTGGTCTTTTGCCCATTGTCTTCTGCTGCATCGAAGCGGACACCACTATTTTGGTTGGTGCTCTTTTTATCTTGGCCTATCATGTAAAATGTATTCCCATTTATCTCGTACCCTTGGAAAGTACATACAGTCGAAGATGGTGTCCTGGCCAACAAGTACAGCTGATCCTCAACAGTGGTGTTATTCGTGAGAAGTCTTTGCAGCCAGCCGCCAAAACTCGCCATGTGTTCACTTATAATCCATTCATCAGACTGCCCCGGGTGTTTGAGGCGTATTAAATTCTTGTGTTCACTGATATACGGGGCAACCAAGATAGATCTTTGTAAAACCGTGTAGTGTGCTTGATTGAGAGAATGCCCGTCCCTACATATCATTGCTTTACATCCTAGGGTGTCTTTTCCACGCAGTCTCCCCTCATGTCATGATTCTGGAACACCAATGGCCTTAAGGTCAGGAATAAAATCGACACAGAACTCAATGACCTCCTCTGTTACATAGCCCTTGGAGATGCTTCCTTCTGTCCTAGCACGGTTATGAACATATTTCTTTAAGACTCCCATGTACCTCTCAAAGGGGAACATATTGTGTAGAAATACAGGACCGAGAATGGCAATCTCTTCTACTAGGTGAACCAGGAGATGCGTCATAATATTGAAGAAGGATGGTGGGAACACCAACTCAAAGCTGACAAGACATTGGGCCACATCTATCTGTAACCCTGGTAGGCTTTCTGGATCGATTACCTTCTGAGATATTGCATTGAGGAATGCACATAGCTTCACAATGGGTACTCGAACATTTTCAGGTAGAAGCCCCCTCAATGCAATCGGAAGCAATTGTGTCATAATCACGTGGCAGTCATGAGACTTCAGGTTTTGGAATTTTTTCTCTGCCATATTTATTATTCCCTTTATATTCGACGAGAAGCCAGACGGGACCTTGATATTGCTCAGGCATTCAAAAAATATTTGCTTCTCTGCTTTGGTAAGAGCGTAGCTGGCAGGAGTTAAGTGGCATCGTTTACCCTTCTCGTTCTCAGGATGCATAGGCTCTTCAGGGTCTTTCAGACGTTGCTGGTCCTGCCGTGCTTCCGGTGTATCTTTTGTCTTCCCATACACTCCTAGGAAGCCTAGCAGGTTCACGCAAACATTCTTCGTCACGTGCATCACGTCGATTGAAGAGAGGACCTCTAAGACTTTCCAATAGGGTAGGTCCCAAAATATAGATTGCTTCTTCCACATGGGCACGTGTCCGGCATCGTCATTCGGAACAGATAGACTGCCAGGACCTTTTCCAAAGATTACTTCTAGGTCCTTGACCATACCAAATACCTCCTCACCGGTACGGAGGACAGGCTTCCTCCGGGGTTCTGCCAGACATTTGAAATGCTTGCCTTTCTTTCTTACTGGATGCAGGTTCGGAAGAAATCGATGATACCCTAGATACACAACCTTCTTATATTTATCCAAATATACACTTTCAGTCTCATCTAAACAATGTGTGCATGCATTGTATCCCTTGTTTGTCTTCCCTGAAATGTTACTAAGAGCAGGCCAATCATTGATGGTTACGAAAAGCAATGCTCGTAGGTCAAATGGCCCCCCTTTGTGCTCATACCACATACGTACACCTGGTTTGGCCCACAGCTGTAAAAGTTCTTCAACTAATGGCCTTAGGTACACATCAATGTCGTTGCCGGGTTGCCTCGGGCCTTGGATGAGCACTGGCATCATAATGAACTTCCTCTTCATGCACAACCAAGGAGGAAGGTTATAGATACATAGAGTCACAAGCCAGGTGATGTGACTGCAGCTCTGCTCACCAAAAGGATTCATGCCATCTGTACTTAGACCAAACCTTAAGTTCCTTGCGTCACGTGCGAAGTCCGGGTACTCTCGCTTGACTTTTCTCCACTGTGACCCATCAGCGGGGTGTCTCAACATCGCGTCTTTCTTACGGTCTTCCATGTGCCATCGCAACAACTTGGCATGCTCTTTATTTCTGAAGAGACGTTTTAACCATGGTATTATAGGATCATACCACATAACATTGGCAGGAACCTTCTTCCTAGGGGCCTCGCCCTCAACATCGCCAGGATCGTCTCGTTTGATCTTATACCGCAGTGCAGTGCATATCGGGCATGCATCCAAATTCTCGTACTTCTCACCGTGGTAGATGATGCAGTCATTAATGCAGGCATGTATCTTCTGCACGTCTAATCCTAGAGGGCAGACAACCTTTTTTGCTTGGTATGTACTGTCGGGCAACTCATTATTTCTTGGAAGAAGATTCTTCATTTTTACCAACAACTTTGAAAATGCGCTGTCAGTCACACCGTTCTCTGTCTTCCATTGCAGCAAATCCAGTGTGGTACCTAGCTTTTTGTGGCCATCTTCGCAAGTTGGGTACAACAATGTTTTGTGATCCTTTAACATCTGCTCCAGCTTCTCCTTCTCCTTTTCAGTTTCACATTCTTCCTTTGCATCAGTAATGGCCCGACCAAGATCGTCATCAGCGGGCCCATCTGCTGCCTCTTGATCTTCATTATCTACCCCTGTTGCAGTATCATCATATTCAGGATACATATTATGATAGTTGTCATCATCCTTTTCTTCTTCGTTGTCTTCCATCACAACCCTTTTTTCTCCGTGCTTGGTGCAACAATTACAGCTGGGCATGAAACCGAATCGAAGCAGGTGGGCGTGAATGGTTTTGGTATTTGAGTAGTCTTTCTTGTTCTGATAGTGAACACACAGACAACACATAAAACCATTGTGACCACGGTTTGCATTAGCCACAACGATGAAATTTTGGAGGCCCGTAATGTACTCGGAAGTGCGTCGGTCACCGTACATCCATTGCCAGTTCATCTGCATTAATATATAGTATATATCAAAAATTAACAGGGAGATGACCATTTATATATAGTACATCAATGACACATGAAAGGATAGTTGCAGACCTCGACCAAGAAGGAAAGAGCAATGAGAAAACTTATTTTGAGCTCTCGGGTATTTCACCGAACACCTCTTGTGCATAGGAAAAAAACACAAACTAGCACACCTCACACCCTCTTGCTAGGCTCCAAAATGAGAGAGTGAAAAAATGGAAGAGAGGGGTGTGGGCTGCGGTATGTTATATACCCCCCCTTTAACACCGGTTCAAGCCACGAACCAGTGTTAAAGGGGGGATCCTTTTTGCTGCACGGGCCACGCTGGTACGGCCCCCCCTTTAACACCGGTTCGTAGAAGAACCGGTGTTAAATTCCATTTCCAGGCTCAACCAATGGCCTCGTTTCCACTAGTGCTACTCTCCTGTTCTTGTTGGAATTTAATAATAAATGGAAACTCAGCTTGTTAATTCTTTATTACACATATATCATCAGTACTTTGGCGTCGCTGCGTTCATGTTGGTGTGCACCGCGTTCATGGTGTACTCTCAGTGGCCCGATTAGCACGTCTCGCTCGTCATCATCATCGCCTCCTCCTACTCCACGGCCATGGCCCTCCTGCTTGTCAGACATTGCAACAACAAGCAGGAACGTGAAGATCATCAGCTAGATCAGCTCATGACAGCGCCACAACGTCCTCCACGAACCACACATTTTTTTTCGAAATGGGGACAAAGCCCCGGCCTCTGCATCAAGTGATGCACACAGCCATATTTATTGCAAAGTGAATATTCAGAGTCTTACATCACAGATCACATAAGGTTGAGAATGTATCAACCAGCAGAAAATAAAAAGTAACAAGAAACTATCCATTTTGTAGTCTATTAATGTGCCACCATCCAGTAGCCTGAAAATAGAAGTCCTGAGCGACCGTCAAAAGCCGGTTGCATCCAAAAGCCATGGACTCCTACTGATCCGCCGGAAGGAGGATAGACCATTGTAGTATCCAATGCGCAGCCAGACGAATAACCTGCAAAAAATTGGTACCCTTTTCCTTGTCAAACACAAGACTATATCTACAAGTCCAAATAGACCAACATAAGGCTGATACTCCCATACGCATATGTGCCTTGTCCTTTTTAGCCATTCCGTTCAACCAATTACCAAACATATTAGTAATATTAGTTGGTGGTGGTATATTATCTGTGATGAAAACTATTCGCCAAATAATGCATGCAAAAGGACATGAGAGGAAAAGGTGTTCCACCGACTCCATTGAGTTACAGAAGCAACATTTAGTACATCCTTTCCATTTACGCTTGGCGAGATTGTCCTTAGTTAGCAAGACCTTATGTTTAAAGAACCACATGAAAACTTTTATCTTGAGTGGAATTTTCAGTCTCGAGAGATACTTGTGAAGAGATCGAGTATGATCATTCATAAGGTCTAGATACATCGATTTGATAGTAAAAACACCCGTGGATGTAAGGTTCCAAACAAATTTATCCCGGGGTGCTAGATAACTGAACCGCCATTAGACGCTGACAAAGGTGTAACCATGCGTTCCACTTATTGTCGGTTAATGTCCGTCGAAACTCAATGTTCAATGGTACATTGGATAAAACGTTCGCAACTAAAACATTTTTTCTTTGCGCAATGTTAAATAATGACGGATATTGTTCAGCAAGCGGAGACTCTCCCAACCACACATCTTCCCAAAAGCGAACAGCAGCCCCATCACCAATTTCGAAGGAGCCTTTGGTGAAAAAAACATTTTTAACACGCATGAGGCCCTTCCAGACGGCGGGAATCACTTGGTTTTGCTTCAACTTGTGAGAGTGTTTTATTATGTAGGTACTTGTTTTTAAGCAACCGCTACCACAAACCTTCTTCAGTTAAAAGCTTGAATAGCCATTTGCTTAAAAGGCATTTATTTTTTAGTTCCAACACCTCAACACCTAACCCTCCTTGGTCCTTAGGACGGCAAATGATATTCCATCTTGTGAGCCTATATTTCTTACCGGATCCGGTACTTTCCCAAAAGAACTTAGACCAGAAGAAATCTAACCGTTTACGTACCCCTTTAGGTATATCCATAAATGAGAGTATAAACATTGGCAGGCTAGTTAAGACAACGTTAATAAGAACTAAATGATCTCCGTAAGAGAGAAATTTTCCTTGCCAACAGCCCAACTTGGACATAAAACGATTCTCTACCGGATTCCATTCAGAATTTCTCAATTTTTTATAATGGATGGGTACCCCAAGATACCGGAAAGGCAAAGAACCCGACCGACATCCAAGAATGTCTCTATATCGATGCTCCAAATCTTTAGCTTCCCCAAAACAGAAGACTTAACTTTTATGAAAATTTATTTTTAAACCAGATAGTTGTTCAAATATACATAGTATTAGCTTCATATTCACCGCTTTTTTAAGATCATGTTCACATGGGTAATGCAAGGATTAAATTATTTTTTGTAATAAATCTGCTATCAGTTTAACTGTTGGATTGATCTATCTCGTGTGCACATTGTTTTATTTTTATTAGGTGAAGATGCTGGTAGTCACAGGGATCATGATAATCTCCGCAGTCTTCATTTTCCGAGAAAATGACGCAGAACTACCACATTTGCGTCACTTTTGTTAAAAAACCACGACCTTAGGGTTTTTTGACACATAAAATCCACTTTTGGGGTAGGGGTGTGACAGATAGCACTAATTCGCCGTGTTTAGTTCTTTAACAACATTTCTGGCAGGTGGAGGCTACTGTCAATGCCGACGTGGTCCAAGGTTAATGTTTTAATTGGTTTTCTGATAGCTCGGTCTACCTGACAAGATTCTTTCTCTTTTTTTTGTTGACCCAGCTCTTGCCGTGCCCGCGTATGAATACACGCTCGCCCACACGTGTCGAAGCTTGCCGGCGCCGCCCTGGCCGAAGCTTTGCCCGCACCCTCTCCCGTGCCTTCTGGAGCTAACCCTTGCCCTCTCTCGTGCTTGCCGGAGCTCGCCCGCGCCGCCGGTGGTCGGAGCTGGGCTGCCCCTGTGGGAGGGGGTCAGGTACTCTGTGGATGCGCGGGCAGAAGTGGCTCGGCGACGGTCTCCTTCTTGGCGTTCATGGGCAATGCCGTGTGTGGCGAAGGCCACGTATACGGGCCTCAGGCGGGCAAGAGTTGTTTAATAAAATGCCTGCATCTACAAAGTTGCCTAGGCGGCCGTGAGCGCTTTGGGTTCTTACTGGCCTTCTCCGTGTGCTTCCGTTGTTCGCCGGCGTGGAGTACATGTTTCCTAAGAAGCAGCGCAGGCATGCACAGCTAGCTAGCTAGCTGAGCTAGCACGCACGGCCTCCCAATCCAGGTTGCAGCCAAGCACTAGCTAGCAACAGAAACGCATCAGTCAGCTGCGCGGGCACACGATTTGCTGCTGCGGAGAGCCGGCGGTCGTGCAAGCGCAACTGAGGCGTGGCCAGCTGCATGAGCGGGACGGCGGGGATCTGCCAAGCATGGGCGAGCTCCGGCTAGGTGCGGCGAGCTCTGCCAGGTATGGCGAGCTCTGCCAGGTGCGGCGAGGGCGACCGCCGTCACGGACGTTATCGGGCGCGGGAGAGCGCGGGGATGGAAGTTCCGGCCGCCTCGTCCGCCGGTCGACGGGCCGCGCTGCTACTGCTCACGCTAGCGCACTTCTGCCGCTGTGCGTGCCCCGCAACTCGCGTCGGAGCTGGCCGAGCCGCTCCTGCCTGCGCATGCGTACTCCCTCCGCCGCATGCACCCCGCAGATCGAGCTGGAACTGGCCTTGTCGGCGCCGCCGCGCGCGCCCCGCAGCTCGCGCCGGAGCTGGCCGAGCCGCTCCTGTCTGCGCATGCGACTCCCGCCGCCACATGCACCTCGCAGATCGCGCTGGAACTGGTCTTGCCGGCGCCGCCGGCGGCCGCTCGCGCCGGAGCTGGCCTTGCAGCTGCTACCCGCGCCAGCGCACTCCCTCCGCCGCACATGCCCCGCAGCTCGCGCTCCTTGGTGGCCAGCTTCTTGCTCCCGTGTGTGCAACCTCCCGTCAACAAAAATAAATAAAGAGAAAAAAAAATTTTAGTTATTTTATGAGGCACATATACCTATCGGGTAGACCCGGGCTGTCAGAAAACTAATTAAAATGTCAACCTGGTGTCACGTCGGCACCGATAGCGGCCCCCACCTGCCAGGAAGTTAGTTAAACGACTAAACACATCAAATTAGAGTTTTCTGTCACACCCCTACACCCCAGATTATGTTCTTCTCCCTGCTGTGCGCGACGTTCGCTTTTCTATTTAGTCTTGGGGTGATGAGAAACGGGAGCTAGAGTAGCTGCTACCTGCTAGCTCTTCAAAAGAAGACCAAAGATGCCTTCCGTAGCCTTTGAATTCTAAACATTTGGTCATGTCTTTTGTTTATTCAAAATGCTAGGAATTAATGTTTATGTTTGCCTATATATGAACACAGTGCGTGGTCATCTGCGTTTGTCACATCTTCGCCTGCTATATATCGCCAATGTTATATTTCTCCTATGATTGGCATTTAAACATTGTCATTGTTATCACAATCTTCATGTCTGCCGCGACTACTTAACAACTTATCATATGTTTCAGCATTAAGCATTTTTTTGATAGATTTAATTAATGAAAGCAACACATCAAATCGTAATTATGTAAGACATATTACACATATCTATTAGATTAGCATATGAATCGAAACAAGTGCAAACAGAGCACACACGTGTTGCTTGGAAAGGCCACTATGGTATGCGATTGCGATGGTTCTACTAGACCAGCTATGGTATGCAAGAAATGAAGCCAGAGAGTCAGCTGGTATAGAAGACCCAGAGGTCACGGTTCTCAAGACTTTGTTTGGCGTTGATGAATGGTCTGCTTCAAGCTCTGCTGGCACAACCTCTCCATCGAGGTGGACAATGCCCTGGATTCCACTAGATTCAGGGTGGATTAAGGCAAATCTTGATGGATCAATGACGATCGAACTTATGGTGGGGCTGGTGTGGTCCTACACGATCACCATGGCGACTTCCTGCCATTTTTTACCTCTATAGGTGAAGCCAAGAAGGCGGCACTGCTGGTGTGTCGACGAGCGGCGAATCTGGCTACTGAATTGGGCGCGAGGAAGCTTATTCTGGAAACGGGTTGCATGGGAGCGGTTTCTAAATTGAATTTCAATTCGGAGGATCAGTCGATCCATGGCCTGCCGGTTGAGGAGTTGAAGATACTTATTAGGAACTTCGACGACATGTGCGGTGTACTCATAATGGAGTAGCGCATCTGCTAGCAAAGGATAGATGTGACAATAAATTGTGTAAAACCTCGCTTGGGGACCTCCGGATTGCTTTGTAAACTTTTTGAGTCCGATTTGGTTAGTTGCTAGTAATAAAGTCACAGTGATTTGATCTCAAATAAAAATTAAAAATAAATATTGCAGGATAAAAACAGACTCCTGGCCTCCTTCTCCCCCTCACACTCCTCCCTGCTCCCCTCGTAGTCCTCACAGCAAGCGGCAACACTCCTCTCTCCTCATAGCAAGCAATAGCAACACTGATGTGCCACTATTGTTCATGTCGGTGTTAGAATAAGAAACATAGTTCCCTTGTTGTATGACATCCTGGTCTGAAGCACCAGGGTCTAAAGCACTGGAAAAAATATACAAAAAGAATAAATGTCATAGTTTATCAGATATGGCTAAGGATGATTGAATTCTCAAATCAAATGGGCTTAAGTTTAAAGGCATGAGATAGTGCATCTAAGGTACTACTGGAAAATAAATTCATAGGAAAATAATAATTCAAAAAGGTTGTAGATTGTAATATGTGGTATAGAAGGGTCTGATACAAAATTTAAATCCACCTATAGTTGATAAGTTAAGATAATTTATACAGGAGTGCTCCTCGATATAGAATTCTAATATCTTTCATTTAGACAATCATCAAAAGGTATGCACTCAAGTTTGAATACAAAGAGATTCGAAATTTAGAATATTGGATATTATGATGCTACTAGATAGATAATAAAAATATAAATCCAATACAAAAATAATTAATTGATTCAGAGCTATAGATCAAAAGATATGAAATTTCAAAGTTTGGTTGCCAGAATTAATAGGGTGACGTGGTGAGTCTCCGGATGGACCAGGAGTTCAATATTTTGCATGGATCATGTGGTCAAGCTGCCTACTGGTCCCTCAGGGTAACATGCACTGCAATTCGAATCCATGACCAATGTAATTGATAAAATCAATCTCTAGAAATCACACTTAATAAGAATATGTAGATCCTACAGTAAAAACAAGAATCAATCCGTCCCTAGTTGTACATACTCCTACTGCAGCTATGATCGGCTAATCAAAATAACCAATCCTAGTCCTACTACCGCCACTCTAATCGATATATCATCGTATCCAAATTAGAGCCGGGGGTGATGACAAACATAAAAAGGAGCGAGCAAAATAGCATGTAAGAACCTCAAGCAAGGAGATGCGGGCGAGGCAAATAGGTGGATGTGTTTGTGAGGTGAAAGGTGGCGAAACGATGGTTTGGATATAGATTCATTGATTGGTGCGTCCAATGAACACTAGGAGGTCTTGTGACTGGTCAACTCCATTAGACAACTCGAGGAACCCCACAAACCCTACATTTTTGTGCGGATCCCAACAAACCCCTGGTTTCTGTGGTTGATGGACTATTTTTTTATTTAAATTATCTTTGATGTTTGTTTTGTGGTTCTCAAGTATTAGCTTTTCTTTGAGTTACGACCATTTGTACTCAATTTTAGGTGTCCCCTCTATTTGCAAACTAGACCATTATGAGTTAATTTAATTTACATGAAATGTGCAATTTATTGGTGTATATTAATTCACATCTTCCGAGTAGGTTAGTGGAAGGTTTAAACTTTAGTATATCTAAAGTCTTTTGGACCTTTTCTTAAACTTTGTTCCATGGAAAAAGATACAGTAAAAGAATTAAGCTATTCTTACCAATCTATAAGAATTGTTTTGTTGTAATTGAGAATCTTGTGTCGGCCTCCTTACCTTTGATGATGGTTCTATATTTTGCACGTTGGTTGTAGGTCTCCAGCTGCACCCTGCAAAAAAAAAACTTTCCTAATCTCCTGTGCAATTTCAGTACTCTGTCGAAAGGGTAGGAAAAAAATGAAAGAAATGGAGATGCGGGGTATCGATCCCCGTGCCTCTCGCATGCTAAGCGAGCGCTCTACCATCTGAGCTACATCCCCCCGTGGAAATCAGAACCTGGCCGGTGGTTCTAATCAAGCAAGTGCAGATCGATCACGTACAGAAGAAAAACGAGAGCGAGACCAATAATAACCTCCGTCCGCCGAACTCGATCTAGCTTAGCTATACGTTGCGATCACCATGAATACAACAATCTCTCACCCGGAGGCCTCTTCGAGTTCGAGGTTGCTCAGTAGCGGCGGCAGTCCAGAGCTGACTAGTTGATCGAGCCAGAGACGACTCCGGCCATCGCTCTCAATCACATTATACGGAGTACTAGCACAATGCCCATGCGTTGCTACGGAAAAAAAAGATATAAATACCGTCAATTGTGTCGCGGGAAGAAGCACCGTCAAAGAGAAGCATGATGGAAGTATGCACACATTTTAACCAAAAAAAATGTACATGCTTATAATAAGTAGGCCTAACAATTTTTATCTCCCCATTTGTTGGCGTTAAGACAAAATCACTCTGTACTCGTAATTATAAGACGTATTAGCACTTTTAAAACTTATAATGTAATCTGGAAAGTATGGTATGAACAAATCCTTGATAAAATTACACACAAGGTAGTACTCAATTAAGCCCAACCATCCCGAAAGACATGAAGCAAAGGAAGTAAAAACTGAAATTTTGGCAAAGGCTGAACTTGGTTCACCGTTGTCTGCTGGGACTGCCTATATCACTATTGTCACCACCAATTAGTCCAGAGGCAGTAATGGACCCTCGTACTCAGGGCAGTATAGATTGGTGTTATCACAGAAATTCTGGAGCAAAGCCACATTGCTAAATATGGAACTCCACCATCCCAAATAGCCGACCATAGGTGATTAGCTTACCACAGCTCCAACATATTGACACCCATTTCCAAAATGGGAAGTGAACAACAATGGGGATAATAAGTGCTGCATCATTAGGAGGGCAGTGATACTCCAAGCCCACCAGAGTTCAAATCCCAGGTTTGACGCTTTGGTGTCATACAGGCGAAATATTTTTTCAGTGAGAGGCGACGTTCCTGTCGATAGCAAGGCGCATACGGTGACTTCGTCAATCTCAAGACCCGCCGGCTCAGTGTCTCGAAGGTACTCATAGGGGTAGGGTGTACGTGCGTGTGTTCATAAGGGTGAGTGTATGTAAGCATTGTGAACGTCTGCGTTTGTACTATGTTTCTCAAAAAAAGTGTTGCATCATTTAAAAATAGCATGGCTACAATGACAAACTCGCTAGTAGACTCTCTAAACTGCGCAGACAAAACCTATATATCATGGTACAGGTTTGCAACAATGGAATTCAACAAATAAATCCATGCTAATAGACTACCAGAGGGCGCTTGAGCTTAGTGAAACATAGCCCTAGGCACACGATAGACTACCAATGCGGGAGAATTCGTGCCACTTACCTACATGGGAAGGCAGGACAGTGATATGCGGGTGGGAGTGGTGTGAAGGCCAACAGGCGACAGACCCCAAACCCTACTCTCGATCCACACAACTATTGGAGATATGCCCTAGAGGCAATAATAAAAGTGGTTATTATTATATCTTTGTGTTTATGATAAATGTTTATATTCATGCTATAGTAGTATTAACCGGAAATATTAATACTTGTGTGATTTGTAAACTAAATTAGAGTCCCTAGTAAAGCCTCTTTGTAATACTAGCTTGTTGGATAATACATGATCGTGGTTTATCGATCATGAACATTGAGATGTTATTAACAACAAGATCATATCATTAGGAGAATGGTATGATGGACATACTCCTATAGATAAGCGTAGCATAAAGATCAAGTCATTTCAATAGTTCGTTTGCTATAAGCTTTCTGATACATAGTAACCTAATTCCTTCGACCATGAGATTATGCTAATCACCATCACCGGAAGGATGCTTTGATGACATCAAACACCACACCGTAACTGGTGGCTATAAAGGTGGCATTGAGTGTTCGGAAAGTATGTGTTGAGGCACATGGATTAAGAGTGGGATTTGTCCATCCATATGACGGATAGATATACTCTAGGCCCTCTCGGTGAAATGTCATCCAATTAGCTTGCAAGCATGTGACTGGCTCACAAGGGATCACATATCACGGGAACGATAAAAGAGTACTTATCGGTAACGAGGTTGAACTAGGTATGCAGAGATACGGACGATCAAACCTCAGATAAGTAAACTATCGCGAGACAAAGGGAAATTGGTATCGTATGTAAGTGGTTTATTCGATCGCAAAGTAATGTAGAAATATGTGGGAGCCATATGAATTTCCAGATTCCTCTATTGGTTATTGATCGGAGAAGTGTTTCGGTCATGTCCGCATAATTCACAAACCGTAGGGAGACACACTTAAGGATTCGATGTTGTTTAGTAGATATGGAACGTAAGTAGGGAAACCAAATGTTGTTCGGAGTCTCGGATGGGATCCGGGATATCACGAGGAGATTCCGAATGGTCCGGAGAATAAGATTCATATAAAGAAAGTCCGATTCTGGAGTTCGGGAATGATTTCAATGTTTTCATCGGAGAGGTTCTAGAAGGTTCACCGGACCGGAAGGGGAATGGTCCATGAATGTGTCATCGGTAAGTGGAATGATTGGATCATGTCCTAGGTCACTTGATTGGGCATTTGCGAGAGAGAATTAAAGCTCTAAATTGAAAGTCAAAAGGGAGGTTTGAGAAGTCAAACTGGAACAACAGTTTCCTAGTGGAAGAAGGAAAGAGTCCTTCCTTCTATCCAACTTGGGTTTGGGTATGGATTCAAACTCCCCTCTCCCAAGGCTGCCCCCCTCTCATAAATAGAGCGGGAGGGCTGCCCCAAAGAACACAACACCAAGCCCTCCCCACCCATGTGCCACCGCCGCACGCCGTCACCGCCACCGCACGCTGCCGCCGCCGGCCCGTCGCCCTCGCCGCCGCCGACACTACCTCCTCCTCTCCGGCCTTCTAAACCTAGATCGCCGGAAAACCCTAGATCCACCATAACTCGCACCGGCTTAGGCGAAGCCCTGCGGGATCTTCCCTCTACTTCCGACACCACGTCGCCGTGCTGCCGGAATCGCGAGGGGAGAACTACAAGCTCCGTTGCCTGCTGGAACAAGGGAGAGGAAGGTCCTCATCGAGTACCGAATGTGTGACCGACTGCGGAAGCGCTGCCGGAACGCAGCGCCGGAAGGATCGTCTACGCGACTTGAGATCGGCAAGTGTACGACTACATCATCCACGAGAATCTGCTCTCGTTAACCGCTTTGGAATCTTCGAGGGTGAGTACTCTACTCGACTCGTTGCTACAATCTAGTAGATAGATCTTGGCTTGTTTGTATGTATGCGGTAGAAATTTTTTGTTTTCTATGCTACGAACCCCTACAGTGGTATCAGAGCCGTGTCTATATGTAGATCTGTTGCACGAGTAGAACACAATGGTTATTATGGGCGTTGATGCTTTTGTTGTCGATTGCTTCTTGTGTACTTTGCATCTTGCGGGATGGTGGGATGAAGCGGCCCAGACTAACCTTACATGACATCGTTCATGAGACTTGCTCCACGCTTGACATGCAACTTGTATTGCATAAGTGGCTTTGCGGGTGCATGTTTCTCCCAACATAGTGAAGATTCAATTTACAACAGGTAATTGACAATACTAGTATCAACGTTGTGGTTCTTGTTCGTAAGTTAGAACGACACTTATTGAAAGCCCCAAACCACGTAAAACATGCACAGAAAATTAGAGGCGTCTAACTTTGTTTTGCAGGGGTGTGTTGTGATGTGATATGGCCATGATTGTGATTATATATGATGTATGCAATGTTCCTTATTGTATATCGGCAACCGGCAGGAGCCATATGGTTGTCCTTTAATTCCGAAAATACCTGCGTGTCTATTATTCAAAGTAGTTGTAATAGTTGATGCTGGTGGATGACAACCATGAAGCGGCGCCATTGACCTTGACGCCATGCCGGTGATGATGGAGATCATGTTCGTGCTTGAAGATGGAGATCAGAAGCACAAGAAGAAATGCCATATCATATCACATATTATGAATTGAATGTGATGTTAATCCTTTTATGCATCTTGTATTGCTTAGTTCGCGATGGTAACATTATAAGATAATCCCTCTAGCACAAAATATCAAGTTATAAAGTGTTCATCCTTAGTAAGCACCGTTGCTAAAGCTCGTTGTTTCGAAGAACCACGTGATGATCGAGTGTGTTAGATTCTGCGAGTGTATACAACGGGAGCAAGCCAGATTTGCTCGTGCGGAAGCTAAGGTTTGATCTTGACGAGCCTAGCATGTATATACATGGTCTCGAAACACGGATCACCGAAAGGTAAAGCATGAGTCATATAGTAGATATGATGAACATGTTGATTGTTCGCCATTGAAGCTACATCAACTCTCGTGATGATTGGTTTTGATGTGGTGGATTTGGTTTGTGTGATCACTAAAACAATGTGAGGAATATTGTTTTGAGTGGGAGTTCACCTAGATTAATTTAATTATTAATTAGAACTCAATTTGTCCAAAACTTAGTCTAAACTATTGCAAATATGTTGTAGATCAATGGCGGCCCCTAGCATCAATTTTAATGTGTTCGTAGAGAAAGAAAAGTTGAAAACAATGTAAGCAACTTCGCGGATTGGTTCCGCAACTTGAGGATTGTCCTCAATGCTGGTAATTTGACCTATGTGCTGGATGCACCGCTGGGTGACCCACCTGCAGCTGATGCTACCAATGAGGTAAAGAATGTTTTCCTCGCTCGGAAGAATCAGTACTCCACAGTTCAGTGTGCTATCTTGTATGGTTTGGAATCAGAGCTTCAGAAAAGGTTTGAGAACCATGACCCACATGATATTGTCCGTGAACTCAAAATGATATTTGAGGCTCACGCGGCAGTTGAGAGTTATGAGGCTTCTGAAAAGTTCTTTAACTGCATGATGGAAGAGGGCAGCTCCATCAGTGAGCATGTGCTTAAAATGTCTGGGCACGCAAGTAAGCTTCAAAGCTTGGGTATAGTGATTCCTAATGCTTTGGGGATTCACCGTGTCCTCCAATCACTACCACCAAGTTACAAGAACTTTGTGATAAACTACAATATGCAAAACATGGACAAGTCGTTGCCCGAACTCTTCTTCATGTTAAAGTCTGCGGAAGTGGAGATCAAGAAAGAGCACCAAGTTTTGATGGTCAATAAGACCACCAAATTCAAGAAGCAAGGCAAGTCTAAGAAAAAGGGAAACTTTAAGAAGGGCGGTAAGAAAGTTACCGTGCCGGCGAAGAATACCAAGGCTAGGCCTAAGCCTGATACTGAGTGCTTTTACTGCAAGGGAGAAGGTCAATGGAAGCAGAATTGCCCCAAGTACTTGGTGGATTTGAAGAACGACAACATCAATAAGAAAGGTATATCCGATATACATGTTATTGATGTGTATCTCACTAGTACTCGTAGTAGTGCCTGGGTATTTGATACTGGTTCGGTTGCTCATATTTGTAACTCGAAACAGGTGCTACAGAATAGACGGAAACTAGCGAAGAACGAGGTGACGATGCGCGTTGGGAATGGATCAAAGGTTGATGTGATCACGGTCGGCACGCTACCTCTTCATCTATCATCGGGATTAGTTTTATACTTAAATAATTGTTATTTGGTGCCTGCGTTGAGCATGAACATTATATTCGGATCATGTTTATTGCGAGACAGTTACTTGCTTAAGTCCGAGAATAATGGTTGTTCGATTTATATGAGTAATATGTTTTATGCACATGCGCCTTTGATAGATGGTTTATTTCTTATTCAATCTCGATTGTAGAAATACACACATTAATAATATTGAAGCTAAACGTTTGAAATTGAGCGATAACTCGACCTATATGTGGCACTGTCGTCTTGGTCATATTGGAGTGAAGCGTATGAAGAAACTCTATTCCGATGGACTTCTTGAATCACTTGATTTCAAATCACTTGAAAGATGCGAAGCATGTCTGATGGGTAAAATGACTAAGACTCCATTTTCTGGTATGATGGAGCGAGCTACAGACTTATTGGAAATCATACATACCGATGTGTGTGGCCCAATGAGTGTAGCATCGCGCGATGGTTATCGTTATGTTCTTACCTTCACGGATGACTTGAGTAGATATGGGTATATCTATTTCATGAAATATAAGTCCGAAACTTTCGAGAAGTTTAAGGAATTTCAAAGTGAGGTAGAGAATAACCATAACAAGAAGATTAAATTTCTACGATCTGATCGTGGAGGTGAATATCTAAGTTACGAGTTTGGCGATCATTTGAAGAAATGAGGAATACTTTCACAATTGACACCGCCGGGAACACCACAACGTAATGGTGTGTCTGAACGTCGTAATCGAACTCTCTTAGATATGGTTCATTCTATGATGTCACTTACAGATTTACCGCTATCGTTTTGGGGTTATGCATTAGAAACATCCGCATTCACTTTAAATAGGGCACCATCTAAATCCGTTGAAACGACACCATGTGAATTATGGTTTGGGAAGAAACCTAAATTGTCGTTCCTTAAAGTTTGGGGTTGCGAAGCTTATGTAAAGAAGTTATAGCCAGACAAGCTTGAACCCAAAGTGGAAAAATGCGTCTTCATAGGATACCCAAAGGAAACTATTGGGTATACCTTCTATCATAGATCCGAGGGCAAAATCTTCGTTGCCAAGAATGGATCCTTTCTAGAGAAAGAGTTTCTCTCAAAAGAAGTGACTGGAAGGAAAGTAGAACTCGACGAGGTTGTTGAACCTACTCTCGAACTTGAGAGTAGCGCAGCACAGTAAGTAGTTCCTGTGACGCCTACACCAATAAGAGAGGAAGCTAATGATGTTGATCATGAAAGTTTGGTTGAAGTAACTACGGAACCTCGCAGGTCAGCGAGAACTCGTACCACTCCTGATTGGTATGATCCCGTTATGAGTGTCATGTTGGTGGACAACACCGATGACCCTGCGACATATGAGGAAGCGATGATGAGCCCAGATTCCAATAAATGGCAAGAAACCATGAAATCCAAGATTGGATCTACGTACGAAAACCAAGTATAGACTTTGGTGGACTTACCATGATGGCCGGAAGGCTGTCGAGAACAAATGGATTTTCAAGAAGAAAACAAATGCTGATGGTAATATTACTGTCTATAAAGCTCGACTTGTCGCAAAAGGGTTTCGACAAATTCAAGGAGTTGACTATGATGAGACTTTCTCACCGGTAGCGAAGCTAAAGTTTGTGAGGATTTTGTTAGCAATCGCTGCATATTATGATTATGAGATATGGCAGATGGATGTCAAAACGATGTTCCTCAATGGAGACATTGATGAAGAGTTGTATATGGTACAACCCAAAGGTTTTGTCGATCCTAAAGATGCTAACAAGGTATGCAAACTTCAACGGTCCATTTATGGATTGAAGCAAGCATCCCGGAGTTGGAATCAACGTTTTGATAAGGTAATCAAAAGTTTTGGTCTTATACAAACTTATGAAGAAGCTTGTATTTACAAGAAAGTGAGTGGGAGATCTGTAGCATTCTTAATACTATATGTAGATGACATATTGTTGATTGGGAATGATGTAGACCTTCTTAATAGTGTCAAGGATTATTTGAATAATAGTTTTTAAATGAAAGATCTTGGCGAAGCAGCTTACATATTAGGCATAAAGATTTATAGAGATAGATCAAGACGTCTAATATCATTGTCACAGAGTACATATTTGGACAAAGTTCTAATGAGGTTTGGAATGGAAGATAGCAAGAAAGGGTTCTTGCCCATGTTGCCCAATACGACCTTGAGTAAAACTCAAAGTCATGCAATGGCAGAAGATAGAGAAAGGATGAGTAAGACTCCCTATGCCTCAGCAATAGGATCTCTTATGTATGCCATGCTATGTACTAGACCCGACATTGCATATGCTGTTAGTTTGACTAGCAGATATCAAAGTGATCTAGGAGTGGATCATTGGACAACGGTCAAAAACATCCTTAAGTACTTGAGAAGAACTAAGGATATGGTTCTTTCTTATGGAGGTGATGAACAACTCGTTGTTAATGGTTACACTGATGCTAGTTGGAACATCGATCCGGATGATTCTAAATCTCAATCTGGATACGTATTTACTTTGAATGGTGCAGCAGTTAGCTAGAGGAGTGCAAAGCAAAGCATTGTGGCGAGATCTTCAACTGAATCGGAATACATAGCTGCTTCGGAGGCTTCACAAGAGGCAATATGGATGAAGGAGTTCATTACAGAGCTTGGTGTGGTTCCAAGTGCGCTGGACCCAATGTCTATCTATTGTGATAACATGGGCGCCATAGCCAATGCGCAAGAACCAAGGTCACACAAGAAGCTGAAGCACATCAAGCTACGTTTTCACGCTATTCGAGAGCATGTCCAAGATGGTGACATAAAGATTTGCAAAGTACACATAGATTTGAATGTGGCGGATCCATTGACGAAACCTCTCCCGAGGGCAAAACATGACCAGCACCAAACCGCCATGAGTGTTCGATATATTACCATGTAATCTAGATTAGTTGACTCTAGTGCAAGTGGGAGACTGTTGGAGATATGCCCTAGAGGCAATAATAAAAGAGGTTATTATTATATCTTTGTGTTTATGATAAATGTTTACACTCATGCTATAATAGTATTAACCGGAAACATTAATACTTGTGTGATTTGTAAACTAAATTAGAGTCCCTAGTAAAGCCTCTTTGTAATACTAGCTTGTTGGTTAATAGATGATCGTGGTTTCTCGATCATGAACATTGAGATGTTATTAACAACAAGATCATATCATTAGGAGAATGGTATGATGGACATACTCCTATAGATAAGCATAGCATAAAGATCAAGTCATTTCAATAGTTCGTTTGCTATAAGCTTTCTGATACATAGTAACCTAATTCCTTCGACCATGAGATCATGATAATCACCATCACCGGAAGGATGCTTTGATGACATCAAACACCACACCGTAACTGGGTGGCTATAAAGGTGGCATTGAGTGTTCGGAAAGTATGTGTTGAGGCACATGGATCAAGAGTGGGATTTGTCCATCCATATGACGGATAGATATACTCTGGGCCCTCTCGGTGGAATGTCATCCAATTAGATTCCAAGCATGTGACTGACTCACATATCACGGGAACGAAAAAGAGTACTTATCAGTAACGAGGTTGAACTAGGTATGCAGAGATACCGACGATCAAAGCTCGGATAAGTAAACTATCGCGAGACAAAGGGAAATTGGTATCGTATGTAAGTGGTTCATTCGATCGCAAAGTAATCGTAGAAATATGTGGAAGCCATATGAATTTCCAGATTCCTCTATTGGTTATTAATCGGAGAAGTGTCTCGGTCATGTCCGCATAATTCACGAACCGTAGGGAGACACACTTAAGGATTCGATGTTGTTTAGTAGATATGGAACGTAAGTAGGGAAATGGAATGTTGTTCGGAGTCTCGGATGGGATCCGGGATATCATGAGGAGATCCGGAATGGTCCGGAGAATAAGATTCATATAAAGAAAGTTCGATTCCGGAGTTCGGGAATGATTTTGATGTTTTCATCGGAGAGGTTCTAGAAGGGTCTAGAAGGTTCACCGGACCGGAAGGGAATGGTCCATGAATGTGTCATGGGTAAGTGGAATGATTAGATCATGTCCTAGGTCACTTGGTTGGGCATTTGTGAGAGAGAATTAAAGCTCTAAATTGAAAGTCAAAGGGGAGGTTTGAAAAGTCAAACTGGAACAATAGTTTCCTAGTGGAAGAAGGAAAGAGTCCTTCCTTCTATCCAACTTGGGTTTGGGTATGGATTCAAATTCTCCTCTCCCAAGGCTGCCCCCTCTCATAAATAGAGGGGGAGGGCTGCCCCAAAGAACACAACACCAAGCCCTCCCCACCCGTGCGCCGCCACCGCCGCCGCACGCCGCCGCCGGCCCGTCGCCGTCACCACCTCCTCCTCTCCGGCCTTCTAAACCTAGATCGCCAGAAAACCCTAGATCCACCATAACTCGCACCGGCTTAGGCGAAGCCCTGCGGGATCTTCCCTCTACTTCCGACACCACATCGTCGTGCTGCCGGAATCGCGAGGGGAGAACTACAACCTCTGCTACCTGCTGGAACAAGGGAGAGGAAGGTCTTCATCGAGTACTGAACGTGTGATCGACTGCGGAAGCGCTGCCGGAACGCAGTACCGGAAGGATCGTCTACGCGATCTTGAGATCGGCAAGTGTACGACTACATCATCCACGAGAATCTGCTCTCATTAACCGCTTTGGAATCTTCGAGGGTGAGTACTCTAACCGACTCATTGCTACAATCTAGTAGATAGATCTTGGCTTGTTTGTATGCATGCGGTAGAAATTTTTTGTTTTCTATGCTACGAACCCCTACAACAACATAAAATTCTGGAAAACTAAATAAATGGGAACCAGAAAAAAAAGGATATCTCGGCCTGCGCTGACGCGGCAGCGAGCATCTCGGGATTGACCTCGACGCGGTCCTTCTTTCGGTCGCACCTCATCTGCGGCGACGCGCCCCATATCAACGAGGTGGAGCCGCCCTTGCATGGGAGAGGCAGGTGAGCCAAACCTCCTTGCCGATCCTGACCTCCTTCAGTGATGGCGAGCAGCTGGGGTTTCGGCCTTTCGGGGGCAGAGGACTCGGTGCCGGCCCGTGCACCTCTTCTTTCCCTTTTGTTGTGGGGTCGGAGTGGGTTCAGTCTCTGACGGCTGCGCAGCTGGCTTGGGCTCCGAACAGGAGAGCTCCTCTGCCTCCAAGCTCTTGCCAGTGGCCACATGGGATGCGACGGGGGAAGGGGCAGCAGGGTCGGGGTCTTTTTACAATGAACGGTCCAGGTTTACTTAGGCAAAACGGTCAAAACCTGGCAGGTTTAAGATAGAGGTTGAAAACATATTTTTGTCGGATGGAAACGTATTTGACTAACCTACCTTAAGGAAAATTAGTAGATAGATAGATAGATATATAGATAGAAGATAGATAGATAGATAGATAGATAGATAGATAGATAGATATGATATGATATGATATGATATGATTGATCGATTGATGCATATAAACTTCAGATTGATTAGTTGTTTCGTGAGCTAGAATCATTAATTGGATCAAATTGTATACCATCAATCCGTGTGTCCTTGTTAGGAGTATATGATACCAACCATCATTCCGCCGTCTTTCACATCACGAACGCATCCACCTCTTTCTCGCCTGTCCTTGCTAGTTGTTCTGTCTTTGGCTTGAGGTTCATACATGCGATTTCGTTCGCTCATTTTATTTTCGTAAACGCCCCCTGACTCGATCGAATTTGGATATGGTGATTTGTCGATTAAAGTTGGGGCAGGAGTAGGGTTTGGATATTATGATTTGCCGATCATAGCTGCATTATGAGTATGTAGGACTGGGGATGGACTGGTTCTTTTTTTTGCAGTAGGATCGTAGGATTTACATGTCCCTGTTAAGTGTGATTTGGGCAGATTGATTTTATTAATTACATTTGTCATGAATTTGAATTGCATGACTTGTTACGCATACCGATCTGAAATTTCCCATTAGGCAAGGCAGATTGAGTTATGTCGAAGGAGCACCTTTACATAATATTGGACGACTGACTGGGAGTCGGGATTCAACATCCGAAAGGTTAATTTGGACCTTGATCAGATGACACCAGGAGGCTGCAAAGCATGGCATCCCGCCGCCTCTCTGCCACCAGCCTGCATCCGCTTCAAGGCGCGACAAGAGGCGCCCCTTTGCTTCTTCGACGCCCTTGGCTCCAAGATCTTGGCCATGCAACCCAAGGAAGAGGGCAACGTCGTCCGTGATAGGGGTCGTTTGTTGTGCTACGACTTCTGCGAGAGGAGCCTCAACCTCATCCCTTGGCACACTCACCAGCTCCGGCCTGTCTACTTCCTTGTCGGCGACAAGCTCTTTGACCTCGGGGACTTCTCCATTGAGCTCCTTGAGATCAAGTACAATAAAATCCAGTCAATAGGCTATAAGGCTTAAACTAGTATATTTATCCTTAGTTGGATGAGAGAGAAGAGGAGTGGGCTCTTAGTTAAGAGCCAGCTGTAGCACGTGCTCCTAGGCACTATGTGAGAGTGTAAAGTGGGACACACATTAATAAAGTAGTATATCTTTTTCTCTAGCTATTATACATGTTGGCTATTAAATTTACTCTAGATGACATAGACATGTCTTATAGCCAGCCGTTGGCTCTACTATTGCCCTTGCTCTGACCTGAAACCGTTGGTGGTCAGCCCTAGAAGCCGCCACCTGTTGTGGCGCAAGCTCTGAGCCGCATCGTTTAACTCCATGTATGTCGTCTCCCATGTGATTCTCGGAAACCATATTGGTTAGCGTCGATTCCACCGCCACAACTCTCGGTGGAACTTACATCTTCCACGTTGCAAACTTCAAGTGGGAACGCCTTAGTGATTGGACACTGCCTTTCGACGGATGCGGTTGCTTCATCACCGAGATGGACACATGTGTTGGCTTGCCCTATATGCAGAGGAACCTAGAAGCATATTCTCATGCAAACTATTGGATTCTGCGACGCCAACCTCTGAGCGTTGGCCTGAAGTGAAGTACAGCAAGGAATATCTCTTCACTAAGGACCCGACTGAGATGCACATAGGTGATACGTCCAAAACATATCTACTTTCCCGAACACTTTTGTTATTATTTCTCCTCTAAACTTGTGTGATTTGGATACAACTAACACGGACTGGCGCTGTTTTCAGCAGAATTACCTTGGTGTCTAGTTTTTGTGCAGAAAATCAACTATCAGGAAAAATCCCGAAAAATATGCCAAAAATCCTATTTCACCAGAAGATTCACGAAGCCAGAATACGAGACGGAGTGGAGTCCTGAGGGGCCCACACACCCCTGCCGCGCGGGTGGTCCCAGGCACCCCCTCGGCCTCCCTCTTCGCCTATAAGTTGCGCCTTGACCTAAAAACTCAGGGAGGGTTCGACATTTTTCCAGAAAGAGTTCCGTTGCATCGTCATCACCAAAAACCGCGATTCGGAACCAGAAACTCCATTCTGGCACCCTGCCAGGACGGGGAATTTGGAGAGGATCATCGCCGTCATCATCACCAACGCCTCTCCATCAACCATCCATGTTTCCCCTATCCATGAGTGAGTAATACCCCGCTGTAGGCTATGGGATGGTAGGGATTGGATGAGTTCTATCATGTAATCGAATAAGATTGTTAGGGCATGGTGCCTAGTATCTCTATTAGTGCTATTTGACTTTGTTGCAAATTGTTGTGCTTAATGCTTGTCATTAGGGCCCGAGTGTCATGATCTCAGATCTGAACTTATTTATTGATTCATTATGATAGTATTGTTTGTGATCTTATCTGCAAGTTGTGTACACATATCATTGTCTGGATCCGAAGGCCCTGAAGTAACAGAAATTGGGATAACCGGAGGGGATGGCTGTGATGTGAGGATCACGTGTGTTCATGGAGTGTTAATGCTTTGCTCCGGTGCTCTATTAAAAGGAGTGCCTTAATTGCCAGTAGTTCCCTTGAGGCCGCGCTGCAATGGGCTGGCAGGACAAAAGATGTTGTGCAAGTTCTCATTGCGAGCACGTATGACTATATATGGAGCACATGTCTATGATTATTTAGTACTTGGATGCTTTATCTTATTTATCTGTAATTGCCCTAGATCTTGAAGTTACAAGTTTAGTCTTGTTCATGCAACGCCCGTCCATCCATCCCAATGCCTACCGCACTTATATCCTACTGTTTGCTACTACTGTTACTATTGCTCTTGTTTTACTGTTGTTGTTGCTTTGCTTTTGCTACTACAAAACTGTTGCTACTGATAAACTTCTGTGAGCAATACTATTTCCAGGTGCATCTGAATTGACAACTCAGTTGTTAAGGCTTGCAAGTATTCTTTGGCTCCCCATATGTCGAATCAATAAATTGGGTAATACTACCCTCGAAGACTGTTGCGATCCCCTATACTTGTGGGTCATCAAGACTATTTTCTGGCACCATTGTCGGGGAGCATAGCTTTATTTATTTGTAAGTTCACTTGGATCTATTATTGTTCATTGCTATTCCTTTCATCATGGGGAAGTCTCGTGATGGAAAGTTTCCTATTTTACCATCCACTATAAGAAGAGGTACTATCCTAAACACCTTTGCTGCTCTTGATTCACCGGCTATTATAAGTAAGCTTGTCACACCACCACCATATACACATGCTACACACACTGCTACTACTGAATATGAAACAGCTTCTGATACTCATGATGTTACTTCTACTATGCTTGATGTGAGTGGTTCATTAGGTCCTTTCCTAGATGCTACTATTGCTAAAACTATTTTGAGAAACACTGAAACTCCTAGTGAAGACACTGTTACACCTGTTAGCTCACCTGAGTCTAGAGAGAGATATGATATTAGTGATGGTTACATTGAAATGACCGATGATTTTATTAAAGAGTACCAAAACACACATGGTGCTAGTGCTATTAGGAGTCTCCTTGAGAGACGTACCATTATTTCTAAATTTTCTTCTGATCCTAAGTTTGCCACTTCTCCCATAGATATTAAAGATGAAGATTATGATTTCTCTCTTGATTTATCCTATTTAGACATTGTTGAGAAAGAACCTTTTTGTGAGACTGAGAGTGAGACTGTTGTGACACATATGAACGAGCTTTCCACTATGAATGCTTTATTTTCTGATGATTTTAAGATGCGCAAGTACTTTGTTACAAAGATCTTTCCTTTTTCACCTAAAGGGGAAGCTAAAGCTTGGTTTAATAAATTACCTCCTGGATCCATTGACTAATTGTCTGATTGCTTCTTTCTTCCAGAAATATTTTCCTCCAAGTGTTAGACATGCTGCTTTGCAGAGAATTTTTGATTTTAAATAGGGAGAAGAAGAGAACTTGTCTGAGTCATGGACAAGGTTCTGTGCCTTGATTCATACACATCCTGGAGAAAGGTATTAGAGCTGAAGATGTGAAGAATCTACCTCCTATAGAGGAATTATGTAAGACAATTCCCCACTCATCTACTATTGAGGTACACTCTCTCCACTTTGATGAAGGTGATATTCCCTATGGTAAGCCTCCTGATCAATGCTTATATGAACTTGACACATTTATTGTTAAATAAGGTAATTTTAATAAACAAGTTCAGAATCATTTATTGGAAAACTCTAGAGCTATTAATGAGTTGAAAGATATTACGGAAAGAACTGCTAATGATGTTAAAATGCTTTGTAAACACTTTCAAATGGTTCAAAATCAAATTGATCAACTTGCTAAGGTACAAAGGGTTATGCTAGTTAATGCCTCAGGATATAAACATGCTTATGGAATTAGAACTAGGAGTGGTATAGCTACTCAAGATCATTTATACCCCGAAGGACACCCTAAAAGAATTGAGCAGGATTCTCAACAAGTTGAAAGTAGTGGTAGTCCTCGTAAGAGAAAGAAAAAGAAACACAAAATAGTTGAGGAACCCTCTGAACCTGCTGTAGATCCTAATAGTATATCAGTCTCTGATGCTGAAACTGAAAGTGGTGATAAAAATGATGCTCCTGACAAGGAGGAAGTTGAGGAAGAACCTAAGAAGCACACTAAGAACACTAGGTACACTAAGGAAGATTTTATTGCTAATAAACATGGTAGTGAAAGAGAACCTTGGGTGCAGAAACCTATGCCTTTTCCCCAAGAAGGTTGATAAGAGCTATTGCCTGAATTCCATTGAAAATATTGAGAGCATCAAAGTTGGAGAAATATATTGTCCCATTCCACAAGAAAGTTTTGAAACTATTATGATTGGGACCATTGCTATCAAGTTTGAGGTAACATAATCACTTTGTGGAATGCAAAGTTTTGTTTCATATAAGATTGTTTGGTAACAAGACTTGATCAACCTTGTTAACAAAGGGACTTTAATTAACAAAACAATGCTTTCATAGTGGTTATACTTGCTCACTTTTATTTTTCTCCTTCCTAGTCTTTGCTCTTTTTCTTGTTAGCTTTAGTTTTGCTACAGTGACGGAGCTACAGGCCGGCATGCCCGGGCGGCTGCCCGGGCTCTAGCTGCTAATTACCTTTGTGGTTTACAGGATAGAGCTAGCTTAAGTAAGGAATTTTTAGGACAAATCTTGATCAATACAGCTGCATGCAAAGCCTGCCCAGGCTCAGTGATTGAGTTGGCTCCGCCACTGTTTTGCTAGTTGTTTGCTTGTTAGAGTGTCTTAAAACTTCTGTAGTTTTGGTTTTTGTTTGCTTTTGCTTCTTCTAAAAAAAAATTCTGTGAGAAAATCAATTTTCATAACCTGAAAATTTGCCAAAAATAAAGTTTCCCGAAAAATTCCAGAAAATTCATATTAAAATTTTCCTCGAAAAAAGGGGCAGAGGGACACCTGGAGTGGCCTAGGGGGACCCACCAGGCCAGCACACCCCTGGTGGCGCGGCTAGCCCCCAGGGCGCGCCTGGCCTGGGTGGGGCCCACCTATGGCCCTCCAAGTTGCCTCCTCTCAGCCACTTCTTTGTCTCTCCCGAAAAGCACCGGAAAATTTCTGAAGCTCGAGTTCCTGCTGTTCTTGCTCCCGATTTTCGATCTCCTTGCTCAGCCCATCTTTGCTGCTGATTTTTGGAGGGATTTCTCCTTGGTATGTGCCTCCTCCGCTTGTCCAATTAGATTTGTGATTGGTAGATTGTATCTTGAGTATTTTGCTGCTATAGGTGTCAAGTTGTGTGAGCTTGCATGCTTTTTCTATGCTTAGAGTTTTCATTTTGATGAATGTTTAGCCCTCTAGAAAGTTCCTATAGTAGTTCCTCATCATCTATTAACTTGGAAATTACTTGGTTTGATGTTTGTCTAAAAATTTCAGAAAAAAGAGGTCATGGACAACCACACCTTTGGAGAAATATTTGAGAGTGATGCACCTAGGAGGACAAGGCCTTCAAGATCATCCTCTCGAGCTAGGCCATCATACAATGATGATCTCATTACACCGTGTTTTGGCGATGAGGGAGATGAGGGGGATGCGCACCCTTCTACCTTTCCTTGTCCTACCTTTTTGCAGGCTGCAGGGATTCTCAATGATTTCCTAACCTTGGTTCGGGCGGTTGGACTAACTAGTTATATGCAGGATGAGAGTGTGCAGTACGCTATGCTCACCAAAACCTTTGTGGAGAGTTTTTATTTTTCTAACAGCCCTTTCAAGTCAGATATGTCGTTCAAAATCTATAATAGGCCTATCTCCATGACATTGAAGAATTTTTGTGAAATCTTGGGTATTGGCACAACTGGGACGATGAAGAAGATTCCAGCTCAACCCACTGATTTGTTGGAACTCTACCGCGGGATAACCAATGATGATGACCGCAGAGCCCAGCGCGAAAAGATAAGAAATATTCAACTCCCAGCTATCAGGTATTTTGCTTATTATCTTGCCACTAGTGTTCTCGGTAGGGAGAACACTAGCAATATTTCCAACTATCGTTTGACGTTTTTAGCTGCTGCACTCAACAATGAAACCAGGTATAATCTTGGTTCTCTCATTGCTCGTCGTTTAGCTGCTAAGGGACCCATTTATGGGGTATTATTGCTACACGTGTTGTTGCTTCCCTAGCCTTTCTGTTGATCCAAATGATACAGTTTTGGCTCCTCAGAGACTTGATTTAGCTGCCATGAAAGCGCATCACTTTGTCACTACTAGCTCTACCCTTGATAGTTTGGTTTATAGGATGATGTTTACTGATGGGGAAGAGAGAGAAATTCCTTTGCCCCAAACAACTTTGTTCAGTATTTCCCAGGGACCTTTGTCATGCTCCAAGGAGGAGATGGACGAGCAGCTACGCATTCATGGTTTCCACGAACACTACCAGGGGGATGTGCCCTCATACGACCCCTCTGTGCACTACATAGGGGCGTCCTCGATCTCGTACCAGGACGAAGGGGCCTCTTCGTCGTATTATGGAGGTGCAACTTCTTGGTCACCATGGATTTGAGCCCCACTTAGGCCAAAAGCCTAAGCTTGGGGGAGGTATACCGATATCGCACTCATATATATCATGTTTCATCGGTTCTTTGTATATCCATGTTTCGCTTTCGTCTTGGTTTTTGTTTCTGCTCTCTCAAAACACAAAAAAGACCAAAAATATTTTCGTTGTTTCTCTTGGTTTGTTTCTTTGCTTTTTAGATTTGGTTTGCCTTAAAAAAATCCAAAAATATTTTGCTTTGTTTGTTTTTGCTTTGTGTGCTTGCTTTTAAAAAAATCGAAAACACAAAAAAAATTGTTGTTCTTCTTTGGTTTTGTGAAGTTCTTTGTAGGGTTCAACAGTCCTCAGTGGAGTTTGGTTTCATGTTATTATTCAAGCCACACAAGTGAAGAGAAATAATGAAGATTAAGACAACTTGAGGTGTGGTAAGAGGCTGGTAACGAACTCTATTTGTTTTCATTTTTGTATATATACTCATCATTGTGAGCGTGCTTAGTCTGTTCATATAAGGTGTATGTTATCTATGAATGCTTAGTAGTTCTTGCTCTCTTATGATTAGCTCCAGCTTGCTAATAGTTTTTAGCATGTCATATGAATGTTTGTTTGCATTGTTCTATTCATACTTTGGTATGATATTGTGGTATCCTCCTCTGAATGTTTCATGTGAATCAACTCGGCACATGCTCATGCATGCATATGACTAAAAAATAGTCATTAAGCCTCGATGATTTATTTTGCCTCAGAGTTCTTATATCACTTTCATGCCATAATTAGTCATGTTTTGTTGCAAGCATGATTATGATAGTTATTCCTCTTTCGTTTGCCACTCCCTCTCTATTTCTAGCCTTCGCTTGCACTGAGTATGAGCTCTACTTGTGCATCCAACTCCCTAAAACCAATAGTGCCAATAGTGTCCACCATACCTACCTATTAGCATCATTTGATAATTCTATGCATATTCATTATGCCTTGTTTTCTTCCAAATAAAATGTTTGACTATTTTGAGAAAGTTAGTTAGTAAAACTCTCACGAACTTGATGACACACTTTATTCCTTGTACTTAATAAACCTGAACCATTGTGACTGTCCATGAAAGTTATATGCTTGCAAATTATAGGCTGGGAGTTAGCAAAACCGTGCTGTCACGGGGGACGCTTTCAACATTTATAGATACATATCCAGTTGATATCATGCTCTTTTGTTTGCGGATGTCGTCGGTGTGAAATAAAAGGGGATCTTGTGAGTTCATGGATTTATATATATGTGTTAGAGAAACGCCTGGGCCACTAGCCTAAGCCATGCCTAATCATGGTGGAAACTTGCAGCATAACCATAATGAGCAATCTGTGAAGCATCCTCAATAAAAATCTATGCAAATAGAAAATAAAAAGATCGCTGAGATGCTCATTGTCTGCTTGACTTGTCATTTTGATTATGGGATGGCTCCTGTATCATGTGCAAGGGGTACCCCGCTGGCGGTTTCTCTATGATACGCATGTATTTACGATGACAAAAACTTACAGGTAACTAAAGTTGAGTAGCATGAGGAGTGTCCCTCGTACTCAAGGGACATGAGATCATCCCGGAGGCCTTCTTCTTCATCATGCCAGCCTCCGGTATGAAGCGTGAGTAGTTCCATCTTGGACTATGGGTCCATGTAGTAGCTAGATGGTTGTATCTCCTCCTTTGTGCTTTCATGTATAGATCTTGTGAGCTCCGTTCATGATCAAGATCTAATCTATTTGTAATCATGCATGTTGTGTTTGCAGGGATCCGATGGATATTGAGATTATTATGTTGGTTTGATTAATGGTTTTGTATTTATGATTCTATCATGTATGTGTTGTGTGTGATCTTGTATGCTCTTCGTTGTTAGTAGCTATCTTGGCCAAGTAGTTGCTAGTGACTCCAAGAGGGGGTATTTATGCTCGATAGTGGGTTCATGCCTCTAGTTTCCAAGGGAAGTGACAATAATCTCTTCGGTTGTAGATGTGTTGTTGCTACTAGGGAGAAAACAAAGGTCTCTTGTTCATGGAACATGTGGACTGTTTACCTTACACACTTTGCTTAAAGCAGTTGTCTGTTGCTTGCAACTTAATACTGGAGGGGGTTCGGATGATAACCTGAAGGCGGACTTCTAGTTATAGATGCAGTTGGATGGCGGTCTATGTATCTTGCTGTATTGCCCAATCAAATTAGTTCCTGCTCTAGCTGCTGCTCTTTTTGGCTTGCCCACCTTTGCCAAAATGAACTCTGCTGAGAACACCAAGTTGTGTGACTTCACTAGCACCAACAACAATGATTTCCTAAGCACTCCTATTGCTCCACCTGCTCCCGATGCTACCTTTTGTGAAATTAGTTCTGCTTTGTTGAATCTTGTGATGAGAGAGCAATTTTTTGGTGCTGGTTCTGATGATCCTGCTGCCCATTTCAATAGCTTTGTTGAACTTTGTGAGATGCAAAAATATAAGGATGTAGATGGATATATTATTAAGCTCAAGCTTTTTCCTTTCTCCTTGAGGGGAAAAGCTAAAGAATGGTTGCTTTCTTTGCCTAAAAATAGTATTCATTCTTGGACTAAGTGCAAAGATGCTTTTATTGGAAAGTACTATCCTCTTGCTAAGATTATATCTATGAGAAGTGACATTATGAAATTTAAACAACTTGATAGTGAACATGTTGCTCCAGCTTGGGAAAGAATGAAATCTTTGGTTAAAAATTGCCCTACTCATGGACTCATTGCTTGGATGATTATCCAGACTTTTTATGCAGGTTTGAACTTCTCCTCAAGAAATCTGTTGGATTCAGCTGCTGGAGGTACCTTTATGGGCCTCACTTTGGGTGCTACAACAAGGCTCCTTGATAATATGATGGTTAACTACTCTGAATGGCACACTGAGAGAGCTCCACATGGTAAGAAGGTAAATTCTGTTGAGGAAACTTCCTCTTTGAGTGAAAAGATTGACGTTATTATGGTTATGCTTGTTAATGGGAAAGCTCCTTTAGATCCTAATAGTGTTCCCTTAGCCTCTTTGGTTGCTCAAGAAGAGCAAGTTGACATGAACTTCATTAGAAACAACAATTTCAACAACAATGCCTCTAGGAATAATTTTGGTAGCAACAGCAATTATGGGACTTATCCTCCTAATAATGGCAATTCCTATAAAGCTCTTACAATAATGCTAGAAGTGCCCCTCTGAACTTGAAGTCATGCTCAAGGAATTTATTAGTAAACAAACCACTTTCAATAAGACTATAGAGGAAAAGCTTTTAACTATTGAGAAACATATATCCTCCTTGTCTGAAGCTCAGTCTTCCTTGATTAATAAAATGGCTGCTAAACCTGAAACTATGGAAAACACCTTTGCTACTGCTCATGCCATACAAGTTACTATTGATGAAAATGTTAGGCTGTTAGCTCAACTTCATGCTAAGTGGGAAAAGGAAGCTGAAATTGATAGAAACAATAGTGTGTGCACCATCACCACTAAACCACAAGTAGTCCCTATTCCTCCTCCTACTATGCCTAAGCCTATTGAGCCTACTACTAGTGATGCTAAGTTTGACTTTGTTATTGATGGTTGCAATGTTTCTGAAGTGATTATGTTCTTGCAAAAGCTCGCTAGAAGTCCTGATGCTAGTGATATGCATGTTGCTTTCACTAAACATATTACAGATGCTCTTGTGAAAATTAAGGAAGAGAAGCTAAAACACAAAGCTTCTATTCCTAGGAAAGTAGAATATAGTTGGGAACCCATTATTAATATGCAAGTGAATGACTTTGATCTCAAAGCTTCATGTGATCTTGGTTCTAGTGTCTCTATTATGCCTAGAAATATTTATGAAATGCTTGATTTGCCACCATTGGAAGATTGTTATTTAGATGTCCCACTCAATGATAATGCTAAGAAGAAACTCATGGGGAGTATTAATGATGTTCTCATTATGGTTAACAATGCTTATGTCCCTGTTGATTTCTATGTTTTGGATGTTGAATACAATGATTCTTGCCCTATTACTTTGGGAAGACCTTTTCTTAGAACAATTGGTGCTATCATTGATATAAAATAAGGCACCATTAAATATCATTTTGTATTCAAGAAAAGTATTGAACACTTCCCTATAAGAAGAGAGAGGTTGCTTTTTGCTCCTCCTTTGAAATCAAGATTTGATGTTAATGCTTCATCATTTGAAAATACTTGATTCTCCTTGCTTCTTGTGCCTAACTTAAAGGCGTTAAAGAAAAGTACTTGTTGGGAGATAACCCAAGAGTTTCCTTGAGTCTTGGAAATTATTACTTCAGTAATGACCTCTCCTTGTCCTTTTTGTTTGCTTTTTGTGCCAAGAATGACCTCTAATGAGAGGGAAGTAAGATTTGGGGAGTTGTTGTCCTGAAACAGATTTCTGTCCTCCACCAATAAAATTCGTGGGGAGTCTTTGTAACTCGGTTTGAGCTCAAAATTTACGAAATAAATCCCCCAGTATGTTAGCTAACTTTCGTTAGTTTAACACTTTTTGATTTGAGCAACAGAAGATGTTCGAAAAAATCGGTTTCTACCCGCTGGTCTGTTTTGACAGATTTCTGTCATTATTTGCATTTGCTTCTTATTGATTCCTTTTTGAGTTCTCTTTAGGTGAATTGAGCTTTTTGAAGGAGTTACTACAGTAGCTTGTGTTTTTAGTGAAAATCCTTGCTGTTCCAAAGCTTTGCTAGAGGTCTAATATCTTTTGAATAAACTAATGTTGCTAATGAAGATTGTGTGAAGTATTGTATGAAGGAAAAATTTCAGGTGTAGAGAGAGAATGATGCAATGAGATGAAGAATGGACAAAATCTCAAGCTTGGGGATGCCACCATTGTGTCACCCCAAGAAATATCCAAGAGGTACAAGCGTCAAAGCTTGGGGATGTCCAAGGCATCCCCTTCTTTATCAATAAAAAGCTCAGGTCTGTCTAGACACTTCGTTTTTATTATTTCATGCTCAGTTGTGTTGTTCTTGGAGCGCCTTAGTTTTCGTTTGCTTTGCTTAGGTTGTTTAGTTTGCTTGAATAAAGAAGTTTGGATCCCCGTTCTCGCTGTGTTGTTTTGCAAATAAGTTGCTTGGTGTTGGAAAGGAGTAGTAAGTTCTTGCTTGAAGTGCAAGAGGAGCTTGCAATGACTGTGACTTAGACTTTAGCATCACATGCTAGGTGTTGTTTTGACCTTATGCTTTGTGATTATTGCTGTAGCATGTCTTGTTCCAAATAATTGGGATTGCTTAGTGTGCCTTGAAGAAATTATGCGTTGTTTTAGCATGCAAAAGCATAGTATTGTGGTATTCTCCTTTGATGCTTTGCTTGGGTTGACTTGGCACATGCTCACACCATGTTATGACTATGACAAGTTACCATTAGCCTCTATGATCATTTAGTCCTAGACTTGTCGTACCACTCTTTGCTTTGATTAATATGCTTTGTTGCTCTGCATGATTATGGCCATTATGCTCTCTTAGTTGGTTGCTCCCAGTCTTTTTGCTAGCCTCCACTTGTATGAGTAAGTTCTACTCATGCTTCCAACTTCCAAGAAACCAAGTTTTTCCAAAGTGTCCACTATAAACTCCTATGCATGGTGTGATACACCATTCCAAGTATATTCTTGTTTTCAACTATCTTCCAATTAAAAACTATTTTGTTATGTTAAAACTTAGTTATTAAAGCCCTCACGAACTTGATGACACACTTTATATTCTTTGCCCCTAATAAACTTGAACCATTGTGACAACTTTGTTGTATATGCTTGCACTTATAAGTTCGAATTAGCAGAGCCGTGCTGTCACGGGGAACGTTTTGAACATTGCACTTGTACTTTGTACTCAGTTGATATCATGCTCTTTTGTCTATGGATGTCACCGGTGCGAAATAAAGAGGGAACTTGTAAGTTCATGGAGTTTGTATTCTGTGTTAGAGAAACGCCTGGGCCGCTAGCCTAAGCCATGCCTAATCATGGTGGAAACTTGCAGCATCACCATAATGAGCTATCTATGAAGCATCCTCAATAAAAAGCTATGCATATGGTAAATAAAAAGATTGCTGAGATGCTCATTGTCTGCTTGCCTTGTCATTTTGGTTATGGGAAAGCTCTTGTACCATGTGCAAGGGGTACCCCGTTGGCGGTTCTCAATGATATGCAAATACTTACAATGACAAGAACTTACCTGGGCCCAAATTTGAGTATGCATGAGGTGTTGCCCTCGTATTTAAGGGACTTGAGATTGCCAACTTATACTTCGTCAAGCATATATTCCATCTTTGCCACTTTAACCTTAACCGCTTCAAGATGCTTATGATAGGGGCAATGAGGGCTGAAAGCTAACAAGTACCATAATTTTTGAAATCTCTTTTTGAAACTTGTAATCCCTGCTTCCTTTACAAAAAAGGGTCTTTCTTCCACCACTATTGAGTCTCCACCTTCTACCTTTAGGCACCATTAAGAGAGCATAGCTGTCATTCTGTGTGCAGTGTTCCAAGCTTATTGATTGATGCATATTGTGATATTACTTGGTCTTGTGCTATTTGTTTCTAGTCACCCTTGTGAACTTTGAAGGTGTCCTATGCATCTATTTGCTACTCTATGAGGGACAAGCTGATTGTCACTATGCTATGTTTTCTATATATGAAACAAACAAATGTTTTTCATTGCATATTATTCATGATCTTTGTTTGTAGCTTGTCATATTGCATGCATAGTTACTATGTCCTATTGTTAGAACTCCATCTTTCATGCACATGTTTAGAGTTCTTTGATCCCAGCTTTCAATGCTTGCAAATGGTTGGATCTTTATTGTGAGGGTGCATGTCACCTCAAAAATTATTCTTTTATCACTTACCTACTCGAGGACGAGCAGGAGTTAAGCTTGGGGATGCTGATACGTTGGAAACGTATCTATAATTTTTGATGCTCCATGCTTGTTTAGTATATACTTTGCTTTGCTTTGTCTACACTTTAAGGTGTTTTTTACATGTTTTCTGGTACTAACCTACTAACAAGTTGCAACAGTGCCAGATGCCTATTTTATGCTGTTTTTGGTTTCAGAAAAGTTAGTAAAGAAATATTCTCAGAATTGGACGGGACAAACGTCAAAGTCAATTACTTTCCGTGGGGAACAAGAAGTCCAGAGGGGAGCCGGAGATGCCGGCCAGGGCGGCCAGACCCACCCTAGGCGCGGGTGGGTCCTTCCCCATGCCTGGGAGCGGTGTGGGGCCCCTGGCTGCTGCCTCGGCCTCCCCCTTCGCCTATAAGAAGCCCCTGGTGCAGAAACCATAAGCACCCGATCAAATCTCCACGAAACCGTCTGTAGCCGCTGCCACCATCGTCCCTAGATCAGGGGGGATCTGAAGTTCTTCTCGGCACCCTGCCGAAGGGGAGATCATCCCGGAGGCCTTCTCTCTGGTATGATGCGTGAGTAGTTCCACCTTGGACTATGGGTCCATGTAGTAGCTAGATGGTTGTATCTCCTCCTTTGTGCTTTCATGTATAGATCTTGTGAGCTCCGTTCATGATCAAGATCTAATCTATTTGTAATCATGCATGTTGTGTTTGTAGGGATCCGATGGATATTGAGATTATTATGTTGGTTTGATTAATGGTTTTGTCTTTATGATTCTATCATGTCTGTGTTGTTTGTGATCTTGCATGCTCTCCGTTGTTAGTAGCTATCTTGGCCAAGTAGTTGCTAGTGACTCCAAGAGGGGGTATTTATGCTCGATAGTGGGTTCATGCCTTTAGTTTCCAAGGGAAGTGACAATAATCTCTTCGGTTGTAGATATGCTGTTGCTACTAGGGAGAAAACAATAGTCTCTTGTTCATGGAACATGTGGACTGTTTACCTTACACACTTTGCTTAAAGCAGTTGTCTGTTGCTTGCAACTTAATACTGGAGGGGGTTCGGATGATAACCTGAAGGCGGACTTCTAGTCATAGATTGTCGTGGTGGTGGCACGGCAGATGCCATGGGTAGGCTAAACTATGGGGCCAATGGATGCTAGAGGGATCTGGGGAGGGAAGATGCAGTTGATTCTACACGCAGAAGGCAAAGGCAAAGATCTTTATTTCTCCTTCCTAGGGCTACAAGTGCTCCTTGAGCTGTGTACAAGGAGGAAAGAAGAACTTTACCAGCCCAACGGTACTAAATGAGTCGATCCCCTCCTTAGGGTCCATGCCTCCCCTTATAAAGGAGAGCCTTGGGCTCCTTTAGGGCTGACGTGGCAAGCATATTCGAGGAATATGCTTGTCCCAATATAGTAGTTCGGCGCCCCCCTTTCCCTGTCACTCCCCCAATGACGGCAAGGTTCCAGAGGGCCCCTCCTGTGCGCCTCGGGCTTCAGGACTGTCACCTCCGTGACCTCCTTCTGCCTCTCTGTCGCTCTGCGCCTTTGTCCCTAGTGCTTGGCTCCGCTATGATTCTCCCTAGCCTGCGGCTAGAGTTTGACTTTAGGCTTCTCCTTCTCCTGCAAGCTTCGTATCATTCGGCCCTGCCTCGCGTAACTCGGCTTGTCCTTCACCTGCATCAAGATTACTCGGTCTAACCTGGCCGACTTACGCAGTATCTCGGCCGGGTAATGCCTTACCATCATTATAAGGGTCCCGCCCTTTCCTATCTCGGCCGACTTCTATAGGATTCAGCCGATTCAGACTGTAACTCGGAAACTGGACGGGGGACATCCTTTCGTCTTTCCCCGTCTTTACCCTATCCGGGGTTACCTCCCCAACATAGATGTAGTTGGATAGCGGTCTATGTATCTTGCTGTATTGCCCAATCGAATCTCATAGGATCTTTCTGACTAGTAATTGCATTGTTATGCCTTGCTCAGTTTCTGTCAATTGCCCTACTGTAATTTGTTTACCCTTCATGCCATGTTGTTTATCTAAGAAGAACACATCTAGTGAACTATGGACCCCGGTCCAATCTTTACCATTGATACATCTTCCACTGTTACTTGTTTACTTGCTGCAAACCATTACCTTCCACACCATACGTTTAATCCTTTGTTACAGCAAACCGGTGAGCTTGACAACCTCACTGATTCGTTGGGACAAAGTCTTGAGTTTGTGTTGTGCAGGTCTCCACGTTGCTTGCAACACCTTTGAGACGTTTCCTTTCTCCTTCAGGTTCGATAACCTCGGTCTCTACTAAGGGAAACTTGCTGCTGTGCTCATCACACCTTGCTCTTGGAGTTCCAACAAAGTGTCCCACGTCAACACTGGGTGCACACATCATGGTTACGGGAGGACCGAGCCAAAAAGTGATCATAGTGATGTGGTCCATATGGTCATCGAGGAATAGATGGACGCGCAATGAGAAGGGTTTTGATCTAGATACTGCAGTCCAAGTAGTACATAAGACGTTGATGGAGCTTGAGATCCATCATCCGAATGTGTTCCCTACAAGGGAGGAGCCGATCTGCAAATGGAATAGTCCAGACATTGGCATATGGCCTACCGAGGTATCATCGATCCTTTGACAACGGAAGCTTTGGCTCTTCGTGATGTCGCTATCATTGCCCAAGCTCGTAATTTTCAGTCGTATCATCATTGAAACAGAATGTTTGGAGCTTGTGCAGCCATGGGACTCAAGGACGAGAAATCGACTTGTGATTACCTCTCTCCTCGAAGAAGTTACTGTCTTAAGTCTAGGTTTTGAGAACTTTTCTATTGTTTTTGCTCGTCGCTTGACCAACCCCTCGACCACGCTATGTGTGTTTGAACAATGTGTCCGCAGATTGGATTGAGGAGAGCCCAACTTTACTTCAAAACATGCTTGATGTTGATTGTTATGATGAGCTAATAAAGTTACATTGTTCTTAAAAAAAATGGACGTAGGGCCAGACTAGGTTTTTTATTAGACTATTCAAGCCTAATCCAACCTTGAAAAGCAAACCCAATACCCAACCTTGCATAATTTGAGGCACGGCAGAAACAAACATTTCGTATTAAAAATTAATTTAATCATTTCACAATAAAAATGAGCTATTGCACCAATTTTATAAATAAAATACTTTTTTCACACATATCAAAATTCCTATTAGGCGAAGTGAACTCTCCTGTTTCTAGAAAAACGATCTAAACAAAGATATGGCAAAAGTAAATTGAAATCAGTCATAGTACTTCTCTCTTCGGAAAAATGTTAGTACCATGAAAGCTGGGGTTTAAAGATCATGCCTAATAGAAAATGAACTAATGCACCTATTTTTAACATAAAATTCCATTTCCCACACATCCTACGACTGAATCCATTAGGGGCAACTTGAACTTACAACTTGTATATTGAATTTACTTTCATGTGAGCCACTTGTAGAATTCCACATCGTATATTTTTTCTATATGGCTATTGTTCCTTTACTTGTTAAAATTTAGAACATTCTTACTTCACTTGTCTGGATCTTGGATCTTGCTACACACAACATTCTTACTATATGCACCTATTTTTAACTTAAAGTTCCATTTGCCATACATTTTGCGGTTGAACCCATTAGGGGTAACTTTGTCTTGAAACGTTGCCTCAAATAACTCAAATAGATAATGTGAAATGACTCAAAGATTTTAGAAGGGGCAAATAATCTATTCTGTATCTATTTTCTTTCAAGGTGAAGAGACAAATGATATGTGGAGCAAAAAAAAAAATAAAAAAATCAGTCACTGTGTACTTCTCCCAAAAAAGAAAGAAAGAAGGCCAGTCACAGTCAAGGGAGTCCAAATCGTCAGAGAGTACCAGGGAGAAGCTGGGGGTTAAAAAGATCAAACAAATTGCCCCCCTGCCGCCGGTCGCCGCCCCCTACCTGCCGGCGCCGCCCCCGCCTTTCCCGGGTTGGACTTGGCCACGCTCTCTCCACCCCCTTCTCCGTGCCGCCGGCCTCATCATCGCGGCGTACTTTGCCAGCGGATCTTCGGATCTGGACGACCCCGGCGCCCGCGGCCCGAAGACCTCCCGCCGCGCTGGTGCCCGGGCGTCGTCAAGCCTTCGTCCCGCCGTCCTGGTAGGCCGGCACGCGCCTCCCTCGCCCTCGCCTTCGACATGTCGTCGTCTTCGTCGGCCGTGGTCTACGAGGGGTGGATGGTCCGGCACGGCCGCCGCAAGATCGGGCGCTCCTTCATCCACATGCGCTACTTCGTGCTGGAGACCCGGCTGCTGTCCTACTTCAAGCGCAAGCCGCAGCACAAGATGCCCAAGCTCCCCATCAAGTCCCTCCTCATCGACGGCAACTGCAGGGTCGAGGACAGGGGCCTCAAGATGCACCATGGCCATGTATGTGCACTTCTTCCTTTGCTACAACATGCTTGCACTTCCTTCCTTCCTCTCAGCCAGCATGGTCTTTACTCCAACACAATTTTCTTTGCTCACCGACAGATGCTCTACGTCTTGAGTGTCTACAACAAAAGGGAGAAGCACCACCGCATCACGGTACCAAGGCCATTTCCTTGTTCCTCTCAGGATATTATACTAGTACTGCAATGCCATTTCAGCTATCATGAACCTACTGTTACTGCAATTGGTCTTCAAGTGCCACTAGACTGCTACCGGTTTAGTTGCCAGCGTTGTACTCCCTCTGTTCGGGATTATAGGTCCTACGCGTATACCTAGATTATTAATTTGACCAATAAAATATAACTTATATATCACAAAAGTTATACCATTAGAAAATATAATCTCTAAAGTTTCTAATAATATAATTTTTATGTTATAATATTTATATTTTGTTGTTCAAATTAGCAACCTAGTTATCCGTGCGGGACTTATAATCCCAAACGGAGGGAGTACTATGATTTATTCATTTGGAGCAACTTCTTTTGTTGCCGAGAAAAGGAAGAGTTTCCTGCTTGTCTGCTAAGTTTTCCACATGTGAATCCTTAATAGTCCTACAAGCCATGTTCTTTGTGTTAAGTTTTGACATTACCTTTCTGTAACTTAATACCAGATGGCGGCATTCAACATCCAGGAGGCTCTAATTTGGAAGGAGAAAATTGAGATGGTCATTGATCAGGTTTAACGTTTGCAAATCCTAAATCCTGCATGTATATGGTTCCAGTAATTGCTGAGAGATTCTTTGTCACTTAGGCCTTCCACAGCGTTAGCGGTGCCGCATCTCTGAAAAGTGTTCCACGTATCACCGATGCCCAAAGGAAAATTTTCTGGCACCGTCTCCACAGCGGAGGGCACTGCTCAGGCTAAAAAGTAGATGACCCTACACTAATAAACTTGCACTAATTAAGTCTTTCCAGCAGCTTCATAGCAGAGGACGGCTCAAACAAGTTCTCCTTTTTCAATTGTTAGAGCAATATTTTATTGGGTGATGAGTTTGGGCACCGGAGCACCTACATGCTCCGATTCCTTGAAAAATATTTTGGGCACCACCCCTGCAGCGGAGGGCATCGCTACTCGATGCCTCAAAATCCTTTTGGGCACCGGTTTTCACACACGCTGTGGAAGGCCTTAAAGGATTCCTGAATAAGAACATGCAAACATACACAGTATTGGTACCCCTATTAGTGTTTATGAAATTAATCAGGAGTCTATGTCAATTGACGAAGGCTATTTTTTGTTGCTTATTTGTTTCTCCACAGCCTGCCAATAATCTATTTCACTGCATATGCCCAAATGCACCTAAATTGATTCTTCTAATCTGAACTGATGCAGCAACAAGGTGCAGTGCTGCCTGACGGTAATACAGCCTTTAACTCATCGCAGCCAAATGCTAGCATAGAAAATGGAAGGAAATCTTCTTCCTCTGACCGTGACAGTCAGTAAGTGTCAGACTGCCATGTTTCTTTTGCCAGTTATGCGTTCTGCTTGTACTCTACATGTGTGCACTTTGTCCATATTAGTTCATTTATACTAGTTTGTGTGTTCTTAGTTTCTGTTGTTATAATATCACTAGCTTTCTCCTGAGAACTCATGTGTTGATAATTCTAATACAAAATCACTGGCATTTTCTTCTTACCAATTTAATAATGCTATGGATGGATCACCTATCTTCCTGTTTCAGTTGACAACTAGTATTCTAGCTAGTACAATCCACTGCGATGGTTCCCTTATTTTTTTTGTTAGTGGTTGAGGAACTTGATTCTCGGCTTTCATGGTATATACATGATATCCTGTTCTGAAATCCTATTGTGTGATAACCTTGTCAACATTTTACGTGGTCCTAGGGACTGTTATACCTCTCATCTCTTCTAATGTTTAGTTATTTCTGTAGTTTATGACTTTATGAACCTAGGATTTGATCAAGGCTGAAGAGAGAAGGGGAACATGACTTGGAATCATTTTAAAATGCCTTAGTAATTTGTTTTCCTATAGAAAATTGATGATAAATCCGTTGTAGCTCTGTTTTAAAAAATATCTTAAGTTTCAAGTTTGTTCACTCAACACACCTGTATATCTGATGATGCTACTGTACATTTGTTCAATCATAACGTAGTAGAATATTATTTGTTACGAAATCACAGTTCCTTAATTTCTTTTGTCAGGTATAGTCATGAAGAGGAAGAAGAAGAGGAGGACAATCACCGATTATTGATGCGGAGAACAACAATTGGGAATGGTCAGTGACATGGTCTGTTTGTTGATTGTTCACTCCATATGTGCTTTTTGTTCCAGTTCTTAAATGATTGTTATATTCTTGCCATTTGTAGGTCCTCCGGAATCATTGCACGATTGGACTCGTGGAAACGATACAGGAATATCTGATCAGGGAAGCCCTGCCCAAGTTTTCTCTAGAGGACACTGGCGCCTTGTCAGATGCCAGAATGGTAAGAAACTAAGAACATTCTTTGTTCCTTGCTGCGGTTCTCTGTTGTTACTGGACTGCTTGTTTGATGGGGTTTTAAATTTAAATCTGTGTCAGGTCTTCGCATTTTTGAGGAGCTCCAGGATGTTGATTACCTTGTAAGTTGACGGTTCTGGGCATGAACTGGCAGTTGGAATATTTTGTTCTCAACCGTTTCTGTTCGTGCTTGATACTTGTGTACCTTTCATAGGCAAGAAGCTGTAGCAGGGCAATGAAGGCTGTTGGAGTGGTTGAGGCTTCTTGTGAGGCTATATTTCAGCTTGTGATGAGCATGGACAGCACCCGCTTTGAGTACATTTTCTGTTGTTTTGACAAATCAACTCATCAGTTGTCCATTCCCTTTCCTCTTACAAAATTATCCTTACTATTATTCTCTTTGTTATTTAAGGTGGGACTGCAGCTTCCAGTATGGTAGTCTAGTGGAGGAGGTCGATGGCCACACCGCAATCCTCTACCATAGGCTACAACTGGAATGGTTTTCAGGGTATGTTTAACCTTTTGTTAGAATCTTCCTTCTTTCTTTGCTGCACAAGAAATGTGAACCAATTGGAAGATGGAAGCCACAAGACAACTTTCTATGATTTACGAATCCAGATTTCATTATCTTATATTCTTAACAGATGCCTACTTTGTTGTTCAGCTGATACATGTAATTGTTTTCTAGCCTAACTATGTCGATTTCTTAGTCTAAATTAACTGAATGCAGCCCTGGGAAACTTAGGCTAATACAACATCACATTTTCCGATCTTGTGCCTTTGAGATTTAGAGTTACTATGTTTCATATTCAACCATATCTCAGTTTGGTAAATTTCGACCATCTATTTAATTACTGAAGTCACATCTTTGATGAACATCTTAACAGGTTTGTTTGGCCCCGTGATCTTTGTTATGTACGATATTGGCGGCGTAATGACGATGGAAGTTACGGTTGGTATTCTTGTAGTTTTTTCACATATCATCAAGTGTACATGCACTGGACATATGGTAACCCGTTTTCATGAGTCCCATTGATGGTCACGTCTTGTAATTTTCATCTGCAGTTGTGTTGTTTCAATCCAGAGAGCACCCAAATTGTGGTCCACAACCAGGATTTGTGAGGGCACACATTGAGAGTAACAAACTGACTGATGAATTCAATACATTATTTGCACGTATGTTGATTTACTGTAGGAACCAGGTTTCCTTTGTTTAACTTTTTCTTTTTAAAATTTATTTTAGGTGGTGGGTTCAACATTTCTCCACTGAAATGCCGTAATGGGAGAGTCCGAACACAAGTACAACATCTTATGCAGATTGATTTGAAGGGTTGGGGGGTTGGCTACTTACCTTCATTTCAGCAGCATAGCCTCCTTCATATGTTGAACAGCGTTGCTGGTACAACTCTTTGGTTTTGGAATAGTTTTCCGAACAACATTTCCAAGATATCCTTATAAACCCTATAAACTTTCTTTGTCTTAATATGTTAAGCAGCAGTGCAGTTCACAGAATAAATGTGATGCATAGTTTAGCATTTTGAGTAACTAATCTGAGTGAGTGATTCGATTAGAGCAGTATTATTAACTTAGGCTTCTAGTGGTGTCCAGACATTTTGGTCATTAATTTTAAATTTCAACCGACTTAGAGTTGAACCAGCCAACCCTCTCATGACTGTCTGATTATCAAGAATACCTGACTTTAGATCTTGTCTAAAAGGCGTTATGCATTCCTGCTTGCACTAACAGCTTGGTGCTTTATATGCACATCTTCATGGTTGGTACAAGTAAAGATCTCAAACATATAGAATAGTTTTCTCAACCGTAGCAATTCACATGCATTGTGCTAGTGTGGATATGACATTCCTTCTGCTGTGCTAGACTACAGTTATATTTCTGTTACTTTCTTTTGTATACTGATGATTTTTCACAGGGAACATTTTAATTTATTCCATGATGAATGGTAAAGTTAGATGACAATAAAATGAGAAGAATTTTTGTTAGGTTAGCAATGATTTAGGTTTTCTTTAGAGAAATTGAGATTGTTTATTCAGAATTTTCAAAACTTCAAGCACATGAACGTGACATGAATGCACAAAATCCAATCTCATTCTGCATTATGTGGTACGCTAACCTTCACCGGCCACATGGGACATCTTTGGCCCTTTGTTTAATCTCGAGAATTAAGACTTAAGACAAATATTTATGCTTGCTAGACTACATATTTGCAATAAGAAACCCGCACATGACATGCAAGCACCTTCCATGGTTTCTACTATACGGTTAACTTGAATTGATGTCTAACCCTGGTATAATTTGGCCTATAATTACTAAGATGTAACTTAGTACATATTTTAATGAGGAGACTCTTGTACGTATTTTATTGTCTCTTGTACTGCTTTGGCTACCCTTTTCTTTTTATTTTACACATTTGTGGATGTCTAAGATGAGTTCTGATATTCTGGGTAGTTGATCTTACGCTTTATCACTTACATTTTGCCTCGCCAGGGCTCAGGGAATGGTTTTCACAAAGTGATGAAAGCCAAATACTTCCTAGGATTCCTGTTATGGACAATATGGCCTTACCAGTTTCTTCCAAGAAAGGCACAGAAGCGCAGGATAATACTGTGCAAACCAGCCTTCCTGTGGATCAAAGTAGACATTCTACAGTGCTTGAGGAAGAGTCTGATGAAGATGAAGATTTTCAGTTACCTGAATCTGAGCAAGAGGTTGATGACTTGCTTATAATTTTTCCAATTCCTCTGTCCTTGCATTTTTAAGTCTCAATTTTTCTATGCAGCCATCAACTCGTGACCTGGATGCAGATGGTAAACTGCTAGGTAAATTGTAATTCCATCTTCCTTGAGGTTAATTATACAACAGGACTAGTTTGCATATAATGTGTTTGTAATTGTAGGGTTGGATGAGGAGGATTCAGATGCGATTGATTTTTCCGTATTTTCTGGAAATTTACGCCGGGATGACCGTGATGACAGTCGTGATTGCTGGAGAATATCTGATGGAAATAACTTCAGAGTGCGAAGCAAGAACTTTATATATGATAAAAGCAAGGTTCTGATCTTTACCAACAGTGTATCACACATCATTTTTCTATAAGAGTTCTACAATCATTTTAACTGATTTCTAGACCATGTTTGTAATAATTCTTTACTATTTATTTATAGGTTCCTGCTGGAAAACCTCTTATGGAGCTTGTTGCTGTTGACTGGTTTAAAAATGCGAAACGAATGGATCATGTTTCTAAAAGAAAAGGATGCGCTGTTCAAGTGAGTTCATAACTGAGTCTTGATATTGTTGATTAGTACGCAAAAATAGAAGATAAATAAACATATGCTTGTGAAACTGAATTTTTGATGTGTTTATTAGTGGAAGAGTATGTTAATTCGTACGTCAATAAAAAAACATTGCAGCCTTTGATGGACTTATATTCTGCATATTGTGTGGCAGGAGTGTACACAGGAGTCATTTTTTTAAGTAAAGAGTGTGTTTTTCATCTTTTGCTATTCAGTGGCAAATTATCATGTTGTTGCTGCTCTTAATGAAGAAACAGCTTTGCATGTTGTCTAAAAGAATAAAATATTAACACCATGAGCCATGATTGTGTACTTTTCATATGTATATACTAAAGATTTTCTGTTGAAGACTGTTTCTGTTGTAGATTTCTTATGTTGTCTAACCATGAACATGTTAGATGAGGTGAAGCCCATTACCAGTCACCTGCTAGTTGATCCTTTTCTTATGTATATTATTTTGCTTCTGTTCTAGGTTGCCGCTGAGAAGGGTCTTTTTTCATTGGCAATAAATCTACAAGTAAGCATTCCTATAAAATTACCCCCTCCCTTTTCACTATAACTGTCCCACCTTTAGTAGTCTGTTTCAAAATACCTGTCTATTAAGGAAACCAAAGGTTCGGTTTATTGAGTTATTTCCACATTATACTCATACTTAAATGCTTTCGGAGGGATTTAGTTGATGTAGTATGTCAAATAATAGAGATATGTATGGTCATTCACCCTTGATGAATTATACTTCTGATTGGCGAATCCCAGAGCTGAAGATCAGTAACATCTTGTAGTCACAGCTCCTTGCTCCTGGCACTCCACTGATGTCTTGTACCATCATTGTTTGCCCTTACTTTGAGCTAGCAACGCTAGATGCTGCTGCATACTGTTGTATTTTATACATAGCTTGTTCCTGATTAAGTTTGCTATTGCAGGTTCCTGGCACAACTCACTATAGTATGGTTTTCTACTTTGTTTCAAAGAAACTGATACCGAACTCCTTATTGCAACGCTTTGTTGATGGCGATGATGAATTCCGCAATAGTAGGTTCAAGCTGATCCCATCTGTACCGAAGGTATGGGTTTCAACATCCTTAATGCTCTGAGGTTGATGTGAAATATAAATATTAAATGCTCTATTTAGTAGAACAGAGGGAAGGGTAAGATGCCTCTTGATTACTTTCTGGTGGGAAGGTTATGCTCCGTGTGTCTAACTATGCAGTTTGCTTTTCAGGGCTCATGGATCGTCCGCCAAAGTGTTGGCAGCACACCATGTCTGTTAGGCAAAGCAGTTGACATCACCTATATTCGCGGAGCAAATTATCTGGAAGTAAGTTTGCAATTTATCTTCTATTTCGCTCTTTGGGTTTCCTTCTTAGAATGAAAATGAGGACGTGGGTTTACCCTTTGTTTCTGAAAAGAACAGGCAAGCAACTAGAATTAGGGATGAAGCCCAACAATGGGCTCGTGCGGGTGCACTTGGGTTGCGAGTTGTTCTCCCAGCTGACTGGGATGTGCGCTAATTTACTTTTTGCGTTGAGTTGTAAACTGCCCCCTTGGGCTTGACTGTTCTTTCTACCTCTCAATACATTGAGAGGCAAGCCTTTTGCGTTTTCTTGAGAAAAAAACTAGAACATGGTCTAGCTAAGTTGAATTCTTACAGTAAAATATGGTGATCGATCCTTGCAGATAGATGTGGACATTGGGTCGTCTACAGTGGCAAATGGAGTCTTGGGGCTCGTGTGTGGTGTCATCACAACGCTAGTTGTTGACATGGCTTTTCTTGTCCAGGTACATATTTGACATATCAAAACTGCTCAATCACTTGATGCAGGACGTAGTAGTTAGCTGAACTGATTATTCTTGGCAGGGCAACGCATACGAGGATCTCCCAGAACGACTGATTGGTGCTGTTCGAGTGTCGCACATAGAACTATCATCTGCAATCGATCCTAAGCTTGATGATTAACCATATTATTGGACAGCGTGGTTCTTGCGATGTCAGCATAAATCTACTCTATTTCAGACTTGACAGAACACAGTAGGATACATGTATACAGAGGCAGGGTCCCAACATTGGCGCTCATGCCATACCAAACAACATACTGAACTCTTAATTTTACCATGTATGTAATTATGTATCATACTTCATGTTTGGGTCATGCGATGACAATCTCTAGGTATTAGAATTGTGTTGGCAAAGAAAAAGTAGATACCGAATTTAGGAGTAGCAGCCTTAAGGGCTAGGCCCAGGCTTGAATAAACAACTATGTTCTGCTTTGTCTGGAACTTCTGGGAAAGATATTGAGATGATGGTTATTCCAATTTCAAAGTTGAAACCACACAAACCATTCTTCATGTAATGTAATGTAACTCGAGGCTACAATATAAGATGTCACTGATTTGCAGGATATGTTTCGACTGTAAAATGTACACTTGTATTTACTTTTTTACACAGTTTTGTCCAATATACATTTAGATCTTTGTGAGATGAATGGTGTATTGACGAAAGGTGGAAAGAGATATTTCATGATGTTTGACTACTAGATATTGCTATGTGTATCTTCTGAAGTGAAAAGGTGAGCCTTTGCATTTTTTTTCAAAATCTATAAGGCCGAAGCAGAAAACCAACTAACTTTATCGAAAGATCAAGAGGCTTAGAGATCCGATCGTGGTGGAGAGTATATTTTTAACGAATTTGATTTTTTTTGTGCGGAAGATGGTATAATTCATAAGAGAACACTTCTCTATTCACCTCAGTCAAACAAGATGACCGAAAGAAATACCCATACTCTAACTGATTTGATTCATGAGAGAACGCTTCATGGGAAATAACTACATTTGAAGAATGGAGAACAAAAAGTTTAAATTTTCTTACTTATGAATTCGGAGTTGTTTGGCGAAAGTCAATGTGCTAATCCCTAAGAAGCGCAAACTTAGGCCAAAAATTATTGATTGTGTTTTTTCTAGGATATGCTTTTCATAGCATTGGTTATAGATTATTGATAGTAAAATCTGAGGTATCCAACATAAATGTTGGTATAATTATGGAGTCGAATGACGCGACTTTTTTTTGAGAATATCTTTTCCATGAAGGATAAGCCTAGCTCATGCCAAGTTCATCTAGTCTAGAATTTGCTTCAATTCCCGAACCTACCATTCTGATTGAACACTCTAAAAATATTGAGGATGACAATGAAACTCCTAGAAGGAGCAAGAGACAAAAGATTGCACAGTCTTTTGGTGATGATTTCATTGTGTACCTCATGGATGATACTCCTAATTCCATTTGAGAAGCCTATGTCGAGATGCCGACTACTAGAAGGAAGTTGTCCGATGAATTCTATCTTGGCTAATGGAACTTGGGAGATAACTGATCATCCTTATGGGTGCAAACATGTAGGGTTATAAGTGGGTGTTTAAGGAGAAGTTTAGACCTAATGGTACAATAAGGCACGGCTTGTGGCCAAGGGTTATACCCAAAAGGAAGGTGAAGATTTCTTTGATAACTACTCACAAGTGGCCAGATTGACCACCATTCGAGCACAACTATCATTGGTTGCCTCACATGATCTTCTCGTTCATCAAATGGATGTTAAAACAGCTTTCCTAAATGGAGAGTTAAATGAGGAAATTTATATGGAGCAGCCGGATGGTTTTGTAGTAAATGGTCAGTAAGGAAAGATGTGCAAGTTATTGAAGTCTTTATATGGCCTAAAATAAGCCCCTAAGCAGTGGCATGGGAAGTTTAAAAGAACTTTAACTGCTACAGGCTTTGTTGTAAACGAAACTGACAAATGTGTGTATCATCACCATGGTGGGGGAGAGGGAGTCATCCTTTGTTTGTATGTTGATGACATACATGTAAGAGTTCTTACGAGGCATGCAAATCCGCCTGGAACCTCAAAACTATGGGCAATACCTCATGAAAATGACCATAAAACACTAAAATGACGAGTTTTTGGTCATAACTGTCAAACATGTATTGGGTCTTAAGGTCATTGTAAATCGCCTTGTAACCCCAAAACTGAGAGAAATAGCTCATGAAAATGACCATAAAACACGAAAATGACGAGTTTTTGGTCATAACTCTCAAACATGTATCGGGTCTTAAGGTTGCTGTAAATCGCCCTAGAACCATAAAACTGTGTGCAATAGCTCATGAAAATAGCCACAAAACGCGAAAACTGCGAGTTTTGGATCATATCTCTCCAACATGTATCAGGTCTTAAGGTCGTTGTAAATCGCCCTGGAACCCCTAAACGATGGGCAATAGCTCATGAAAACTGCCGTAAAAGACGAAAACTACGAGTTTTTAGTCATATATCTCAAACATGTAACGGGTCTTACAGGCCTTGAAAATCCGACAGGAACCCAAAAACTATGGGCAATAACTCATGAAAATGGCCATAAACACGAAAACGACGAGTTTTTGGTCATAACTCTCAAACATGTATCGGGTATTAAGGTCGTTGTAAATCCCCCTAGAACCCCAAAACTATGGGCAATAGCTCATGAAAACGGCAATAAAACACGAAGGCGACGAGTTTATGGTCATATCTCTCAAACATGTAAGGGTTCTTACGAGGCATGCAAATCCGCCTGGAACCCCAAAACTGTGGGCAATAACTCATGAAAATGACCATAAAACACGAAAATGATGAGTTTTTGGTCATACATCTCAAACATGTATCGGGTCTTGAGGTTGCTGTAAATCGCCCTAGAACCATAAAACGGTGGGCAATAGCTCATGAAAACAGCCATAAAACGCGATAACTGCGAGTTTTGGATCATATCTCTCCAACATGTATCGGGTCTTAAGGTCCTTGTAAATCGCCCTGGAACCCCTAAACAATGGGCAATAGCTCATGAAAACGGCAGTAAAAGATGGAAATTATGACTTTTTAGTCATATATCTCAAACATGTAATGGGTCTTACAGGCCTTGCGAATCCAACTGCAACCCAAAAACTATGGGCAATAACTCATGAAAATGGCCATAAATACAAAAACGACGAGTCATAACTCACAAACATGTGTCGGGTCTTAAGGTCGTTGTAAATCCCCCTATAACCCCAAAACTGTGGCCAATAGCTCATGAAAACAGCAATAAAACGCGAAAACGACGAGTTTATGGTCATATCTCTCAAACATGTAAGGGTTCTTACGAGGCATGCAATTCCGCCTGGAACCCCAAAACTGTGGGCAATAACACACGAAAATGGCCATAAAACCCGAAAATGGCCATAAAACCCGAAAATGACGAGTTTTTGGTCATAACTCTCAAACATGAATCGTGTCTTAAGGTTGCTGTAAATCGCCCTAGAACCATAAAACTGTGGGCAATAGCTCATAAAAACAGCCATAAAACGCGAAAACTGCGAGTTTTGGATCATATCTCTCCAACATGTATCAGGTCTTAAGGTCGTTGTAAATCGCCCTAGAACCCCTAAACGATGGGCAATAGCTCATGAAAACTGTCGTAAAAGACGAAAACCATGAGTTTTTAGTCATATATCTCAAACATGTACGGGTCTTACAGGCCTTTCGAATCCAACTGCAACCCAAAAACCGTGGTTAATAACTCATGAAAATGGCCATAAACATGAAAACAACGAATTTTTTGGTCATAACTCTCAAACATGTATTGGGTCTTAAGGTCGTTCTAAATCGCCCTATAACCCCAAAACTGTGGGCAATAGCTCATGAAAACGACAATAAAACGTGAAAACGACGATTTTCTGGTCATATCTCTCAAACATGTTAGGGTTCTTACGAGGCATGAAAATCCGCCTAGAACCCAAAACTGTGGGTAATAACTCATGAAAATGACCATAAAACACGAAAATGACGAGTTTTTGGTCATAACTCTCAAACATGAATCGTGTCTTAAGGTTGCTGTAAATCGCCCTAGAACCATAAAACTATGGGCAATAGATCATGAAAACAACCATAAAACGCGATAACTGCGAGTTTTGGATCATATCTCTCCAACATGTATCGGGTCTTAAGGTCGCTGTAAATCGCCCTGGATCCCCTAAACAATGGGCAATAGCCCATGAAAACGGCCGTAAAAGACGAAAACTACGAGTTTTTAGTCATATATCTCAAACATATAACGGGTCTTACAGGCTTTGCGAATCCAACTACAACCCAAAAACCGCGGGCAATAACACATGAAAATGGCCATAAACACAAAAACGACGAGTTTTTGGTCATAACTCTCAAACATGTATTGGGTCTTAAGTTCATTGTAAATCGCCCTGTAACCCCAAAACTGTTGGCAATAGCTCATGAAAACGGCAATAAAACGTGAAAACGATGATTTTCTGGTCATATCTCTCAAACATGTTAGGGTTTTTACGAGGCATGCAAATCCGCCTAGAACCCCAAAACTGTGGGCAACAACTCATGAAAATGACCATAAAACACGAAAATGACGAGTTTTTGGTCATATATCTCAAACATGTAATAGGTCTTACAGGCCTTGCAAATCCAACTGCAACCCAAAAACTGTGGGCAATAACTCATAAAAATGGCCATAAACACGAAAACGACGAGTTTTTGGACATAACTCACAAACATGTGACGGGTCTTAAGGTCGTTGTAAATCTCGCTGTAACCCCAAAACTATGGGCAATAGCTCATGAAAACGGCAATAGAACGCGAAAACAACAAGTTTATGGTCATAACGCTTAAACATGTAAGGGTTCTTACGAGGCATGCAAATCCGCATGGAACCCTAAAACTGTGGGCAATAACTCATGAAAATGACCATAAAACACGAAAATGATGAGTTTTTGGTCATACCTCTCAAACATGTATCGGGTCTTGAGGTTGCTGTAAATCTCCCTAGAACCATAAAACTATGGGCAATAGCTCATTAAAACAGCCATAATACGCGAAAACTGAGAGTTTTGGACCATATCTCTCCAACATATATCAGGTCTTAAGGTCGCTGTAAATCACCCTTGAACCCCTAAACGATAGGCAATAGCTCATGAAAACGGCCGTAAAAGAAAAAAACTGTGAGTTTTAGTCATATATCTCAAACATGTAACGGGTCTTACATTCCTTGCGAATCCAACTGCAACCCAAAAACCGTGGGCAATAACACATGAAAATGGCCATAAACACAAAAACGACGAGTTTTTGGTCATAACTCTCAAACATGTATTGGGTCTTAAGGTTGTTGTAAATTGCCCTGTAACCCCAAAATTGTGGGCAATAGCTCATGAAAACGGCAATAAAACGTGAAAACAACGATTTTCTGGTCATATCTCTCAAAAATGTTAGGGTTCTTACGAGGCAAGCAAATCCGCCTGGAACCCCAAAACTGTGGGCAATAACTCATGAAAATGACCATAAAACACGAAAATGACGAGTTTTGGTCATATATCTCAAACATGTAACGGGTCTTACAGGCCTTGCAAATCCAACTGCAACCCAAAAACTGTGGGCAATAACTCATGAAAATGGCCATAAACACGAAAACGATGAGTTTTCGGACATAACTCACAAACATGTGACGGGTCTTCAGGTCGTTGTAAATCGCCCTGTAACCCCAAAACTGTGGGCAATAGCAAATCAAAACGACAATAAAACGCAAAAACGACGACTTTATGGTCATAACTATCAAACATGTAAGTGTTCTTACGAGGCATGCAAATCCGCCTAGAACCCGAAAACTTATGGGCAATAACTCATGAAAATGACCATAAAAGACGAAAATGACGGGTTTTTGGTCATAACTCTCAAACATGAATCGTGTCTTAAGGTTGCTGTAAATCGCTCTAGAACCATAAAACTGTGGGCACTAGCTCATGAAAACAGCCATAAAACGCGAAAACTGCGAGTTTTGGATCATATCTCTCCAACATGTATCAGGTCTTAAGGTCGTTGTAAATCGCCCTAGAACCCCTAAACGATGGGCAATATCTCATGAAAACGGCAGTAAAAGACGAAAATTATGACTTTTTAGTGATATATCTCAAAACATGTAATGGGTCTTACAGGCCTTGCGAATCCAACTGCAACCCAAAAACTATGGGCTATTACTCATGAAAATGGCCATAAATACAAAAACGACGAGTTTTTGCTCATAACTCACGAACATGTGTCGGGTCTTAAGGTCGTTGTAAATCCCCCTATAACCCCAAAACTGTGGGTAATAGCTCATGAAAATGACAATAAAACGTGAAAACGACGAGTTTATGGTCATATCTCTCAAACATGTAAGGGTTCTTACGAGGCATGAAATTCTGCCTGGAACCCCAAAACTGTGGGCAATAACTCATGAAAATGACCATAAAAGACAAAAATGACGAGTTTTTGGTCATAACTCTCAAACATGAATCGTGTCTTAAGGTTGCTGTAAATCGCCCTAGAACCATAAAACTGTGGGCAATTGCTCATAAAAACAGCCACAAAACGCGAAAACTGCGAGTTTTGGATCATATCTCTCCAACATGTATCAGGTCTTAAGGTCGTTGTAAATCGCCCTGGAACCCCTAAACGATGGGCAATAGCTCATGAAAACTGCCGTAAAAGACGAAAACTACGAGTTTTTAGTCATATATCTCAAACATGTACGGGTCTTACAGGCCTTGCGAATCCAACTGCAACCCAAAAACTGTGGGCAATAACTCATGAAAATGGCCATAAACACGAAAACAACGAGTTTTTGGTCATAACTCTCAAACATGTATTGGGTCTTAAGTTCGTTCTAAATCGCCCTGTAACCCCAAAACTATGGGCAATAGCTCATGAAAACGGCAATAAATCGTGAGAACGACGATTTTCTGGTCATATCTCTCAAATAGGTTAGGGTTCTTACGAGGCATGCAAATCCGCCTAGAACCCCAAAACTGTGTGTAAGAACTCATGAAAATGACCATAAAACACGGAAATGACGAGTTTTTGGTCATAACTCTCAAACATGAATCGTGTCTTAAGGTTGCAGTAAATCTCCGTAGAACCATAAAACTGTGGGCAATAGCTCATGAAAACAGCCATAAAACGCGATAACTGCGAGTTTTGGATCATATCTCTCCAACATGTATCGGCTCTTAAGGTCGCTGTAAATCGCCCTGGATCCCCTAAACAATGGGCAATAGCCCATGGAAACAGCCATAAAAGACGAAAACTACGAGTTTTTAGTCATATATCTCAAACATGTAACGGGTCTTACAGGCCTTGCGAATCCAACTGCAACCCAAAAACCGTGGGCAATAATACATGAAAATGGCCATAAACACGAAAACGACGAGTTTTTGGTCATAACTCTCAAACATGTATTGGGTCTTAAGGTCGTTGTAAATCGCCCTGTAACCCCAAAACTGTTGGCAATAGCTCATGAAAACGGCAATAAAACATGAAAACGATGATTTTCTGGTCATATCTCTCAAACATGTTAGGGTTCTTACGAGGCATGCAAATCCGCCTGGAACCCCAAAACTGTGGGCAATAACTCATGAAAGTGACCTTAAAACACGAAAATGACGAGTTTTTGGTCATATATCTCAAACATGTAACGGGTCTTACAGGCCTTGCAAATCCAACTGCAACCCAAAAACTGTGGGCAATAACTCATGAAAATGGCCATAAACACGAAAACGACAAGGTTTTGGACATAACTCACAAACATGTGACGGGTCTTAAGGTCGTTCTAAATCGCCCTGAAACCCCAAAACTGTGGGCAATAGCTCATGAAAACGACAATAAAACGTGAAAACGACGATTTTCTGGTCATATCTCTCAAACATGTTAGGGTTCTTACGAGGCACGCAAATCCTCCTGGAACCCCAAAACCGTGTGCAATAATCATGAAAATGACCATAGAGCACGAAAATGACGAGTTTTTGGTCATACCTCTCAAACATGTATCGAGTCTTGAGGTTGCTGTAAATCTCCCTAGAGCCATAAAACTGTGGGCAATAGCTCATGAAAACAGCCATAATACGTGAAAACTGCGAGTTTTGGATCATATCTCTCCAACATATATCAGGTCTTAAGGTCGCTGTAAATCGCCCTTGAACCCCTAAACGATAGGCAATAGCTCATGAAAACGGCCATAAAAGACAAAAACCGTGAGTTTTAGTCATATATCTCAAACATGTAACGGGTCTTTCATGGCTTGCGAATCCAACTGCAACGCAAAAACCATGGGCAATAACACATGAAAATGGCCATAAACACAAAAACAACGAGTTTTTGGTCATAACTCTCAAACATGTAATGGGTCTTAAGGTTGTTGTAAATCGCCCTGTAACCCCAAACTTGTGGGCAATAGCTCATGAAAACGGTAATAAAATGTGAAAACGACGATTTTCTGGTCATATCTCTCAAACATGTTAGGGTTCTTAGGAGGCAAGAAAATCCGCCTGGAACCCCAAAACTATGGACAATAACTCATGAAAATGACCATAAAACACGAAAATGACGTGTTTTTGGTCATATATCTCAAACATGTAACGGGTCTTACATGCCTTGCAAATCCAACTGCAACCCAAAGACTATGGGCAAAAACTCATGAAAATGGCCATAAACACGAAAACGACGAGTTTTCGGACATAACTCACAAACATGTGACGGGTCTTCAGGTCGTTGTAAATCGCCCAATAACCCCAAAACTGTGGGCAATAGCTCATGAAAAAGGCAATAAAACGCAAAAACGACGAGTTTATGGTCATAACTGTGAAACATGTATGTGTTCTTAGGAGGCATGCAAATCCGCTTGGAACCCCAAAACTATGGGCAATAACTCATGAAAATGACCATAAAAGACGAAAATGACGAGTTTTTGGTCATAAATCTCAAACATGAATCGTGTCTTAAGGTTGCTGTAAATTGCCCTAGAACCATAAAACTGTGGGCAATAGCTCATAAAAACAGCCACAAAACACGAAAACTGCGAGTTTTGGATCATATCTCTCCAACATGTATCAGGTCTTAACGTCGTTGTAAATCGCCCTGGAACCCCTAAACGATGGGCAATAGCTCATGAAAACTGTCGTAAAAGACGAAAACTACGAGATTTTAGTCATATATCTCAAACATGTACGGGTCTTTCAGGCCTTGCGAATCCAACTGCAACCCAAAAACCGTGGTCAATAACTCATGAAAATGGCCATAAACACGAAAACAACGAGTTTTTGGTCATAACTCTCAAACATGTATTGGGTCTTAAGGTCGTTCTAAATCGCACTGAAACCCCAAAACTATGGGCAATAGCTCATGAAAACGGCAATAAAACATGAAAACGATGATTTTCTGGTCATATCTCTCAAACATGTTAGGGTTCTTACGAGGCATGCAAATCCGCCTAGAACCCCAAAACTGTGTGTAATAACTCATGAAAATGGCCATAAAACACGAAAATGACGAGTTTTTGGTCATAATTCTAAAACATGAATCGTGTCTAAAGGTTGCTGTAAATCTCCCTAGAACCATAAAACCGTGGGCAATAGCTCATGAAAACATCCATAAAACGCGATAACTGCGAGTTTTGGATCATATCTCTCCAACATGTATCGGGTCTTAAGGTCACTGTAAATCGCCCTGGATTACCTAAACAATGGGCAATAGCCCATGAAGACAGCCATAAAAGACGAAAACTACGAGTTTTTAGTCATATATCTCAAACATGTAACGGGTCTTACAGGCCTTGTGAATCCAACTGCAACCCAAAAACCGTGGGCAATAACACATGAAAATGGCCATAAACACAAAAACGACGAGTTTTCGGTCATAACTCTCAAACATGTATTGGGTCTTAAGGTCGTTGTGAATCGCCCTATAACCCTAAAACTGTTGGCAATAGGTCATGAAAACAGCAATAAAACGTGAAAACGACGATTTTCTGGTCATATCTCTCAAACATGTTAGGGTTCTTACGAGGCATGCAAATCCACCTGGAACCCCAAAACTATGGGCAATAACTCATGAAAATGACCATAAAACACGAAAATGACGAGTTTTTGGTCATATATCTCAAACATGTAACAAGTCTTATAGGCCTTGCAAATCCAACTACAACCTAAAAACTATGGGCAATAACTCATAAAAATGGCCATAAACACGAAAACGACGAGTTTTTGGACATAACTCACAAACATGTGACGGGTCTTAAGGTCGTTGTAAATCGCCCTGTAACTCCAAAACTGTGGGCAATAGCTCATGAAAACGGCAATAAAACGCAAAAACGACAAGTTTATGGTCATAACTGTCAAACATGTAAGGGTTCTTACGAGAAATGCAAATCTGCCTGGAACCCCAAAACTGTGGGCAATAACTCATGAAAATGACCATAAAACACGAAAATGATGAGTTTTTGGTCATACCTCTCAAACATGTATCGGGTCTTGAGGTTGCTGTAAATCTCCCTAGAACCACGAAACTGTGGGCAATAGCTCATGAAAACAGCCATAATACGCGAAAACTGAGAGTTTTGGATCATATCTCTCCAACATATATCAGGTCTTAAGGTCGCTGTAAATCGCCCTTGAACCCCTAAACGATAGGCAATAGCTCATGAAAACGGCCGTGAAAGAAAAAAACAGTGAGTTTTAGTCATATATCTCAAACATGTAACGGGTCTTACATTCCTTGCGAATCCAACTGCAACCCAAAAACCGTGGGCAATAACACATGAAAATGGCCATAAACACAAAAACGACGAGTTTTTGGTCATAACTCTCAAACATGTATTGGGTCTTAAGGTTGTTGTAAATTGCCCTGTAACCCCAAAATTGTGGGCAATAGCTCATGAAAACGGCAATAAAATGTGAAAACAACGATTTTCTGGTCATATCTCTCAAACATGTTAGGGTTCTTACGAGGCAAGCAAATCCGCCTGGAACCCCAAAACTATGGGCAATAACTCATGAAAATGACCATAAAAGACGAAAATGACGAGTTTTTGGTCATAACTCTCAAACATGAATCGTGTCTTAAGGTTGCTGTAAATCGCTCTAGAACCATAAAACTCTGGGCACTAGCTCATGAAAACAGCCATAAAACGCGAAAACTGCGAGTTTTGGATCATATCTCTCCAACATGTATCAGGTCGTAACGTCGTTGTAAATCGCCCTAGAACCCCTAAACGATGGGCAATATCTCATGAAAACAGCAGTAAAAGACGAAAATTATTACTTTTTAGTGATATATCTCAAAACATGTAATGGGTCTTGCAGGCCTTGCGAATCCAACTGCAACCCAAAAAGTATGGGCTATTACTCATGAAAATGGCCATAAATACAAAAACGACGAGTTTTTGCTCATAACTCACGAACATGTGTCGGGTCTTAAGGTCGTTGTAAATCCGCCAATAACCCCAAAACCGTAGGCAATAGCTCATGAAAATGACAATAAAACGTGAAAACGACGAGTTTATGGTCATATCTCTCAAACATGTAAGGGTTCTTACGAGGCATGAAATTCTGCCTGGAACCCCAAAACTGTGGGCAATAACTCATGAAAATGACCATAAAAGACAAAATGGACGAGTTTTTGGTCATAACTCTCAAACATGAATCGTGTCTTAAGGTTGCTGTAAATCGCCCTAGAACCATAAAACTCTGGGCAATAGCTCATAAAAACAGCCACAAAACGCGAAAACTACGAGTTTTGGATAATATCTCTCCAACATGATCAGGTCTTAAGATCGTTGTAAATCGCCCTGGAACCCCTAAACGATGGGCAATAGCTCATGAAAACTGTCGTAAAAGACGAAAACTACGAGTTTTTAGTCATATATCTCAAACATGTACGGGTCTTACAGGCCTTTCGAATCCAACTGCAACCCAAAAACCGTGGTCAATAACTCATGAAAATGGCCATAAACACGAAAACAACGAGTTTTTGGTCATAACTCTCAAACATGTATTGGGTCTTAAGGTCGTTCTAAATCGCCCTGTAACCCTAAAACTATGGGCAATAGCTCATGAAAACGGCAATAAAACGTGAGAACGACGATTTTCTGGTCATATCTCTCAAACAGGTTAGGGTTCTTACGAGGCATGCAAATCCGCCTAGAACCCCAAAACTATGTGTAAGAACTCATGAAAATGACCATAAAACACGGAAATGACGAGTTTTTGGTCATAACTCTCAAACATGAATCGTGTCTTAAGGTTGCTGTAAATCTCCCTAGAACCATAAAACTGTGGGCAATAGCTCATAAAAACATCCATAAAACGCGATAACTGCGAGTTTTGGATCATATCTCTCCAACATGTATCGGGTCTTAAGGTCGCTGTAAATCGCCCTGGATCCCCTAAACAATGGGCAATAGCCCATGAAAACAGCCATAAAAGACGAAAACTACGAGTTTTTAGTCATATATCTCAAACATGTAACGGGTCTTACAGGCCTTGCGAATCCAACTGCAACCTAAAAAACCGTGGGCAATAACACATGAAAATGGCCATAAACATGAAAACGACGAGTTTTTGGTCATAACTCTCAAACATGTATTGGGTCTTAAGGTCGTTGTAAATAGCCCTGTAACCCCAAAACTGTTGGCAATAGCTCATGAAAACGGCAATAAAACGTGAAAACGCCGATTTTCTGGTCATATCTCTCAAACATGTTAGGGTTCTTACGAGGCAAGCAAATCCGCCTGGAACCCCAAAACTGTGGGCAATAACTCATGAAAATGACCATAAAACACGAAAATGACGAGTTTTTGGTCATATATCTCAAACATGTAACGGGTCTTACAGGCCTTGCAAATCCAACTACAACCCAAAAGGTGTGGGCAATAACTCATAAAAATGGCCATAAAAACGAAAACGACGAGGTTTTGGACATAACTCACAAACATGTGACGGGTCTTAAGGTCGTTGTAAATCGCCCTGTAACCCCAAAACTGTGGGCAATAGCTCATGAAAACGGCAAGAAAACGCAAAAACGACGAGTTTATGGTCATAACTGTTAAACATGTAAGGGTTCTTACGAGGCATGCAAATCCGCCTGGAATCCCAAAACTGTGGGCAATAACTCATGAAAATGACCATAGAACACGAAAATGACGAGTTTTTGGTCATACCTCTCAAACATGTATCGAGTCTTGGGTTGCTGTAAATCTCCCTAGAACCATAAAACTGTAGGCAATAGCTCATGAAAACAGCCATAATACGCGAAAACTGCGAGTTTTGGATCATATCTCTCCAACATATATCAGGTCTTAAGGTCGCTGTAAATCACCCTTGAACCCCTAAACAATAGGCAATAGCTCATGAAAACGGCCGTAAAAGACAAAAACTGTGAGTTTTAGTCATATATCTCAAACATGTAACGGGTCTTACATGCATTGCGAATCCAACTGCAACGCAAAAACCATGGGCAATAACACATGAAAATGGCCATAAACACAAAAACGACGAGTTTTTGGTCATAACTCTCAAACATGTATTGGGTCTTAAGGTTGTTGTAAATCGCCCTGTAACCCCAAACTTGTGGGCAATAACTCATGAAAACGGTAATAAAACATGAAAACGACGATTTTCTGGTCATATCTCTCAAACATGTTAGGGTTCTTACGAGGCAAGCAAATCCGCCTGGAAACCCAAAACTGTGGGCAATAACTCATGAAAATGACCATAAAACACGAAAATGACGTGTTTTTGGTCATATATCTCAAACATGTAACGGGTCTTACATGCCTTGCAAATCCAACTGCAACCCAAAGAATGTGGGCAAAAACTCATGAAAATGGCCATAAACACGAAAACGACGAGTTTTCGGACATAACTCACAAACATGTGACGGGTCTTCAGGTCGTTGTAAATCGCCCTGTAACCCCAAAACTGTGGGCAATAGCTCATGAAAACGACAATAACACGCAAAAACGACGAGTTTATGGTCATAACTGTGAAACATGTAAGTGTTCTTACGAGGCATGCAAATCCGCTTGGAACCCCAAAATTATGAGCAATAACTCATGAAAATGACCATAAAAGACGAAAATGACGAGTTTTTGGTCATAACTCTCAAACATGAATCGTGTCTTAAGGTTGCTGTAAATCGCCCTAGACCATAAAACTGTGGGCAATAGCTCATAAAAACAGCCACAAAACGCGAAAACTGCGAGTTTTGGATCATATCTCTCCAACATGTATCAGGTCTTAAGGTCGTTGTAAATCGCCCTGGAACCCCTAAACGATGGGCAATAGCTCATGAAAACTGTCGTAAAAGACGAAAACTACGAGTTTTTAGTCATATATCTCAAACATGTACGGGTCTTACAGGCTTTGCGAATCCAACTACAACCCAAAAACCGCGGGCAATAACACATGAAAATGGCCATAAACACAAAAACGACGAGTTTTTGGTCATAACTCTCAAACATGTATTGGGTCTTAAGGTCGTTCTAAATCGCCCTGCAACCCCAAAACTATGGGCAATAGCTCATGAAAACGGCAATAAAACATGAAAACGATGATTTTCTGGTCATATCTCTCAAACATGTTAGGGTTCTTACAAGGCATGCAAATCCGCCTAGAACCCCAAAACTGTGTGTAATAACTCATGAAAATGACCATAAAACACGAAAATGATAAGTTTTTGGTCATAATTCTCAAACATTAATCGTGTCTTAAGGTTGCTGTAAATCTCCCTAGAACCATAAAACTGTGGGCAATAGCTCATAAAAACATCCATAAAACGCGATAACTGCGAGTTTTGGATCATATCTCTCCAACATGTATCGGGTCTTAAGGTCGCTGTAAATCGCCCTGGATCCCCTAAACAATGGGCAATAGCCCATGAAAATAGCCATAAAAGACGAAAACTATGAGTTTTTAGTCAAATATCTCAAACATGTAACGGGTCTTACATTCCTTGCGAATCCAACTGCAACCCCAAACCGTGGGCAATAACACATGAAAATGGCCATAAACACAAAAACGACGAGTTTTTGGTCATAACTCTCAAACATGTATTGGGTCTTAAGGTTGTTGTAAATTGCCCTGTAACCCCAAAATTGTGGGCAATAGCTCATGAAAACGGCAATAAAACGTGAAAACGACGATTTTCTTGTCATATCTCTCAAACATGTTAGGGTTCTTACGAGGCAAGCAAATCCGCCTGGAACCCCAAAACTGTGGGCAATAACTCATGAAAATGACCGTAAAACACGAAAATGACGAGTTTTTGGTCATATATCTCAAACATGTAACGGGTCTTACAGGCCATGCAAATCCAATTGCAACCCAAAAACTGTGGGCAATAACTCATGAAAATGGCCATAAACACGAAAACGACGAGTTTTTGGTCATAACTCTCAAACATGTGACGGGTCTTAAGGTTGTTGTAAATTGCCCTGTAACCCCAAAATTGTGGGCAATAGCTCATCAAAACGGCAATAAAACGCAAAAACGACGACTTTATGGTCATAACTATCAAACATGTAAGTGTTCTTACGAGGCATGCAAATCCGTCTAGAACCCCAAAACTATGGGCAATAACTCATGAAAATGACCATAAAAGACGAAAATGACGAGTTTTTGGTCATAACTCTCAAACATGAATCGTGTCTTAAGGTTGCTGTAAATCGCTCTAGAACCATAAAACTCTGGGCACTAGCTCATGAAAACAGCCATAAAACGCGAAAACTGCGAGTTTTGGATCATATCTCTCCAACATGTATCAGGTCTTAACGTCGTTGTAAATCGCCCTAGAACCCCTAAACGATGGGCAATATCTCATGAAAACGGCAGTAAAAGACGAAAATTATTACTTTTTAGTGATATATCTCAAAACATGTAATGGGTCTTACAGGCCTTGCGAATCCAACTGCAACCCAAAAAGTATGGGCTATTACTCATGAAAATGGCCATAAATACAAAAACGACGAGTTTTTGCTCATAACTCACGAACATGTGTCGGGTCTTAAGGTCGTTGTAAATCCGCCAATAACCCCAAAACCGTAGGCAATAGCTCATGAAAATGACAATAAAACGTGAAAACGACGAGTTTATGGTCATATCTCTCAAACATGTAAGGGTTCTTACGAGGCATGAAATTCTGCCTGGAACCCCAAAACTGTGGGCAATAACTCATGAAAATGACCATAAAAGACAAAATGGACGAGTTTTTGGTCATAACTCTCAAACATGAATCGTGTCTTAAGGTTGCTGTAAATCGCCCTAGAACCATAAAACTCTGGGCAATAGCTCATAAAAACAGCCACAAAACGCGAAAACTACGAGTTTTGGATAATATCTCTCCAACATGATCAGGTCTTAAGATCGTTGTAAATCGTCCTGGAACCCCTAAACGATGGGCAATAGCTCATGAAAACTGTCGTAAAAGACGAAAACTACGAGTTTTTAGTCATATATCTCAAACATGTACGGGTCTTACAGGCCTTGCGAATCCAACTGCAACCTAAAACCCGTGGTCAATAACTCAAGAAAATGGCCATAAACACGAAAACAACGAGTTTTTGGTCATAACTCTCAAACATGTATTGGGTCTTAAGGTCGTTCTAAATCGCCCTGTAACCCCAAAACTATGGTGCATTTTTTAAAACCTTTCAGATCATAATGTGGTGGAGACTCATCAAAGTTAAAGATAGGATGGACTTTTAAGGACAAAGATTTATTGAGATTGTGATCGGAAGGTGCTTCAGCTGACTCCGTACGTGATGAATATATATTTGAAAATTGTCCTAATCATGTTAGTTCTACTCTATTTTTGTTATTCCCTGCTTTGGTTTGTCTGCAAGCATTCTATGGGAAGAGTCTCTTGATGGAACATGCCAGCTGCATATGTCATAAGGATGAGCAGATACACCAGCACAATAATGTGATCCTGAAATGAATTCTAAAATAAGTGTAGTGCGAATTAGTTTTTCAAGACGTAGAAGCGTATAAATACATCTAAACTTTCATATCACTTTATTGCAAGATCTAGATTATGTTTATCGACATATTTACATGTGCTGTTTCTAATAAAGGTACACTGTTTTTTTCATGTTTTGCATTGCTTGGATTACTTCTGCCTTATTCCTCATGCATGTAATATGTACCCTTTATTGCAAATAGGGTGGTCCTGAGACAATTCTCCCACAGATACCGACATCCGTCGTTAAACCAATTGCATATATGTATGTGAACCTGAGTCTGACATGTTGTTTGGTCTAGCTGGTGTCCCTCCAAAAGATTTTTTTGATTTACATGTGTGATCCATCGTTCTGTACAGTGACATCAAAGATATCTATTCTAGGAATCATCACCTCAAGATGGATCTGGAGAGGTAATTACATGCACATTAGGTACATTTGGTTTCCTTGGCCATGAAATAGTCTAAATTAACAGAAGGTATAAGTATTTCCTGGGAACGATGTAGATAATATTGTTGTGGTACAGTTGTGGAGCCTTTCTTGTTTCTATTTTCTTCTTTTTGTATTAGCATTTCACGGAACTTGCATTTCTTGTGGTTTCACTCTATTTAAACGCCCTCACTTTGGATTTTCTCTATTTAAACGCCCTCACTTTGGGTGCTGAGGTGCTACCTCACACTACTACGATTGAAATTTTTTCCCAGTTCCCAGTTGAGTTCAGTAACGCTACGACTATGATTTAGTTGTATGTGTAAGAAAAAAATTGATTTCCACGGTGTACTACTACTGCAAAAGATTATATTTGCTGACAAGGATTACATTTTCTTATAGCTGCCGTCACATACTACTGACAATAGATATTTTGTTTTTATGTAGCCCGCTAATGCATAATCCTGAAACAGTACGAAATCAAGTAAGTTAGTGTGTCTGTACCTGATCATTTTGAAGTGCACATTTATATTTTATTTTTCTTAGAGGGAAAAAGGCTGCATCTCAAAGTTTTATGGTTAAGGGCGAGGCGACTGAGCAAGAGGAAATAGATGATGAATACGCTAAGACCAACTACTACTACTTAAGGTTTGCCAATTACCCGACTGACAAGGAGCAAGAGGACATATTTGGGTCGACATCAATCCAACTAAGAAACCTCGTATATGTTGCCGCCCCGTGGAAAACTCACATTAGCGGCAAGAACAACTCGATGGTCAGTACTATTGTCCTGCTAATAACAGGATCAGAGATCGGGTGGTTCAAAAAAACGTCTTTGATAGACTTTCTGAACCATGTGTGATGAAACTTTCTTTAGTAGTGACTAATACTTTGTTGTATATGCAGATTACCCTTAGAAAATTTGTGGCCAAGCATGTCACAGAGTGGTCGCGTGACATCCTCCTCTCGAGACCCAGCAGGAAAGCGAAGTGCAACTTGGTTCATGTTTCCAAGAAGGTCGATGGCAGGTTCATTCTACTGGGTTATGTCCGAGTTGTTGACCAACTATTATGAAGTGTGGTTCATGGTATCTGTAGCCTGAATAATTAGCGTTGTTGCCATGGGAAGCTAGCTTCAATATGATGTAGGTTCATGCTGCAACGTACTAAAGCCAAGTTGTTGTCATGTAAATGTGATTCCAGCAGAAGATATGATATGTTCTGCTATGACTTAAGCAACTCTATTTAATTTTTTGCCATCGCCCTGGTTCCATTACTGAAACCACCAAATTCATTACACAGTTGCACAACACCTAGAGGGGTGAAAAACCCAGCCAACAAAGTTTTTAAACTGACTCTCAGCAGCACTCTTCACTCATCTACGTCGAACCAGAAGAACATGCTTAAACTACTTTCACAGCTCGAAACTCTATGCACATTAATAGCCGCAGGCCAGGCATAATTTTACTTCACCTCTATTTGATAACCAGGTAATATTTTGATGACATGGTTTATACTTGAGTACAATGAATGGCATGACGACACACAATTCTTGTTTGGTAAATTAAGAAATATATCTTCTTTTGCTAATTCAGAAACATATCTGGTTGAACGAATCAGTAAATATGATGAGCAAATTGACAGGAGTGGTTGAACACAACATCATCAGCAAAAGACAAGTGCAAACATATTGGACGAGGCATTTTTGCTCCCAGGAGCATATACTCCTGCTTTTTAAAATTGAATTTTAACATGCTTGAAAATTCTAACAAAAAATATCACGCGTACCTCTCGACGTTCTTTGTGTTCGTAAAGTCGTTTCATAGAAACCCGGTTTGTTTGGTGTCGTGTGTAAAAAGGATAAAATTCGGTGCTTAAAAAAGCTCTTCATGAGACATTTTTTAATCTTTTTTACACATGACACAAAAAATGTCGTTTCATGAAACTTGCCATGCATACATAGAATATCAAGATGCACATGAAAATTTTCGTTCGGAGTTTTTTTGACATTTTAAAATGTTTTTTTTGGTGGCAGGAGCATATGTACCTGAGTTCAAAAGTGAATTTCCGAAACATATTTTGATACCGAGATCAAGGGGAATTGTAAAACACCGGGTACGATGAGGAACTAGAAATTGATCTGGTCTTGACATATATACTTTGTAAATGTTGTTGGTTTGTTCATGTGTGGATGAAAATAAACTTTGAATTTCATAGTAACATACTAACATGCTCTAGACTTGCCCACTAATCCAATATATGTTAGATTCCCTCCAGATATTTGGAATCACATATATGTTAGATTGCATTTTCTCTCGGCCCACCTTAATCCCATTTTACAATCGTCTATTAAACTTGAGACTTCATATTATGGCCAATCATTTGGCAAATTTTTTGGCCACTTATAATCGCCAAATTAGCTTAAAACCAACGGGATCGTGCGCCAAGGCGCACCACTAAATCTAGTACTAATACAATGATAAGACGGGAAATTATGTCAACATCAAATAAATGCACTAGGAAAACATAAGAGAAGAAAAAACATCAGAAGAATTAAGTATATATGTCAAGGGCCGGGAGTAGATCGAACTGCTTACCCATGTCATCAAATACCGCTCCGGTCTAGGCCTTGCGTCATCATAAACCTTTCTCCCGGTGATTAGTTCCAGCAGTAGAACACCGAGGCTGTACATGTCAGATTTCAGGGTGAGCCTGCCGCTCTCCACATAATCAGGGGCACAGTATCCCTGGGTGCCCATAACCCTGGTAGAGATATGGGTTTTATCGCCGACCGGTCCGATTTTCGCGAGTCCAAAATCAGAGAGCTTTGGGCTGAAATCCTCATCCAACAGAATGTTGGCAGCTTTCATGTCGCGGTAAATGATCGGCGGATCTGCCACGTTGTGCAAGTACGAGAGCCCTTCTGCTACTCCAAGAGCTATCTTCACACGCGTGTTCCAGTCCAGTGGTTGCTTGTCAAAAGGCAGATCTATTCATTTTTAAAGTTAAAAATTCTATCAGCCAAATGAAGTAGTGCACAACAAACAATTGTATATATGGACGATGACAATGATTCATTTAGTACACGCAGATAACTAATGTAATATAGCATTAAACGATGGACCCACAAAACATATCAAGCGCAGCGACACGGTGCAGCTCTAAAAAGTTTGTGCACGATTCCTCAAATAATTGAGTTACAACAGCCCATTTTTTAAAGACTGGAACCGCGGGTGGCCTATGCTTAGTAATAGCATGTCCGGGAAACAGATTATGAGTCTGGGAGAATAAAAAGAACTCTGTGATAACGTTCTGATGGTTCACATCATGCCCATCGATCACCTATTAGTGCTATCATCATGGAGAGCATGTGATGTTCAGGCATGAGACAAAGTACGAGGACCTGAGAAATTCCATAATATTGGCTAGCCTATGTGCTCAACAATTCTGGCATGTACGAAAATGGTCAATTATTGTGGATATGGTGACATAATAAACTCAACTATGACAACATTTATTTGTTGACTGCACACTCGATACATGGAACAGATTAATTTTTGTAGTTTTGTAGTATACGCGCGCAAAATAGAAGGTCCATACTAAACCAAGTAATAAGGAAAAAAAACTCCTCTGCCGGAAGAATATAACCTAGTCTTCGTCTGGCCATTTTCAGATTTATCTTTGTCGCAACTTTCGCTTTCTTAAATAAGAAATCAAGACTGCAAATTCATGTAATCGGCACTAAATAGCAACCCTATTGTTTCTTCAAAGATTTTCGTGGAAGCCAAAACTTCAAGATATAAGCATCCTGAATTCTAGTGAAGCAGAAATAAAAGCAACGGAGAAAATCTAGATCTGCTTCGTGTACTGCCCGGATGCAATTCAGAGTAAAAGAATTTAATATTCCAAGGTTTAAAATTCCATGCTCAGATTCTTTTACCATGGAGTTGACAGTACTGCACTTTATTTACAAAAAAAAAAAAACTAACAACTGAGAAATCCCGACCAAAATAGAGTATGTTCCATACGAAAAGGAATCTACCACCGGCCTAATGCTGAAGTGTGATCCATATATATTATTGGATAATTAATTAAGGTTGGATTTTGCAGTCTGAAGTGTGATCCATATATATTATTGTTACTATTGTGTGATTTTATTATTACATATTGAGATAGATGGATCTCATATGAAGGCACAAATAAAAAGCAGAGGCAAATTAAACACATTTGAAGAAGATTAGTGGAGCTAGCTAGAGTACCAAAGAGGTGGTTGTCGAGGCTGCGCAATGGCATGTACTCGTAGACGAGCATCCTCTGGTTGCCCTGCTCGCAGTATCCGACGAGCTTGACGAGGTTGGGATGGGCTAGCATGGTGAGCATGCGCACCTCCACCTGGAACTCGGTGTCCCCCTGCTTGCCCTCCGGCGCCAGCTGCTTGACCGCCACCGTCTGCGCCTCGGAGATACCCTGTATATATTATGATGATGATATGTATTATTAAGGAGTGATAGATCATGGAGAATTGGTAATTAAGGAGTAGTGTGATCATGGATGTTGGCTTGCCTTGGCGTTGGTGATGGAGATGGTGCCCTTGTGCACCCTGCCGAATCCGCCTTCCCCGAGGAAGTTGGCGTGGTTGAAGAAGGCGGTGGCCAGGAGCAGTTCCCTGTAGGTGAAGCTGCACGCGAGGCCGTTGGCCAGGTCCGGCGCCACGTTGCTCCGCCCGTCCACAACGACTGCTGCTGCCATGGCTGGCGGCGGGGATGGATGAACGAAAAAAAAGCAGCAGCAGATGAAAGAACGGACGGAGATGGAGGAGAACCTGAGGAGGAGTCGGAGTCGTCGTCGTCGTCCGTGCAGCGGGTGACGCGCCGCCCAAAGCAGCCGAGGGAACCGCCCATCCTTACAGTTGCAGAGGGGGAAGAGGATAGAGGAGGGGGCAAGAAGAAGTCGGATCTGCAGAACGAATGAGGCGAGGCGAGGTGAGGCGCTTGGTGGCGGGGGATAGATATATGGGCGGGCGGGTGGCGGCGGCGGCAGCGGCGGGATTATTCCTGCCGCCGCGAAATCAACGGGCGGGTGACTGGACTGGGGATTCCGTATCAAAACCGGAAAGCATTAACCGCGCGCGTTCGAATCAATTCAATCAAAATCCCGGCCGCTGCGCTGCTGCTCGATTTTGTTCCCGCTCTGCTCTGGCGTCGACTACTGCGCCCTTGATTGCCTTGCCGCTCGCGCCTACCACGTGGCATGTGAAGAGTTTTTTTTTATCCTGATGATGATACAAAACGACCAAGTTTAATTATTATTTAGGGTTTTGATGACTGTACGCATCTTGTACTAGGCCACTTCTCCCACCAGAGAAAGAATGTAAGAGCAACTTGTAAACAGGCTAAAAACTGTAAAATTTTGGCGAAATACAGTCTCGCGAGCAGATGGTCGCTCTAAGGAAACATGTAAAAAGGTCCCGGCCTATAAATCATTTACTGTGGTAAAATTCGTACAGTTTAGACAAAACCGTTCACCGCCGGTCATAAATCCCATCACCCCGCTTCGATTATTCCAACCATATTTGTACCAACTTCCGGCGGAGTCGGGCCTATTCCGACGAGCGGGACATAGCAGGCGGGCAGGGCCAGAGGAGCACATCGTGAAGCCGGAGACGAGCGGGGCGGCGGAGGGAGGTCGCACGGCCGCCCCTTGCTCGCCCGTGGCACAGGGGCGAGCTCACGCAGCCGCAATGTCGCGGTCAGGAAGAGCGCGGCGCATGGCGGGCCAAGGCGCGGCGGGCGGTGGGCGGCGCGACGGCGGGCGGGCTGCCCTGGTGTCGTCGGATTGATGACAAGTACGCCATAGGGGGGGTCCTAATAGCGTTGAGAAGATGGGGCGTGAGCCATATGGTGTTCCGGGAGCAGTGACCACAAGTTTACCCAGGTTTAGATCCGACTGCGGTGATCGGATCCTACTCCCAGTAATATAACAGGGAGAGCCAGATGTTACAGCAGATTACTAGAGAGGTTCGCATGTGCGAGTTGGTTGTGGTGTTATGCCCTAAAGGCTCCTGTGTTCTGGCTTATCAAGGCGCCAAGTCCTAGGGTTACAGGCGGGACCTATCCGGCTACGTTACAGAGTCAATAACTAGATACAGATTCGACTACAAGTAATACTATAGGCCTAAGTTGGTAAGTCTTCTGGGTCTTGTCGTAACGGGAATTGACTCCGTCCTCTTTCTCTAACTGGGCCGCCCGTAAAGCAAAGCTCTAAGTTGGCTCAGTCAATTGCAGAGCTTCATTGGGAGACCCCAAGACCAAGGTGTGATGAGTACAACAGCAAGACTTCCCTCAGTTATGAAACCAAAAGGTTATCGAATCAGTAGGAGCAAGGAAACAACTCCAAGGTGTTGCTAGCAACTTAAAATCCTGCACAACATAAATTCAAGACTTTGGCCCAACTTACAGTGAGATTGTCAATCTCACTGGTTTGCTAAAAACAAAGGATTAATCGTATTGGAAGGTAATAGTTGTTTGTAAAAAGTAAATGGTAACAGTAGATGATGTATCAATGATAAAGGAATATTCCGGAATCCACAGTTCACTAGAGGTGTTCTCCTTAAGATAGATAACATGCTGGGTGAACAAATTACAGCGGAGCAATTGACAGATTGAGAAAGCATAACAATGCATATACTAGACATCATGATTCCTATGAGATTTGATTGGGCATTACAACAATATACGTAGACCGTGATCCAACTGCAACTATGACTAATAATCCATCTTCAGGTTATCATCCGAACCCCTTCCAGTATTAAGTTGCAAGAAACGGATAATTGCATTAAGCAATATGTGAAAGTAAACAATACAATTGTTTCATGAACAAAAGATTGTTGCATTCTCCCTTGTGGCAACAATATATCTATAACCTTATAGATTCATGTCACTTCCCCAGATTACTAGAGGCATGAACCCACTATCGAGCATAAATACTTCCTCTTGGAGTCACAGACATCTACTTGGCCAAGATAGCTACTAGCAACGGAGAGCATGCAAGATCACAAATAACACATACATGATAGAATCAATAATCAATCTGACATGATAGAATCAATAATCAATCTGACATAGTATCTCAATATCCATCGGATCCTCGCAAACATAACATGTATGATTACAAATAGATGATCTTGATCATGAACGGAGATCACAAGATCCAAACATGATAGCACAAAGGAGGAGAAACAACCATCTAGCTATTGTATGGACCCATAGTCCAAGGGTTAACTACTCACGGATCATACCGGAGACTAGCATGGTGATGAAGAAGGCCTCCGGGATGATCTCTCCCCTCCGACAGGGTGCCAGGAAGAGCTTCAGATCCCCCCGATCTAGGGACGATGGTGGCGGAGGCTACTCACTGTTTCGTGGAGATTTGATCGGGTGTTTAGGGTTTCTGCATCGGGGGATTTTATAGGTGAAGAGGCGAGGTCGGAGGCCGGCCAGGGGGCGCACACCATAAGCGGCGCGCCCTATGGTGAGCCCACGCGGCCATACGGTGTGGACCCCTTCGGTCTATGTGTTCGTTTCGGTAAAATATTGACTTTGGCTTTTGTCCCGTCCAATTCCGATAATATTTCTGATACGTCGGAAACGTATCTATAATTTTTTATGATCCATGCTTGTTTAGTATCTACTTTGCTTTGCTTTGTCCATACTTTGAGGAGTTTTTATATATTTTCTGGTACTAACCTATTAACAAGTTGCCACGGTGCCAGTTGCATGTTTTCTTCTGTTTTTGGTTCTAGAAAGGCAGAAAATCAATATTCTCGGAATTGGACGAGACAAAAGCCAAAATCAATATTTTACCGTGGGGAACACGAAGCCTGAATACGAGACGGAGGAGACTCACCAGGGGGCCACACCCTCCTGGGGGGGTGCAAGTCTGAATATGCTCAGTACATACGTTGAAGATTTTGTACATGTAATGTTTCTAGCGCGATGAGGAAGGCAAGACAAATGGATGGCTAAATCATTCGGATCAGAAGCCTCTGATTATATAATGAGGTGGATAGGCTGCATGTGAAGATAAAAAGTTAAATGACTCTCTAGTGGAGTTTTGGAGATATAGATACCATGGGGATCTCATGCAGATTAAATGATAATAGTGTGAGTACTTTATATCATTTTATCTAAGGGCATCTCTAACTGATCCCAATCGGTTAGAGGAGTAAATTGCTCAAGTTGGTTAGAGGAGTAAAAATACTTAGCAGTTTCTAACCGATCTCTTAAAGTTAGCAGAGTAAATCAAATGATCACCTCCAACTCCAATCAAATTTGACCAAATTCAAAATGAATTTGAAACCAACACATCTGTTCAACATAATATATACATAGTACAAACAAAAGTCGGTCGAATTTGACTAAATTCAACTGGATTTCAACAAACCTAACCTAATCCTCATCCCACTCAAAGGAGGAGGAGTGTGTCGAGATTGACGACCACCGGCGCCATCGATGGGCCAGCAGAGCTGCCAATGTCCTCCTCCCTCACCCTGGCCAGCGTTGGAGCTATGGATAGCCCACTAGTGGAAACAGGGCCATGTGTCCCGGTTGGTAAGGGGCTTTAGTCCCGGTTGCCCAACCGGGACGGGGCAATCGGGACTAAAGCCCCAACCTTTAGTCCCGGTTACCCCACCAACCGGGACAAAAGGGCGTACACGTGGCCGCGGCAGAGGGCGAGGGGGGAGGAGTAACCATCCCGGTTCGTAACACGAACTGGGACAAATAACCCTCTGCCGCGGCAGAGATTTGACACATTTCTCTGCCGCGGCAGAGAATTCATTTTGGCAACTTTTGTTGCCGTGGCAGCATTATGGCCACTTTTTGTGCTGCGGCAGAGAATTCATTTATGTTGTTTTATTGTTTATTTAGTGTTTTTCACTCATCAATGAAGGAGCCATTATATTACACAAGATCATCATGACAATATAGATCCAAGTGTCGAACATATTACATTCGATACACTGATCGAGTTCATGCACTACATACAAAATAAGCTCTTTGTATAATCCCTATTGTTTATACACACCCGAATAGTATTCCCCTTTTGGGTTTAGGACTTCTGCATCCAAGAATCCCGCCAATTCCTCCTGAATTGCTCGTACACGATCCTTTGGCAGAAGAACGTCCAGTAGACGTTCGATCTGATTTAAAAAAGGAGCCAACCTATATGAATGAAACTAAACACAATTTTATGGTAATTAAAAACAATAGAAATTGTTTACGTACGTTAAGTTGCTCTAAATTTCTCCCCTTCTCACAGCACGTATGACGGATGAACTCGCAAACATAGTATCCACATAAATTGTTCCCTGGTCCCTGCGTCAGGCACTTTACGAGAACATAGTTCAATCAAAATAATAATCAAGCATGATAATAACGGTATCAAAACTAGAATCAAAGAGATGCGCGGATAAAGCTAGTGGTGCTTACATCTAGTAGTTTAAATGTAAGCTCCTCTTTCCAAACACCCCTAGCCTTGTTGGTGAACCGTTTCCAAGCGTTGCCCGGCGAAGAAAACGAATAAAAGAAGTTATTAATTACTTGATATCATAAAATTCACGAACGTTGCCGATGTAGTGTCGTAATGATTAGAATTACCGCTGAAGAAGCATTTGCATGTCCTTCCACTGCTCAAGGGGTTTATGTTTCGAGTCCATGACTAGTACACGCTCTTTGTCAAGTTGAATGATTAACAGAATATAGTGGAAGGTGCGCATGCATAACTAATCAATTATATACTTAACATCGAGTAAGCGAAATAGAAAGTGTATAGAAGACAATAACACTCACTCGAAGTTGTAAGGAAATAGTATTTCCCTTATGTTTTCTTGAAACCTTAACGCGTGTACGATATTATCTTCTGTATCCTGGGGGTTTGTTTTGAGATTAGCTTGATGAACCCAATATGGGTCAATGAACCCAATGTCATAGATGTGTCCTCTGCTGCATTCGAGAATCTTCATTCTGCATATTATAGTATAATTATATACATGCAATAAACAAGGTGAGATAGCTAGAGACTAAATTAATTACAGAATTAGTACTTACAGACAATAGGAACTGATGATCGATTTGTCCAAGGCGTCTTGATTGAATAATTGAAATAGTTCATCAAATTCAATGGATATCATGTCATCTATTTCTTTCCCATAATGCGTTTTTGTAACCCTCAACACTATCCAGTTAGCCCCGGCCTTTGTGGCATGCATGTAACAGTTATGCAATCTTCGCATTTTTGTTGGAAGATTATTTACCTCCTCAGGTTTGACGAGAGGTTTGTCGTATTGGTATTTGTATGCTACTTCACACACGGGGAGGTACTCTAACTGGGATAAGTACTGGGCAACACTCATACCTTGAGCAGCGGCAGCTTCTCCGTATTGTGCAACTACCTCTGGATCATACTGCTCTTCGGCCGCATATTTTGTCACATCCCAAGATTTTCCAAATCTTGTAATGTGAAAAATAAAGAAACAAAATAAATAATTGTTGAAATTTAGGGTGAGAAGAAAATTTTTTGATTCCAATTGGAAACATCAAAACCTATTTTGATCAAATAAAATCCTAAAGAGATTTAAAAAGATAAACAAATAATAAATAAAGTTATAATAGTTGGAATCACTATTTTTGGATCTTTTAATAAAAATATTTGGTTTTCAAAAGCAAAGTAGAATTAATAAATAAGGATTATTTTATAGAGCCAAATTAGATCTTGGCCAAGCTTTTGAAATAAAATATTTCTATTTGATAAAAGAGTAATGGTTTATTTAAATAAAATAATGAGGATTTATTAATATCCAATTTTATTAAAGTAAAGGCTTTTCTATTTTAAATAAACACTAAAGCTTGTTAATTTATTTTTTTAAAAGAAGATTTCCAAGTGTTTTTGTTTTTCAAATGAAACCTACTAAAAAGATTTTGATATTATTTAGATTTCAAAAAGAGTTTTAAAATAAATAAAAACCTATTTGAATTAAAGACTATGGTTTATTTATTTAATTATTAATAGATTCTAAATGAATAAAAGAATTATCTTATTTTGAACTTTGAAATATGTTGATAAACAGAATAAAAATTCACCCAAAGTTTGGTGGTGATTTGAATTCAAATGGAGATTGAAAAATATTATTAAATATTATTTAATTAATACTAGAGCCTAATTTAAATAATTAAACGACCCTAAAAAGAATAAATAAATTATTCTAAATTTGACTTTGGTATGTGTTATTAATCAGTATATAAATCTACACAAATTTTGGTTGAGGTTTGAATTGATTTGTTGCTTGAATTGTTTGAATGAAAATCAAATCAGAATATTCAAAAACAGAAAAGAAAAAGGTTTAGTATAAAAAAATGGAAACAAACCCAACCCATCTGGCAGCCCACTAAGGCCCAGCAGCCCACTCCCTCTCACCCCGAATCGTTTTTCTTCTTACTCAGAAGTTGACCCGCACAGAGAATGACGACTGGACCCCACCTCACCCCTCTCTATCTCGCTGACACCAGGCCTTACTGCCACCTCGCCATCGTCTCCACCCACGCGAAGACCACGCCCTGGCCGTTTTCTGCCGCTGATTTCTCGCGATCAATTCTCCTTAATGCCGCCTTTAGTCGTCGCCGTGACCCCGCGGTATTAATAGCCAGGCTCCCCTCTTTCTTTCTCCGACAGACTCCGACGTCGATTCCGGCGAACCCAAGTCACCCCTTGCCCCCTCGACCACGCTCACTTGCTCCCCACCTCCTGGTGAACCTCCCCGTAGCATCAGCTCGCCCGCGAGTGCTCTGCAATGTCGTCAACATCTCCAACAGAGCATCGCCGCCGTCTGCTCCCTCTCCGGCGAGCGATTGCCGTCACCACCGTGCGCCCCTCGACGAACTACGGCCACCTTGAGCATCACCGCGACCCCATGAACCCGGTGAGCACATCCTTTCCCTTCCTCGCTTCCTGTAGCCGCTGCAGCACCGCTAGCAGAGCGCCGCCGCCGCGCGCCACCGTCGTCGCGCCGCCAGATCTTGGCAACACGATGGTAGCTGTCCGATCTGGATCGGAGTGACACGATAGAATCTAGACGAAGGGGTACGCTTGCTTCTGAACCACACGATCTGCTTTAAATCCAACGCCTCTCGTTGCACGATCCGCACGAAGCGGTACCGACGAATAGTAACACGCCACGTGGCCCTGCCTGTTTATAAAAACCAGGATTTGATCTATTAGATGTTCCAATTTGAAAAATTCATAACTTTCAAACCACACATCCAAATTTTGCAAATTTTATATTAATGGATTCAGCAAAACAAGTACTTTCTGACCATGCACTTTGTTTAGTAAAAAGCTTCTTATAAATTGATTGTTTTTGTAGAAACTTGTGTATGCATGTTTAGAATATAAAATTTGTCCTAAAATGATTTTTGAGATAAAACCTTTGGCAAATGGTTTGTTTTGAACCTACTGACCATAGGAATCACTTTGTGGTTTCAAAAATATATTTGGTGAAGCAAAAGAATAAACTTTTGATTTAAACCATCTCTAGTCAAATAAAAATAATGTTTATTTATTAAAAATGCTTTTGGAGAAAATCTTTGGGAAAAGTTTTGATTTAAACTCTCTGACCTAAGCACCAAGTTTTATGATTTAAAAATGTATTTGGTGAACCCTATAAAGATTGCTACTTTGATAAAGGTATTTTCAACCTCATAAAATAATGATTTGGTTTAAAAATGGTTTATAGGTAGAATCTTTTGCAAATAGTTTTGCCACTTTATAAAATGACCAATAAGTGTTTTAGAATGTTTATAACCTATTATAAACCACTTTTGTAAATAAAACAAAGTTTGGCATGCTTGCATGCATTGCTTTGTTTCTATCATTTTATGTGATGTTTTGCTTGAATGGTAGATTGAAATATTGCTTGCTTGATTGAATTGTAGTGATTTGAAGAGTGTGAATATTGCAAAGATCAAGGAGTGAACTTATATTCTCTACCAAAAAGGCAAGTGATGCTTCATACTTTTGTCCCATTATGTTCACTATGCATTAGTGATATTTCTAAGTAGGACTTGCATGGAATTTTGCTAAGTGTAAACTATGCCATGGGAAATCCTAGTAGATGAAACCTTAGTAGAATTCTCCTAAGTTAAGATTCCTACTACTATCATGCTTAGATTAGCTAGTAGAAAACAAGGGTGGATTATATTCATACTATGGAATATTTCAAAGTCAAGGACTTGTGTTTTGTTTAATAAAACAACTAAGTGAATGAATCACCTAGGTGGAATGGAAGGAATGGTTTGTGTTGAGTGGTTACACAAGGCCCATTTCTATGGTTTACCTTGTGTATCACACTTGTGGATGGCCACCCAGGAACAAAGAGATTTGAGATGTCAAATGTTGAGAAGCTTCAAGTGCAGCCACTTGGCATTATGGGCTCTGCCTGGATCATATAGGATGCAATAACTTAGCCAAATGGACAGTTGGTGGTAGGGGAATGATAGGTTGGAATGCGTCCATTCTGGTCTAAGGGAAGGCTTCTGAAAGATCTTGTCTTGGTGAAACCAAGTCTTGTGGGGAAAGTGCACCACCTCTGCAGAGTGTAAAATCTAAGTACTTAGCCATGTCCCTGGAAAAGGACAAATTTGAGCATCAAGACATGGAAGCTATCAAGAATATCCTCATCCCAATTTCTAAGTTAAAAACTTGTGGTTGAACAAGGGTTGAAGGATCACCAATTTCTATTGGGAGATGCCTTGAGTGATTTTGTCAAGCAAAAACTTAGTGTTTTCAAATGATAAGGAAAATCTATTATGAGCAAAGCAAGCCTAAGCTCCACTTAGCCAAATGCATATAGATGATAGACTCCACTATACTACCATAGTATCACTTGCCAATACAATTCAAATGTATTGACCCCTGTGGCTGTAACTTGTGATGTTGCAGGTTTGTTTGATGTTAGTGAAGTTTATTGATTAGGATTACAAGTCTATAACCAACATGTCTGCCTGTGGCACTTTGAAGATGAAGGACCCCATGCTATTGTTATATTCTGCCGCATTGTAATGAGATAGCCAAATGAGCTATGTAAGATGTAATAAATTATTTTATTCCTGGTTATAAAGTTGTATTATGACCTTTGTTTCTTGATATTACATATTAACTGTGGATGCTGGCTATTGATCCAGGGACTAGCATTGCAATCACAGGGATCCTTTCCTTTACAAAGGAGGGATCTTACAAATGGTATCGGAGCATTGTGTTGCCTGTAGGATTGTTATCCTAGGATTGGACAAAAACCCCTTAGAAAAATAGGAGTTATATTTGTTCCAAAACTTATTTACAAACAATCTTGTAAACTCTTTCCTCAACCATTTTTGGTTTTGATTCTACATCTCTTCTATTTCAACTTGATGGACAAAGTCTACCCCATGGCCAAAGACTTCACCATGAGCAAAGGACTTCATCAACTCTAATGACTTCAACATCTTCAGGTGATTTCAACCTTATTCTCAACAAGGACTTCAACCTTGGATATCACTAAGAACTACAAGTGAGACAAGAAATATTGCTCAAGACTTGAAGACTAAGGAAACACAACTTGGGAATCATCATCACCTTTGAAGTTTTTGTGACCAAGAATTTTCCCAAGGAAACCATGATCTCATTCAAGAAGAATCAACTAATAAGGATGGAAAAATCTCAAGTGAACCATATAGATGGACCACCATATTAAGTATAGATCAAACACACCAATTTATGTGGTGTAACAAAAATATTTTATTGCCTAAAGATGTGCTTGAACTTGTTGTTTGAATGGAATGTTTGTTTGTGATTGCTTGCACATTGCTTGAGTGAATTGTGATGTGTGTGATTAGAATTGATTCCTTAGAAAATATTTTGCCTATTCTAATCCCAAACCAACCCAAACAGATGACTTCTCCAAGAGACTTCAACATCAAGAATGACAACAACAAAAACAACCAAGATATGCACATGAGAGAACAACTACTAGCAAACCAAACCTAGTTGAACCAAGTGACAACTCAATTTTTAGCCAACACCGGTGAGTTAGATCCAACCATGCAAAGGTTTTTGGAAACCCAAACCCAATTGTTGCATAAGGTGACAGATCAAATGATCAACATGGGAAACAACTCTTCCCAAGGAGTTTGTGACAACAAGGATGTCAAGGATGATATTCTAGAAGGAACCCAAGCTTGCAATATTTGTGGAGACAAGGATCACACTTCCAAAGAGCATGAAGATCAATGCCCCAATTGTGAAGAGAAACATCCAACAAATCAATGCCCCACATCTCAAGCTACTTGTTTCCTATGTGAAGGAAATAATCATGTCCCTATCCAATGCCCCATCTATTCCATATTCAAGGTGGAGTGCAACAACGGTTTGTAAACCCTCATGAAGGAACAACTTCTACCAAGAAGGATGAAGGCCAAGTCAAAACTATGCATCATAAGGCCAAATAAAGTGTTTCTACTCTTGTGAAGAAGAAGGTCATATCGCTAGTAAATGCCCCAAGAAGAGAGAAAGATTTCACACCTTTGTGGTGAAGTATGGAGAGCATGAACTAGAAGAACTCCTAGCTTTGGAGAGACCCAAGAAGAAGAAGAAATGCCCCAACCCTAGCAAGAAGGATATTACCCAAGAGCAATGTTACTCTTGCAAAGAGATGGGACACTATGCTAATGAATGCCTAGAAAAGAAGAAGAACCAAGGAAACAAACAAGAGGCAATGATACCAAAGGAAAAGAAAGATATCAGCCAAGTGATGTGTTTCAATTGCAAAGAACCAGGACATTATGCAAGCAATTGTCCAGAAAAGATGAAGCACAAGATAAACAAGCCTATGAAGGATCTCAACCTTGTCACATGTTTCAGGTATGGAAACAAAGGACACAATGCGGATGTTTGCCCAGAGAAGTTTCAACAAGATTCCAAGCAAGCCAAGAAGTAATCTAGTTGGAAAATTTTTAAGGGTGGTAGTACCCTAGTTTCTTTGAGCCAACTTGTAACCCCTATCCTTACCAAATCTCGGGACGAGATTTATTTTAAGGGTGGTAGCCTGTCACATCCCAAGATTTTCCAAATCTTGTAATGTGAAAAATAAATAAACAAAATAAATAATTGTTGAAATTTAGGGTGAGAAGAAAACTTTTTGATTCCAATTGGAAACATCAAAACCTATTTTGATCAAATAAAATCCTAAAGAGATTTAAAAAGATAAACAAATAATAAATAAAGTTATAATAGTTGGAATCACTATTTTTGGATCTTTTAATAAAAAGATTTGGTTTTCAAAAGCAAAGTAGAATTAATAAATAAGGATTATTTTATAGAGCCAAATTAGATCTTGGCCAAGCTTTTGAAATAAAATATTTCTATTTGATAAAAGAGTAAAGGTTTATTTAAATAAAATAATGAGGATTTATTAATATCCAATTCTATTAAAGTATAGGCTTTTCCATTTTAAATAAACACTAAAGCTTGTTAATTTAATTTTTTAAAAGAAGATTTCCAAGTGTTTTTGTTTTTCAAATGAAACCTACTAAAAATATTTTGATATTATTTAGATTTCAAAAAGAGTTTTAAAATAAATTAAAACCTATTTGAATTAAAGACTATGGTTTATTTATTTAATTATTAATAGATCCTAAATGAATAAAAGAATTATCTTATTTTGAACTTTGAAATATGTTGATAAACAGAATAAAAATTCACCCAAAGTTTGGTGGTGATTTGAATTCAAATGGAGATTGAAAAATATTATTAAATCTTATTTAATTAATACTAGAGCCTAATTTAAATAATTAAAGGACCATAAAAAGAATAAATAAATTATTCTAAATTTGACTTTAGAATGTGTTATTAATCAGTATATAAATCTACACAAATTTTGGTTGAGGTTTGAATTGATTTGTTGCTTGAATTGTTTGAATGAAAATCAAATCAGAATATTCAAAAACAGAAAAGAAAAAGGTTTAGTATAAAAAAATGGAAACAAACCCAACCCATCTGGAAGCCCACTAAGGCCCAGCAGCCCACTCCCTCTCACCCCGAATCGTTTTTCTTCTTACTCAGCAGTTGACCCGCACAGAGAATGACGACTGGACCCCACCTCACCCCTCTCTATCTCGCTGACACCAGGCCCCACTGCCACCTCGCCATCGTCTCCACCCACGCGAAGACCACGCCCTGGCCGTTTTCTGCCGCTGATTTCTTGCGATAAATTCTCCTTAATGCCGCGTTTAATCCTCGCTGTGACCATGCAGTATTAATCGCCAGGCTCCCCTCTTTCTTTCCCCTCAAACCTCGCTGCCAGAGAGCCACCAGGCTGCGTCAATTTTCCTTTGCCTCGCCGCAGTCTCCGACAGACTCCGACGTCGATTCCGGCGAACCCAAGTCACCCCTTGCCCCCTCGACCACGCTCACTTGCTCCCCACCTCCTGGTGAACCTCCCCGTAGCATCAGCTCGCCCGCGAGTGCTCTGCAATGTCGTCAACATCTCCAACAGAGCATCGCCGCCGTCTGCTCCCTCTCCGGCGAGCGATTGCCGTCACCACCGTGCGCCCCTCGACGAACTACGGCCACCTTGAGCATCACCGCGACCCCATGAACCCGGTGAGCACATCCTTTCCCTTCCTCGCTTCCTGTAGCCGCTGCAGCACCGCTAGCAGAGCGCCGCCGCCGCGCGCCACCGTCGTCGCGCCGCCAGATCTTGGCAACACGATGGTAGCCGTCCGATCTGGATCGGAGTGACACGATAGAATCTAGACGAAGGGGTACGCTTGCTTCTGAACCACACGATCTGCTTTAAATCCAACGCCTCTCGTTGCACGATCCGCACAAAGCGGTACCAACGAATAGTAACACGCCACGTGGCCCTGCCTGTTTATAAAAACCAGGATTTGATCTATTAGATGTTCCAATTTGAAAAATTCATAACTTTCAAACCACACATCCAAATTTTGCAAATTTTATATTAATGGATTCAGCAAAACAAGTACTTTCTGACCATGCACTTTGTTTAGTAAAAAGCTTCTTATAAATTGATTGTTTTTGTAGAAACTTGTGTATGCATGTTTAGAATATAAAATTTGTTCTAAAATGATTTTTGAGATAAAACCTTTGGCAAATGGTTTTTTTTGAACCTACTAACCATAGGAATCACTTTGTGGTTTCAAAAATATATTTGGTGAAGCAAAAGAATAAACTTTTGATTTAAACCATCTCTAGTCAAATAAAAATAATGTTTATTTATTAAAAATGCTTTTGGAGAAAATCTTTGGGAAAAGTTTTGATTTAAACTCTCTGACCTAAGCACCAAGTTTTATGATTTAAAAATGTATTTGGTGAACCCTATAAAGATTGCTACTTTGATAAAGGTATTTTCAACCTCATAAAATAATGATTTGGTTTAAAAATGGTTTATAGGTAGAATCTTTTGCAAATAGTTTTGCCACTTTATAAAATGACCAATAAGTGTTTTAGAATGTTTATAACCTATTATAAACAACTTTTGTAAATAAAACAAAGTTTGGCATGCTTGCATGCATTGCTTTGTTTCTATCATTTTATGTGATGTTTTGCTTGAATGGTAGATTGAAATATTGCTTGCTTGATTGAATTGTAGTGATTTGAAGAGTGTGAATATTGCAAAGATCAAGGAGTGAACTTATATTCTCTACCAAAAAGGCAAGTGATGCTTCATACTTTTGTCCCATTATGTTCACTATGCATTAGTGATATTTCTAAGTAGGACTTGCATGGAATTTTGCTAAGTGTAAACTATGCCATGGGAAATCCTAGTAGATGAAACCTTAGTAGAATTCTCCTAAGTTAAGATTCCTACTACTATCATGCTTAGATTAGCTAGTAGAAAACAAGGGTGGATTATATTCATACTATGGAATATTTCAAAGTCAAGGACTTGTGTTTTGTTTAATAAAAAACTAAGTGAATGAATCACCTGGGTGGAATGGAAGGAATGGTTTGTGTTGAGTGGTTACACAAGGCCCATTTCTATGGTTTACCTTGTGTATCACACTTGTGGATGGCCACCCAGGAACAAAGAGATTTGAGATGTCAAATGCTGAGAAGCTTCAAGTGCAGCCACTTGGCATTATGGGCTCTGCCTAGATCATATAGGATGCAATAACTTAGCCAAATGGACAGTTGGTGGTAGGGGAATGATAGGTTGGAACGCGTCCATTCTGGTCTAAGGGAAGGCTTCTGAAAGATCTTGTCTTGGTGAAACCAAGTCTTGTGGGGAAAGTGCACCACCTCTGCAGAGTGTAAAATCTAAGTACTTAGACATGTCCCTGGAAAAGGACAAATTTGAGCATCAAGACATGGAAGCTATCAAGAATCTCCTCATCCCAATTTCTAAGTTAAAAACTTGTGGTTGAACAAGGGTTGAAGGATCACCAATTTCTATTGGGAGATGCCTTGGGTGATTTTTTCAAGCAAAAACTTAGTGTTTTCAAATGATAAGGAAAATCTATTATGAGCAAAGCAAGCCTAAGCTCCACTTAGCCAAATGCATATAGATGATAGACTCCAATATACTGCCATAGTATCACTTGCCAATACAATTCAAATGTATTGACCCCTATGGCTGTAACTTGTGATGTTGTAGGTTTGTTTGATGTTAGTGAAGTTTATTGATTAGGATTACAAGTCTATAACCAACATGTCTGCTTGTGGCACTTTGAAGATGAAGGACCCCATGCTATTGTTATATTCTGCTGCATTGTAATGAGATAGCCAAATGAGCTATGTAAGATGTAATAAATTATTTTATTCCTGGTTATAAAGTTGTATTATGACCTTTGTTTCTTGATATTATATCTTAACTGTGGATGCTAGCTATTGATCCAGGGATTAGCATTGTAAACACAGGGATCTCTACCTTAATAAAGGTTGGGAACCTTACATATTTGCTCGACCCCACATTGGTATGGGAAATCACCTTGAGAGTGGTGCAAGACTGTTTTGCTTGTTCTCCGAGCTGGGCAACAGATTTCTCGCTTGTATCAGTACTGCTCTTCGAGGCTTGTTGTGCCGCATGTGACTTGAGAATAGAACGCTCATAGTCTGATGATAGCTTTTGCTCGGGTTGATGAAGAGTCTTTAGCATTTTGAACACTCTGCCTTTTTCTTCTTTGGTGTTGGGGAACTCTGGCTCTTTCGGCCGCCTCAGCTTAGCGAAAAACATTGTTGTTTCCGCATCAACGATAGCCGTAGTCTCCTCTTCAGTACAGTCATAAGATCTCTTGGGAGGAACCTTTGGTACTTTTGGAAGAGGCTCTTGTTTACGTTTCGACGATCGCTTACCACGACGCAGAGTAGCGGTACGCTTACACTTTTTATCCTGAGGCGCCAGCGATGGCTGCCGCGGCGATGGCTGCGCCGGAGATTGGTGAGGCGACAGAGACGGGTGAGGCGACGGAGCCGGGTGAGGCGACGAAGACGGCTGCCGCGGTGGCGACGACCTCGCTGGAGATGGGTGAGGCGGCGGTGAAGATGTCTTTGGCGTGTGATTTCAAAGCACGATACATACCTTTGGCCATAGAATGGTGACGTTTGTGGCGTCTCCTAGTTCAGTCACATCTCCTTCACCTGTAGGGTAGTCAAGCTTCAAAACTTCAAAGGTGGCGATGATTTCATCCACCCTGGCAACAGTGTAGCCCTGTGGAACCAGACGACAGTGGTAAGTTGGTGTGGGTCCAATTGGTAAGGCATAGCCGACCGCCACCTTCATTGATATGTTCACAACTTTGACATGTAGCTCGCAGTGTGTCATCTGTGTGATATCATCCACTGGGTAGCCAACATGAGCCATCGTCGGTGCACCATCGTCATCGTCATTGTCATCACCCGGGGCCTCCATGGAAGCCACACTGCTTTTTCGATTATTCGATAGGCCGGTAGCATCGAATGCAGGTTCTACCACCGTGTGCTGCTGAGATGGGCTGGTAGTACTTTGCTCTTTATGTGCGTTAATTTCATCTTGTTGTTGATTTATTCGTTCTACAATTATACGCATTCGCTCTTTCTGAATATCTGCTTCAACTTCTGCCTTGTCCTTTCTCCTCTGACGGCTTCTATCAGGATATTTCTTCCTCTCTTCGGGAAACCAGTCCTCCACGGTTTGGAGCCTATTGTGCCTCGTGTTCGTCCATCATGTTCCTTATTTCCAAGGGCGAGTGTGAGCTCATCATTCTCTCTATCGGGAATGAAGTCCCCATCTTTAACAGCCTTTACTGCTTTTCTCATCTTCTCGATTGGCAAGGGGTCTTCTTTATGTCGTATGTTATATATACACTTCCCTTCTGAGTCCAACTTGCCCCCATGCCCGTAAAACCAATTCCTTCCACGTTCGATCCAATCGTTTGTCTCTGGGATGATCTTTTCAGCACGCAATTCATGCTCAAGTTTCTCCCACTTAGGAATGCCAGCCATATAGCCACCTTGCCCCATAGTATGGTGATACTTCTTGTTAGCAGCATTCAGCTTATTCGTTGCAGACATTTTCTTAGCTTTTTCTGATGTCTTGTAATTCACAAACTCATCCCAGAATGGTTTTATCTTCTCAAACTGAATCTTCTTGAAATCCAGAGTCTTCTCTTTCACGACATAGTTAAGGTGCAATCTTTTCTTCTAGTTGGTGAAACACTGGACCATCTTCTTCATAGCCCACTCCCTGACCTTAGCCTCCATGGCTCTCCCATGTTCTAAGGCGTCCTCAACTGGATCCTCCGCTTTTGGATCCAGCTCTATCTTCGGTAGTTTGAAATTAACCATGAGCCTCTTATAGTAAATCTTTGGACTTGTTAGGGACAAATAAACATGTTCCCTCTTCTTCCACATCAGCAGGCCTAAGTCCCTAACGATTACTCCGCATTGTGCCACAAATAAACATGGTGATCGGGATTAAGTCCCTAACGATTACTCCGCATTGTGCCACAAATTTGTTTGCGACAACTTCGGGAGCCGTCGATTTGCCGTCTTCACCGATATCTTCGATCCTGAACCTCTCATGGCCTTCCAACTTTTTGGTTGGGCCTCGTTTGCTCTTTCTAGTAGATTTCTTTGATCCGGAGGGCTAAAAGAAGAAAGATCATCGTTACTATTTCTATATAGATAGCAGATGATTAATTAATGAATTAATTATATTACATGCACCTCGCCGGAGCGGTCGTCTTCTCGATCACACAAGGCACCGCCTTCTCCCTCGCGGAAGGCATCACCTTCAACCTCAATCAAGTCGTCTCTTCTGGAAAAAAGAGGATCACACTCACCGGAGTTGTTCAGAAACATCGATACATCTAAATTTTCTTCCCCGCGGATCACACCTTGGATCAAATCTTCCTTTTCTTCGTCTCTGTCGTGTGGGTCCATATTTTCTGCATAGGTGGAAATACGGATAAGTCAAAGCAGCCAAGGGAGAATGTTAGGTACGGTCTTGAGAGATATAAACCCTAATTCGGAGAAACCCTAATATATACATACACAATAATAAAAATGAATTTACAATATCAGAAACCCTAATTCGGAGAAACCATCGGGCTCGGATCCTATCACGAAGAACCAATACCGGAAAGAAAGGCGGCAATCAATCAACCCTCGGGTTCGGGATGCCCTGGCGAGGACACACCGGCTAACCCTAGGTGCAAGATCGATTCAACTGGGGTCTATGACAACTAATATCATGGCTAAGCATCTACAATACGATGGCTATCAAGAAATCTTCAATCTTCGATGGTGTTGACCTCGATCTTTGATCTCGATCTCGTATTCTACCGCGAAGAACCGAACGCCAGAAAGAGAGGGGAACAATCAACACATGGCATCGATGCAATGATCAAACAAGGATGATGATATGACAAGTTAATTTGTATTGAAAAGTAACCCTAAAGCATGCTCGACAAATTAAATAGGGTTCCGAGGGGCGCAAACCCTAACTCGGGGAAACTCCGGAATCACCTGTGAGGGGTTACTATGTTCTTCTAATCTAAATTGTCATTTAAGTTGCTTAATAATGCACGATTATAGCTTCAAGAGGTAGGTTTCATTTTTCTGAACATTTTGGTATATTATACATAATTTTCTGACTTATAAATAATAAGTTATTGATTTTACACTATTAAATCATTTTCTGGAATTTATTTAATCAATTTTAAAACATTTATGACCTCAGGCTGACGTCACCACAGGCTGGGAAACATTTCTCACTCGATCTGGGGCTACTCACAATCACTCATGTCTGGGCCCCATGGGTTATTATTATTATTTCCAGAAAAGAATTACAGGAATGATTTTAATAAAAAGAAAAGAGGATATATTGCCTGATGCTGATGTCAGCATGACATCAGCAATGGGGATCCTCGGGTTGGGCTCGAATCCGTCGATTCGCTGCACGCGCGGGCTACTGGGTAGGCTAGTTGGAAAGAGGAGATCGAGGCAGACCCAGTGGTGGCAGCGCCGCCCACTTGTGGTCATCGGAACAGTGGTCACGATGGCGGCGAGCGGTGGAGCTTGTTGGGACACGACGCGCGGCGGCTATAGCAAGCAAGCAGGCAAATGGAGGTCGCCTTGAGCTTGAGAAACTCACCAAGAGCTCGAAAAACTTGACGGCGGGGTTCGGGGTGGCCGGAATCAGCGGTGGAGGCGGTGGCCAGAGTCGGGGAAGGAGGTATCGATTGAGCGTCTGGGAGCTTCTTCGGCATGCGCGGGTGGGGGAAATCGACCTAGTCGACGACGGCAGTCACGACGGTGCTCGTGGCATGGTCAGCAAGGCGGCGGAGCTCGAGCAACCTGCCGGCATCGTGGGGGCAGCGTCTCCTGTGCGCGCGTCGATGAAGCAGAGAAGTGAGATGGGGAAGAAGAAGAGAAGGCGCGTCAGTTATAAAGGAAGGGCATTTTGTCTCGGTTGGTGGCTCCAACCGGGACTAAAGGGTCATACGTCCCGGTTGGAGCCAACAACCGGGACGTATACTCCATCTTTTTTTCATCAGCCCAAGGGGCGCGCATAGGGGTCTTTAGTCCCGGTTGGTGGCTCCAACCGGGACGTATGACCCTGTTTTCAAAAAATTTCAGGAATTTTCTCTCTGTTCCTGCCTTATTTTTTATTTTGGGGTTTAAATTTGTAATGTTTTTTAAATGATAATTACTTTGAAATTTAGAAAAACTTTAAACATAAAAAGTGTTTGAATTTGAATAACTAATTCAAAACCATTTTCTGTTTTTCAAAATAATTAATGTAACCATTTAAACTATGAACCATTTAAAATTAAAAATGAATTAACTTATATTTTTTGAATATTAATTTGGAATTTAGAAAAACTTTAAACATAAAAAGTGTTTGGATTTGAATAACTAATTCAAAACCATTTTCCTTTTTAAAAAAATAATTAATGTAACCATTAAAAATATGAACCATTTAAAATTAAAAATGAATTAACTTATATTTTTTGAATATTAATTTGGAATTTAGAAAAACTTTAAACATAAAAAGTGTTTGGAGTTGAATAACTAATTCAAAACCATTTTCTATTTTTAAAAATAATTAATGTAACCATTTATAATTAAAAATGAATTAACTTATATTTTTTGAATATTAATTTGGAATTTAGAAAAACTTTAAACATAAAAAGTGTTTGAATTTGAATAAATAATTCAAAACCATTTTCTGTTTTTAAAAATAATTAATGTAACCATTTAAACTATGAACCATTTAAAATTAAAAATGAATTAACTTATATTTTTTGAATATTAATTTGGAATTTAGAAAAACTTTAAACATAAAAAGTGTTTGGATTTGAATAACTAATTCAAAACCATTTTATATAATTAAAAATAATCAATGTAACCATTTAAAATTAAAAATGAATTAACTTATATTTTTTGAATATTAATTTGGAATTTAGAAAAACTTTAAGCATAAAAAGTGTTTGGATTTGAATAACTAATTCAAAACCATTTTCTGGTTTTAATTTGGATTTGAATTAACTTATTTTTATATATATTAATGGGCTAGAAAAAAGGACGGGAAATAATGGGCAGGAAGAAAATTTATTAGGATAAAACTGGAATTAAAGTACATAACGCAACTAACACTAAGTTACATAGAAGAACTGAAAATTAAGATACATGGCCAGATTAAGCCACAATCGGCCGAACTTGTTTTTCAATGTTGGAGTGATTCAGTCATGCTCCTGCCTACACCTGTAATACTCGCCACTGTAGTCGTCGTACTCGCCGCGGTCGTCGGGGTCGCCGTAGTTGAACCTTGAAGGCTAAGTACGAGTGGGCTAGACTTGAGGGTAGCGCAGGCCGGGGTTAGAGTCGGCGGCCGTGTCGTAGGCCATGACGCTCTGGAGAGTCCGGCCGCGCCACCACAGCCGACGACCGACCTCTTTGAAGTTCAGAGGAGGTGGGCCGTCCTCCTCGTGCCTGGCGAGCGCCCTCTCACGCCGATCCACGAAGAAGGCTTCCCAAGTTGGGAAATAGTCGGGATGCCATCTGGGATTCCTCTGCTGCTCCAGCGTGAGCTCGAAGTAGTAGTGGTTCGTGATGGCCATCCGGCGTGCCACACCTAGAGGGACAGGAGGAACCGGCACGCCTCCGGCGCTCAGCATCCAGCCGACGGGGACACAGTAGCCCGGCGGGCAGGGGTAGTTTGAGGCGCAAAGCGCCTCCGCCTCCCTGGGGGTTAGTGCTATGGTGAAAGTCATGGGAAAGAGTGATGAGGTTGCAGATGAGTGTATAGATGTGCAATGACAATGGAGGACAACCCTACATATATATAGTGAGAAATGGCAGGAAGATAACTGGAGGGAAGAACTGGCGGGAAAAGATGGCGGGAAGAAATGGCGGGAAGAAAAATGGCGAGAAGAAATGGCGGGAAGAAAAATGGCTCATTTAGAACTTGCATTGGATCTCTGAAGAAACCATATATTGCGAGTCTAAAAATGATTTTTTCAAAAAATCACGGGCGTTAGATCATGTACCTGTAGTACAAACTGGACCCACTTCTTGCCGATTCGGCAGACATTTGTCCTTTGTACCTAGGATGGACGAAAAGGTTTGAGATGTCCCGGTTGGGAGATAGTCCATGTAAGGTGGTCTAGTATTTTATAAAAATGGGACGGTGGCATTCTGAAACAGCATTTTGGTGGTTACTTCACAAAACGACCCGTTTTTTGCGCTCGGAAAATGGAAAAGGGCTTTTCCGTGCGACGAAAAGGAAAACTTCCTCCTGCAACATTGTTCTCCATACCAATGTACACATGCATGCATAATATGGGCACAGCATCACAAACTATGCCGTGATTCAGCACATAACACCGGTCATTTGGACAGAAAGCCATGAAACCTCGAACATGATAGGTCATTTTGTGAAGGTTTTTTCGAGACATGATCAATGTACCAAGTCTGGTATTTTTCCTTTCAACTATGTCATATAATATGACACCACCCGAAGGATTTTCATTATTCGGATTTTTTTTGAATTTCTTATGCCCGTTTTCAATTTTTTGAATTTCTAACTATGGTCGAACCAGCGTGCATGAAGATAGGGGACGAGCATCGTTAGAAATTGCATTGGATTTCTGAAGAAGCCACATATTGCGAGTCTAAAAATGATTTTTTTTAAATCACGGACGTTAGAACATGTACCTGTGGTACAAACCGGACCCACTTCCTGCCGATTCGGCAGACATTTGTCCTTTTTACCCGAGATGGACGAAAAGGTTTGAAATGTCCCGGTTGGGAGATAGTCCATGTAAGGTGGTCTAGTATTTTAGAAAAATGGGACGGTAGCATTCTGAAACAGCATTTTGGCGGTTACGTCACAAAACGACCCGTTTTTGCGCTCGGAAAATGTAAAAGGGCTTTTTCGTGCAACGAAAAGGAAAACTTCCTCCTGTAACATTGTTCTTCATACCAATGTCCACATGCATGCATAGTATGGGCACAACATCATAAACTATGTCGTGATTCAGCATATAACATCGGTCATTTGGACCGAAAGCCATGAAACCTCGAACATGATAGGTCATTTTGTGAAGGTTTTTTCGAGACATGATCAATATACCAAGTCTGGTATTTTTCCTTTCACCTATGTCACATAATATGACACCACGCAAATGATTTTCATTGTTCGGATTTTTTTTGAATTTCTTATGCCCGTTTTAATTTTTTTGAATTTCTAACTATGGTCGAACCAGCGTGCATGAAGATAGGGGACGAGCATCGTTAGAAATTACATTGGATCTCTGAAGAAACCACATATTGCGAGTCTAAAAATGATTTTTTCAAAAAATCACGGGCGTTAGATCATGTACCTGTAGTACAAACCGGACCCACTTCCTACCGATTCGGCAGACATTTGTCCTTTTTACCCAGGATGGACAAAAAGGTTTGAGATGTCCCGGTTGGGAGATAGTCCATGTAAGGTGGTCTAGTATTTTAGAAAAATGGGACGGTAGCATTCTGAAACAACATTTTGGTGGTTACTTCACAAAACGACCCGTTTTTTGCGCTCGGAAAATGGAAAAGGGATTTTCCGTGCGACGAAAAGGAAAACTTCCTCCTGCAACATTGTTCTTCATACCAATGTCCACATGCATGCATAATATGGGCACATCATCACAAACTATGCCGTGATTCAGAACATAACATCGGTTATTTGGACCGAAAGCCATGAAACCTCGAACATGATAGGTCATTTTGTGACAGTTTTTCCGAGACATGATCAATATACCAAGTCTGGTATTTTTTCCTTTCAACTATGTTACATAATATGACACCATGCGAAGGATTTTCATTGTTCAGATTTTCAATATACTAAAGGTTCATCTTTAGTCCCGGTTGGAGGGATTTCGGCAGGCTGGGCCAGGAAGCACTAATGATAGGGGTGAGTGTCAACATTATGTCGTGCGGCGTGTACCTTGTCCCGGATGGTGTCACCAACTAGGACTAAAGATGAACCTTTAGTCCCGGTTGGAGACACCAACCGGGACAAAACACGAGTCAGCACTAATAATAGGGGTGAGTGTCGACATTATGTCATAAGTGTCGACACTATGCTGAGCTGCTTGTACTATAAATAGGCATCCTTGTGAGTCCAGTCCTCCAGCCAGATTGAGGCATCTCCAATATTGTTTTCGAGAGCAGGGACACCACTATGACCAGTTTCAGGGAGATGCCGCCGGATCCCAGTCCTCCGGCATCTCCAAGAAACTGGTCATAGAGGCACTCCCTAATATGTGAAATTAGTTAGCTCCTAGGTTTATTGATCTAGTTAGATAAGTTACAAGCTGCAAGATGGTTTTAGAGAGCAGGGATACCACTATGACCAGTTTCAGGGAGATGCCGCCGGATCCCAGTCCTCCGGCATCTCCAAGAAACTGGTCATAGAGGCACTCCCTAATATGTGAAATTAGTTAGCTCCTAGGTGTATTGATCTAGTTAGAGAAGTTACAAGCTGCAGGATGGTGTGCGAAAGCAGGGACACCACTACGACCAGTTTCAGGGAGATGCGCCGGATCCTAGTCCTCCGGCATCTCCAAGAAACTGGTCATAGAGGCACTCCCTAATATGTGACTACGCGAGTTTGGAGATCAGATCTTAATGGTAAGTACGAATCGGGACAACTTCTTCATAGTTCGGGAAAGTCGTTCTACGAATCAGGACTAAAGGCCCCCTTTAGTCTCGGTCCAGCCAAAAAACGGGACTAACACTCAAGACATTTATTAATATTAAAAACTGAGACTACAAAACCGGGACTAAAGGCCCCCCTATATATAGTCCCGGTCAATCCACAAACCGGGACTAACACTCAATACATTTATTAAACTTGGAAAATTGCAAACATCATAAGATATCCTGGCCAGACATGAACTAGAGTTACACAATATGAGCATGAACTTCTTGGCATATGTCCTTCCTTATGATCGCTTTAGACGTAACCATGGAGCATCATCTTTACTTAACGGAATGCTTGGGTCAGTTTTCACTGTGAAGGACGGAATTTCATCAAACTTATTATAATCTTCTGACATGTCTGTCTTGTCCTTGATTCCCACGATGTTTCTTTTCCCTGAAAGAACTATGTGACGCTTTGGCTCATCATATGATGTATTCGTTTGCATATTTTTTCTTTTTTCGGTCTGGAGGACATGTCCTTCACATAGAAAACCTGACACACATCATTGGCTAGGACGAATGGTTCATCTCTATAACCAAGATTGTTGAGATCCACTGTTGTCATTCCGTACAACTGGTCTATCTTTACCCCTTCCCCATTTAGGTTGACCCATTTGCAGCGAAACAAAGGGACCTTAAAAGAGACTCCATAGTCTAGTTCCCATATCTCTTCTATGTAACCATAGTATGTGTCCTTTTGTCCATTCTCGTCTGTTGCATCAAAGCGGACACCACTATTTTGGTTGGTGCTCTTTTTATCTTGGGCGATCGTGTAGAATGTATTCCCATTTATTTCGTACCCTTGGAAATTCAATATGGTAGAAGATGGTGACGCGGCCAACAAGTATAGTTGATCTCCAACAGTGGTGTCATTCAAGAGCTGTGTCCGCATCCAACCACCAAAAGACTTCATGTGTTCATCTGTAATCCATGATTCAGGCTTCCCCGAGTTTTTGGAGCGTACAATATTCTTGTGTTCCTCGATATACGGAGCTGCCAAGGTGGAATTATGTAGAACTGTGTAGTGTGCTTTAGTGAAAGAATCCCCGTCCCTACATATCATTGCTTTCTTTCCCAGCGTGCCTTTTCCACTTAGTCTTCCCTCATGCCGCGAGTCAGAAACACCAATCGGCTTAAGGTCAGGAATAAAGTCAACACAAAACTCAATGACCTCCTTTGTTCCATATCCCTTGGAGATGCTTCCTTCTGGTCTAGCACAGTTATGAACATATTTCTTTAAGACTCCCATGAACATCTCAAAGGAGAACATATTGTGCAGAAATACCGGACCGAGAATGTCAATCTCTTCCACTAGGTGAATCAGGAGATGCGTCATAATATTGAAGAAGGATGGTGGGAACACCAACTCAAAACTAACAAGACATTGTACCACATCCTTCTGTAACCTTGGCAGAATATCTGGATTGATTACCTTCTGAGATATTGCATTGAGGAATGCACACAGCTTCACAATGGGTACTCGAACATTTTCCGGTAGAAGCCCCCTCAATGCAATCGGAAGCAACTACGTCATAATCACGTGACAGTCATGAGACTTTAGGTTTTGGAACTTTTTCTCTGCCATATTTATTATCCCCTTTATATTAGATGAGAAGCCAGACGGCACCTTGATATTGTAAATGACTTCAAAAAAGATTTCCTTCTCTGCTTTGGTAAGAGCATACCTGGCACGAGTTAAGTGACACCCTTTATCTCCTGTTCTGTGTATGCATGTTCTTTGGGTCTTTCATAATTTGTTGGTCCTCCCGTGCTTCTGGTGTATCTTTTGTCTTCCCATACACGCCTAGGAATCCTAGCAGGTTCACGCAAAGATTCTTCGTCACGTGCATCACGTCGATTGAAGAGCGGACACGTAGGACTTTCCAATATGGCAGCTCCCAAAATATAGATTTCTTCTTCCACATGGGTGCGTGTCCTATAGCGACGTCATTCGGAACTGATTGACCGCCGGGACCCTTTCCAAAGATTACTTCTATGTCCTTGACCATACCAAATACATCATCACCAGCAGGGAGTTCAGGCTTCTTCCGGTGATCTGCCTCACCTTTGAAATGCTTGCCTTTCTTTCTTATGGGATGATTGGTCGGAAGAAATCGTCGATTCTCCAGGTACACAACCTTCTTGCATTTATGCAAATATGTACCTTTAGTCTTATCTAAACAGTGCGTGCATGCCTTATATCCCTTGTTTGTCTGTCCTGAAAGGTTACTAAGAGCAGGCCAATCATTGATGGTTACGAAAAGCAACCCTCGTAGGTCAAATGGCTCCTGTTTGTTCTCATCCCACGCATGTACACCTGGTTTGCCCCACAGCTGTAAGAGTTCTTCAACTAATGGCCTAAGGTACACATCAATGTCATTGCCCGGTTGCTTCGGGCCTTGGATGAGCATTGGCATCATAATGAACTTACGCTTCATGCACAACCAAGGAGAAAGGTTGTAGATACATAGAGTCATGGGCCAGGTGCTGTGACTGCAGCTCTGCTCCCCAAAAGGATTCATGCCATCCGTACTTAGACCAAACCATAAGTTCCTTGTGTCACCTGCAAAGTCCGGGAAGTCTCTCTCGATTTTTCTCCACTGTGACCCATCAGCAGGTTGTCTCAACTTCCCGTCTTTCTTACGGTCTTCTTTGTGCCATTGCAACAACCTGGCATGCTCTTTGTTTCTGAACATGCGTTTCAACCTTGGTATTATAGGAGCATACCACATAACCTTAGCAGGAACCCTCTTCCGGAGGGGCTCTCCCTCAACATCACCAGGGTCATCTCGTCTGATATTATACTGATGGGGATGTGCCTACCGGGGTATACCCAGCCGGACGTTTCCGACTGTCCCAGGAACTGGCGAGTGGGCCTGCAAGACGGCGACTGGATCAAGGCCCGGTGTGGATCCAAGCGACTGGAAGCTAAAGGCCCAGGCGAGTAGGTAGGCCCAGTCGGATTAGGTTAAACAAGTACCGAAGCCTTAACTGATTCGGTTGAGATATGTAAACCCTAGCGGAGGTGAGCCTATATAAACCTCCCTGCAGGGCGTGTAGAGATACGTTCCATCATACACCCAAGCGACTCGCCGCCTAGCCGCCGAGCTCGCCCATTGTACCACCTTCATAATACAATCTAGCAGGAGTAGGTCTTTACCCTCCGGGGGGCCGAACCTGGGTAAAACCTTGTGTCTCCGCCCTCATCTCGCACCACAGATGGCTGGCCGCCCTTGCCCCCTGTTCTACTACTCGCTGCCGATTGCAGCATCTGCCGTGACCATTCCCACGACAGTGGCGCCCACCGTGGGGCCTGGCCGGTCTGGCCGGTGTTCTGCGGCGAGATCCAATCTACCCATCAACGAGACGATCGCCACCGGCCGCATGATAGCGATCGGCGAGATGCTCCAAATCTTGCCGAGCAGCTACGTCCCGGCGGCGCGACCCGTCACGCACAGCGTGATCCTGCCGGTCGGCACGATCAGCCTCTTCGTCGACCTCACCGACGTCATCGTCTCGGAGGACTCGGCTCGCATCCGCGAGTCGCCGCTACGCGATCGGCTCTCCGAGAGCCAGATCCGCACGATCCATCGCCTCGCCTCCGAGTACAACTCGTCCCACAGTAACGTGGCCGAAAACTCAGCGGCCGCAGAAGACGCGGCCCTCAACGACGACGCCGACTCGGCGACCCCGGCGTCATTCGCCGGATCCATCACTGCGGCTTCACCCGCGGGCTCCATCACCCAGGTCTCCAACATGGGAGACTTCGAGGACCCCTCCATCCTTGGGATCTTCGACTTCGACTCCGGGTCGGAAAATTCCGCCGACCTCCGCGACGGGACCGGTTGCCACGCCACGACCTACATGGAGACCGGCACCGATCCGCCTGAGGATCCCTTCTCCACCCCGATCCCTCCTAATGCCACGGCAACGGAGGTCGAGGAACTCCGCCTGAAGCTGGCAGAGGCAGTGCGCAAGGAGCAAGCCGAGCGCGAAAAATTTCGCCTTGAGCAGGTGACGGTGTAGGAGCTATCGCGCTACCACCAGCAGCGAATTAGGTCGCGCCTGAACCCCACCGTCCAGGGGCGCGCCCTGAACTTCGACGATGAAAACGACCCGGCCCGCGTGGCCGAGCGCGCGATCTGCGAGAACGCGCCACCAGGAGGAAGCGCCCGGCCCCCACCAGGGTCAACGGCAATGGGCGCCCCACCTCCACCCAACCGCACACCCCCCAGGGATCAGCCGCGGATAGTAGTCTCCTCATGGGAGCGGGACGCGAACGGCCTCCCACTGTTCTCCACCCCGATGGACAACCTCGTGGCGGGCCGAGCAGCAGCCGACAACATCACGGCCACCGGCGACAGCGCCATACAGATCCAGTACGTCAGGGCCCTGCTCGCAAAGGCTGTCGAGCAGCAAAACGCAGGCGCTGACTCGCAGGGTCGAGTGTACTTGCGTTCTTCGGGAAGCAGAGCGGCCTCAAGCGGCCGCCCTATGGCGGCAAACACCCTCAACTGCCCGCCACCAGAGCCATTGCAGCTCCAACACCAACCCGCGAACGCGGCACTCTCCACCAACGACCCCAGGACAGCGACCAACTTCGTCGCCGCCAACGGTCAACCCATCGACGCCCACACCCACATCATCAACAACAAAAGCTGGCGCGCACGCCAGCCCGACGACCTGCGACACACCCTAACCAATCGCCGCGACGGCGAGCCAATGGGGTCGCTAAGTCGACACGGCCCCAAGTGCTTCAGACCGATGATCCGAGGCGAGAAGTACCCGCCGAACTTCAAGGCGCCGAAGGAGATAGAGAAGTACGACCCTTCCTACGACCCCGCCGTCTGGCTCGATACATAACTCATGGCGATGGGGATCGCAGGCCACACTGACCTGCTAGCCGCCCGTTACCTCCCCCTGATGATGGAGGGGACGTGCAGGCAGTGGATCAAGACCCTCCCCTAGGATAGCATCGACTCCTGGGAGGAGATGCGCGATGCCTTCATCAGGCACTTCGAGTGCTCCTACACCCGTGCCACTACCATCAAGGACCTGGAGCGATGCGTCCAAGGACCCCGCGAGTCGACCCCCAACTGGGTCCAGCGATGGCAAGAACTCTGGTACAACGCGGTCGGCATCCACCCGGACACCGTGATCCATTGCTTCAAGACCTCGTGCCGTTACGAGCCTTTGGTCGCCAAGCTCAAGCGACATTCCCGCACACTCGACAACATACCGGACCTCCTCGAGATTGCCAAACGGTACGTGGAGGAAGACCCAAATCAGGAAACCGACGACGAGTCGGGAGGCCAACGCCGCACGAGCGGCAACGACAGCGGACGACGGTCCGACCTACTCTACAGCAACACTCGCCTCACTAGCAAGCGCCGCAGTGACGAGCGAGTCGACTTCGTCGCCAACGCCGGGCACGCACAACACGAGCCCAAAAGCTTCCGCCGCGACGGAGGACAACACCGCGACGGCGGAAACTACAAGGCCAAGCCAAGGTTCGACCCTGCGGCCCTCCTTAACCAACCTTGTGCGTTTCATAGCAGGGAAGGCAAACCCGCAACGCACATGACCGCCGACTGCCACACCCTCAGGGAGATTGAGAAGGCACGGCGAGCAAGGGAGGACCACGACAACAACCCGCCAAACGGCGGAAAGTTCGGCAACATGCCCGGCTCGCTCCATACCTTCACAGGCTTCAACACGAAGCGCGAGCAGAAGGTCATCACCCGTGCCGTCGCCGTCAACACGGTGGCCCAGGTGGACGTTCCCCAGTTCCTCAACTGGTCGGAGCAGCCCATCACCTAGAGCCGCCAGGACCACTCGCCGCGCATCGAGTACTCAGGCCGAGTCGCCCTGGTGGTCAAGCCAAAGGTGGGCGACTACTGGCTCCCCAAGACATTGATGGACGGCGGCATCTCCATCAACATCCTGTACCTGGACACCTTCAGGCGGCTGTGGCTCCCGCAGTCGATGATCGAGACAACCCACACCACGTTCCACGGCATCGTCCCTGGTCGGAAGGCGTACCCGATCGGCAAGGTCACACTGCCAGTCACCTTCGGCACACCAGCAAACTTCCGCACCGAGCGGATCGTCTTCGAGCTGGTGCCCTTCGACAGCCCTTACCACTGTGTCCTGGGGCGCCAGGCGTTCGCCAAGTTCATGGCAGCGCCACACTACGCGTACAACGCGATGAAGCTCCCTGGGCCGTGCGGCGTCATCACCATCAACGGCGACCCAGACATGGCCGCCGAGTGCGAGGCCAAAGGAGCCGAACTCGCCGATGCCGTCATCGCGGCAGAAGCCAACCACGCCAACGAGCTCGCCAAGTACGCGAGCGGTATGAACAATGACGACCCCACCATACTCAAGAAGCCCAATTCGGAGGGCGCAAACACCTCAGCCTTCGAGGCAACAACGCACACCCACACCGTCGAGCTGGTCCCGTGCGACTCCAGCCAGACGGTGACGATCGGAACAGGGATGAGCCCGGCCTAGGAAGGCGCGCTCATCGAGTTCCTCTGTGAGAACAGGGACATCTTCGCATGGAAGCCCTCTGACATGCCTGGTGTCCCTAGGGAGCTCGCTGAGCACAAACTAAACGCCGACCCCAAAGTGCGACCCGTCAAACAGTCGCTGCGGCCCTTCAATGAAGAACGCCGCCGAGCCATAGCTGAGGAGGTGCAGCGTCTACTCGCTGCAGGCCTCATCCGGCCAATCAAGTACTCCAAGTGGCTGGCAAACCCAGTCCTGGTCGAGAAGAAGAACGGGACCTGGAGGATGTGTATCGACTACACAAACTTGAACAACGCCTGCCCAAAGGAGCAGTTCGTCCTCCCGCGGATCGACCAAATAATCGACTCCACCGCGCGCTCGGAGTCGCTATGTTTCCTCGACGCCTACTCTGGATACAACCAGATCAAAATAGCTGTCGAGGACGAGGAGAAGACGGCGTTCCTCACGCCATTCGGAGCCTTCTGCTACATCGCCATGACCTTCGGCCTCAAGAACGCCGGGGCGACCTACCAGCGGTGCATGCAAGAGTGCCTCGCGAGCCAAATTGGCCGCAACATCCACGTCTATATCGATGACGTGGTCATAAAGTCCGCTCGCCAGGGTGATCTACTCGCCGACCTGGCAGAAACGTTCGCCAACTTGCGAAAATACAAGATAAACCTTAACCCAGGCAAATGCACCTTTGGTGTACCAGCAGGACAACTACTGGGGTACGTCGTCGCCAAGCGAGGGATCGAGGCGAACCCCACTACGATCGACACGATCGCCCGACTAGGCAAACCCGAGTGCCTGCGCGACGTCCAGAAGCTAGTCGGGCGAGTAGCGGCTCTCAGTCGCTTCATCCCCCGCCTAGGCGAAAAGGCGATGACCCTATACCGTCTGATGCGCAAGAACCCCACCTTCCAGTGGGACAAGGAGGCGGACGACGCGCTTCGCGACCTCAATAAGGTGCTACTCGCCGCACCACTACTCGCCGCACCACTACTCGCCGCCCCCGCCGACAAAGAACCCATGCTGGTCTACGTCGCGGCCTCCGAGCACGTCGTCAGCACCGTCATGGTCGTCGAACGGCCGGAGGAAGGAAAGGAGCGCCCAGTACAGCGACCGGTGTACTACATCAGCGAGGTCCTCACCGAGTCGCGCCAGCGATACCCGCAGTACCAGAAACTGGTATACGCGCTCTTCAGAGCACAGCGGCGCCTGCCGCACTACTTCCAGGAGCACCCGATCACGGTCGTCTCCTCAGCACCGTTGCAGGACATCATCCGCAACCGTGAGGCGACTGGGCGAGTCGCTAAGTCGGCCGTCGAAATCGGTGTCCATAATATCAAGTACGAGCCATGAAAAGCGATCAAGTCGCAGGCTCTAGCGGACTTCATTGCCGACTGGGAAGAGGCCCAGCAGCCAGAAAAGCTGCCATACCTCCATTACTGGAGCCTGCACTTCGACGGCTCCAAGAACGCGGACGGCGCAGGAGCAGGGATCGTGCTGACTTCACCGAAGGGCGACAAACTCCGCTACGTCCTCTGCCTCGACTTCACCCCCTGCACCAACAACATGGACGAGTACGAGGCACTACTCCACGACATGCGAGCTGCCAAGGAGATGAACGTCAACCGCCTACGCTGCTACGGAGACTCCGACCTCGTCGCTGGGCAAGTCGCTGGCACCTGCGACGCCGTCTCCCCCACCATGGCGGCATACCGCCAAGCAGTGGACAAGCTGGGCGGACACTTCACAGGCTACTCCGTCGAATGGATTGATAGGCGGAAGAACAAGGAGGCCGACGCACTCTCTCGGATTGGGTTGGCTCGACTCGCACCACCAGCCGGCGTCTTCCTCGACACGATAACCAAGCCATCAGTCTCTCCCCCAAGGGAGATCGACATCGGAGTCCCGCTGCAGCCAGAGGCAGCCCTGGTCGCACTCGTCACCGAGCCAGACGACTGGACCAAGCCCTACGTCGCCTACCTGGAGGCCGGCACCTTGCCGGAAGACGAGACGAACGCCCGGATGATCGCACGCCGATGTAAATCTTTCACCATCATCAACGGCGAGCTCCACAAGCGAAGCGTCACCGGCGTGTTCCAACGTTGCGTCCAACCGGCCGAAGGACGCAAGATCCTCCACGACATCCACTCTGGCGACTGTGGCCACCATGCCAGCGCCCGCTCTCTAGTCGCCAAGGCTATGCGGCATGGATTCTACTGGCCCACCGCACACGCCGATGTCGTCGACATTGTCCAGCGGCGCGCCGGGTGCCAGAAGTACGCCAACCAGACGCACGTGCCGAGCTCGGCGCTGAAGACAATCCCCATCACCTGGCCATTCGCCGTGTGGGGTATGGATATGGTAGGCCCCTTCAAAAAGGCCCCCTCCGGCTACACCCACCTCATGGTCGCGGTCAACAAATTCACAAAGTGGGTGGAGGCCAAGCTAGTCCGGAAATGCGACGGGAAGACTGCCACTAAATTCCTACGCGAGCTCATATATCGCTACGGGTTCCCAAACAGCATCATCACGGACAACGGCACCAACTTCGCCAAAGGTTCCATGGCCGAATTCTGTGAAGAACACTACATCCGGCTCGACCTCGCGTCAGTCGCCCACCCGGAATCCAACGGCCAGGCGGAACGGGCCAATCAAAGCATCCTGCACGGCCTGAAGCCGCGACTCCAAGTACCACTCGAGCGCATCGCCGGGTGCTGGGTCGAGGAGCTACCCTCCGTCATCTGGGGCATCCGCACCTCGGTCAACAGGTCAACAGGATTCACCCCCTTCTTCATGGTGTACGGCGTCGAGGCAGTCATGCCCACCGACCTTGAGCACGACTCGCCGAGGGTCGTCCACTACACGGAGGATGCAAACGAACTCGCACGACAGGATGGAGTCGATCAACTCGACGAGGCACGCGACCTAGCTCGTTCGCGCACCGCCATCTACCAACAAGGACTCCGCCGCTACCATAGCCGGCGGGTGAAAACTCGCATCTTCCAAGAAGGCGACCTGGTGTTGCGCCTCATCGAGGACAAGAAGGGCATGCACAAGCTTTCCCCTCTGTGGGAGGGACCATTCGCCATCGGGTGAGTACTCGGCAACGACGCCTACTACCTCATCGACGTCCGCGGGGACGGCAAACTCGACGTCAAGCGACCATGGAATGTAAACCTCCTACGGAAGTTCTACTCCTAGAACCCCACATATGTACCCTCCAGTCGCTATGAAATAAAAAGAATTGGTTACCGCAAATTGCGCCTACTCTCCGTGTCTTGTGCCACTCGCACTCGTAATAACAGCGTCAAGCTAACCGCAGAAGTCAACCTTTGGTACAGCGATCGGCACGGCTAAGTAGTGCGATGCAAGAGCACTGGGTCACCTCAGGTCTTGCATCGTCCACGAAAAACGCCTACCCGGAGCCCCAGTGGAGTCGCCCAGCCCGACTGGCTCTACGAGCCAAGACAACTGCCTTCGCTTCTTACAGCGACCATGATCCTCCGCATCCTCGACATAGCGACTCGAACGGCCAAGTACCACGCTCGGGGACTGACGACCAGTTCAGCGCGAGCGGCTCGGGAAAACGCCAAGTATGAGAGCATGCCCAAGACTCGCCATGCGACTGACCCACCGGGCCAGGCAGGAGTGATGCGCTCGAACTAACGCGCCAAGTCCTCACCCACCCGCGAGTTGCGCCTAGAACAACCAAGTACCACGCTCGGGGACTCGGCCACCCGACCTCGTTCGTGCAAGGGAAAACGGTGAAGTACAGAGCGCTCAAGGGAGTCGCCTTGCGACTGGCTCTCCGAGTCCGGGCGAGTCGACCGCAATAACAAAATATCCAAAAACCGCAAACACATTACAAACGAGGTCAACCCCATAAAAAGGACGGACGCGCCCGGGGACTCGTTCAACCCTCAATCAAAAAACACATGACAAGTCACAAATCAAACACGATATCTCATTCAATAGCATGTCGCATTGTCTCAAAATTACATTGTATGCCGAATGGCAGAACTGCTACTAACGCCCCAGGGCAACCTAGATTACTCCGCAGGCTTCGACGACGACTCGCCAGCACCCTTGCGATTGCGGATGAAGGGAGTGTACGGGTTCGACGGATACGTCGTCAGCTCACCCGCCATCGCCGCACGAAAGGGCTGCTCGACCTTGAAGTCTCGGTGCTGCGGCTCGGGGTCGTTGGGCGCGACGACCGTCTCCTGGTAAGGAAGGAGGTCGCCCATCGCCCAAACACGCTCGGAGTACACCGCGGCGCGGCCCGTCAACTTGAGCACCTCGGAGATCTCCACCGCGCTAGTCGACGACGGGTAGCCACTCGTCACATCGTCGAGGTCGAAGTCTTCCGGGAAGTGAGCAATCCCAAGGCTAAGTGCCGTCGCTGCTCCGCGCCGGAACGCCGATCGCGTCATGAACTCAACGACCGAGGGCGTCTTCTCCAAGTACTTCCACACCTCGACGAGGTCGCTGGGAATTACTTCCGTGGGCGATATCTCCTGGAGGTAGGCTCGGATGCATGTCGCCGACAACGTCGCCGAGTCGACGAGCGTGCCCACACACTGCCGCGCGTCGAACGAGTTCGCCTCTTCCGCGCTATCAAGGATGCGACCTGCGAATAGAAGATAACAGTGAGTACGTCGGATATCACAAAAAGGCACATGCAATAGGCAGAGGCAGACACACTCACCAATCAAGGGGCGGGAGAGATCCGTGATGAAGCTCTGAAGAGAAGTATAATCATCCTGAAGCCTAGCAACAAGGGCGTCAGAAACCTTACGTTCTTCCGCGGCGGCCGTAACAGCGGCCTTGGCTCGACCATCTGCCGAGCTTGCTTCTTCTCTCGCCTCCCTCAGCTCGCGCTCGAGGTCAGCGATCTGCTTCTCAGCCGAGCTCAACATCGATTGAGCCACTTCCAACTCACCTGCCGGGACAAGTCCCTGGCGAGCCTCCTCTGCCTTCGCGGCAACTGCCTGAAGCCCCTTATTCGCCTCTTGGACGGTGGCCAGTTCCTTCTCCGCGTGGTGTTTCGCTGCCAATCGGTCAGCTGACTCACGTTGCAGACCCTGCACACAATTCAAACAGTTAACCAAAGCGAAATACTAAGTGCCCACCCGCTGAAATTCAGCGAGTGCGCACTCGGGGACTGGCAATCAAAAACCCTAAGTGTCCACCCGCTGAAATTCAGCGAGTGCGCACTCGGGGACTGGCAATCAAAAAACCCGAAGTGCCCACCCGCTGAAATTCAGCGAGTGCGCACTCGGGGACTGGCAATCAAAAACCCTAAGTGCCCACCCGCTGAAATTCAGCGAGTGCACACTCGGGGACTGGCAATCAAAAAACCTTAAGTGCCCACCCGCTGAAAATCAGCGAGTGCGCACTCGGGGACTGGAAATCAAAAATCCTAAGTGCCCACCCGCTGAATTCAGCGCGTGCGCACTCGGGGACTGCACGCGAAAAATAAAAACAATCCACTAAAAGAATCAGACCGCTGCTGCACACCGGCCTGATCCTCGGGGACTGGACATACCTGGATGGCTGCGCCAAGCATGCCATGAAGTTGTATCGCATCCACGGACGCGAGGAGAGCTGGCGTGTGCCCGCGACGCTGCTCGACCTCCGCGTCGGCGACCCCAGGTGCACGGCTCGAGGGCGAGGTCCCACTTGCTGTAGCCGCTCTAGCCATGAAGCGCGGGAACGTTGCGATAGAGGCACCGGCACCAAAGGAGGCCGGCTCGGCCGCCCCAGGCGAGGGAGCACCCTCCTTCGGGGGTACGGCCGCCCCCGTTGTGGGTTCACTCGGCGCGACCGCCGTGTCGTCGGAGATCGTGACGATATCGTCGCCCTTGGCCTTCTTGGCGCCATCCGCAGGGATGACGACTTCGTCCGCCTTCCTCTTGCGGGAAGGGTCCTCCTCGCTGACGACGGGTGGCACCTTGGCCACGGTCGGGTGGCCTATCTTCTTCGCTCCGGTCCTGTGAATCGATCGTGTGAGCAAGATAATCCAAGTTGCTAGGAAAGACAAAAGTAGGTAAGCGAACTCACTTGGCGACCGGAATGAAGCGTAGCCCCGTGCGGATGCCGGCCGGCTTCTCCAGTTCGGGGCCCAGTCGGCGACTGAGGCCCATCTCCAGGACGTCACGTGCCCAAGACACGGACGGCTTCTTCGTCGTCGAGGCTGCAACGGGAGCTTATGAGACATCTTCAGCGGGAGCTTCCCTGCGAGGCCAAGCCGCCGCGACCGGAGCGGCCCTTAGCCCAGAGACTGGGGCGAATGGCGGAGGCATCGAGGCTAGTGGCACCTCGCTTACGACAGTGGCCGTGTCCAGCACGGCTGCCGTTGGCGGCGCCTCGTCCTTGGCCGGGCTGGGGGCGTCGAAGCTGCTCGCCGAGTGCAGTGGCGAGGCCGGCCTCACCGGCTTCGTCTTCTTCCTCGGAGGGGCCTTCGCCTCCTTCTCCTTCTTCTTCTTCGACGGAGTAGCCTGGCGGCGCGAGGTGGTCTCCGGAAGTTTGTCATCATCATCATGACGCTCGAGGCTTTTACTCGCCTCAAGCTCACGCTGACGCTGCCCGCGGGTCTTGCGGACCAGCGGGGCGACCTCCTCCTCAGATTCGTCGTCGCCGTTGCTCTCGTCACTCTCGGTGTCGCCTTTGGCGGGAGGCGACTCGCCCATGTCCTGGACGGACGAGCTCGAGTTCTCGTCATCTGAAGGCGGGAGCCATCCTTCCACCACTTGGAATAGCTGCAATGAACACAAGATGAGATTAGAATGACCGCGACTGCACAAACTGCGACTGCGAATGATGCAAAGAGACTTACCGTTGGGGCTGGATGCTTCGCGGTGTAGGGGGCGACCCCGGCCTTTGCGTCCAGGTACACCGCCTGGGTGATCTTCTTCAGCGCTGAGGTGTAGTCCTCAAGCTTCCACTCGGCGGGGCAGGACTTCGTCGAGTCCTCCCGGCCCGTATATTGGTACATATAGTGGTCTCGCTGCGCCAGAGGTACGAGCCACCGCCCGAGCCAGCAGTTGTATAAGTTGATCGTCTGGAGGCCCTTCTTCTTCAAACCGCGGATGGTTTGAAGCATTTCGTCCACGACCATCCGCTGGTCGGTGGGAAGCTTGCTGACTTGGAGTCGGCGCGGTTCGGGTCGGTCGGCGGAGTATCGTGGGATCGCCACCTCGCCCTCCGGAGTCGCCTCGGTAATGTAGAACCAAGAATTCTTCCATTGGCTCGCCGCCTTGGCGGGTAGCATCAGATCGAAGAAGGAGGCCTTCGATTTAAGCTGGAACGTCAGGCCGCCCGCGGCGAGCATTGGGCCTCCCGCTTCCTCGCGACTGATCCGTCCGTGGAACAGATCTTGCCACAGAGGGAAGTAGGGCCGACAGCCCAGGTAGCACTCGCAGAACGCCACAAAGATGGCGAGCTGCTCGATGCTGTGCGGACCCAGGTCCGATGGTTGGATCCCGTAGTAGGCGCAGAAGCGCCGGAAGAACAGGGATGTAGGGAATCCTAGCCCCCGTTCCAGGTGGCTGGTGAAGCAGATGAATTCTCCCTCGCGCGGGTTCGGGGTCACCTCTCCGGCCGCAGGGATGCGCCACCTACCGGCGCGCAGGATCCTGGCCTCCTCGAAGGATGCCAGTTGTGCTCTCGTACACTTAGATCTGCCCCAAGGCTCGGTGGAGGGGGCCATTGGCGGAAGGGTTCGTGGAGGTCGGAAGATTTCGGGTCGGCTGGATCGCGATGCGGAGGAAGGCGAAAGTGTGCGCAGTCGGAGGAAATGACGAGGAGATGGTTCTCCGATTGCCTGCCATTCCCCTTATATAGCGGTTGTTACCCGCCAAATCAGGAAGTCGTTACTACGCGGTGATTACGCCTAAAGTTACCGTTGGATTACCCCAACGGCTAGTTTGACCACGTTCAACGGTCCAACTTCAGCCACTCGGCTCGCCGACCCGATCACTACGACAGTGACTGAGTATTTCGCCGACTCGACTCGCCAAGAGCTGCGATCAGAATGACCAGTTTTCTCCTTTATACAGGAGCCCGCCGATGATTCGACTGGATGTCTGCTCTGAAGCCGTATACTCCGACTGCCAGCAGCCACCTATGCCCAATCGACGACGGCCTCGGGGACTACTGATGGGGATGTGCCTACCGGGGTATACCCAGCAGGACATTTCCGACTGGCCTAGGAACTGGCGAGTGGGCCTGCAAGACGGCGACTAGATCAAGGCCCGGTGTGGATCCAAGCGACTGGAAGCTGAAGGCCCAGGCGAGTAGGTAGGCCCAGTCGGATTAGGTTAATCAAGTACCGAAGCCTTAACTGATTCGGTTGAGATATGTAAACCCTAGGGGAGGTGAGCCTATATAAACCTCCCTGCAGGGCGTGTAGAGATACATTCCATCATACACCCAAGCAACTCGCCGCCTAGCCGCCGAGCTCGCCCATTGTACCACCTTCATAATACAATCTAGCAGGAGTAGGTCTTTACCCTCCGGGGGGCCGAACCTGGGTAAAACCTTGTGTCTCCTCCCTCATCTCGCACCGCAGATGGCTGGCCGCCCTTGCCCCTCGTTCTACTACTCGCTGCCGATTGCAGCATCTGCCGTGACCATTCCCACGACATATACCGCAATGCATTGCATACCGGGCACTTATCTAAATTCTCATACTCCTTACCGCGGTAGAGGATGCAGTCATTAATGCATGCATGTATCTTTTGCACATCTAATCCTAGAGGACAGAGAGTCTTCTTTGCTTCGTAGGTACTCTCGGGAAGTTCGTTATGTTTTAGAAACTTCGGCTTCATTATTTTCAGCATCTTTTCAAATGAGGAGTCAGTTAGACCACAATCTGCCTTCCATCGCAGCAATTCCAGTGTGGTACCGAGCTTTGTGCTGCCATCTTCACAATTTGGGTATAACAATTTCTTGTGATCTTCTAACATGCCCTCTAACTTCAACTTCTCATTTTTTGTTTCACAGTCTCGCTTTGCATCAGAAATGACCCTACCAAGTTCATCAGCGGGCTCATCTGATCCCCGTTCTTCACCTCCTTCCTCTTCATTGTCTTCCATTGCAGTATCACTGTATTCAGGAAACATATGATGATAGTTGTTATCATCATCTTCTTCTTCACCGTCTTCCATCATAACCCCTCTTTCCACCCGTGCTTGGTCCAGCAATTATAGTTGGGCATGAAACCTTTCATAATCTGGTGGCCGCGAATGATTTTCGAAGAAGAGTACTCCTTGTTGTTCCGACATTGAACACATGGACAACGTATAAAACCATTCTCTTTGTTTGACGTAGCCACATCGATAAATTTATCAACGCCTTTCATATACCCGGGTACACGCCGGTCACCGTACATCCATTCCCGACCGTTCATCTACATCATATAAGTAAGTTTATCAAAAACAGGACATCATAAATAGTGAAATGACCAATTCACATCGATACATGCATTGTATCAATGACAGAGAAAAGATAAGACTGCTAACCTCGATCGAGGGAAATAAAGAGGAGAAAGCTCAAGTGCGTCTCGGACACCTTCTATATTTTTGTTCTGTGAGAAATTGACGGGATCATTCACTCAAAAATTTCATCAAACACCTTGAATGCATGCATAGGGAAAAAATAAACTAGCACACCTCTCACACCTTCCACCAAGAAAAAACAGAGGGGAGGCAGAGGGCTAGGGCGTCGTATTTATAGAGGGCGGGATCATACGTCCCGGTTTGTAACACAAACCGGGACTAAAGGTGTGTGCCAGGCCACGTGGCTGGCGCCCAACCTTTAATCCCAGTTTGTGTTACAAACCGGGACGCATGCCCCCCTACCAACTGGGACGCATGCCTCCGGCCCCCGTGCCCGCTCGAACCGGGATGTGTGCCAGCATTAGTCCCGGTTCATGGCGGAACCGGGACTACTGCTGTTAGGAGGCACGGACGGATAGCCTGTTTTCTACTAGTGGCCCCTCAGCATCAGTGACCCCCTTCTTCTTCGTCGTCTCCTCCTTCAGCTTAGCCTCGACGAATTCCTCGAGCCGCTGCTACTCCTCCTCGACGAGCTCCGGGTTGAGCCCGGCGAGCGCTGCCGCCATCGCCGCGTCGCGGCGCTCCGCCTCGAGGCGCTCACGAGCCTCTTGTCCTCCCGCCGCTCACGGTCAGAGGCGAGTCAAAGGCCAGCTGGTTCCAAGTCTGGCACCGTGCCGCCGCACCCTAGCGGGAAGTTGAGCTCGCCATAGTCAGAGCCGTGGAGCTCGACGTTCTTCACTTTGTACACCAGCGCCGCCTGCTCCGGCGACTGGAAGCTACCGATCCAGACCTTCCGATGAGTGTTGTGGTCGGTGATTTCGGTGACCCCCCCCTGACCGGCAGAGCGCCGGGGCTGCCGCCGCTGTTTTTAGGGCGCTAATCGAAGAGGGGATTGGAGGCGGGGAGCGGGGTTGCGGCGAGGGGCTTCGCCGGTGGCACGCGTTGGGAATGGGTGGAGGGGATGGCCGGCGAGAAGATCCGTCCATCAGTGGTCTCTGGTGGTGGCTAGGGTGGCAGTGGTTGCCGGAGGTGGAGGAGAGGGCGAGACGGAGTAGGTGAATAAATCTTTTACTCATCCACCATCGGATGAGTAAATATAGGATTCAACGAAGCCGATCAGTAAATTTTTTACTCCACTAAAGCGTTTTGAGATTCGGTTAGGTTCGGTTAGAGAAGTAAAAAAGCCATCTTTTACTCCTCTAACCGGTTTTTTGGGATCGGTTAGAGATGCCCTTAGTACATTGCATGACTGGTGTCAGGCGGGAGCTAGCACGCCCGGTCTAGCGCTGATTCTTCGATCGAGCTGAGGTTCAAGTTTGAGTTTCCTCTTGAAATCAGTTTAACTAGCTACTACAGATCCTTTTGCGGTACACATGCATTGTGCGCTAGCTAATGGCGATAGGAGCCACTTTCATTGCGGTGGTGGTGGCCATCGTGCCACAGGCAGATCTACACCCCGGGCAACCTGCGCCATGGCTCTGGACGTAGATAAAATTTTCAGCTATATATTAGTAGAAATATACTAATTTTTTTAGAATTTAGCATAATTTTAATATATAATATGAAGATCGGCGAAGAAGACCACCTCGTCCACGAGGCGAGCCTTCAAGTGTTCATATAGAGCCCTGCCCTGAATAAGTGTACGACTACAACGTGGGCGAGCCTCGCATCTGGTAGCGGCTGGACAGGGCTGCTAGCATTTTGGTTTCCTCAGATTTCTCACCTCCATATTTAGAATATAACTAGTACAACCAAATAAATAACATGGAGGAGAGTAACATAGCTAGCTATCTTGACATATATACAATCAAGTAGACAATGAAATCAGTTGGGTATATATATATATATATATATATATATATATATATATATATATATATATATATATATAAGCTTTCATCGGTCTGCATCGATGAAAGGTAATCTCACACATATAAGCACAAAAGCAAAGGGAAGTGAGGGACATAGAGCATGATAAAGTCTAAAGTACATGAGTACATCATAAAACCAGTCTCAAGAAAGGCCATGATGATATGTTTAAAAAAAATAGCCATCATAACTTTGTAGCCTTCTCTATATATCACCCACTCGTACTTCTTTTTTCTTTCATCCAGTTCATGTTTCAACACGAAAGTGAGACACAAGATAATCATTCCTAGATACACAATGCATGAGAAAACACGGATCTAATTTTACATTGGCCTAAGCAGTTGAAACATCTCACATGGTTATTGCATGATAAACAGCATGGTACAAGTTAGAAAAATGTGATGCTTGAATACACATCAAAATGGAAGTATTTTGTGGTTTGTAAGTGTTCAAACAGAGCGCCAAAGAAGTGTACGACTACAACGTGGAAGAGTCTCTCATCTGGTAGCAGCTGACAGGGCTGCTAGTATTTTCGTTTCCTCAAATTTTTCACCTCAATTTTTAGAATATACTAGTACAACCAAATAAATAACATGGATAATATCATATCTAGCTCTCTTGACATACAAACAAGTATAGAAGCTTTCATCCATACATCAATGAATGGTATGCACATATAAGCATAGAGCACGAAGGAAAGTGAGGTGAGTAGAGCATGATAAAGTCTAAACTACATGAGTACACACAAAACCATTCTTCCATACGACCATCATGATCAGTTTCAAGAAATTAGGTGTTGTGTTTGTATCGAATATTAGTGTACGAGTTGTGTTATGTTTGGTCTGTAATAGGTGTGGATAGCATACGGGTAGCGTTGCAGTCGAACACGTGTATCCATGGGGCTTATAGCTCCTATGCGACATCTTTACATGGAATTGGAAGGAAAGCGACATCGTTGAAAAGAATAGCTCGCATGCGACGGTTGTGAGGCAGCTAATATCCCAGGGCCACACGGGCCAAAACGGTCGTAAGGACACATTTAACTTTGTTCCAAGATTAGGGTTAAGCCAAACCAGTTGGTTGGGACAGCCAGTCAAGCCAGTCAAACCAACCGCTTCCGACCGAGAGCGCACGTCACACTGACTGTAGCTTCCCCGACGGCGGCGGCGGACCTCACCCATCGTTCTCGGCGCCGGCGGCACGGCAATTAATTTAGGCGGCAGCGCTTTCGTTCGACGACGAAGGTGGTGAGTGCCATTTGAAAGCTAATTCCTCTCCCATTCTTCTCAATTCGAGATCTGAGCGTGCCCATTGATGCTAGATTGTGGAGGCGAGGGTGTGCTGAACGGGGCGAGGGGGAACGATATGGAGCATGGAGAGGGGACTTCTAATCGGTATATCCCGTATCTCTGCACTTAATTTCTCTAAGGTTGAGCTCTTTGTTCGCTTCCGCTAGCTCACAGTGCCCGCCAAAAATAGGGGAGACGATGTTGCGCGCCAAACCTTTGAATTTCGCATCAATTTCTTTCCCTCTAGGGCTGTTTTAGTTGATGGCAGCACGCAGATCATTGAGAGAGACACAGTTGTTAAATGGGAGGTGTAATTAGAACATGTTGATCCCCAAGAGCTAATAAACATGGGAGAGAAGGCAGTAAGGAAAATGGTGGAAAAAATTGGGGATAGTGTGGTTTGGGGGCCAGAGCAAGAAGTTTCTTTGTTACGATTTGATGATTGCAAATGTGACTATGTTAGGGTTGAGACAGGGGAACATATAGTTGATGAAATCGATGAGCGAAACGGTTGGACAAGCAAAACTGTTCTGTTTTTAGCAGAGCTCATTGATCTGAAACCTGATTCGAGGGTTGGATATGTGGCCTCGAAGCTGGCTGCTCAGATGGTCGAGGATGATTGGGCTGCACAAAGGCAAGTAATACCTATACTTACTGAGTTGGAAGTGTTAACAGTGGAGGATGATGATGCTAATGCACAAGGGGAGGCTACAGATGGTAATGCACAAAGGATTGTAACTGTTGATTGGAATTCAGTTGAGATACATGACCGGACTGATTTGGTCATTGCACCAATAGATGACATTGAAATGGCAAAGCTTTTTGGCATTCCTATAGATGACAGAGACAAGGAGAAGAAGAGGGATGAAGCTGCAAATGATGGTGACAACCATTTAAGAGATGAAGAGGCAGATATAGATCTAGAGTTGTTGGAAAATGCTGCAGTTCATGTAGATGATGCACATGATGATGAGCTAGTAACAGTTTATGACAAAGAGGACCCAGTTATTGAAGTTGGGAGATTGTTTCCAAGCATGGATGAATTCAGGATGTGTTTCAGGACATATGCAGTCAAACGTGAGTTTGCTACCAAGACTATGTGGACTGATAAAAAGAAGTTCTATGCAAAATGCGTAGGTTATGATGGTGGTGCCAAGCCTTGCAAGTGGTATATATCTGCTAGACGCCAACCTGATGGAAGGACAATAAGAGTGAATCAAATTCCAAAACCTCATACTTGCATTACAAGTTCTCAAACAGTTACAAAGATGACATCACAATTATGGGTTGCAGAAAAGATCAAGCCCATTTTAGCCACAACACCAAACAACACTGCAAAGAGACTGAAAATAGACTTGGAAAAGCAGTACCCCATTAAGCTAAATTATACTACAGTGTGGAAGGCAAAGCAAAGGGCAATGAAAGAGCTATATGGTGATTGGGCAAATACCTTTCGAATGCTTTATAACTTCAAAGCAGAAGTAGAGAAGAGGTCACCTGGCAGTGTTGTGGAGATAGATACTGAGGTAACAGCTGATGGGAAAGTCTTCTTCTCTAAATTCTTCATGGCTTTAAAGCCTTGCATCGATGGCTTCAAAGCAGGTTGCCGTCCATATTTGAGTATAGACTCATCTTTCTTGACTGGAAAGTGGAATGGTCAACTAGCAGCATGCAATGCTTTAGATGGACACAATTGGATGTTCCTTGTAGCTATTGGCATGTTTCAGTTTGAGACAGAGGCATCATGGACATGGTTCATGATGCAGTTGAAAAGATGCATAGGGCCAGTCTCTCCATTGGCAGTGCACACAGATGCATGTAAAGGTTTAGAAAATGCAGTGAAGATTGTTTTCCCTCATGCTGAGCAGAGGGAGTGCTTCGGCCATATGTGGATGAATTTGATCAAAAAATTCAGAGGAGATGATTTTGGACGCATGTGGCCAGCAACAAGATCTTACACCAGGCAGACACATTCATATCACCTTGAGAAGATTAAGGCGGCATGCTCTGAGGAGGATAGGGTCAAGTTTTGTACATGGTTGGAAACCTACCATTCTCTTTTATGGTACAGGTCTGGTTTTAACACTGCCATCAAATGTGATCATATCAACAATAATTTGGCAGAAAGTTTCAACAACAAAGTGAAGGAGTTAAAAGACTTGCCTGTCCATGACATGGTTGACCAGATCAGGATCATGATCATGAGGTTGTGGGAATTGAGAAGAAGGCTTGGTGATGTTCTTCAAGGAGATAAGCTTCCCGATGTTGTGCAGCAGGTGGTCAACAGGAGCAGAAATCTTGCACATTTGCGTGTTGAGAAATCCTCATTATGGGGTGCTGAAGTCAGAGATACAAAGACTGGCAGGAGGCATGTTGTTGACACTCAATTGCATGAATGCACATGCCTTGAGTGGCAACACACTGGGAAGCCTTGTGAGCATGCCATACTTTTCTTGGCCTCCAAACACAAGCTAAATATGCACCCATATTTGCATGAGTATTATTCTGTAGCAAAATTCAAGGCTGCATATGGAACACCAATTCCAGCACTTACAGATCAGTCTCAGTGGCCTGAAGTGGACATTCAGTTCTCCTTGTGTCCTCCTTTGATGAAAAGAAAGGCTGGCAGGCCCAAGCAGAGTAGATTCAAGGCTTGGTTTGAGAAAGGTGGGAGCAGCAAGAAGGGAAAGAAAGATGAAAAGAAAGATGCCAAGCCAAAAAGGGCCCAAAAAGGTAACAAGAATAGATGCAAACTCTGTGAAGAACTTGGACACCGAGCTGGCTCTACCAAGTGCAGATACACTGCTGAAAAGCCAAAGTATGTTCATCCAAAATCTATCCCATTTCTTGTTGATGATTTTTCTCCCCCAGCTAACTTGCTTGTTTTCAGGAGGAAGCGTGGAGAAAAAGGCCCACCTCTTGTTGTTGACGAATGCTGGCTAGTGAAAAGGGCAAGAATCAATGGCAAAAGAAAGAAGAGAACTAACCAGATCATGTTTGGTGCTGCTGAGGTGAAATCTGAACTTGTTTTGGAGGATGATGTGCAAACTGTTGAGGCTTTAGGGCACACCGTTTATGATTTGGAAGCTCTGGTGCAAAATGAGGGGCAAAATGAGCCTGTTGTTGAGGCTCTAGTGCAAAATGAGCCTGTTGTTGAGGCTCTGGTGCAAAATGAGCCTGTTGTTGACGCTCTGGTGCAAAATGAGCCTGTTGTTGAGGCTCTGGTGCAAACTGACCATGTTGTTGAGGCTCTGGTGCAAAGTGACCATGTTGATGAGGCTCTGGATCATGATCATGAGGTTGTTGAGGAGGTGCAGGAGGTGAAGGAGACTCTTGGACGTGCTGTGGGGAGGCCAGATGGTAATGGTAAGAAAAAGAAGAGCATAAACCTATTGTGTGGTGTGAAACTTGTGAAGGAGAAGAAAACGAGGGGTAAGAAGAGCCAAAAGAAATAGACATTTGTTATTGTAAACATTTGTTATTGTTGTAAACATTTGACACTTGTTGTTGTAATAATTTGGCACTTGTTGTTGTAAACATTTTTTATTATAATAATTTGTCACTTGTTGATAATTTGGACAAAATTCAAATATGATGGTAAATTTGAATTTCAACAAATGTAGCTATGTCACTTTTCTATGTTTGTATGAGCTTCCAACGTTTTTCTCATATGTACAATACAACTCATCCTCACCCTGATCCCTTTTGTGAAGTACAACTCACCCTCACCCAAAATGGGGTAGAAATGGGCTCCAAAGCTAGGGTAAACCACCCCATTTCTAAGCAAGTTTTTTTTCGACCATTTCTAAAACCAAGTTTGATATTTTTCCTCGGAACTATGTCACATAACATGACACCATACGAAGGTTTTGTATTTTTTTGATTTTTTTTGAATTAGTTATGCACATTTGAATGTCTGGTCAAACTTGAAGGGTTTTCATAAATATTCTTAGCTAAGGGCTGAGGCTCACAAAACTAGCATTGGATCTCTGATGAAATAGCATGTTGTGAACCTAAAAATGATTTTTACAAAAAATCATCAGCATGGAATCATGTACCTGTAGTTCATATCTTACCCACTTCTAGCCGATTCGGCAGGATTTGTCTTTTTCACCAGGGATGGAATAAAAGGTTTGAGATACTCAAGTTGGGAAATTGTACATTCTAGGTTGTCTAGTATTTTTGAAAAATAGGATGTTACCATTTTGAAACTTCAATTTGGTGGTTGCTTCACAAATCCCCCCTCTTTCGGCACTCAGAAAATAGAAAATGATTTTTTTGTGCGTCGAAAAGGAAAACTTTGTGCTACAACATTGTTAGTCATCCCATTATAGACATGCATGCCAAATATGGGCACATTATCACAAACTATTCCTTGATTCTAGCCATATCATTGGTCATTTGATATCGGCAAGTGTACGACTACATCATCCACGAGAATATGCTCTCGTTAACCGCTTTGTAATCTTCGAGGGTGAGTACTCTAATCGACTCATTGCTACAATCTAGTAGATAGATCTTGGCTTGTTTGTGTGCATTTGGTAGAAAATTTTTGTTTTCCATGCTACGAACCCCTAAAGTGGTATCAGAGCCGTGTCTATATGTATATCTTTTGCACGAGTAGAACACAATGGTCACTGTGGGCGGTGGTGCTTTTATTATCAATTGCTTTTTGTGTACTTTGCATCTTGCGGTATGATGGGATGAAGCGGCCCGGGCTAACCTTGCATGGCATTGTTCATGAGACTTGCTCCACGCTTAACATGCAACTTGTATTGTATAAGTGGCTTTGCGGGTGTCTGTATCTCCCATCATAGTATAGATTCAATTTACAACGAGCACTTGATAGTTCAAGCATCAACATTTTGGTTCTTGTTCGTAAGTTAGAATGACACTTATTGAAAGCCCAAAACCACGTAAATATGCAAAGAAAATTAGAGGTTTCTAACTTTGTTTTGCAGGGGTGTGATGTGATATGGCCATAATTGTGATTATATATGATGTATGCAATGTTCCTTATTGTAAGTCGGCAACCGGCAGGAGCCAAATGGTTGTTTTTAATTCCGTTAAGGCCTGCGTGTCTATTATTCAAAGTAGTTGTAATAGTTGATGCTGGTGGATGAAAATCATGGAACGGCGCCATTGACCTTGATGCAATGTCGGTGATGATGGAGATCATGTTCGTGCTTGAAGATGGAGATCGAAAGCACAAGAAGAAAGGCCATATCATATCACATATTATGAATTGCATGTGATGTTAATCCTTTTATGCATCTTGCATTGCTTAGTTCGCGACGGTAGCATTATAAGATGATCCCTCTCACAAAATATCAAGTTATAAAGTGTTCATCCTTAGTAAGCATTGCTGCTAAAGCTCGTTGTTTCGAAGCACCACGTGATGATCGGGTGTGTTAGATTCTGCGAGTGTATATAACGGGAGCAAACCAGATTTGCTCATGCAGAAGCTAAGGTTTGATATTGACGAGCCTAGCATGTACAGACATGGTCTCGGAACACGGATCACCAAAAGGTGAAGCATGAGTCATATAGTAGATATGATGAACATGTTGATTCTTCGCCATTGAAGCTACATCATCTCTCGTGATGATCGGTTTTTGATGTGGTGGATTTGGTTCGTGTGATCACTAAAACAATGTGAGGGATATTTTTTTGAGTGGGAGTTCACCTAGATTAATTTAATTATTAATTAGAACTCAATTTGTCATAAATTTAGTCTATACTATTGCAAATATGTTGTAGATCAATGGTGGCCCCTACCATCAATTTTAATGCGTTCCTAGAGAAAGAAAAGTTGAAAAACAATGGAAGCAACTTCGCGGATTAGCTCCGCAACTTGAGGATTGTCCTCAATGCTGGTAATTTGACCTATTTGCTGGATGCACCGCTGGGTGACCCACCTGCATCTGATGCTACCGATGAGGTAAAGAATGTTTTCCTCACTCGGAAGAATCAGTACTCCACAGTTCAGTGTGCTATCTTATATGGTTTGCAATCAGAGCTTTAGAAAAGGTTTGAGAACCATGACCCACATGATATTGTCTGTAAACTCAAAATGATATTTGAGGCTCACGCGGAAGTTGAGAGTTATGAGGCTTCTGAAAAGTTCTTTAACTACAAGATGGAAGAGGTCATCTCCGTCAGTGTGCACGTGCTTAAGATGTCTAGGCATGCAAGCAAGCTTCAAAGCTTAGGTAAAGTGATTCCTAACGCTTTGGGGATTCACCGTGTCCTCCAATTACTACCACCATGTTACAAGAACTTTTTGATGAACTACAATATGCAAAACATGGACGAGTCATTTCCCGAACTCCTCTCCATGTTAAAGTCTGCAGAAGTGGAGATCAAGAAAGAGCACCAAGTGTTGATGGTCAATAAGACCACCAAATTTAAGAAGCAAGGCAAGTCTAAGAAAAAGAGAAACTTCAAGAAGGGCGGTAAGAAAGTTACCGCACCGGCGAAGAATACCAAGGCTGGGCCTAAGCCTGATACTGAGTGCTTTTACTGCAAGGGAGAAGATCACTGGAAGCGGAATTGCCCAAAGTACTTGGCGGATTTGAAGAATGACAACATCAAAAAGAAAGGTATATCCGATATACATGTTATTGATGTGTATCTCACTAGTAGTCGTAGTAGTGCCTGGGTATTTGATACTGGTTCGGTTGCTCATATTTGTAACTCAAAACAGGTGCTACAGAATATATGGAAACTAGCGAAGAACGAGGTGACGATGCGCGTTGGAAATGGATCAAAGGTTGATGTGATCATGGTCGGCACGCTACCTCTTCATCTACCATCGGGATTAGTTTTATACTTAAATAATTGTTATTTGGTGCCTGCGTTGAGCATGAACATTATATCCGGATCATATTTATTGCGAGAGGGTTACTTGTTTAAGTCCGAGAATAATGGTTGTTCGATTTATATGAGTAATATGTTTTATGCACATGCACCTTTGATAGATGGTCTATTCTTCTTGAATCTCGATTGTAGTAATACACCTTTAGAAACATAATTAGGGGGGGCAGTACAATGGCCCACAGAAATCCGAATTTTTTGGCCATCTGATTTGTAAACAGCGGTCCAGATCTGCCCACTCATACTCACCTGTACGTAATGGACCGGCCCTATCCTACCCGCTTGGCAGTGCGTCTCGCTGCTGTTGGGTCCCTCGCTTTGGTCGGCCCACCTCACAGTGACCGCTCAGCCGGTGGGTTAGGTCGAGCCGATGTGAAGCGATACAAGTTTACGTTTATATCCTCCCACCTCGGACCCGAAGTTTTTCGTCATTGGAGTAAACTGAGCCGGCCGCGTCCATATAAAAAGAAAAAGCACGCGCAAAGAAAACCCTAGCCCGCGTAATCCCTCCAGCCGCCGCCCACGAGTCCCTCGCTCTCTCCCTCTCGCCCGCCTCTCCTTTCCTCTCGTGGCTGGCCACCAATCCCCTCGGTTCTCCCCTCACCCAATCCCGTCGCCTCCTCCTTGTCCTGTGTCGCCCCCAAACCCGCCTGCCCTCGTCTCCCCATCCTTGCCTCCCCGCACCTCCCCAATCCCGCCTCATTTCTCTTTCCCATTCCCCTCCCGGTCCACATCCATCTCCTGCAGGCCGCCGCCGGCGAGCTGCCTCGTCGTGCGAGCAGCAACAACATGTGAAGGAGGCGCCAAGGAGAAGCACCCTGTTATCCTCCACCACCTTGGGCATGGCAGTACGGCGGCGCAAGATACCGAAAAGAACCGAGGTCTCTTGGCGGAGGAACTTGCGCAGCGGAGGAAGCCCGGCAGCAGCAACGCCGGTTGACATATCTTCTGGTTCGTTTCGCTCCTCTCTAATGTTTTTCTCCCGTACAAATGAGCCAAACCTAGGGCAGCCCTCAGGCCCGGTTCTTGGTGGGTTTGCTTGCCGGAGATCAAATGGCAGTGAACATGATGCAGCTAAAAAAGTGTCAATCACCATTTACTTGCCTAATTTATTCATTTCTGGACATCATAGTTGTGTTTATTTGTCGTTCTTGGATTTAGTTGTTATACCCTTTCTGTTGTTAAAACACCAATTACCCTTATGCTTGATGCGCCCAATTTTATATCAACACTTTGTTGTTTTTTCTACATAGCGATTACTAATCAGGAAATGTTTTCTGTCATTTTTAGTCTGTGAGCATCAATGAGTTCCTAAAACCTTCTGCCTACAGTTTGAACATGTGAGTTTTTACACTTAATCTCTTCTGACGTCACTGCCTTAATAGACAAGTAAAATCTGAGGAACACATTATTTTTTACAATGTGCAGAAGACATGCATGGATGTCGCACATTATTTGTTACAATATGCAGAAGACAGGCATGGATGTCGCCGGTGGAGCATCTGTCTTTGTACCTCCATCAACAAGCCAGCGGCGTGCTTCTGCTACCGATCACTTTTACCTCATGTTTATTTAGAAATATTTTATGAAACAAGACTAGCCGATCTTTTATTATCTCCTATGTTATGCAATACTCTTAGGTGCTAGATTAATACATTGTGATTACTTATTTCCTGAAAGTCCACACACGAGTATTGGTGGGACGAGCAGTTCAGTTTAGTATTGGTTTGTATGAGTAGTTCAGCTCAGCATAGTCGGGTTTCTGGTATGTGTGGGTGCAGCTCCTTGCACTCCGACAGTTGGATATTGGTAGTCTGCAGATTATGGACTGCAAAATAACTGTTAAGAAGACTTATTTTGGCAGGAACCACAAGCAAAGGTGAGTACATCATGATGAGGAGAAGATAGTTCTCCTCCTGGATTGGCCTTCTCTGTCGCCTTCAGTCCCCCTCCACCACGTGCCGGCACTTGGCAAGATACCTTCCCAAATCCCATCCCTGCTCTTCTCATGGTATAATTATGTGCATGCAAGTAGTTATCATTTATCATTGTGAACTGGTTGTATGTGAGCCATATTTTTATTAGACTTCTCCACGATATCATTGGATTATGCGTTTGAGGAAAATTAGTTCTCGCTCATGAATTATTCTTATATATTATAGGAAGATCAAATGGCGCCTTGAGAGTATCTTATTTTATTTGAAATGGGCTGGCTTTTATTGTGGATCTTTTTGAAAGTGTGGCACGTGAGGCGGTTGAGATGGTCTCAAAGTTTCCACCCACAAGAAATATGGTCTCAAAGTTTCTCTAATATGTGGATTTGATGGCAACGTCTCCGTCCCAAGAGTGGTCATAGGGCTGAATTCATTGTGCTGGAAATTCGGGGACATTCGGGTGAGTTCAATAGTCGTCTCCCCCTTTCTTGATTGAGGATGGGTATATTCACCTGTCGTTACCATTGTATGTGAGTGGTAAAGAAAAACCCAGAATACTTCCACTGCTTTCTGCTGTATATACTTCGGTTCACTGTTTTTTCTTTGATGAACTGATTGCTGCATGTTTCTTTATTATGACTTAGGGTGTAGACTTTGTAAAATTTGCTAAAAATATGTGCTCGTTTTGGATCTTTGAGAATAGACTTAATTCCAGTGCTCGGTTCACTGTTTTTTCTTTGATGAACTGATTGTTGCATGTTTCTTTATTATGACTTAGGGTGTAGACTTTGTAAAATTTGCTAAAAAGATGTGCTCGTTTTGGATTTTTGAGAATAGACTTAATTCCAGTGCACCTTTTTTTCTAAGAACATGTATTGCCTGAATCTTTAGTGCCGCCATTTTTCTGCTATGAAGTATTGATGCTTTTAATTACAATGCAGCTTTTAGTTCTTATACACAGATTTTTATTCATTGGTTCATCAGCAGGCCATCCCATGCCATGAGGAGGTACCTGACACACTCTTCTGGCAATAGTATTTTCCTTTCGATGATGTTGGTGAATGTTTTCTTCATTGCTATTGGTGGTTTATGTTATATTAAACCTAGCACTTGCTACAACCAGGAGCTAATAGGAGATGATGCAGCCTAAGCGCACCATCCAGTACTCCTTTTTATTTCAGTTTTCCCCCTTTTCCTTTATGTTGACGAGATTCTTGCCGCCATGTGTTTCCATGTGTGCATTACCAGATGAGAGATCCCTTCTGTTAAGTGCATTCCTATCCCCTTTCAGCAAATATATTTTAATTTTAGCCTGTGACAAGGTGTATATCTTCTACTCGATATCTTTTTTTGCATGTATGCTTACCTTTTATACCGTCTGATGTGGTGATCCGTGTACACTATGTCCTGTTGTTTAGGTTGTGTGAGGGATGGGACCTTTTGGCGCTTATCTGGATATTAGAATTCATTCACCATGATTTCTCGCTTGGCGTGGGGTGTTTTATTTTTTCTGAATAATGGCAGGATAGTTGCTATATCTATTGATTTGGGAGAGGTCTATCGTGTTCTGATATGGTTTGTCTAATCCACACAAGATGGCTGACTGCAAGCATCTGGCGAAGCATGTCATAATTAGTTCGTGTGCATGTCCTTGCCTTTCTAATAGATTGAAAGTGGAGCTGATTTAAAAGTACTATTAACTTAAATCAGTTATGGTGAATGTTTACCGCTGGTGGTGAGTTTGTAGACAGTGTAGCATGGGAATTTTCTTGGCTCATTACTTACTGTTCTTAGTGGATTATGGTTCAGGGAAAGTCACACGATTGATTGCTCTCGATTTATTTTGCATGAAATAATTTATAAACCAATATAACCTTCAGGTCTATTCTTTATAATGATGAAATCACCCAAACCCTGTCTCTGAAATTTCTTCTTTTCTTGTATATGTCCAGGTATATGTACTGAAAGTTACTGAACATACACTTCCATTTATATCATGCCTACGGTGCCCCTGGTAAGCCCTTTATGTATCTAGGTGCCACTATCTAAAGAGGTAATTGGTGAGCACCATGTGGCCTTTTCCGTGTTTTGTTCAAGTCTCCACAGAGCATCTGGGCATCCATCCCTGTGTTAGTATTTTTACTGCTTTCGGTTGTTTTGGGAAGTCCAGATTATGACTTTGACTTACATAGCCACACTGAATCGCCATCTTCTCTATTTGTCTTAATCGCCAATACATTTTTCACTTAATTTTTCAATTTCTATATAGGTAATATTTGAGGCTGGTAGAAAAAAGGAAGTTTTTTATACCTAAGCTCGACACGAGTTCAGATTTTTTTGTTAGGCCCTCCATTATATATGTACAGTGGGAATGGTTGATAGGCTACCTACTGCCATTCCAATTAAAGATATATATGGGAACTGTTTTTAAAAATACATGATTGTTTGATAGGCTACCTATTGTCACATTTTTTAGTGAATGTTACCTCTTATATATGATTAGTGATGTTTTACTTGATTGGACAATGTTCAGAGAGTGTATATCCATGCTGGGAGTAGTGTAAATGATGATGAGGCTTGGGTCAAAGAGAACATAACATTAACAACGGATTCATGGTTTCTACCTCGACATTAGCTCTGACGAACAGAATGACACAAAAGCAAGGTATGATATGATTTTCCCAATGTTACTTCGTTACATAATTACGAGTAAGTTGTATGAACTGAATCCGAAGCCAGGGGCAAGCATTGTTAGGTACAGCTTACGAAAAATGGGATTTACATAGAAATCAAAATTCCTGTCTATGAAGCATTGTTGATGTTGTTGTTGCTAGCTTTATGTAAATAAATAAGCTGCCGGTAGCTTAGATATACGAGATTGAGTTTATATTTAGTAGATATGGCCTAACCCAACACCATTGGATGGATAATTTGTCGTTGTAGATATGGATAAATATTAGGTGTCGCATCATATTGTAACTTTCTGATGATAATAACAAAATAATTTGTAGACATAAAGACTAAGAATGCCAACAGATATGTTCTTATCCATGATGATCGGCTATGACCACCAAGATATTCCTTCAGGTAGAAGAGCCTCTTTAATTTTATTTTCCATTTCTGTATTACTGCAAGCTCTCTTTACTTTCCAGTCCTTGATTTCCCTAACAGATCTTTCACTTCCAAGGTGATGTATGATTATAAGTGGTAAGATCTCTATCGTTAGTGTCATGTTCAAGTGAGATTTTGAGAGAGGTGGGAGCTAAATAAATGCATAGATTGTGGTTAGAGGATATGAATAAACCATGGTTAGTGTATATGAGTAGTGACGCAGTTTTGATCGCGAACAGTACTGTTTAGACTATTTTGATCCAATTAGGGAAAAGGGAAATGTGATGTAATATGCTAGCGAAGATGTACCCCATGAATTATTTGTTCAACTCCCACATGCTCTGTGGAGACTTGAACAGATCAAGCATCGCGCAAAATTGCTGCTGTATTTTGCAACAGTTGTTAGAGATGCTCTTATGTGCTGGAGTTTGAGTTTGCCAACACAGCTTGCCACTGTACAATCATGGATCTTTTCTCTGTTTGGATAGATTCTCCGTGGATTTTTGTGTATCCTTAAATCTCAGATGGAAAGTGGTTTGATCCCACCAAGGTTCTTTAGTTCCCAGAACCACATTAAAATCCAACAAAATAATATTGTAGAGTGGGTAAATGGATTATTTGATATGTATGCAAATTTGATTTACAACCCAGCAGTGTATTTCATGTCCCTTAACCCATATTCTATTTGAACTGTTTTTAGGCATACACAACCAGCGATGAAGTCTCATATGGGGCCAAGAAGAAGGAAACCTAACTTAATACCATCCTCTGGTTCCAGCTTTGGTTAGGTTGTTTCTTCTGTGTCTTCGCATGCCCTGGACTACGAAGAATCAATTATTCCTTTTATAGTTGTTCTGTACATTTGAAGTGGGTGTCTACTGTCTGGTAGAATAATTGGTTACCTCATGTTATCAAGTTTCATGTTTACTGACCTTGGTGGAGACTGGTGTAACCTCTGCATTCCTTCCTTTTGCGTGAATTCTTAATCCTTGAGTACATTTTATCTATGAATATTGAGCTTCATGTTGATGCATGGTTGTGATGTGCAATATATTTTCCTACATTCTCTACATTACTTCTTTGCTCATTGATTTGTATAAATGCTTAACAGTGTTTTACCAGTTACTACCTCTATTCCTAAATACTTTCTCCATTTTAAAATATAAGATGTTTTAACTTTTGTGAAATGAATGCATCTAGACTATTTTTTTTGTGAGTGAAATATCTTATATTTAAGAATAGAGGTAATATTTACCAATGCAAAAGGTGGGCTGCACCCCAAAATTCATACACACGTTATAGTTTTCCCACCAAATATTTATTTGGGTCATACACATCAAAAACCATTGCCGAGTGCCATTGATTTTTGTTTTCCAACTGATACAAGAGTCACGGGATCATGCGCCGAGGCGCACACCTAAATCTAGTATTAATAACATTGAAGCTAAACGTTTGAAATTCAGCGATAACTCGACCTATATGTGGCACTGTCGTCTTGGTCACATTGGAGTGAAGCGTATGAAGAAACTCCATTCCGATGGACTTCTTGAATCACTTGAAAGATGCGAAGCATGTCTGATAGGTAAAATGACTAAGACTCCATTTTCTGGTATGATGGAGCGAGCTATGGACTTATTGGAAATCATACATACCGATGTTTGTGGTCCAATGAGTGTAGCATCGTGCGGTGGTTATCGTTATGTTCTTACCTTCACGGATGACTTGAGTAGATATGGGTATATCTATTTCATGAAACATAAGTCCGAAACTTTTGAGAAGTTTAAGGAATTTCAAAGTGAAGTAGAGAATCAACGTAACAAGAAGATTAAGTTTCTACGATCTTATCGTGGAGGTGAATATCTAAGTTATGAGTTTGGCGAGCATTTTAAGAAATGCAAAATACTTTCACAATTGACACCGCTGGGAACACCACAACGTAATGGTGTGTCCGAACGTCGTAATCGAACTCTCTTAGATATGGTTCGTTCTATGATGTCACTTACAGATTTACCGCTATCGTTTTGGGGTTATGCATTAGAAACAGCCGCATTCACTTTAAATAGGACACCATCCAAATCCGTTAAAACGACACCGTATGAATTATGGTTTGGGAAGAAACCTAAATTGCCGTTCTTTAAAGTTTGGGGTTGCGAAGCTTATGTAAAGAAGTTACAGCCCGACAAGCTTGAACCCAAAGAGGAAAAATGCGTCTTCATAGTATACCCGAAAGAAACTATTGGGTATACCTTCTATCATAGATCCGAGGGCAAAATCTTCGTTGCCAAGAATGGATCCTTTTTAGAGAAGGAGTTTCTCTCGAAAGAAGTGACTGAAAGAAAAGTAGAACTCGACGAGGTTGTTGAACCTTCTCTCGAACTTGAGAGTAGCACAGCACCGGAAGTAGTTCCTGTGGCTCCTACAACAATAAGAGAGGAAGCTAATGATGTTGATCATGAAACTTTAGTTGAAGTTACTACGGAACCTCGCAGGTCAACGAGAACTCGTACCACTCCTGATTGGTATGATCCCGTTATGAGTGTCATGTTGGTGGACAACACCGACGACCTGCGACATATGAGGAAGCAATGATGAGCCTAGATTCCAATAAATGGCAAGAAGCCATAAAATCCGAGATTGGATCCATGTACGAAAACCAAGTATGGACTTTGGTGGACTTACTGGATGGCCATAAGGCTGTCGAGAACAAATGGATTTTCAAGAAGAAAACAGATGTTGATGGTAATTTTACTGTCTATAAAGCTCTACTTGTCGCAAAAGGGTTTCGACAAATTCAAGGAGTTGACTACGATGAGACTTTATCACCGGTAGCAAAGCTAAAGTCTATGAGGATTTTGTTAGCAATCGCTGCATATTATGATTATGAGATATGGCAGATGGATGTCAAAACGCGTTCCTCAATGGAGACATTGATGAAGAGTTGTATATGGTACAACCCAAAGGTTTTGTTGATCCGAAAGATGCTAACAAGGTAGGCAAACTTCAATGGTCCATTTATGGATTGAAGCAAGCATCTTGAAGTTGGAATCAACATTTTGATAAGGTAATCAAAAGCTTTGGTTTTATACAAACTTATGGAGAAGCTTGTATTTACAAGAAAGTGAGTGGGAGCTCTGTAGCATTCCTAATACTATATGTAGACGACATATTATTGATTGGGAATAATGTAGACCTTCTTAAGGATTATTTGAATAATAGTTTTTCAATGAAAGATCTTGGCGAAGCAGCTTACGTATTAGGCATAAAGATTTATAGAGATAGATCAATACGCCTAATATCATTTTCACAGAGTACATATTTGGACAAAGTTCTAAAGAGGTTTGGAATGGAAGATAGCAAGAAAGGGTTCTTGCCCATGTTGCCCAATATGACCTTGAGTAAAACTCAAAGTCCTGCGACGGCAGAAGATAGAGAAAGGATGAGTAAGACTCCCTATTCCTCAGCCATAGGATCTCTTATGTATGCCATGCTATGTACTTGACCCGACATTGCATATGTTGTTAGTTTGACTAGCAGATATCAAAGTGATCCAGGAGTGGATCATTGGACAGCGGTCAAAAACATCCTTAAGTACTTAAGAAGGACTAAGGATATGGTTCTTTCTTATGGAGGTGATGAACAACTCGTTGTTAATGGTTACACCGATGCTAGTTGGAACACCAATCCGGATGATTCTAAATCTCAATCTAGATACGTATTTATTTTGAATGGTGCAGCAGTTAGCTAGAGGAGTGCAAAGCAAAGCGTTGTGGCGAGAACTTCAACTGAATTGGAATAGATAGCTGCTTCGGAAGCTTCACAAGAGGCGATATGGATGAAGGAGTTCATTGCAGAGCTAGGTGTGGTTCCAAGTGCGTTGGACCCAATGTCTATCTACTATGATAACATGGGCGCCATAGCCAATGCGCAAGAACCAAGGTCACACAAGAAGCTGAACCATATCAAGTTGCGTTTTCATGCTATTCGAGAGCATGTCCAAGATGATGACATAAAGATTTTCAAAGTACACACAGATCTGATTGTGGCGGATCCGTTGACTAAACCTCTCCCGAGGGCAAAACATGACCAGCACCAAACCGCCATGGGTGTTCGGTATATTACCATGTAATCTAGATTAGTTGACTCTAGTGCAAGTGGGAGACTGTTGGAGATATGCCCTAGAGGCAATAATAAAAGTGGTTATTATTATATCTTTGTGTTTATGATAAATGTTTACATTCATGCTATAATAGTATTAACAGGAAACATTAATACTTCTGTGATTTGTAAACTAATTAGATTCCCTGGTAAAAGCCTCTTTGTAATACTAGCTTATTGGTTGATAGATGATCGTGGTTTCCCGATCATGAACATTAAGATGTTATTGACAAAAAGATCATATCATTAGGAGAATGGTGTGATGGACACATACTCCTATAGATAAGCGTAGCATAAAGATCAAGTCATTTCAATAGTTTGTTTGCTATAAGCTTTCTGGTACATAGTAACCTAATTCCTTCGATCATGAGATCATGATAATCACCATCACCGGAAGTATGCTTTGATGACATCAAACACCACACCGTAACTGGGTGCTATAAAGGTGGCATTGAGTGTTCGGAAAGTATGTGTTGAGGCACATGGATCAAGAGTGGGATTTGTCCATCCATATGACAGATAGATATACTCTGGGCCCTCTCAGTGGAATGTCATCCAATTAGCTTGCAAGCATGTGACTAGCTCACAAGGGATCACATATCACGGAACGAGAAAAGAGTACTTATCGGTAACGAGGTTGAACTAGGTATGTAGACATACCGACGATCAAACCTTGGATAAGTAAACTATCGCGAGACAAAGGGAAATTGGTATCGTATGTAAGTGGTTCATTCAATCGCAAAGTAATCATAGAAATATGTGGGAGACATATGAATTTCCAGATTCCTCTATTGGATATTTATCGGAGAAGTGTCTCGGTCATGTCCGCATAATTCACGAACCGTAGGGAGACACACATAAGTATTCGATGTTGTTTAGTAGATATGGAATGTAAGTAGGGAGACCGAATGTTGTTCGGAGTCTCGGATGGGATCCGTGATATCACGAGGAGATCCGGAATGGTTCGGAGAATAAGATTCATGTAAGGAAAGTCCGATTCCGGAGTTCAGGAATGATTTTGATGTTTTCATCAGGAAGGTTCTAGAAGGGTCTAGAAGTTTCACCGGACCAGAAGGGGAATGGTTCATGAATGTGTCATGGTTAAGTGGAATGATTGGATCATGTCCTTGGTCACTTGGTTGGGCATTTGCGAGAGAGGAATAAAGCTCTAAACTGAAAGTCAAAAGGGAAGTTCGAAAAGTCAAACTGGAACAATGGTTTCCTAGTGGAAGAAGGAAAGAGTCCTTCTTTCTCTCAACTTGGGTTTTGGGAAGGATTCAAACTCCCCTCTCCCAAGTTGCCCTCCCTCTCATAAATAGAGGGGAGGGGCTGACCCAAAGCACCACAACCAGCCTTTCCCACCTTGCGCCGCACGCCGCCGCCGGCCTGTCACCGTCGGCCTAGCCACCGACGACACCTCCTCCTCCTCTCCGGCCTTCTAAACCTAGATCGCCAGAAACCCTAGATCCACCATAACCCGCACCAGCTTAGGCAAAGCCCTGCGGGATCTTCCCTCTACTTCTGACACCACGTCGTCATGCTGCCGGAATCGCGAGGGGAGAACTACAACCTCTGCTGCCTGCTGGAACAAGGGAGAGGAAGGTATTCATCGAGTACCGAACGTGTGAACGACTGCGGAAGTGCTACCGGAATGCGGCGTCGGAAGGATCGTCTACGCGATCTTGAGATCGGCAAGTGTACGACTATATCATCCACGAGAATCTGCTCTAGTTAACCGCTTTGGAATCTTTGAGGGTGAGTACTCTAATCGACTCGTTGCTACAATCTAGTAGATAGATCTTGGCTTGTTTGTGTGCATGCGGTAGAATTTTTTTTTCCATGCTACGAACCCCTACAGCTATCTCGGCCAAGTAGTTGCTACTGACTCCAAGAGGGGGTATTTATGCTCGATAGTGGGTTCATGCCTCTACTTAATCAAGGGAAGTGACCGAAATATCTACGGTTGTAGATGTGTTGTTGCCACTAGGGAGAAAACAACGGTCTCTTGTTCATGGAACAAGTGGATTGTTTACCTTAAACACTTTGCTTAAAGCAGTTGTCTGTTGCTTGCAACTTAATACTGGAGGGGGTTCGGATGATAACCCAAAGGTGGACTTCTAGTCATAGATGCAGTTGGATGACGGTCTATGTATCTTGTTGTATTTCCCAATAAAATCTCATAGGATCTTTATGTCTAGTATTGCATTGTTATGCCTTGCTCAGTCCTGCCAATTGCCCCGCTGTAATTTGTTTATCCAGCATGCCATGTTTGTTTATCTAAGGAGAACACCTCTAGTGAACTATGGATCTCGGTCCAATATTTGCCATTGATACATCTTCCACTGTTACTGTTTACTTGATGCAAACCATCATCACCTTCCACACCATACATTCAATCCTTTGTTACAGCAACGGGTGAGATTGACAACCTCACTGCAGTTGGGCCAAAGTCTTGAGTTTGTGTTGTGAAGGTTTCCACGTTGCTTGCAACACCTTTGAGACGTTTCATTCCTCCTACTGGTTCGATAATCTCGGTTTCTTACTGAGGGAAAACTTGTTGCTGTGCTGCATCATACCTTCATCTTAGGGTTTCCCGACGAAGCGTCAACACGCATCAAGCAGATCCAGAAGCAATCAGTGGTTGTTCAAGTACAAATTGGAGAGTTCATAAAGCTTGATACTTCTGGTAGCAGAGGGTGGGGACAGATCTTGCGTGCTAGAATCTGGTTAGATGCCAATGAACCCATCCAACATTTTATTCAGATCGATTCTAAGAAGAGGAAGGAGCTGGTACCGTACCCTATAGTCTATGAAAGGCTGCCTTACTTCTGTTTCTCGTGTGGGAGAATTAGTCATTCGGTGGGATTCTATTCAACCCCGGCTGAAAGAGATGATGACAGAGCATGGGCGTATGACTCTTCAATATGTGCTTCAAATCTTAGGAAGGTGAAGAAGGAGGTGGGTTTTAGTGAGGGTGGCGCTGCTAGACAGGCCTCGCCTCCAAAGACTTGCTCGTTCAATTATAAGGTGAATGTTGATGGTCGTATGCCCTCTGATGACCCGCCACTAGGGCCCTCACGCGCTGACAACATGCAGTTTGCGGCCCAAGTTAGGGGAAGAGGAGGTGGGAAACAGCGGGCCAATCGTAAGCTGCCAATGGGCCAACTGATGTATGCCCCAAATGTGGTAGGGGTAGATACACCAGCCCGACTGGATGGACAGGGAATCAAAAGGAATGCACTGCTTAACTCGCCAAGTAAAATTGACTCGGAGGCGGTGGACTTGAAGAAGAAGAGAGCTACTGGTGGAGAGTCAGTTGTTGACTCGGAGGAGGAGATGGATGACTCAATCTCGGCGGAGGCTGTGGAGCAGCCCTGCCAGGAACAATGAGATGCATATCCTGGAACTGTCGAGGGCTAGGGAACCCTAAGACAGTTCGTGAGCTTCACGATCTTGTGAGGCTAGAAGAGCCCGCCGTTATTTTTCTGATTGAGACGAAGATAACAGGAGAGAGAGCATGCGGTATTGCACAGTTGCTTGGTTTTGCTGGCTGCTTGGCAGTTGACAGTGATGGTTTGAGTTGAGGGCTCGCACTTTTCTGGTCACAGGAAGTGGATGTAAGGCTACAATCTCAATCTAATTCACATATGGATGTGCATGTTCAAAATCTGGAGGGTGATAGATACCTCTGGAGATTCACGGGTTTCTATGGGAAACCAAGAAGGGAATAAAGGAAGGAGAGTTGGTACTTGCTCAACTGGTTACATGGACAAAGTGATTTGCCATGGATGTGTGGAGGTGACTTTAACGAGATCCTGGAAAACTCAGAATATTTTGGCCTGAATGAACATGGTGAGTGGCAAATGATGGGTTTCCGAGAAGCGGTGGACAACTGTGGTTTATAGGACCTGGGGTTCATTAGGGTCCCGTACACATGGGATAACAAGCAGCAAGGTGATGCGAGGCTTGACCGCATCCTCACTTCCCCTAGCTGGCTTGGAAATTATGCGGAGTCGGTTGTTCGACATGTATCATCACCAAAATCGGATCATTGCCTATTGGTGGTTGACATCAGAGGTGTAGCTGATACGGGAGATCGCAACCCATATTGCTTCAGATATGAAAATGCCTGGTGCCGGGAGGCCTCCTATGAGAATGCGGTTGTCACTGGTTGGGCTGATTCCCTCGACCCAATAGTGACGGGCCTGCTGGGTGTAGCCGAAAGGTTGGGCCAGATGCAACACTCGGTCAAAAATTGGAGCATAGAGAAATTTGGGAATATTCACAAGAAACTAAAGAAGGCTCAGGCAAAATTTGAAAAAGAGCGTCTTTGCGCGATAAATAGAGGGCCATCAAACATGGAGAAGCAGCTAGCGGCACATATTTCTGAGCTGCTACGGACGGAAGAGGTTATGGTGAAATAACGCTCTCGGGTGGATTGGTTAAAGGAGGGCGATAGAAATACGGTGTTTTTTCATGCTAAATGCAATGCTCGAAAGAGAAGGAATAAGATCCAAGCATTAAAGGATGGCACGGGCAGGATATGCATGGAGAAGGAGGAGGTGAAGAGCATTGTACAGTCGTTCTATGCTGACTTGTTCAAGGCACAAGAGGGTACAGATGTACATGTTGTCACACAGTTTTTTCAGGGGAAGGTGTTGGAGGATATGAATCTGAACCTTTTTCGGGAATACAATGAGGAAGAGGTCGAGAGGCTTTGTTCCAAATGGGGCCATCGAAGGCGCCAGGTGTAGATGGTTTTAATGCCAATTTCTACCAGAAGCATTGGTCCCTTATTAAAAAAGAGATCATAGATGTTGTTTTGGGGTTTCTTAATGGTGGACATTTACCAGAGATTATAAATAGGACCATCATTGTGCTAATTCCAAAGGTAAAGAACCCACAAGATATTACCCAATACCCAATATTTCCCAATTGCTTTATGCAATGTTATCTATAAGATATGTTCAAAGGTGCTAGCCAACAGACTTCGGGTTGTGTTGGATGATATTATTTCTAAAGAGCAGAGCGCCTTTGTTCCGGGGAGACTTATTATAGATAATGTAATCACTGCATATGAGTGTGTCCATTCCATGAAGCGGAAGAGGGGGAAGGTTGCATTCTGTGCGGCTAAACTTGATATGATGAAGGCTTATGACCGGGTGGAATGGCCCTATTTGCAGGGGATTATGAGGAAACTGGGCTTTGCTGAGATGTGGATCACACTAATTATGAGATGTGTGACGACAGTGAGTCTAGAGGTAAAGGTGAATGGTGAACTACTCCCTTCCTTCAAACCATCATGTGGGCTTCGGCAGGGGGATCCAATTTCACCTTATTTGTTCTTAATATGTGGGGAAGGTTTGTCCTCCTTATTGAAGAATTATGATGTTGGCTGGATAGAGAGGGGAGTTAGGGTGAGCTTCCAAGCTCCTTGGGTTACTCATCTTCTCTTTGTCGATGACTGCCTGGTTTTTATGAAGGCTGATGTGAGAAGTGGCTGACATCTGGATGAGATTCTTGAGATTTATAGCAAGGGGTCGGGCCAGAAGGTAAACAAACAGAAGAGCTCTTCTTTCTTCGGTTCAAACTGTGTTGCTTCGGTGCGGGCACTAGTGAGGAGGGCGCTACATATTGATCGTGTAGCTCTGTTTGAAAAGTATCTTGGTCTTCCTACTGCCTCGGGAAGATTGACCAATAAACAGTTTGATCATTTAGTGGAGGTGTCTCGGTCGAGAGTTCAGGGGACTGTGAGAAGCTCATGTATTTTGCTGCAAAAGAAGTTCTGATAAAGTCAGTGATCCAAACTCTGTCAACCTATGAGTTGTTTCAAACTCACAAAAGGTTTGTGCTCCAAATTAACGGCAATTTTTTCAAAATACTGGTGGAGTGGATCATTAGACAAGAAGGGCATGCATTGGCGGGCCTGGGAGAAAATGTCATTTGCAAAACGCAAAGGAGGATTTGGGTTCAAGGATTTTCAAAAATTTAACGATGCAATGTTGGGGAAACAAGCGTGGAGGCTGCTTGAAAATCCTAAGAGTCTGTGTGCTCGAGTATTGAAGGGGAGATATTTCCCTAATGGGGACATACTCAGCGCCGGCTGCCCAGGGAGCGCCTCCAAGGTTTGGAAGGAAATCATCTGTGGCAGGGAGGTGCTGAAGCGAGGTCTAGTTTGGCATATCGGTGATGGGCATGATATAAAGATCTGGGAAGACCAGTGGTTGTTGGGGGGGTTCCGGGGCTTAAACCCCTCGTCCGCGATGAGGAGAGGCGGCTGGATGGCTCGGAACTAAAGCTGGTGTCGGAGTTGATTGATCCGATGACCGGTAATTGGAATGAAGAAATGGTTAAGGCCACGTTATGTCTGCTTGATGCCGAGGCGGTTATGCAACTTCCTCGCCCGAGGAATGGGGGTGGCGATTTCTGGGCATGGAATGAGGAGAATTCGGGTATGTATACGGTTTGCTCTGCTTATCGGATGCTCATTCAACATATTGTTGATGTGCCGGGGAGCTCTGATGCAGAAACAATCTGGAAAAAGCTCTGACAGCTGAGGGTCATACCAAAGGTGCAGGTGTTCTGGGGGAGGGCGCTGAAAGGTTTCCTTCCGTGTTATGCGGAACTCTCAAGATGCCATGTGATGAGGAGTGGTACTTGCAAACTCTGTGGCCATGAAGAGGAGACATTATTTCATGCGCTGGTGAGCCGTTGTCATGCTAAGCAGTTCTGGATGGATACAGAGGAGTACTTTGGGTTCTCTTTTCCGAGACTACATCCATCTACTTGGATGCAAGATTTATTGGTTGGGTCTATTCTCTCTTCAGACCAGCTACCGGTGGCCATTACAGTACTTTGGTGGATCTGGTCCAGCCAAAATAAGTATGTGCATGAAGAGGAGAAGTACCAGCAGCTCGGGTCTATGCAGCTGGTTGATGAACAACTCTCGTTGTTGGAGCTGCCGTAACGGCAGCAACCACAGCTCAAGCGGGAGAGCAACTGGGAGAAGCCGCCGATGGGCTGAAATATGGTGAATATTGATGGGTTGTTAAACTGCCACACGAGGACCGCTGGTTCAGGTTATGTTATTCGGAATCATGATGGTGTACCGTGGAAGCGGGATGTAGGAGGCATGACCATGTCACTGATCCTTTTATTAGTGAGCTATTGGCGTGTCGGGAGGGTCTGGAAGCGGCGGTAAGGCTTGGCTTGGCCAAGGTTATCATTCAGACAGATTGCTCCTTGTTGGTGAAGCTTTGGCAGGAGAATAAGGATGCTCGCTTTGAAGGGGCTCATATCATGCAGTAGATAAAAATTATGTGTTCTGTTTTTCAGAAGTTCAAGCTTCTGTTCGTAGGTCGTAATGCAAATAAAGCGGCATATCTGTGTGCTAAAGAAGCTCTTAGCTTAGATTCCTCAGTTCGCTTTGATGTAATACCTGAATTCTTGACTGACGTGGTTTAGTCGGATTGTAACCGTCCTGATTAATATAGAAGTAGTTTAAAGGGGTTAAAAAAAATGCAAGGGCTGATGTCGGCCAGATCGATTCAATCGATCCAGGCGACAAGCATTGTGTTGTTCACGGATCCGGCAAGGCAGTGGTGCACACACGACCAGCGGGTGCATATCCCGCGTCGCACACCTGCATGTTGTATGGGCCGACCAAATATGATCTTCTCTCCTTTTTTTTTTGGTTTTTGCCTTTTCCTATTTTTTCTTCTTTTTATTTTTTGGCATTGTTTTTACTGTTTCTTTTTATCATTTTATTTTCTTCCTTTTAACTTTTATTATAAAATTAATTTTTTGAAAAACTGCAGGTTTTAATTTGTTTAGATTCAAAAGTGTTCGAATGTAAAAATTATTCAAATATAAAACTGTTAAAAAATTGAAAATGTTCAAATTTGTTTAGAATTTAGACCTGTTTCGATTTTTAAAATAATCAAATTTCGAAATTTCTAAATAATGTTCATTTCTAGAAATATTCAAATTTTAAAAAGGTTCATATCTAAAAAACATGAGGAATTTGAAAAATGTTTGGATTTAAAAAACAAATTAAAAGAATGTTTGGAAAATATTTTGATTTTGGAAATACCAAATAAGCAAATGAAAATAGAAAAGAACTGGCAAAGAAATGAAAAATATAAAAATAAAGAATGAAAAATACAAAGCTTTATAGGTTGTTGCCCAAAATGAACGCGCAGGAAGTGCGGGGTTGTGCGGCCTGCGCGGCGGCCCGTGCCGCGCCGCTTTGAGCGGTGTATAGGAGCGCCCGAGCTATGTATTGTGGGCGAACTTGCAAGTGTTATGAAATTCATATTTCTCAAACTTTTAAATATGCAAGGATTCATTCGAAACATCAGTGCCTAGTGATCTACCACGTTTACAAACAGATGTACTAGTACATTTATTTATTTTATCTATGTCAACAAATTTTACGGATGCCTAGTTACAAACCCATGCAATTTTTGAAAAATGGAAGTAATTTCCGAGAAAAAGAATATATAGGAGTCAGAAAAAATTGTGAGGATCAAAACACTAGCTAAGACTTTTGGCTCCCAAGTTCTAGCGATCCTATTATTTTACAAAATTCAAAATCATAATTTCGAGTTTGAAACAAACTTGACAAAATCTGGATGTAGCCAATAATGTATCCCGCAAACATATAAAATATAAATTTTAAATACTTTGTATTCCGAGCTAAACAAAAATGAAAAAAATGTGAATCTGAGTACGCATATTTTCAAATTTTATCAGATTTTGTCTTTTTCATGTAGCCCATAATATAAAGAATGTTGGGTTGTGATTTTGCACACTTGAGCAGGTCGAGAATTACTTTCAGATTTTTTTAAAACTTGTAAATAGAACTTTAGATTTCATTTTTTTAATGAATGGAGCACTAGAACTCAGGAAGCCCGACAATTATTTCAATTTTTTAATGAAGGGAGCACTAGAACTCAGGAGCCCGACAGTTTCGCCAAACCATTCACAAAACAACGCAGTCGGTAAAAACTAAGAAAATAATGATGTCAGCGAGTAGACATATTCCCCCAACGATAAGAAGTAAAAAGGTGTGTACTGACAAAATCACTAAGAGATAATTTAAAAAAGCTCCCAAAGGAAGAAAAAAACAGTGACAATGTATATATATTTATACATGTCCAGTAGTCAACCAGTATGTGAGGAAACATGATTAGATTTTATGCAGGGAATACATAGCATCTCCCAGTTGATACCAACATCGATCAATAAATAACATGTTATACAGTTACATGTTAAATACAATAATAAGTTACTCCTTTCAGGCTTATTTCAAATCATATATGCACTGGTGTTAAAATTCCTGCCAGGGACAACAAGACATCCTTTTCAGCAGCAGCAGCAGCACAGCAAAGAACACCTACCTATCCTTTCTGAGTCAATCTCGAAACAAAGTACATTAATTACTATGGTAGTTATGGGAATTAAACCACCTAGAGAAGAGACCCTGTGTATGCGCCTCTCCGCTTCTTCTTCATCATTGAGGGGATGATCTTGGCTGATATTTCTGACATTTATCACAAGGTAAATCTTCGTTAGTTAGGGTGGTGCATCGTCGTTTCTGCCAGGGAGTTGCTTCAGGGCTACATTTGTGACCCGTAAGGTGCTAGTGTGCTGCTGCGTAGGCTCACGCCAGCCCCTCTTAGAGAAACAGCAGGTCCTCTGCAGGTGCTCGCTCTGCTTACAAGGCTTGAGTCGAGGAAGAGTATTATGACAGTTATGTCATCGTGGAAGTGGCGACGAACACCTCGGTCGATCTTCTTCAGGTCGGAATACCTCATCTCTCTTTTCTTTGCTGCTCCTAGTAAAGCTGTTTTTATGAGCCTCCTAGCACTTCCCTGAGAAATCAGGTGTGAACCGTTAAGAGTCTCCAATTAGCACCAAGTGCCTAGAGATAACAAGGTAAAAACAACTTTGATGCTAAGTTCCTGCCATGGGAGTGATGAATTTTACCCAGACTCCATGACGACCATAAATTATCAATGGTTCTATTTTCTATAGAACCTGTAAACTATGCCGCATCAAGATTTTGCTGAAAGTGTGAATACTGGATTCTATATGCACAACTGTCATGGTAATGTACTAATGTGCAATGTGTAGTTCTGAGGAGAGCAGAGAAACATCCATACTATTTTACAACATCAATGCTATATGCAAATAGTGATATTCAGATAATCAATTTAGCATTTGGAGAAGTGAAGTAATTTCATAAAGTACATTCAGAAAAATGTAATGCCCATGTTCCACATGCTGGTTAGTAAATCAAACAAATATACTATTCCATTCTCCATATGCTGGGTAATAAATCATTATTTCGTAGCGGTATGTTAATTTTGAGTTGTAATATATTAACAAGAAATCTAATCTGAAATAACACGCTGTAATGCCATGCAGTGTTGTAGTAGAATGTGGCAAGCTCTATAGTATTTATATTTGCCAGGCTACTTTCATTTACATGGGAGTGAGAAACTTACACTACGAGGGTTATTTTGAACAATGTCAACAGCCTCCTGGTTGGTTAAGTGCTCCCAAAGTCCATCAGATGCAAATATGAGAAACTGATCGTGCGGCTGGATTGGTTGCACACAAATAGATGGTTCTGAACTTAGGATGGGCTTGCTAAAAGGTTCACGAAGGCGGAACTTTGCATACAGAGGTTCCCGGTTGAATTCTTGTTTCTTCAAATAGGCATCACCGATCGATCTACAGACCTGCAACATACAACAAACAAAGAAAAATCAAACAATCTTCATTTGGTCCTGCAGTAAAAATAATAATAGAAGCAGCAACAAATGTCATATTTGTTACTCACAGTCATCATAGAGAAGTTTAACAGCAGATTTCTGCATTTCCTATCATCAAGTGAAGGATCAAGGGGGCTAAGCATCCAAACATTTACTAATAAATTGTTAAACCGAGTAATTAAATTGACCAAACACATAGCAGTGTTCTTCACACATTTCATTAGTAGTAAGTATCCATGCCATGAGAAATAGCTATACTAAGTAGATGGTACAGACACTAGCAATACAAAACCTCTTACTATCTTCAAACTCCCTGCTGCGGAGCTGCCTAATAAATATAGCAGTACTGCCATAATCATCCATCACATCAAGTGGGTAATCTCATGCACTAGCATAAGAACATGTTTATTGCATTTCTACCCACAGCAATGCAAAACCTCTTACTATCTTCAAACTCCCCGCTGCGGCGCTGCCTAATAAATATAGCAGTACTGCCATAATCATCCATCACATCAAGTGGGTAATCTCATCCACTAGCATAAGAATATGTTTATTGCAGTTCTACCCACGTCCCTACTACCTATTAGAACTTGGTTGTGTTTGAATCTTGCAGAAACATGGATGAGTCTAAACTTCCAGGTATGAAAATAAAGGTATCTTTTGCAAACTGAATGCACGTAAGAAATATGAGATGACCATTGCATCAAAATACCACAAAGCTATAAATGGTTTCCCAGTGATAGAGGATGCACCTGAATTAGGCCCTTTACACGCCAAACATTGTGCTTGAGAACAACAACATGCCTATCTTCCGGGTGCACTGACTGCAGCTCTTTTCTCACTGACTCAATGCTTACATTATGCTCTGCCGACAGTTGAACAGCCAATACTTCTCCAGTGGCTTTAACATGTTTTCCTAGAACAGCACGAGAATCCCCAACATTGGCAACATAAAGCATGCCACCACATATTACACCAACCAGACAGCATGAGCCAACAGCCGCTATTTGAGGCTTGACAGGCCATTGCTTGGTGACGATAGAAAAGAATCCATCTTCTGTAGCTTCATATGCTTTTTTCAGCACATCAGCAGACATTGAATTTTGCTCTGAAGCGAACCCTGCAATACAAACCAGGGAAGAACAAAATAATCACTGCCACACCCTTTATCAGGCAAGCGAAACAGAAATAGTGTAAACATAGCACAAAGGAACAAACATAAGACTCAATCTGCATAAGAGAACCCAGGTTAGCAATTACTTTTCAGATGGTTGAAGAGGTTATCGTTGATGTAGCAAGCTGTCTCTGGTCCACCGTGGCCATCGTAAACCCCGACGAAAGTGCCGTATGGGCCAGAGTCAAGAAAGCTCAATGGACCCGACTCAATCTGACACTGGTCCTCGAGTAAGTTATTGGCCTGGACAACAGCCATGGAGAAGTCCCCATTTACATGCTGCCCGGTGTCCTTGTACCATAGAAGTCCGTCCTGTCTACCGGTAGCATCTGAGCCTGTCCGGGCATGCCGGTTGGACGATGGTCTCCAACACGCCCGTAGCAAGTTCATCAATGTCACTATCATCCCTCATCAGTCATCTCACCCGTATACGCCTCCGAGCTCGCTTCATCAATTCACCAAGAAAACCACAGTTTCACTTCTCAATGCACCAATAGAATTCTTGCCTTTAATTATCCTGGAAAGAAAAAGAAAGAATTTATAAGTATACAGAGCTCAAGGATGACTCATTACTTAATATTCTGAAGTTCATTGCTTGCACTCGGTTTGGGAACATGATTTCAAAATAAAATAACATATTATTTCTTCCCTTCTTTTCGTCCATAATTGTAAAGTAAAACCAGATGCCAGAAAACCTAACCAAATTACCTATGTCAGTTCTTTCAGGTTCTACCGTTTAGAAGCAATCTGGTAACGAGTAACCTACACCATCTCTCCATTTCATTGCAAAATGACATCCTAGCACTCTATAATGCCTTACAACATGTGTAGCGAAAATAATACAGCAAAATACGCAGCCGGCCGCTGTCTGTCACCAGGTTTCTTACTCGCAAGTGAGAGTTTCCCATCACACACTTGAAAATTGACAGTGAACTCATTCAAACCTACCGAGTTTGCTGGAAATTTCAAAATCATAAGCGGCACCGTAAGAACTTTTGCACTTCCAATACTGGATAAACAAATGAAGTGACATCGATGTGTTGACATAAACAAATGAAGTGACATCGATGTGTTGGCATGCCAACTAAGAACCAATAGTAATCCCCCCCTACCGTAGAAATTCAATTATTATATCCGAAACCTGGTCTCGTCATAAAATTTAGAGCTCTCTCACTCCTAGTCCTTCAAATCGCAGACTGAAAGTCTAGTTACCATCAAAGGAACAGCTATCGGTACAGCTATAGAGAATGATTCGCATGCCAATTTCCCCCTCGAATCGTCCTCCTAATAAGCTTCTCCCAGGCCTGAACGAAACCCAAACCCGAGTTTTGACTGAACTCCCAAAGGCCACAAAATTGAAGTGTATAAGGACACGATGACTGAACTGGATCAAGACAGAAATTGCCCCAGTCGAGTCTACTAGGCGCGCGGCTCTCGGAGCTTAGTCCGGGGAGGGGGAGAAATACCGCACCTTGACTTCCGTCTTCGCGCGCTCAATTGGCGAATTGCAGGGACGGCGCCTCGATCGAGCTCGCGCGATGCGGGCGCTCCCCTGCCTCTAGACGACCAAGGGAGAGGGAAACAGTTGCGCGACAGTGAGAGGAGGGGAAAGGACTGGAGTGCACACGGGGCAAAGCGGATCGGGTTGCGACTTTACACGTACCCGCAGGAGTCGGCTCCTGGCGCGAAGAGAGGTGCAGCACGGTGAGTCGGATAAGGGGGCTACTCGTTGTGCGAACGGCGCCGGAGACGAAAGGCGGCGGCGGCGGCTCTTCGGCGGTGGGGAAAGGGAAGAGTATGGGGGAGGCGAGCGCGGGCGCGGTGCAACGGCCGTGTGATGACGTGTGGGGCTCAGACACGGACACGCGATGGATAAGGAGGAAAAGCACGGGAGCGTCCTTGAGGAATACCGTAATCGCGGATCACTCCCTGCGAAATGTGAATACCTCCCCAAAATACGAGAGGGATATAAAAAGCCCACCAGTTGTTCATTCAGAATTTCAGACCTGAAAACTTCGGACCAAAAATCCTCAAAATTTATTGTGCTGGTCTGATAACTTTTTTAAAAAAAAATGGCATGAAACCCGGTATCGGTTGATACACACAACCTTTTATTAAACTAAAAAAATAGAATTAGAGTCACCAGTGAATTTTAATTTTTTTCGTGCAATCTTAAGATATATATTGCTAATTTGCTATATATATATTTAGTGGAACTTCCACCAAAATATCTTTTTTGCGACTTTCTACCGAATATCCTACTATGAGATTTTGACCACAGTTTCATTTCAGTATGTTGCTTTTTGTTTATGTAGGACCGGGTTTTTTTTTCTGACAATCAATAACATTGTATATTCATATGTAACACATTATCCAATTAACACTTGTCAGAAAACGGGTGTTGGAAAAGCTTCCAACACCTCTATATGGTCATCCCTCTATGCCTCTATATGGTTCGTGTACACATTGATCGATGGTGACACTCACTTGGCCACCACCTTCACCCACCTACTACCTGTACCTGTACCTGTCTGCCCATGGGTCTTCTTCACCTAATTTGGGGAAAGAAAGGCACAAAGAGCCAACGAGATCTCCGTTATGTTTCTGACAAACTCGTGCCGGTTCATATCTGGAGTTACTACTGCAGAACACAACTCTGACGAGATTTCCATTTTGGTCAGCAGTCCTGAACGCTCCCTCGCAGTCCGCAAGAAAAGAAGGACGTCTCAGGTCTGAACTTGTCTGACGGGAGAAACATCAACGTTTTCCTAGCAGCAGAGCATGAGTATATATAGTGCCGAGATCGATCAGCCTCTGGCGCCAAATTTAGAAGCAGCTGGCTGGCGCCTGGATCAAACCTGAACCGTAACATCAGTACCGCACTAGTCTTTTTCAATCCATTTGTTGTCAGAGTACTAACAGCACCCTTACTCGTGCAACCCTTAAAACGCGAGTAAGGGCTCCCGAAAATGAATTTAAGGACTGAAAATGAGGCGGCGAAGATCAATGTCCTTATTCTCTCTTTTAAGGGTTTGCAAATAGGGGCACCGGTAGCCGCGCCATACGACCCTTACCCGTAAAAGGAGGGTTTTATGCAGGTATTCTTGTAGAACAGCAATGCAAACATTTGCATAGTTTTAACAACAAATTAATAACATAGTTCGCATCAAATCCATACGCACAACAGTTCGCAGCAAATCGAAATGCATAATTCAAAGGTCTACCAACAGGCAAGGGAGAAATCAAGCCGCGGGGTTCTGTTCATGCTCAACCGAAGCACCTCCGGTTCCACTTTGGTGAAGGAGGCTTCTTCTCGCCGTGATCTCCGCGGTTGTGTTATTCCACCACAGCAACTGTGTCTCATTCATGACACTCGTGTTCATCATCATGATCTCCTTCTCCTCGGCAAGAAGTTCCTTCATTGCCTTCTCCCTCTTTATGTTGATCTTCTTCTCCTCCAAGTCGGCCTTGCGCGCAGCGTCTACCCGTGCGGCTTCAATCATTGCAAGCTTGATCTCTTTCTTCTTCTCATAGATAGTTAGCTTGGTCTCCAATGTCTTCATTGTCACTGTCTCCTTGGTCTTCATCATTTGATCAAACTTGTCGTTGAGCGTTGTTTGCTCGGCGGCCATCTTCAACCTCTCCTTGGCTTTTTTGGTCCCCTCCGGCTTGTCCCACTTTGGTGCTCCATCTTCATCACTATCATCAAGCATCTTCATAGCCCATTTCTTGATATCCTTCGCTTGGTCCCTCAATTGCCATTTGGGAAGATGCTTGAGGATGTCATGGCAGTGTTTGAAGGCAAACCTCTTGCCGTTGCCGCCTTTCATCTGCTTGTACCTGTCATGCGCGCAAAGCCCTCCTACAAATGCACCATGATTGTCATATGGCAAATATATGATCATATTTTATCAAGATTTTGGATGTAAGCTAAACTCACATATTCATCAACAGTGGAACCACTAATTGGATTCTGGATCACCGCATCCATAGCAGCACTCCAACGGCTACAAGCCGTCTTGATCACCTCCCAACGCCCTTGAAGTGATCGGAAACTGCGGCTCACCGGATTTTTCACTCGGGGCATCAGCTGGCAAAATCTATCCTCGATGCGCTGCCAGTACCGCTTCCCCGTTTGATCCGTGCCGTGCGCCGCGTCCATGCCAACTTGTGCTCCAAGCACGGCACAAAGTTGTATCCTCGATCTCTGTATAGTTCACGGCTCTCTTCTTCTTCGTAACCTCGCCCATCTCGACCTTGGTCACCTCTTCCATGTCGTCGTCGTCCGTCTCCTCGTCCTGCTCATCGACGTCAACCAAATTCTCCATGTCGTCCGCACCGTAAGGATCAAGTGGTGGCCCGTCGTGAACGGAGTCGTTCAACAAATCCATGAACTCACCGTGCGTAGTTGAGCTAAAATTCGGCATCGTGGATGATATTATGTGAAGTCAGACGCGGCGGAGACGGGGAAAATTTAACATACCTTTCGGGCAGCGGCTCGCACGAATTCGGAGTGGGGATGGCATCGGGCGACTCGGCGGGAGGCGGAGAGGGAGTGACGGACTTCGGTTCGCGGCGAGCCGACTTCTTCAGCTTCATCGCCTTGGCTCCATCGTGGTTTTCGGCCGTGGAACCCTCTTCCCCGTCAGGCAGGCGCGGGGACGGAAGCCGGTGCCGGGGCGGTAGCCGGCGACGGCGCGGGCTGGACGAGGTGGGTGCCCACCCTCTTCCTCTTCTTCACGAGGTGGGTGGCAACGACATCCGCGACCTCGGCGGATGTCGGGACCCCTCCGGTGGGCTGAGGTGTCGATTGGAGGTCCATGCCTTCGGAATCGGGCCGCGGTGGTGCACGAAAGGGCGGGGCCGCGGAGATCGGCGGTGGCGGTGGGAGCTGAAGGAAGGAGGAGCTGAAATCCATCGCGCGCAAACGAAAAGGTGGAGTGCGGGCTTCCTCCGGGTCGCCCTAGGAGCCCTTGTTTGTACAGGCTCCACAAAGATTCAAGGGCCAGGCCTGAAAACATTTCACGGGTTTAAACCGTTTACGGACGCTGTTCTGCGCCGCGCTTCGGCCCGTACCCATAAAAACGGTTAAATCGGCCCAACTGCCGTTTTACGGGTGCTGTTAGTCATGCTCTTAGGCCATCTTCACCGGGCCGACCGATACGGTCATCCTAAACTGTCAATTTCTATCTGTTTAGATCGGGTCTCAGTCAATATGGGTAGGGGTCCGACTTGTTCGGCCATCCGCGCTCAGCGGCATGACCCATTTGTCCGCGCTTGACGAGGCAACTTTTTTTTCAGATTCAAACACAAACAAATCGCGCGAAAAACTGGCAAAGTTTGTATTTAATTTACATTCAAAATATCAAAAAAAAATTAAACTAATCCTAGCCCTAGCTACCGATCTTCGCGTGTCGGCGCCGCCACGTCCATCTACGGGTCGAGGTCGATGTACTCCGGCGGCGTCCAGAGGTTGGACGGCGGCAGGGCCAGAGCGGGAGCAGGCGCAGGCAGGTTGATCGCCCGCACAGGCCATGGCTCCCACTGCTGGAGGTGCGCCAGCTCCATCCCAACCTTCGGCGCGATCGGAGGCGTCCAAACCGGCAGCGGCGGTGGTGGAGGCAGCTGGGCTTTCGTCTCAGCCATCATGCCGGCGTTAAATAACCCCATCGCACGCGAACACGCGCAGCTTCCTGCTCCTTCGTCATCAATGCCGGCGCGAGAACGCAGGCAGCGAGCACGCTCAGCCAATCCTCACTTGACGGCTCCATCCGCCCAGCGGGTCAGCGTGTCGTCGCATCGCCATTGATGGTATAGGCTGCCGCCGGTCAGCTTTCGCGCAGCGCCTCTAAATCGCTGTCGCGGTTGCGTCTGAATCGGTATCGCAGACCGCGTCTGAAATCAACGCCGCGTGTGGCTGACGGGTGGGCCAATGGCACGCGCTGTCCGCGTGCGTCCGGGCCGACGCAACCGAGCCCTAAATTAGATGTATAAATGGGTCGAGTCGAACGTATTTCGCCGGATGGATCGTCCCGCTAAAGCTCCGCGCATGACCCGCGTATCCGCGTGGATATTTTCGGCCACGCGTGGACCGGATGGGTCGGCCCAATGAAGATGTTCTTAGCGTCGCTAACTAAATACGTAGTGCAGTGGTTTTCCCGATGGTAATTACCAACTCTGTTGGCGGAGTAGGTCAAGGGAAATGCAAGGACTAGAACACAAACGACTAAATTCTACTGCCATTCTGATAATCTACTCCCTTCGTCCTAAAATAGAGGTCTTAAATTTGTTAAAATTTAGATAAATCTAGACATAATTTAGTATATAGATTTATCCAAAATTTAAAAAATCTAAGACATCTATTCTTGAACGGAGGGAGTAAACATTTGGAAATAATCTAACGGAATGGTTTTCGAGAACAGATTCAAGACATCACATCGAGGAAGCGAGGAAAGAAGGTAGCGGCAACCACACAACTGAGAGAGAGAGAGAGAGAGCCAGGACCCTACCGCGACGCTCCCCTGCTCCTTCGCCTCCTCCCCTCACCGCCGCCAGAGGGCGGATAGGCAAAGCTCGTGCAGCGCTGGCGGCGGTGAGGAGTATCCTTCCATCCCACGGCATGGAGCAACGAGCGGCACAGGGTGGCCCTCCATGGAGTTGGGCTTTGTGAGGCCTCCGACGGCGGGGGCGAGCGGATCCGGTGGAGGCTTGGCTCCAGAGGTGGTGGTGGTGTAGCGCGGCGAGCGGGGCCCGCTGCTTCCGGCGGCAGCGGTGGTGGGCGGCGCGGGGGATGGCTCGGCACCACAAAAGCCCTGGTGGCAGTGCGGTGATGCCAGCATCAGCCGACGGGCTAGCTCCCTCGAGCAGCTCTGGCTGGCCCAGATCTAGGCCCACTTGGACTTGAACTTGGTTTGAGGCGGGCTTTGCATGGTGTTCACACTCTCTAGAGGTGGTGAGGCTGTGTAGGGTGGGTAGGAGGGCGACTGCGGCTGCACTGCAGCAGCGTGGCGGTGGGGACTTTACAGGCCTTTTTTGGGCCTGGCCGGGCCAGAGGGCCTAGTGTTCCCCTGCTACCGTGTCTGGACGGCAACGACGGTGGAGGTCGGTCTCCTTCGAGCGGTTGTGCTGCTACCGCCATCCTGTGTCAACCAGACCTAGCCCTCCCGCCTTGCAGGTCACACAACGAACCTGGCTCTGCGGGTGCGAGTCCTTGGATGTCAGGGCAAAGGCCCCGGAAGGTGGTCTGCAACGGCGTTCCTTCGACGGAAGCGGCTCTGGGAGGCGACTTGCGATGGTGATCATCAGACCGACGCGGGTCCGGCTAGCTCGAGTGAGCTCGGTGGCGACGGAGTTGTTGCTTCACAGCTAGGATTTGGCGAGGTGGCGCATCCCCTGGTGGACCATGGAGTTGGACCTGGTGCTGGGGTTGGTGTGTACGGTGGCAGCCTTGCCGAAGTGCGGCGGCGAGACTTCACGAGCCTACTCGGGCTCGGCCGGGCCAGAGGTCCTGGTTTGTGTTGCCGCTACATCCGTCGGCTACCGCGTTGTGGCGGTGGAGGTAGTTCCCTCCGGCGTGCTGATGTCATGCCGACTCTCGCCGATGTTTCTGCTCTCTCGGTCTTACCGGTCTCGCTCCTTGGCTCACAGTGTGATTCGCGATGGCGACTTTAATACCGTGGTGGCGCATGCACATGGGTGACGAGCTTGGTGGAGCATTACAAAGTATCTGGGAGTGTGATTCTGTTGAGAGGTCGAGAGAAATCCGTGTCACTTTGACTCTGACTCGGTGACGCCTACAAGTATCGCCGTCCTTCCTGAAGGACGTCGGGTGTATCTATCTCCCACCTTCCGTGGTGTACCATGTGAAACCCTATGATCTATCTGGGCAGCAGTGTCGTTGTCGTCACTCCCCTTCTTAGAGGTGTTGCTTGATATGCGGCGCTTTGGAATGTTAGACGTGTGGTGGTATTTCTTTGGAGGAGGACGCACCAGTGGCGGGTTACATTTATTCTCGTCACATCACCGATGGTCGGCTTTATTTTATTTTCCTCTTTTGTTTGAGATTATCCTGTGTTGTTCTGCCACAACATTGTTCAGAACCTCGTATTGGGTGGTTGCTATATCGGCGGTGAGTGGCGACCGTTTTATTCTAACTCAACAGTAGACAGTGGTGTGCTGTCCGATGTGCTAATTAAAATAGGGTACACTGAAGCAAAAGTGTCAAAACCGATGTTACCATAATTTTTTGGCTATTTGAGAAACGTAACCGTAACGGTAACTCGTTTTCTGGCTAAATTAGCAACTCTGCTGTAGCAGTGTGCAGGCAGGCCGCGTCGATATGACAAATGTGTGGACTGGAAAGACGTTGAGAATCATCTTATTAGAGGTAGTATATAGGAAGAGGAAGAAAATGCACGTACGCTAGCTACTGCAGCTGCACATCTCCGTCAGTCGGCGCTTCACGACAACCGACGCTCTTATGTACTTATGTAGATAATCTCGGTCGGTCTCACGCCGACGACTTAATCGGCCATGTTTCCCCTCGCCTACGTTCTCTCTGATCTGTTAGGGAGGATAATCTCTCGGCCATATTTTTGCCTGATTTTCCACAACATCTACTGCTAACTGTTCTAGCTTTGCCATTATTACTGGTGGGGTGGGGTGGATGGCGACAGCCATCTGATCTGATCTGCAGCTGCGTGAATCGTCGTCATCCATCACCACTTCACAGATATCCTGCTCTTTTATTCCGTAATTGCTGCCTAGGTTGCAAACGTCACTTGCATAAGTCTGCCAAAGCAAATTTTAGTTTAAACTTAACTAATCTTGCTGAAAAAAAATTGAACAAGACTAACACAAATTTGGCTACGGAGCGGGTGGATCTGGTGCCGCTTTGCAACACTACTGTTCCATCCCATCGCTACTTCTGAGCCGAGACCCTCGCTCCCACCTAGGCACCTTTTCAGCCTCCCTAATTTGTTCCATCCCATCGCTACTTCTGAGACCCTCGCTTTGCAACACTACTGTTCCATCCCGGTTGTTCCTTCGACCCGCTTGCTTGCAAGCATTAGAGAGATTTCCATATAGTCGGCTAGGCCGCACTTAACCGAACCCGCATCACCGTTAGCAAATCACAAAAATAGGAGGCCGCGAGCTTCGTGGGTAAAAAAAAATCTGGATAAATATCACAACTCCAAATACACCCCTTCTTTAGAAGACAATCATGATCAGTAAAAAAAAATACTGTAAAAGACAATCATGATTTATGGTGTCAGGCACGACCGAATATAATCGGGGACAGTCATGATCGGGGAATTAGTAATCCTTCAACTGTGCATTTGTATATACAGCGTTCAAGCTCTACCGCCAACGGCCGGCGAGCTCGATCAATCGAAGAACGGGTAGTCGGTGTACCCGACGGCGGGGTCTGCGGCTGCAGCGCCGGCGCCGTAGAACGTGGCCGCGTCGCACTCGTTGAGCGGCGCGCCGAGCTCGAACCGCCTCGGCAGGTCCGGGTTCGCCAAGAACAGCCGCCCGTACGCCACCAGGTCGGCGTACCCCTCGCCGACGGCCGCGTCGCCCTCCTCCCGCCCGTATCCACCGCTGGCGATGAACGTGCCCCCGAACGCCTCCCTGAAGGGCAGCAGCCGCCGGGACACGCGCCGCCGCCCGTCCACCCTTGGCTCGATCATGTGGCAGTAGAGCACGCCGCGGTCGTTTAGACGGCACACCACGTGGAGCGCCAGCGCGTGCTCGTCGGGCGTGGCGGCGAACTGGTCCAGCCGCACGCCCACGCGGTGGCCGCCCACCTCCCGCGCCACGGCGTCCACCACCTCCAGCGCGAACCGGCACCGGCTCTCGACACCGTTGGCGCCCTGGCCGTCGTCGTCGTCGTCCACGAAGTAGCCGTTGGCGCCGAGGATCTCGACGCCGTCGAAGCCCGCGTCGATCGCGTTCCGGGCGGCGCGCCTGAACCCGTCCACGACGCCGGGCGCGTCTTCCGCGGCCACTGTCCTGGGCGACGTGAGCTCCTCGCGCCGGCCGTCGAAGCTCATCTGCGGGCTCACCTGCTGCCGGACGGCGTGGCCCGCGACGTGCCAGAGCTGGCAGAAGAAGACGGCGCCCTTGCCGTGCACGGCGTCCACCACGGGCCTCCACGCCTCCACGTGCTCCGGCGCCCAGATGCCCGGCACGTCCGCGAACGACGACGGCGCCTCGCTGGCGGAGACGCGGGTCCCCTCCGAGATGAGGAACCCGCCGGCGGTGGCGCGCTGGGCGTAGTACAGGGCGGCGTGCGGCTGCGGCATGCCGCCGTAGGAGCGTTGCCGCGTCAGCGGCGCCAGCACGACCCTGTGCGACAGGTCGAACTGGCCCATCTTGTACGGCGTCAGCAGCGGGATGGTGTTGGGCTTCATCTCTCTCCGGCAGGCGCCAGCCACTGCTGCTAGTCGGTCTTTGCAAGCTCAGCAATGGCGTTAGATTATGATTCTAGCTACGATCCTAACCATTTTTGTACTCCTAGAAAGATACTAAATGGACAAGTGGCTGGAAATCAATGTCGTCTTTCTTTTCTCCGGCCGGGCCCGAAGCTGTGCATGATCCACCGGCCGGGAGATTGACGTGACAGCTATGTTTGTTTGGCATGAACCGGACGCACAACCATTATCTAACTACACGTACAGTACGTAGTGTACTATACTACTTGTACGACAGCGAAGCTCCGTGCAGCAACCTAGCTAGTGTGTGATCATCATCAATCTGCAACGTGTTGAAATCTCGTCAAATGCCATTTTAGGGCAGGTATAATGAGCTATAGCAGAAGTAAAGAAATAAGGGAAGGTTGTCTTTCTCTTGGGTAAAAGATGATCTCTTGATAAGGAAGCTAAGACTTTTTCTTTATTATACGAGATGTCTTTATCTTAGTTACATGTTTTATAGTAGCACTCTCCTACGAGATGTCTTTTTTAGTTACATGTTTTATAGTAGCACTCACTTATTTAATACATGTTACATGTTTTATACTCCTCAGCGCCAATCCACCTCGCTGTGGGACCCACAACTTATCCACCTCAGTGCCAATCCACCTCGCTGTGGGACCCACAACTCGCCCAGCTCAGCTTCAGATCTCTTACCCCCGCTCGCCTGTGCCTGCCCGCCGCCGCCGCCCGACCCCCTGCCGTCCCATTTTCTCGGGTCTTTTTCTCCGGTGACAACGCACGACTACGGTCGCCTGACGGTTTATGTCGACCTCTAGTTCATCTTCCCACCCCTCATGGCCTAAGTACGGGGCAGTGTCCATGACAAGATGTCCTGACTGCCCACGCGTTGCGCCATTGAAGCGATTGGTCATAATCAAGGAGGACAATGGGAACTTTGGGCGAGAATTTGTGAAGTGCGAGAGCAAAGCCGAGCCGGGAAAGGTTAGATCTGAGTTATCCATTGGTTAATTTTCTGTAATTTGTGCCATTTTTTCGATTTTTCCACCGATTTGGGAATTAGGGTTCATGTGTTCTTTTTCAAAATCTGAAGAAATGTAACCATTTTGAGTGGATTGATGAATACGTTGAGAGGCTTCAAGGAAAGGGAATCATTGATTTGAGGGGGGCGCAATCCGGGAGATCAATCATGCGCCGGCGTTGGAGAAATTTGCCACGGGAGATGGGGAACTGAAGAAACTGAACAAGCACCTAAGACAGATTGTTGGTTTGAAGAAGCAGGCAGTTGTGATCAACGCGGCATTTTATTTATGTGTAATTTCTCTAGGAATTTTTTACCTTCATTTGATTAGTCGTTAGAACGTTCTTTTAGATCAACTGATTATGTTTGTGTTTGAATGTATGCTCAATAAGATGCATGACTCAGGCGCTGGCTTTTCCCTGGAATGGATCAAATGTGGTATCAGCCAAAATTTTAGTTTCATCAGTTTCTTTTTTGAGAGAACATTGCTGCAATCACTTGCAAGTCTGAAGCGCTGCATGAGGAGATCAGCAGCAATCGATATCCCCTCCCTGCAAGCTAGGGCGGTTCACGTCTCCAGCTCTGTCATTCCCTTAATCACCACAGATGATGCTCCTTGGAATAAACCATCTGCTGCTATGCCGATTGCCTCATTACACCACTCCGTTGTTGTGCCGATTGCTGTGCCGATTGCCTCAGTACACCACTCATTACAACACTCAGACTCCCCCTGTTCTTGTCCAGGTGCTATGTCCAGATCAGAGATGAACCGCTCAATGAAGCAATATGTTGAGAAAGAAAAAAAGTAATTATTGCCCTTGGCCCATTGAGAAAGAAAGCCCACCTAAGATCGGCTTGTCAGTTGGGCCGTAGACATGTGTGCCCGGTTTTCTATTCCCCCAATTGATTTGAGAATTTTTGTAAACATTTTATCTAGTGATCAATAAAGCTTCGGTTGTTTGAGGTCAAAAGAAGGAAACGAATCCCTCTCAAATTTGGCTAAAGTTTATGGTTTTTGATGTTTTATATGAAAGGAACTTGCACCTTTTATGGTTAAAAATTGTATATGACAACTAATTTTTGTTTTGTATACAACATTACCTCCATTTGAAGAAACAGGAAGCATAATTAAGTCAATCAACATTGTCCTATAACTTGAGAGATAGTATGGACAAAAATACATTGTCATATAACTTTAAGCTTAGTTATTCACGGGAAAGCACTCTTTTTTAAAATTGTTATTCTTGTGTTAAAGAAAATGAGTTTTCTCAATCATTGCATCAACTAGCTAAGTTAGTTTGCACGAACTAAGTTAGTTTCCTAAATTGTTATTCTTGTGTTAAAGAAAATGAGGTTATCTCAAGTAGCTAAGTTAGTTTGCACGAACTATAATCACATAGATAAAAATGATATTATAGTAGCCTTACGTAAACCCATACACTGATGGGCACACGATATAAACGGACACAACTTAGATAATAAAAACTAACTTACAACTAAAAAACAGTAAAACAACGAGGCATCTTCCTGGGCGCCGCATCTTCCCTCCTTGGCTCCTCCTTGCGGGGTAGGGGCTCACCCCTCACTCGCCGTCGTCCTCCGGCATGCAGTAGGGGAGGGTGTGCATGTTGCCCGGGGAGGGGAAGATGGCACGGAAGTCGGTGAAGACGTTGTAGGTTGTGAATGCGATGAATTCGCATCCACACCAGAAAACCTGCCCGAGGAGTGCGAACGCGTCGAAGGGGTTGGTGAAGTGCACGTACATGCCGATCTCCAAGTCGGTGTTGCCATCGTAGTACCTCTCGAGCCTGAACATGCGTGGCGAGCCCCTAGGGAGGTGGCGGTAGCCGACAGAGAGGAAGAAATGCGCTAGTTCCGTCGGCCCCCTCCACCTCGAGATCACCCACACACACAGTTCATTCTCGACGATGACACTGCCGTACTGCCGCTCGAGCGTGGTGGGTGGGCGACGGAAGGTGGGGCCGTTGAATTGTAGGGTTGCGGCTAGCGGGTGACGGCTGAAGAAGATGTTGTGGCGGGCTGGCGACTGAAGAGACAGGAGGGTGAGAGGTGTGCGGAGATTTGGAAGAAATGGTGCCATTATATAGGGGCGGCCGTTGCAAACCCTAGTGTGAAGAGAGAGGAGGGTGAGAGATGTGCGGTGGCGTTTGGTCTCCGTCGAGCAGTCAAAGCCGTCGCAGAGCATTCAAAGCGGCTGGACAGATTATCCAAGCAGCTCGTGCATTGGCGCGTGGATCGACGGGTTATCCAAGCGGCGGGACGGTAAGGCTGCATCGGCGCGTGCCCTGCATGCTGCGACGCTATGCGCAATAGCCAGGCTGCGACGCTGCGTTCAATAGCCAGGCTACGACGGGCACGCTGCATGGCGCATGCATGACAAATGCGCTGGAAAAGAGGGCAGCGATGGGCGGCGGGCACAGAGGCGTGGCTGCCATGAGCAGAGGCATAAACAGGCCCGTTGGACGATGCGTGAACGGCCCAGCGAAACCAGACGCGACTCGCTGGAAGAAAAAACGTCAGCCAATCACGTCGAAGAAACTGGGCTCTCGCGGATCGCTCATGATTCCTCCTAGAAGACCATATCGCATGGCGGGAGTTTAGCGCACAACGTCAAATGAACGGTCGAGGTTGGTCGTTAGGGTTAGCTGCCGTCACAGAGAATCCTTCTAGAAGAATAGATCGAACGGACCGGGTAGCGCGCTAGGGTTAGATCGATGCTCCAGGTTGGTCGTCAGGGTTAGCCTGGTCAACGAATGGGGTTTTGAGCTCAGTCAACGGGGTTTTGACAACTTTGACCGTGCATAACTAATTCAAAAAAATCGAAAAAGTACAAAACCTTCACACATAGTCATGTTATGTTACCTAGTTAGGAGGAAAAATCATAAACATGATAAAAATAAATTTGCATGAAAAATCCTTCACAAATCGAACAACCTCGACTTAGGTTGCAAAGAGTTCAAAGGAGAGAGTAGAGGGTTTGGGGTTTTGAAAATGCAAAATATCAAAAACCCCACCCTAGATTCATTTTGGAGTGACTAAGAAGGATTTGAATTTAGTTTTGCAATATCATGTTTTAAAGTTGTTTTATTAATCATTTTGTATAATAGCATGTACTTTCAAAAATAATTTAATAATATGAAGATTAATTTAAAAAATAGTGAGATTTCGTACTAATACTATATAGGTAGAATAGATGCTAAGGACATTTATTAGGATGATTTGTACAAGGTCGAAAAATAAGATGCTTAGTAATGGGGTCATTTCCCCTAGCTTTGGAGGCCATTTCTAGCACATTTTCAGTGACAATGAGATGTACTTCACAAAAGGACTAGGATTGATGAACTAACATGCATAATAGTACATAAAGCATTAAAACATCATAGAACAAACCAATAAACTCTAAAAATATTGAATGTTCGTACAAATTAGAATGTCAATTCAAATTCAAATTTGAATTCCGGTTCAAATTCAAATTCACATCACATAAGTTTTCACATCAAAGTACACAAACTAATACAGCAATCAAGATTACATCAATGAAATATAGGTTTTCACATCAAAGTACAACAAACATAATGTTTCAATGGTTCCCACTCTATTTTGCTTGCCTCTTGCCACTCGATCTCTTGTTCTTTTTTTCACTGCTTGGTTCAACATGACATAATTTGTTGATGCTCTTGGTTTTCTTACCAGCAATAGTTGGCCCCCACAACTTTTTCAGCAAAACCTCTTGTACTGGTTTTGGTGGCAATTCAACAGCCAAATCAGCGATGTCGTTCAGCACAACCTCCAGAACAGGTTTAGGTGGCATCTCAATAGACTCTTTTGTTGCCTCTTCGGTTTGCACATCATCTAGAATAGGTGGCAACTCAGTAGATTGCAGCACAATATGATCAAGGACATGATCTGCTTCATTGCAACATCCACAACAGGTGGCAACTCAATAGCCTCATTTTGCCTTGTTTGTTCGTTAGTAAACATGATCTGCGCATTTCTCTTTTTTCTAAATCCACCAAGTCTTGCCTTTTTGGTTGGCCAGCGTTTTTCAACAACAAGGGGCTGAACTGGACATTTTCTCCTGAAAAACATAACAGGTCATTTTGCAACAAAACAAAGTGAAGAAACAACAGTAACAGTAACAAAAAAATATTGCATACTTCTTTGGCTTTTCAGGAGTGTAACGGCATTTGGAAGACCCAGCTCGGTGCCCAAGTTCCTGGCAAAGCTTGCATCTGTTTTTGTTACCTTTTTTAGGTCTTTTTGGCTTATCTTCCTTTTCCCTTTCTTACTACTCCCACATTTCTTAAACCATGCCCTGAATCTACTTTGCTTAGGTCGGCCAGCTTTTCTTTTGGTCAGTGGAGGACACATAGAAAATTAAAATTCTACTTTAGGCCATTGAGACTGGTCTGTAAGTGCTGGAATTGGAGTTGCATATGCATCTTTGAATTTTTCTACTGAATAATATTCATGTAAATATGGGTGCATATTTAACTTTGGTTTGGAGGCCAAGAAAAGTAGGGCATGCTCACATGGCTTTCCAGTGTGTTGCTACTCCAGGTAAGTGCATTCATGCACTTCAGTGTCAACAACATGTCTCCTTCTAGTTTTGGTGTCTCTAACTTCAGCACCCCACAAAGAAGATTTTTCAACTTTCAAATGTGCAAGATTTCTACTCCTGTTGACAACCTGTTGTACCACTTCAGTAAGCTTGTCCCCTTGCAGGACAGCACCAATTCTTCTTCTCAATTCCCACAAGCGCATGATCATGCTCCTGATTTGGTCAACCATGTCATGTAAAGGAAAGTCCTTTAAATCCTTCACCTTGTTGTTAAAACTCTCTGCCAAGTTGTTGTTGATATGATCACATTTGATGGCAGTATTAAATCCTGACCGATACCATAAGAGAGAGTGATAGGTTTGCAGCCATGTACCAAAATCATTCTCAGTACATGCTGCCATTATCTTACCAAGATGATATGAATGTGTCTGGGTAGTGTAAGATCTTGCCGCATGCCACATGCGCCCAAATTATTCTCCTCTGAACTTTTTGATCAAATTCATCCACATATGTCCAAAGCACTCTCTAAGCTCAGAATGGGGAAACACAGTCTTTACTGCATTTTCTAGGCCTTTGCATGCATCTGTATGAATTACCAAAGGTGAGACTGGCCCTAAGCATATTTTCAACTGCATCATAAACCATGTCCATGAGGCCTCAGTCTCTGATTGAAACAACCCAATGGCAACGGGGAACATCCAATTATGTTCATCCAGATCATTGCATGCTGCTAGCTGACCATTCCACTTTCTAGTTAAAAATGAAGAGTCTATGCTTAAATATGGATGACATCCTGTTTTAAAGCCATCGATGCAAAGATTTAAAGCCATAAAAAACTTTGATAAGAACACCTTGCCATCATCACTGACCTCAGTATATATCTCCACAACACTGCCAGGTGACCTTTTCTCAACCTCTTCTTTGAAGTTATACAACATCCTAAAATTATTTGCCCAATCACCATACAATTATTTCATTGCCCTTTGTTTTGCTTTCCACACATTGCTATAATTCACCTTAATTGGGTAGTCCTTTTCCAAGTCTGTTTTTAGCCTCTTTGCAGTAGTGTTTGGTGTCTTGGCAAAAATAGGAGTGATCTTTTTAGCAACCCAAATTTGTGATGTCATTGTTGATAATCTTTGTGAACTAGTAATGCAAGTGTGTTTAAAAGGGATTTGATTAAGTCTAATGGTGCTTCCATCTGGTTGGCGTCTAGCAGAAATGTACCATTTGCAAGGATTGGCGCCCCATCAAAACCTCTACATCTAGCATAGAACTTATTTTTATCAGTCCACTGAGTCTTGGCATCAAACTCCTTCTTTATTGCATAAGTTTTGAAACACATCCTAAACTCACCCATGCTTGGAAACAGTTTCTCTACTGCAATAACAGGGTTTTCCTTGTCATAGACAGTAACCAACTCATCATAATATGCATCATTTACATCATCTGCAGCATTCTCCATCAGCTCTCTATCTATATCTTCATAAAATGTTCTGTTACCACCGTCATCATCAGCCAAATTAGTTTCACCAGCCTTTTCCTTATCTCTGTCATCTACTGGAATGCCAATTTTTTTGGCCATTTCTGTGTAAATCAACATACATACTAGCCCCTGCATCAACACACTGAATTCCAATCAACATACATACTAGCCCCTGCATCAACACACTATCCTGCATCAACATCATTTCTGTCTGATAATACTGTGACTTCAGTTCGTATGGGCACCATCTGCCTCTGTGAAGCCCAATCATCATCTGACATTTGCGAAGCAAAATTTGAAGCCACATATCCAACCTTGGAATCTGCTTCCAGATCGATGAGCTCAACATGAAAAGTAACCTCTTTGTTTGTCCAGTCATCTTGCCGATCAATTTCATCTACTAAATCTTCTCCATCCTCAATTCTCAAATATTCTCCCTTCCAATTTTCAAACCGTAACAATGCAACTTCCTGCTGTAGACCCCAAGGAACACTTTGCCCGATTTTCTCCACCAAATTCTTCACGGCCAATTCTTCCATTTGCTGCAGTTGCTGGGGATCAATATCTGCAAACTCAACCTTCCAACCCATAGATGTACCTCTCTCGATGTTATGTACACTATCATCACCTAGTTTCGCTTTAGATGGGAGAACTTAAAATTGAATTGGAATTTTCTCCGCCGCTCATAATCACCCCTGTTTTGAGTAGAGGCGGGCAGAGTGAGCTAGAGGAATTGGTGATTATCCAAGTGCGATCAAATCAAATCAAAAAATAGTGAGATTGACCTATTGAAAGTGCTCTCTTGCCTCTCCATCTCGATGCCCCCGATTCAGCCAACCCGCCCACGACAATCTAGCTCAAAAATCAGAAATCAGAGAAAAAGCAATTCAAAGTAGTCGGTGGCGTGCTGCGCGTAGTACACGGCGGCGTGCGGCTGCGGCATGCCGCCGTAGGAGCGTTGCCGCGTCAACGGCGCCAGCACGACCCTGTGCGACAGGTCGAACTGGCCCATCTTGTACGGCGTCAGCAGCGGGATGGTCGACTTCATCTCTCCGGCCACTGCTGCTAGTCGGTCTCTGCAAGCTCAGCAATGGCGCCGACACATTAATTTTTCTGCGATCATGTGAGTGCCCAAAAATGCTTTGTAGAAAGATACTAAATGAGCAGGTGGCTGGAAAGCAATGTCGTCTTTCTTTTCTCCGGGCGTGACGCTGTGCATGATCCACGCGGACAGCTATGTTTGTTTGTTTGTTTGGCATGAACCGGACACAACAACCATTATCCAACTACTACGAATGTAGTGTACTACACGTCTTGTACGACAACTCCGTGCAGCAAGCTAGCTAGCGTGGCTGATCTCTTCCCCGCCGTCTCCCGACATCTCTCACTGCCGCAGCGGAGGATATTGTAGAGGCGGCAGCCAACGAGGACATCACGATGCAGAATCCTCGAGATGCCGAGCACGGCGGCGATAGCGAGATGCTGGATCGTGGACGTGTCGTGAGGGACGGCGGCAATGTACATCGTTATATATGTTATTTAGGATTAATTTCTTTTACCTTCTATCTAAAAAAATTAATTTGGGGGTTTCCTTTTCCTCGATCAGGTCAAATTGATGAAGAGGTCAAATTGTCCGACTCCGACTATGAGGAATTCCTGAAGAAAGTAAAGAAGGAATCATAAGAAGAGGATCCTCCCGTCATAAGCGCGATTAAGGCTATGTGCACCACTGTGTCCGACTTGTTGGGGCAGCTCGCAGACACTCTAGATTATCTTACTTATAAGTAATAAGACCTTTTCACTTGAGAGAGCAATCTGTAAAACATCGTATGTGTATCTTTTTATCATACATTTGACTTTTCCTATTTCTAGTTTAGTTTGCAAAGGTATCCTTGTTCCCACAGTGACTGTTGTGTCCCACCAGCAAATAAGCAACGCATTAGCCTACTATGTACCGTGGAGGCCCATAATATTGTGCCGCTTGAACTAAAGCCCATCAAAAACCCTAATCTCCACACCCTATTTGAGTTCCTATATAAAATATAGGAAACCCTTGCCCCATCCCGTAATCCCCACTTCCCACTCTCCCCACTACTCAGCCGCCATTCTCCTAAATTCCAACGCAAACCATAGATCTCTATCCGAAATTTCCCCACTCAATTGATATGGCGTGAACTTTCTCGTCGCACCAAAGGGTAAGGCTTCATCCAATCTATGGATCACCTTTTGTTTTGTTGTTCTTCTCTTCTTTAATCCCGTATTTTTTCTTTTCAATTTGTGACATGATCAATGGTTACCAGCGTCGTGCAGATCCTCAGCGAGGTCGGTGGTGGCCAGCGCCGTGCAGATCCATCGCGCGGAAGTTGGTGGCCAGCATCGTGCAGATACACTATGCAGAAGTTGGTGCCTAGTTCAACGGCTAGGTGACCACCGCAGTGCGGATCCACCAGTCGGAAGTTGTTGTCCAGTTCGATGGTGAGGTGACCACGTCGGTGCAGATCCACCATGCGGTCGTCATTGTTGGGAATATACCATAGAGGCCATCATGCATGATATTATTCCCAATGTATTCGTAAAGTTATTAAGTTGTCTTTATATGAACATCTAATATATATCATTAAATATATGATTCGATTGTGAAACTATATATCCACGTTGTTCATACTAGATGTCCTTAGTAATTGAGGTTGTGCTGGATACACAACTTAGACTAATGTAAAAGTCGGCTGATGACTTGGTTTCACTTGTCATGGGCATGGTGCTGCTATTCCGACTTACACGTACTCGGCTAAAGAGTTTAGCGAGTCAGACTGACCCATAGTTGAGATGCAACGAGCATGTTGTTATTTGCAGTCTCAAGCAATGAAATCCTTTGACCTGAGTTGATCGCATGATCCGAGTTGTGGATCGCCAGCTTAAGTTCTATCAAATGTTGTTCCGTAAAAATAGGCAGTCATAAAGGTAGAGTTCGGGTTGGTTGTGAATCAAGCTGCGTGATATGGATTACCAAGATAGGATTTGCCCCTCCATGATGGATATATATTCTCTAGGCCCTGTCGTGTGATATGATTCGGAAGCATGGACATGCGCGACTCATGTAAGTGTTAACTGAGGAGTCAGAATAAGTGTTAGTCCAGTAAATTGTATATCATGAAACACGAAGAGAGTTAAGCTATTAAAGGGATGACAAGAACTCGCTTATAGCTTGACAAGGTATATCATGTGGCAAAGAGACTTGGACAAAAGTCACATTGAAGGTTGTCTTCTAGACTTGACGACACTTGGGAGTTGACACGTCTTGCTAGAGGATGCTACCATCTATCGACTTGATACCAATTGTTCATGGAAGTGAGTTGGACTAAAAGCCATGATGGGATATGACGAGGGTGGATTTCGTCAATGTCCATTGTTATGGACTTGGGTTTTGGAGAAGATGGGGATGCTGGAAGTCGCGGAACGGTTAACAGACAAGCAACACGGGACACGAGGTTTACCCAGGTTTAGGCCTCCGGAGGAAAAACCCCACCCCTGCTTGTCTGCTCTTTGATAGGTGGAATCGAAAGTTATAGGGGTGCACAAATGCAATCTGGCGTGAGGTGTGTACGCAATGGTGGGGGAGGATCCTTCTCGCCATACCCTCCTGGCCTTTATATAGATAGGCAGGTCCCGGGCTTTAGGTCGAGTCGGTTACAAATTAGGGTTGGTACCCTTTGAAATTCTATCTAATCTAAACTTGTCCTCCAAGGAGTCGAAAGCGTCATGGGTTGGGCCATTCGAAATCTTCATGGGCCGCGTGTCTTATTGTGGGCCTTCCTTGGGATGGACCAGGTATACCAATGTCATGTACCCGTGGGGTATATCCATGTCAGTAGCCCCGAGTGTTCAGTCGAATCCTAGATTCGGCTGAAGACTCTTCAATCTTTTGAGTGCTATGTATTCGAACCTGTTTTGCAAGGAGAAATGCTTAGTTAATAGGGATTGTCGATGCGTGTGCCTGGCTCACCCGACGGATCAGGGCCATTTAACTGTCATAGGACAAAACAACACGATCTTCATCAAACTCGAGTCCCCGGACTCAAATTCGGAACAATTGCTGGTGTGATTCAACTCAGGCCGTTTGTGGACTTACATGAGTCAAATCTCAGTGATTTTCAAGTGATATACCCAACGCGTCCATCAGGATTTTCATCGTGCCTGTTGACACGGATGTTTACTGGCAGAACGCAGTCAGGTGCGTTACCAGGCCATTAGATAATATCTGTAAGTCTTATCTTTGCGTCATAGACACAACATCTGAAGTTTTATCACCGTGGAGGTGTTTCGGGTGGCCAAGAAGACTGCTTCTTACTTAGCGTTGGTTTGGGCAAAGTTGCCCAAAAGATTTTTATCGTATTTAGTCCGAAGGATCGCAGTCGAAGAATTCATAGGGTGCGCGACCAGAGTTCCCTATGGGGGTAGCCCCCGAGTGTCTGTTCGAGTCGTAGACTCGAGCAGAGACTTTAGTTCAGTCCTTTTCAGCATAGGTCCGAAGGACAGAATTTTTCGAATGCTTCAACCGATCCTCCCTATGGGAGTAGCCCCGAGTCCGTAGTGGAGTCGTAGACTCGACGTATGACTCGAAAATAATAGCGAGGTGTAGTTACCTTAGTCATTTCTCAGGTGTGTGGCCAGCGTTTCTGATAGGAGTAGCCCCCGAGTAGTTTTTCGAATCATAGATTCGAGTAAGTACTTTGATTAATCATCCGAAAATTTTGAGTCGTTGCTTGGCTTTGCCTTGATAACGTTAGTGCTGACGATTGGTGATCTCAACCATCTACGGCAGCAGAGATGATGCAACAAGATGATCATGGGTCCCACTAAAGCAATACGGGTAGGCTACACTAGCACAAATCAAAAATTTCTACCATGTAAATCAGAAATACTGTTGTCATAGATCACAGGATTACCACTAGACGTGCAGTTGTGGAACTTGATGAAGCGCATCGAGGCAGTGTAGATGTTCTACGTCTCCTCCTTGTCCTCGTCCCATGAGCAGCTCCCCTTGCATGACTTGTCCAAGTGCCACAGATGCAGCACCTCCGAGGTATCCACACGTGCGGGGTGGAAGCGTCAGACGCCAGACTGCTAGGTCCGCGCACGCAACACAGGCGTGAGGAGTGGCAGTTGGGTGGTATGGTCTAACCCTGGTCAGCTCGCTCCACCCTCTTTTATATAGGCGTCCCAAGTGGGCTTCTACATTAGCAACCCATTAGTAGCCTAAGCCTGGTCTAATTCAGATCTAATCCTTATTAGGCTTCTAGCCCCTTAAGTGTGTGACCCTATACGTTCATATACGTATAGAAATGACACGAACACACTTATTCTGTCAATAGTTGGTAGCGGCCTCTAGCAAGACGTGCCAACTCCTAAACGCATACAAATGTCATTCGGACGAACCATCACAAGGTTTAGTACATGTCTTTCCCTTTGCCTCACGATATTTGGTCTAGCTCCAAGCCGACCTCCCTTTCTCGATACTGTGATCCGGAATCTCTTTACTAGGTTAACTCTTAACCTTATGTAGCACGGCCATGCATTTCTAGATCCGATCACTCGAGGGGCCCAGAGATATCTCTCTCAAGTAGAGAGGGGCAAATCCCGTCTTGATTAACCATGACTTGCATCATGCTTCAGGACAAACCCGAAAGCTATATTTATAAATACCCAGTTACGGAGTAGCGTCTGATAGCCCCAAAGTAGGTCGATCCACGTCTCAAATACATGCGACAATCTCAGGTTTAAGAACAAAACATACACGATGTGTAGATAGAGCTGCAAGTCTAATTGCCAGTCTCAAGTTGGGTAAGTCCAACTCCATGTTCATAACATGTGTCCACATCATTAGTTTGACATCTCCATGCCTATGACTTACGAAACATAGTCATCAACCAATCGATGTGCTAGTCTAATATTCACGTGTGTCCTCACATGAACTCCGACTAGGGACAACTATTAGATAACCATACAAGTAAAGAGTTTCACAAACAATTCATATAATTGCCAATCAATACAAGTTGGCTGATATGGATATTCAAGGAACATTACAATAACTCATGGATACATAAGAAATATAATCATCTTTATGATTGCCTCTAGGGCATATGTCCTTCACCCACCTCTTGACTTGAAGTTGACTAGTCACGCGTAGACGTGGCGAAAATTACGACGTCTCCTCGGTTTTCATGCGTAGTGGACGGCGTGTTGGCGACGGTTCAGTGTAGTGCTGACACGTGTATGGTTAGATTTGAGGTGCGCGCTAGGGCTTTTGAATCAACGGCTCATGTGCGTCGTCTTCTTCCTTTTATACCATAGTTAAACAGTACCTTTTCTTTTACCCTTCATCATTTGCTCATCTACATTTCCTCCATTTTCACGAGCTTCGCTGCCCTTCGCTGCGTTCTGGACATTCTTCGCACCTTTCCCTCTTCATTCTTGCGCTCACACCGCCACCATCGCCGCTACAAGATGGGCAAGCCAAAGAAAACCGCTGCCGGAGCTGGTTCGAGTGCCGCCGGTGGCGGCAAGAAGGTCGCCGCTACCGCCCGCACCATGGACGACGGGTGGAAGCGCATGGACATGCGTGATGGGGATCTGCGCAAGCCGCGCGATGCTGGTTTGATCCCCCAGAACAAGGAGGACGCCATCCTCCCCGATGACAAGGTAATCCCGCGCCCACCCGAAGGGTTTCGGGTGATTTTTTATGCCTTTGTCATCTGCGGTCTCTCTCTTCCTGTTCATGATTTCCTTCGTGGACTCCTCTTCTTTTACGGGATTCAGTTGCATCATCTGTCTCCCAATTCTCTTCTCCACATTGCTTGCTTCATCACTCTTTGCGAGTGCTGGCTCGGTATCGAGCCGCACTTCGGCCTCTTTCGGAAGCTCTATTCCGTGAAGAGGCAGTCCGGCACCGGTGGAGTCTATCCGCTCAGCGACTGCATCATCTCCATTCGATCTTCTATCCTTTTCTTCTCCTTTTCCATGTGCGAGTCCGTCCAGTATTGGCGGAAGAAGTGGTTTTACATCCGCGACGCCAAAGTGGACGGACAAGAATATGGTCTCGCTCCTTTCGATTGCGCTCCGAAAATCGTCCCGAAGAGGTCATGGAAGAACCACGTCTTGGAGGGTGAAACGGCGGAGGTGGAGGAGCTCTACCGTCATGTGGAGGCGCTCCAGCTGGTGGTCGAGAAGGAGGTCAATGGTGTTGATATCATTCGCACCTTTCTCCGGCGTCGGGTGCAGCCGCTCCAAGCGAGGGCGCATCCGATGTTTCCTTATGCTGGCCGCAGCGATCCGACGAGGGTCTCACCTGAGGAGCTGTCCAAGGGTGACCTTGATAGAGCCTTCGACCCCTGTTGAAGTTTAAGGCCGATGAGGACTTCTCGGGGAAATCGTTGACCTCCCCCTTCAGTGCCAAGAATGTCGTTCCACATGTGGAAACTTGCAGCTTGCGCATTGCTCTTATTTGAGTACTTTGCTGTTTGTTAATGTCGCTAATCTTGTTTTCTTCTATCTTTTGCTTGCAGAACCTTAAGGTAGCTGGGATGATGCCCCCTCTGCCTGAGAAATTTCCATTTGCGCCAGATAATGAAGTTGTGGATTCTGAATCCGAGCTTCCTCCGGCGCAGTCTCCTACCGTGGATGCTCCCGAGGCGAGCGAAAGGCAGACCCGAAAGCGCGTCCGAAACGAGTCTTCAGATGTGTCTACCCCTCCAACTCCAAGGGGTCCGCCGTTCCTCGAGCATCACGGTGTGGAAGAAGGTGCGTCGTTTGTTGGCAGGAGGGTCGTGATCTATTGGCGACACGACAGGGCGGCAACGGAATCTCAAGGATTTGGCATCAAAGTGGCGGACGGCGGACATGCGGGAGGAGAAACGTGGGCGGTTGGTGGCCGCCCGCGCGTGCAGCCTGTCCCAAATATAGCGTTTTTTGAGCATGCCCCACCAAACAACATGAAAAATATTTATGCAATTTAATCCCAATTAAGACCCGCATGGGCAGGTGAACATTAGGATACTATACTGTCTATCGGTTTCCAAATAATAATTTCTTCAGATACATTTTCCTATAAATTGCCTTGGAGAAAATAAATATTAAAAGTAATATACATGACTTATAAAATGAAAAAAAAGTTCAAATAGCACGTAGACATGCGCAGTCCTAGATGGGTAAACTCTATGTCCTATCTCTTTTCCTAGGATATATCTAACTATGAAAATATTTTCATAGTTTGTAGCCGAGAGGGTAGGTCGATCTCCAACAATGGGAAATCATACTTTTTCCTATGCATCTCCTTGGTCTCCAAGTCAAAGAGGATGAAAGCATCACTATCACTATCACTATAACCTCGCCTCCATATCACCAGAAACACCACATCACCCGTGCTCTTCCCGGAGCCCTCGAACTCAATACGATAATCCGGACTGCTCGTGATATCAGGTTGTAGCGACCGTATCTTCTCCTCCATGTTGATCCTAGTCTCCAGGGACCAACCGCTACCACCTGAGACTGGGTGTTTTATCCACACAAACATGATGAACCCTTGAATGGCGAGCAATTTCAACAACTTTCTGTCAGACAATGCCACCAAGTGGAGCTGGTTACCGTGGTAGTTGCCAGGCGGGAGCTGCACCGCACCTGTCTTCCCGGTGCACAAATCGTAGCTTCGGATTTCAGAGCTTAGGGTTGGTATCCAAGGGCGCAATAGCCAGTAGATGATGCCACTGGATAGGATAGCATGGTTCTCGCGCTTTCCGAGTGAATCCCAAGGGAATTCGATCTCGCTCCCATATGTGACCGTCTCCCATGTACCACATGATGTAGAGGTATGTACTTTGGCGCCCTCGTAGTAGATATCAAAGACGAGCAGCATTAAGGAGTAGCCGATGCCATCGTCGGCTGTTAGAACGATGTACTTGTGTGTGCTGCTGTTGTCGGTCTTGATCTCTGGTGGGTTGGAGAAGAATGTCTCGACGCCGCTCATAGGGTCGTACACGCAGATGTCGGAGCAATGGTCAGACTTGGGTCGGTTTTTTATGTTTAGGCGGCGGAGGACAAGGAGGCCACGTCGAGACGATATGAGTTCGTATTTTCCAAGGAGGGTCGACTTTGCTGCATCCTTGCGTGACAAGAAGCGCGAGAGATGGTTGTTGCAGAAGGACGAGGCGGCAGGGGTACTCGGATGAACCAGGGTGAGGAGGCGCTTCTTGGCACCGGTGCAGAGACTGGCAAGGATGCACGGAGCCGCTTGTTGGGTAATGCGGCGGATGAAAGGCGGGCTGAGGAGGTCACGGCGAAGAACCTTGCAGGTAGCCGCACAACGGATGAAGGTGCGGAGATCTAAGCGCGACACGATCTCGAGCAGCATATCTCTCGGCAGCTTCCACGCTACCAGCAGCTGGATCTTGGGCGGACATGGCGTCTTTCCTCGGCCGGTTTTCCTTGAAGGCGCCATGGCGAGACGTTGCTAGGCTTTGACTTGATGATGTAGGTGCGTGGATCCGCAGGTCTCTTCCTGTCGTTGTGTATATTTATTTAGCTACTATTATGCACAGAAAGTAGGATACGCAAGTAGAGTCGGACTAGGAAACAATGCCGATCGTGTCAAAAGTTCCAAAATCCAGAGTAAGTTGCAACGTAATACAGGCCGGACAAGTTGTTGACACAAACCAATACGTCTGTCTATACCAATGACATGTGGGGTACCCACCTAGATATGTAGTCAAAACTCTCGTCAACTCACACGATCGACTGACTGATCATAAGGGATAATAGATTCATAAATAATTCATGCTTAAGAATTGTTCATCACCAAAAGAACACATGGATTTATGTTGCATCACCAAAAGTTCAAACGATGGATTGAAAATGTTCATGTTATAAAAAGAACTAGATCATGATTCGCTAATCAAAGATAAAAAAACTAACTAGGCATCATGGGATGGCGATTCAAAGTTTGAACTGCGCGGAGCTCACCCGGCCGCTCGCCGGCCCGCCACCCCCGACGGCGCCTCTCCCTCGCCTCCTGGCGTCTGCGCCCATGGCATCCTGGCCACGCCGCGACGGCGTGCCTCCCCTCCGTTGGGCGGCCACCTACGCCTCCATATTCCTAGGCTTCTTGGACGGGAGCACGCCAGGCGTCCTCCTCCTCCTCCGCTTGGAAGCTCGCCGGCTTATCCTCTTGAACCATGCCGAGGTGGTCATCAATGCCCACGAGCTCTGCCTCAGAGAACTGGTGCGGAAGCGCACCGCTATCGACTTCCCGGCGCACCACATCGAGGTAGGCCTGGAGACCTCCCCTGCTCTCCGCTTCACAGGGCACCGCCGCAACACACCTTGCCCCCGCCGTTTCCGCGGCCGATGAGCCTGGAGGAACCAAAGCCGACGCCTGATATGGTGGCCGCCATGGGCGACCTGCAAGGCCGCATGTGGGGGATGTGAAGGAGGACGCGGTCGAGGAGACCTCGTCGGCTCCGGCTCGCCTGGAGCTCCTCACGCCGCCACTAGCTGAAAGTTGGGCCCTTGATTCTTCGGAGAGGGGAGTCGCCACCTCGTGGTGTCTGTCCGCACTACAATGCCCGTTGTTGGGGGGAATTTCTTTCCTTGTCGCGTCCCGTGTGGCGTGGTCAGCGCCGTGGACCGTCCTAGGCGTCCCCTGCTGCTTAGCCTCGCGGCGGCACGGCCGCACGGGCCCTCCTCCTGGAACAGTGTGGCGGTCATCGACGGTCGCTTCATATGATGTGGTGCTTCAAGCGGAGAAAGGTAACGAGGAGAGGGAGTCCCGGGTTCCAGGGACTAGGCCGTTGTTGGGATGGAGGGGCAGGACAAGTGGGCTGCTGGTGGGCTAAAGTCTTCTCGTGGCCCGCGTGTCTCTGCTCCCACCTAGCCCGCCTCCAGGACCATGTTCGCCTGTCGGTTTGGGGGGTTAGGGTTTGACCCATCACTATTCCCCGCCCTACCCGACATCCACCCTGCTCCATCTCGCTCGGCGACCATCGTTGGCCAAATGCACTGCCGCCCCTCCTCCCTGTGCCCTGTCTCCGTCAGTAGGCCACCACCGCTCCTATATGCTGACACAGGTAGAAAACAAGACTCTTGTCCCGGTTTGGGATAGCCTCTAGTCTCGGTTGCCCAACCAGGACTGCCAAATCGGGACTAGAGGCCCCCCTTTAGTCCTGGTTGTATTGCGAACCAGAACTAAAGGCCCTCCACGTGGCTCCACATGGCCGCGATAGTGCGCTGGGGCTAGAGGACCTCACTAACCAGGACAAAAGGGGTTCTGCCGCAGCAACGTTTGGAAGAAAATAGAATCAAAAGCACATGACTTTAATTACTTTGAAATGACACACTAATCATAATTATGCTATTTACAACATTGGTTAGAAAAATAACATGAATATTACCAGAATATTACTTTAACATGCTCTCAAAAATTTAATATCACTTTTATTAAATTTTAAAAGAGCCCTTTTGACTATATGCAGCGAAAGAATGAATTAAAAAATCATTTAACTTTACATATTTACAGAAACTTTACTATTACTTTATTATTTTCTAGACAAAATTTCGTTGGATATTTTTGCTATAGAAAAAACTATGCAAAACAATCAAAAACATATAATAAATCTGCTAAAAAGCCTTTGTAAAAAAATAAACAGAAAAACTGCTTCTGTTCTCGCGCGCGTATGGCCCACATCGGCCCACGGCCTGCCGCGGCCGCTTTCCTGTCTAACGCGCGTGCGTGTTGCCTCTCTATGCGCAGCGGCGCGGCCCGCTTGGCCCCACGCCATCAGCACCGCCAGATCGTGGCCGTCCATCGCCTCCGACCTAGATCTAACGGCCATGCTCGCTTCTCGCCTGAACAAAACACCATGCTTCTCTTTCCCCTGAAACCCCAGCCCCCATTTGCCCCCTTCACCCCGCGAGAGCACCTCTCTTTTCTCTGGCGGAGCCTCTAGAGACGGCTGTCGCGGGACGGCGAGGACGCTCCGCCGCACGGCGCCTTGCCGGCGATGAGCCCCTCCCTCCCTGTGACGCTAGCCCATCCCCTTCCTTCCTTTGCTATCCACTTCCCGTCCACCTCCCCCACCCCTCACGCAACGGTGCAGAGAAGAAGACTGCGATGAACGACGGTGTCCCCCTGCCCCCCTTGTCGGCTGTGCGTCCACCCGAGGGTGGGTGCACCACCGTCAAGCGGTGAAGTGGCGGTGCCCTCTCCTGGTGGCGGGTTGTGAGCTCTTTTCTTTTTCGATTCAAAATCGATTTCATTCGGGGTCGATTTTTCTAGGGGATTTTCCTTTGTTATTCTTTGTCCCACAGGGGGTTGGTCCTTCTTCCCTATGCCTCGGCTTGCCGATGCGCATAGGGATCGAGTGGGACGACGCGGCCCGGCTGGGCGGCGCACTGTGTGAGGCTAGATTTTTTTCCTTTGCTTTCTACCAAAACAAAATCTATAGAGCCAAGAACAACAAGCTCTGATACCATTGTTTGCGTTGCCTTTAGATCGATGGGTGTAGATCTATTCGGTAGTTGAAAGAACATTTCATAATCCTTAGTGTTTTGTGTGTTAGATAACAATATCAAGGATTATTTAACATGTGTTGAAGTGATGCAGATCTGTACACTGAGAAGGGAAGGAAACTGCTTTCTGGGGGCGGATAATCCGCCCCAACCCTCTTTGAAGAGTGTGCGTCCCCCAGAGAGGGGGCGGAGTTTGTGGCCAGATTTTCGGGCCGTGCCGGATAGTCCGCCCCCTCGAGGTTTTCCTTCAAGCCAAGGACTGCGTCGCTCTCTGTATGGGGGGCGGAGTTTTCCTCGGACTTTCCGGTCCTTGGGCGGACTTTCTCCCAACGGCGGACAGTCCGCCCCTGGCGGGGGCGGATAATCCGCCCCCTCTAGAAATTTCGTCAAGTCAAGGCTGCATCGCTCTCTGTATAGGGGGCGGAGTTTTCCCCGGAGTTTCCGTCCTGGGGGCAGATTTTCTCCCCAGGGCGGAGAGTCCGACCCAAAGGGGGGCGGATATTCCGCCCCCAATTTTCTCCAACGGCCTGTTCTGGGCAGGGGGTATTTAAGCCTGTCTCCCTCCTCTGGACAGATCTCTTGATTTATTCGAAAAAGAAAAGACCTTATCTGCAACCTTCATCCAAGAGAACTCCACCTAGATCCACTCAAAGGCTTCGTCCCTTGGGGAATCAAAGGAGGAGGACTCGATCTTCATCAACAGCAATCAAGCGCTTCATCTCCTCTCCATTCATTTGGAGAATCACCGATCTAGTATTTCTTGCAAATACCTAGATCCTTGTTTTGTTTATATTGATAAACCTTGTTCTTGTGGCAGCTTGTTGTCATCTCGGGAGCTCCCAATTCTGTTGTGGGTGTGTGCCCCGATAGCGTTTTAAAAGGCACCGGTTCCCGCATCGAAGGGATCCAATAGTGGAGAAGGTGGATCAGGCCTCTCGTGGCGAGATCCATCAGAGAATAGGGTGAGGCCTATTGTGGCATGGTGGTCTTAGAACCGCCCACCCCTCCAACGCAGATGTACTTCCTTTAACAAGGAAGGAACTGCGGTAAAACAAATGCCCGTGTCTCCGCGTGCTCCACTACGGTTCCTTCGCTCCTCTCTTTACGTGCTTAGTAGTTAGGGTTGCATATAGGGAAATTCGTAGTTGCAAATCTAGAGAATTTACTTTGTGTCAAGCCTAAAATTGAAAAAGTATTAAAAATTGGTTAGCACCTATTCACCCCCCCCCCTCTAGGTGCCCATACGATTTATTTCAATTGGTATCAGAGCCCCGGCTCTTATTTCGGGCTTAACCGCCTAAGAGAAGTATGGGTTTCAAGGTAGATGGGAGTGATGCTCCGGATGTAGTCACCATAAACGATCTCAAGACGTTGGAAACAACCTTGGTGAGTTCAATGGAGGCTAAGATGGAAGAGATGCGTCAATTGATAATGCGTCTCTCCACATCCACAGCATCACCTCCATCTAACTCTGAGGCTACCACTCCGCAATCCAAGGAAATGGGTAAAATCGATTCCAAAGAGAAAGAAGTGGTTGGTGATGAAATAACAGGAGCTCCTCCTTGAAAAAAGATAGTGTTAAGGATGGATACAATGAGGTTTCTCATGTGTATTCTCGTGATCCACCTATCCCTCAACCACACATACATAATAGGGGTGATCCACCCAAGCTTTCTGCATCTAGTTTTTCTCAATGGCAATTTTTGATGAAATCTCATGTGTGCAGTTCCTCCATTGAGTTGTGGAAAATCATAGAAAAAGGTATTCATGTTGGAAATCCCAACAATCTCACAAGAAGAGAAGTTGTCGATAGACAACTCAATGCTACAGCTCTACACATGATACAGCTTGGTGTGGGTGACAAAGACATGCCACACATTCAACATCTTAGCACAACTAAGGAAGCTTGGGATGCCCTCACCGAGCTCTTCATCGGAAATGAAAGTATGACAAGAAATAGATATGATGCTTTGAGCAACGAAGCTGAAGGATTCTATATGTTGGATGGAGAAGACCACGAGGACGTGTATAGGAGGCTCAAAGCAATAGCCACAACTTTCAGAAACCACGGTGCATCTCATGTTGATAATGCATGGATCAAGCGCAAGTACGTCAGTGCTCTTATGCCATTTGAGCCCGCGGATTTGAAAAGTCTCCAAGGTAGGCATAACTATCACCTCATGACATCCAATGAGGTAATGCAAGAAATGGCCGCGTTCAAAGTGGCTGCCAAGAATGCCGAAAAATGCTCGTGCTCGAGCTATGGGGATGCAAAAGGGGGTCAACATGGCCTTGAAGACTAGTGTGATTGATCATGATGAATATGACATAGAAGGTCTGGATCATCCCGAGGATATAAAAAGGATCCACAGACAATACTTGGCTCTTTATGCTAGAAACTTTTGGAAAGATCCAGCCAAGGCTAAAGCTGAACTATAACGCAAGAGTGGAGCCTATGGAAGAAAAGAAAATAGTACCAAGTTGAGAACATGTTTCAACTGTGGTGACCGGCTGCACTTTGTAGCTGAGTGTCCATATCAAAGTAGGGAAGATAATGGAGGAAGACTTATTTTCAAGGACAAGTCAAAGGCTCCACGCAAGAAACAGTTTGTAAAGAAGAATGCTCCCTTCAAGAAGCAACCAAAGATTGTTCTAGTGGCTCAAGAAGAATATTCATCGGGAAGTGAAGATGAGGGCGAGGACGATAGCTCTCAAGAGGTGGCTGCTATAGCCACCACATCTACATCAACATCTCTCTTCGACTCTCCGAACGAAAACATCATCAACAAGAATGCTACTTGTCTCATGGCAAGAAGCTCTGAGGTAACGACTTCTAACTCTTATTTTCCTAAGGCTATGATTGACATGGATGATCCTACTAGTCTTAAGGTTAAAGAAGAGATTATTGCTTTGGATTACTTCTACACTAACTTGCAAGGTGAGCACAAAGTTCGTTTTGAAGCTCTTATGGATCAGCTGGCCCAAAACGAAGCTCTTCTCGAAGAAAAGGGCAGAATTGAAAGGGAGGATGCAATGGAAAATGCATCTTTAAAAAATGCTCTTGAGGAAGAAGAAGAAGCTCGAGTCTCTCTTGAAGAGAGGCTTGAGTCCATTGAAGAGTCACATGAAGAAATTGTGGCTAAACTTGTTAAGGAACGTGACAATGCAGTCACCAAAGCAAAGAAGTTAAAGAAGGAAAAAATTGACTTTGGGGCTGCTCATGATAGACTCTCCGAGGAATTGGAGAAACTTGACAATGCTCACAAGGCGTTGAAAAACGATTTCTCTATTCTCAATGAGTCACATGATCAGCTTCAAAGTCGATTGGCCAAATATGATGTTCCTAGCTCATCCAACTCAACATATAGTCATAAGGAAAATGCTAGTATGGAAAAAGGAGTGGTCAAGGACATCACTCCCAAGGATAAGGATGTGCTTGATGAAGTTCTTGGCAAGCAAATTTCGAATCATGGTAAAGAGGGACTTGACTATGTCACCAAGTCCAAGAAAAATAAAAACAAGAAGAACAAGATCAAGAATGTGCAATCAAAGACAAGCACCGCTGAGAAGAATGTCACAAAAGACAAGACTAACAATATTGGTTTTGCAGGGTCTCACAATCCAAATTATGAACTCTTTTGTGATGATTATGGCGATGTTTATGCTTATTATGTCGGTCCCTTTGATGAACATATTGCTTGGTCTATTTGGGTCCCAAAGACCCTTGTTACTAACATGAAAGGACCCATTGAAAAATGGGTACCTAAAACCAAGAAGTAATTCTCTTGCAGGGCTATGCTTCCGGTGGGTCGAAATGGGTGCTGGATAGTGGATGCACTAGTCATATGACTGGAAGAAAGGAGATCATCACGGAGATGCGTCCAAATCATGATAATATCACAGTCTCCTATGGTGATAAGTCTAAATCTCAGGTATTGGGTCTTGGCAAAGTTGTGGTTGCCCACGATATCTCTCTCGTGGATGTCATGCTTGTTGAGACCCTCGGTTACAACCTTCTTTATTTTCGTGCCCTTGGCAAGATGGGTTTTGTTGTTTTTATCGATGATGATTTGGTGGTACTCTTGTGGAGCAAGTCTCTAAAGGTCGCTTTCGTTGGGTACATCGAAAATGACCTGTATGTGGTGGACTTTTCGGGGAAAACCACTTCGGGTCCGATGTGCCTATTCGGAAAGGCCGACGTGGGCTGGCTATGGCATCGCCGTTTAGCCCATGTCAACATGAGAACTTTTCAAAGTCTCCACAAGGGTGGCCACATCCTTGGACTAAAAGACAATGTCTCCTTTGCCAAAGATCGTGTTTGCAGGGCTTGTGTTGAAGGCAAAATGCACGACTCTCCCCACAAGAGGAAGACTATTGTGTCTTCAAAGAGGATCTTGGAATTACTTCATGTGGATTTATTTGGTCCTCCTTCTCATGCAAGTCTTGGTGGGAAGAAATATTGCTTGGTCATTGTCGATGATTACTCAAGATATACATGGGTCTATTTCTTCAAACTAAAGAGTGAGACTCAACAAACAGTCATTGACTTTGCCAATGAAGTTCAACGTCAACACAATGTTCCTACCTTGGCAATAAGGAGTGACAATGCCTCTGAATTCAAAAACTACACCTTGAATGAGTTTCTAAGCGAAGAGGGGATTAGACATCAATATTCCGCTGCATACACTCCTCAACAAAATGGTGTAGCTGAGAGGAAGAAACGGACTTTGATGGATATGGCAAGATCAATATTGGCTGAATTCAAGTCTCCTTACAACTTTTGGGCTGAAGCCATTTCCACTGCTTGTCACTCATCAAACCGGCTCTACCTTCGAAAGATTTTGGACAAGACTCCTTATGAAATACTTACCGGTAACAAGCCCAACATCTCATACTTCAGGGTATTCGGGTGTAAGTGTTTCTTTCTTATTAGAGGTGTTCGCTTGTCTAAATTTGAGTCCAAGGCTTTAGAAGGTATTTTTGTTGGTTACGGTGCCGAATCCCACACTTATAGAGTCTACAACAAGCTCACTGGGATTGTTGTAGAATCTTGTAGTGTGGAGTTCGATGAAAATAACGGCTCCTTTGTAGGGCAAGTTGATGTTTGTGATGCAGATGTTGAAATACCCAAAGATGCCATAAGAAGAATGGGCGTGTGATTTTTCCTCCCCATTGAGGAACCCCTTGTGGCGGATCGGGAAGGACAATGCTCCACTCAAGTGGAGCCCTCATCTCCACAAGATCAACAAGCTCCTACTGTTGGAAAAAACTCTGCACCAACACCGCAACCTGCTGAAGATCATCAGTCTCCTGGACAAGATGGTAGCCCAGGCCGGACTATCCGCCCCCTCCAAGGGGCGGACAATCTGCCCCTAGCACTCCAACTTGCTCCAGGGGATCCGAAGAAGATGACTACAGACACGAAGTTCCCAGGCCGGATTCTCTGGCCCCCGAGGGCGGATTATCCGGCTCTGGTTCTCCCAGTGCTGTCAGGCATGCTCAGGAAGAAGTCACTGGTGCTTCATCTCCCAGGCCGGAATGTCCGGCCCCTCCAAGGGGCGGATTATCCGGCCCTGAAGGACAAACTCTACAGCAACCTCCTGGTGTTAACTCAGGTCAAGATCAAGGGCAAGTAGTGGTCAAGACAAGGATACAAATACTAAACCAACTCCTTCTAGAAACAATAAGGACATTTAGGCTCGTCGCAAGGCTCGTGCTGATCGGAACCTTGAACTAAGGAGTCACACTCTTGACAAGGTTGTTGGTGATCTACGAAGAAGGGTGTCTACTAGAAGAGAACTTGCAAGCTTCTGTGATCATCAAGCTCACATTTCCATGGTTGAACCGAAGAAAGTCTTTGATTCTCTTGAAGATCCCGATTGGGTGGTTGCAATGCATGAAGAATTAAATAACTTCAAACGCAACAAAGTTTGGAAGCTCGTAGAGAAACCCAAGGATTGCCGCAATGTTATCGGCACCAAGTGGATCTTCAAGAACAAACAAGATGAAAATGGCATTGTTGTGAGGAATAAAGCAAGACTCGTGGCTCAAGGATTCTCTCAAGTGGAAGGAATTGATTTTGGCGAGATATGCTCCTGTGGCTCGTCTTGAGTCCATCCGTATCCTTCTTGCATATGCAGCCCATCATAATTTTAAATTACAACAAATGGATGTTAAGTGTGCATTTCTTAATGGTCCTCTACATGAGTTAGTATACGTCAAGCAGCCCCCGGGTTTTGAGGACCCTAAATTTCCGAACCATGTCTACAAACTCGATAAGGCGCTCTATGGCCTTAAACAAGCCCCACGTGCGTGGTATGAGCACCTTAAAGAGCTCTTGTTAGACCGTGGATTCGAAGTTGGGCAAATCGACCCGACTCTTTTTACTAAGAAGGTTAATGGGGAGCTTTTTGTATGTCAACTTTATGTAGATGACATTGTTTTTGGCTCTACAAACCAAGCTTTTAACGATGAATTTTCAAAGCTTATGACTGACAGGTTTGAGATGTCAATGATGGGTGAGTTGAGGTTCTTTCTTGGATTCGAGATCAAACAACTTAGGGAGGAAACCTTTATTAATCAAGCAAAGTACATCCAAGACATGCTCAAAAGGTTCAAGATGACGGATCTCAATGACGTTGCTACTCCAATGCAAACAAAGTCTCATCTTGAGCTCAATCCCAAGGGTAAAGATGTGGATCAAAAGGTATACCAATCCATGATCGGCTCTCTCCTTTACCTTTGTGCATCTAGGCCCGATATCGTGTTAAGTGTAGGAGTGTGTGCAAGGTACCAAGTTGCTCCTAAAGAAAGCCACTTAGTGGCGGTCAAACGAATCTTCAGATATTTGGTTCATTCCCCAAATTTTGGGTTATGGTATCCCAAGGGTTCAAGTTTCTCTCTATGTGGTTACATTGATTCAGATTGGGCTGGTGACAAAGATGATAGGAAATCAACCTCTGGTGCATGTCAATTCTTGGGCAGGTCTCTGGTGTGTTGGTCTTCAAAGAAACATAATTGTATTTCACTCTCAACCGCCGAAGCTGAATATGTTGCTGCTGCAAGTGCTTGTACACAATTGTTATGGATGAGGCAAACTTTAAAGGAATATGGTGTCAAATGTGACAAAGTGCCTCTATTATGTGACAATGAAAGTGCTATCAAATTTGCTTACAATCCCGTGCAGCATACAAGAACAAAACATATAGAGATTCGCAACCACTTCATTCGGGATCATGTTGCTCGTGGTGATATTCCCCTATCCTATGTGAGCACGAAGAACCAACTTGCTGATATTTTCACGAAGCCCCTTGATGAAGCAAGATTTTGTTATTTGAGGAATGAGCTCAATATCATAGATTCAAGGAGCTTGGCTTGACTATCCTTGCACACTCACTTGCTCTTATTCATGTATTTGGTTTAGATGTGGGCATAAACATAGGGGGAGTGTGGTCCTAATTGATTGGGCCAACCCTCCCCCCATAATTCCATTAGCAAGTAAAATCATTTCCCTTAATATCATTTTGTGATATGTGGGTCATCGATGAGCATTGGTTTTGAACTCAAGATACATCTTCGCGATGTCATGCCATGCGCTCCAACATGGTGGCTTCGGCCACTGCCCTCTTCCTAGAGAAGAGTTGGTTTCTAATGGGTCTCTTTGGATTTTCTTGCATATCTCTTGTTCTTATGGAAAACACACTCAATTTTGGCTTTTGTTTGATTTGATTCTTGCAAATTTGGGTGTGTAGTACCATCTCAGTTTGTTGCTCTAAACCCAAGCCTTTATTTCCCTCCTTGAACCATCTATTCTTGCACACAAGTCCTCTATACACCATCGAGGGGTTTTGCTAGGTTGCTCCGGCCTGAATCTGTACTTGACAAAATTTTAAGAGGGAGGGGGGACTATCCGCCCTAAGTGGGGGGCGGATTATCCGCCCCGGGCGAAATCTGCCTGTTTAAGGTAAGGTCAGGGAGGGCAGGCTCAAACAGAGCAGTCAGTCCTCCCCCAACTCTCCCTCAGCCCCCAGCCGCCGCCGGAGCCTCTGCCCCTCCCCGAAGTCGATTTGACCACCGGATTCTCCGGTCCCTCCCCGGATCTTCTTCCTCACGCCTCCGGGTACCTTCTCCTCCGAGCTCTTCCTCCAATGAGTGAGGGTAACTCCCTCATCCATCTCTTTTGCTTGAGATTCATTGTTGTGTAGAACTCTCGTGGTAGATGATGCTGGTGTTTTCCTGTGCATGTTAGAATCCGTAGAAATTCATCCATTATGCCCGATCTGTGTTGCCATGGTAAATCTGGGCCAAACCAGAAAATTTTTGATAGGGGTGGATTATCCGCCCCCTGGCCGGAAAGTCCGGCCTGGAGACAACGTGTCTGGTCTGGTTTGGTTCCGATTTTCTCCCATGAACTCTTCTGGCTCAAGGAGTGTTTTCTTACTCGTTCTAACATGTCTCCCGGACTTGTGTGTGCGCTTATCCCCATGCTACCTCTCCATGCTTTTCACAGGTGGTTCTCGTCCTCCTAAGACATACAAGCGTTGTCCTCATACCCGTTATCTCAGGACCACTGCAGAGGGCACATTTGTTGACGAAACTGAGGTTCGCAGGTTAGCCAGAGAAGTTGAACAGATGGTAGAGGCAGCAAGGAAAGCCAAGCGGGTTGCATCTCGCAAGGGCAAGGGTAAATGCAAGGAGGCTCGGCCTAACTACAAGGCCATGGACATCACTGATTACTCCTCCATGCATCAGACATATTTTTATGCAGATGTTGACAGTGATGGTGAGCCAGAGGATTCTATGTTTTGGTGCTCTCATTTTCGGTATATCCATGATGATGTCTATGTTCCTCTCAAAATTCTCCCAATGCACCCTCTGAATATGACTGAGGCTCAATCAAAGGCTCGCCTTCGTGAAGCTTTGGGTGTGACAAACAAGATGGGGCTTCATCCTCTTATGACTCTGTAGTGCCACTATGATTCCAAGATTGTGAAGAAGATTTTCTCCACTCTGGTTATCTACGGCGACGAGCTTTGTACTATGAAGTGGATGACGGTAACATCAATGATCCAGTATGATTTCCGCACCTTTGGTCAGGTTCTTGGCTATGCTTTTCACGGGCGGGACACCCCTTCAGGACACCGCATTATCTCTCCGCTCAGGCCATCCAAGGATACTGTGCTTGCTCCATGTTTGTCGCCCAATGGCGTTGTTGGTACCTTCGCTGGCCTTTCACCACTATATGCCACCCTTGTAGGCATGTTTCGGGACATCATTACTCCTAGTGGAGGCAACAATGACAAGATCCACGGTCACCTGGTTCCTCTTCTTGCCTTTGCTCATGAGTGTGCCACCAATGCTGGCTCATCTACATGATACAAGTTGGATCTGATGGATTTCATTTATCATTAGATGACCGATGCGATGCTCAACAGGCTCTCCATTCCATATGCTCCTTTTATCATGATGCTCATCAAGCATATGCTGCCCCATGAGGATTTTGGCACTGATTTGGATGGTTTGCACAAGTCAAAGAAAATTTACAACAATGCTCAGAAGACCTCTCACCCCTCCACTGCCCCTGAGTCCTTTATGCGTGATGCATGGGCTAGTGGTCATCGTTCAGCCGTGTCCCCAATGGCACGCGAGGTTAAACAGCTCACTTGGTTCCAGCGGCACATTCTTTGTATGGGTGTTGACACTCACAAGGGCCAGTATGAGGCGTACCGCAGGGACCATGCGAGGGATCACACTCAGCAGCTCATTCTTCACCATGTTTCTGGTGCCACTGGCCTTCCACCTCCTCCCATTGCTCCGGAACCGTATGCTCAGTGGGTCACTTCAGGGATCAACTATGGTGAGCTTGAGAGTTGCCTGTTTGCTCCACCTCCGAGGGCACCCACTCCTCCAGCTGATGACGATGATGATGAGTATGCCGAAGAGGAAGGGGACGGGGACGACTACGACGAGGAAGAGGAGGCGTGATCTTCTGGGGCGTTAGCATCGCTCTTCTTCCTTTTTGGCGTTTCGATGCCTAAGAGGGAGAAGTAGTTCTATTAGGTCACCAGATTTGCATGGGTCGAGCATAAGCACTTGATTTTCCATTCGTTCATTTTATTTGCAGGCTTGTGCCCCTTTAGCGTGAACTTATTTGCTATTTGTGCTTGCTTGGTTATTGTAATACTCCGTCGTGACTTATTATGTATGGTCCTATAGAATTCTAGATTTATATTGTGGACCTACTATCATGGAATTCTGGATTTATCTATGGAGTCTGGCATTCTAGTTGATGACATATGGAATCATAGGATTATCTTATGTATGCATCAATCTTGTGGGATGTGCATGGAGCCGGAAAATCTCATTAGTTTATTTGGCAATATTCACATCCCGGTGGTATGATCTTGTTTACCAACCCATCTGGTTTTAATTGTTCTTGCTATGAAAGTTGTGTTTTATCTAGTGTGTGCATGTGTGTTTCAAAGGTAAATATTAATATGCACACATCTAGGGGGAGCCTCTTTCATTTATTTTAAGGGTGTCGTTGGTAGTCGTTTGCAAATCCTAGTATTGTCATCTAACACCAAAAAGAGGGAGATTGAAAGAACATTTCATAATCCCTAGTGTTTTGTGTGTTAGATAACAATATCAAGGATTATTTAATGTGTGTTGAAGTGCTGCAGATCTGTACACTGAGAAGGGAAGGAAACTGCTTTCTGGGGGCGGATAATCCGCCCCTCCCAGGGGCGGATAATCTGCCCCAACCCTCTTTCAAGAGTGCGCGTCCCCCAGAGAGGGGGCGGAGTTTGTGGCCAGATTTTCCGGCCCTGCCGGATAGGGCGCCCTCTGGGGGCGAACAATCCGCCCCCTCGAGGTTTTCCTTCAAGCCAAGGCCTGCGTCGCTCTCTGTATGGGGGGCGGAGTTTCCCTCGGACTTTCTGGTCCTTGGGCGGACAGTCCGCCCCTGGCGGGGGCGGACCCTCTGGAAATTTCGTCAAGTCAAGGCTGCGTTGCTCTCTGTATAGGGGGGAGAGTTTTCCCCGGAGTTTCCGTCCTGGGGGGGGGGATTTTCTGTAACACCCTCAGAATCGACCCTATGCAAGTTTTAGCGCTTCCCGCCAAACCCGCATAGAAACGATTCAAAGGTGCCCACCAGGCACTTGCGTGCGGGTGGAAAACGAAGTAATAACATTACACAACAGTCCTCGATGGGACCCACAGAACAGATATATACAACAGCGACTCAAAGAGTCAAGAATACAGATATAATATACAAAGATCCAAATCACCTTGAAAATGATAGAGCGTCCGACTACGGACAAGATGCAAATGGGGCTAAGAGCCCTGAAGAATAACCAATGGCGTCCATAACCCTGCCCAGGCCAAGCCGGAAGGGTAACCCTGCTAACGACGTCGAAACCTGCTAAAACAAAAGGGGTGCCGACAAAGGGCAAAGGAAAAAGAGGAGCGTCAGTACTGAGGCCAGTACACGGCGAGGCTAGAATTCGGCGGTCCTCGCCTACATAGGTATGGTGGACTGAGCGGCAGCGCAGCATGCACTAAACAACCTATAGAGACTCGATAAAACTGTCGGCGATCAGAAAGGGATAAGAAAGACCTATCCGGATCCAACCTGATACTACCACCAAACATACCCATCCTGGTGTTTCCCCCTCGAGACCATACGGGGAAGTCAACCGAGGAACTCACACAGTTGGCAGTTTTATTTATTCAGTTATCGTTGCAGCAATTACTAGTCAGGTATAGATAGTCATCCTGATATAATAAACATTGGGCACTTTTAGTTAACCATTCCATTGTAGTTGCACTCTTACTAGTCAGATACAATTAGCATGAGATATCCCAAACCCAGCAGTTGTTGGTACTTTTATTTAGCCATTCAGTTATAGTTGCAATACTTACTAGTCAGATACAATGGTAGCAAGCGACAACCCAAACAAGCAATTGTTGGCAGTTTTATTTAGCCATTCCATTATAGTGAAGCTTATTACTAGTCATTATAAAGTCAAATTTATAGCACTACTTTAGTTATAGTTGTCTATGATCGAGATACTGTGCTCCAAGTCGTCCATAACCGCGGACACGGCTTTCAGAAAGTTTTACCCTGCAGGGGTGCACAAATAGCAACACACACTCGATCAACCTCGGAAAAACCAAATCAAAACCCAACGAGGCCTTCACGACAAAGCAATCACAGGATTCAGAAATATTTCAGGGGGGCACCCCTTGGAGTACACCCGCAACGAAGTTAGCTGACTCCGAGACGGACCCGAGGTTTGGGTGGACGGCTGTAAACGACTGGGAACCCAAAACTGGGCTTGTCGATACCGCGAAATCGTGTCCCGATCCTAAACAGTACAGTGTGCTCCTCGCACAATCGTAAATAAAGCAGTAAAGCATGGCATAAGTACAGGATTGTAAATAAAACCTCAAACTAGTTTGTGGCCCCAAGAAATAAGAATGAATCAAGCTCTGGCTCAGGGGGGTCCCATAATTCCCCCGTATGTGGATAGCGCGAATATTCAAGGAACAGGTATCAAGTACTCGGGGTCCTACGGGACACAAGTGGACGGTTAACAACCAAATAACATCTATTGCCCACCTGTGCCTCTGCTTACCTACTTCAATTTTAGTTATTAAACAATAATTAAAGTGAACGATAATTAAAGCCATGATCATCTCCAACATTAAACATGCGGCAATGCTCCAACAACTGTGGTACTTGACGACACGCAACAGCACTTGAGCAAGCGACTACGACGCGCAGGTCCATCTATCTACCAAACAACGGTAATAGGAGGTGTCCAAGGCAATATAAGGCGGCAAGGGATATCACGGGTACGAAAACTAGAGCAACGCAACACAGATAGCAATAGATCAACAGGAGGGAATAAATACTATAAAAGTAAGATAGGTAGAAAGGGGGAGATGCTCGCCTGAAAAGCATTGCCGAAGGTTCAACCGACGATCGGGTCGACACTCGCATCAACTCAACGGCCTTATCCGCGAAGAACCAAAACACTAGAAGAAACACCGGATGCACTATTTAATACTACGGCAAAAGATCGGGCAGGATGCATGTATGATGTATGGCATGGCAAAGGTGCAATGCAATTAGGCAATATTAAGTGGAACCGGGGTCCCGACAATTAAATATATGGTTCTAGTTGTTTAGATACCCCGCAATTTAAATGTTGTAATAACAGGGCAAGACAAGTTCCCGGTTCGCTACACAAATTTAAATGAGGCCAATATAAGACTAGATTTGCCCGCATATGGACCCCATATTTAACTATATGGTGAATCGGCATAATGCCCCCAAACCCACAATATGTATGCAAACATGACAATTGATTTAATATGCAACAATTTGATATTACATTTATAAAATAGGGCTCGAGAAAAGGTTCACACATTAGGGGTCGAAGATCTTGGTCCGGGGGTTCGGGGTCGGTCTCAGGGTTCGACGGAAGAATGGCTCGACGAGATCGGATACAAGATGGAGAAATTGTCGTGTCGGAGAACTTGGGTCCGAGCGGTCGATCTTGCCGTCGCGCAGATCTTGTCGGGTCCGTGTATCGGGACGGTCTTGGCGTCCGGGGCGCAGTGCTTGACGTCCCTCGGTTCCATGTCGACGGCCTTGGTGCCCTCGATGGAGAACTCAGTGTATCCGTGTCGTGGTTCTTGTCGGGGTTCTCGGCTTCGGGCGCCGGGATCGGTCTTCGGCTCTAGGGTTGGATAACTTGATGTCCGTGTGGCGATCTTGTTGGAACCATATCGAAGGCCCTGATGTCGAGAAGATCTTGGCGTTCCATGAAGGAGGTCTTGACGCTTCGGTCTGGTGTCGTCCTCCCGGTACCGCGGGTTCTCGGTGTGGTTCACTTGGGCCTAAACGCCGAGGGTTTTCGGTTGCCGTTGGAGATCTCGACTAACTTCCACACCACTCGGGCAGCAACCTACTAGGCAGATCCTCCCAGAAACGGTCCAAGCGATATGGATAGCACACACGCGGGGGCAGCAGCTTGTTGCTGCTAGCGGACACAAACGGAGCAGAGAGCAAGGACGCCCGCGCAGTGAAGGTCGATAACGGCGGCGCGGAGGTGGTTCCGAACGCCGAGACAAGGGAGACGGGCACGGCGCGGTGCAGGGGTTCGACGGAGAGGCCAAGCCGGCGAGGAGCTTGGGGTCGGGGACGACCATGGCGGGGCGGCGACGAGAGGCCGAAGAGGAGGGTCGGCGGGGTCGACGGGGCGCAGACCGAGGCGAGGCAGGCATGGCTCGGACGCGCCGGTGGCGGCCATGGCAGCGCGACGTGTCCAAGGTGCAGGACGAGGCGGCGACGCCGCTGGGAGCTTGCGGCTGGCGCTCGTGACGGGGCGATGAAGGGCGGCCAGCAGGAGAGGGGCGGTCGGCCGGCGAGGTGGTCGTCGGGGAGAGGAGAGGAGGCGGGAGGTGGGAGAGGACCAGGGGAGGGGCGGGGTGAGGAGGTGAAGTGGGTTCGCGGGAGGCCGGTGCTAAGGGGGAGGCGAGGAAGGGGGGCGTCGCCGGAGGAACGACGGCGGCGGAGAGGGCCGGGCCGGCGAGGTGCTGAGGGTGGAGGTCGCGGGGCGATGGGGAGAGCGGCGGATGCAGGAGGAAGAGGACGCGGGGTCAGGGCGAGGGCGGCGCCGCTCGGGGAGAGAGGAAGAAGAGAGGGAGGTGAGGGAAAGCCAAGATCTAATCTAGGAGATGCAATCAACGAGAGAGATTGGATTAGATCTTCATACCCTTGAAGATTCGCACAGCGGAACGTTCGTCGGAACGTGGGTGATGTAGTCGTACTCGCTTCTCCTCCTCGCGATCCGTTCCGATCTAGCACCACAAGTGGCGGTGCCTCCGTGAGATGCACACGTGCAGCACCTCGACGTCTCCTCCTTCCTCGGACCAGCAAGTATGGTGGAGAGATAGATTGGATCTACAACACGACGGCGTGGTGTATATGGTGGAGAATTTCTGCTGCAGGGCTTCGCCTACAAACAGTCGGGAGGGAGAGAGGAAGGGCAGCAGGGCAACTAGGGTTTGGAGGCAAGGTGTAGGGGGGAGGGGGCGCCCCAGCCCTCTTTATATAGAGGGAGGGGCGGCCAGCCCTTGCCCCTCCTCCAAGCCTTGGGCCGGCGGCCAAGGGAGGGAGGAGTGGGGGGTGTGGACTCTCCCCCTTCTAGAAACCCTATCTCTAGTTTAAACGAATTTAAACTCTCTAGGATCGGCTGGGCCCTATGGGGCCTTGTGCCCCTGGCCCAATGCGTCCAGGACACTCCCTCATAGGCCCATGCCCCCTCCCGGAAGGTGGGGCCACGTTGGTCCCCTTCCAGAAGGTTCTAGAAGCTTCCGGTACAATACCGATTAACCCGGAACAATTCCGAACTCCAAAAACTGCACTGCCTTATATGAATCTTATTCTCCGGACCACTCCGGAACCTCTCGTGATGTCCCGGATCCCATCCGAGACTCCGAACAAAAACTCATAAACCAATTATCCAATCTATCCTAGCGTCGAGACACGTTAAGTGTGTGACCCTGCGGGTTCGAGAATATGCAGACATGATCTTCTATCAATAATCAACAGCGGGGTCTGGGCACCCATATTGACTCCCACACATTCATCGATGATCATATCGGATGAACCACGATGCCAGGATTCAATCAATCCCATATATATATTCCCTTCGTCTCGCGATATTTTACTTGCCCGAGATTCGATCGTCGGTACCGTCATACCTAGTTCAATCTCGTTCACAGCAAGTACTTTACTCGTTCCGTAATCCGATATCACTTTATGATTAACTCCTTAACCACATGCTTGCAAGCGGTGTTTATATCGATTACCGAGTGGGCCCGAAGTAGATCTCTCCGACTTGGGAGGGACAAATTCCATCTCGATACATGCAACCCAACAGATACTTTCCGATCACTTGAGAGACACCTTTATAATCACCCTCTCATAGGATGACGTTCGATGACCTCAAAGCTTTCTTCCGATACCAGGGAGTTGTATTATCTCATGGTCTAAGGAATACAATATTTGACATAGGAAAAGCTTCGCAAAGATGAACACGATGATACGATCTAATTGCTTCGCTTAGTTTGGGTATGTCCATCATATCATTCTCCAATGATATGATCTCATTATCAATTGTCAACTCATGTCTATGGTTAGGAAACCTTAACCATCATTGATCAATGAGCTAGTCCATAGAGGCGTACTAGGGACACAGTGTTGTTCACAAACCACACAAGTATTAAAGTTTCCGCTTAATACAATTCTAGCATGGAATATAAACTTTATCATGAACAAGAATTATAATAATAACATCTTTATTATTGCCTCTAGGGCATAATTCCAACAGTCTCCCACTTGCACTAGAGTCAATAATCTAGTTTACATTTGGCAACAATCTCACACCCATGGCACTGAGGTGTTGATCATGTTTTACACGTGGAAGAGGTTTAGTCAATGGATCTGCGACATTCAGATCTGTATGTACTTTGCTAATCTTCAGATCTCCATCTGCAATATAATCTCGGATTATATGAAACTTGCGGTTGATATGCTTGGTCTTTGGATGATATCTTGGTTCCTTAGCAAGTGCTATGGCGCCAGTGTTGTCACACAATATCTCCAGTGGGTCCAATGCACTTGGAACCACGCCAAGCTCAGTGATGAAGTTTCTGATCCAAACTCCTTCACTTGACGCTTCTGCAGCAGCCATGTATTCCGCTTCCACTGTAGATCCCGCGATCACGCTTTGCTTGCAGCTTCTCCAGCTCACAGCTCCTCCATTCAAAATATAAACGTATCCTGTCTGAGATTTGGAATCATCCTTGTCGGTGTCAAAACTAGCGTCGACGTAACCTTTTACGACTAGCTGTTCATCACCCCCATAGACTAAGAACATTTCTTTAGTCCTATTTAGGTACTTTAGGATGTTCTTCACGGCTGTCCAGTGTTCCACTCCTGGATCACTTTGGTATCTGCTCGTCAAACTAAGAGCATTGGACACATCCGGTCTAGTACACAGCATGGCATACATGATGGATCCTATGGCCGAGGCATAAGGCACTTTGCTCATAGCTTCCCTATCATTTACCGTAGCTGGACACTGAGCCTTGATCAATATCTTACCTGACAACATAGGCACTGAACCTTTCTTTGCCTTATCCATTCTGAACCTTTTCAGAACTTTGTCTAGGTATGTACTCTGGCTTAAAGCTATCAGGCGTCTTTGTCTATCTCTATAGATTTTGATGCCCAATATATAAGCAGCTTCACCTTGGTCTTTCATTGAAAAACACTTGTTCAAATAACTCTTCACATCGTTAAGCATGTTGATGTCATTTCCAATAATCAATATGTCATCCACATATAGTACCAGAAACGTCACCGAGCTCCCACTCACTTTCTTGTAGATGCAAGCTTCGTAGCAATTTGGAACAAATCCAAAGCTCTTGATCACTTGATCAAAACGAAGGTTCCAACTCCGAGATGCTTGCTTCAGTACATAAATGGAACGCTGAAGTTTGCATACTTTATCAGCATCCTTAGGATCGACAAAACCTTCGGGTTGCATCATATACAACTCTTCATCAATGTTTCCATTGATGAACGCAGTCTTGACATCCATCTGCCATATTTCATAATCATGAAACGCAGCAATTGCTAATAAAATCCGAATGGACTTAAACATCACTACGGGAGAGAAAGTCTCAACGTAGTCAACACCTTGAACTTGTCGAAAACCTTTTGCGACAAGCCGTGCTTTATAGACGGTAACATTACCATCCGCGTCCGTTTTCTTCTTGAATATCCATTTGCACTCAACGGCCTTTCGGTCGCTAGGAGGGTCCACCAAAGTCCATACTTGGTTTTCGCTCATGGATCCCAATTCGGATTTCATGGCTTCTAGCCATTTCTCAGAGTCTGGGCTCATCACCGCTTCCTCATAGTTCGTAGGTTCACTGTCTTCTACTAACAAGATAGTCAAAACAGGATTGCCGTACCACTCAGGAGGGGCACGCGACCTTGTCGACCTGCGACGTTCAGTAGCAGCATCGTCCGAAGCTTCATGATCCTTGTCATTAGCTTCCTCTATCGTTGGTGCAGGCGGCACTGGAACAATTTCAGGTGCTGCGCTACTCTCCAATTCAAGAGAAGGTTCAATAACCTCGTCAAGCTCTACTTTCCTCCCACTCACTTCTTTTGAGAGAAACTCGTTCTCAAGAAAGGGACCGTTCTTTGCGACAAACACTTTGCCTTCGGTTCTGTGATAGAAGGTATATCCAATAGTTTCCTTAGGGTATCCTATGAAGACGCATTTCTCCGCTTTGGGTTCGAGCTTGTCCGGCATCAACTTCTTGACGTAAGCTTCGCATCCCCAAACTTTAAGAAACGACAACTTAGGTTTAGCACCAAACCACAGTTCATATGGTGTCGTCTCAACGGATTTAGATGGAGCCCTATTTAAAGTGAATGCAACGGTTTCTAATGCATAACCCCAAAATGATAACGGCAAATCAGTAAGAGACATCATTGATCGGACCATATCTAATAGGGTTCGATTCCGGCGTTCAGACACACCATTGCGCTGTGGTGTTCCGGGTGGCGTGAGTTGTGAAACGATTCCACTTGTTTTAAGATGCGTGAGAAAATCATAACTCAAATATTCACCTCCACGATCGGATCATAGAAACTTAATCTTTCTGTTACGATGGTTCTCCACTTCATTCTGAAATTCCTTGAACTTTTCAAATGTTTCAGATTTATGTTTCATTAAATAGATATACCCATATCTACTTAAGTCATCGGTAAAAGTGAGAAAATAGCGATATCCACCGCGCGTCGAAACACTCATCGGTCCGCATACATCGGTATGTATGATTTCCAACAAGTCCGTTGCTCGCTCCATCATACCGGAGAACGGGGTTTTGATCATCTTGCCCATGAGGCATGGTTCGCATGTGTCAAATGATTCAAAATCAAGAGACTCCAAAAGTCCATCAGAATGGAGTTTCTTCATGCGCTTTACTCCAATATGACCTAGACGATAGTGCCACAAATAAGTAGTATTATCACTATCTACTTTGCATCTCTTAGCCTCAATGTTATGGATGTGTGTTTCATCCCTTTCGAGATTTAGAAGAAATAAACCATTCACAAGAGGTGCATGACCATAAAATATGTTACTCATATAAATAGAACAACCATTATTCTCCGATTTAAATGAATAACCGTCTTGCAATAAACACGATCCAGAAATAATGTTCATGCTCAACGCAGGCACATAATAACATTTATTAAGGTTTAAAACTAATCCCGAAGGTAAAACTAAGGAGAGCGTGCCGACGGCCATCACATCAACTCTTGATCCGTTGCCAACGCGCATCGTCACCTCATCCCTCGCAAGCCGCCGTCTATTCCGTAGCTCCTGTTTCGAGTTACAAATATTAGCAACTGAACCGGTATCAAATACCCAGGCACTACAACGAGGGCTAGTAAGGAAACCATCAATAACATGTATATCAAATATACCTTTGATGGTGCCAGCCTTCTTGTCCGCTAAGTACTTCGGACAGTTGCGCTTCCAGTGACCCTTGTCCTTGCAATAGAAGCACTCAGTGTCCGGCTTAGGACCATACTTGAGCTTCTTCTCAGCAGGAGCATTGCGCTTGCCGCCGCCCTTCTTGAAGGGCTTCTTTGCTCCCTTACCTTTCTTAAAGGAGGGCTTGTTGACCATCAACACATGACTATCCTTCTTGATATCCACCTCCGCAGCCTTCAGCTTTGCGAAGAGCTCGGTGATCGTATCAGTGGAACCAATCTGATTATGAGTCACTACAAAACTTTTGTAGCTGGTAGGGAGTGATTGCAGAACCCTGTCAATCTTGAGCTCCTCTGGAATCGTGCATTCCAGTTGCTCAAGGCGTTGAGTGTAGCCCGTCATCTTTATGGCGTGCTCACTAACGGAACTCCCTTCCTCCATCTTGCAGTTAAAGAACTTCTTGGAGATCTCATATCTCTCAGAACGGGCCTGAGTCTGAAACATGGTTTTCAGCTCCTCGAGAATCTCAAAGGGCCCGGGATACTCTTCAAAACGATTTTGAAGTTCCGGTTCCATAGCAAACAACATGGTGCTCTTAATCACACCATAATCATCTTTGCACGACTGATAGACAGCTTTCTCATCAGCCGGCGCAGTTGCAGAAGGGGGTCACCTAACGCTTTCCCAAGGACATAGTCCTTTTGTCCGCCAGACAGAATGATTCTTAGATTGCGGAACCAATTGGTGAAGTTAGACCCATTGTTTCTAAGCTTTTCCTTCTCAGCAAAAACGTTGAAGTTGAAGTTGGACTTGGCCATGTGATCTACAGTATTTGCAAGTACAATTTAGACTATGTTCATGATAAATAGTTCAACTTAATCAAATTACTAGATGAACTCCCACTAAATTCAACATCCCTCAAGTTGTTTAGTGAACACGATCCAAATTCACCACACCTAATCCGATCATCACGAGATGAGATGTGGTTTCAATGGTGGACAACAAAGTGTCGATCATATCATTCATATGACTCATGCTTAACCTTTCGGTTCTTATGTTCCGAGGCCATGTCTGTACATGCTAGGCTCGTCAAGCTAGACCCAAGTATTCCCGCGTGTGCAAAACTGGCTTGCACCCGTTGTATGTGAGCGTAGAGTCTATAGCACCCGATCATCACGTGATGCTTGGACACGACAAACTTTTGCAACGGTGCATACTTGGGGAGAACACAGTTTTTATCTTGATCTTTAAGTGAGGAATCATCTTATAATGCTACCGTCGCGATCTAAGCATAATAAGATACATAAAAGGATAAACATCACATGCATATAACTTTATGTGACATGGTATAGCCAATCTTCGCGCAATGATCTCCATCTTGTGCGTTCCGGCATGATCTCCATCACTCCACCATGATTGCATCCACCACGAATAGCAACTACAACTATTGCTAACTACTTAGCGATAAAGTAAAGCTATTACATGGCGTATAAGAAGTTGACTCGCAGGTCATACACAATTATAAAGACAACCATATAGCTCCTGCCGGTTGTGTACTCATCGACATGCAAGTCGTGAAACATTACAAATCATGATCATCGCATACAATATACACATCACATCTTGGGCCATACCATATCACAGAAAACACTCCCTGCAAAAACAAGTTAGACGCCTCTACTTTGTTGTTGCATGTTTTACGTGGCTTATGGGAGTAGATGCTAAGAACGATTCTTACCTACGGAAAGCCACAACGGTGATATTATGGTTGCCAAACTCCGGTGTTAATCCCATGACAACTATAGTGAGAGAAACTGACATCCACCAGCCGTATGTGTGGTACAAGCCACACGTCAAGTGCGGAGCCGGTCTCGCGAACGACGTCGCGTAAGGTTGGCCTGGACCGCTTCAATCTGACTATCCCGCGTCATAAGAAGAACACAAACAAGAGGCTTGCAACAGAAAACATCAACGCCCGCAACAACCATGTTGCGTTCTACTCGTGAAACACATCTACGCATAGATCTAGCTCTGATACCACTGAAGGGGTTCGCGGCATAGTAAATCAAAATTTTCTACGGATGCGAACAGAGGAAAAGCCAAGATCTAATCTAGGAGATGAAATCAACGAGAGAGATTGGATTAGATCTTCATACCCTTGAATATTCGCACAGCGGAACGTTCGACGAACGTGGGTGATGTAGTTGTACTCGCTTCTCCTCCTCGCGATCCGATCCGATCTAGCACCACAAGTGGCGGTGCCTCCATGAGATGCACACGTGCAGCACCTCGACGTCTCCTCCTTCCTCGGACCAGCAAGTATGGTGGAGAGATAGATTGGATCTACAACACGACGGAGTGGTGTATATGGTGGAGAATTTCTGCTGCAGGGCTTCGCCTACAAACAGTCGGGAGGGAGAGAGGAAGGGCAGCAGGGCAACTAGGGTTTGGAGGCAAGGTGTAGGGGGGAGGGGGCGCCCCAGCCCTCTTTATATAGAGGGAGGGGCGGCCAGCCCTTGCCCCTCCTCCAAGCCTTGGGCCGGCGGCCAAGGGAGGGAGGAGTGGGGGGTGTGGACTCTCCCCCTTCTAGAAACCCTATCTCTAGTTTAAACGAATTTAAACTCTCTAGGATCGGCTGGGCCCTATGGGGCCTTGTGCCCCTGGACCAATGCGGCCAGGACACTCCATCATAGGCCCATGCCCCCTCCCGGAAGGTGGGGCCACGTTGGTCCCCTTCCGGAAGGTTCTAGAAGCTTCCGGTATAATACCGATTAACCCGGAACAATTCCGAACTCCAAAAACTGCACTGCCTTATATGAATCTTATTCTTCGGACCACTCCGGAACCTCTCGTGATGTCCCGGATCCCATCCGAGACTCCGAACAAAAACTCATAAACCAATTATCCAATCTATCCTAGCGTCGAGACACGTTAAGTGTGTGACCCTGCGGGTTCGAGAATATGCAGACATGATCTTCTATCAATAATCAACAGCGGGGTCTGGGCACCCATATTGACTCCCACACATTCATCGATGATCATATCGGATGAACCACGATGCCAGGATTCAATCAATCCCATATATATATTCCCTTCGTCTCACGATATTTTACTTGCCCGAGATTCGATCGTCGGTACCGTCATACCTAGTTCAATCTCGTTCACAGCAAGTACTTTACTCGTTCCGTAATCCGATATCACTTTGTGATTAACTCCTTAACCACATGCTTGCAAGCGGTGTTGATATCGATTACCGAGTGGGCCCGAAGTATATCTCTCCGACTTGGGAGGGACAAATTCCATCTCGATACATACAACCCAACAGATACTTTCCGATCACCTGAGAGACACCTTTATGATCACCCTCTCATAGGATGACGTTCGATGACCTCAAAGCTTTCTTCCGATACCAGGGAGTTGTATTATCTCATGGTCTAAGGAATACACTATTTGACATAGGAAAAGCTTCGCAAAGATGAACACGATGATACGATCTAATTGCTTCGCTTAGTTTGGGTCTGTCCATCATATCATCCTCCAATGATATGATATCATTATCAATTGTCAACTCATGTCTATGGTTAGGAAACCTTAACCATCATTGATCAATGAGCTAGTCCATAGAGGCGTACTAGGGACACGGTGTTGTTCACAAACCACACAAGTATTAAAGTTTCCGCTTAATACAATTCTAGCATGGAATATAAACTTTATCATGAACAAGAATTATAATAATAACATCTTTATTATTGCCTCTAGGGCATAATTCCAACAAAAAGACCTGATATGCAACCCTCATCCAAGATAACTCCACCTAGATCCACTCAAAGGCTTCGTCCCTTGGGGAATCAAAGGAGGAGGACTTGATCTTCATCAACAGCAATCAAGCGCTTCATCTCCTCTCCATTCATTTGGAGAATCACCGATCTAGTATTTCTTGCAAATACCTAGATCCTTGTTTTGTTTATATTGATAAACCTTGTTCTTGTGGCAGCTTGTTGTCATCTCGAGAGCCCCCAATTCGGTTGTGTGTGTGTGCCCCGATAGCGTTGTAAAAGGCATCGGTTCCCGCCTCGAAGGGATCCAATAGTGGAGAAAGTGGATCAGGCCTCTCGTGGCGAGATCCATCGGAGAATAGGGTGATGCCTATTGTGGCGTGGTGGTCTTAGAACCGCCCACCCCTCCAACGCAGATGTACTTCCCTTAACAAGGAAGGAACTGCGGTAAAACAAATCCCTATGTCTTCGCGTGCTCCACTATGGTTCCTTCGCTCCTCTCTTTACGTGCTTAGTAGTTAGGGTTGCATATAGGGAAATTCTCGTAGTTGCATTTCTAGAGAATTTACTTTGTGTCAAGCCTAAAATTGAAAAAGTATTAAAAATTGGTTAGCACCTATTCACCCCCCTCTAGGTGCCCATACGATCCATTTCAGTAGTGTACCTTTGCTAGGGTTTAGATCTTTGCAGAGAGTGACGAAGATGGTATACCTTCTCCGGTCGGCGAACTCGAGGACCCGTTGGCCATCTTGGTCTACGGCAAGAGCGTGGCTAGAGGACCTAGGTGGCTGCAGCGGTGGAGCTTCCCGTAGCTAGCGCTAACCCTAGATCGGTAGGGATGTGGGTGAGGGGAGCGGCGGTGCGACGAATCTCGTGTTGCATGCCCCGGCCCCCACCTCCTCTTTATATATAGCGCTGCCATAGGGACCCACCAACCATGAGAGGGTTGGGCGCCCCCGATCAGGGCGCGGATAAGGGTTCGTCGAACCGTTGGGTTCGAGCGTGGAGAGGTCAACCTAACACTTGCGATTGTTTCCGCCAGGGATTCAATGATCGACCGGAACAACACTTTTAACGTTTTGATCGATCAATCGAGACCGTAGCCCTTCCACACACCTCATCTACATGCGTAATTAAGTACTTCCCCCACCTAAAACTCCCGTCGTGGCTGCTGCTGCTCCCGTCGTGGATCATGGCAGCGGCAACGCTGCTCCTACTGCTGGTGTCGTTGGCGCCAGCGGCAGCCACAAGCAACACATCTAGTAATAGCGTGCAGAAGGAGATGAGCGAGGAGGAGACACGGCGGATCTTCATGGCGTGGACGGCCGAGCACGGCAAGTCCTACAGCTCCGGCGCCGAGGAGGAGCGCGGGCGCCTCATGTTCAAGCACCGCCTCCGCGACATCGACCGGGGGTGGCACAAGAAGGGCTACTCCGCCTGGTCATGGGACACGGAGAGGAGCGAGGAGGAGACCCAACGGATCTTCGTGGAGTGGAAGGCCATGCACGACAAGATCTATAGCTCCATCGCCCATGAGGAGCACCGGTACACCATGTTCAAGGACGCCCTACGCCGCGTCGACCGACATAATGCTGGCTATGCCATCGGGGTTCATAGTAGCACCAAAGGCATAACCCAGTTCACCGACCTCACCATGGAGGAGTACAACGCCGTTTGTTGCGGATTTATCCCGGAGGGCTTTGAGCCATCGCCGGCCGAATCAAGGAGAGTGGCCGAGATCGAGGAGCGGCTGCGTCTAGTATATGCCCCTTCTTCTTCAATGTAATCGTTTGTTGCAAGAAACTTACGAGATTGGGTTTTTTACTGGTGATCTACAATTTTTATATCTATATGAGCAGAAAGTAGATGATTTTTTTAACTTGAAAATAGAGGATGTTATAATAGATGAAGAATTAAGAACGATGTCCATCGCATTTTTGAAATAAAAGGTATATTTTTGAAATATTTCTATGCAGATTGTGAGCATTTGATATGCCAAGGCTAAAGCACGAGTGGACAACTTGAGGACCATCCCTTTGGTTATTTTTTCTAGTTCCGTCTCCCATCTCTAAAAATTTGAATGAGTTTTTCTCGAAAAAAATTGCGTAACCAAAATTCCATAAACTCCATGGGCTAAACTGCCTAACACGTAGAGAGCTAGTTAGTATTTTCTCCTTCATGTGTACTCCCTCGGTTTCAAAATATAAGATGTTTTAGCTTTATGAAGCAAATGTATCTAGACTACTTTTAGTGCGTAGGTTCACTCAAGTTTGGAATGAATCTACACACAAAAAGAAGTCTAGATACATCTTCTTCACAAACCTAAAACATCTTATATTTTGGAACGGAGGGAGTATATCTTATATGGAACTTTTAACCACAACAAAGTTCCCATTTCAATGAGTACCCGAGCATCACATTATTTTCATCTTGTATCATATTGTTTTCATGCAATATCCATGTGAGGAATTTCAGTTGTCTAGGCCAATGTATAATGAGATCCATTATTTTGTTTTCACATACATATTGTGTGTCACACATTCGTATCGAAACATGAAGTAGATGAAAGCAAAGAAAAAGTACAAGAGGGTGATATTCATGCCGCAGAAGTTATGATGACTATTTTCTGAGCACGATAGACTCTGTATAAAACGGTTGCGATGTAGTAAGGCAACTTAGACTTTATCATGCTCTATGCACCTCATGTTTCTTCGCATGCTTATACGTGTGTATTTATTCATTGGTAGAGGGACACATGCTTCTATATATATCCCAACTTATTTCATCTGTAACTCGGTTGTATGCCAAGATAGCTAGCTAGCGACACTAGTGGAAACGAGGGCTTTTGTTGATCCCGAAAATGGGCTTTAACACCGGTTCTTCTACGAACCGGTGTTAAAGGGGGGGCCGTACCAGCGTGGCCTCTGCGGCATTAAAGGAGCCCCCCTTTAACACCGGTTCGTGGCACGAACCGGTGTTAAAGGTCCCTGCACCAGTGGCCCGCGCACTCCCCCCCTTTAACACCGGTTCGTGGCACGAACCGGTGTTAAAGGGGGGGGCTATATAAGACACCACCCCAGCCCACACACACCCCACTCTTCCATTCTTTCACATTTTGGAGCCTAGCAAGAGGGTGTGAAGAGTGCTAGTTTGTGTTTTTTTTCATATGCACTAGAGGTGTTCGGTGAAATGCCCGAGAGCTCAAAATAAGCTTTCTTGTTGCTCTTTCCGTCTCGATCGAGGTCGGCAACTATAGTTTCATGTGTCATTGATATACTATATATATAAATGGTCATCTCCCTATTATTTTTTGATATATACTACATATTAATGCAGATGAATCGGCAATGGATGTACGGTGACCGCCGCACTTCCGAGTACATTACGGGCCTCCAAAATTTCATCGTTGTGGCTAATGCAAACCGTGGTCACAATGGTTTTATGTGCTGTCCGTGTGTTCACTGTCAGAACAAGAAAGACTACTCAAATACCAGAACCATTCACACCCACCTGCTTCGATCCGGTTTCATGCCCAGCTATAATTGTTGGACCAAGCACGGAGAAAAAGGGGTTGTGATGGAAGACAACGAAGAAGAAGAGGATGATGAAAACTATCATAATATGTATCGTGAATATGATGATAATGCAACGGAGGTAGATAATGAAGATCAAGAGGGAGCAGCTATGTGCATTCCTCAATGCAATATCTCAGAAGGTAATCGATCCAGAAAGCCTACCAGGGTTACAAACAGATGTGGCCCAATGTCTTGTCAGCTTTGAGTTGGTGTTCCCACCATCCTTCTTCAATATTATGACGCATCTCCTGGTTCACCTAGTAGAAGAGATTGCCATTCTCGGTCCTGTATTTCTACACAATATGTTCCCCTTTGAGAGGTACATGGGAGTCTTAAAGAAATATGTTCATAACCGTGCTAGGCCAGAAGGAAGCATCTCCAAGGGCTATGTAACAGAGGAGGTCGTTGAGTTCTGTGTTGATTTTATTCCTGACCTTAAGGCGATTGGTGTTCCAGAATCACGACATGAGGGGAGACTGCGTGGAAAAGGCACCCTAGGATGTAAAGCAATGATATGTAGGGACGGGCATTCTCTCAATCAAGCACACTACACGGTTTTACAAAGATCTATCTTGGTTGCCCCGTATATCAATGAACACAAGAATTTAATACGCCTCAAACACCCGGGGCAGTCTGATGAATGGATTATAAGTGAACACATGGCGAGTTTTGGCGGCTGGCTGCAAAGACTTCTCACGAATAACACCACTGTTGGGGATCAGCTGTACTTGTTGGCCAGGACACCGTCTTTGACTGTATGTACTTTCCAAGGGTACGAGATAAATGGGAATACATTTTACACGATAGGCCAAGATAAAAAGAGCACCAACCAAAACAGTGGTGTCTGCTTCGATGCAGCAGAAGACAATGGGCAAAAGACCACGTATTATGGGTTCATAGAGGAGATATGGGAACTTGACTATGGACCTAATTTTAAGGTCCCCTTGTTTTGATGCAAATGGGTCAAGCTAACAGGAGGAGGGGTTGAGGTAGACAAGAAGTACGGAATGACAACGGTGGATCTCAACAATCTTATGAAGAACTTAGACGAACCATTCGTCCTAGCCAATGATGTGGCTCAGGTTTTCTATGTGAAGGACATGTCCTCCAGACCAAAAAAAAGAAAAAATATGCAAACGAATACATCATATGATGAGCCAAAGCGTCACATAGTTCTTTCAGGGAAAAGAAACATCGTGGGAATCGAGGACAAGACAGACATGTCAGAAGATTATAATAAGTTTGATGAAATTCCGCCCTTCACAGTGAAAACTGACCCAAGCATTCCGTTAAGTAAAGAAGATGCTCCATGGTTACGTCTGAAGCGATCATAAGGAAGGGCATATGCCAAGAAGTTCATGCTCATATTATGTAACTCTAGTTCATGTTTTTAATATTAATACATGTCTTGAGTGTTAGTCATGTTTTGTGGATGGACCGGGACTATGAGAAGAAGTTGTCCCGATTCGTACTTACCATTAAGATCTGATCTCCAAACGCGCGCGGTCACATATTAGGGAGTGCCTCTATGACCAGTTTCTTGGAGATGCCGGAGGACTAGGCTCCGTCGGCATCTCCCTGAAACTGGCCGTAGTGGTGTCCCTGCTCTCAAAAACCATCTTGTAGCTTTGTAACTTCTCTAACTAGATCAATACACCAGGGAGCTAACTAATTTCACATATTAGGGAGTGCCTCTATGACCAGTTTCTCGGAGATGCCGGAGGACTGGGCTCCGTCGGCATCTCCCTGAAACTGGCCGTAGTGGTGTCCCTGCCTCAAACTGGCTGGAGGACTGGACTCACAAGGATGCCTATTTATAGTACAAGCAGCTCGACATAGTGTTGACACTTACAAAATAATGTCGACACTCACCCCTATTATTAGTCCCGGTTGGTGTCTCCAACCGGGACTAAAGATTCATCTTTAGTCCCGGTTGGTGACACCATCCGGGACAAGGTACACGCCGCACGACATAATGTCGACATGCACTCACCCCTATTATTAGTGCTGACTCGTGTTTTGTCCCGGTTGGTGTCTCCAACCGGGACTAAAGGTTCATCTTTAGTCCCGGTTGGTGTCTCCAACTGGGACTAAAGGTTCATCCCGCCATTTTTTCCCGCCATTTTTCTTCCCGCCAGTTCTTCCCTCCAGTTCTTCCCGCTAGTTCAGTATATATATATGTAGGGGGTTGGCCTCCATTGTCATTGCACATCTCTAGACTCATATCTGCAACCTCATCACTCTTTCCCATGGCTTCCACCGTAGCACTAACCCCCAGGGAGGCGGAGGCGCTTTGCGCCTCGAACTACCCCTGCCCGCCGGGCTACTGTGTCCTCGTCGGCTGGATGCTGAGCGTCGGAGGCGTGCCGGTTCCTCCTGTCCCTCTAGGTGTGGCGCGCCGGATGGCCATCACGAACCACTACTACTTCGAGCTCACGCCGGAGCAGCGGAGGAATCCCAGATGGCATCCCGTCTATTTCCCTACTTGGGAAGCCTTCTTCGTGGATCGGCATGAGAGGGCGCTCGCCAGGCACGAGGAGGACGGCCCACCTCCTCCTAACTTCAACGAGGCCGGCCGTCGGCTATGGTGGCGCGGTCGGACTCTCCAGAGCGTCATGGCCTATGACACTGCCGCCGACTCTAACCCCCGTCTGCGCTACCCTCAAGTCCAGCCCACGCGCTACCCTCAAGTCCAGCCCACGCGTACTCTCCAGAGGTTCAATTACGGCGACCCCGACGACGACAGCGATGACGGCGGCGGCGAGTACGACGACTACAGTGGCGAGTATTACAGGTGTAGGCAGGAGCATGACTGAATCACTCCAACATTCCAAAACAAGTTCGGCTGATTGTTACTTAATCTGGCCATGTATCTTAATTTTCAGTTCTTTTATGTATCTTAATTTTCAGTTCCAGTTCGGCCGATTGTTACTTAATCTGGCCATGTATCTTAATTTTCAGTTCTTTTATGTATCTTAATTTTCAGTTACAGTTCGGCTTTATGTAACTGTCTCAAAATGACCTATCTCATTCGAGGTTTCTTGGCTTTCGGGTCAAATGACCAATGTTATGGCTAGAATCAAGGCATAGTTTGCAAGAGGAGTTTTCCTTTTTATCGCACCAAAAAGGCATTTTCCATTTTCCGAGCATAAAAAACGGACGGTTTTGTGAAGCAACCACCAAATGGCTAATTCAAAAAACCACCAACACATTGATCAAAAAACAATGCAAGTTGAGAGAGGCTTGGTGAGATTCAAGTGTATACAAAAGATGCGACATTTAAATATCCAATCAATTCAAAAATGTTAATACAAAAGATGCGGCATTAAAATATGATTTGATCTAATAAAAATCATTTACATGAATGGATAGATATTATTTTTCTGAAAATTATGATATATTATTCATATTTTTCTGAGTTGAAATGAAAAATATATGAATTTTCTAAATTCATATCATATTTTTTGAATTAAAAAAGCCCCTTTAATGCATGAAATAAATGCCCCCCCTTTAACACCGGTTCCAGACAGGAACCGGTGTTAAAGGGGGGGCATTTATTTCGTTTCCCGCGCGCACCCACCCCCCCTTTAACACCGGTTCCTGTCTAGAACCGGTGTTAAAGGGGGGGGGTAATAAATACGCGTGCAAACGAATTCCCCCCCCCTTTAACACCGGTTCCTGCCACGAACCGGTGTTAAATGGGGGGGGGGTAATAAATGCGCGCGGGAAACGCTCCCCCCTTTAACACCGGTTCCAGCCACGAACCGGTGTTAAAGGGAGGGTGTATTTATTTCACCTTCCTCCCCTTCCTTTCTTCCCCCACTGAGCCAGATCGATCGAGAACACAGATAGAAGCGCCGCCCCCGACCCGCCGTCTCGCCGCCGCCGCTTCAGAGCCCGACCCGCCGTCTCGCCGCCCCCGACCCGCCGTCTCGCCGCCGCCGCTCGGAGCTCGAGGTTCGCCGCCCCCGACCCTCTCTTCCCCGTATCCTTCCTCTCCCTCTAAAACCTCCTTCGTTCGGCGCCTGCTCCGGCCGCGCCCGGCCGGCCCTCCCCCGGCAGGCAGCAGGTTGCCGCCCCGTGCTCGTCGGCCGCCATGCTCACCGGCTAATCGTGCTCGCCACCCCGCGCGTGAGGCCGCCCGCACCTCGCCGGCCAGCCGCCGCTCCCCGCCGCCGGCCACCGCTGCTCCGGCCCCTCCATCCGCCACCACTCCCTACAGAGTAGATCGGCGAACGTGCGGGGCCAGCGAGAGCGCGAGACGGCCGGCGAGGGCGCGGCGCGGCGCGGCGAGCTCGGTTGCCTGCGAGGGCGCGGCGCGCGTGGCCGGCGAGGGCGCGGCGAGCTCGGTTGCCGGCGAGCGCGCACGTGGCCGGCGAGGGCGCGGCACGGCGCGTGCGTGGCCGGCGAGGGTGCGTCGAGCTCGGTTGCCGGCGAGCGCGCGCGTGGCCGGCGAGGGCGCGGAGCGGCGAGCTCGGTTGCCGGCGAGGGCGCGGCGCAGAGGCTCGGTTGCCGGCGAGGGCGCGGCGAGCCCCTCCCTGCGTGTGAGCTTGCTCATATGGATGGTCGTAGGTTAGGGATGACGGGTGGGGTCCAGTTGACAGGGAGAGAAAAGTGTAGAGAGTGGACTGACATGTGGGGCACTCAAAGTTTTACAAAAAGACCCAGAAAATATTACAACTTATACATTTCTTCCCTGGAGTGTTTATCGTATGCCACGTCAGTATCCAGGTGGGCCAATATTGTCAGAAAGATGATCAACTGGTGTTAAACGAGTCTTACAGCGAACTGGTGGTTTTTTGTAACAATTAGGCACAAAGTTGGTAGTTTTTTTGCAGCAAACCTGAATTGTCGTAGTTTTTTGAAGCCCTAGCCTCAATTGTCGTAGCTTTATGCAATTTACTCTCTGTCGTACAATTAGGCCAATATTGTGAGATAGATGCCATTGCAACTTTCAGCTATTTCAGAAACGCCATTGCAACTCTTAACTTTTGAAAAACTCCATTGCAACTCTATGTACATCCCAAATATGCCATTACACCTACTTACACATCAATAAATGCGCGCAGGAAATTAGGGTTGGCCACGGCGACCACGAAGACCGGGATTGACTTGGGTTACGGTCCAATCCACATCATCCTCCCCGCCGAGGCAAAAATTCGAGAAATATGGAGTATTTGTCTATTTCTGTATAGTATTTTTTTGTTTGGCCAATCCATTTCATTTACATAGTCTTGGGATGAAAATAAATAATCGCCAATTGACCCTCGGAACGATTCCAGGGTGCCAAAGATGGGCGAGATGAACGTAGTGACATCGACTCCGACGATCTAGGCCTTAATCCTTGCACATGTGAATTAGAAGCATGTGGAGTAAAAATAAAATAGCTTATAGCAAAGATATTATAATAGGCCACGCCTAAACCCTAACTGACCACCTCGCTCTCTTCCCCGTGCAGGAGCGTCTCGCCGCCGCCGCTTCGGAGCTCATAGGCCACGCCTAAACGCCGACGCCGCCCGCCGCCCGACGAGCCCGCCGCTAGCACCGCCGCATCCGTCCGACGAGCACCGCCGCCCGACGAGCACCGCCGCCCGACGAGACCAACGTCACCCCACCGGCGAGCGCCACGTGTCTGCCACGTGTATGATTGCTGACTCATCCTGACAACTTGTTTGCTCGATAAATTGTACTACATGCATAGATTAAAACTTGTATACAAATTGGACCTCTGACTCATTTGTGTATTTATTTGTGTATTTTGGTATGAATAATATGTATATTTGTGTATGAATCCAAGTCCACTTGAATGTTTACACTCTTACTCTAGATAATATTATTGTTTTAGAAACTATGGATCCACTTAGTAGAAACCTTGAAGAAGAAGAAATAATGGAGAACATTATTGATGAGGACACCTCACAATATCTGAACTTGGAGGGACATGACGACGACAGCTCAAGTACTAGTCATGGAGAAGATGAAGACTCCGGTGAACGCAATTTAATGGTTACAAAGTCCGGCGAGGTATATGCATTGATTAAGCCTCAGCTGACTTCCACCAACAATCTTCTTCTACATGTATTAATTAACGCTTCTTTCTTCTTATAGCCCTCTGGATCGACCAGCCAGCAACCATCTTCTTCTACGAAAAAGAGCAAGCGAGGCGCGAGCCAGCGGTTGAAAGATCGTGCAAAGTTCACGATCGAAGCAGTCCGTGTTGATGGCAGGCCGATGGAGTCCAAGAAGTCCGCAGACAAATTTATACGTCAGGCTGGAGTTCTTGTTAGGGACCAAATCCCAATCTTAATTGAAAATTGGAATAAGCCAAAGAAGGGCGACGGTACCTTTGTCGATGACAGATCCAAAGAAACGCTTTGGAATTCGTTGTTGGTAAATTTCACCCTTCCGCCAGAGGAGGATGAAAACAACCCGGTTATAAAGAAAAAGGTCAAAGAGTGGACTCTAAAGAAGATGGCTGAGGCTTTCCGCAACTGGAAGACAAAATTGAACAAATTTATCAAATCTGGCGAGACTCCAAATTTCGAAGACGCATATTATGCGAAGATAAGACCTCACTGGCCCGAATTTGAGACATATAAAAAAAGTGCTATAGCTAAAAAGAGGTCAGAAACCAATACGCTTAATGCCCTGAAGAAGGAATATCACCAGAGGACGGGGTCAGGTGGCTACATATCTCAGAGGCCTAAGTGGGAGGAAGCTGAGAGGGCCCTGCGCGAGAGAGGGGTCACACCCCAGACAGATGGGTGGGACCTACGTGCAAAGACTTGGTTCTACGGAATCGGGGCAAGGTTGGACCCAGAAACAGGATTGTGTATCTTCCCAACCATCCTTGCCAAACCCGTCACTGAACTCATCACGGCATACGAGGAAACATCCGCCAGGACCTTCCATCCCGACAGAGAGAATGACCAGCTCACACGCGCCATCGGTAAAAAAGAACACCCTGGACATGCACGAGGCACTGGGGGTATGACATGGAAGGATGGGTTTGCCGACTGGAGCGACTCTTACAGATGGCGCGGCAGAAAAGAAAAAGAGCGTACAGAGCGGATGACACAGATAGAACATGCACTTGCGGCGCTGCAGGCGCAAGTGAATGCACAACAGAGCCATCAAGCTACCGGCCCATCTCAGCGGCACGAAGAGCCTGCATTGGAAGCTGCCCGCGGCCCAGACTCTGCGCGGAAAAGCAGTGTGGCTTCCACGGAGAACGTGTAGCCCACGCTTGAAATGACGGGTCCTCGATACCCCGTGGATGAGATCACGGAGAGCGAACACGCTGAGCTGCATGTGAGATTAATGGGCTTATCCATTAAGGTGGCTGTCGGCTATGCCTTACCTCCTGTAGCTGGTGGAACTTACCACTGCCGACCGATTCCAGATGGCTATGCTATTGTCGGGGTGGATGAGGTTGTGAAGGAATATGAGGAAGCACAGCTTGACCATGCTACAGGTGAAGGGGAAACTCAACTCAAATTTGCAGTGAAAACAACCATTCTTTGGAAGAAGGAACACATTGTGCTTCCAAATTGGAGGTCACTGGCACCCCCGCCGTCTCCGCAGCGTCAGCAGTCTGAGCCGCTTCAGCTATCTCCTGCGCGGCAGCCATCTCCGGCGCGACAGCCATCTCCGGCCCGTCAGCCATCTCCTGCGCGGCAGCCATCTCCGGCCGTCAGCCATCTCCTGCGCGGCAGCCATCTCCGGCCCGTCAGCCATCTCCGGTGCTTCATCCATCTCCTCAGCGTAAGCGGAAGAGCACTGCCATGAGGAGCATCAGTAGCACTGCCACAAAGAAATCCGCAGGAAACCGTACGCCAAAGAGTTCAAAAAACTACGTCCCGCAGCCTTCCGCCAAGCCATTGCCGGTTTTACCGTGGAATCGCAGCGACGAGGAGACCAATAGGATCTCGGAAGAACAGGTCAAGAAATTCTTTGCACCTAGACGGGCCGATCCAAAGGAGAAAATAGATCCGGCGGTGGTGGAGAAGTTTTACAAAAATCTTTTGAAACCTGAAACCCCACTTGTGCCGGACTACGAGCGCCAGATTTTGAAGGCGGATGCAAGGAGCCGTAGGGAGACTGAAAGTAGCAGTCGTGAGGCACCCCAGAAAACAGTTCCCATGCTCGGAGAGCAGGAAAACCAATCATGCGCCCCGCTCCAAATGTTTGACAAACGGGACGCTCCTCCCGTAGATGATTACGAGGCAGAGCTACAAAGAAAGGCCAATGAGATGGGGATGACTTACATTGCATACTTGAACGTCATGGGAGACAACTTGCCCAAATGCGATGTCAACCCCATACAGCCATGGAAGTATGGGAAGAATCTAGTCAAGAAAGAGGAGATCAAGAATCTACCAACAAAGATGCAAAAATTGCACAAGTGGTACCTTCATTTCTGCAAGACGAGAAAAGAAGAATGGATCACGGCGCATATAAGAGATCAGATTTTCTTGTGCGGAGACGACGCGATCGACTTCAACATTCAAGACTTGCATTTTCTATTCAATCAGAAGGAACTCGACAAATCTGCCATCAGCCTTTATTGTGTGTAAGTACTATTTCTGTAATTTTTATCTCATCTCATTCACTTCATTAATTGCATGTATATATATGCTCACCATATATGTATATACTATTATGCAGGAAAAAGGTTATGGAATGCATGAAAGGAGGCCCTTTTGACATTGGGTTCATTGACCCAAATAGAGTTCATGAAGAAGTGGTAAGAGACAAACCCGGGCAAACAGAAGATTACTTGCTAAAGTCTTTACTGAGACAACAAACCAAAAGGGAAATACTATTGCCTTACAACTTCTCGTGAGTACTGTTACCCTCTCTCTTGTACACATTCTGTTTCGGCTTACTCGATGTTAAGTGTAATTGATGATGAGTTATGCGTGCGTAGGTTCCACTTTATTCTGCTAGTCATTCAACCCGACTCAGGAAAAGTCCTTGTCATGGACTCGTTACGAAAAGAAAAAGAGCTATGGGCAGACTTTAGAGAGATGCTCCAGAGGTAATTTCAATCATATTATCGCACTAGATCGGCAACTTTCATGACAATAAGTAATTAATTACTCCTTTATCCATTTTCTTTGTCGGACAGGGTTTGGAAAATGTTCACGGGCAGGGCCGTGGGTGAATGGTCAGAAGAACTAAAATTTGTAGACCAAAATGTAAGTAATACTAGCTAGCTTCCAATTCCATTATATCATGCTTTATTGATTATTATTTTGATTGAACTCTCTATTCTCGTAAAGTGCGCGCATCAGGGACACGGCAATAACTTATGTGGGTACTATGTTTGCGAATTCATTCGCAACATGATATGTGCGACAGGCCAAGCCGCACTAGAACAACTTAGAGTAAGTAAACAAAGTCCACAACATTATTTTATTACCATCAATTGTGTTGAGTTTTATTCTTATATATATATTGACGGCCCATTCTTCATATATATTCAGATCGAACGGATGCGGGACCAACTCCTACCATTTGAACGCATACGAGCCATTCAAGAGGAATTGGCGGGGTTCATACTTGATGAGGTCGTCACGCCTGGCGGAGAACTCTTTAGATATCCACCAAAATGAACGATGACGATGTATGTGCCGATGACGATGTATGTGCCGATGACGATGTTTGTGTATAATAATAGTTGCTTAATTTTTCATGTACTCGTATGTACCGATGACGATTTATAAGTATACCGCTCCCGATCGATTCCCCCTCGCTCCCCCCCCCTCCCGCAGAAATACGCCCAGAACGGGGCAGAGGCAGAAGTCTGCCGCGGCAGAGATTTAGGCCGTTTTCCTGCCGCGACAGGAAAACGGCCTAAATCTCTGTCGCGGCAGAAGAACCTTTAACACCGGTTCCAGATACGAACCGGTGTTAAAGGGGGGGGGGGGGGCTGAGGCCTGCGGCAGCCCCACGTGCGCCACCCTTTAACACCGGTTCGTATAAGAACCGGTGTTAAAGGGCCCCCCCTCTAACACCGAACCCTCAACAGCGGTTGGGGAACCGCTGTTAGAGGGCCCTCCCAACCGGAGTTAAAGGGGGGGCTCTGCACTAGTGCGACTAATTTTTGTGTTTAGTTATTCTCATCCATGTTATTATTCGGTCGTACTAGTATATCCTCAATGTTGAGGTGAGACATCGGAGCAAACCAAACTGCTACTTGTAGTTGTCATCGCCGGAGATTCACCTAGGATCGATTTCTAGGGTGGTGAAAAATTCTTGGGGCAGCGACAGGTACTAGGCACACCAACATTTGTGCAGCTATTGAGTTGACTCCTCCAGTGACAGATCCTCGGTAGTGTATTTGATGTCGCTGGCCACTGGCGCGAGGGCCAGCAGCAGCATGCTCATCTCCAAGGCAACATAAATCACCATTGTAATTTATTTTTAGGTATGATGATTTTAGCTAGAGTGTTCTGTGTATGTGACTGTTAATGTACAACTATAAGTTTATTGAAACCAACAAAATGATATTAAGTACCTGGGAGCGATGCTCCGAATCTACTTTATACCTAAGGCCATCCCCAACGGCCCCACGCAAACAGACGTCGCGCGTCTGATCTCGCCCTTCTGGACAGATCACAAGGCCCAACGCCCCACCCCCCCAAACAGACCTGACAGCGCGGCGGGGTCCGATTCGGCACATACAGGGCCAAAACCTGCGCCTGGTTTGCGGCGGCTCGGACGCCGACCTCGTCCAACACGGTCTAGCCGAGTCTTTCTCAGGCCCCACCTGGCGGTGTCCCAGAGGGCGGGGCCGCGTCCTTCTGATTGGGACTGCGTCGTCCCCATCCACATCCACTCCACTTCTATTCCCACTTCCATTCCCCACTTATCCAAACCCCAAAATCCTAGCCACTCCCTCCTCGTCGACAAGCTCGCCCTCGCCGGCCCTCGTCGTCACTGCGACCAAGGACAGCTGGAAGTCCTGGTCCCGGCACGGCCGGAATGACCACGAGGCCGGCTCCTCTAGCCGTGCCGGCCGTGGCCACCATTCCGTCTCCCGCTCGCCGCCCCGGCGAAGCTCCTCCTCCTTTTTCCAGCCCTCTACCGCGCCCACGCTCCGAGCGGCGCGTGTACATGAGCATCGACGCCGCGCGCACGCTCGCGGAGGCAGACATGCCCTGCCCGTGGCCCGACGTCCACTTGCTAGCGGGGTGGCACCTCAACAGCGCCCGTGTGCCGGTGCCGGCCATTCCTACCTCCAGGCCTGCGCGCTGCCGCGAGATCTGCCGGCGCTGGGCCTTCCCGCGAGATCTGTGGCGGGATCCAGTCTACGTCATCGACTCCCCGGTCTGGGACCGGTGGTTCGAGGCGGAGCACGCGACCCGGCGCGAGGCCATCGAGGCCCACCTCGAGAACCTCGACGACGCCGACAAGGACTACTGGGAGGGGTCCCAGGAGGACTCCGGCGTGGAGGACGATGATACAATGGCCTCCACTTCCCGTCGCTGCAGCCCGGCATTCCGGATTGGTCGTGCTACCATGGCGCGGACACCCTCGCGTCCGAGGTGTGGCCATGGCCAGAACCGGAGGAGGACCCGGAGCCGCCTCGGCTGGTGGCGGTCAAGATGGAGGAGGAGGAGGATGGGCCAGAGTGGAAGCGCCGGCCGATGACGGAGGAGGAGTTCCAGGCCGCCATCCTCGCCTCCCAGCTGGAAGAGGAGAAGAAGTGGGACGGCACCGCCCAGACGCTGCACGAGTCCTGGGTGGACGCGCATGCCCAGATGTCGCCCACACTCCCGGCACCGCCTCTGCCTCCCGCTCACACTCCGACCCAGGCCGGCGCCTGGCCCCCGCCGCAGGTCTTCATCGACCTCGCTGACGTCGACTACGAGGAGTAGGCGGCGCAGCCGCAGGACCAGGGCGCCGGCCGGCCAGCAGCAACGCCCGCCGCCTCGCCTCCGTTCAACGCCAAGGCACTCCATAATATTGGGGCTTTTTCTTTTTTTTTCTGTATATTTTGTGACCGGGGGACCCATGACAAGGAGCGTTTATGTAATATGTTAATTATTTTTGTCCTCTCTTTTTTTCTGCACCTTTTTTGCGGATGTGATGCCGTTGGGGGCACAAGCCACCGCAAACCAGGATGAAACCGGACGGCCTGTCCTCCATCCCGCAAACGGACTGATTCAGACCAAACTGCTATCTAAAATACGGGGCCCGTTGGGGATGGCCTAACAGTGTTGTGCCTTCAGCCGTAGGAGGTCCCTAAGGAACCACAACGCCAGAGTGAGATGCGATGGTGGAAGAGGCAACATCGATGCTCCATGCACCCAACTACTATTTATTTTAAACGTACTGTTCATGGGGGGCATATGAGCTCATGTCATACATATGTAATATTATTTATTAAGTACAAATGTGCACATCTTGTTTGGTAGTAGATGGAATCAATCAATGGAAATGCATATACACAAGTGTTTCCATTTTCCTCACAAGCAAGGAAGTTGATCCTTTTGGTACAATTTTTTTCTTCACCTTCATTTGTGCTTCTTTGGTTCTTTCATTTCCTTGGTGTTCCAATGCTGGCTGTGGTGCCCCCCCCCATACGGATTAGACCACTAGTCATCATTATTTTCTCTATCTTTGTCACTCTTCACATCCGTACTTAGTAAAATTTTCTTCGTGATTAAATATGAAATAAACTTTACTATTAAAATTATGAAGTATTACACGATTTCAAATTAACTTAATTTATCAAATTATAAACTATTCCATGGGTTGAAATTACTAAAAAAATCTATATTGGGGTTTCAGCAATTCATTTCCTATTCCATCCTTTCAAAGTTGTATTTAAAAACATTTTGATGCGAATTTTGAGCATCTGATATGCCTAGGCTGAAAGAAATTATGGACATCTAGGGGCCCTTGCTTTTGCTATTTTTTTAGTTTCCTCCCATACTTTAAATAAATATTTTCACGAGGAAATTTTCGTAACAAAAATCCCATATAATTCATGAGCTTAGATGCTTACCACATAGAGATCTAGCCGGTATTTCCTCCTGCATGTGCATATCTTATATGGAACTTCCAACCGCAAAATAGTTCCCCTTTTGATGTGTATTCGAGGATCATATTTTTTTTTCAGCTTGTACCGTGTTGTTTATCATGCAATATCAATGTGAGATACTTCAATTGTTTAGGCAAATGTAGAATGAGATCCGTTATTTTGTTTTCTCATGCATTTTGTGTACTTCTATGCCCCTCACTTTATCTCACATTGATCTGCGAATACTTATCTCGTGTCTCACTTTCCTATTGAAACATGCATGAACGGGGTCAAAGAAGAGAAGAAGTACGAGATAGACATGCTGCAAAGTTATGATGACTAATTGCTTGAAACTGATCATATAGGCATTTCTTGAGAATGGTTTTGTGAAGTACTCATGCAGTTTAGACTTTATCATGCTATATGCCCCTTACTTTCCTTTGTACACATGCTTATATGTGTGTATTACTATTTCATTGATGCGGGCACGAGAGCCTATATATATCCCCAACTGATTTTTCATTGTGTACTCTATTGTATGTCAGATAACTAGCTAGGTATTCTCAAAAAAAAAAAAGATAACTAGCTAGGTTATTCTGCTCCATGTTATTACTCGACTGTACTAGTATATGTTGAGGTGGGAAATTGGAGGAAACCAAAATGCTAGCAACCTTGTCTAGCCACTGCACGATGCGCAGCTCCCACATGTCGTAGTCGTACACTTCCTTGTCTCTATGTTTGAACACATGAAAGCTCGCCGTGTGGATGATGTGGAGGCTTTGCGCCCAAGTTGTGGTTGTAGTAGGATCTCGGTTTGACCGCTTGCCGCTGGCGCAATGGCAGCAAGCAGCATGCATGGCCACCGCCACCTCAGTGGCAGTGGCACATATAGCCATTGATTCTAAGACATGGAGTCGTGTGCGTGCAGCAAGCGGTCGACGGGGCTAGCTAGATACCTCCTTTCATACACACACGCGTGCTACTCCAGCCAAGTGTTTGATGATGAGTTGATAAAGAAACCGGTTGCTAGCATACTACCTACAAGTAATTAGCGAGCTAGCGTGCCATGCATGTGTACCCCCAACTTTTTGTACCTTGCATCTTTACACAGGTCCGGGGAAGAGGGGACTAGACATTGGATTTCGAAAAATTGGGATTTTCATTTGTAGTGTTCATGAATAAAGCAAGTACCCTCCTTCTTCATGTGTGGTGTCTGCGCCCAGCAATGCCAATTTTGACATTAATCTGGATTTTAGCTAGATTATGGTCAAAATGTTACCCAAAATTAAGTTACTTAGTCGGAATTAGCACTAAACCGAAGTTCATTACGGCCTAAACAATAGAGCTATATATGTGAGTACTACGTGACTACCTGTGGTCTGTTTTTTTTTTTGAGGGGGACCTGTGGTCTGTTATGGCCAAGATTGATTCCAACAAAAAAGAAAGAACCCGATCTCTTGGCTGTGGTAAAATCCAACGGTCGTGTGTGATTCTGATACGTTAGCGTTGCCACGAACATGCACCCTTAAAAAGATCCGTCAGGCCGACGTGACCGTACGTGTCTGATAAGAGCTCGATCTGCATGCAATTCCTGTACTTCTCGGTCTACGTCCGTACGTCTCGATCTGAGCCTTTAAATATACAGCACAGACCTAATCGACAATCCAAACTTAGATCAAGCGAGCGAGCTTTTCGACGAGAGATCCATCGATTCAAACATCTCATCTACGTACGTAGTCCCCTCTCGCCTTCAATCCGTGTCGTGATGAGGATCATGGCGGCGGCAGCGCTGCTGCTGCTGGTGGTGGTGTCGCTGGCGGCGGCTGCTGCCACGAGCAACACATCGGAAAGCTGGGAGAGGAAGAGGAGCGAGGAGGAGACGCGGCGGATCTTCACCGAGTTGAAGGCCAAGCACGGCACAACCAACTCCTCCCCCGCCGACGACGAGGAGCGTGCGTACGCCATGTTCAAGCACCGCCTCCGCGACATCGACCGGCAATGGCACGACGACGGCTACTCCGTCTTCTCGTGGGAGTCCGGGAGGAGCGAGGCGGAGACGCGGCAGATCTTCGCGGAGTGGGAGGTACTAAACAGCAAGACCTACAGCTCCATCGCCCACGAGGAGCACCGGTACACCATATTTAAGGAGGCCCTCCGCGACCTCGACCACCACAAAACTGGCTACGCCATCGGGGTCCATGATAACAACGGAGGAGGCATCGACCAGTTCACTGACCTCACCCAAGAGGAGTACCAAGCCGGTTGCTGCGGATTCTGGCTAGAGACGCCGTCGCCGGCCGAATTACAGAGGATCGGCGAGATCCAGGAGCGGTTGCGGCTAGTATATGCCCCTTCCTCAATGTAACTATTGGTTGATGGAAATTTACTAGATCCCTTTTTATTTATTGGTCATCGTGATCTCCAATGTTTTCTATATGATGAATAGAAGAAAGTAGAGGTTTTTTTAACATAAAAGTACAGGGTGTTCTTATAGAGGAAGTTGTTAGGATGATATGTGGCTCATTGTAAAAACTAGATGGTGCCCCGCGTCGGTCATAATTTTGTAGTCCTGAGTATACGATATATATGAAGTTATAATAAGAGAGCACATATTACGCAGAGAACTTTGACAACATGAGTGTTGTTCTGCATACACAAACATAGTATATGCAATGGAATACACAAAATAGCTTGTTCTGAAATATTATGGCATGCAGGAGGTAATGATGCCATTAAATAACATGAATATGATAAAAGAACAAAGAAAGACAAAGAAAACTTTGGTGGCGGCTGATCAATCCGGTTATGAAGGGTGGTGGCTGATCAATCCCGTGATGAATCGGGGTGGCGACAGAGGGTTTCGACCCAGGTCATGGAGGTATTGGTGCTAGTAGAGACCGTTTTGGTGGAGGTCCTGGCCGAGATGTGGAGCCTGCACGGGCCGGGTGCAAGATTTTAGAGCCTATGCGAGGAATGGCTACTACAATGGGAATCAAGCGGATCTGCTGGTCGACGGAATAATCCAAGAAAAATTCGGAGGGAATGACCAATTTGGCAATTTCAGTAGAGGTTCGGGGTTTCAACAATTTCTCTCGCAATTTCAATCATGGAGGTAATAACAACTAGCAAAACAGACGCAATTTTCGTTGGTAGAGGGCACAGTCAAGTTACAGGGGAGGATACAATGGGAACAACATATACAATCACAATTTTGAATGTGCAAGGCATGATAACTCCAACACACTCAATCAATCCATTATCTTAGAGGATGTGGGAGTGTCTTTTACACACTGCTTGCAGCCGTTCCAAAGGGTGTCGATGTTGCAGCTATGGTAGCGTAAGGTCAACATACACAGCAGCAAACGGCGCACAAATAGCAGCCCGTGGTGCAGCAGGCCATGTTGCAGCAGACCGTCCTTCAGCATGCGTATCGGGCCTCGGTACACTATGTCACGGTAGATTTTTAGGGGCATTCTCTTAGAGGCATTTTTATAAAATGCCTAAAAAAATATCTTTAAAGGCACTTCTTGAATATTGCCTACAATAATTTAATACTTAGGAGCAATTTTGAAAAGTGCCTACAAATTTCTATCTTTATTGGCATTTTATTAAAATGCCTGCAATAATTTGATTTTTTTCAGGCACTCTTTAGATATACCTGTAATAATCTGATTTTTTAAGTTATTACCAAAAGTGCCGGCAATAATCGGTTGAATGTCGTCATCCTTTTGAAGTCCAGGCTCCGTGCGTACTAGACCAGAGAGAAGACGGTCAGCGCTCCATTACTAGCTCACACAGGACACAACCTAGGCCATTCCTATCTTCCTCCCGATCCCCGCCAATCTCTCTGCTCCCCCTGCGGCTTCCCATCTGCCGCCCCCCTCTCGTAGGCGGGCTCGTCCTGCATCTCCGCCGAGGGCTGTGGGTCGACGATCTCTGCGTTGCCGCGGGAGAAGCTGCTTGAATCCTCCCCCTCGACGTTTGGAGACCGCCGACTATGTTCGCCCAGACGCCCACCCGGGGTCACCGATGTAGCGGCCCTCGCCCGCGTCGAGGGGCGGTGCCGTCTCAATCTCGCCATCGACTGCGTACAACGACCGCGTCGCCACCAACGCGGGGTTGGGGTTTGTAGAATCCTCGTCTCCAAAGTAGGTGCATCGGGATCTGCAGTTTCATGCATCGTGTCGCCGGTGGAGGATTCATATCAGGCTAGCCGACGCCATCCCTTCCTGGTACGTCATATTCCCCATCCCCTACTTTCTCCCAACATGATATGTATGCACTCGGATTGTTTGGTTGTGCTTCTCTGTGGATTGGGGCAAAAATTTTGCATCGGTAGTCGTCATTCATGAGAGCCATCTCACCTAAGTTGTCATTTGTTAACTTATCTTGTGGATGAGATTGATTATTGCGGGAGAAAATGTAGATGTAGATTAATGAACCAAGAGGATTTGGTGCTGCTCTTTTTCAGATGTTTTTAGCATGCAACAGTAGGGAAAGCATCTTGAAAATACTACTAGAAACCTGTAAAATTACACGACCTGTGGTATATGATCCTATATTTGGCGTGTGAATCGTTGCCTAGTTAGGCTGGGGATCTTCGTACCTCCTTTTTCGGGGTTATTGTTATCATCTGCTGCAAGGATTTAGAAGCGACCAAAGTGTTGACACGCAAGGATTTAGAAGCAAGGAATATGTTCATCTTATCCTCCTTATTTTGATCCCCTTGCTTGTCAACCCGAAGATATGCTTTATAGAATGAGATAATGAAATTGCAGTGTAATATTTTGATTCCCTAGTTGTCAACATTGTTGCTTGCATTCATGCTTGAATAGATATCAGAACACAACTTTCATATTGTTCTAAAGTTAATAGTATTGTACCGGTTTTGACAGCCCTAACAGATAAAGGAATTTTTTTACTGGCTGCTCGAAGATTCGGAAATGGGGTGCCTACTGAATATATCATCTCTTATGACTCAGATGATCTATATCCAGGAAGTAATTCAGGTGTTGGAAAGCTGAGTTGAGGTCCCAACATTCCTTAACTTCAGTTTTACCGGCAGATTGTTGGATATTGGCATGGCTAGCAGATTCCGATGGCCGGCAGAACACTTCCTGATGAGAAGGAGATTGAGCGAATGGTGCTAGAGAAGAAGTAGAAGAAGGAACTGCTGAGCAAGTACACTCTGCGATGCCCTTCAAGGCGAGCAGAAGGAGGCTAAGGATATGCTCAATGTGCAACACTAGGAGAGCTATATGTTCTTGTTTATCTTGGCTCTGGTCATTTATTTCACTTATGTAGTATTCTTGACTAGACATGTACTTTACCATAAACAATGGTTTACATATCTTTGGTTACCCTGCAATTTGTTTATTCTCATTTACTGTTAGTACCTTCATGCTGCAAATGGTTAAAATTTCTGAGGCATCAGTCGTGCGTTATGTGATTTATCGTTTCCATGCATTATTGATCGTGTGTGTGTTTATATTTTTAAAGTAGTGCTCAAAGTCATGGTATCAAAAGCTAAATACTCTGCTGGATCCTGAGCTGAATTTGTATACTGTCTGATTGTTTGGCCTTAGGTGTGTGTACCGCTGAATTTGATTCGCTGCCTCTGATTAGTTGTCTTAATAAATATATTGTTTAAACCTGATGAAATTTGGTATCATACTCCAAATAAGCAATTGTTTTGGTAGCAGATCATTCATATGCTGAAATATGAGTATGAGCAATAAATCATAATGTGAATTTAATGTACATTCTATACCAGGGCATATTTTGTTAAACTGTATCTCAAAGTTGCCATAATTCATTTATTTAATTTTGCTGCAGCTATTCTGTATTTCCACCGATGAGTTTTCATATGCAATGATCGGATGTCCCACTTAAAAAGCATATAAAACCTACTCCCTCCGTCTAGAAATAACTGATTTGGGTTTGACTAGATTTGATGTATCTATACACTAAAATGTGTCTAGATATATTCGAATCTAAACAAACCCAAGTCAGTTATTTCTGGACGGAGGGAGTACAATTTATATTGGTTGAAGTTGATGATTGTTGTGAATGTTCTTTTGACCTATCAAGTTGGATGTTAAAAAACTATGCATTTCAGCTTAAAAGGTGCAACTGGAGCACCTTGTTCGCTGTGGGGTGTGTTCTGTGTAGGCTGGAACATGTTCCTTCGTAACATGTTTTGTTTCTGCTTCTTATCTTTCTTAATCTTTTTTAGAAGATTGTTTCCTGATAATTTATTGAGCTGTTTTACTTTCATGAACTGGGGAACTTTGATCGATCATGCCAAATTTTATATGTACACAACCATACAGTCACCTTGACACCTCATGTCTCATCGTCTCTTAATATGTTTTGTTCCTTATTAGGTTGATCATTGCTGAATCCTTCACAGCTTCGAGACTATCACTCAGCACTGGAGTGCGACGAGGAGCTATCTGTGTAGTGATGTGCAAGCATTGACGCACCCCTAGATGACCTCTTGCGGAAAGTACTGATTCCCCTTCAACCATGTTGACCGATGTGCTGTTTATTAGCCTGGAATGAGTGATATTGAATGGGTGCAGGCTAAACCTGGGATACTGGTGGTGCACCATGTATTTGCTGATACTTGTCATGTGAAGTACAAACCATTGGTTTCTTAAAATTTTACTGATAAAAGAGAAGTCCCATACACTGAGTTGAGACCTTATTGCAAGATTTTCTAAGCATTCAATATTTATAGATGTAACCATTTGTTTTGTTACAGCAACAATTCTTCGAAGACCGATTTTATGTTTCTATGGTTAGCATGATTGGTGCAGATTTGTCTGTGAAATGTTAGCAGATTGGTGGATATTGGCATGGCTAGCAGATTGGTGGATTTTGATCTTGAAATTCTTTATTGAGGCATTTTGGGAAGTGCCTAAAATTATTTTTTGAGGCACTTTGAAAAGTGCCAACAAAAATTATTAGAGGCATCGCTTAATAGTGCCTCAAATTATATTCCAAGGCAATTCGTAAAGTGCCTCGAAAAATCTATTTTTAAAGGTATTTTTAAAAGTGCCTCAAAAGATATATTTTCAAAGGCACTTTTCAATATTGCCTTAAATGATTTTTCCCTACCCCATTTGATGTGGCAAATTTTTTATTGCCTTCAAAGATTTTTGGAGGCAATTTTGGTATTTTCTAAGGCAATTTACTGTGCCCCAAATAATAATCTGTGGTGTAGTGGTAGTCGTGGAGCCAACAGTGGTGCAGAAAACACCTTTGGTCATACAGGGGCAACAAGGTGTGGCGCTGGGTGTGATCAGAGGGTCTAATGGCACTACTGCTGGATGCGACTCTGAGGTAAATGTACCTTCAAAAAAATTGAAAATAGGGGAGAAGATTTGTTTCAAGTGTAAGCAGCCAGGGCATCTTATTGATGATTGCCATTTAGCCATTTGTGTATATTGTGAGTCTCGACACCATGTTTCGGCTGCATGTAATTTAGTGAATGCTCCTCAACCATATGTCATAGTCTATGGATATGCCAATGAGGGGCTCATGTTCTATGAGATGCCAACTATGGGAACCTATCATCCAAAGGTGGAGAATGCCAAGCTGGTAAAGGTAGTCGTGGAGGGGGATGCAATGAAAATTCCCTAGATTATTGAGCAACTCACTAAAATTGTGCCATCAGATAAGTTTCAGTGGGAGGTTTTCCATTACCATAGTAATGTATACAGAGTGAAGTTCCCAAACAAGAAAGAAGTTTAGAGGGTAATCAATTTTGGGGTGTATTAAGTCCCTGAAAAGGCAATTGACTTAAACTTCAAGTCATGGACAAGTGCGGAGGAACCCTTGCACATGTTACCTGAGGTGTGGGTGCAAATTGCAGGGGTACCCTCAGATGTGAGGGGTGATTATATCACTAGTAGAAAAACGACCTTTCGTTTTTTGCAGCTCCAGCCTCTAGTCCCGGCCTCCTCTGAAACCAGGACTAGTGTTAGAACTAGTCCCGGTATGTGAATTCTGCAACGGCTACATGGCCCCATATCACTAGTCCCGGTCCATGGCAACCTCTAGTCCCGGCTGGTAACACAGGCCGGGACTAGAGTGAAGGGTTTCGCAACATAGTAAATCAAAAAATTTCTACGGATGCGAACGGGAAAGCCAAGATCTAACCTAGGAGATGCAAACAACGAGGGGGATAGATGAGATCTTCATACCCTTGAAGATTCGCACAACGGAACGTTCAACGGAACTTGGTTGGTGTAGTCGTACTAGCTTCTCCTCCTCGCGATCCGATCCGATCCAACACCGCAAGTGGCGATGCCTCCGAGAGATGCACACGTACGGCACCTCGACGTCTCCTCCTTCCTCGGTCCAGAAAGTGGTGTGGAGAGATAGATTGGATATACATCACGACGGCGTGGTGCAAAGGTGGGGAGTTTCTGCGGCAGGGCTTCGCCTACGCGTAGTCGGGGGAGAGAGAGATCTGGAGGGCAGCAGTATGGCGGCTAGGGTTGAGGGGGTGTGGAGGAGGGCTGCGCCCCTGCCCTCTATATATAGGGGGCTGGCCGGACCCCTTGGCCCCTCCTCCAATCCCTAGGGCGGCGGCCCCAAGGGTTGGAGTGGGGGGCAAGTTTTCCCCCTCCTTCTAGAAGGTTTCCCTAGGGTTTCCCCTAGGGTTTGGCCGGATGGGCCTATGGGGCCTTGTGCCCCTGGCCCAATGCGGCCAGGGCACTCCCTCATAGGCCCACGCACCCCTCCGACAAGTGGGGCCACGTTGGTCCCACTCCGGAAGCTTCTAGAACCTTCCGGTACAATAACGAACATTCCGAAACAATTCTGAAATCCAAAAACTGCTTTCCTTTATACGAATCTTATTCTCCGGACCATTCCGGAACCTCTCACGATGTCCTGGATCCCATCCGAGACTCCGAACAAAAACTCATAAACCAATTATCCATTCTATCCTAGCGCCGAGACACGTTAAGTGTGTGACCCTACGGGTTCGAGAATATGCAGACATGATCTTTTATCAATAATCAACAGCGGGATCTGGAAACCCATATTGACTCCCACATATTCATTGATGATCATATCGGATGAACCACGATGCCAGGATTCAATTAATCCCATATATATATTCCCTTCGTCACGCGATATTTTACTTGCCCGAGATTCGATCGTTGGTATCGGCATACCTAGTTCAATCTCGTTCACAGCAAGTACTTTACTCGTTCCGTAATCCGATATCACTTTGTGATTAACTCCTTAACCACATGCTTGCAAGCGGTGTTGATATCGATTATCGAGTGGGTCCAAAGTATATCTCTCTGACTCGGGAGGGACAAATCCCATCTCGATACATACAACCCAACAAGTACTTTCCGATCACCTAAGAGACACCTTTATGATCACCCTCTCATAGGATGACGTTTGATGACCTCAAAGATTTCTTCCGATACCAGGGAGTTGCATTATCTCATGGTCTAAGGAATACAATATTTGACATAAGAAAAAGCTTCGCAAAGATGAACACGATGAAACGATCTAATTGCTCTGCTTGATTTGGGTATGTCCATCATATGATTCTCCCAATGGCATGATCTCATTATTAATTGACAACTCATGTCTATGGTTAGGAAACCTTAACCATCATTAATCAATGAGCTAGTCCATAGAGGCGTACTAGGGACACGGCATTGTTCATAAACCACACAAGTATCAAAGTTTCCGCTTAATACAATTCTAGCATGGAATATAAACTTTATCATGAACAAGAATTATAATAATAACATCTTTATTATTGCCTCTAGGGCATAATTCCAACAGTCTCCCACTTGCACTAGAGTCAATAATCTAGTTTACATCTGGCAACAATCTAACACCCATGGCACTAAGGTGCTGATCATGTTTTGCTCGTGGAAGAGGTTTAGTCAATGGATCTGCGACATTCAGATCCATATATACTTTGCTAATCTTTAGATCTCCATCTGTTATATAATCTCGAATTATATGAAACTTGCGGTTGATGTGCTTGGTCTTTGGATGATATCTTGGTTCCTTAGCCAGTGCTATGGCGCCAGTGTTGTCACACAATATCTCCAGTGGGTCCAAGGCACTTGGAACCACACCAAGCTCAGTGATGAAGTTCCTGATCCAAACTCCTTCACTTGACGCTTCTGCAGTAGCCATGTATTCCGCTTCTACTGTAGATCCCGTGATCACGCTTTGCTTGCAGCTTCTCCAGCTCACAGCTCCTCCATTCAAAATATAAACGTATCTTGTCTGAGATTTAGAATCATCCTTGTCGGTGTCGAAACTAGCGTCGACGTAACCTTTTACGACGAGCTGTTCATCACCTCCGTAGACTAAGAACATTTCTTTAGTTCTATTTAAATACTTTAGGATGTTCTTCATGGCTGTCCAGTGTTCCACTCCTGTATCACCTTGGTATCTGCTCGTCAAACTAAGAGCATTGGACACATCCGGTCTAGTACATAGCATGGCATACATGATAGATCCTATGGCCGAGGCATAAGGCACTTTGCTCATAGCTTCTCTATCGTTTACCGTAGCTGGACACTGAGCCCTGCTCAATATCTTACTTGACAACATAGGCACTGAACCTTTCTTTGCCTTATCCATTCTGAACCTTTTCAGAACTTTGTCTAGGTATGTACTTTGGCTTAAAGCTATCAGGCGTCTTTGTCTATCTCTATAGATTTTGATGCCCAATATATAAGCAGCTTCCCCTAGGTCTTTCATTGAAAACATTTGTTCAAATAACTCTTCACATCGTTAAGCATGTCAATGTCATTTCCGATAATCAATATGTCATCCAATTATAGTACCAAAAATGTCACTGAGCTCCCACTCACTTTCTTGTAGATACAAGCTTCGTAGCAATTTGGAACAAATCCAAAGCTCTTGATCACTTGATCAAAACGAAGGTTCCAAATCCGAGATGCTTGCTTCGGTCCATAAATGGAATGCTGAAGTTGGCACACCTTATCATCATCCTTAGGATCGACAAAACCTTCGGGTTGCAGCATATACAACTCTTCATCAATGTTCCCATTGAGGAACGCAGTCTTGACATCCATCTGCAATATTTCATAATCATGAAACGCAGCAATTGCTAATAAAATCCGAATGGACTTAAACATCGCTACGGGAGAGAAAGTCTCATCGTAGTCAACACCTTAAACTTGTCGAAAACCTTTCGCGAGAAGCCGTGCTTTATAGACAGTAACATTACCATCCGCGTCCGTTTTCTTCTTAAAAATCCATTTGCACTCAACGGCCTTTCGGTCGCTAGGAGGCTCCACCAAAGTCCATACTTGGTTTTCGCTCATGGATCCCAATTCGGATTTCATGGCCTCTAGCCATTTCTCAGAGTCTGGGCTCATCATTGCTTCCTCATAGTTCGCAGGTTCACTGTTGTCTACTAACAAGACAGTTAAGATAGGGTTTCCGTACCACTTAGGAGGGGCACGCGACCTTGTCGACCTGCGACGTTCAGTAGTAGCATCGTCCAAAGCTTCATGATCCTTGTCATTAGCTTCCTCTATTGTTGGTGCAGACGGCACTGGAAGAATTTCAGGTGCTGCGCTACTCTCCAACTCAAGAGAAGGTTCAATAACCTCGTCTAGCTCTACTTTCCTCCCACTCACTTCTTTCGAGAGAAACTCCTTCTCAAGAAAGGATTCGTTCTTTGCGACAAACACTTTGCCTTCGGATCTGTGATAGAAGGTATACACAATCGTTTCCTTAGGGTATCCTATGAAGACGCATTTCTCCGCTTTGGGTTCGATCTTGTCCGGCATCAACTTCTTGATGTAAGCTTCGCATCCCCAAACTTTAAGAAACAACAACTTAGGTTTAGCACCAAACCACAGTTCATACGGTGTCGTCTCAATGGATTTAGATGGTGCCCTATTTAAAGTGAATGCAGCGGTTTCTAATGCATAACCCCAAAATGATAACGGCAAATCTGTAAGAGACATCATCGATCGCACCATATCCAATAAATTTCGATTCCGGCGTTTAGACACACCATTGCGCTGTGGTGTTCCGGATGGCGTGAGTTGCGAAACGATTCCGCTTGCTTTAAGATGCGTGAGAAAATCATAACTCAAATATTCACCTCCACGATCGGATCGTAGAAATTTAATTTTCCTGTTACGATGGTTTTCCACTTCGTTCTGAAATTCTTTGAATTTTTCAAATGTTTCAGATTTATGTTTCATTAAATAGATATACCCATATCTACTTAAGTCATCAGTAAAAGTGAGAAAATAGCGATATCCACCGCGCGTCAAAACACTCATTGGTCCGCATACATCGGTATGTATGATTTCCAACAAGTCTGTTGCTCGCTCCATTATTCCGGAGAACGGGGTTTTGATCATCTTGCCCATGAGGCACGGTTCGCACATGTCAAATGATTCAAAATCAAGAGACTCCAAAAGTCCATCAGAATGGAGTTTCTTTATGCGTTTTACACCAATATGACCTAGACGGCAGTGCCACAAATAAGTTGAATTATCACTATCTACTTTGCATCTCTTAGCCTCAATGTTATGGATGTGTGTTTCATTGCTTTCGAGATTCAAAAGAAATAAACCATTCATAGCAGGTGCATGACCATAAAAGATGTTACTCATATAAATAGAACAACCATTATTCTCCGATTTAAATGAATAACCGTCTTGCAATAAACACGATCCAGATATATTGTTCATGCTCAACGCAGGCACATAATAACACTTATTAAGGTTTAAAACTAATCCCGAAGGTAAAACTAAGGAGAGCGTGCTGACGGCCATCACATCAACTCTTGATCCGTTGCCAACGCGCATCATCACCTCATCCCTTGCTAGCCGCCGTCTATTCCGTAGCTCTTGTTTCGAGTTATAAATATTAGCAACTGAACCAGTATCAAATACCCAGGCACTACAACGAGCGCTAGTAAGGTAAACATCAATAACATGTATATCAAATATACCTTTAATGGTGCCAGCCTTCTTGTCCGCTAAGTACTTCGGACAATTGCGCTTCCAGTGACCCTTGTCCTTGCAATAGAAGCACTCAGTGTCCGGCTTAGGTCCAGACTTGAGCTACTTCTCTACAGGGCAACGCGCTCGCCGCTGCCCTTCTTGAAGGGCTTCTTTGAACCCTTACCTTTCTTAAAGCTGGGGGCTTGTTGACCATCAACACATGATTATCTTTCTTGATGTCCAGCTCCGCAGCTTGCAGCTTAGCGAAAAGCTCAGTGATCGTATCAGTGGAACCAATCTGATTATGAGTAACTACAAAACCTTTGTAGCTAGGAGGGAGTGATTGCAGAACTCTGTCAATCTTGAGCTCCTCTGGAATCTTGCAGTCCAGTTGCTCAAGGCGTTGAGTGTAGCCCGACATCTTAATGGCGTGCTCACTAACGGAACTCCCTTCCTCCATCTTGCAGTTAAAGAATTTCTCAGAAATCTCATATCTCTCAGAACGGGCCTGAGACTGAAACATAGTTTTCAGTTCCTCAAGAATCTCAAAGGTCCCGGGGAACTCCTCAAAACGATTTTGAAGGTCCGATTCCATAGCAAACAACATGGTGCTCTTAATCACACCATAATCATCCTTGCACGACTGATAAACAACTTTCTCATCAGCTGACGCATCTACAGCAGGGGCGTCACCTAGCGCTTTCTCAAGGACATAGTCCTTTTGTCCGCCAGAGAGAATGATTCTCAGATTGCGGAACCAGTTGGTGAAGTTAGACCCATTGTTCTTAAGCTTTTCTTTCTCAGCAAAAACGTTAAAGTTGAAGTTGGACTTAGCCATTTGATCTACAAAATTTGCAAGTACAATTTAGACTATGTTCATGATAACTAGTTCAATTTAATCAAATTACTAGATGAACTCCCACTAAATTCAACATCCCTCAAGTTGTTTAGTGAACATGATCCAAATTCACCACACCTAATCCGATCTTCACGAGAAGAGATGTGGTTTCAATGGTGGACAACAAAGTGTCGATCATATCATTCATATGACTCATGCTTAACCTTTCGGTTCGTGTGTTTCGAGGCCATGTCTGTACATGCTAGGCTCGTTAAGTCAAACCCAAGTATTTCCGCATGTGCAAAACTGGCTTGCACCCGTTGTATGTGAACGTAGAGTTTATAGCACCCGATCATCACGTGATGCTTGAACACGACGAACTTTCGCAACGGTGCATACATGGGGAGAACATAGTTTTATCTTGATCTTTAAGTGAGGAATCATCTTATAATGCTACTGTCGCGATCTAAGCATAATAAGATACATAAAAGGATAAACATCACATGCATATAATTTTATGTGACATGGTATAGCCAATCTCTGCGCAATGATCTCCATCTTGTGCGTGCCAGCATGATCTCCATCACTCCACCATGATTGCCTCCACCACTAATAGCAACTACAACTATTGCTAACTACTTAGAGATAAAGTAAAGCTATTACATGGCGTATAAGAAGTTGACACACATGTCATACACAATTATAAAGACAACCATATGGCTCCTGCCGGTTGTGTACTCATCGACATGCAAGTCGTGAAACATTACAAAACATGATCATTGCATACAACATACACACCACATCTTCGTCCATAACATATCACAGAAACACTCCCTACAAAAAACAAGTTAGACGCCTCTACTTTGTTGTTGCATGTTTTACGTTGCTTATGGGAGTAACAAGCTAAGAAATATTCTTAACTACGGAAAGCCACAACGGTGATATTATGGTTGCCAACATCCGGTGTAAATCCCATGACAACTATAGTGAGAGAAACTGGCATCCGCCAGCCGCATGTGTGGAACAAGCCACACGTCAAGTGCGGAGCCGGTCTCGCGAACGAGGTCGCGTAAAGTTGGCCGGGACCGCTTCGATCTCACTATCCCGCGTCATAATAAGTACACAAACAAGAGGCTTGCAACAGAAAACATCAACGTCCGCAACAAGCATGTTGCGTTCTACTCGTGAAACACATCTACGCATAGATCTAGCTCTGATACCACTGAAGGGTTTTGCAGCATAGTAAATCAAAAAAATTCTACGATGCGAACGGGAAAGCCAAGATCTAATATAGAAGATGCAAACAACGAGGAGGGATAGATGAGATCTTCATACCATTGAAGATTCGCACAGGGGAACGTTCAACGGAACGTGGTTGGTGTAGTCGTACTAGCTTCTCCTCCTCGCGATCCGATCCGATCCAACACCGCAAGTGGCGATGCCTCCGAGAGATGCACACATACGGCACCTTGACGTCTCCTCCTTCCTCAGTCCAGCAAGTCGGGTGGAGATATAGATTGGATCTACAACACGACGGCGTGGTGCAAAGGTGGAGAGTTTCTGCGGCAGGGCTTCGCCTACGCGTAGTCGGGAGAGAGAGAGATCTGGAGGGCAGCAGTATGGCGGCTAGGGTTGAGGAGGTGTGGAGGAGGGCTGCGCCCCTACCCTCTATATATAGGGGGCTGGACGGCCCCCTTGGCCCCTCCTCCAAGCCCTAGGGCGGCGGCCCCAAGGGTTGGAGTGGGGGGCAAGTTTTCCCCCTCCTTCTAGAAGGTTGCCCTAGGGTTTCCCCTAGGGTTTGGCCGGCTGGGCCTATGGGGCCTTGTGCCCCTGGCCCAATGCAGCCAGGGCACTCCCTCGTAGGCCCACGCACCCCTCCGACAAGTGGGGCCACGTTGGTCCCACTCCGGAAGCTTCTAGAACCATCTGATACAATACCGAACATTTCGAAACAATTCCAAAATCCAAAAACTGCTTTCCTTTATATGAATCTTATTCTACGGACCATTCAGGAACCTCTCGTGATGTCTTGGATCCCATCAGAGACTCCGAACAAAAACTCATAAACCAATTATCCATTCTATCCTAGCGTCGAGACACGTTAAGTGTGTGACCCTACGGGTTCGAGAATATGCAGACATGATCTTCTATCAATAACCAATAGCGGGGTCTGGAAACCCATATTGACTCCCACATACTCATCGATGATCATATCGGATGAACCACGATGCCAGGATTCAATTAATCCCATATATATATTCCCTTCGTCACGCGATATTTTACTTGCCCGAGATTCGATCGTCGGTATCGGCATACCTAGTTCAATCTCGTTCACAGCAAGTACTTTACGCGTTCCGTAATCCGATATCACTTTGTGATTAACTCCTTAACCACGTGCTTGCAAGAGGTGTTGATATCGATTACCGAGTGGGCCCAAAGTATATCTCTCCGACTTGGCAGGGACAAATCCCATCTCGTTACATACAACCCAACAGATACTTTCCGATCACCTGAGAGACACCTTTATGATCACCCTCTCATAGGATGACGTTTGATGACCTCAAAGCTTTCTTCCGATACCAGGGAGTTGAATTATCTCATGGTCTAAGGAATACAATATTTGACATAAGAAAAAGCTTCGCAAAGATGAACACGATGACACGATCTAATTGCTCTGCTTGATTTGGGTCTGTCCATCATATCATTCTCCCAATGACATGATCTCATTATTAATTGACAACTCATGTCTATGGTTAGGAAACCTTAACCATCATTAATCAATGAGCTAGTCCATAGAGGCGTACTAGGGACACGGCGTTGTTCATAAACCACACAAGTATCAAAGTTTCCGCTTAATACAATTCTAGCATGGAATATAAACTTTATCATGAACAAGAATTATAATAATAACATCTTTATTATTGCCTCTAGGGCATAATTCTAACATAGAGCTCCTGTGGGACCCATGGCTATATTTAGTCTGGGTTCTTGTTACAATCCGGGGCTAGAGGTCAACCTCTAGTCTGGGTTCATTTTACCACCCGGGACAACGTATTACCACTATATATGCTTGTTCGACCCAGCCCAAAAGCATGGCCATTTACTCCAAGTAACAGCTCAAGTTCATCCTCATTTTTTGTCCAATTTGGTGGCAACTTTCAATCCAAGATTTGGTGGCAACTTTCAATCCAATATTTGGTGGCATCATCTATCAATCGAATCTTCTAAAATGGTTAGCAACTTCAATCATTCACCTCTTATTGTTATAGTTTAGCTCAATGCTCTAGAACTAGAATGAGGAATTTCATGCTTAGAAGTGTATAGGGAATTTTAGATGTGTAGTTTTAAGCATAGTTTGATTATACAAAAAGCTACTGAAAGTTGAGATGTGCATTTGAAGAGTTTCGGATCTCAAAATTGAATAAGCTTTTCACTGCTAGAGCAATAATTAAATAGTCAACATTTTTATGTTAACAGTTTTGTCCAATTCAAAAATTAGTGCATGTAAAATTTTAATATGATAGAAAATCTTAATTCAAAACTTAGTGCATGTAAAAGTAATTGTAGTAAAAATGATCCAAACTTTTTATATGATAGAAAATTTTAATTATACCGTAGATGAGCCGATAACGGATGTATGACGCTCCCTGAATGTCTGACGCGTTCATTAAAGGCATGCATTATTTCCTCGAGTTGGCTGAGGCAAACAAGCGGAATGGTTTTATGTGTTGTCTGTGTCGTGTCTATCGGAATGAGAAGGATTACTCTTCATCCAAAACCATTCACATCCACCTGATTCAATCAGGTTTCATGTCTGGCTATATTTGTTGGACAAAGCATGGAGAAAGCGGGGTTATGATGGAAGACAGCAAAGAAGAAGAGAATGATGATAATTATCCAATGTTTCCTGAATACGGTGGCACTGCACTAGAAGACAATGAACAAGAAGAAGGTGAAGAACGGGCATTAGATGAGACTGCTGATGATCTTCGTCAGGCCATTCTTGATGCACAGAGCGAATGCGAAAATTAAAATGAGAAGAAGAAATTGCAGCGCATGTTAGAGGATCACAAAAAATTGTTATACCCAAATTGCGAAGATGGCAACATAAAGCTTGGTACCACACTGGTATTACTGCAATGGAAAGAAGAGAATGGTTTATCTGACAAGGGATTTGAGAAGCTACTAAAAATTTGGAAGAAGAAGCTTCCAAAGGATAATGAATTGCCTGTCAGTACATACGAGGCAAAGAAGGTCGTCTGCCCTCTAGGACTAGAGGTGCAAAAGATACATGCATGCATTATTGACTGCATATTATATCGCGGTGAGGAATACGAGAATTTGTATGCATGCCCGGTATGCGGCGCATTGCGTTATAAGATCAGACGAGATGATCCTGGTGAAGTTGAGGGCGAGCAGCGCCCCATGAAGAGGGTTCCTGCAAAGGTTATGTGGTATGCTCCTATAATACCACGGTTGAAACGTTTGTTTAGAAACAAAGAGCATGCCAAGTTGTTGCGATGGCACAAAGAAGAGCGCAGGAAAGACATGATGTTGAGACACCTCGCTGATGGGTCGCAATGGAGAAAAATCGATAGAGAGTACCCGAGCTTTGCAGATGACGCAAGGAACTTAAGGTTTGGTCTAAGTACAGATGGCATGAATCCTTTTGGAGAGCAGAGCTGCATTCATAGTACCTGGCATGTAACTCTATGTATATATAACCTGCCTCCTTGGTTGTGCATGAAGCTCCTTGGTTGTGCATGAAGCGGAAGTTCATTATGATGCCAGTGCTCATCCAAGGCCCGAAGAAACCCGGCAATGACATTGATGTCTATCTAAGGCCATTAGTTGAAGAACTACTATGGTTGTGGCGCGACGAAGGTGTTTGTATGTGGGATGATCACAAACAGGAACCATTTGACCTACGGGCATTGTTGTTCGTAACCATCAATGATTGGCTTGCTCTTAGTAACCTTTCAGGACAGTCAAACAAGGGATACAATGCATGCACGCATTGTTTAGATGATCCAGAAAGTATATATTTGGATAAAGGTAAGAAGAATGTGTACCTAGGGAATCGTCGATTTCTTCCAGCCAGGCATCCCGCAAGAAAGAAAGGCAAGCATTTCAATGGTGAGGCAGATCACCGGAAGAAGCCTATCCGCCGTACTGGTGATGATATATTTGGTATCGTCAAGGATCTAGAAGTAATCTTTGGGAAGGGCCCTAGCGGTCAATCTGTTCCAAATGATGCTGACAGACATGTGCCCATGTGGAAGAAGAAATCTATATTTTGGGAGCTACCCTATTGGAAAGTTCTAGAGGTCCGCTCTGCAATCGACGTGATGCACGTGACGAAGAATCTTTGCGTGAACCTGCTAGGCTTTATGGGCATGTATGGAAAGACAAAAGATACGCCAGAAGCACGGTAGGACCAACAAGGTATAAAAGACCGAGACGGCGTGCATCCAATAAAGACAGATAAAGGACGTCTAAGTGCTGCCAGCTATGCTCATACCAAAGAAGAGAAGGAATTTTTTTTTTGAAGTCCTAAGAAGTATGAAGGTCCTCTCTGGCTTCTCGTCGAATATAAAGGTAATAATAAATATGGAAGAGAAAAAATTCCAGAACCTAAAGTCTCATGACTGCCATGTGCTTATGACACAATTGCTTCCGGTTGTATTGAGGGGATTCTACCAGAAAATGTTCGACTGCCCATTGTGAAGCTATGTTCATTCCTCAATGCTATTTCTCAGAAGGTAGTCGATCCAAAAATTCTACCGAGGTTACAAAACAATCTTGCGTACATGAACGAACCATTCGTCCTAGCCAACGATGTGTCTCAGGTTTTCTATGTGAAGGACATGTCTACCAAACCAATAAAAAGAAAATATAAGCAAACAAATACATCATCAAACAATGAGCCAAAGCGCCACATAGTTCTTTTAGGGAAAAGAAACATCGTAGGAGTGGAGGACAAGACAGAGATGTCCAAAGATTATGACAAGTTTCATAAAATTCCGCCGTTTGTAGTGAAGGATGACCCAAGCATCATGTTACTTGATGAAGATGCTCCATGGTTAAGGCCACACGGTCATAAGAAAGTCATATGATGTATTCAGATTTTGCCTGTGGCCGTTTTTTAGATGCAATCAATATGTACATATGCATGTATATCATTTTGTGAAGCTTTTACAAAGTTTTTTATTTTTTATGTTTTATAAGAATAATTATACTAACTTTCCATCTGACCGAAGCTTTCAGTCCCGGTTGTAGCCACTAACCGGGACTAAAGATATTTCCCGCCATTTCCCACCGCTTCCCGCTGGAGGGGTTCCTGTCCCTCAAGGTTCCGCATGCCAGGCAGCCATTATGAACCACTTCTACCACGAGCTCACGCCGGAGCAGCGGATGGATCCCCAGTGGGATCCCGACAACTATGACACCTAGAATGCCTTTTTTGCTAACCGGCAAGGAAGAGATCTCTCCAGGTATGAGGGTGATGGCCCTCCCTCGATGAACCACAACAAATTCGGCCGCCTCCTGTGGTGGGCGAACTGAACTATCATCGACGTGATGTGCTACATTGTCGGGGGAGATCATCCTCGCCTATGGTGCCCACAAGGCCACCCGCCACAGAGCCACAAGAAGAAGGCCCCTCCCCCGCCCGGCGGTAGTGGCATCGTCTTCCAGGAGACCCCTCCCCCGCCCGCCATGAATCCGAGTCCGGAGTGGCAGGTGCCCCCGGTATATGCCATGGCTGGGCTGCGGATCCCCGGAGTGGCAGCTGACAATGACGATAACGAAGAAGACCCTAAAGCTGCGTACTATAGGACAAGGCATGATTATGACTAAAGGGGGCGGATTTAGTCCTGAGTGTTAGCTAGTCCCGGTTTGTCCCGGTTTTTAATATTGAGTGTTAGTCCTGCTTTATGTCTTGAGTGTATTAGTCCCGATTATTACTTACCATGAAGATCTGATCTCCAAACATGTGTGGTCACATATTAGGGAGTGTCTCTATGACCAGTTTCTTGGAGATGCCGGAGGACTGGGCTCCGGCGGCATCTCCCTGAAACTGGCCGTAGTGGTGTCCCTTCTCTCGAAGACCATCTTGCATCTTGTAACTTCTCTAACTAGATCAATATGCGTGGGAGCTAACCTAATTTCACATATTAAGGAGTGCCTGTATGACCAGTTTCTTGTAGATGCCGGAGGACTGGGCTCCGGTGGCATCTCCCTGAAACTGTCCATACTGGTGTCCCTGCTTTCGCAAACCATCGATCTTGGAGATGTCTCAAACTGGCTGGAGTACTGGCCTATTTATATTACAAGCAGCTCGACATAGTGTCGACACTCACGACATAATGTCGACACTCACCCCTATTATTAGTGCTCACTCGTGTTTTATCCCGGTTGGTGTCTCCAACCGGGACTAAAGGTTCAGCTTTAGTCCCGGTTGGCGACACCATCCGGGACAAGGGAAAATCTGCACGACATAATGTCGACACTCACCCATATCATTAGTGTTGCCTTTCCTAGCCTGCCTGCCCTAGTCCTGCCTTCCCTAGCCTGCCGCAAGCTTTAGTCCCGGTCCATATTTAGTATGCTAATAGATTTATATAATAGATCTTTTTTCTGCAAAATTTGATTTATAATACATATTTTGCAGCATCACAGACTAAAAGATAAAGAAATAATAATATTAATAAATTCAAACTCTATTATACAAAAGATATTTTTTAATTCAACAAAATATTAGTTTTATCACAGAATATGCTAATATATTTACATTATAGATCTTTTTTCTGCAAAATTTAATATATAATACATATTTTTCATCATCACAGAATAAAAGATATAGAAATAATAATATTAATAAATTCAAACTCTAGTATATAAAAGATATTTTTTAATTCAACAAAATATTAGTTTTATAACAGAATATGCTAATATATTTACATTATAGATCTTTTTCTGTAAAATTTGATATATATAATACATATTTTTCATCATCACAGAATAAAAGATAAAGAAATAATAATATTAATAAATTCAAACTCTAGTATACAAAAGATATTTTTAAGTAAACAAAATATTAGTTTTATAACAGAATATGCTAATAGATTTACATTATAGATATTGTTTTCTGCAAAATTTGATATATAATACATATTTTTCATCATCATAGAATAAAAGATAAAAAAATAAATAAATTTAAAAAAATTAACCTCTAGTCCCGGCCCTAGCCCAGCCGGGACTAGAGGTCTTTGCGCGCGAGAACGAAACGGCGCCGCGAAAAGACCTCTAGTCCCGGTTAGAGGCCGGGACCGAGACTAGAGGCCTCCCTTCGAGTCCCGGCTGGAGGCTGGAGCCGGGACTAGAGGTGGTGGGTATAAATACCCACCGCCCTTCTCCCGGCCCGAGCCACGAGCCGGGACGCCCTCTTCTCTAAATCCGACGCCGCTATGCCGTCACCCGCCGCCCGCGCCTACGCCCCGTCGTGAAGCTCGCCTCCTCCCGCGCCATGGTACTCGCCTTCGCCCGCCAGGCCGTCGCCATAGTCACGCCCCGTCGAGCACACCGCGCCCCGCGGAGCAGCCCTCACCCGTCCCCGCGCCTCCGTTGTGGTGCTCCCGTCGCCGCCACCTCTCACCGGCCCGTCCCCGTGCGCCACCCTCACCGCCCGTTCCCGCGCGCCGCCTCCGCCGTTCCTCGTTCCCGCGAGTCGCCGCCATCGCTCGTGCCGCGCCCATGGTCGCCGCCGCCCCTCATCAGTATGTTTTTTATTTTCTTTTTTTCTTTTTTTCAATTGTTTTATAGTTTTAAGTATATATAATTTAGTTTAGGGTATATAGTAAGTATATATAATTTAGTTTTAAGTATATATTTATAGTTTTAAGTATATATAATTTAATTGAGGGTATAATGTAGAAATATTTGTTTAGTTTTAAGTATATATAATTTAGTTTAGTATATAATTTAGATATATATATCATTTTTTTAGTTTTAAATATACATAATTTATTTTAGTATATAATTTAGATATATCATTGTTTAGTTTTAAGTATATAGTTTAGATGTATCTTAGTTAGATATAAATTATTTAGTTTTAAGTATATAGTTTAGATGTATCTTAGTTAGATATAAATTATTGAGTTTTAAGTATATAGTTTAGATGCATCTTAGTTAGAGCAGGCAAATTATTGATGGTTACAAAAAAGAACCCTCGTAGGTTAAATGGCTCATGTTTGTTCTCATCCCACACATGTATACCTGGTTTGCCCCATAGCTGTAAGAGTTCTTCAACTAATGGCCTTAGGTACACATCAATGTCATTGCCTGATTGCTTTGGGCCTTGGATGAGCACTGGCATCATAATAAACTTACGCTTCATGCACAACTAAGGAGGAAGGTTGTAGATGCATAGACTCACATGCCAGGTGCTGTGACTGCACCTCTGCTCCCTGATACATTGAAAACGTATCTATAATTTTTGATGTTCCATGCTTGTTTAGTATCTACTTTGCTTTGCTTTGTTTTTCTTTGAGGTGTTTTTATATCTTTTCTGGAACTAAACTATTAACAAGTTGCCACAGTGCCAGCTGCCTGTTTTCTTCTGTTTTTGGTTCCAGAAAGGCAGAAAATCAATATTCTTGGAATTGGACGGGACAAAAGCCAAAGTCAATAACTTTCCGTGAGGGACACGAATCCATAAGGAGGGACGGAGAGGCACCGGAGGGTGGCCAGACCCCCCTGGGCGCGGCCAAGCTTGGCCCGCGCCTGGGGAGGGTGTGGGCCCTCTGAACGCCTCCCAGGCTCGCCCCTTAGCCTATAAGAAGCCCCTAGGGAGAAAACCCTAAATCGTCAATCATACTTCTAGAAAAACCTCCACAGCGCCTCCGCCACCGAAGGGGAGATTCGGGGGACAGAAAGTCTCTGTTTCGGCACCCTGTCGGGACGGGTAAGTGCCCCCGGAGCCATCTCCATCGATCTCCATCGCCATCTTCATCCCCGTTGCTGATTCCCATGATGAGGAGGGAGTAGTTCTTCCTCGAGGCTAAGGGATCTACCGGTAGCTATGTGTTCATCTCTCTCTCTCTGCATGATCTTGTGGTCATGAGCTTTGTAATCTAGTGGACCTACCTTGCTACTCAAGTGCTTCATTAGATCTATGCTCTCCCCATGTGTGTGAAAGTGACAGCATGCACGCCATGGTGGCACTTAGGCTTGAGTCTACATAAATACTCTTTGTGCTTTAATAGATCTATGATTTTCCCCACGTGTGTGAAAGTGACAGCGTGCATACCGTGTGTGGCACTTTGGTTAGATTGAATATTTGTTGTGAGTTACATTTGGAGTTGGATGTCTCTATGAAATTGTGGTGTTTTTGGAACCATCTAGCGCTCAAGGTGACAGTGTGGGGTTATCTAGATTGGGGAAGGCGGACTTTGAGGTGTGCTGTTATAGCCCTACCATGGATTAGAGTGTCCAACCGAAGAGTAGTTAAGAGTAGTATCATGAAGAGAGGATATTTATATGAGAGAGTGTTCACTAGTGAAAGTATGATCCCTAGGCCTTGTTTCTAAGCATTGAAACACCGTTTGATACTAGATCTGTTGCATGTTTGCTTGCTTCCTTCTTGTTGCCTTTAGTCTTTACCTCACCGTCAAGCTCTTTTCTGGCACTATTACCACTTGTATTTCACTATCTCTTCGCCGAACTAGTGCACCTATACGCCTGACAAGTGTATTGAGTATGTTGGGGACACAAGAGACTTCTTGTATCTTGATTGCAGGGTTGCTTAAGAGGGATACCTTTGACCACTTCCTCCCTGAGTTCGATAAACCTTGGGTGATCCACTTAAGGGAACTTGCTGCTGTTCTACAAACCTCTGCACTTGGAGGTCCAACAACTGTCTACAAGAATAGAAGTGCGTAGACATCACTCCCTAAAAGGATTCATGCCATCCGTACTTAGACCAAACCATAAGTTCCTTGTGTCACCTGCAAAGTCTGGGAAGTCTCTCTCGATTTTTCTCCACCGCGACCCATCAGCGGGGTGTCTCAACTCCCGTCTTTCTTACGGTCTTCTTTGTGCCATCGCAACAACCTGGCATGCTCTTTGTTTCTGAACATGCGTTTAACCCTTGGTATTATTGGAGCATACCACATAACCTTAGTAGGAACCCTCTTCCGGGGGGCTCTCCCTCAACATCACCAGGGTCATCTCGTCTGATCTTATACCGCAATGCATTGCATACCGGACATTTATCTAAATTCTCATACTCCTTACCATGGTAGATGATGCAGTCATTAATGCATGCATGTATCTTCTACACATCTAATCCTAGAGGGCAGAGAATCTTCTTTGCTTCGTACGTACTCTCGGTAAATTCGTTATGCTTTGGAAACTTCGGCTTCTTTATTTTCAGCATCTTTTCAAATGCGGAGTCAGTAGACCACATTCTGCATTCCATCGCATCAATTCTAGTGTTGTACCAATCTTTGTGCTGCCATCTTTGCAATTTGGGTACAACAATTTCTTGTGATCTTCTAACATGCCCTCCAACTTCAACTTCTCTTTTTATGTTTCACAGTCTCGCTTTGCATCAGAAATGCCCCTACCAAGTTCATATGTGGGCTCATCTGATGCACGTTCTTCACCTCCGTCCTCTTCATTGTCTTCCATTGCAGTATCACCATATTCAGGAAACATATGATGATAGTTCTTATCATCATCCTCTTCTTCTTCATTGTCTTCCATCATAACCCCTCTTTCCCCGTGCTTGGTCCAGCAATTATAGCTGGGCATGAAACCTTTCATAACCAGGTGGCCGCGAATGATTTTCGAGGAAGAGTACTATTTGTTGTTCCGACATTGAACACATGGACAACACATAAAACCATTCTCTTTGTTTGCCATAGCCACATCGATAAATTTATCCATGCCTTTAATGTACCCGGGTTCATGCCGGTCACCGTACATCCATTCCCGACCATTCATCTGTATCATATAATTAAGTTCATCAAAAACCATTACAAAATATCATAAATAGTGAAATGACCAATTCACATCGACACATGCATTGTATCAATGACAGATGAAAAGATAAGATTGCTAACCTCGATCGAGGAGGAAAGAAAGAGGAGAAAACTCAAGTGCGTCTCGGGCACCTCCTATATTTTTGTTTTGTGAGAAATTGAACGGGATCATTCACTCAAACATTTCATGAAACACCTCGCATGCATGCATAGGAAAAAAATAAACTAGCACACCTCTCACACCTTCCACCAAGAAAAAACAAAGGGAAGGCAGAGGGCTAGGGCGTCGTATTTATAGAGGGTTGACTCATATGTCCCGGTTTGTAACACAAACCGGGACAAAAGGTGTGTGGCATGCCACGTGTGTGGCGCCCACACTTTAGTCCCGGTTTGTGTTACAAACCGGGACGCATGCTCCCTCACCAATCTGGACGGATGCCTCCGCCCCCTGTGTGGCAGGCCGGCCCACTCGAACCGGGACGCATGCTAGCATTAGTCCCGGTTCATGGCGGAACCGGGACTAATGCGGTTGGCGCTGGATGGCATGTTTTCTACTAGTGATTATTAAAGTTTATTTGTAAGGTCTGGCAAGAAACATACATCACACAATCCAAGTGTGATGACCCACAAGTATAGGGGTGTATCGTAGTACTTTCGATAAATAGGAGTGTCGATCCCAACGAGGAGCAGAAGCTGTTGACTAGTGGTATGGAGCAGGAAATCTCTGTAAATACTTAGCAAACGGATTTTTAGGGGTTTTCTGATAAAGCAACAAAACAAAGTGCAAGTAATAAAGACAACGAACAACTACAACAAGTGGCCCAATCCTTTCTTAGCAAAGGACAAGCCGGTGGAAATACTTATAAGGACCAAACATTCTCGCGGACAGATGGGAATTCTGTCAAGTGCTTTCGCTTCAAATAGCTGAGTACTCTTATTTGGTGTTGTAAGTGTTGTGTGGGTGAACCTGTGCTAATGTACCGACCGTACGTGGACTAATACATACTTGTGATTAAACCCCGTGCAAGCATCCGCAACTATAGGAAAGTAATTAAGATATAAACCTAACCATAGCCTTAAACTCTGAGATCCTACACTCTCTTGTGCAAAGGTGTCCTAATGGGGGTTCAGGTTTCTGTCACTCCGGCAACCCCACAATTAGTAGCCAAATACACAATGCATTCCCCTAGACCCATAAATGGTGAAGTATCATGTAGTCGACGTTCACATGACACCACTAGAATAATATAACCACAACTTAAATACTAAACCATTGAATAATAACTCAACACAAATCCACTACTAACAACATGACTTCTCCCATGTCCTCAAGAACTAAACGAACTACTCACAAGACATCATTGGATCAAGATCAAAGATGATATGGTGATGGATAACAATCTGAACATAAACAATAATCCAATGGTTCCACTCACAAGCATCAACTACAATAGTAATCAACACCGGGAAAGTTTCCCCTTAGATCTATGAAAGTATTCAACACAATTGTTATAGGGGGATGGAGTGGTGATGATGGTGCTGGTGGAGATGATGGTGTGGATGATGATGATGATCCCGATGAAGCCTAGCTTGATGATGGTGTTGATGGTGATGATCTCCCCTCTCCGGGAAGGAATTTCTCCGGCAGAAATCTGTATGTCGGAGAGCTCTTTCTCTCTCAGTGTTTTCCGCCCCGCAGAGGCAATGGAAATCTTTCTGTGGTCGCTCCCTTGGTATTAGGGCTTCGAGAGGAATATATAGGCGAGAGGGCGGAGTCGGAGGCCGGTCAGGTGGGCCACACCTGCCGTAGACTTGGCCTAGGGTGGGCCCATGCCTAGGGGGTGTGGGCCCCCTGTGGCCCAGCTACGCATCCCCTTCTGGCTTCCTTCGTCTTCTAAGAAAATATAATTTTCCAATATTTTTCTGGTACTGGTTTGATCTTTGCGGAATTGCATCAAAACACCTCTTTTTCCATCAGAAACCTGACTCCGGTAGTCTATCCTCCAAGAATCATCCAACATGCAAAAACAGAGGAAAATACATAAGTAACACCTCATAATAAGACACATATCAATGAATAGAGGCAAATTATGATATAGAATGGTGATGCAAATTGGACGTATCAACTCCCCCCAAGATTAGACCTTCGCTTGTCGCCAAGCGAAAACTAAGCTCAGTAAACATGTCCACAGGTTTATGGAGTGAAGTGTCGATAAAAGAATACGGACAAGAAGCATCACACTTACCATTACACAACTCATAGAAGAAAGAAACTCACCATTATATCACTTAGATTGCAACAAGTATAGGAGTCACAATAGAGATGCATAAAGATAAATCATAATTGGAATTGTAAAACTCTTGTTCCTGGTCAGAGAACAGCTGGCAAACAGTTTCACAAATAAAGATTTTGTAGAAGTCTTCAAAAACAGGAGCACTCTTTGCTCAAAAAGGTTTTTCACAATGACGGATTTCAAAGTAGTACTCAATAGATAAGAGTCTTGCGCAAACAAAGAAGATAAAGAACATGAGTGAATAAATCACCATATGAATGCTTGCAACACAACAACTCAAATGCTTGCTAGAGATAGAGAGGAAGTAGGTTTACTGACTCAACTTAGAAATAGAAGAAAGGTCCCTTCATAGAGGTAAGCAGGGATTTCAAGTCATAAAGAGCTTCCAAAAGATTATGGTACTTGCTAGCTTTGAGCCCTCATTACCCCTATCATAGGCATCTTGAGATGATTAAGGTTAAAGTGAACAAGGATGGAGTATATGCTTGACGAAATATAAGTTGGCAATCTCATGTACCTTGAGTACGAGGGCCGCTCCTCGTGCTACTCAGCTTTATTCACCGGTAAGTTCTTGTCATTGTAAGTACATGTGTATCATAAATAACCGCCAATGGGGTACCCCTTGCACATGATACAGGAGCTATCCCATGACCAAAATGACAAGGCAAGCAGACAGTGAGCATCTCAGCGATCTTTTTATTTACTATTTGCATAGCTTTTTATTAAGGATGCTTCACAGATTGCTCACTATGGTGATGCTACAAGTTTCCACCATGATTAGGCATGGCTTAGGCTAGCGGCCCAAGAGTTTCTCTAACACACATACATCACTCCATGGACTTACAAGATCCCTTTTTATTTCACACCGACGACATCCGCAAACAAAAGAGCATGATATCAACTAGATGAGTATCCATAAGTGTTGAAAGTGTTCCCCATGATAGCATGGTTCTGCTAATCCCAACGTATAGATGCAAGCATATACAACTTCGATGACACAATGGTTCAAGTCTATTAGTGGCAAGAAAATAAGGTGTGCCATCAAGTTCGTGAGAGCTTTACTAACTAGTTTTCACATAACAAAATAGTTTTTAATTCGAAAGATAGATGAAGCTTGAGAATTTGCTTGGAATAGCAATAATGCTAATAGGTAGATATGGTGGAAACAAATGACACAGGTTTTGGTTCAAAGGGATTGGATGCATGAGAACAATGCCTTCTCAAAACAGGTTTTTGCCTAGCAAGGCTGGGTAGCAAGCAAAAGAGTTGAAAGAAACAAGCAAACCTACAAGTGATAAAGCCAAACATGCAATCTTCCTTGAAGACATAAAAGATCTTAAATAAAGAATACTAAGCTTATGAGCCAATCAAGAAAGAAAATAAATGATACAAAATACATGTAAGCTTTTTATCTTTTTCTTTCAAACCTCAAAAAGTGTTGCTACTGTCCAGATCTCAGTTTGCCAAAACCAAATTAGATTTACTTGATGCTCCCAAAGTGATGCCAATACTGATCAACAAGATCAATCATATAATAGAGATTGCAAACTAAAATAAGAAATGCAAAACGTAAAAGATGAAACTTCTCATTAATATTCCATAAAGGCACTCACACCAAGGGATACATAGATCATCAAGTAAAGGAGAGATACTTCCACAATGCAAACCAACCTATAAGATAACTTCTCTACGAAAGACATGAATCTCAAAAGGTAAAAGATAAAAGATAATGATTGTGATATCATGGCACTCCCCCAAGCTTGGAACAAGCCAAGGGGATGCCAAACCTGATGACGAATTACTCCTTCGGTGGTGGTGGTGTTCTCTTGTTTAGGGTAAGGAAACCATCCAACATCTTACGAAGACTTTCATTGTCTTCTTGAAGTATATCCACCCTCATCCTCAAAGCACGGTACTTATCACAAAACTCGTCAGTGGTTCGAAGGGCTTCCACTGCCTCAGGGCAGGATCTGAAGTCTGGAATGGAGGCTATAATCCCCTGCATGTTACGATAAAAAGCACGTCCAATGTTAATTGCTCCTACAAAAGTAGGTTTCCTTGCCCTTGACCCTGTTGCGGTTTGTTCCTCCATCTTTACTTCCTCCACGGGCTTCTTGCCTTTGTCGTTGGCGGAGCCATGGTGCTCTAAACTTGGGAAGATTTCCTGACAGAAAACGAAAACACGACGAGAACAAGATGCACAAATCTCGGGGAACCCGGGGGGTTATATATTACGAAGTTTCAAAGCATAAGGAAGGTACTCGTATGAAAACGAGGCGGAGACGGAGCTCGGGGGGCTCACACCCCCTCCAGGCGCGGCCAGCTGGGGCCCGCGCCTGGGGTGGGTTTGGCCACCCCGGCCTCCGTTTCCTCCTCTGTTCCATCTCATAACCTTCCTTATGTAATAAAAACATCGAAAATATAAAAATATTAGGCTTTCATGAACCTTCTGTTTTCACCATTTTTACCTATTCAAAGACGAACTCTGCAGACTCCTTTCCTCCTTCTCCTGGAAATTTCTTTCATGCAAGGCATTACACAAACCTCAATGGCAACATTAAGTGTGAGAAAAAACAATAAACTTTTAGGTTCACACTTCAACTGAAATCCATCAAAACAAAGGCTTCTATAAGAGGCAAATGCAATTGATAACAGAAATCTGTCAAAACAGACCAGCAGGTAAAGATTGATTTTTTCGAAAACCTTCTGTTGCTCAAATAAAAAAGTGCAAAACTAATGAAAGCTGGGCAACAACTTAGAGAACAAGCATAGAAAAATACAGCTCCATCCCAAGTACTGAACTTCTTCACAATTTTTTTACAATGCAACACAAAAAATCTGTCCCAGGACAGCCACTTTTCAAAACTCCTCTACTCCTCAAAAGTAGTTGAACTTGACACAAAAAACAAAACAAAAATGATAACTTCCAAGACTCAACCAAACTCTTGGGTTATCTCCCAACAAGTACTTTTCTTTAATGCCTTTAAGTTAGGCTTGAAAGTTTCAAAGATGCTCACAAAGGAGATCTATATCTAGAGTGAAAGAGAGCATCAAGAAGCAAATAACCAACACATTTGAGTCTACCCCACTTCCTATGCATGGGGGTATCAAGGGGAAACAAATTGTTGAAACAAAAATCCACTAGCATAGGAAGACAAAACAGATGCAACTTCAAAGCTTTCAACATAAAACGGGGGAACTTAACATTATTGAGATGCATAAAACCATGTTTCCCTCTCTCATAATAACTTTCAGTAGCACTTTGAATAAAGTTGACGATATAACTGTCAAAGGAAACAACTCTATCATCGGAATGAGCATACTTACAGTCGTCAAAAAGAGGCCCAAGGTCATAAACTGGATCAATAAAAACAAGTTGTTCCATCCTGAAATCTTTATTAGGCAAACTATTTTCACAAGGAGCTTTAGCAAATTTGGAAAAGTTGAACTCATAAGGATCTCCATCAAACTTAGTTCAAACTTTCTCCTTATTACAATCTATAATCGCTCCACAAGTGTTTAGGAAAGGTCTACCAAAAATGATAGGACAAGTTTTACTAGTTGCTGAATTAAGGACTAGAAAATCAGCAGGATGCTTAATCTTACCACAAAGAACCTCCACATCTCTTACAATACCAATAGGGCAAATGGTTTCCTTATTAGAAAGGTGAATAACCACATCAATGTCCTCAAGCTCACAAGGACCAATTAAATGCATAATTTCCCTGTAAATCTCATAAGGAATAGCACTACAACTAGCACCAATATCACATAAACCATAATAACAATGATCACCAATTTTAACAGAAAGCATAGGGACACTAGCTTTTCTAGGATGAGAGACAATATTAGAATCGTCTTCACAGAAGACAATATGCTCATCCTCTATATATCTAGCGTCAAGATCTTTCACAATAGCTACCACAGGTTCAGTATTCATCTGCTCATCAGGTTCCACAGTTTTCTTAGTACCTTTATTATTCGCACTAATCATCATAGAATACTCCTTTACCTTAGCTGGAAAAGGTATTTTCTCAACATAAGGTTCAGGCCAAATATGATCAATAGTACAAACTTCAGTGCTTCTAACAGGAACATAACTAACAACATCTTTATAAGGTGCATGGTACTTATTCTACTTCTTTTTGGGAATTTCTATGTAAGAGGCAAAGGCCTTAAAACAATTGGCAATACTTTGGGAATCAAGACCAAACTCATTGCTAATATCACGGAAGTCATCAGTTCCCATAAAAGATTTTATGCATTCATAATCATAATTTATACCTGACTTTCTTCCTTTGTCATTCTCCCAAGCTTCAGTGTTTTCTTGAATACGGTCTAGGAGATCCCATTTAACTTCTTCCTTCATACGTGTGAATGATCTAGCACAAGAAGCATCTAGTAAATCTTTATCATGAAGAGAAATCCTAGCATAAAAGTTATTGATAATAATATTTTTGGGAGTTCATGAATCGGACATTTAAGTATTAGTAACTTCAATCTCCCCCAAGCTTGAGTTGTACTCTCTCCATCACGAGGCCAAAAGTTATATATATCAGATTCCTATCCTTATGAATCTCACTGGGAGGATAAAATTTAGAATAAAAGAGAGATGCTATTTCCTCCCATTCCATGGATTGCCCATTCTTCAGCAGCTTATACCATTCTTCAACTCTCCCTTTCAAGGATATAGAGAGTAACTTATTCACCTGTTCAGTTTTGATACCTGCACACTTAAACAACCCGCATAATTCATGGATAAAAAGCAAATGATCACCTGGGTGGACAGTTCCATCCCCTAAATAATAATTATCCATAACACGATAAATAATACTTGTAGGTATCTTAAAAGGATCTATCTCAACAGGTGGTGGTTCATCTACTACCCTAACAGTGGCAGTAGTTTTCCCAAACACAAAACCAAGTGGGTTATCCATATTGGAAACAAAGTAACAAACAGAAACAAAAAACAATACGCACAGTAGAAGTTTCCTTTACCAGTTCCACCCTTCAATAGCGCTTCACTCCCCGGCAATGGCGCCAGAAAATAGTCTTGATGATCCACAAGTATAGGGGGGGTATTGTAGTACTTTCGATAAATAGGAGTGTCGATGCCAACGAGGAGAAGAAGGTGTTGACTAGTGGTATGGAGCAGGAAATCTCTAAAAAATACTTAGCAAACGGATTTTTAGGGGTTTTCTAATAAAGCAACAAAACAAAGTGCAAGTAATAAAGACAACGAATAACTACAGCAAGTGGCCCAATCCTTTCTTAGCAAAGGACAAGCCGGTGGAAATACTTATAAGGACCAAACGTTCTCGAGGACACATGGGAATTCTGTCAAGTGCTTTCGCTTCAAATAGCTGAGTACTCTTCTTTGGTGTTGTAAGTATTGTGTGGGTGAACCTATGCTAATGTACCGACCTTACGTGGACTAATACATACTTGTGATTAAACCCCGTGCAAGCATCCGCAACTATAGGAAAGTAATTAAGATATAAACCTAACCATAGCCTTAAACTCTGAGATCCTACACTCTCTTGTGCAAAGGTGTCCTAACGGGGGTTCAGGTTTCTGTCACTCCGGCAACCCCACAATTAGTAGCCAAATACACAATGCATTCCCCTAGGCCCATAAATGGTGAAGTATCATGTAGTCGACGTTCACATTACACCACTAGAAGAATAGAACCACAACTTAAATACTAAACCATTGAATAATAACTCAACAAAAATCCACTACTAACAACATGACTTCTCCCATGTCCTCAAGAATTAAACGAACTACTCACAAGACATCATATTGATCAAGATCAAAGATTATATGGTGATGGATAACAATCTGAACATAAACAATAATCCAATGGTTCCACTCACAAGCATCAACTACAATAGTAATCAACACCGGGAAAGTTTCCCCTCAGATCTATGAAAGTATTCAACAGAACTATTATAGGGGCATGGAGTGGTGATGATGGTGCTGGTGGAGATGATGGTGTGGATGATGATCCCGATGAAGCCTAGCTTGATTATGGTGTTGATGGCGACGATCTCCCCTCTCCGGGAAGGAATTTCCTCGGCAGAAATCTGTCTGTTGGAGAGCTCTTTCTCTCTCGGTGTTTTCCGCCCCTCAGAGGCGGCGGAAATCTTTCTGTGGTCGCTCCCTTGGTATTCGGGTTCCGAGAGGAAGATATAGGTGAGAGGGCAGAGTCGGAGGCCGACCAGGTGGGCCACACCTGTCCTAGGCGCGGGCCCATAGGGGGTGTGGGTCCCTTGTGGCCCAACTACACCTCCCCTTCTGGCTTCCTTCGTCTTCTGGGAAAATATAATTTTCTAATATTTTTCTGATATTTTTCTGATCTTCGCGGAATTGCATCAAAACACCACTTTTTCCATTAGGAACCTGACTCCGGCAGTCCATCCTCCAAGAATCATCCAACATGCAAAAACAGAGGAAAAGACATAAGTAACACCTCATAATAAGACACATATCAATGAATAGAGGCAAATTATGATATAGAATGGTGATGCAAATTGGACGTATCAAAGTGCACCACCCAACACCTATAAACCCGAAAAACGAAGGACATCATGCCATCAAGGTGTTAAAGCATCTCCACTCGGGTTCCCAGCAGAACTTTTGTCCGGAGATCCCCGGCCGATCCCAGGGCGCTGGGAACGCCGTGGGAACGTCGAACGAAGCAAAATCGGCGGAAAAAATGGCTCGGCATGTGGTCCCGCCCTGTCAGCGACTGGAAGCCGAGTCGTTGTAATCCCTTCGCCTCGGCTCCCGCGACGAACCGCCGGGCAATGACTGGAAGCTCAGCGTCGGCGGCGTGCCGATGCCGCCGGTGCCGGAGGATGACGAGATGGTGGAGGAGATCCAAGCCGCCATCATGGCGATGGAGGATCCGGAGCTCACCGAAGACCCCGGTAACTTAGTTTACTGGGAGCAGTTCTTCGTCGAGCGCCGGCTCCGGGAACTCGCCGCCCACGAAGGCCCGCCCGGCACGCCGCCGAAGCTCAACAATGCGGCGGGGTGTCATTCTACCGTTACTTCGGCATGTGAGCAGCGTCCGGCGGCATCGACATCGGCATCGGCACCAGCCTTGGCCTCGGTCTTTTCTTTAGTTTTTATCATTTCTTAGCAATTTGATGTAATATGTATGAACTCTCCCACATTAATGAAAATCGCCTATATTCGCCTAAAATTGGCCGAGTTTAAGTGAAATTTGGCCAAACTCAGGAACTCGGCCTGACAACACGAGTAGGAAACTGGGCATTCATAAGCCGAAAGCTACATCCGTCTAGTGCTATTTAGCTCTGGATTTTGGCCTAGACATGTCCAACGAGTGGAGATGCTCTTATACCCTAGACAAACAAACAACACCCTTAGAAAAAAACACCCCACCAGCCACGATACATGGGGAATCACCAAATCACCCTAGCCCTCAACATACATCTAATGTGCACGCTACAGGAGCCACCACTACCGCCAAACAGCCGACCTATCTTCATGGCAATGATCTACATAGTCTTTGCTAGGACCGAATTTTAGCACCGAATTTTATCTTTTTTACAGAAGCCATATTTTTCGTGAAACGACTTTGTGCATACCTAAAATATGAAAATGTACTTTCTGATTTTTTTGGCAGTTCAAATTTGTTAAAAATAAAATTCAATTAAAGGGAGCAAATGCACCCCAGAGCAAAATAGCCGCGTCCGTTTTCAGAACTTAAGAGATAGGGAGGCTTTTACAACTCTAAACTTGTTGAAACTCTGTTGCTGACAGGGTCACTGTCTTTTATGTAAAAAAAAATTGTTCTTTCTGAGATAACAGTCGGTATACACAAATTTGTGAGGCGACAACATTTTAGTACATCAACTTGTAATTTTGTGACGATCTAGTTTTGAAAATAGAGATGGTGGGTCAAATTCATCTACTCCCTCAGACCTATATTAATTGACTTAAATTTATCTAGATATAAATGTATCTAGTCAAGTTTAGTGATGTATCCAAACAAATTTGAGTCAACTAACATGGGTCGGAGGGAGTAAAATAATTCAGAGGCTTGCACATGCCTAACGAGCATCCTCAATGCATGATGAGAGAATAATTAAGTATTGTATATTATTCCCTCGGTCTCAAAATAGAAGTCTCAGATTTGATAAAGTTTGAATAGAAATCTGCGACATCTATTCTGAAACGGGGGAGTAGAATATTACAAAAGCTTCACTTGTCAAAAAAATTATGGATACATGCTGATACGACAGGTATGGGTTTTACGATGTAACCCGCTCTACCCTATGGATATGATATTTTTGTTATTTATTTACCCATGGGCGGGCTATATTACTCGTTGGGTCCGCGGGTAATGGGTATCCATTGCTAATATGAGATCGTTCACCATCAATTAGTCACCAACCAAGATCGGATCTGCTGCATTTCGATTCGGGCCTCATGTTAATTGGCCTTGCATGGGAAGGAAACCGATCGATCCGAACACAATATGACACATGTCTCGATCGGGCCTCCTGTCGTTAATTAGCCACGCCACACGCAGCCAGGTATCTAGACACAAACCTAGCTAGCTACGAGGCGATCTAGCGGCCGGGGGCAGCTCTCGATGGCGGACGTGGAGGATCCCAACGACGACGGCAGCGGCATGGTGGAAGCGGAGCCCACCGAGTGCAGCAGGTGCACGCTGATGTGGGTGGCGGGTTTCCTCTTCCCGGCGTTCCTAGAAATCTGGCTACTCACATGTGACTTCCACGACGAATACCCTGTGGCCGCACATATGGCGGGGATCCTGGCCGTCCTCGCCGCGTTCTGGGCCGCCCTCGTCTTCACGATGCTCGCCAGCGACTGGTACAACGGCAATCCTCAAGGACAGAGAACCGCGGATAGAATGATCCAGTCCCAGCGGGGGATGCTTCTCGAGTCTCTCTGTCAGTACTGGCACCGTACAGGGGGAGAAGAAGCAAATTAATCTAGCTACTACTCTTTATTTGATCCATCGGCCGACATATATCTTCTCTCTTTACTTGTTTCCTTTTTACTAAGATATCGGTTGATAATTTCATTGAGATATATACTACCACATAATGAAGCGTGTGGTTTGGACTTTGGAGATGCATAGGGTTCCTAGATACTTCCTTCGATCTATATTATATATATGAATCTAGACAAAGTTGAGGCTATTAATATATATGGACCGAAGGGAGTAGTTTGATCTAGTCTGATTGGCGTGGTGCTGTTTCAAGAATCGATCCATCCGACATATATCTTCTTCTCTCTTTACTTGTTCCTTTTTTTTACTATAAGAGAGATCGGTTGTTAATTTCGTTGAGATGTTCTATATTACCACATAATGAAGCGTGTGGTTTGGAGATGCATAGGGATTATACATACGAATCTAGACAAAATTAAGGCCATTAATATATATGGATCGGAGGGAGTAGTTTGATCTAGTCTGATTGGCGCGGTGCTGTTTCATGAATCGATCCATCCGACATATGTCTTCTCTCTTTACTTGTTCATATTTTTACTAAGAGATCGGTTGTTAATTTCAAGTGCAACTGCATGTGATGTTCTATATTACCACATAAGACATCGATTGTTAATTTCAAGTGCAATTCAGATGTTCTATACCACATAATGAAAAGTTTGGTTCGGAGCCGTCCTCGTGATCCTCTTGGTTCAATGGTACGACGCCAAGTCCAATGGTTTTGTAGATAGCTTGATCCAGTCTGAAAGGGGGCGGTGGTGTTTCAGGAATCGACCCAATGCATAGCAGGGCGGAATTGAACAATTTATGTAGTACTCTTTATTATGTTAGATACTCGTATTGGTATTATTTACTTCTGAGATAACTAGGACACATGCCCGTGCGTTGCAACGGGAGAAAAAACTATGTTGTGAAACATAAAATAAGTTTTCGTCGATAGAAGCACTTGACGCCATGATGAAGTGATATTTTATATTATTGTTTCAACCTTCATAGAAGTATTATGTAGTATATTACCATCATAGTAGACTATTATAAAGAAAACAATGCATTGAGTTTTCTCAAGCATTTCCTAGTGGTTGTCAGGTTTTGTATCATTAATCATAAAGATGCATAGCGATGAGTATATCCTCAAAATGTGGTGCTAAGATCATCTCCACCTGCGTGTCCCCCATGAGCCCGACAACTGCGACAAGACGTTTGAGTGCACCGGCCCAAAGTGTCGGGTAATTTGGGGACACCTTCCACACCAAGGACCCCCAACAATCGACTCCCCAAAACTTTTGAAAACAAATTCAATTCAATTTTTTTCTTTTACAAAGGTTGAACTGAACTTAAATAAACTATAAAGTAAGGACAGCGCTAGGATTAGCCCCACCACAGCCTACTCGTTGTCATCTTCGCTCAGGTCGTTCCAGGTGGGCTGCAACCAAGGGTATGGCCAGTTCGCCTACATCGCCACCTACACCTGTTGTGGCAATGGTAGTAGTAGAGGAGGCAGCATCCCTAACTATGGAGGAAGCAGCCCTTGTGCTAGCACGGACTCACACATGGCCTCAAATGTGCCCGCCCACTATGCCTCCTCCTCGAGTCGCACCTGGTCCTCGTATATGGTGGTGATAGGCCTCCCCAGGGTTCATGTTCGACAGCTCCAATCAGCGGCATCTCCTCCTGCTTGACGATGACCATGTAGGTGACTTGCGGGCCTCCTCGCTAGGCATGTCGTCATCGCCCAAAGAAAGGCCAATCCAACGTGTCACGCCTTACCGGCAACCCCTGTGTGCCGAGAGTAGCAGAGATTCTTGGGCCGCTCAAGCTGCCAGCATGGGTTGGACTGCCGATGAGGGCAATTTTTCATCCACAACCCCAAAGCCCATTGGGGAGTGTGTTGGGGGGATGTTCTAATGTCAATCTCTGGTTTAACGAAAATATTTAAGCTAAAATGATGATAGTTTCTCATTCCACTGAAGTGCGTAATTTAACCCATCAATATGAGATATACAATCCTCCAGATAACAATAACATATGCAGAGTGTTCTTGTTGCATTCAAGAGAACGACACATAACCTTACAAAAAAAATCATACATCGTGTCTAGTCTAGTCTTGATGATCTAGCTTGAATCTTTGAGCTTGTGCTTGCCGATGGGATGCATCTCCCTCTCCTTGAGGCTGAGATCCAAGAATTTGTCGTGGAAGGCAATGTACATGGAGCCATGGAGCCAAGCTTTAGTAGAATAAGGAAATTTAGAAATCATCTAGCCTACTGACGGCATGCCGGTTACAATTTTTCTATTAACATGAACAGGTTGTGTGCTAACAATCTTTATAACTCTTAGATGGAGGTACAAATATTATAAACTAAAGCTAGAGAAAAACTAACTCCGGGAAGTATATTTGTCAGGCTTCAATCAAATACAAATTCCTCAAATATTAAAACAACCACAATACCATCTAGGAAGTTATGGAAGAACAAGGAGAATCGATAGAATATACTCATTTGAATTTTACTAAGATTTAGGACAAGAGCTTTTTCCTAGTATGCTAGTTTCATATGCATTGACAGTGTAGTGAAGGCTAGAGACAGGGAACCACAATGATCAATTTTATTAGAATATATAGCAGTATATATGTAGCTATTATCTGAATCAATAAAAATGTTATTAACCATGCTAATTTTGAATATAGTAATCATTAATATAGGCCATGCTGGATTCTCTTTTTATTGTGCAGGGAATGTTGCACTTATCAATTCAGTATTAAGGACAACATACCTCCTAAAAGTTCAGAACATCAAATGAAAAACTTTTGAGCTGCATGTGTTGTTGATCAATTTGCAGAAGAGCAGATTGTGTTGAGTGAATCCTCTAACATGTCCAAGCTAGTCAATCAATGAACTTAATAATTCATAGATAAAATGCATACTATACCTGTGTAATTAGTAATATCAATTGTGAGATAACGGCAGCTACCTAGAAGGGAGATATCGTGTCTCTAGATGGTCAAAATAAATGGAAACAATGTTGTTGCAATGCTGAAAAATGGATAGATGAAAAATCATATGATGAGAAATAAAATTATACACATGTGAAGTAGATTCAGACTCACCACTGGATCGTCTATATTGTAGTACTTAGTGTAGATTCTTAAGGCCATTTGACTTCAAGATCAGGATAGGATTATACGGAGAACCTCCAAAACGTCTCTTACACTTCCACATTTGATAGAATTATGTTTTTGCTTAGCACAAAATTCTATGTATAAATGAATTGCATCACAGAGTCAACTGCTCAAGGGTTGTCCTAGTTATACTAATTCAAAATGATGCGCCAACCTGGTAGATCAAACATATGGGATAGAAAGAGGAACAATAGTACCGGGTGATACACAAACCCATCAACTTCCATGACCATTGGTGAGAACCTGGAAGATCAAACCTACATTGTACGAACAAAAGATCAAAGAGATGGAGATAGAAGGGCCGAGAGTAGACATGAGATGCGCCACGGTTCAGCCTCCCCAGCCATTGATCTCAAAAGCAATGGCCGCCATATGCCAGTGAAACTTCATGCCAGCAGCTATGAATTAAATGATAAACGACCAAGAATACAATTGAAAATACTCTAGGAGTACTCACCGTCAAGCATGGCGTTGTACATGATTTATCAAGTAACGACTGGTGTATGAACTTATTTTGTATTGTCTGAAACCCAAAAGAGAATCTAAAGCAAATTACATCTAATCAAGAAACCCATACCAACCTGACAAAATATAATCAACAGACTAAGAAAACAAATTGAAATAATCACCCGAGATAATTTTTAATTAGTATGAGATTGACAAATATGTTAATTATTCAGCTTATGGTTGAAGGGTAGTACCCGTAGGATCCTGGAGTAAACTAAACATCTCTATGATCTTTAATCTTGCAGGCATACAACGGCTACACATACAACTTTGTTTCCAAGGAGCTGTCCAAGCCATAGTCCTGATTACGAACATTTGGCTTTGTACCACTCTTCACCTCAATCAATTTTTTGGTACATAATAATCTGTAAATAAACCCGTAAGTACATGTGACAATAGTAACCCTGAATAAATAAATGTATTAGGTAAGTATGAGTCACAAAAATACTAAACTTGGTTCTAAAAAGAGTCAAAAAGTTGTTCTCTCGCTGAACCTAAGAGGTGCTCTGAATGCATTAGGCCTTTTTGTTTTGTCAAAATTACCAAGTAATGTACCTCTGTGAAATCATAATACTGTAACTGCAAGAAAGAGACTTGGAAATAACTGTGAGAAAGAGACTTAGAATTTGTCCATCTAAACTTTAGAAGAGGGCTCCAGCAATTTATGAAATCATTAAGTCAAGTTGATTCCTATGATCTGGATACAACTGCGTTAAAATATCATGTTATTCGTGTCCTTATTTTGTTAGGAAATATGCCGGCACCAAGAACGCCTCTGACCACATGGATGTCCACTGGCACTTCTTCAAGCTCACCCTCGCCGAGAGAGGTGAGAGCACTCTAGTGGTCTAGCCCTCTCCCTTCCATTCCTACCTACTGAATGAACGTCCGCTGGCTTCATATAAACATCACTGTGATATTTTGTGCACTTAACTTGCTGAACATATGGAATGATATAGCTCTTAATGGGGCTCTACGGATGGCACAATACCAAATTTTTGGAAAGCACTTATTCCGTTGCTTCTGATTGACATGCCTTGCCCACCTAGAAAATGCCTCTACCTCCTAATAAACCTAGGTATTGACAAGCAAAAGGAGGTTACGTAGAGTGAAATAAAAAAAGTCCCATGGGTAACTCATGCAGATTGTTATTTTAGCTAAAAATGTAGCAAATGCTATAATTATTTATGACAAATTGAATTACTTTAACTATTGCAATTTTTTGCTTAGATAAGTCTATCAACACAATATGGTTTCCTTCAATTGTTTGTGTAAAGAGCTGAACATCTTTGGGCCTAGACAGCGTAGCTAGATATTGCTAATGGAATATATCAGAGGCTATGGTGATAGAGATTTGCACAAGCAGATATGTCTAATCCACCATGAGAAGATTAATTAAATTAGGAGGCCAGACCATGGCACTGAAGCATGTGATCTGTGACTCTGTGATACTGTTGTAGTAACCATCCCTTCCTAGTTCACCTACTTAGTCCCATCTATAAGTTTTTCTTAAACGGTTGTACATAACTATGCTTATATCTGAATTTGAACATCTAAATAGCTTCACATATAGAGAAAATTATAAAATATGAAAATTGCAATAAATAAACCTTCCGTTGGTTTCATACCTGAATATGTAGTATTTTTATCACCAATTACAACCGTATGCATGAATATTGATATCTTGCTGCTATTGAACCAGCCTCTTACATGTTACCAATAGTAGTAGAAGAAATCCAACAACATTCAGTGCCACCAACTTGATCATATACCAATCAGGTGGAAAATCATGTTCACCGTGGTAGAAGAAACACTGAAAAGTGCAGCATACACAACAGTTCATCCATGATAATATAATAGCAGCGCTCTAAACTGCCACCTGAAATACAGTTTGTTGTTGCCATTTGCATCATTAGTTCAATATGAAAGATTGCCTCCTAGGTGGCCACATTTACCAATACATGTGTGTAGGGAAAAAGACCGCACTACTAACTCAAGCAAATAATGTAGCGATTCAAACAATTACCAAAGAGAGACTGTATGTGCGGATGTAGATGAGGAGCAAGAGAACACCGTGCAATCCCCGACCAACAAAATTAAGGTCTGTCTTATGGAGGTATCAATCACTGCCTCGTTGTGCCTCATGCCAGACAAACAGGTGTTCTGAATAATATAATAGCAGCGCTCTAAACTGCCATCTGAAATACAGTTTCTTGTTGCCATTTGCATCATTAGTTCAATATGAAAGATTACCTCCCAGGTGGCCACATTTACCAATACGTGTGTGTAGGGAAAAAGACCGCACTACTAACTCAAGCAAATAATGTAGCGATTCAAACAATTACCAAAGAGAGACTGTATGTGCGGATGCAGATGAGGAGCAAGAGAACACCGTGCAATCCCCGACCAACAAAATTAAGGTCTGTCTCATGGAGGTATCAATCACTGCCTCGTTGTGCCTCATGCCAGACAAACAGGTGTTCAGAAACCCCAAAGAAAATACTGTTTAACAGAACTTCGATGCACATACTATGGCCCTGGTGAGTAGAATAGAGATATATATCAGCTGGGATTAAAGGGCACCATAAATTAAAGAAACACCAAAGTATACAGATATACGCAAGAACAAGATGGATAACAAAAAGAGTCAGTACTACCTCCCTGAGGCTTGACAGAGTTCGTTCGATGCCCCCATGCCGGTATAGTTCCACGCTTGGCTAAGGGGATGATGAAAAGGAGATCCCGATCCACTATTCGGACACCACGATCAAGCGCCACCTTCTCCCTACATATATAGGAACAAACATGTAATTCATGATAGAGCATGAATTAAGAAACATAAATGTCAGGTAATTATGGTGATTCCTCTAGCAAATAAAAGGAAGTTATTGTGATTCTGCTTATTATTGTGATTCATTAGTTTGAAAATCGGTGGAGCATTGGGCTGGACGAAAGTCGAACGAAACGCTCCTTTGCTAGGAAATAGAACATCTAGAGATAAGAAACAACAACCTTAATGCCCGGGAAGGAGGTTTTGTAGTTTTTTTCAACCAAAGCACAATCGCATTGTGCACACTCTTAGGCTGCTTACTCTAAGTTAGTGAATCATGGTAGAAAGTACACTGTAACAGGCTGCTTATCCTTCATGTGGTGTGGGGACAAATCGTACCAGATCTTAGCTAGTTCCAGACTTCGAGCAGGAAGCACAACTTAATTAAGTGGCCAAAGAAGACGAGATCTCCAGGAGACCTACCTTTTCTCCGGTGAGCACGAGGAAATTGTGTCGTTGTTGCTACTCTGAGAGCTGACCCACCGCCTCCACAAAGCCACCTCTGAAGCCTGAATAGAACACATCTCTGTCAGTAATTGAGGCAGAACGAGTAGGGGGAAAGAGGGATCGATAGGGGAGGAGGTCTGGAGGAGTACCTTGACTCAGCTAGAGGATGGAGGACATGAAGGAAAATGGGGGAGCACCTCCTCCTCATCCTTCCCCGTTGTTCCAGTTGCTTGGATGGCGGAATAGCCACGTGACATAGAAGAAGGCCATGGACACCCCGTTGTCTCCTTGGACATTTCCTTCAAATATCGAACTGACTGATTCAGTGCTGCCAGATATGGCGAGATGTAGCGTAGGAACCAAGATCGAGCGAGGTCTATGGCACGACCGACGAGGCCCCCCAAGAGTGCGGTGTAGGACAGGGATGGACGAGGCGGAGGCATTGACGGCTGGATCCACGCGGTGGCGGTGGTGTTAGGAGGATGTGGAGAAGTTGTGAGGGGCGCCAGATGCGTCGGAGGCATCGTCGATGTGTCGCAGGAGGAGGGGCGTCTGGATCGGGAGGAGAGAGTGGAGGGTGGGGTGCGGGAGGGAGGGGCAGACAACAATTGGGTTATGGGTGGTGATGGAGGAGGAGGGTGAGCACGGTGGCGGCGGAGCGAGCGATGAGGTCGCAGGCACTTGGGGGAGGCGGCGCCGGGGGAAGGGAGGAGGCGACGTTGGAGGGGTGTCACGACGTTGACTGCGGGTTGTACGGGGCCTCTTTTCTCCTCCGTACAGCGCGAGTTAGGACGGATGAAGGAGCGACGAAGGGGGGCGACGTAGTGCTAACTGGCAGAAAACGGAACACCCTCGTCTTTTTTAGATAGTAGAGATTACACTGGGTGCGCGCAAATTTATGAGAAGGTGTATCACAAATCGATCAGTCAATTTCTACACCACAAATAGCATGGGAGAATTAAACTAGGTAATTTATAAGAGCAACTTCAGCCGTTGGTGCCCCCAGCCAATTTGCCAATAGAAAATTACGATTGAAAAAATGGCTAATACATGCCGAGGCGGCGGTAGAACAAGGTGTAGTCGTTGTCGCTCACGGCTCGTCCTTCGGTGACGGCTGCAGCCCTATCCATCATCGCCGAAGCGCTTTTGAGGTGGGCTCCCCACCTCGTCGTCATTGGAGTCGTCGAGGAAGATGACGCCGCCGTTCAGGAGCGCCTGACGGCACGCAGTACGTTCCCACTCCCGGCGCTGGTGCTCTACCTCAGCCTTAGACCAGACGAGGGTGGTGTACTCCAGCGACAATGGAGGCACATCGTCGAAGGACACACGCTCGGCCAACTTGAGGCCGGGGAATCCCTTGAGGTCGTCTGGCGCCTCCACCTTTTAGCGTGTTCTGCACGTACTCCTGCAACGGCGACCACGACTTCTTCTTCAGAGACGAACAGCCGCCTGTGTCGGGCACCTTATTTGGCTTGACGAGGCGAAGGTGCATGCGCGCCGGCGAGGGAGCGCAACGCTCTAGGATGACAATACCGCCTTGGCCGCACGAGCGTGTGCACTCTCCTTCCTCGGCCTCGGCCTTGACATTGGTGAGCGAAGAGAGGCGTCGCTGGAGCCGACCAAGAAGAGCGTGACGCGGATAAGGGCGACGCTTGCCCCAGAGTGCCCTGCCAGAGCATGCGCCCAGCCGAGTTACTACCCAGTGGCGGCGAGCCGTCACCTTTATACGCCACAAGTTCACGGTCGCGGCGCTCCAGGTAGTAGTCGGTCTAGGCGGTGTGGTTGTCGAGGGCCCAATGCGGGTCGCCATGCTTCTCGTCAATTATCTCGTTGTTGTAGATCTTCCGGACCACGGCGATCCTCTCCGCACCAGCAGCATAGGCACGCCACCAGTGCTCAACCTCCGCTCACCAGGCAACGAAAATCAGGTGGCGCTAGGTTGTTCGCCTAATTGAGCAGGAGCGCTTCCCAGTCGTGGAACTAGCGACAGCCGAAACCATTGGCTATCGCAAAGTTGCTAGGAAAACGCCCAACAATGGTGGTGTGGATGCGCTAGGGGTAATTGGAGAAAGGCGAGCATGGTGGGTACTCAATGGCGGAGAGACAGGAGGGATAGTTGTGACACCCCCGGGATCGGGTTAGACCAATCCCAAACCTTAGTCCGATATAATCCTAACCAAGAGTTTTGATATGTCGTAAACGTATCTATAATTTTTTATGCTCCATGTTTGTTTAGTATTTACTTTGTTTTGTTTTGTCTACACTTTGAGGTATTTTTATATCTTTTCTGGAACTAACGTATTAACAAATTGCCACAGTGTCACTTGTCTGTTTTCTTCTGTTTTTGGTTCCAGAAAAGCAGAAAAACAATATTCTCGGAATTGGACGGGACAAAAGCCAAAGTTAATATTTATCGTGGGCGACACGAAGTCTAGAGGAGAGACGGAGAAGAGGACCAGGGCGGCCAGACCCCCCTAGGCGCGGGTGGGCCCACCCCGCGCCTGGGATGGGTGTGGGGCCCCTGGCCGCCTCCTAGCCTCGCCTATAAGAAACCCCCGATGCAGAAACCCTACGAACCCTATCAAAAAATCCACGAAACCTTCTATAGCCACCGCCACCATCGTCCCTGGATTGGGGGGATCTGAAATTCTTCCCGGCACCCTGCCGAAGGGGAGATCATCCCAAAGGCCTTCTTTTCCGGTATGATGCGTGAGTAGTTCCACCTTGGACTATGGGTCCATGTAGTAGCTAGATGGTTGTATCTCCTCCTTATGCTTTCATGTATAGATCTTGTGAGCTCTGTTCATGATCAAGATCTAATCAATTTGTAATTATGCATGTTGTGTTTGCGGGGAACCGATGGATATTGCGATTACTATGTCAGATTGATTAATGGTTTTGTCTATTTAATACTATCATGTATGTGTTGTTTGTGATTTTGCATGCTCTCCGTTGTTAGTAGCTATCTTGGCCGAGTAGTTGCTAGTGACTCCAAGAGGGGATATTTATGCTCGATAGTGGGTTCATGCCTCTAGTTTGCAAGAAAAGTGACAGAAATATCTTCGGTTGTAGATGTGATGTTGCTACTAGGGAGAAAACAACGGTCTCTTGTTCATGGAACAAGTGGATTGTTTACCTTACACACTTTGCTCAAAGCAGTTGTCTGTTGCTTGCAACTTAATACTGGAGGGGGTTCGGATGATAACCTGAAGGTGGACTTCTAGTCATAGATGCAGTTGGATGGCGGTCTATGTATATTGTTGTATTGCCCAATCGAATCTCATAGGATCTTTTTGTCTGGTATTGCATTTTTATGCCTTGCTCAGTTCATGTCAATTGCTCTGCTGTAATTTGTTTAACCTTCATGTCATATTGTTTATCTAAGGAGAGCACCTCTAGTGAACTATGGACTCCTGTCCAATCTTTACCATTGATACATCTTCCACTGTTACTTGTTTACTTGCCGCAAACCATTACCTTCCACACCATACGTTTAATCCTTTGTTACAGCAAACCGGTGAGCTTGACAACCTCACTGATTCGTTGGGGCAAAGTCTTGAGTCTGTGTTGTGTAGGTTTCCGTGTTGCTTGCAACACCTGTGTGACGTTTTCTTCCTCCTGCTGGTCCGATAACCTCGGTTTCTTACTAAGGGAAAACTTGCTGCTGTGCTGCTTCACACCCTGTTCTTGGGGTTCCCAACAGGCTCCACGTCAGCCATCAAGTTCATAGTGAGAAAATTAGTAATACAATAGTGACTCTATGACACAAAAGTTATTACAGCAAGCTCATAACTGAGAAGAGAACCAAAATATTATAAGTAGAGGTCATTGATCACAAACATCAAACAAAAGAAGGAAACTTATGCTATTAAACATAGAAAACTTAGCCAATGGCCTAAGAGTCCCGAAGCATAACGATGATGTCCCAACCCATAGATTCCAGACTGTTGGCCGGGAACCCAAAGCTACTCGTTGGTGCATCGTACCAAAACTAATCTTCAAGGGAACACTTACTCTACTGCAAAAAGTATCAACAAAGCAAGGCCGATTACATGATGTCCTCCGCAAGACTTATGGTTGGTAAACTTAAATTACATACATCTATCTTTGTTTATAAAATAAGAGGGAGTAGAAGCTCGGCTAAATAGATCATTTTAATAGGGGTAAGAGAATGATATATCTAACTTAAATCTTCATCTTTCATATCCACAAAATTGTCATCAGAACCTCTCAACTAGGATCACCCTCTCTTACCCTGAGGAAGCATCCTTAACACACCTTAATTTCCAAGTTTTACAAGCGGTTAATGTTCTCTATGATCCTGATGAATTTGCCAGGTCGTTCATAATCATGGACATGTCTTTCTGAAAAGATTTAATCTTGCAGGGGTGTACAACTTTACCCACATGCACTAACAAACTCTTAATGCCAATGTTTTAGCTCTCTTCCTTGGAGAGCTAGCAGAGCATGGTTGGAATGACCTTTACATTTCTTTCGCCTAATCCATGAGTCACCAAGAGGATATTTCCTCTGCTATTATCGGCCACACTCTCAGCCCGATCCCAATCTCTATGTTCGAATACTAGAGTCTAGCCCCACAAACCTCCTCCTTGGACACGCCATATATGTGAATCACCATCCAAATGCAATGTCGAATAGAACACTCGAACTATGGAATCATGGATAAAAACTAGGCAAGTTAGTGATTCAAGGCGCTCCTCATAAGCCCCCAGTGTGGTTGTATGCTTGTCTTGGTTCCAGTGGCAAAAACTCGGATTCTATGGGTGGCAAGTATGGGACTACAAAAACCATATACCTTATGGACTCCCATGCAAGTCATAGCATATTCCCCTCACATCACCATCATAACACATTCTCCTATAATAGAAGATTCATTTATATCTCTGATATTCCGGAAGAACCAAACTCAACATCTAAGCATCGCTAAGCAAGACACATCTATAAGCTCTAGCAATGACACAAGGCAAACCTAGTTATGCTAGGAGTAGTGGATCAGGTAATATAGGCTTCAAAGGGGAAAATGCAATATATATGATAGTCTATCTATAAAATACCATAGAAGAACCATATGCATCATGGCAAGAATTGAAATCATAGGATTGTATAATGGTGGGGCTATGCTTGCCTTTATATGAAACAAATCGTTGCTATTTTTGTTGCTTCATATGAAACAAGGTTATGGCTGGCAGCAGTGCCCCGGGGGGCGCAAAGAGGAGTCTAATTACTATTAAAATATACTTTTTAAAAAGTATTTAGGGGCAACCCATCTAATTGGGCCTCACCGGGAGGGGAGGCCCATGAAGGGGCACATGCCCCAAGGAGGGCCAAGAAGGGGGGCGGCCGCCCAGGCTGTAACACCCTCGAATCAGCTCTAGGCAAGTTTTAGCGATTCTCGCCAAACCCGCATAGAAACGATTCAAACATGTCCACCACATGTGGGTGGAAAATGAAGTAATATCATTACACAATAGTTCACTATCAAACCCACAGAACACACACAAATATATATATATATAATAACGAATTTATGAGTCAAGAATACAAGTATACAATACAAAGATCCAAATCACCTTGAAAACGGTACACGTTTTTCTTGGTAACAATTTGGTTTCTTGGTCCTCTAAAAGACAGGTTACGTTCTCTCGCTCGTCGGCTGAGGACGAGTATCGCGTCGTGGCACATGCTGTTGCTGAAACGGTCTGGCTATGTCAGCTACTCATGAAGCTCCATCGGCCTCTTCAACAAGCGACTATTGTTTATTGTGACAACATCTTAGCTGTTTATAAATCCAGTGCAACATCGGCGAACTAAACACATTAAGATAAACATTCATTTTGTTCGAGAAAAGTGGATCTTCGACAAGTTTGTGTTCTTCATGTTCCTACTACGGCTTAATTTCCATACATCTTCACCAAGGGGCTAGCTACTACACCATTCACCGATATTCGATTCAGTCTCAACATCGTCGAGCCTCCTGTTGTGACTGCAGGGGATGTTATACAAAAAACTTGTGTGCCAAGTTTAGGAATCTAAACCGACTCGGCTAGGGCACCGACTTGGCCAGGGCCTAGACCCTCTTTATATTCTCTTGTAACCGTAACGATTTTGATTATTGAAGTATCAAAACTATTCTATTCAACACCAACTTCTAGTCCCACATGTGTGTGGACCCTGGACGTCATGGACTCGCTCAGCGGAAGTAAGAAAGGAGTAGAGCGCATCCAACGGCTGCAAGCAAGAAACGCGGCCAACGGCTACCGTTACCGAGTGATCTAAGCGCGCATGTTGGTGGGCGCGCGGGGAGCCCTGAGAGGCCGGGTAGGCCACGGCCATCTTCTTTTTGGCATGGTAATACGTTTCTCATTTATATATCATAAAGATCATAATACAAGTCACGTAAACACTGACCTGACAACCCTGAAAAGACAGCATAACGCAAGCCTTTACACAAAGGACCACTAGCCAAGAAAGAAAACAATCTAAGCCGAAAAAGCCTCTGAGCTTGACGCCAACGTCCGTCACCTGCCTCTGGCACCACCACAGCAGCCACCAAAGAAAAGAATGACGGGTCACCTCCTCACCCGAGCTCGAAGCGGCTTCATCGCTGACATGCAGCTTTGCAGACCTCCAAGGTGGATCACCCAAGGTGAAACCATTGTCGTTGAACGAATCAGACCGGGGAAACACCCCGGGCACGCCATCAAGCTCCAGATCTAGCACCCCCGCACGACTAAGACGTCGAAGGAGTAAGCCACACCTGCCATCCACGAACCACGTACCCAGTACACAATCCACCATCTTCCAGATGCCGTCAATGCAGACCACAATCTGCATCCGCTCCTGAACTACCTCCCAGGTTCCACGCCGGCGCTGGAGCACACGCGGCCGCAGCGGCGGAGCCTGAGGAAACAAATCCATCACGAGGATGCCGCCATCGCCACACCATCCTTGCTTGGATAGACTGATCTCCAAATCCATCGGGACGGAATCTAAAGAAAATTTATTAAGCGTCGTCATCATCGCCCCTGAAGCCAAGACGATGAGCCTACTTTAGCCTAAAACTATCCACACGCGTGAATCCGGCGACCCCCTCACCACCGATGAGGGGGGGGGGGGGGGAGGCCGGCGTCAAAAGGCGGGTGTCCTAGATCTCTTTTCCTCTCATGTGTTAAGTGATTCTTATCCAAGTCACCGTGTATCCCTGAGCGGTATTTGGCTCGGCCCATCTTTTTCCTTCAAGAATCGTGACCGTTTCCGCTTTGCGTTCGTTTGTTGATTCAAATCAGTTTTTTGCTTTTGCCAGTTCTTTACGGGTTCATCGATATGAAAATTTCAAAAAAGAAAGTTCAGGAAAAAAATTTCAAACTTAAAAGATGTCCAGACTTAAAAATTGTTCAAATTCGAAAAAAGTCCAAATTTAAGAAATGTACAAACTTAAAAAATCACTTTTAAAAATATTCAAGTTTAAATATTGTTTAAACTCTAGAAAATATCAAATCTAAAAAAGTTATGAGCTCCAGCCTTGAGGAAGCGTTTGTCGCCGACGTTTCGCATCCAACTTGCCATTCGTGTGAGCACCGCCCTTTTCTTTTAGACCGAAGGCACCGCGTCCCCAGTTTTAAATTAATAAAACCACGGCCGGCAGAGTACAGAGAATTCAACGCCTGAAAACAACAACCTAAAATATTACAGCCCAGGCAGCACTGCTGCGAAAAGATAGAGGTTTTTAAGACTTAAGGCGCTACACTAGCCAACTTAAGCTGCCAACAAAAAGGCTTCAACATAAGGAAATCAGGAGGGAGGGGAGGGGCTTCAGAACGGCACGATGGCAGAAGAAGTTGAGGCAGGGGTGGACGTCTCCGTGAACACCTTCCTAAGCATGGCCACCATCTCGTCCAGCAGTAGCAACCCTTTGTTTTTTTTGCAGAAGACGCCATCCCTGCAGAGTTAAGATATATTTAAAGAAAATATCAGCAGGTTGGCGGGGGAATTTCGCTTCAATAGTGAATTTATTTCAAGTAGTCCAAATCGACCAACATTGCACCACAAAGAAGGTCCAAAGGGCTTTCCCAGCCATTCCCTGAAACCCCTCCATAATCCTGCACCACTCCTGGCGAGAACTAGGGTTCTAGGCCAAGCCGAACATGACTCGGGCGCCGCTCCAAGCAAAACGAGCGAGGATGCAGCGGAAGAAAATGTGATCGACATTTTCATCCGGCCCACACAAGGCACACTGCCCGTTAGAGGGACCATTCCTCTTGAAGATTTGATCATTAGACGGAAGTCGACCATGAAGCAACTGCCAGAGAAAGATTTTAAACTTGATAGGAATTCTAAGTTTCCAAATAATTTACCACGTCCCAAACACATGGCCCTTGGACAACTTAGTGTACATGGATTTCGTAGAGTAGGCACCATCTCCCTCAAGCTTCCATGTCACTTTGTCCGGGCCATCCGAGGAAGAGACCCCAACCAGCTCCACCATCATTTCTGTCTAGAGTGCAGTGTCTGCACTACCAAAGGTACCCCTAAAGGCCGGAGACCAAGTTTCCCCATCATACGCCCTAGCTAAAGATAAGTTCGGGTTGGCAACAATGGCAAACAGGCTGGAAAACCTCATACAGAGCGGTTCCGAGACGGTCCACAGATCAGTCTAAAACCTGACATTAGAATTGACTCCTGGGGAGAACGTGGGCTCCAAGCTTAAAAAGATCCTGGGGAGAGCGGTTCCAAGCCGGTCCACTGAGCACCGCCGTTCAAACCAGGCTAACGAAGGACGCGCCAGACTCGTCGTTCCAGTCAGCATTGTGCAGATCCTTTGAGTGTTGTCGTCGCCGGTGGCACGTGTCCAAACACTGGCCCCTCCCCTCGATGTCCTTCGTGATCCATCTGTGTCGACGTCCACTCCAGTTACCTTCATCTTCCTAATCTGAATTACACGGTCAGCAAAAAATTTAGTCGATGTCTATTTGCATTGGTCTACTCAAGTGCCTACTCCTGAACTGCCTATATAGATGGGCCCATCGCCAACCCTGTTTCAGTTGATACCTGCTCAACCATATGGTGACTTCCTGGTTGAATCTAACAGACATAGTGTTTTTCGATTTCAGGTGGAGAGGACCAGTTTCAGCATACACTACCGAATGGATGAAACAAGCAAGTCAAAACAGCGACGTCATCATAATAAAGTTTTTGCTTGAAGTATTCAAGCAGATTTTTATTGTGTTTCCTGATTAACACCATCTATGGGCTTTGCGCCCTCTTCTGTAATGATACGGCGTTGAACTTTCAAGTTTGTTTTAAGCGTAGAAATTGATCCTAGCAGCAGAACACAATGTGAAAGACACGCATGTTTTTTTATTGATTGGATAACTAAAACTCCAGAGAAGAATGCATGATTTACCACAACATTTTTCTCTCAAAGAAGGTCCGATTGGACGTGTTCGATTTATGACCAGAGTGGATGGTGTTCTACCGAAGGATATTATCTATATACTCAGACGATGTTCCACACTAAAATAAATTTATCATTGGCAACACCGCAAAAATAAAGCAAATGTATATTTAAGGGGGATCAATTTGATTTAGCGGTTCCATATGATGGAATCAAAAAAGACTTCTTGTCCAGAACACGGTGGCGTGGCATGAAAAGCGATGGAACCATGCAAAGGAGGTTTTCACCATATATATGAATATGATTGTGTTGTCCAACCGTTTGAATTTTGTGTTGTGCAATACATCATCTAGAGATGTTTTTCTGTTGCAATGTGAGGACATGGGAGAAATCTATATTTGATGGAAGAACAGCTTAAGGAGGTGGTTAACCTGGAATGAGGTAGTACTCTAAAAAAAATTAACCAATATATTTATAATATATTGTGCTTTAAGATCTGTACTGTAAAGCCTTACAACTATTACGTTCCTGCCAAATAAGGGCTGGTCATATTGTCTCTTGGCCCTCCCCCCCCCCCCCCCCCCCCCCCCCCCATTATCTATTTCCTTTTAGAAACAGTGCTTTGATCTCAGCTCGGTTTGTGTCATGTATGCTTGAACAATCTTAATGCGGTGTTTACAAAGTGATTTGAATATGATCACTTTTAATTATGAGTGATTTATGACAAACTTTTTTGCTGCCATCAGTTCGAGAGTAATATCTGGTACGGTTTCTATCTCTAATTGTTGTTCGTGCCTAACGGTGGACTACCAAAGTAATTAGGATGCACCATGATGATCTTTTTGCTGCTTGGAAGAATACACGATTTTGTTAACCAAATGCTACACTATATATTCATGTCCTGATCCACCATGCACGTCCGATCCACCTGATCTTTTTGAAAAATATCCATAACCTTAGGCGTGCCTTTTCAAATGTGCAGGAATCGACGAAGATAAGTTGAGATGGAAACTAATTTTGTTTTAACTAGGAAATATGTCCGTGCGTTGCAACGGGATAGAAAACCCCTTTAGTGAAAACATCCGGCGCATGGGTTGCTAACACAATATTAAAGTTAAATGTACAAATTTGTTTTTGCGGGTAAATTTACAAATGGTGTACAATTGTTTTGTTTGAAAAGTGTATGAGCTCGTGCTCACCTGGTTTTGATATTGTCAAGTGTAATTTATGTGATGTTTGCAAGATTAAATATAAGTATGGTCCTAGCAAACTTGTTCAAACAAATATTGATTGTTATAAGCAAATGCAATTGCAAGTTGTTGAAAATAAAGGAACTAACTGCCTTTAATTTAATTTATGCATAATTATGGATTAGGGGTACGTATTTCAAATGTAGTGCAAAAAAATTCAAAGTTTGTTGTACCCCGAAACTTTCAAACCTCATCCTTTATTTTCAAAAAAATAAATAAAAAAGAACAAATTTCTTATTTCAAATTTTGTTTGTACCCCGAAACTTTCAAACCTCATACTTTATTTTCAAAGAAAAAAAATAAAAAGAAGCAAATTTCTTATTTCAAATTTTGTTTTTATCCCGAAACTTTCAAACCTCATCCTTTATTTGTAAAGAGAAAAAAAGAGAGCAAATTTCTTTGTACCAGCCGGCCCAAAAAACACCGGGACACACACACGCGACGCAACCCAACTCTACACGCACGTGCAAACGACCCCGGGAGACCCAGATCCCATCGCTCGCTAGCTAATCCTCAACCCCCGCCAAGCAGCAAGCTCTCTCTCGCCTGGCGCCGCCATCCCCTTTCTCGCTCGCTTCCCCTCCGCCCCTCGTCTTCCTCCTGTGAGGCCGACGGCCGCCTCCACCTCGCCTCTGTCCGCTTCAACGCCGCCCCCTCTGTACCCCGATGACGGCTCCTCCCGTCCATGGCCAAGCTCAGGGGCGGACCCAGCCAAAAATTTCAGTGGGGAAAATTTAGATGAGCGGGAACATTCCTAGTATAATTTCAAAATTTTAGAACCATTTTTCTTTAAATATGAATAAATTACACTAGAATTCAAAAAATTGAGTGGGGGCCACTGCCCCTACTCGGCTCTACATGGGTCCGCCCCTGGCCAAGCTACAACCGCGTGTTCCCGAGTACCTCGCCGTGCCGCATCTCTCCCGGATGGCCTCTCGCCGTCTCGTGTGCTCGAAACCGACATGCCCTGCTCCGGCCGCCCGCCGCATCGACCTCGCCATGCTCCTCCGCGAGCGCCGCCTCCCCTGCTTCCTACTCCACCGCCTCGCAAAGTTCTGCAAGATCTCGGCGTCCGCCAAATTTCTTTAGACCCGCTGTGTTTCCCCAATCCCTTCGCGCCACCCTCTACCTCGGTGGTCTACTCGTGCACCCCTCGTCTCTGATCCGATAATTAGATTTGTTGATGGTGTTGCTCATTTATTCCATAGGAGGCTGATTCCTGTCAATTTTTAAGGATATATAAATCAGTAAAATTCGGTTTAAGGTAGCAACGTGGGACTATTCGGTACAATCTATCTAGAGTGCTTTCTCGTTTACCGGTAAACAAAATCTCATAAGATCATATTTAAAAAAAAAAGTCTTTGCTAGTGGGTCCATAAGAGTGCGGCGCATAAGAAAGCCCCAACAGGGCAACACTATGACCGATCAATCAAGTCAACATGGATTACTTATAGGTGGCAGCGATAGGTTATTTTCATCTGAATGGGAGGGTAAAAGGGTTCAAAAAGTGTTGGACCGGAAGTGCATTTATTATTAGGTAGGTATAGATATAGATAGATGGTATGGAGTTTTTGGTGTGCCTCTTAAATCTACACTCTCTAGGTTGCCACCAACTATGAGTTCCGCGTACGCAATGGAAGTCAGAGCATTCTGAGACATACCTATTATATTGGTCCGAGGAATCTATTGTATTGAGTTGCAGCTGCAACTAAGGTACTCCCTCTGTTGTTCTGGAATATAAGACGTTTAAGCATTCCATGAAGAAAATTTCGCACGGTCAGAAAAATCTCGGGTTTCCCAAACTATCCTCGGTCAACCGTCCCTCACGCTCCGTCCCGTCTCACTTTCTCCATCTCTGTCAAAATAGCTCAGGCTTGATAAACTGTGCGAATTCGGCGCGTTAACAGCTCGGCTCGAGCTTGATTCGTCTCTCTAACAAACCAAGCTCGAGCCTGTTTTCGAGCTCGCAACCTTATTCGATCCGAACTCAAACAGTTCGATAAAGCTCGTGATTTTTATACAGCCGCAAAATTAAGACTACTATTATTATTTCATCTGTTGTAAGACCGCTAAAATAATTATGCTGGCATGTTGGCACTGTATTACTATTATATGAAACTCCAAGCCATTTCTGCTATTCCGTTTTCAAGCTTTACTATTTTCTTGCTATGTAGTTGCATGTCGATGTACTAAAATTTTCTTACCTAGCTTCAACGAACCGAGCTTAAGCCTACTCGACCTTTGGTCGAGCCGAACTCGAGCTTAGATGTAGGCTCGAAGGTCAACCTAGGCTCGCTCGAGCTCGGCTCGAGCTTCTACCGAGCTCGAGCCGAGCCTAACAATGTTCGCTCGAGTTCGGCTCGTTGACAGCCCTACGAAGAACACAGACCCTCTCTCCGGATGCCATGAGTTCCGAGCTCGAACGCCGCCGGCATGGCTCCTCGCTGCCGACAGTCCTTAGCTCCTCCACCTTCAACTCACGGACCAGCCCCGGTGCCCCTCCTCCTGGTTACCAGTTGGAGCAGGCCGCAAGGAGGGAGGGGCCAGCGATAGTAGGTCCAAGATCGACTTTTTGATGCGCCCGTGCTGGATCCGCATGCGGCAGCACTGGATCTGCGACCTATAGCCCTGCTGCCAAAATCCCCTACTCGTTAGCTCTCTCCACCCCGTTGACAGGAGCTCGAGCTCGGAGGAGATAGGAGGAGGACGGAGGTGGGTAGCATCCGTGAGAGGGAAACATGGACGACTGAGCTCCTCCCCGAGCTGCTGCGTACAACCGCGACGACAAGCTCCTCCTCTACGAAAAGCTTCTGTTGGTGAGTACCTTTAATCTTTCGATGCTCCTCCACATCGCCAGTAATGGATATTTTAGCAGCTGAATTTGGATAGTTGAGACCAGGCGATGGATAGGTAGATCAAAGCCAAATTAGCAGTACTATGGATATTGGCCTCATGCATCGATAGCATCCACATGAACTCATTTCCCTGCAAGCAAATATGCTCAAGGTGGGGGGGTGTCCTGTAGCCAATTTATCCATGGTACAGTAGTACTGTATTCATTCTCTGAACATACTATGACTCTATGCAAATAACTTTGGTCCTTAAACTGATTATACTCCAATGTGTACTCATCTCCTAGGCAAACCCTTGTGATCCTCTTTTACTTTGCAAAATTCTCAAGTGGAGGTGTGTCCTGTAGCCAATTTTGCCATGGTAGTAATCCTCTTTTACTTTGCAAAATTCTGGCCTATTTTTTTTCTACACTAGACCTTGCTTTTTTTTACTTTTACTAACCACTAATTAAACACTCAATGCCTTGATTTGATTAATACTCCTAGAATCCTTACTGTCAGTAGTGCTTGTGCTCGTGGTTATTGAAACTTGTCTCTGTAACTTAACCGAATTTAGCACTTCCCAACTTGTCTCTGTAACTTAACTTGTGCTTATTGAAACTTCTCAGCTTGTGATTGTAGTGCTTGCTTAACTATGTAAGATTATTTGGATTAAATAGGTGATGCAGTAAATAGGTGCTGCAGCTGTATATAATTTGACTACAATATTTTTGGCTTATTATGTTTATATCTCCAGGGACTGGTTCTAGTGCCTACTAATTGGAGCAATATGAATAGAAAAAATGTGAGCAGGAGTAGGAAACATATTCTTTTCTAAGCAATATACTCCGAGTTAATTTACTTACTCTCTGCCATGATGTGAAAGTTTGAGAACACTTGCTTGCTGCCAACATTCAGTTATTGACAACAGTGTCAATATTTTTGTAATATGTAGTGTACATATCAAAGTAGAGTACTTGACACGAAGGAGTAGATCCATACTGGTAACGATCTTTGGAGATTCTTTTCAAAGTTCTATTTATAGTGTAGTTAGAGTAGACATTGTACTGTCATTGTACCTGCAGAGCATGATTTTGTACCACAATAATACTAGCACTTGACAATTATTTTGTACTCCTCTAGTTATTATAACTTTAAGTCAGTGCAGTTTCTTGTTAAAATACTTCTGTAGTACATACTCTAGTTAAGATACTCATGTACTCCTGGAGTAGTAAATTAATGTGATGCCGCAGAGTACCTTCTTGTTCTGAGTACTTGCATGTTATAGTGAATAAGAAATTTCATGACTGAAAGCACATCTAAATTCAGCACAGGAAATACTTTCTTGCAAGAGAAAGAGCAATTTCCAAATCAATGTGTAACTTTCTCTAGTATCCAATTGCTCACTTTTGATCTGAACAATAGTGTGTGTGTGAGTTCACTTAGCTGGTCCTGTAAATTGTTGGGAAACATCTGAATTATTCTATGGATTTATTTGTTCACGGTCACCATCATATTCAGATTTGCCTTTTCTCCATCTTGACAGGGTGATGTCGCCGGTAAGCTAAGGTGGACCTGCGCAGTCGGGATGTTGGGACGAGGTGCCGGAGCTGCAGGCCTTGCCTCCGGGGCAGCCAGGAGGTTGGGGGTGACGTGCATCTCTGCTTCCTGCAGAGTGGCGGCGAGTTTCCGGCAAGCTACTGGGTGGCGGCCGGCATGCCGGCGAGCTCCCGACGATCTATTCCGGTGAGCTGCGCGGTGGGGGCGGGCTGCCGTCGACCTGGGCCACGCTCGAGATCCAGCAGGGATCTCGGCGCGATGCGCGCGATTCTGGGACCGATTGAGGGTGGGCGACGTGCGATGATTCCGGCCGCTAGACGATACGAAGCTGGGCGATGACCCCAGAGCTATTCAGCTATTCAATTGGATCGCTCGTACGGACAGTTTGCGGGGGTATTTCTATACATCGATCATCGTTGATTTGGACTTTGTCGGAAAACGCTTAAACGTCTTATATTCCGAAACGAAGGGAGTAAATACCAAGGATAAAAAGCTCCATATTGGTTTAGACCCCAAGCATCGTTACGAGAGAAGCTAGCAACACGACCGTGCTGATGTTGAAGTGTAACGGCCCAACCCCCAACCTTCTAGCATCACGCGAGCATGTGAGCAGTGTGTAGCAATTAAGAAGGTATCATTTGAAGTCCCCGCCAAGACGCTACGTCATGATATTTATTTCTTCTAAACAAATAACATGATAGTTAGCCTCTGTAACTGATTTACTATCCTGTAAGGCAAAATTCTCTAGCCCAGGCGTATTGTTAGATGACCCACACCTTGTCATATACCTATTTTAGTCGATGGTGTAACTTAGATTATGTACTAATAAAGAGGTATATATGTGGTCATAAGAAGAGTCGAATCTTAGTCAGTATAATAAGAGATAATAGTTGGGTCAAATATTATTGAAGTACATTTTAAACTAAGTAGCATTTTTTGTGAAGGGAGCTTATGCACCTGGATCAAAAGTGAATTTCCATTCTTGTTTTCCTAATAATATATGAGTTTTTATGTGTATTTTGTTGACATGTGCGGCAAAAATATTTTAAGGGGCCGTAGCAAAGCATGGATATTCAACTAGTTATTTTAAACTCTAAACAGTTCTATAATTATTATTTAAGAAACTGTAAACATATTTGCATATTCGTGAAGATTTTTCAACTATAGTGAAAAAAATTCAAAAATATGAACTAAGATTAGAAAATCTTGAAGAGATATTCAAAAATCATGAACCAAAATTCGAAAATCCATGAACCAAAATCAAAAAAAATCATGAAATGAACAAAATTTCAAAAATGATGAAATAAAATTCGGAAATTCATGAACAAAAATTAGAAAATCATGAAGAAAATTTTAAAAATCATGAACCAATTTCAAAAACCATGAACCAAAATTTAAAGAAAACATACTTTTTTTCCAAAAATGAACATTTTTGAAAAAATAATGATTTTTCTAAAAAAACGTAAACAAAAAGAAAAAACAAACCAAAAAAGAAACAGAAAAAAGAAAACAGATAATAAAAAAGAAAAAGTAAATGTAAAACGAAATAGCCTAAGTCGAACTGGGCCGGGCCAACGGGCTTGTGCCCTGTGCGGTGCTTCCCTCCCCCGCTGCCCGTGGGTGGTATATAGCATTCCGTGCCTCGAGTCGCTTGTCGCATGGCTGACAGTTGGCTCAATGGGCTGCGCCTACGTACTGTTGCTAATTGGGCTGTATGGCCTCGTCTTTTCGCATGTTCAATCAAAAAGGAATTAGGGGTGTCCTACTTAGTATGGAATGTATGAAGGCTGAGCTCAATTGGTCCAGCGTCGGGTACACAATCTGTGCACAAAGCTACACAAACACAAAGAGTGCGCTGGTTCATATTCTCTACGAATATGAACTCACTCGTGGCGTGATAGGTGCCACTGTTTATAGTACATACTACATGCTGCTGCCATACAAGTGTGCAATCATTTAAATGCATATGTTACCACGACTGCACCATATGACACGCGCAATGTCTCTGCTTCTTATTTCTTTTTTTTGTTGAGAATTCAAATGCGCCTTTTTTCTCTATCTCTCGTATGTCCTGTAATTTTATACTACATCCATCACAAGGCTTAAGGCCTATAACGTTTTTCAAAAGTCAAACTACCTAAAGTATGATCTAAAGAAATATCCTCTCTGATGTCCGCCTCCTCCCTTCCCATCCCCTGATTCCCTCTCTTATTGTGTATCTTGCTAATCAATTCTCAGTCTTCTCTCTTCGATTATCCCTCTGTTTGATCTATTCTGTCCTCTTATCCTTCAATATAATCCTACACCCTTCTCTCCACCTGTGAAATCTACAACCCCCAATCTGATCCAACCAGATCATCTCCTGCTCCGCATATTGTGATTCTTCAGATCTTTGTGCTCGGCAAGTCTTTCCAGACATTCTTATTCGCCTCTCGATTCCCCTTCTCTGTGACAACCGCGGGTCAAAAGGATGTGCTCCTACAACTCTTCGATCCGGTCCTTTGTGCTCTGGCCGGTTCAAAGGAGGGTGATATAGAGAAGATTTTCCATTCGTAGTTGACTTCTACACTACTGGAAAGGTCATGCCTGGATAGATGGTCTAAGGTGACCTTGTCCATAATCTGGAGTCATGAAACTTATTGGATGGAACTGCCAAGGCAAAGGTAGGAGCCTTGCCACCTCATATAAAATGGAGTATCTCGCCAAGTTGATGGATTCCACCGGTACCCAGATATCTTTCATCTCCGAGACCAGATCCTCCAGGTGCAATTCTTCTCAACTTAATTCTCTTAACACTGCTGGTAGCTTTGTAGTGCCTTCAGACGACCTCTCGGGTGGGCTTTGGATGCTTTGGTCAGATGAAGTTCAAGTTTCCATCAAGTTCTCCAATCATTATGTTATCCTTGTGGAAGTTGTCCATATTCCTACTAATGTTGAATTTGCTTTGGCTTGTGTGTATGTACGGGGATCCCCATCATCGCCTCACTAAGATAATCTAGGGTCATGTCTCCGCTTTTGTCCTAAATAATTTAGGAAGTCTGTAATTTTTCTAGGAGATCTAAATAAAATTATGCACCCTATTGACGCTACCTCAGTTAATGTAAATAAGAACCGCATGCGTGCTTTTAATGCCTATGTAAAACAATGTGGTCTTTTTTATTTAGGTTATAGTGAACCGGTTTATACCTGTACAAATAAGTGTTTTTCTCTTCTAGTCCTATGTTTGAAAGACTTGACCGAGGCCTTGCTAATGCTGAATGGTGTGGAGTTTTTTCTAACACTAATGTTTCCAACTTGCCAATCATGTTTGGTGATCATGCTCCTATTCTTATTTCCACCGAGTCTCAATTTTGAAGACCCAATCTTAGTATCAAATTTGAGAATTGATGGACCATGGAAGAGGACTTCCAAAAAATTACAAAAATTCTTGGGATATTACTACTCATAAACCTTTCTATGCTAGGAACACTAACCTTGCAGGAAGCTTGAAGAGATGGTGCAAGAAGAAAAGTCCCATTCAGCAACAACTAGATGTTATACATGATCAGATCAATAACACTGAGCTGCAGCCGGTGCATATGCAGGACCACTCTCTAGAGGCAAAATTGATTGGCCAATATGAAGATATCATGACGAACTTAAAGAAGATTCTACAGACAAAGGGCAAAGAAGTATTGTGCTACTCAAGGTGATAGGAACACGTCATTCTTCCATCATGTTGTTCTTAAACGCAAACGTCGTAATCACATTATTAGCATTAGATATGTTTATGGACATGACCTGCATGATCCTAATGACATTGCAACTGAATTTGTGAGATATTTCGAGAATATTTTTCGCTACTCTTGTGCTAACAATGACATGCCAGCCCTGAATACTACTCATCCATGAGAATCTCAAGACTTCGCAAATTCGATCCCGAACAAGTAGGAAATATGGGAGATTTAGAAATCTATGAAAAAGATCGTGTCACCAGGACCGGATGGCTTCAACGTACCTTTCTACTTGGCGGCTTGGAGTTGGATAGGGGATGATGTTACTACCTTGATTAGGAACTTCTACATCACAGGTATGCTCCCGCCACACCTTAACGATACTCACAATGCTCTCATACCCCAAAAAATGTCATGCATGCTTCCTTCTGACTATAGACCGATCAGCTTGTGCAATGTCATTTATAAACTCATTGTAAAAACTTTGGCGAACCGCTTAAAAGATCACCTTCCAGATTATATCCACCCCTCGAAGCAAGCTTTCATTAAAGGTAGACGTATTAGCAATAATATCATAGTTGCTCAAGAAATTGCACACTCTTTCTCTTTATCTTCTTGGAACACCTACAATTTCATGGTAAAAATTGACTTGGCGAAAGCTTTTGACAGACTAGAATGGCACTTCATCGACACTGCTTTACAACGTAAAGGGCTACATTCTCACTTCATAAATCGTATTCATGAATGCATATCTTCGCCAACCTGTTCTATTATTATTAATCGACAATCATATGGCCGCTTCAAAAATATTAGAGGCATAAGACAGGATGTCCCCTGTCCCATTACCTCTTTGTTCTTGCAGTGAATGAGATCTCTCCTAGCCCTTCAAGAAGCTTTACAAGACAACCAATTGCCAGGTATATCTATGGTCCAAATTGCCCACCGATTTATTCTCTAATGTTTGTTGATGATTTGTTGGTTTGTGGCAAAGCTAATGTGCAGGAGGCTTTGACCATCTTTAACATTTTAGACCAATTTTGGCATGCCTCAGGTCAAGTTCCAAATTGGAATAAATCTTCCATTTTATTTAGCAAAAATGTGCCTTTGCAGGTGAAGCATGACCTCAAACAAGTCTTTTAGCTTCTAGATTTGGATAACAACACTAAACTGTAGGGATTCGTAGCATGGAAAACAAAAAATTTCTATCGCATACAAACAAACAAGCCAAGATCTATCTACTAGATTGTAGCAACGAGTCGATGGAATAACTCACCCTCGAAGATTCCAAAGTGTTTAACGAGAGCGGATTCTCGTTGGTGATGTAGTCGTACTCTTCCCGATCTCAAGATCGCGTAGACGATCCTTCCGGCGCTGCGTTCCGGCAGCGCTCCCGCAGTCGGTCACACGTTCGGTACTCGACGAAGACCTTCCTCTCCCTTGTTCCAGCAGGCAGCGGAGGTTGTAGCACTCTCCTCGCGATTCCGGCAGCACAACGGCGTGGTACCGGAAGTAGAGCGGAGATCTCGCAGGGCTTCGCCTTAAGCCGGAGCGAGTATGGTGGACTATGAGAGAGCCCTCGGTGTTCTAGGGTTTAGACACACCAAGGAGGGGGCTAGGCCGGCGGCTAGGGTTTGACCTAGGCGGCGGCGGCGAGATGCCCTAGGCCGGCGGCGGCTATGGAGGGCGGCGGCTAGGGTTAGGGTTTAGAGGTAGGGAACTTGTGTGCTAGGAGGGGCAGCCCTGCCCCTCCCTTTATAGGTGGGAGGCGCGGCCAAGGGTAGGGGAGTCCCTCCCCAACTCGGCTTCAAGGTGGGCCGGCGGTGGAGGGGAGGAACTCCTCCCCCAACTCGGTTTCCACCTCCCTCTCCACTTCCCAAAATAGCCGTTTGACTTTCAAATTGGCGTTTGACTTTTGCAAACTAGGATTTGATTAAACCCTTTATTTTGTTCAGTGATGACACCTAGTACATGATGCAATCATACCAACTTGATATAACACATTCATGTACCCTTCCCCTTCGGAGTGCCGGACATTCCGGAACCTTCTAGAACATTTCCGATGAAAACACCGGAACCATTCTCCAACTCCGAAACATGACTTTCCTTATATGAATCTTATTCTCCGGACCATTTCGGATCTCCTCGTGATATCCCGGATCCCATCCGAGACTCCGAACAACATTCGGTCTCTTTCTCATCATTCCATAACTACTCAAACAACGTCGAATCCTTAAGTGTGTCTCCCTACGGTTCGTGAATTATGCGGACATGATCGAGACACTTATCCGAAAAATAACCAATAGAGGAATCTGAAAATTCATATGGCTCCCACATATTTCTAAGATTACTTTGCGATCGAATGAACCACTTACATACGATACCAATTTCCCTTTGTCTCACGATAGTTTACTTATCCGAGGTTATGATCGTCGATATCTCTGCATACCTAGTTCAAACTCGTTACTGATAAGTACTCTTTTCTCGTTCCCGTGATATGTGATCCCTTGTGAGCCAGTCACATGCTTGCAAGCTAATTGGATGACATTTCACCGAGAGGGCCCAGAGTATATCTATCCGTCATATGGATGGAAAAATCCCACTCTTGATCCATGTGTCTCAACCAATATTTTCCGAACACTCAATGCCACCTTTATAGCCACCCAGTTACGGTGTGGTGTTTGATGTCATCAAAGCATCCATCCGGTAAGGTGATATGCATGATCTCATGGTCGAAGGAATTAGGTTACTATGTATCAGAAAGCATATAGCAATTGAACTTTTTAAAATGACTTGATCTTTATGCTACGCTTATCTATAGGAGTATGTCCACCATATCATTCTCCTAACGATATGATCTTGTTGTTAATAACATCTCAATGTTCATGATAGGGAAACCAAAATCATTTATTAAACAACAAGCTAGTATTATAAAGAGGCTTTACTAGGGTCTCTATTTTAGTTTACAAATCACACAAGTATTAATGTTTCCTTGTTAATACTATTATAGCATGAATGTAAACATTTATCATAAACACAAAGATATAATAATAACTATATTTATTATTGCCTCTAGGGCATATCTCCAACAGTCTCCCACTTGCACTAGAGTCATCTAATCTAGATTACACGGTAATATACCGAACACCCATGGCAGTTTGGTGCTGGTCATGTTTTGCCCTCGGGAGAGGTTTAGTCAACGGATCCGCCACATTCAGATCTGTGTGTACTTTGCAAATCTTTATGTCCCCATCTTGGACATGTTCTCGAATAGCGTGAAAACGTAGCTTTCTGTGCTTCAGCTTCTTGTGTGACCTTGGTTCTTGCGTATTGGCTATGGCGCCCATGTTATCACAGTAGATAGACATTGGGTCCAGCGCACTAGGAACCACACCCAGCTCTGTAATGAACTCTTTCATCCATATCGCTTCTTGTGAAGCCTTCGAAGCAGCCATGTATTCCGATTCAGTTGAAGATCTCGCCACAACGCTTTGCTTTGCACTCCTCCAGCTAACTGTTGCACCATTCAAAGTAAATACGTATCCAGATTGTGATTTAGAATCATCCGGATCGGTGTTCCAACTAGCATCGGTGTAACCATTAACAACGAGTTGTTCATCACCTCCATAAGAAAGAACCATATCCTTAGTTCTTCTCAAGTACTTAAGGATGTTTTTGACCGCTGTCCAATGATCCACTCCTGGATCACTTTGATATCTGCTAGTTAAACTAACAGCATATGCAATGTCGGGTCTAGTACATAGCATGGCATACATTAGAGATCCTATGGCTGAGGCATAGGGAGTCTTACTCATCCTTTCTCTATCTTCTGCCGATGTCGGACTTTGAGTTTTACTCAAGGTCGTATTGGGCAACATGGGCAAGAACCCTTTCTTGCTATCTTCCATTCCAAACCTCCTTAGAACTTTGTCCAAATATGTACTTTGTGACAATGATATTAGGCGTCTCGATCTATCTCTATAAATCTTTATACCCAATATGTAAGCTGCTTCGCCAAGATCCTTCATTGAAAAACTATTATTCAAATATTCCTTGACACTATTAAGAAGGTCTACATCATTCCCAATCAACAATATGTCATCTACATATAGTATTAAGAATGCTACAGAGCTCCCACTCACTTTCTTGTAAATACAAGCTTCTCCATAAGTTTATATAAAACCAAAACTTTTGATCACCTTATCAAAACGTTGATTCCAACTTCGGGATGCTTACTTCAATCCATAGATGGACCGTTGAAGTTTGCATACCTTTTTAGCATCTTTAGGATCGACAAAACCTTTGGGTTGCATCATATATAACTCTTCATCAATGTCTCCATTGAGGAATGCTGTTTTGACATCCATCTGCCACATCTCATAATCATAATATGCAGCGATTGCTAACATAATCCTCACAGACTTTAGCTTCGCTACTGGTGAGAAAGTCTCATCGTAGTCAACTCCTTGAATTTGTCGAATCCCTTTTGCGACAAGTCGAGCTTTATAGACAGTAACATTACCATCAGCATCTGTTTTCTTCTTGAAAATCCATTTGTTCTCGACAGCCTTCCGTCCATCCGGTAAGTCCACCAAAGTCCATACTTGGTTTTCGTACATGGATCCAATCTCGAATTTCATGGCTTCTTGCCATTTATTGGAATCTGGGCTCATCATCGCTTCCTCATATGTCGCAGGGTCATCGGTGTTGTCCACCAACATGACACTCATAACGGGATCATACCAATCTGGAGTGGTACGAGTTCTCGTTGACCTGCGAGGCTCTGTAGCAACTACAACCGAAGTTTCATGATCATCATCATTAGCTTTCTCTCTTATTGGTGCAGGCACCATAGGAACTTCTTCCGGTGCTGCGCTACTCGCAATTTCGAGAGAAGGTTCGACAACCTCGTCGAGTTCTACTTTCCTTCCAGTCACTTCTTTTGAGAGAAATTCCTTCTCTAGAAAGGATCCATTCTTGGCAACGAAGATTTTGCCCTCGGATCTATGATAGAAGGTATACCCAATAGTTTCCTTCGGGTATCCTATGAAGACGCATTTTTCCGCTTTGGGTTCAAGCTTGTCTGGCTGTAACTTCTTTACATAGGCTTCGCATCCCCAAACTTTAAGGAACGACAATCTAGGTTTCTTCCCAAACCATAATTCATACGGTGTCGTTTCAACGGATTTAGATGGTGCCCTATTTAAAGTGAATGAGGCTGTTTCTAATGCATAACCCCAAAATGATAGCGGTAAATCTGTAAGTGACATCATAGAACGAACCATATCTAAGAGAGTTCGATTACGACGTTCGGAAACACCATTACGCTGTGGTGTTCCCGGCGGTGTCAATTGTGAAAGTATTCCGCATTTCTTCAAATGCTCGCCAAACTCATAACTTAGATATTCACCTCCACGATCTGAACGTAGAAATTTAATCTTCTTGTTACGTTGATTCTCTACCTCACTTTGAAATTCCTTAAACTTCTCGAAAGTTTCGGACTTATGTTTCATGAAATAGATATACCCATATCTACTTAAGTCATCCGTGAAGGTAAGAACATAACGATAACCACCGCGCGATGCTACACTCATTGGACCACACACATCGTTATGTATGATTTCCAATAAGTCCGTAGCTCGCTCCATCATACCAGAAAATGGAGTCTTAGTCATTTTACCCATCAGACATGCTTCGCATCTATCAAGTGATTCGAAATCAAGTGATTCGAGAAGTCCATCGGAATGGAGTTTCTTCATACGCTTCACTCCAATGTGACCAACATGACTGTGCCACATATAGGTCGAGTTATCGCTTGATTTCAAACGTTTAGCCTCAATGTTATTAATATGTGTATTTCCACTATCGAGATTCAATAAGAATAGACCATCTATCAAAGGTGCATGTGCATAAAACATATTACTCATATAAATCGAACAACCATTATTCTCGGATTTAAACAAGTAACCTTCTCGCAATAAACAAGATCCCGATATAATGTTCATGCTTAACACAATCACCAAATAACAATTATTTAAGTATAAAACTAATCCCGATGGTAGATAAAGGGGTAGCGTGCCGACCGCGATCGCATCAACCTTTGATCCATTTCGCACGCGCATCGTCACCTCGTTCTTCGCTAGCTTCCGTTTATTCTACAGCACCTGTTTCGAGTTACAAATATGAGCAACTGAACCAGTATCAAATACCCAGGCACTACTACGAGTACTAGTGAGATACACATCAATAACATGTATATCGGATATACCTTTCTTCTTGATGTTGTCGTTCTTCAAATACGCCAAGTACTTTGGGCAATTCCGCTTCCAGTGACCTTCTCCCTTGCAGTAAAAGCACTCAGTATCAGGCTTAGGTCCAGCCTTGGTCTTCTTCGTCGGCGTGGTAACTTTCTTACCACCCTTCTTGAAGTGTCCCTTTTGCTTATACTTGCCTTTCTTGAATTTGGTGGTCTTATTGACCATCAACACTTGGTTCTCTTTCTTGATCTCCACTTCTGCAGATTTCAACATAGCAAACAGTTCTGGCAACTGCTTGTTCATGTTTTGCATATTGTAGTTCACCACAAAGTTCTTGTAACTTGGTGGTAGTGATTGGAGGACACGGTAAATCCCCAAAGCATTAGGAATCACTATACCCAAGCTTTGAAGTTTGTTTGCGTGCCCAGACATCTTAAGCACATGCTCACTGACGGAGCTGCCCTCTTCCATCTTGCAGTTAAAGAACTATTCAGAAGCCTCATAGCTCTCAATTGTCGCGTGAGTCTCAAAGATCAATTTGAGATCACAGACAATATCATGTGGGTCTGAATTCTCAAACCTTTTCTGAAGCTCCGATTCTAAACCATACAAGATAGCACACTGAACTATGGAGTATTGAGTCTTCCAAGCGAGGTAAACATTCTTTACTTCGTCGGCAGCATCAGCTGCAGGTGGGTCACCCAGCGGTGCATCCAGCACATAGGTCAAATTACCAGCTGTGAGGACAATCCTCAAATTGCGAAACCAATCCGCGAAGTTTCTTCCATTGTTTTTCAACTTTTCTTTCTCTAGGAACGCATTAAAATTGATGGTAGGGGCCGCCATTGATCTACAACATATTTGCAATAGTTTAGACTAAGTTTATGACAAATTGAGTTCTAATTAATAGTTAAATTAATCTAGGTGAACTCCCACTCAAAACAATATCCCTCACATTGTTTTAGTGATCACACGAACTACATCCACCACATCAACACCGATCATCACGAGAGTTGATATAGTTTCAATGGCGAACAATCGACATGTTCATCATATCTACTATATGATTCATGCTTTACCTTTCGGTGATCCGTGTTCCGAGACCATGTCTGTACATGCTAGGCTCGTCAAGATCAAACCTTAGCTTCCGCATGAGAAAATCTGGCTTGCTCACATTGTATACACTTGCGGAATCTAACACACCCGATCATCACGTGGTGCTTCGAAACAACAAGCTTTAGCAACGGTGCTAACTAAGGGTGAACACTTTATGATTTGAAATTCATGTGCATGAGGGATCATCTTATAATGATACCATCGTTAACTAAGCAATACAGGATGCATAAAGGATTAACATCACATGCAATTCATAATATGTGATATGATATGGCCTTTCTTCTTTGTGCTTCCGATCTCCATCTTCAAGCACGAACATGATCTCCATCATCACCGGCATTGCATCAAGGTCAATGACGCTTCTCCATGGTTGTCGTCCACCGGCTTCAACTATTACAACTACTTTGAAAAGACACGCGGGTCTTAACATAAATTAAAGACAACCATATGGCTCCTGCCGGTTGCCAACTTACAATAAGGAACATTGCATACATCAAATATGATCACAATCATGGCCATATCACATCACTGCACACACCTGCAAAACAAAGTTAGACGCCTCTACTTTCTTTGCATGTTTTACGTGGTTTGGGGCTTTCAATAAGTGTCGTTCTAACTTACGAACATGAACCACAACATTGATACTAGTATTGTTAATCACCCGTTGTAAATTGGATCTTAACTATGCTAGGAGAAACAGGCACCCGCAGAGCCACTTATGCAATACAAGTTGCATGTCAAGCGTGGAGCAAGTCTCATGAACGATGTCATGTAAGGTTAGCCCGGGCCGCTTCATCCCAACATCCCGCAAGATGCAAAGTACACAAGAAGCAATCGACAATAAAAGCATCAACGCCCACAATGACCATTGTGTTCTACTCGTGCAACAGATCTACATATAGACACGGCTCTGATACCACTGTAGGGATTCGTAGCATGGAAAACAAAAAATTTCTATCGCATACAAACAAACAAGCCAAGATCTATCTACTAGATTGTAGCAACGAGTCGATGGAATAACTCACCCTCGAAGATTCCAAAGTGTTTAACGAGAGCGGATTCTCGTGGGTGATGTAGCCGTACTCTTCCCTATCTCAAGATCACATAGACGATCCTTCCGGCGCTGTGTTCCGGCAGCACTCCCGCAGTCGGTCACACGTTCGGTACTCGACGAAGACCTTCCTCTCCCTTGTTCCAGCAGGCAGCGGAGGTTGTAGCACTCTCCTCGCGATTCCGGCAGCACAACGGCGTGGTACCGGAAGTAGAGGGGAGATCTCGCAGGGCTTCGCCTTAAGCCGGAGCGAGTATGGTGGACTATGAGAGAGCCCTCGGTGTTCTAGGGTTTAGACACACCAAGGAGGGGGCTAGGCCGGCGACTAGGGTTTGACCTAGGCGGCGGCGGCGAGATGCCCTAGGTCGGCGGCGGCTATGGAGGGCGGCGGCTAGGGTTAGGGTTTAGAGGTAGGGAACTTGTGTGCTAGGAGGGGCAGCCCTTCCCCTCCCTTTATAGGTGGGAGGCGCGGCCAAGGGGAGGGGAGTCCCTCCCCAACTCGGCTTCAAGGTGGGCCGGTGGTGGAGGGGAGGAACTCCTCCCCCAACTCGGTTTCCACCTCCCTCTCCACTTCCCAAAATAGTCGTTTGACTTTCAAATTGGCGTTTGACTTTTTCAAACTAGGATTTGATTAAACCCTTTATTTTGTTCAGCGATCACACCTAGTGCATGATGCAATCATACCAACTTGATATAACACATTCATGTACCCTTCCCCTTCGGAGTGCCGGACATTCCGGAACCTTCTAGAACATTTTCGATGAAAACACCGGAACCATTCTCCAACTCCGAAACAGGACTTTCCTTATATGAATCTTATTCTCCGGACCATTCCGGATCTACTCGTGATATCCCGGATCCCATCCGAGACTCCGAAAAACATTCGGTCTCTTTCTCATCATTCCATAACTACTCAAACAACGTCGAATCCTTAAGTGTGTCTCCCTACGGTTCGTGAATTATGCGGACATGATCGAGACACTTCTCCGAACAATAACCAATAGAGGAATCTGGAAATTCATATGGCTCCCACATATTTCTACGATTACTTTGTGATCAAATGAACCACTTACATACGATACCAATTTCCCTTTATCTCACGATAGTTTACTTATCCGAGGTTATGATCGTCGGTATCTCTGCATACCTAGTTCAACCTCGTTACTGATAAGTACTCTTTTCTCGTTCCCGTGATATGTGATCCCTTGTGAGCCAGTCACATGCTTGCAAGCTAATTGTATGAAATTTCACCGAGAGGTCCCAGAGTATATCTATCCGTCATATGGATGGACAAATCCCACTCTTGATCCATGTGTCTCAACCAATATTTTCCGAACACTCAATGCCACATTTATAGCCACCCAGTTACGGTGTGATGTTTGATGTCATCAAAGCATCCATCCGGTAAAGGTGATATGCATGATCTCATGGTCGAAGGAATTAGGTTACTATGTATCAGAAAGCATATAGCAATTGAACTATTTAAAATGACTTGATCTTTATGCTACGCTTATCTATAGGAGTATGTCCACCATATCATTCTCCTAACGATATGATCTTATTGTTAATAACATCTCAATGTTCATGATAGGGAAACCACAATCATTTATTAACCAACAAGCTAGTATTATAAAGAGGCTTTACTAGGGACTCTATTTTAGTTTACAAATCAGACAAGTATTAATGTTTCCTTTTTAATACTATTATAGCACGAATGTAAACATTTATCATAAACACAAAGATATAATAATAACTATATTTATTATTGCCTCTAGGGCATATCTCCAACATAAACACCTTAGTCACCCTCTTATTCTCCGTGTAAAAGATAGATCCGCTACGTACAATTTTTTTACCACAAATTCAAATAAAATTTAACCGCCTACAAATCTAAAAGAGTCTCATATACTGCTATACTTACTTTCATTAAATATGTTTTTTCCTCTATACCTATCTATTACATGTATAACATCCTCTTTTCCAAAAAAAATCCTTGCAAAACTCACGACTATCATTAGGAATTTTTGGTGGAAAGCGTTAAAGATGAAGCTAAAAAGCTTGTGTCTAAGAGCATGGGCGGACATTTGCACAGAAAAGAAAATTGGTGGAATAGGAGTTAGAAATTTTGTAGGCTATAAAGCAAGGTCTTATCCTCTCGGCTGCATGGAGGTGGGCAAAAGATCCACAAAGCCAAATTGCGTTAATCATGAAAGCTTAATATCATCATGACACTTATATCTGGAGAGCCAAGTCAAACAAGCCCAAATCAGCCTTTTGGGCTGCCATTCTCAAGGTAAAGCCACTTCTAAACTCAGCTGCTTTTATCAACTTATTGATGGCAACAGTTCTATTTGGAGTGCTCACTGGTTCTTGGGGTGGAAGAACATTTACGGTAATCTCACCATTCAATCTCCACCTTTTGTTTATCCTACTATAGTTAAGGACCTTTGGCTACCTAACCAAAAGGCTTGGAATGCAGAATTAGTGACTTCTCTATTTAGCCCTCAAACAGCCAATGTTATCCACGAACACCAATCATCAATTTAGATGGACAGGACACTTTGTTGTGGAAACTAACCCCTGCAGGTGACTTTACCTCCAAGAGCGCGTCCAAGCATTTTTTCAACAATCTTGCTCTGCCTACAAATCAGCAACCCAAGGTGGTTTCTCCCTAGATAATATCTCTTCTAAATCAGGTTTGGTAGATGAAACACATGTTGCCTCGGGTTCAAACTTTTGCTTGGAGACTTATTCGAAAGGCGCCCCTCATAGGTAAACGTGCAAGTAAATTTTCAACCCATATTGAGGCGGAGTGCTCTAGATGTGGCTATGTGGAAGATGAAATGCACATGTTCTTTCTTTGCACTTTTTCAAAATCATCTTGGTATTGTCGTCCTTGGTATATTAAAACTGAAATTCTCGCTATCACTCACCATTACGTTCCTGACATGATACAAGCTTTGCTCTCATCCTCAAATTAATAACATAAGCTTGTACACTTTCCTCTGGTGCCTATGGAAAGCAAGACATGATTGTCTCTTTAACAGGAAATGTTCGAGACACGTCAATGTCTTGTGTATTTCTAATGCTATTATTCAGGGATCCAAACTTAACTTAAAGAGTCAAACCTCCATCAAGATCAAGCTCCAACAACTAGAGCCAGCACACATCATGATCATGTTACTGGAGATTTGGTTCAGAACCTGTCTTGTTTTGTAGGTGACGCCATCTTCTGCAATGCGGCTTGGAAGACGGATCAAAACACACGGCCAACTCTAGCAGCTCCAGCAGGCATCGTCGTCTTCATCTAGGCGAAGAACAACCGACACTTCAAGAACCTCTATGTCTCGGCCTTGTCTCCTCCAGCTTCTTCACCACTCCAGGTTGAGGCTTTCGGCCTTGTTCTTTCCACTAAGCTAGCAGAGATACTACAACTCTAGGAGCATTGCTTCTATACCGATTGCTCAATTTTGGCATTAGCTGCAGCTGCAAGCGACATCATGTTTGCGTCAGGACACTAGACAATCAGGCCTCTAGTTGCAGAAATACAAGCCAGGGCCACCTTTAAGGTCACATGATCTCTCATATTCACAGGAGCTTAAATGTAAAAGCCCATCACCAGGCAAGATTAGCGGAGAAAATTCAGTCTAGAAACTTAGCAATCAGGTGCTTATGTTCAGACTCAGGTCAATGTCTAGGAAGGGACATCCTCTATGTATCAAGCGTGGATCCATTCACGCTAATTTCTGTAAAATATGATTAAATTAATAAAATCTTTTATGTTCAAAAAAAGTGAGCGGAACACAAGTCGAAAGGTTCATACAATTACAAGGGCTGCTGCTAGCTTATGGTCGCCTTTGCTCGCTCGCTGGTGAATTTTAAACAACCATGACTTGGCCGGTAGCTCGCGTCGCACCGAAGAGAAAGAAGAAGAGGAGAGGGATGAAAACACCACCATTAGCTATCTGCCGAAAAGGGGGAAGATGGCCACCACTGCAACACCACCTAAATTGCATAGCCATCTCCACTGGCCTCCTTGCTCGTGACTTGCACGCAGCGGCTAGCCTAGCCGCCCTGAAAATCTCCCCATCCACTGGTCAGGCCAACGCCTGAAATATCCTTGTAAGATCCATCTCCTCCCTAAGAATCTACCCATCCACTGGTCAGCCACCGCAGCGGCTAGCCTAGCACCACGTTGGGGACCACACTGGGAGCATGATGCCCTGTGATGGGTCCAAAAACACGTTAGCATCCACTCGCCGTATAATATTGAAAGAATCAATTAGAACTCCCCCAGTTCATTTTCCTTTGCTCAGAGACCCCTTTTTCTTTATCCGTCTCACTTATGTGAGCCTCTTGTTGCTCTTGTTGTCAACGGTAACCCCATTTTCATGTTTAGTTGTATCATTAAGCAACTAACAATGATTCTCTTCCCGTGCCTCTGACCAAGCAGGGAGGTGCTGCTTTCTGCTGCCGGGATGAGAGCCCGCCGAGGAAAACTTCCTCCTGCAACATTGTTCGCCGTCCCATGATATACACGAGTGCACAATATGGGCACATTAGTGCAAACTATATCACGATTCTAGCAATAACATTGGTCGTTTGACCTGAAATCCAGAAAACCTCGATTGAGATAGGTTATTTTGTGAAGGTTTTTTTGAGACAAGATCAATATACCAAGTTTTGTATTTTTCCATGCAACTATGTCACATAATATGACACCACGCGAAGGTTTTGCATTGTTTTGATCGTTTTTGAATTTTTTATGTCCGTTTCAAACTATCGTCAAACTTTGTAAATCGAGGGGCATGAAAATTCTTAGCTCGGGACTGAGCCTCACTAAACTTGCATTAGATCTCTGATGAAATAGCATATTGTGAACCTAAAAATGATTTTTGCAAAAAATCATGAGCATCGTATCATGTACATGTAGTTCAAATCTAACTTATTTCCTACTGATTCGGTAGGAATTTGTCTTTTTCACGAGGGGTGGACGGAAAGGTTTGAGATACACCGGTTGGAAAATTGTCCATTCAATATGGTCTAGTATTTTTGAAAAATATGGTATTATTATTTTGAAACTTTTATTTGGTGGTTGTTTCACAAAACGCCTCGTTTTTTGCACTCAGAAAATAAAAATTGGCTTTTTGGTGCGACTAAAAGAAAAACTTCCTCCTACAACATTGTTCGACATCCCATGATACACATGCGTGTATAATATGGGCACATTATTGCAAACTATACCGTGATTCTAGCAATAACATTGGTCATTTGACCTGAAATCCAGAAAACCTCAATTGAGATAAGTCATTTTGTGAAGGTTTTTTTGAGACACAATCAATATACCAAGTTTGGTATTTTTTCATGCAACTATGTCACATAATATGACACCACGCGAAGGTTTTGCATTGTTTCGATTGTTTTTGAATTTTTTATGCCTGTTTCAAACTATCGTCAAACTTTCTAAATTGAGGGGCATGAAGATTCTTAGCTCGGGGCTGAGCCTCACTAAACTTGCATTATATTTCTAATGAAATAGCATATTATGAACCTAAAAATGATTTTTGCAAAAAATCATGAGCATCATATCATGTACCTGTAGTTCAAATCTAACTCATTTCCTACCGATTCAGAAGGATTTTGTCTTTTTACGAGGGGTGGACGAAAAGGTTTGAGATATCCAGGTTGGAAAATTGTGCATTAAATATGGTCTAATATTTTTTTTAAATGTGGTATTATTATTTTGAAACTTTCATTTGCTTCACAAAACACCCCGTTTTTTGCACTCCAAAAATGAAAAATATGTTATACGAAAGTATTTATACTTTTTTATATATATTTTTGTAAACAAATATGTAATATTTGAGTTTATATAGATAGATCTTATTTTTCAGCAAATTTTGATATATTATATGTATTTTTCTGAATTTAAATGATTTAGTTATGATTTTTCTAAGATTAATGGAGCAAAAAAGAAAAATGGCTACGCCGTCGGCGTAGGTCTGAAACCGACGCCATCGCTCTGCCGTTAGCCTAGTATGCTACGCCGACGGCCCCGTTTACGCCTAGTATCCTACGCCGACGGTAAAACTAGGCCAACGGCCCATCAAGCTACGCCGACGGCCCGACATATTGCCGCCGGCCTATAAAAGGGCCTTCGGCCTATATTGTTATTCCCGTAGTGAAAAGACAAAAATTCTGCTACAAAAGTTTTGGGAATTTGCATCCGCAAACAAAATTTCTGCTACAATATTCTTAGGATTTGCAAAAATAAAATTTGTGCTACAAACCTTCTAAGGATTTTCTAGGGATTTGCATCAAAAGGGGGAATTTTTTTTCTACAAAACTTCTAAGGATTTGCATCAAAAGGACAAAAAATCTGCTACACACACCTTTTGTCGATTTGCATAAAAAAATAAAAAAATCGGTTACAAACCTTTTAGGGATTTGCATGAAAAGAGGAAAAATTCTGCTACAAACCCTTCTCCCACAATGTATACAATTTGCAGGAGGCAGCAAGGGGCGTGGAGCTGACCAGCAGCAGGCTGGAGGCAGCGGAGGGCTCACCGGAGACTGGGCCAAGCAGGCGCTCGCGCGTTCGCTGGATGCGGTGAAGAATTGGATATGGAGGTGCTCCGACACGCATGCGGGCGAGAGGAGCAATGAGGGATATGGGGAAGCGGCACGACGGTGTGGTGGCGGTGCTTCGGTTGAGAGATGAGCATCGGCGACGAGTCGGCAACCAAAGGAACGGCAGCGGAGTCGGTGGAACAAATTCATGGACATTATCTGGACAAAGTAGAAGAGAGGCAAAGGAACCGGTTAAGGAGAGATACAGGAGAGGCAGGAGATAAAGGTGGCGCCACATTTTTTTGTCCACACGTCCAGGGACATGCAGCATGAGACGGAACCGGATGATGGAAGGGCATCTTTACCGGGTCGACAACCTGTCCGAACGCGTCTGAACTTAAGTTTAAGAGATCTCAACTTTAAGACCTTACTCACGCAGTTTATAAAAAAGATTCTGCGGCCTGCACCGAATCCATGCTAAGGACTAAAAATAGCCTAGACTTGAGTGGGACTGTTAAAAATATAATACACGCCTAGCTCTTTTCATCGGTTCGGATTTTTGGTCTAGATGGCTAGTGCATCAATTTAATAGTCAGTACGGACGTCTGGGATGTACGCGGCGCCCAAGCGACACGATCTATTCGGACAAACGCGTTCATCTCAACCCATCCATGCACCAAATCTGGGCAACAGCTGCGTCACTCCGAATGCGCGCGGACGGAGGGCGTGTCCTCCTGCTAGTGTCGCTGGCCCACCCGCCATGCACCACGACATTGATTCAGACGTGCGTAGCGGCACCGATTTAAACGCAACCGCGGCAGCAATTTAAAGGCGTTGGCGGAAAGATGATACGTCGGAAACGTATCTATAATTTTTGATGCCCTATGCTTGTTTTATATCTACTTTGCTTTGCTTTGTCTACACTTTTAGTTGTTTTTATATCTTTTCTGAAACTAACTTATTAACAAGTTGTCATAGTGTCAGTTGCCTTTTTTTATTTTTGGTTCCAGAAAGGCAGAAAATCAATATTGTTGAAATTGGACGGGACAAAAGCCAAAGTCAATATTTTACCGTGGCCGACACGAAGTCCAGAGGAGAGACAGAGAGACAAGCCAGGGAGGCCAGACCTCCCCTAGGCGCTGCCAGGGTGGGCCCGCGCCTAGGCAGGGTGTGGATCCCCTGGTCGCCCCCCAGCCTCGCCTCTTCGCCTATAAGAAGCCCCTGATGCAGAAACCCTACACACCCAATCAAAACTCAACGAAACCTTTTATAGCCGCCGCCACCATCGTCCCTAGACCGGGGGATCTAAAGTTCTTCCCGGCATCCTGCCGGAGGGGAGATCATCTTGGAGGCCTTCTCTCTGGTATGAAGCGTGAGTAGTTCCACCTTCAACTATGGGTCCATGTAGTAGCTAGATGGTTGTATCTCCTCTTTGTGCTTTCATGTATAGATATTGTGAGCTCCATTCATGATCAAGATCTAATCTATTTGTAATCATGCATGTTGTGTTTGCGGGAATCCGATGGATATTGAGATTACTATGTCAGATTGGTTAATGGTTTTGTCTATTTGATACTATCATGTTTGTGTTGTTTGTGATCTTGCATGCTCTCCGTTGTTAGTATCTATCTTGGCGGAGTAGTTGCTAGTGACTCCAAGAGGAGGTATTTATGCTCAATAGTGGGTTTATGCCTCTAGTTTCCAAGGGAAGTGACAGAAATCTCTTCGGTTATAGATGTGATGTTGCTACTAGAGAGAAAACAACGGTCTCTTGTTCATGGAACAAGTGGATTGTTTACTTTACACACTTTGCTTAAAGCAGTTGTCTGTTGCTTGCAACTTAATACTGGAGGGGGTTCGGATGATAACCTGAAGGTGTACTTGTAGTCATATATGCAGTTGGATGGCGGTCTATGTATATTGTTGTATTGCCCAATCGAATCTCATAGGATCTTTTTGTCTGGTATTGCATTATTATGCCTTGCTCGGTTCCTGTCAATTGCCCTGATGTAATTTGTTTACCCTTCATGCCATGTTGTTTATCTAAGGAGAGCACCTCTAGTGAACTATGGACCCCGGTCCAATCTTTACCATTGATACATCTTCCACTTTACTTGTTTACTTGCTGCAAACCATTACCTTCCACACCATACGTTTAATCCTTTGTTACAGCAAACCGGTGAGCTTGACAACCTCACTGATTCGTTGGGGCAAAGTCTTGAGTTTGTGTTCTGTAGGTCTCCATGTTGCTTGCAGCACCTTTGGGGCATTTCCTTCTCCTACTGGTTCGATAACCTTGGTTTCTTACTGAGGGAAACTTGCTTGCTGAACTGCATCATACCTTACTCTTGGGGTCTCCCAACGAAGTGCTTCTGCACTCATCAAAGGTTGACCGACAGTAGCCTGCACCATGAATGGCGATGAGACAACACACTGACTGACTGGACGCCACGCTCTCCATCGCCGCTGCGGGCGCTTCCCGACGCCTGCCCTCTTGACTGTACACTTCAATGCCCTCTCTCTGGCCTCCGCGCCGGCATAAGATGTCGGTCCTTTTTAACTGGCTGCCCACGGCCACCTTGTCCCATACCACACCATACTCTACTCCTTCTCCTTTTTGTTCTCCACTACTGGTAGCTATCTATGGCCGGCGGCAATGGATCGAGGGGAGGGCTTGCCAGTCGTGGACGTCAAGGGAGGCGCGGAGGACACAGCTAAAGCAGCGCGCCACAATGCTCTCCCTCAACGATGCCGTCGCCCGACGAGGTCGACCCAGGCATCCAGTTCGCCGTGGCCATCCACTTCGGCATGGCGCGTGACAGGCTGCTTCTGCCCCGCAGATTCACGACCCTGGTCGATGACAAACCACCCCCGCTTGTCATTATGTGGGCGAACATTTTCAGGACCACCAGGTACCAAGTCGAGGTGCAGTTTGACCACCTTGTCCATATGTACCTCGCCAACGGCTCGTAGTGCTTCGCCCGCGCGCGCCAGATCGAAGCAGACAACATGGTTGTCTTCAAGTACAACGGCGAAGGAGGGCTCGCCGTCAGCATCTTCAACGACACCATGTACCGTCTGAAATGGATCGTATGGGCACCTAGAGGGGGTGAATAGGTGCTAACCAATTTTTAATACTTTTTCAATTTTAGGCTTGACACAAAGTAAATTCTCTAGATGTAACTACGAGAATTTCCATATATGCAACCCTAGCTACTAAGCACGTAAAGAGAGGAGTGAAGGAACCGTAGTGGAGCACGCGGAGACACATGGATTTGTTTTACCGCAGTTCCTTCCTTGTTAAGGGAAGTGCATCTGTGTTGGAGGGGTGGGCGGTTCTAAGACCACCATGCCACAATAGGCCTCACCCTATACTCCGATGGATCTCGCCACGAGAGGCCTGATCCACCTTATCCACTATAGGATCCCTTCGAGGCGGGAACCGGTGCCTTTTACAACGCTACCGGGGCACACACCCACAACCGAATTGGGGGCTCCCGAGATGACAACAAGCTGTCACAAGAACAAGGTTTATCAATATAAACAAAACAAGGATCTAGGTATTTGCAAGAAATACTAGATCGGTGATTCTCCAAATGAATGGAGAGGAGATGAGGCGCTTGATTGCTGATGATGAAGATCGAGTTCTCCTCCTTCGATTCCCCAAGGGACGGGGCCTTTGGGTGGATCTAGGTGGAGCTCTCTTGGATGAAGGTTGCAGATCAGATCTTGTCTTTTTCGAATGAATCCAACAATCTGGCAGGAGGGGGAAGGCTAGCTTAAATACCCCCTCCCCAGATCTGGTCGTTGAGAAACTTTGGGGGCGGATTATCCGCCCCCTCTCTGGGGCTGGCACCTGCGTGACTTGGCGAAGATCTTGGGGGGGTGGATAATCTGGCCCCCTCCTGGGGCAGATTATTCGGCAAAGCCGGAAAGTCCGGCCAACACTCCGCCCCCTCTCTGGGGCTTGCGCCTTGGCGGTGAGCACGGGGGGTGGACTATCTGGCCCCCCTGAGGGGCGGATTATCCGGCCAAAACTCCGCCCCCCCTTCTGGGGCTTGCGCCTGCTTGGGAAGAGGGAGGGGTGGATTATCCGCCCCCTGGTGGGGGCGGATTATCCGCCCCCCAAAGGCAGATGATTTTCCCTTTTTCCTTAGAGAGAGCTGCTGCACTTCAACACATATTAAATAATCCTTGATATTGTTATCTAACACACAAAACATTAGGGATTAAGAAATGTTCTTTCAGTCTCCCCCTTTTTGGTGTTAGATGAAAATACTAGGATTTGCAATGAAACCGTCTAACGCCACCTTAAAATGAAAGACGCTCCCCCTAGATGTGTGCATATTTAAAATTTGCATTTGAATAAAAATACACACACTAGAGAGAACACATAGACAATTGAAACAAGGTAGGTTGGGAAACAAGGTCATACCACAGGGATGTGACTATAGCCAAAGAAAATAATTAGCTTGATAGCCTCCAAGCACATCCCAACAATATTGATGCATACATTAGATAATCCCATGATTCGATATGTCATCAAATATGCTCCATAGATAAATCCAGAATTCCATGAGATCCACAATAGATAAATCCAGAATAACATGAATACCAAACATAGTACCAAACATAGTGGAGCACGACATAGTCTTACATAATCCAAGCACAAATAGCAAATAAGTTCACGCTAAAAAGAGCACAAGCAAGCAAATAAAAACAATGGAAAGACAAGTGCTTGCGCCCGACCCTTGCAAATCCACGAGACCTAGTAGAACTACTTCTCCCTCTTTGGCATCGAAACGCCAAAAAGTAAGAAGAGCGATGCTAACGCCCCTGAAGGTCACTCCTCCTCATCCTCGTCGTAGTCATTCCCGTCCCCTTCCTCTTCATCATACTCATCATCATCGTCATCAGCTGGAGGAGTGGGTTCCCGCGGTGGTGGAGGAAAGAGGCAACTCTCGAGGATACGGTTAGATCCTGATATTGTTATCTAACACACAAAACAATCCTGAAGTGTTCCACTGAGCATACGGTTCCGAAGCAGTGGGAGGAGGTGGATGGCCCGTGGCACCTGACACATGGTGAAGAATAAGCTGCTGCGTGTGATCTCTCTCATGATCCCTGCGGTACGCCTCATATTGGCCCTTGTGAGTGTCAATGCCCATGCAAAGAATGTGCCGCTGGAACCAAGTGAGCTGCTTAACCTCGCGTGCCATTGGGGACACCGCGGAACGACGACCACTAGCCTGTGCATCATGCATGAAGGACTCCGGGGCAGTGGAAGGGTGATGGGTCTTCTAAGCCTTGTTGTAGATTTTATTGGGCTTGTGAACTCCATCCAGAGCAGTGCCAAAATCCTCATGGGGCAACATATGCTTGATGAGCATCATAATGAAAGGAGCATAAGGAATAGAGAGCATGTTGATCATAGCATCCGTCATCTCATGATAAATGTAGTCCATGACATCCAGTTTGTAACATGTGGCTGATCCAGAGTTAGTGGCACACTCGTGAGTAAAAGCAAGGAGAGGAACCAGGTGGCCACGGATCTTGTCATTGTTGCCACCACTAGGAGCGATGCAGTCCCTAAATATGCCAACAAGGGAGGCATACAAGGGAGAGAGTCCAGTGAAAGTACCAGCAATACCATCAGAAGTAAGGCAAGGGGCGATCACAGTGTCCTTGGATGGCTTCAGTGGATAAATGATGCAATGGATAGAAGGAGTGTCACGGCCATGGAACGCATAAGAATATGTCCAAAGATGCGGAAGTCTGACTGAGTCATTGTAGTCCCGGTCATCCACTTCATAGTGCGGCGCTCATCACCGCAAATCACAAGTGTCGAGAAAAACTGCCGCACCACGGATGAGTCATAGTTGCATTGAATGGTCATAAGGTGGTGGAGCCCCATCTTGTTGGTCACATCCAATGCCTCAAGGAGCCTTGCCTTGGATTGAGCCTCAGTCAAGTTGATGGGGTGCATGGGGCGAATCTTGAGGGTGGCATACACATCATCATGAATAGCCCGAAAGTGGGCATTCCAAAACATAGAGTCCTCGGGGGGACCATCACTGTCAGCCTCATCATAGTAATCAGTCTGGCGAATGGAGGCATATTGAATATTGTCCATAGCCTTGTAATTGGGCTGATACTGTTTGCCCTTGCGAGATGCGGTCCTCTTAGTTTTCTTTCCTGCCTCTACCATCCGTTCAGCCTCTCTTGATGCTCTGCTGACCTCCGTTTCGTCGATGAACCTCCCTTCTGTAGTGGGCTTGCGATAACGGGCACGGGAACAACGGGAGAAGGTCTTGGTCGGCTTGGAACCACCTGTGAAAAGCATTAGAAGGATAGCATGGAGATAAGCATACACACAAGTCCAGGAGAAAATAATAGAAAGAGTAGCAAACCAATCCATAAACCAATGATGTGCATTGCAGGAGTCAGGACCAAACCAGACCAGAGTTCAATCTCCAGGCCGGATTATCCGGCCCTGGCAGGGGCGGATAATGCGCCCCCCGCAGAAATTTTCTGGATTGGCCCAGATCTACCATGGCAAAACAGATCGGGCACTAGGGTTGCAATTCTACTGATTCTAGCATGTAAGGAACAACACCAAGGATCTTCTACAACGAGATTTCCACAAAATAAAATGCATCCCATACAAAAGGAGAGAGATGAGGGAGTTACCCTCACTCATTGGAGGAAAATCACGGAGGATAAGATACCCGGAGGCGAGGTGAAGAAGATCCGGGGAGAGCCCGGAGAATCCGGTGGTCAAATCGACTCCAGGAGGGGCGGAGGCTCCGGCGGCGGCTGGGGCTGAGGGAGGGTTGGGGGAGGACTGGCTGCTCTATTTGAGCCTGCCCTCCCGACCCTGCCTTTAACAGGCAGATTTCACCCGGGGCGGATAATCCGCCCCCCCTCTGAAAATTCTGTTAAGTACAGATTCAGGCCGGAGCAACCTTGCAAAACCCCTCACTGGTGTATAGATGACTTGTGTGCAAGAATAGATGGTTCAAGGAGGAAAGAAAGGCTTGGGTTTAGAGCAACAAACTGAGATGGTACTACAGATCCAAATTTGCAAGAATCAAATCAAACAAAAGCCAAAGTTGAGTGTGTTTTCCATAAGAACAAGAAATATGCAAGAAAATCCAAAGAGAGCCATTAGAAACCAACTCTTCTCAAGGAAGAGGGCGGTGGCCAAAGCCACCATGTTGGAGCGCATGGCATGACACCGCGAAGATGTATCTTGAGTTCAAAACCAATGCTCATCGATGACCCACATATCACAAAATGATATTAAGGGAAATGATTTTACTTGCTTTCGGCATTATGGGGGGAGGGTTGGCCCAATCAATTAGGACCACACTCCCCCTATGTCTATGCCCGCATCTAAACCAAATACATGAATAAGGGCAAGTGAGTGTGCAAGGGTAGTCAAGCCAAGCTCCTTGAATCTATGATATTTAGCTCATTCCTCAAATAACAAAATCTTGCTTCATCAAGGGGCTTCGTGAAAATATCAGCAAGTTGGTTCTTCATGCTCACAAAGGATAGGGCAATATCACCACGAGCAACATGATCCTGAATGAAATGGTTGCGAATCTCAATATTCTTTGTTCTTGTATGATGCATGGGATTGTAAGCAATTTTGATAGCACTTTCATTATCACATAATAGAGGCACTTTGTCACAATTGACACCGTATTCCTTTAAAGTTTGCCTCATCCATAATAACTGAGTACAAGCACTTGCAGCAGCAACATATTCAGCTTCGGCGGTTGAGAGTGAAATACAATTCTGTTTCTTTGAAGACCAACACACTAGGGACCTGCCCAAGAATTGACATGCACTAGAGGTTGATTTCCTATCATCTTTGTCACCCGCCCAATCTGAATCAGTGTAACCACATAGAGAGAAACTTGAACCCTTGGGATACCATAACCCAAAATTCGGGGAATGAACCAAATATCTGAAGATTCGTTTGACCGCCACTAAGTGGCTTTCTTTAGGAGCGGCTTGGTACCTTGCACACACTCCTACACTTAACACGATATCGGGCCTAGATGCGCAAAGGTAAAGGAGAGATCCGATCATGGATCGGTATACCTTTTGGTCCACGTCTTTACCCTTGGTATTTAGCTCAAGATGACACTTTGTTTGCATTGGAGTAGCAACGCCATTGAGATCCGTCATCTTGAACCTTTTGAGAATGTCTTGGATGTACTTAGCTTGATTAATAAAGGTCCCCTCTCTAAGTTGTTTGATCTCGAATCCAAGAAAGAACCTCAACTCTCCCATCATTGACATCTCAAACCTGTCAGTCATAAGCTTTGAAAATTCATCGTTAAAAGCTTGGTTAGTAGAGCCAAAAATAATGTCATCTACATAAAGTTGGCATACAAAAAGCTCCCCATTAACCTTCTAAGTAAAAAGAGTGGGATCGATTTTCCCAACTTCGAATCCACGGTCTAACAAAAGCTCTTTAAGGTGCTCATACCACGCATGTGGGGCTTGTTTAAGGCCGTAGAGCGCCTTATCGAGTTTGTCGACATGGTTCGGAAATTTGGGGTCCTCAAAACCCGGGGGCTGCTTGACGTATACTAACTCATGTATAGGACCATTAAGAAATGCACTCTTAACATCCATTTGCTGTAATTTAAAATTATGATGGGCTACATAGGTAAGAAGGATACGAATGGACTCAAGACGAGCCACGGGAGAATAAGTCTCGCCAAAGTCAATTCCTTCCACTTGAGAGAATCCTTGAGCCACGAGTCTTGCTTTATTCCTCACAACAATGCCATTTTCATCTTGTTTGTTCTTGAAGATCCACTTGGTGCCGATAACATTGCGGCAATCCTTGGGTTTCTCTACGAGCTTCCAAACTTTGTTGCGTTCGAAGTTATTTAATTCTTCATGCATTGCAATCACCCAATCGGGATCTTCAAGAGCATCAAAGACTTTCTTCGATTCAACCATGGAAATGTGAGCTTGATGATCACAGAAGCTTGCAAGTTCTCTTCTAGTAGACACCCTTCTTCGTAGATCACCAACAACCTTGTCAAGAGTGTGACCCCTTAGTTCAAGGTTTCGATCAGCACGAGCCTTATGATGAGCCTCAATGTCCTTATTGTTTCTAGAAGGAGTTGATTCAGTATTTGTATCCTTGTCTTGACCACTGCCTTGCCCTTGATATTGATCTGAGTTGACACTAGGAGGTTGCTGCAGAGTTTGTTCTATAGGGACGGATAATCCACCCCTTGGAGGGGCCGGACTGTCCGGCCTAGGAGATGAAGCACCAGTGCCTTCTTCCTGAGAATGCCTGACAGGACTTGGAGAACCAGAGCCGGATAATCCGCCCTCGGAGGTCGGAGAGTCCGGCCTGGGAGCTTCTTGGCAGTTGTCTTCTTCTTCGGATCCCCTGGAACAAGTTGGAGTGCCAGGGGCAGATTGTCCGTGTAGGGTTCGCAGCATAGAAAACAAAAAATTTCCTACGATGGGAACTACGTACCAAGATCTATCTACTAGATACAAACAACGGGCGGATGTATATCCGTAGAGAACATACCCTTGAAGACCGACAAAGCTTAACGAGTTCAACTCGTGGTTGATGTAGACGATCTCTTGCCGATCTCAAGATCGAGAGGAAGTCCTAGCGCCGCAAATCAGCAGCGCATCCGTGCTCGCACACACGTTCGAGGAACCGAGAAACCTCTGCCTCCTCGCCCCAGCGATGCAGCGGAAGCACAACTCTTTCTTGCCGAATAGCCACCGGGAACATGTATCTCGCTAGTCCGAGACCATGGGGGATAAATTCTAGAGGGGGAGAGAGATCCTTCACGAGCAGGTGTGAGAGACAAGTGAGGAGGGGGGCTCCTTTTATAGGAGGTGGGGGGTCACCCAAGGGGGTGGCCGCCGGCCATGGGGGCTGCCCCCTCCCCTCCTTCATTCATGTGGGTGGACACTCCACTCACAAAATGCCCTTTAAATTTCCTCCACTCAAAAGTCCACTCAAATTCCCATTAAATTTCCACCAAATTTAATGCAAACTCTCATTAAATAAAACTCTTTTATTTTATTCAGAATTTTGTCAATTACTTTAATGACAAACATTCACAAATAACCCCTTGCTAGAATTCCATTTCACATGCATAACCACTTTATGCAATTTCACCCGAAAACCCGTTTCGGTATCTAGTGAAATAAATTCCTGCGCTTGTTCATTCTTTTGGCATGAAACTTTTGCTCCAGTTGGATGTCGATGTCTCTTAAGTGTGTCACCCTACGGTTCGTGAATAATGCGGACATGATCGAGACCCTTCTCGGATCAATAATCAGAAGCGGGATATGGAGACCCATACTGACTCCCACACATTCAACGATGACTTTCTTGTGATCGTCGAAACCTTTTACGCTAGTATCTTAATCCCTTTGTTTCACGATATATTACATGTCCGATATTCGATCATCGGTATCTGCATACCTAGTTTGATCTCGTTACCGACATGCACTCTTTTCTCGTTCCCGTGATATAACATTCTAGTGATCAAATCACTTGCTTGCAAGCTACTCAATGTGATATCACCGAGAGGGCCCAGAGTATATCTATCCATCATCGGGATAAACAAATTCCACTCTCGATCCATGAGCCTCAACATAACACTTTATTAGTTCTGAATCCATCTTTATAATCACCCTGTTACGGTGTGACGTTTGATGTTATCAAGAAACTCTTCCGGTGTTAGTGATTGACATGATCTCATGGTCTAAGGATTAGGATCACTTTGTAAGTTGTTATAGCAATATAAACTCAATGACTTTGATCGTAATGCTATACTTCGGATGAATGTTCATCACACCATTACACTAATGTTGTGATCCCGTTATTAACAACATCCAATGTCCATGATCAGGAAACCTTGATCATCTTGTTAATCAACGAGCTAGTTTATGAGAGAGGCATAACTAGGAACTTTCTGTTTGTTTATTAAACACACATGTATTAACGTTTCCGTATTAATACAATTATAGCATGCAAAATAAACATTTATCATATACTTGGAATACACATAATAAACACTTTATTATTGCCTCTCAGGGCATATTCCCTTCAGTCTCCCACTTGCACTAGAGACAATAATCTAGTTACATAGTGATAAATCTAACACCCATTGAGTTCTGGTGTTGATCATGTTTTTCTCTAGGGAGAGTTTTAGTCAACGGATCTGCTACATTGAGATCCGTATGTACTTTACAAATCTTTATATCTCCATCCTTGACATGCTCGCGGATGGAGTGAAACCGGCGCTTAATATGCTTGGAATGCTTGTGAGACCTTGGCTCTTTGGCATTGGCAATGGCACCATTGTTGTCACAATAGATCACCATTGGGTCCAACGCGTTTGCCACCACTCCTAGTTCGGATATGAACTCCTTCATCCAAACTGCTTCCTGAGCCGCTTCTGAAGCAGCAACATATTCGGCCTCCGTTGTTGATCCCGCTACCACAGGTTGTTTGGAGCTCCTCCAACTAACCGCTCCGCCATTCATGAGAAATACGTATCTGGATTGAGACTTAGAGTCATCCGGATCGGTGTCAAAGCTAGCGTCAACATAACACTTAGCAACGAGCTCTTCTTCACCTCCGTATACAAGAAACATATCCTTAGTTCTTCGCAAGTACTTAAGGATATTCTTGACCGCTATCCAGTGTTCCGAACCTGGATCCGATTGGTACCTACTAGTCAAACTAATAGCATGTGCCACATCCGTTCTTGTACATAGCATGGCGTACATTATAGAGCCTAAGTCTGAAGCATAGGGGACTTTGTCCATTATCTCTCTTTCTTCCGCCGAAGCCAGACTTTGAGTCTTACTCAATGTCTTGCCTTGCAACATAGGTAAGAACCCCTTCTTACTTCCGTCCATTTTAAACTTCTTTAAAATCTTATCAAGGTATGTACTTTGCGATAGCCCTATTAGGCGCCTAGATCTATCTCTATAGATCTTTATGCCTAATATGTATGACGCTTCACCTAGGTCCTTCATTGAAAATTTGCTGTTTAGATAACTTTTAACACTGTTTAAAAGATCTATATCATTTCCGATCAATAATATGTCATCCACATATAATATCAGAAATGCCACATTGCTCCCACTCACTTTCTTGTAAATACAAGCTTCTCCATAAGTTTGGACAAATCCAAACTCTTTGATCACCTCATCAAAGTGGAGATTCCAACTTCGTGATGCTTGCTTCAATCCATAGATGGATCGTTGAAGCTTGCACACCTTGTTAGCATCCTTAGGATCGATAAAACCCTTTGGTTGTATCATATACAACTCTTCCTCAATATTACCATTGAGAAACGCGGTTTTTACATCCATCTGCCATATCTCATAATCGAAATATGCAGCAATTGCTAACATAATCCTAACTGACTTTAGCATCGCTACGGGAGAGAATGTCTCATAGTAGTCAACTCCTTGAATTTGTCGAAACCCCTTTGCGACAAGTCGAGCTTTATAGACGGTCACATTACCATCAGCATCAGTTTTCCTTTTGAAAATCCATTTGTTCTCCACGGCCTTTCGGTCGTGAGGTAAGTCTACCAAGTTCCAAACTTGATTTTCATACATGGATTCCATCTCGGATTTCATGGCTTCTAACCATTTGTTGGAATCCGGGCTCATCATCGCTTCTTCATACGTCGCAGGGTCATCATTTTCATCAACCATGAAATTCATGAAAGGATTTCCGTACAGCTCGGGAGCTGCACACGTCCTGCTTGACCTGCGAGGTTCGGTAGTACTCTCTTTCGGAGTTTCATGATCATTATCATTAGTTCCCTCTTCAATAGGTGGAGCCAACTCCGGAACAACTTCTGGCGCTGCGCTACTCGACATACTTTGAAGAGAAGGTTCAATAACCTCTTCGAGTTCTACCTTCCGACTGCTCACACCTTTCGCGAGAAACTCTTTCTCTAGAAAGGATCCATTCTTGGCAACAAAAACCTTGCCCTCGGATCTGTGATAGAAGGAATACCCAGTAGTTTCCTTAGGGTATCCTATGAAGACGCATTTTTCCGCTTTGGGTTCGAGTTTATCCGGTTGAAGTTTCTTCACATAAACATCGCATCCCCAAACTTTAAGAAATGACAGCTTAGGTTTGTTTCCAAACCACAATTCATACGGTGTCTTTTCAGCGGATTTAGATGGTGCCCGATTTAAAGTGAATGCAACAGTTTCTAGTGCATAACCCCAAAGTGACAACGGCAAGTCCGTCAGAGACATCATAGATCGAACCATATCAAATAAAGTACGATTACAACGTTCCGACACACCATTTATCTGTGGTGTTTCGGCAGGTGTGAGTTGTGAAACAATTCCACACTCTTTCATGTGAGTGCTAAACTCGTAACTTGGATACTCACCTCCACGGTCGGACCGTAGAAATTTGATCTTTCTATTACGATGATTTTCCACTTCATTCTGAAATTCCTTGAACTTTTCAAAGGTTTCAGACTTGTGTTTCATCAAGTAGATATAACCGTATCTACTCAAATCATCCGTGAAAGTAACAAAATAACGATATCCACCTCGCGCCGACACACTCATTGGACCACATACATCAGAATGTATGATTTCCAATAAATCTGTCGCCCGTTCCATTGAACCGGAAAACGACGTTCTAGTCATCTTGCCCATAAGGCATGGCTCACATGTATCAAATGATTCATAATCAAGTGATTCCAAAAGTCCATCCGAATGGAGCTTCTTCATGCGTTTAACGCCAATATGACCTAGACGGCAGTGCCACATATATGCGGATATATCATCATTTAGTTTAATCCTTTTAGCATCAACATTATGAATATGTGTAACATTATCATCGAGATCTAATAGAAATAAACCATTCATCATCGGTGCATGACCATAAAATATTTCATTCATATAAATGGAACAACCATTGTTCTCGGATTTAAATGAATAACCACTTCGCATCAAACACGATCCTGATACAATGTTCATGATCAGTGCAGGCACCAGATAACATTTATTTAAGTTTATAACTAATCCCGACGGCAAGTGGAGAGGCAGTGTTCCGACGGCGATCACATCAACGCTTGATCCATTGCCGACACGCATCTTGACCTCACCCCTTGCTAGCGGTCGCTTGTTCCGCAGCCCCTGATTCGAGTTACAAATATTAGCAACTGAACCGGTATCAAATACCCAGGTGCTACTGCGAGCACTAGTCAAGTACACATTAATAACATGTATATCATATATACCTTTGTTTGCCTTGTCGGCCTTCTTGTCTGCCAGATACTTGGGGCAGTTGCGCTTCCAGTGGCCAGTCCCCTTACAATAGTAGCACTCGGTATCAGACTTAGGTCCAACTCGGGGTTTCTTTTCAGGCACGGCAACAGGCTTGCCGCCCTTACTTCCCTTCCGTTTTCCCTTCTTGTCTTTCTTGAAACCAGTGTTCCTATTGATCATCAACACTTGATGTTCCTTTTTTATCTCCACTTCTGTAGTTTTAAGCATTGACAGAAGCTCGGGGAGAGACTTCTTCATGCCTTGCATGTTATAGTTCATCACGAAGCTCTTATAGCTAGGTGGCAGAGACTGCAAAACACGATGGATGCCTAAGTCAATGGGAATCGATATTCCCAAGGACACAAGCTTATCGGCGTAACCCGACATCTTGAGTACATGCTCACTAACGGAGTTGTGCTCTTCCATCATGCAGCTAAAGAACTTTTCTGAAGCATTGTAGCTCTCTACAGCAGCATGTGTGTCGAAAATCATTTTCAACTCACCCATTGTATCAAAAGAATTGCCATTTTCGAAACGCTTTCGAAGTTTCGGCTCTAGCCCATACAATATGCCGCAATGAACTAAGTTGTGGTCCTCCTGACGAGTCTGATAGACATTCTTCTCCTCGTCAGGGGCATCATCTAAAGGTGGGGGGCCTAACGGCGCTTCTAGCACATATTGCTTTTGTGCAGCAGAGAGGAGAATCCTCAAATTCATGGCCCATTCGGTAAAGTTGCTACCGTTCGTTGCTAGTTTCTCTTTCTCCATGAACACAATGAAATTAAAAGCAGGTGGTGCCATCTACAACAGAATTTGTAAAGTTTAGACTAAGTGTATGATAGATTGAGTTCAACTAATCCATATTACGAATGAACTCCCACTCAAAAACGACATCCCTCATGCCTTTTTGGTGATTACATGAACCAAATCCACTATACCAAGTCCGATCATCACGTGAGTCGGTATAGCTTCAAAGGCGAGCATCAAATGGGCATCATATCAACTATATGACTCATGCTTAACCTTTCGGTCCGTGTTCCGAGGCCATGTTTGTACATGCTAGGCTCGCCAAGTTAGAACCTTAGTATTCGCGTGTGTAACTGTTTTACACCCAAAATATGGTTGTGGATCCAAGAACACCCGATCATCACGTGATGTCTTGGAGCGACGAAACATAATCGGTGCATACTAAAGGAAGAACACATTCTTATCTTGATATTTAAATGAGGGATCATCTTATTATGCTAACAAAGCGCTAAACAAGCAATATAAGATGCTATCAAACATCACATTCTTATTAGTGAAATGATATGGTTCCCGCAGATGATCTCTATCATGTGCATCGTGGTATGATCACTATCATACCTATATGTGTAAATCCAAGGTCTATGGAGTTTACACGCTATGTGTGTTGTAAGAGTATCATCTCATACTTCTACTTACAACACTACCATATCATGACACTAGCCCAGCAACAATCTAAACTAGACGCCTCTAATTTATCCATTGCAAGTTTTACGTGGCTTAGGGCTTTCGAGATAGAACCGTTCTTACCTACGAACATGAACCACAACGAGGATAATCAAATTGTTGACAACTCACTTGCAAAATAGATATTGACTATAGTAGGAGAGACAGACACCCGCTAGCCACTTATGCAAACTAGTTGCATGTCAAGCGTGGAACAGGTCTCATGTGCGAGGACATGTAAAGTTTGTCCGGGCTGCTTCATCCCACTATGCCACCAATATCCAAAATTACAACAAAGGAGCAACAACATGATCATCATCGCCCACATACTCATATGTGTACTACCCTTGTAAAGTATCTACGCATAGATCCGGCTCTGATACCACTGTAGGGTTCGCAGCATAGAAAACAAAAAATTTCCTACGATGGGAACTACGTACCAAGATCTATCTACTAGATACAAACAACGGGCGGATGTATATCCGTAGAGAACATACCCTTGAAGACCGACAAAGCTTAACGAGTTCAACTCGTGGTTGATGTAGACGATCTCTTGCCGATCTCAAGATCGAGAGGAAGTCCTAGCGCCGCAAATCAGCAGCGCATCCGTGCTCGCACACACGTTCGAGGCACCGAGCAACATCCGCCTCCTCGCTCCAGCGATGCAGCGGAAGCACAACTCTTTCTTGCCGAATAGCCACCAGGAACATGTATCTCGCTAGTCCGAGACCATGGGGGATAAATTCTAGAGGGGGAGAGAGATCCTTCACGAGGAGGTGTGAGAGACAAGTGAGGAGGGGGGCTCCTTTTATAGGAGGAGGGGGCACCCAAGGGGGTGGCCGCCGGCCATGGGGGCTGCCCCCTCCCCTCCTTCATTCATGTGGGTGGACACTCCACTCACAAAATGCCCTTTAAATTTCCTCCACTCAAAAGTCCACTCAAATTCCCATTAAATTTCCACCAAATTTAATGCAAACTCTCATTAAATAAAACTCTTTTATTTTATTCAGAATTTTGTCAATTACTTTAATGACAAACATTCACAAATAACCCCTTGCTAGAATTCCATTTCACATGCATAACCACTTTATGCAATTTCACCCGAAAACCCGTTTCGGTATCTAGTGAAATAAATTCCTGCGCTTGTTCATTCTTTTGGCATGAAACTTTTGCTCCAGTTGGATGTCGGTGTCTCTTAAGTGTGTCACCCTACGGTTCGTGAATAATGCGGACATGATCGAGACCCTCCTCGGATCAATAATCAGAAGCGGGATCTGGAGACCCATACTGACTCCCACACATTCAACGATGACTTTCTTGTGATCGTCGGAACCTTTTACGCTAGTATCTCAATCCCTTTGTTTCACGATATATTACATGTCCGAGATTCGATCATCGGTATCTCCATACCTAGTTTGATCTCGTTACCGACATGCACTCTTTTCTTGTTCCCGTGATATAACATTCTAGTGATCAAATCACTTGCTTGCAAGCTAATCAATGTGATATCACCGAGAGGGCCCAGAGTATATCTATTCGTCATCGGGATGAACAAATTCCACTCTCGATCCATGAGCCTCAACATAACACTTTATTAGTTCTGAATCCATCTTTATAATCACCCTGTTACGGTGTGACGTTTGATGTTATCAAGAAACTCTTTCGGTGTTAGTGATTGACATGATCTCATGGTCTAAGGATTAGGATCACTTCGTGAGTTGTTATAGCAATATAAACTCAATGACTTTGATCGTAATGCTATACTTCGGATGAATGTTCATCACACCATTACACTAATGTTGTGATCCCGTTATTAACAACATCCAATGTCCATGATCAGGAAACCTTGATCATCTTGTTAATCAACGAGCTAGTTTATGAGAGAGGCATAACTAGGAACTTTCTGTTTGTTTATTAAACACACATGTATTAACGTTTCCGTATTAATACAATTATAGCATGCAAAATAAACATCTATCATATACTTGGAATACACATAATAAACACTTTATTATTGCCTCTCAGGGCATATTCCCTTCAGTCCGCCCCTTGGAGGGGGAGGATAGTCCGGCCTGAGACTACCATCTTGTCCAGGAGACTGATGATCTTCAGCAGGTTGCGGTGTTGGTGCAGAGTTTTCTCCAACAGTAGGATCTTGATCTTGTGAAGATGAGGGCTCCACTTGAGTGGAGCATTGTCCTTCCCGATCCACCACAAGGGGTTCCTCAATGGGGCAGAAAAATCCCACGCCCATTCTTCTTATGGCATCTTGGGGTATTTCAACATCTGCATCACAAACATCAACTTGCCCTACAAAGGAGCCGTTATTTTCATCGAACTCCACACTAGAAGATTCTACAACAATCCCAGTGAGCTTGTTGTGGACTCTATAAGTGTGGGATTCGGCACCGTAACCAACAAAAATACCTTCTAAAGCCTTGGACTCAAATTTAGACAAGCGGACACCTTTAATAAGAAAGAAACACTTACACCCGAATACTCTGAAGTATGAGATGTTGGACTTGTTACCGATAAGTATTTCATAAGGAGTCTTGTTCAAAATCTTTCAAAGGTAGAGCTGGTTCGATGAGTGACAAACAGTGGATATGGCTTCAGCCCAAAAATTGTAAGGAGACTTGAATTCAGCCAACATTGATCTTGCCATATCCATCAAAGTCCGGTTCTTCCTCTCGGCTACACCATTTTGTTGAGGGGTGTACGCAGCGGAATATTGATGTCTAATCCCCTCTTCGCTTAGAAACTCATTCAAAGTGTAGTTTTTGAATTCGAAGCCGTTGTCACTTCTTATTTCCAAGATAGGAACATTGTGTTGACGTTGAACTTCATTGGCAAAGTCAATAACTGTTTGTTGAGTCTCACTCTTTAGCTTGAAGAAATAGACCCATGTATATCTTGAGTAATCATCAACAATGACCAAACAATATTTCTTCCCACCAAGACTAGCATGACAAGGAGGACTAAATAAATCCACATGAAGTAGTTCCAAGATCCTCTTTGAAGACACAATAGTCTTCCTCTTGTGGGAGAGTCATGCATTTTGCCTTCAACACCAGCCCTGCAAACACGATCTTTGGCGAAGGAGACATTGTCTTTTAGTCCAAGGATGTGGCCACCCTTGTGGAGACTTTGCAAAGTTCTCATGTTGACATGGGCTAAACGGCGATGCCACAACCAGCCCACGTCGGCCTTTCTGAATAGACACATCGGACCCGAAGTGGTTTTCTCCGAAAAGTCCACCACATACAGGTCATTTTCGACGTACCCAACGAAAGCGACCTTTAGAGACTTGCTCCACAAGAGTACCACCAAATCATCATCGATAAAAAAGAAAAACCCATCTTGCCAAGGGCACGAACAGAATGAAGGATGTAACCGAGGGTCTCAACAAGCATGACGTCCACGAGAGAGATATCGTGGGCAACCACAACCTTGCCAAAACCCAATACCTGAGATTTAGACTTATCACCATAGGAGACTGTGATATTATCATGATTTGGACGAATCTCCATGATGATCTCCTTTCTTCCGGTCATATGACTAGTGCATCCACTATCCAGCACCCATTTCGACCCACCGGAAGCATAGCCCTGCAAGAGAATTACTTCTTGGTTTTAGGTACCCTTTTTTCAATGAGTCCTTTCATGTTAGTGACAAGGGTCTTTGGGACCCAAATAGACCAAGCAATATATTCATCAAAGGGACCGACATAATAAGCATAAACATCGCCATAATCATCACAAAAGAGTTCATAATTTGGATTGTGAGACCCTGCAAAACCAATATTGTTAGTCTTGTCTTTTGTGACATTCTTCTCAGCGGTGCTTGTATTTGATTGCACATTCTTGGTCTTGTTCTTCTTGTTTTTATTTTTCTTGGACTTGGTGACATACCCAAGTCCCTCTTTACCATGATTTGACCTTTGCTTGCCAAGAACTTCATCAAGCACACCCTTATCCTTGGGAGTGATGTCCTTGACCACTTCTTTTTCCACACTAGCATTTTCCTTGTGACTATATGTTGAGTTGGATGAGCTAGGAGCATCATATTTGGTCAATCGACTTTGAAGATGATCATGTGACTCATTGAGAATGGAGAAATCGTTTTTCAACGCCTTGTGAGCATTGTCAAGTTTCTCCAATTCCTGAGAGAGTCTATCATGAGCAGCCCCAAAGTCAATCTTTTCCTTCTTTAACTTCTTTGCTTTGGTGACTGCATTGTCACGTTCCTTAACAAGTTTAGACACAATTTCTTGATGTGACTCTTCAATAGACTCAAGCCTCTATTCAAGAGAGACCTGAGCTTCTTCTTCCTCAAGAGCATTTTTAAGGATGCAATTTCCATTGCATCCTCCCTTTCAATTCTGCCCTTTTCTTCGAGAAGAGCTTCGTTTTTGGCCAGCTGATCCATAAGAGCTTCAAAACGAACTGTAGCATCCCAATTGTCTAACAATTGCAATGCTACTAGCCTAGTCTATATAAATGCTACTTCTTACATATAATTGTTGCATCATCATTATATCATGCTCATGTCATCATGCCACCTTGCATTTGAGCATCATATAAAACCCTTTTGATTTAGTTCTTCTCTCATATGCATTGTTAATTGTATTTGCATCTTGATATTGTATTTGGTTCTTGATATATTTTTTAAATGCCCAAGTTGAGTTGGGGCATATCTTTTATTTAACTCCACCACCTTTCTTGTCATCACCCCATCATTCCACCATTCCACCATATATGAGCTTTGCACTTTATTTGGTTTTACCTCTAGCTCATGTGGGTTGGGATGGATCCAATTCTATCTCCACATGCTCTCATATATGCACCATTTTGTTTTCACATTATTGGTTTATAAGAGCCACATGGCCACCTTTGCATGCCTTGTGGGTGGAACCCTTTTCTAGCTTCCCTATGTGTGGTTTTGGGGTTATTATCATGTTGGGATATTTTTGGGCTTACTAAATGCCTAGTGGCACATACACACTAGCATGTCCCATTTTATTCAAATATGGTCATCTCCATCTACTCCACTTGGAACTTTCATGTAAATCCTTAGCTTGGCCCTTACCCCATATTTTGGGAATGCATATGTATTAATGCCATGAATAATTATTTTGTTTTCACAAGATTAAGAAATGGCATTTAATGCACTTGCATGGGCCATGCAACCATCACCATCTTTTGTCCTCTTTTGGATTTATTTGTTTTTTTGAGTGGATCATCTTCTCTTCTCTCTCCTTCTCTCAATCTTTTCCATCTTGCTATGCTTCCTTGCCATGTGCATCAAGAACCTCACCCTCACCTTATCTCCTTCACTCATGCATGATCATGTGAGGTCAAATCCTTAAAAACCCCATCTTATCTCTCCTTATCCATCACCATGTGTCCAACAAACACTCCCCTCTCCATCTCCTTTCACCATCATGCTTGATCTTGTAGGTTACCTAAAACCCTAAACCATACCCTCTCTCATCTCATCTCTCTCCCTCTTTGTATCCCTATCTTGTTTTATACAAACAAGGGCCATTGTTAGGGTCCAATATTTTGAAAAAGAGTTTTGTTCTTTTACTAAAACCCTAATCTAGTGAAATGCCAAATAGACACATACCCCTATTATGTATGTGGGCATCTCCTCCCCTTTGTGCCTTTTTCCTCTCTATTTATATTTGCATACCACAATCCCCTATTCAAATGCTCCTACAAAGTCCAAAAGGTTTTGAATGTGTAACTTGTTTGGATTTGAAACAAACAAGACAAATAAAAATAAAAAGAAGAAGTTAAAAGAGAGAGAAGCATGCACCTGCAGCAGCCCATCTAGTAGAATCCCACCAGGGTGTCCTCCTTTTAGGCCCACCCGTGGCCCATCTCCCTGCGTTCTCAGCGTCCCTGGTACCCCGTCATCGACGACGTTACTGTGGACCATCGTTCTCTGTCGCCCTCCTCTCTCAACGCCTCGACGGAGAAGCAGGTGGCCGTCGCCTCCCGTCAGCCGCGTCACCACCTGCCCTTCTTATCCACCCAGGTGCCGTCCCATCGAACCCTAGCTCTGTCCCATCCATCCCCTGTCGGCGCCGCCACCAGATCATCATCCTCTACTCCTATTTTTCTTCTTCCCCGCAAGTATCTGAGGGAAAGCGAGAACCCTCCTCGAGCACCTACAAGTCCGCTGCCGCTCCAAGTCACCCGACGCCATGATCGCCATCAAGCCACCAAAGCCCCTAAATCGAACCGCGTCGCCGTATCTGTTCTCCTCTCCAGGAATCGCAAGCCGGGACACCCCTGTTTTCACCGAGGACTGCGTTTCTCAGCTCCGGCCACCAGAGTTCCCTCGTTGAATACGCCGCCGACAAGCCTTCCCCGTCGCCATCGTCTACACCAGGAGAGCATGGTAAGCAGCCTATTTCTGTTCCCCTCCTCCTCCTTTGATGTTGTGCACCGTAGCCTCGCCTCGGTCGTTTCCAAGCTCGCCGAGGATGCCCGCCCACACCGCTCGGCTGCACGCCGCGTCGCCCGCGCACTCTCTGGCAGTTCGGCCCGCACGCACAACAACATCGCCGCAGTACCCTGTTCCTCTGCTTTTTCCCGTCGAACTAGCCCTCCTTAGGCAAGCTCTTAAAAGCGAAAGACGATCCCCGTAGTCCCATCTTCACGCTGGAGAAAACCACACGTCAATCGGATCTCCGTAGCTCTCAAAATCGTCTCGCAAATATTGAAGGAAATCGCTGTAACCGGAGACTTCAGTTTCGTCAGATTTCGGCATGAGTTTTGTCTCTGTTCCTCTCCGATTGCCGGTCTATGCAGGCCTCCTCTGTAGAAACACCCTGAATGAAACTGGTACATCTTGGTATCCTCTACAACTTTGGTCTTTGCAGCATCACAAAATTCCCAAAGGATTGCTCGCCATCTTCGACGCAAATTTGAGTCAGCTAGCTGTTTTCGCGAGTAGAACATCAGTTCGTCTGGATCCATAACCAGCCCACCCCCTGGAACCTTTTACAAAAAGACCCCCGGGAAAATTCACCCTTAACCCGCAATCCCCTCCGTGCACACGTGTCGCCTCCTCACCTGCTCGTGCATGCGTGGACCCGTGGGCTCCTGGTCCCACTCGTCATTGACTGCGTGTATACCCATCCCAGGTAGCAAAAGTTTAGGACCCCTCCAGATTTCAAATTCAAACCAATTCCCAAATCCAATCAAATATAAACTAATTCATAACTTTCAAATGTTTTGGAATTTGAATTCAAACTCTATATGAAATATGTATTGTTTTTGAATGTCAATTCAAATCTTTAATCAAATATTTTCAGAATTGATTTAAAATAGTCAAACCTTTGACTTTGACCCTATTTAATAATTTTGACTTTAAAATAAATTTAAATTCATAATTCCAAATAATACAAATAATATATGTTTTCAAATCAGAAAAATGTGAGGAATTCAAATATGCTATCCAAAATATATTTTGAACACTTAAAATTTCAAGTTGCTTTAAATTACAATAAAATGCCCTTTGCCTTAATTAATTAATAACTTTTGTTTTATAACTCCGAATTTGACAAATAATATGTCTAAAATGATTAGCTCGACGAGACCTTTCTGTTTATGCATTCCTTGATCTGAATTGAAGCATGCATCATATAATTATTGAATAATCAGAACTGTTTATGAGAGTAAAACATGCCTAAATACTTTAACCAAGTGCTTTATTATTGTTTCTCACCTCACCCATGCCATGCTACCTTATTGCCATGCAAATTGTGCATCATTCATCATGGCATGATTGTTTGTTTGTCGCATTTTATTCCTATGCTTGTGCACTTTATTTATGTTGGCCCTTGTTTGTTTGGTTCTTCTTCGAATAGACACTGAGCAGGGGATATATCAAGAAACCCAGAAGCACTACCCAGATCCTTCTCTCGCTTCAACTGAGCTGCCAGGCAAGCACTACCACATGCTTGCATACATATAGTACCTATTGCCTCTATCTTATTCTTGCATCATTGAGTCGCGATTGCATTAAACTGAATCCCAAGTATTGCATAGCCTTTACTTTTAAACCCCACCAAAGCTTGTTCCTCCGTCCCATGAGCCATTACTACAGGAGTTGTTTGAGCCATGCGAGTCGTAGAACAGCATGTGTAGGGTATGTGAGTGTCTGATGGATAACGAGGTACCTAAACAACTTAACCTGAGTAGTATGGGATAACTAATGAAAGTGGCACCGGTGAGCAATATCTGCTATTTGGTTTTTCATGCTCACTTGTGTCCCGTAGGACCCCGAGTACTTGATTCCTGTTCCTTGAATATTCGCGCTATCCACATCCGGGAGGCTTATGGGACCCCCCCTGAGCCAGAGCTTGATTCATTCTTATTTCTTGGGGCCACAAACTAGTTTGAGGTTTTATTTACTATCCTGTACTTATGCCATGCTTTACTGTTTTATTTAAATTGTGCGATCTACTGCACCTGTACTGTTTAGGTAAGCGGAGTGTTTTCGAGGTATCGACAAGCCCAGTCACATTTTCGGGTTCCCATTCGGTTACAGCCATTGGCGCAAACCTTGAGTCCGTCTCGGAGCCGGCCAGTTTCGTTGCGGGTAGCTTAATGGGGTGGCCCCTGAAATATTTCTGAATCCTGTGATTGCTTTGTCGTGAAAGCCTCGTTGGGTTTTGATTTGGTTTTTCCGAGGTTGATCGAGTGTGTGTTGCTATTTGTGCACCCCTGCAGGGTAAAACTTTCTGAAAGCCGTGTCCGCGGTTATGGACGACTTGGAGCACAGTTTCTCGATCATAGACAAGCATAACTAAAGTACCGCTTTTAACTTGACTAAACAACTGACTAGTAAATAGTGCAACACTCATGGAATGGATAATAAAACTGCCAACGGATGGGGGGTTGTTCGTCCGGTTCCTCGTTGGTAAGCGAGGAGGAGGATGGATCTGTTAATATTACCGTTATAACTGTTGTCTTTAATTCACGGAGATCCGTCTATCTTTGGTTAGGCGGATGGTTAGCGAGTATCTATAGAATTGTTAGGGTTTATCTTTTGCTGCAATTGTGTCACCCCAGGTTGTGTCCCCTTTAGAGGCATAAAGACTTGCTGAGCACCCCTAGGGTCTCACACGATAAATTATTTGATTCAGATGAACAGGTACACTCACAAGATGGATACTGGGTGGAGGAGACGGACGATGTGGGCAACGATCATTCGGTGTAGAGATTCCGGGAACGGGGATCCGTGAGATCTGTGGGCGGGATGTGTTTATTTATGGGGCATCTTATGCCGATTTGCTTCTTATCCGTACTCGGATCTTGTTTGCCGCTTCCGCCTGATACTCTGATGTTTGATGTATGAGGAGATATCCTAAACTATTATATCTATCTAGGATATTTGGATCTTGCCGTATGGCATTGCAATATTTCTATTTCTTTTAGATGGAATGGCTCTGATGTACTGTTGTATGGTGGCTTGCATACATACTCATTTGTGTATGTAGTTGATCCCTTCGCCTGCCGATTACGCCGCCCGTTCTTGTCCCGATGTTTGGAAGTGGTTGGGACGGCCGAAAGGTCTACCTGTGAGTGGCATTTGGGCCCCACCGTACTATTTCAACCATTTCCGCTCATCCAGGCTTGTAACTAGGAGCGTAATTCACCGAGGTAGTTACACGAACTTTGTGCTCACCTTGCAAGTTAGTGTAGAAGTAATCCAAAGCAATAATATCTTCTTTAACCTTAAGACTAGTAGGATCATCCATGTCAATCATAGCCTTAGAAAAAGAAGAGTTAGAAGTCGTTACCTCGGAGCTTCTTGCCATGAGACAAGTAGCATTCTTGTTGATGATGTTTTCATTCTGAGAGTCGAAGAGAGATGTTGATGCAGATGTGGTGGCTATAGCAGCCACCTCTTGAGAGCTATCGTCTGCGTCCTCGTGTTCACTTCCCGATGAATATTCTTCTTGAGCCACTAGAACAATCTTTGGTTGCTTATTGAAGGGAGCATTCCTATTTACAAACTGTTTGTTGCGTGGAGCCTTTGACTTGTCCTTGAAAATAAGTCTTCCTCCATTATCTTCCCTACTTTGATATGGACACTCAGCTACAAAGTGCAGCCGGTCACCACAGTTGAAACATGTTCTCAGCTTGGGACCATTTTCTTTTCTTCCATAGGCTCCACTCTTGCGTTCTAGTTCAGCTTTAGCCTTGGCTGGACCCTTCCAAAAGTTTCTAGCATAAAGAGCTAGGTATTGTCCATGGATCCTTTTTATATCCTCGGGACAGTCTAGACCTTCTATGGCATATTCATCATGATCAATCGCACTAGTCTTCAAGGCCATGTTGACCCCCTTTTGCATCCCCATAGCTCGAGCACGAGCATCTTCGGCATTCTTGGCAGCCACTTTGAAAGCGGCCATTTCTTGCATTACCTCATTGGATGTCATGAGGTGATAGTTATGCCTACCTTGGAGACTTTTCAAATCTGTGGGCTCAAATGGCATAAGAGCACTGACGTACTTGCGCTTGATCCATGCATCATCAACATGAGCTGCACCGTGGTTTCTGAAAGTTGTGGCTATTGCCTTGAGCCTCCTATACATGTCCTCGTGGTCTTCTCCATCCAACATATAGAATCCTTCAGCTTCGTTGCTCAAAGCATCATATCTATTTCTTCTCATACTTTCATTTCCGATGAAGAGCTCAGTGAGGGCATCCCAAGCTTCCTTAGATGTGCTAAGATGCTGAATGTGTGGCATGTCTTTGTCACCCACACCAAGTTGTATCATGTGTAGAGTTGTAGCATTGAGTTGGCTATCGACAACTTCTCTTCTTGTGAGATTGTTGGGATTTCCAACATGAAGACCTTTTTCTATGATTTTCCACAACTCAATGGAGGAACTGCACACATGAGACTTCATCAAAAATTGCCATTGAGTAAAAGTAGATCCAGAAAGTTTGGGTGGATCAACCCTATTATGTATATGTGGGTGAGGGATAGGTGGATCAGGAGAATACACATGAGAAACGTCATTGTATCCATCCTTACCACTCTCCTTTTTCGAGGAGGAGCTCTTGCTAGTGTCATCACCAACCACTTCGTTCTCTTTGGAATCGGTTTTACCCGTTTCCTTGGATTGCGGAGTGGTAGCCTCAGAGTTAGATGGACGTGATGATATGGATGTGGAGAGACGCATTATCAATTGACGCATCTCTTCCATCTTAGCCTCCATTGAACTCACGAAGGTTGTTTCCAAAGTCTTGAGATCGTTCATGGTGACTACATCCAAAGCATCTGTAGGGTTCGCAGCATAGAAAACAAAAAAATTCCTACGATGGGAACAACTAAGTACCAAGATCTATCTACTAGATACAAGCAACGGGTGGATATACATCCATAGAATACATACCCTCAAAGACCGAATAGGGTTAACGAGGTTGTACTCGTGGATGATGTAGACGAACGCTTGCCGATCTCAAGATCGTGATGAAGTCCATCTGGTCCAGCCGGTCCAGCACGATTAAGTCCAGCACCTCAAAGCAGTGGTGCATCCGTGATCGCACACACATATGGGTACCCCGACAACCTCCGCGCCCTCGCTCCAGCGAAGCAGCGGAAGCAACAAATCCTTCCAGAAAAAGCCACTGGGAACATGTATCTCGCTGATCCGAGACCATGGGGAAATTCTAAAGGGGGGAGAGAGATCCTTCGCGAGGAGGTGTGAGAGAAAAGTGAGAGGAGGGGGTCCTTTTATAGGGATGGGGGCAGCCCAAGGGGGCATGGCCGCCGGCCATGGAGGGTGCCCCCACCTCTCCCTCATTCATGTGGTGGAAGCTCCACTCACATAAAAACCTCTCCACTCACAATTCCACTCACATGCATTAATTTTCCACCAAAATTAATGCAAGCTCTCATTTAAATAAAACTCTTTTATTTATTTATTCAGAATTTTGTTAATTACTTTAATTAACAAACATTCACATAAAACCCCTTGCTAGTATTCCATTTCACATGCAGAACCAGTTTCAGCAATTTCAACCGAAACAGTTTCGGTGTCTAATGAAATAAATTCCTGCGCTTTCCTTTTCTTTTTCTGGCATATCATTTGCTCCGAATGGTGTCTTATCCCTTAAGTGTGTCACCCTACGGTGAATAATGCGAACATGATCGAGACCCTTCTCTGGTCAATAATCAGTAGCGGGGCCTGGAGATCCATACTGACTCCCACACATTCAACGATGACTTCTGTGATCGTGTGAACCTTTTACGCTAGTATCTTAATCCCTTTGTTTCACGATATATTACATGTCCGAGATTCGATCATCAGTATCTCCATACCTAGTTTGATCTCGTTACCGACATGCACTCTTTTCTCGTTCCCGTGATATAACATTCTAGTGATCAAATCACTTGCTTGCAAGCTAATCAATGTGATATCACCGAGAGGGCCCAGAGCATATCTATCCGTCATCGGGATGAACAAATTCCACTCTCGATCCATACGTCTCAACATAACAATTTAGTAGTTCTAAAGCCATCTTTATAATCACCCAGTTACGGTGTGACGTTTGATGTCATCGAGAAACTCTTCCGGTGTTAGTGATAGACATGATCTCATGGTCTAAGGATTAGGATCACTTTGTAAGTTGTTATAGCAATATAAACTCAATGACTTTGATCGTAATGCTATACTTCGGATGAATGTTCATCACATCACTACACTAATGTTGTGACCTCGTTATTAACAACATCCAATGTCCATGATCAGGAAACTTTGATCATCTTGTTAATCAACGAGCTAGTTTATAAGAGAGGCATAACTAGGAACTTCCTTTTTGTTTATTAAACACACATGTATTAACGTTTCCGTACTAATACAATTATAGCATGCAAAATAAACATTTATCATAAATAAGGAATACGATAATAACCACTTTATTATTGCCTCTCGGGCATATTCCCTTCAGTCTCCCACTTGCACTAGAGACAATAATCTAGTTTGAAAAACTTTGTGTATTGAACACCTACGGCTTTCTGGTGTTCCAAATACGCAATTGCAAGTGGTTAACATAATCTACGGATCTGACACTTTCAGGTCCGTGTGTATTTGCATGTCTTTGCGTCTTCACGCATCACTCATTCTCCAATGAGATGGCATTGTATAAATTTGGTCTTTTGGTGAGACCTTTAGTTCCTTGGGGTTTAAAACACGTCGATACTATTGTCATACAATATATCTTTAGTGTTAGCCCGTTGCGAACCACACCTTAGTTTGATAACAAACTACTTGACACAAATTCCCTCCTTTGCTGCTACTATAGCAGTCATATACTTAGCCCTTTTGTTGTAGTATTCGTCACAATGTCTTAACTATGGAATACATCCAAATCCATCATGAAAACTCCTTTCCATTTCATTGTGCCACTCATAGTTTAAATTGAGATAAACTTAATTTGTATCTTGTAACAAAACTAGTATCAATGTAACGCTTTACAATGAACTATTTGTAATTGTTTGTCACCTCTACACAAATATATTCTTAGTTCTTCCAAAATATCATAAGAATATCCTTACTATCGTCCAATGATCATTTTATGATTCATTCTGGTATATGCTCATAACACTTAGAGCATAGGACATATCTGGATGTGTACATATCATGGTATGATTGATCAAAACATTCTCGTGATTTCACTCATCAAGTGTCAAAGCACTTGAATCTTGTTTCACTTATCAAGTGTCGATACACTTGAATCTTGATTCAATTCCTCTCCATGCAACAAGAATTGTTTCTTATTGTTTCTATATTGAACTCCTTCAATATCTCATATATGTACGTTTGGCACAACCATATTGGCGTCACAGTCTATCCACTATAGACATTCACGCTAAATATTCGGGTTTTGCCTAAGTATTTCATCAAAATGAAATTCTTAACCTTTTTCAATAAAATATACATCATTTCTAATCAACAAGATGTCCTCCACATAATGTATTAGAAATATGTCTCAGCGCTCCCACTTAATTTCTTGCAAATGCAAGCATCTTCATCGTCTCCTGATGAAAACTCCTTTTCATTAAGGTGAAGATTCCAACTCCGCGATGCTTACTTCAACCATTGAAGTTTGCATGCTCCTTTTAGCATCCTTTGAATTAACAAAACCCTTTGGATCGTGTCATGTAAACGTCCTAGGTAACCATTCTATTAGAAGAACTTTGTTTTGTTTATTCATCTATCATATACCAAATTATATGTAGTGATTGCTACTTTAATCCGTCCAGACTAAATATCGCTATGAAAGATCAAATCTTGTCATAGTCAACTCCTTGAACATTGTCATAAAATACTTTACGACATGTCGACTATTTCATAGATGTGAAACATCCATGTCTGTTTCTTTGTAGATACAAATACGACCGATAGGTTTTTTCACCTTTCCGGAGGGTCTTCCAAGTTCAAAACTTGATTTATCGTGTATGGACTTATCACGGATTTTATGGCTTCAAGCCATTTGACGGAGTCAGGGCCCATCATCGCTTCTTTGTATGTATTCGGTTCATCATTGTCAAACAATAATGATTTACTCTCAAATCTTAGCATTTGATTGTTTAACCGACCTACTTGGTTCAATAGGAACTTAGATCTCCGTGACCACAACCTTTGAGGCACATAAACCATGAGCATTATGGCTGCCTCCGGAACGATTTCCGGCGCTGCGCAACTCATCACATATAGCTAAGGTTCGTTAACCTTATCAAAGTTCTATTGTCCTCCCACTTAACATTTATGAAAAATTCCTTCTTCAAGAAACTTCATGTTTCAAGCGACAAACCCTTTTGTCCTTGGTGTTATGGAGGAATAACCAATTGTTATTCGAAATAACCTACAAAGACATGCTCATCCGACTTCGGTTGTAAACATCTTACTTTGTTTAGCATACCAAAATTTAAGAAATGACAACTTGGGTTTTACCCCAAACCATAACACATATGGTGTCATTTCAACGAATCAAGATGGAGCTCTTTTCAGTGTAAAAGCAGTAGTCTCTAAAGCTTTAATCTTTTAAAACATAATGGCAGTTTTATAAATGACACCTTTGATCCAACCATGTCAAACAAGGTTTCATTACAAATCTCAAACACTCCATACTCCTATGGTGTTTCGGGAGATGTAAATCTAGGTGTTTTGCCAAACTTGCAACTCAAATAAATCCTTTTATGATAAAATCATTATTCATTTATTTTCTTGTTACACTTGTAACTCAAATAAATCCCTTATGATAAAATCATAAACCATTTATTTTCTTGTCATAATGATTTTCACTTCATCTTGAAAGTCTTTGAACATTTTCAAATATTTCACACTTCTTTCTCATTAAGTGAATATTCACTCAAATTTCCGGAGAAAGTATATGAAGTTGAAACCCATCGCTTACGACTACACATAATGGAATACATACATCGATATGTATAAATTCCAATAATTTAGTCGTTCGTTCTTCTTTGGCCTTTGAACAAAGTTTTAATTATCCCGAGGAAGGTCTCACAAGCGTCACTTGATCAAATCAAAGACTCCAAAAATCCATGAAAATGGAAATTCTTCATGTTTTTTTACCAATATAATTTAAACAGCGATGTCACTTCGTAAGTGATCTTTCAATCATTTGTCTTGCGACATTTTAGCATTAGGTTTTATGGATGTGATTTCTCCAACTAGATTTGTAAATCATCCATCTTATATGGAATACGGTAATTATTTGAACAACCTTTGTTCTCATAATACCTGATTTAAATAACAATTATTAAAACAAATCTTGAAGTCAAGCTTTGATGTCAACGAGAAATACAAACAACGGTTTGTTTGTTTTCGATGAACATTATCACATATTCTCTTGCTAGTTACTTAGGCCATTGTGGTTCATGAATTGCGTCGTTCCGTATGAAATTTCATACCAACCAATTAGGTATCCAATACCCAAGAACCACATTGTTTAACAAGCAAAGAATACAACCATAACCTGTATATCATCTATATACCTAAATTGGATATTTCCAATCTTTTCTTTTCTGCCAAATATATTTTATAGATTCTCTTTCAGCATTTCCTTTTCCTTTTTTTTAAAAGAATCTATCAACATCAAAAAGTGGCGCCATATACATGACACATAGTCCAAAGTGTGTATATTCAAATAATAATACCTTTGGACTTGCACTTTGAAGTAGATCACCATCATCAAATGATCGGTTTTCTTTCAAAATCCATTCTTTAGTAATCTTTTAGTGTAGTAAACACTTTACATACATCTTCTATTCATCCTTATCATGACAACTTTCATGATCAAGCTACTGTAGCTTATAAAGGCGAATCGTGAGTATAACATTACTTTCCAAAACCCTTTTGGATGATTAGGATGTCTAGCATCGCCAACCTTCGTAAATTCTCATCCAATATGAGAACATATATTATACTCTATCATATTGCAACCAAAACATTATTTCAGATATCGTTATATCTGCCACACAAGATGGTTTTTGAAACAATTCTTTCATCTCCTAGATAAACTTGATATTAAAACAATCAAGAATCATGGAGGCAAACATGATACTTAAGATACTAACACTGTAATTGTTACTCTCAATTTAATACTAATTATTAAACTTCATGGAGTAAACAGAGTTTGCTGAAAGTTTGCAATAGGACTTTAAACTTTGATTGACACTCAACACAATACGATACCAGTTCGTACAGTATATATCCAGAATTCTATAGTTCTATTATCTCAATTACAACTATGCATAAGGTGGTGAACGAATGCCAATGACTATAACAAATTATGCAAATTCACTTTGATTTAATTTATGATAAATTGAGTTCTACTAATCCAAATTAGAAATGAACTCCCACTCAAAAACGACATCCCTCGTGTCTTTTTGGTGATTACATGAACCAAATCCACTACACCAAGTCCGATCATCACGTGAGTCGGTGTAGCTTCAAAAGCGAGCATCCATATGGTCATCATATCAAAACATATTACTCATGCTTAACCTTTCGGTCCGTGTTTCGAGGCCATGTCTGTACATGCTAGGCTCGCCAAGTAAGAACCTTAGTATTCGCGTGTGTAACTGTCTTACACCCGAGATATGCCCGTGGATTCAAGTACACCTGATCATCACGTGATGTCTTGAAGCGACGAAACATTGTCGGTGCATACTTAAGGAAGAACACATTCTTATCTTGATATCTAAATGAGGGACCATCTTATTATGCTAATAAAACGCCAAACAAGCAATATAAGATGCAATCAAAACATCACATGTTTATAAGTGAAATGATATGGTTCCCGCATATGATCTCCATCATGTGCATCGTGGTATGATCTCTATCATACCTTTATGTGTAAGGCCAAGTTCTATGAAACTTACACGCTATGTGTGTTGTAAGAGTATCATCTCATACTTCTACTTACAATATCACCATATCATAACACTAGCTCAGCAACAATCTAAACTAGACGCCTATAATTTATCCATTGCAAATTTACGTGGCTTAGGGCTTTCGTAGATAGAACCGTTCTTACCTACGAACATGAACCACAACGAGGATAACCAAATTGTTGACAACTCGTTGAAAATTAGATATTGACTATAGTAGGAGAGACAGACACCCGCTAGCCACTTATGCAAACTAGTTGCATGTCAAGAGTGGAACAGGTCTCATGTGCGAGGACATGTAAAGTTTGTCCGGGCCGCTTCATCCCACTATGCCACCAATATCCAAAGTACAACTAAGAAGCAATAAAATGATCAGCATCGCCCACATACTCGTATGTGTACTACCCGTGCAAAGTATCTACGCATAGATTCGGCTCTGATACCACTATAGGGTTCGCAGCATAGAAAACAAAAAATTTCCTACGATGGGAACAACTAAGTACCAAGATCTATCTACTAGATACAAGCAACGGGTGGATATACATCCATAGAATACATACCCTCGAAGACCGAATAGCGTTAACGAGGTTGTACTCGTGGATGATGTAGACGAACGCTTACCGATCTCATGGTCGTGATGAAGTCCATCTGGTCCAGCCGGTCCAGCACGATTAAGTCCAGCACCTCAAAGCAGTGGTGCATCCGTGATCGCACACACGTACGGGTACCTCGACAACCTCCGCGCCCTCGCTCCAGCGAAGCAGCGGAAGCAACAAATCCTTCTAGAAAAAGCCACCGGGAACATGTATCTCGCTGATCCGAGACCATGGGGAAATTCTAAAGGGGGGAGAGAGATCCTTCGCGAGGAGGTGTGAGAGACAAGTGAGAGGAGGGGGTCCTTTTATAGGGGAGGGGGCAGCCCAAGGGGGCATGGCCGCTGGCCATGGAGGGTGCCCCCACCTCTCCCTCATTCATGTGGTGGAAGCTCCACTCACATAAAAACCTCTCCACTCACAATTCCACTCACATGCATTAATTTTCCACCAAAATTAATGCAAGCTCTCATTTAAATAAAACTCTTTTATTTATTTATTCAGAATTTTGTTAATTACTTTAATTAACAAACATTCACATAAAACCCCTTGCTAGTATTCCATTTCACATGCAGAACCAGTTTCAGCAATTTCAACCGAAACAGTTTCGGTGTCTAATGAAATAAATTCCTGCGCTTTCCTTTTATTTTTCTGGCATATCATTTGCTCCGAATGGTGTCGGTATCCCTTAAGTGTGTCACCCTACGGTGAATAATGCGGACATGATCGAGACCCTTCTCTGGTCAATAATCAGTAGCGGGACCTGGAGATCCATACTGACTCCCACACATTCAACGATGACTTCTGTGATCGTGTGAACCTTTTACGCTAGTATCTTAATCCCTTTGTTTCACGATATATTAGACATGTCCGAGATTTGATCATCGGTATCTCCATACCTAGTTTGATCTTGTTACCGACATGCACTCTTTTCTCGTTCCCGTGATATAACATTCTAGTGATCAAATCACTTGCTTGCAAGCTAATCAATGTGATATCACCGAGAGGGCCCAGAGCATATCTTTCCGTCGTCGGGATGAACAAATTCCACTCTCGATCCATGGGTCTCAACATAACACTTTAGTAGTTCTGAAGCCATCTTTATAATCACCCAGTTACGGTGTGACGTTTGATGTCATCGAGAAACTCTTCCGGTGTTAGTGATAGACATGATCTCATGGTCTAAGGATTAGGATCACTTCGTAAGTTGTTATAGCAATATAAACTCAATGACTTTGATCGTAATGCTATACTTCGGATGAATGTTCATCACATCATTACACTAATGTTGTGACCTTGTTATTAACAACATCCAATGTCCATGATCAGGAAACTTTGATCATCTTGTTAATCAACGAGCTAGTTTATAAGAGAGGCATAACTAGGAACTTCCTTTTTGTTTATTAAACACACATGTATTAACGTTTCCGTATTAATACAATTATAGCATGCCAAATAAACATTTATCATAAATAAGGAATACGATAATAACCACTTTATTATTGCCTCTCGGGCATATTCCCTTCAGCATCACTCCCATCTACCTTGGAACCCATACTTCTCTTAGGCGGTTAAGCCTGGAATAAGAGCCAGGGCTCTAATACCAATTGAAATGGATCGTATGGGCACCTAGAGGGGGTGAATAGGTGCTAACCAATTTTTAATACTTTTTCAATTTTAGGCTTGACACAAAGTAAATTCTCTAGATATGTAACTACGAGAATTTCCCTATTTGCAACCCTAGCTACTAAGCACGTAAAGAGAGGAGTGAAGGAACCGTAGTGGAGCACGCGGAGACACAGGGATTTGTTTTACCGCAGTTCCTTCCTTGTTAAGGGAAGTACATCTGCATTGGAGGGGTGGGCGGTTCTAAGACCACCACGCCACAATAGGCCTCACCCTATTCTTCGATGGATCTCGCCATGAGAGGCCTGATCCACCTTCTCCACTATTGGATCCCTTCGAGGCGGGAACCGGTGCCTTTTACAACGCTATCGGGGCACACACCCACAACCGAATTGGGGGCTCCCGAGATGACAACAAGCTGTCACAAGAATAAGGTTTATCAATATAAACAAAACAAGGATCTAGGTATTTGCAAGAAATACTAGATCGGTGATTCTCCAAATGAATGGAGAGGAGATGAAGCGCTTGATTGCTGATGATGAAAATCGAGTTATCCTCCTTCGATTCCCAAGGGATGGGGCCTTTGGGTGGATCTAGGTGGAGCTCTCTTGGATGAAGGTTGCAGATCAGATCTTGTCTTTTTTGAATGAATCCAGCAATCTGGCAGGAGGGGAAGGCTGGCTTAAATACCCCCTCCCCAGATCTGGCCGTTGAGCAACTTTGGGGGCGGATTATCCGCCCCCTGGGAAAAATCGGCCACAAGGGCGGATTTTCCGGGAGAAACTCCGCCCCCTCTTTGGGGCTGGCACCTGCGTGACTTGGCGAAGATCTTGGGGGCGGATAATCCGGCCCCCTTCTGGGGCGGATTATCCGGCAAAGCCGGAAAGTCCGGCCAACACTCCGCCCCCTCTCTGGGGCTTGCGCCTTGGCGGTGAGCACGGGGGGCGGACTATCCGGCCCCCCTGAGGGGCGGATTATCCGGCCAGGCCAGAAAATCCGACCAAAACTCCGCCCCCCTTATGGGGCTTGCGCCTGCTTGGGAAGAGGGAGGGGCGGATTATACGCCCCCCAAAGGAAGATACTTTTCCCTTAGGGAGAGCTGCAGCACTTCAACACACATTAAATTATCCTTGATATTGTTATCTAACACACAAAACATTAGGGATTAAGAAATGTTCTTTCACCGTCGCTACTACCATTCCCGGTCATTGGCAATGAAAATTTTTATTCGACTGCCAAACATATTACAAACAACACTACAACACTATCCTAGCTATGCGCCGCCTACGGCACTGGCGCTGGCGACACTGGCGGGTCGGTAAGGCCCCATTCTTCTCTAAGAGAGAGAGGTAGATCGCTTCCTGCGTCTGCAACTCTTATTCGGCTTGGGGGATGCGGGCACGCAGGTACGTGTCGTCGGGATTGGCCAATAATGCTTTCCGGGGGTTGTCACGCACTTTTCTGAGCGCTAGACGCCGCCAGTGCTCCGGTAGAAAGACGTGGTTCATAACCTCCAATGAGAAACGCTCGCCGGTGGTTCTATTGTAGTAGTAGTGAGAGCGTCGTGGCCGCATTGGGGTATGAAATATATGCGAGCGCCCCAGAATCGGAGGCGGCAACACGTCAGGTTCCACCGGCGGGTTCGGCCACCACGACGGCAGCAGCCACTCGGGCACATCTTCTCTACCGGCATCGGGGTTGCCACGGAACTCGTCGGGCGGACAACGGCCAGGCAGGATGGTTTTGTGCTTGGGGTGGTGCGGGTCTGGTCAAAGATATCTCAGCGACCTCCCCTTTTTAGGGTTGCGCCTGGATTCGGCGGTTAACGCCTAGAACTGACGGGAATCGGCAGAAAAAAAAAGACGTGAGATGGTGTGGCGGCGGAAAAATACTGGAAATACGCCGGTATTGACGATGGCCAAGCGCGTACGGATAGATCGCACCACTTGGCACGGTAGGCCGGACAGACCGAGCCACGATCCAAAACCGGTCATGATCCAAACCAAATGGATAGAAACGGACCATTTGGATCAACAGGTTTGGTCAGACGGTGGAGAAGCCCGAAAAGCCGCGACCCCGGGGGACCACGAGCATTTCCCAAAAAAAGGGAGTGTCTAGATCTCAGGCGTCTGAGAACTTCTTATGTCTAAGTCGCTGATGTCATCCTAATATTTGTGCTAATTCTCAGTTGCAACCTAGTTGCAACTCATAAGATTTATATTAATTCTCAGTTACAACCTAGTAACAACTCATTAAATTCTCAGTTACACATGAATGCAATTCATGTGTAACTTCCATTTTGCACGAATCACGAGGTAAATCGAACAGTGAAAAAGACGACTGAAACTTAAAGAAGTTTTCGGGGCGACTGAGAACTAGCAAATCCAAAAAAGAAACTACTTTTTTTAAACGGAGAAGGGTCCGAAAGGACCCAGAAGTTTCATTCCAAGCGGTGGGGTACAATTACATAGAGGACATCAAGAATAGAAAGTAATACCAACTCGTCCTCGCATTTTACAAAAAGGCCCTCAAACAAAAAGGGGAAACGCAATCGAGGCCTTCTCCACTGTCGCCGAACAGCATCGCTGCAACAGCCATCGAACCCACCGCCGAGGACGAACCACTTGGGGTGGATTCGGCGATGAACGCCTTGCAGGAGCCCAAGATCCTCCCTGAAGGAGGAAGAAACATCCTCAGAGCACAACACTCTGGGGCGCGGAGTGACCCCCTTGGTCATTGATAGCGGCGGCGCATCTCGCCGGCGCTTGGCAACTTCCGCCATCGAAACTTCACCATCTTCTCCACCACAACCGGATCCCACCGTCCCTCGCCTCTAGCCATCACCATGACACCCAGAAGAGAGAAGAACATGGGATACAGGCTGCGGCCTAGACCTGAGTGAGCACTCCAGAGAAGAACAGGTCCAGCTGCCGCTTCCCTTGCCCCCTCGCCGCCACGGCCGGCCAGGACAAGGTCCACCTCACTGCTCGCCATGCCGCTTCGCTTCTTCCCCTCGCCGAAACGGCCGGCCAGGACAAGGTCCACCGCACTGCTCGCCACGCCGCTTCGCTTCTTCCCCTCGCCGCCACGGCCGTCCAGAAGAAGCTCCACCACTTGGCCCTGCAGCATCTCAGAGAGCCCACCGCCAATGCCTTTATTGATGGATACGGTGCTCCTTCCCCCACCTCCCTGCTCCAGCCATAGGAGCAAAGCAGCAGCAACAAGGAGCCCTAGCATGCCCTAGATCTGGCGCACAGGATCCCGAGCTCCGCATCCCCTACCGGGCAAGAAGCCTACTACCGGCACACGGCCACTACATCTACAAGTCCTAACTACTCGGGCACGTCTCCTTGTCCAGCCTCGGCCGGCTAATCCGGCGGAGAGGACCAGGGAGCGGCCCAGTTTTTTGAGGAGGTTGCTCATGTACTGTAGCACGAGGAGGAGGTAGGGAGCAGTTGCCGTACGGTGGTGTTTATAATGGGGAAGCCGGACCGAAAAAGAAACTACGTACCGGCAACTTTTAGTTGACCATGCACGCAGTTAATGCATTTTCTTTGCATGCAAACTCGCACGTGCTATTGCATGGCGGTCGATCGGGACAATTAAATAATGCATGCATATGCATGCATGCAGGTTGTTTAGTAGATGACGTACAGTACCATATTATGCGATGGATTCAGCTTCCGATTACTAGTAGACTCGTGCTCTACAAGTTACGAGAAGTGCTGGTTCGAATCATCATCGACATGTACGGTACCGAAGAGCCGAGATTAAACCTCTCATTTCTCCAAGGATCTATATGGGATAACCCTGAACTAGTTGGTTGAGCTTAAACAACAATTTGGATAGTTGTAAGACAAATGTTCTATCCAACTATGTTCCTCCTTAAAAGGATGTCTAGTTCTGTTCGTGTTGAAGCAGGATAATAAGTACTTTGTGGATATGTTATCTTCCCCGCCTTTGATCCTTGGAGAAATGAGCAATCGTAAAATCAAACTTGTGATGTTTCACCTGAGCACATCTTCATGTCCTCTGGTCTGACCAATGTCTATGCCTTGTTCATACAACATGTGACTCTTTCCTCTTGGAGTGTATAGGTAAGTTTGTTATTGAGCCCATCGATGGCATTCTTAACTTCTCCATGTTATATCAGACTCATATTGAACAGTTGGCATTAATGTTGGAAAACTTTTGAGAACCATCTTTGTGTTATCTCGAAGTATGTGTTCTGGATGTTAGAAGTAACCTTCTCTAGTTCACGTGCAATTATTGAAATATGTCACCGTGGATTCGATTATAGCAATCTTTGTTTCCTCGGGAATCATTCCAAGCTAGTCAAGCATGTGCAAAGTATTCTTGATATGGTAGGTTGATATCTTCACATATCGAACCTCCAAGCACACCAAGCCACTAATTTATTCGTCACGGAAGATAAGAAGTCCAACACAACTTTGATATCCTCCTAAATGTTTCCTAAACATGATTCAGTTGTGTTTCGTTGCAAACAATTCATGTAGATGCAATTATCTTTTGATAACTTGCTATCACATGGGTTTCGCAATCTAGCTCATCTTTTGGAGCCTGACATTGAAGTCCATGTCTTGAGAATCTAGTGACTTTACCTCTGTGGTAAATGTTGCACCCTTTCTATTCGAACATGCTGAGTCTTAAGTATCTCTCCACTTAATCAAAGATGAATCTCAAGCAGCAATAATGATTGGTGTTCCTCAAGGTTATGACGTAAGTCTATTCTAACTCTTGCAAGATTGATGTAATGGTTGGCACAATCAGTCGGAAGACCTATTGCCATACTCTCTTGAATGAGCAATCACAACCACTCTTCATAAGGCTACTTCTATGACTTATTAAAAGAGTTGTTCTTATGGTTTCGTTTGGATCTAAAGTCCGACCTTTAATTGATGTATGATTGAAGGCTTGCTAAAAGTTTGATATCGGTACTTCAAACATCAAGGAGAACATTTAAAGTAGAGTTGATAAATGTCTCTCGGTCGATCCTCCAGACCCTTTTTACACTGGCAAGCATCATGTCATGATGGGTACTTGGAGTCTGAGAATGAAGTTTCTTTCTTCTCGTGTCATCGGGAATCTTCTTATTATTCATCTTGGTGGTGCAAAGTGATATCGATATCTTTGGCAAAGATTTTGATCGTCCTGGATGAACAAAGAGTTTTCTTTCCATTTTCTTAAACATGTTCGAAGAGGGACCATGATTTTGGTAATCAATAGTTTCTCTTGTTACATGTTCCTTGTGACTCTTATGAGTCCTCTCCGCCAAAACACCTTTCTATCTTGGCCTTCTGTTGAACCAAAGAATGACCCTTCTGTGTCAAAAGTAGTTCAACGGCTTGGTTTTGTTGGTACCTATCTCTTCCACCTGTGAAATATCTATCTAAGTTGCTTAGTAGAGGTTTACCTCTCGTAGTCTGTGGTCATGATCTTTCCGTTGGAACCCTTCCCTCGGAAGTCAAAACTCTTCTGCAAGCTCCATGGTCTCAATCCTTATGAAGACTAATTATTTGTCAGCTTAAAACCATCTCCTTTTGTTTCCTCTGTTACCTTGGCGTGTTTCATGTCTGTTGGATTTAGAGATGTTCGTGGAACATCTATCCATGAGTTGACCATGAGATACTCGGTTTGTGGTTTCGTGTCATTCACTCTCATCTTTAGTGTGAGCAGCCACGTTGAAGTTTACAAAGCGCTTCGACCATTCGTCATGGTGGTATGGATCAACCTCTTCGAGAAGATCGTCGAAGTTTAGTGTAACCATGTTCCTTTTGTCTTCCTACCTAGGAATCTCGGGACGAGATTATTTTAAGGGGGATAGAATTGTAACACCCCTAGTTATATTAAATGGGAATAGGATTTGTTTATGCATTCATAAGCATCATCATCATTTTAAAATGTGTGCAACAAGTAAATCAAATCCCTAAACCCTAATTTCCTTCCTCTTGAAAATCAATTCAAATGGTTTTAAATATTTTGAAAACCCAAATATATTTGGAGACCAAATTGTTATAAGGGCCCCTTAGTGCTTTCAGATATTTTACAAAGTCTCATGTATTTTGAAACTATTCAAAACAAATTACAAATTAAATATACAAAGATAAAAAAGAGAAAACAAAAAAGGGAAAAGGGAAAAGAATTTGCAAATAAAAACTGCTGCTAAACCTAACTGGGTCGAGCCCAGCTCCTCTCTCCTCTCTCCCTTCCACCCATGCGTAGTCGCCAGCAGTCGTCGCCCTTGCTTCACAGCGGCCCACTTCGGCCCATCTGGCCCATACCGTTTCATCGCGTCTATCACCGTCGTCCACCTCGCGCCCCGACCGAAGCAGCTGCGTGGCATCCGCACCGCCGCTCGCCAGCGCCAAGATGGCCGCCGCCGCCCCTTGTCGCCTATAAGATACCAATGTTGCCGCGGAACAACCCTAGTAGTGCCCCAATTCTCTTCTTCCTCTCCCTCTCCCTAGTTCCTCCCCACGACCGAACCCTAGCCGCAGGTATCACCGCCGCCCCGACGTCTCTGGCCACCCCACAGCCATCTGAGACCACGGTCGGCTCTGCCTCGCCTGGTTGAAGCTTCTCTTCAAAGGAATCGGCCGCGGGCGCTACGAAATGTCGCCATCGACCTCGCCTTCCCTGACTCCGGCAGCCGCATCCATCGTCGATTCATCGCCGTCTGACCTCCCCTAGCCTCACGGAAACCTCCATCGCGCTCAGGGTGAGCCTCTGGTCCTCGTGGTCTTCTCTGTTTCCTTCCTCTCCCTCTGGCTTGCCTCCTCGACAAGTGTTTCCTTCCTCTCCCAAGTGGGTCCAGATGTAAAATAATTTATATTATATCCAAAAAAATGATTTTCAAATGGGTTAAAATTGAGAAAAATCATAAGTAATTCATTTTAAATTAGAAAAATACAAATAATATATCAAAATGTTCAGAAAAATGAGATCTGTCTATTTAAGCTATCATCATGCATTGATAACCAACTTTCATGACAAGTTTAATTAGAAGAACAAAGTAACCCCTCGCATGTGCATTCGGAGTTTCCCGAGTTAGGGTTTATACCTCTCGGAACCCCGATTAAACTGCCGAGCATGTCTTAGTGTTACATTTCAGTACAACTTGTCATATCATCATCCTTATTTGAGCATTTGATGGCGCCCAACACTTGTTGTGGGACGCTTCGTTGGAAACCCCAAGAGCAAGGTATGAAGCGGCAGAGCAGCAAGTTTCCCTCAGTAAGAAACCGAAGTTATCGAACCAGTAGGAGTAAGGAAACGTCACACAGATGTTGCTAGCAACGCGGAGACCTGCACAACACAAACTCAAGACTTTGCCCCAACGAATCAGTAAGGTTGTCAATATCATCGGTTTGCTGTAACAAAGGATTAAACGTATGGTGTGGAAGGTAATGGTTTGCAGCAAGTAAACAAGTAACAGTGGAAGATGTATCAATGGTAAAGATTGGACCGGGGTCCATAGTTCACTAGAGGTGCTCTTCTTAGATAAACAACATGGCATGAAGGGTAAACAAATTATAGCGGGGCAATTGACAGGAACTGAGCAAGGCATAACAGTGCAATTACTAGCCGGAAAGATCCTATGAGATTCGATTGGGAAATACAACAAGATACATAGACCGCCATACAACTGCATCTATGACTAGAAGTCCACCTTCAGGTTATCATCCAAACCCCCTCTAGTATTAAGTTGCAAGCAACATACAACTGCTTTAAGAAAAGTGTGTAAGGTAAACAGTCCACATGTTCCATGAATAAGAGATCGTTGTTTTCTCCCTAGTAGCAACAGCACATCTACAACCAAAGAGATCAGCAGTATCCTTTATTATCTAATATTGTGCAATGGAAACATGTTTCCATTGCAATGTTTTGTCAACAACCCCCTTAATCATTGGTTTTAGGAGATTGATGACCGGTAATAAGTGAAACTCGTGGTTACACTTATGTCAAAGATTGATAGTGGTATATTTAAATAATGAACTTGATGTTTTTATTTGCAAATTAACAGCATTTGTACATTTTATGTGAAAAGTATGTACACTGAACTCATTAATGGTCATACAAGGTTCCCTCACACATATTTATGGAAGTTGGAAATCCCACTAAAGATAAAAAAGAATTCATGTTTTTCTAAGTAAAAAGTTTTTATTAACTCGAGATAATATGGCCAAGAGAAACTAAAATGGGAGTTAAAATGTTGCTTCTGCTACGCGGAGGAAGCATTTGAACATCTATTTCTCTCTTTTCCTTTTGTCAGGTTAATCTGGAGGATTGTTTTTTCTACATTTATCGTACCACCACCTACCAATATAACAAATATGTTTGGAAATTGGTTAAATAGGATCAATAAAGATACTAAGGCTGGGATTTGTGTTGGGGTTTCCGCTTTAGTTTGGTCGATATGAAATTATAATATTGTTTTTAACAGAAAATATTCTACCAATTTTTTACAGGTTATCCATATGGTTGTTTACTGGATACATCTATGGCATTTCATGCTTCCTAAGAATCAGAGGGAATGCATGGTCACTAGATGCAACCGGTTTCTAATGGTTGCTCAGGACGTCTTTTCTACCAGGCTACTTGGATACTATTTAATAGGATTCGAGATGTTTGGATTGTTGAGCATGTTGCTCATTTTTCGTTGGTTGATTCTTGTATCGACCCTCTCTGATCTGTGATATATAAACCTTGATATCTTTGACCTAAGTGATAAAAGGATGTGTGCACCTATTGATGAAGAGGCTGGGGTTATCCCCATTTCTAAAATAAGGCACAATGTTGGTTACACCATCGGGGTCCATACTCCACAGTAACATGCAAGGCATCGACCCGTTCCGCGATATCACCCAAGAGGAATACGAAGCCTTTTTTGTCAGTTCTTCCTGGAGTGGCCATCGTCCACAGAATGACAGAGGGTAGGCGAGATCAAAGAGCGGTTACTCGTGGCATATGCCCCTACTTAAGTGTAATCCCTGGTTGATGAAATTTACTAGACTGCTTTTTTATTGGCCATCTCTATGTTTTTACTATCTATGTGAACATAAAGTATATATTTTTTAACATAAAGATAGATGGTGTTATAGATGAAAATATTTAAATGTGCCTAACAAACCATTAGCGACATTCACCTTGTTAAGTTGTTGTGATATGTGTTGGTTGATTGTAAAATATTGACTAGAATTAAGCACAAGTCGATCACATGGTTTTCAAGCATTACCTATGAAACAGTTCTTTATAAACAACTCAATGAAATTATTAGTCCATATGAATTATCATTAATTACCAAAATCACACTTAGATGTTGGATGAATTTTCAACTTTGTTTCAAGATTGACTGACGAAGAATAGGTAGATGTTCTTTGTTGTGTTGCTGCTGAAAAGCAGGTGTGTTATTTGAATTTTAACACCGGTCCATATATGAGATAAAATAATCCCATAGAGTAATTTATTGACTGTACAATTTCTGATGTATACATGCACTATTATTTATTGATAAATGCTGGTGTCGCCTGGCATATGTTATGGGGTGCCTCTCCACAAAAACTCAAACTTTGGTCCCTCTCATACTTGTTGACTAACATGTAGGCATCACTGACCTTGTGATCTATGCAGTTAATCCGGCAATTACTCCACACTATTATATGGATGGTTCTTCGTTCTCAGAAATAAGGAACTGTAAATTATAATGGCATTTTAAGAATGGCCAAAACTGCACAGGTCGTGGGTAAAGTTTTCTTTTAGATTGCATTTGAGAAATAAACTTAATTCTTGCAATTATGAACTATTACATGATCTAAAAATAACTTAAATTGCCGAAGTGTAAACTATCTCATGGGTTGGGATAACTAAAAAACAATCTATGTTAGGGTTTCACCAATTCATTGCCACTGTTTCCTCCTTCAAAATGTGTATTTTTTTATACGTTTCAATGCTGATTGTGATCATTTGATATATGTCCAGGCTAAATTTCTCTAGGAAATTTTTGTAACCAAAGTTCCATATACTTCACGAGATTAAATGTTTAGCAGGTAGAGAGCTAGCTAGTCTTTCGTCCTGCATGTGCATCTTGTATATAGCTTCCAAGAACTTCCAACCGGAACAAAGTTCCCCTTCTGATGTGTATGATTCGAGCATCACATGTTTTACCGTCTTGTACCGTAGTTTTTATCATGCGATATCTATGTGATATATTTCAATTTTTTGGGCCAATGCAGAATGCGATCCGTTATCTTTTTTCTCATGCAGTGTGCATATATCTGGGAATACTTATCTCGTGTCTCCCTATATATATCCCCAGCAAATTTTCGGTGATACAAATGTTGCAAAGTTATGATGACTATTTCTCAAAATTGATAATGATAGACTTTAATTTGCAGAGTTTTAATTAATTATTTATGAATAAATATCTTTAAAAATTATATTAAACATATACTCCCTCTGTTTTATAATATAAGATATTTTAGCTTTATAAAAGAAGTGCAACTAAACCTCTTTTATCTAGACCTATTTTATTATATAGGTCCGTCGGAGTAATTTACGAACTTGTACACTAAAAGAGGTCTAGATATACTTCTTTTACCAAGCTAAAACATTTTATATTATAGAACGGAGGGAGTAGTAGGTTTTCTTTCCTCTTTGTAAATATGATTTTTCAGATTTTTCTAAAACTTGTAAGTTTGAATTCTTTTTATTCTTTTAAACAAAGGGAGTACTAGAGCTCAGGGAGGCAAAAGACACTGTATGTTTCTGTCAAATCAATGCCCGTATTCTGGGCATCTAAACATGTGACTCTAGTGCGCAAGCTTTTAACATAAGTTTTACATTGCTTAGCGCGGCGGACAAAGAAATATAATATTCAAGGACAGAGGCGACTAAAACAGGCAACGATGTCCAGGAAATTTACAGGAGTAACATCAGCTCCTAGATAATAAACACAGTAGCACGATGCTGATCTTCGAAGAAGAGAGTATTACCAGCCAAACAACTCTGTTGCTGGCTGTCGGATCATGTAAACAAACGACACACAAGGTGACCACGAACTCATCTGCCACTCCACAAACAATCAAGCTGATGATCATGCTACAGTCAAGGTCTAAGTGACATTTTTGTTAGCTAGCAACTACCCTCCCAGTAAAACCAACCATTCTAAAGTATGAACGAGTCTCTGAAAAGGAGTACATATCAATTGATTATATTACAATCTGCCAACTGAATCCCAAAACTGTCAGACAACTGTTTGTATAGGAACCATATACCTCATCTGGGAGCTGAGATGATGAACTGCTGCAGCGGCAGGAGCCTCTGTCTGCGTTAGTGCTGCTATATCCATCCATGCCAAGTGGCTTTATATGTTGCCACCAAAAACTGTCAGTAACAAACTTGCTCAGAGATCAAGCACAAGGCTAGGAACAAGTTAGGAACATGCGCCAGAGATATGCTAGTCCAACTGAACATACCTTTTACACTACGATTCTGCATACAAGCCAACAAAGAAGGGTACAAAACCCCAGGACTACACAATGTTCACTTAAAAGAAGAGAGACCACAGCTTATGGCTACTGCAGAATATTATAATGAGGAGCAGGTAGGTGCCAGGAAATGTATGTAACGCTAGTTTCAATGATTATAACACTGGTAAGTTCTGAAGCAAAGTTTGTTGATGCTAGGCAAAATAGCAGCAATTGACAACAAGACAAGAGACAGCAAGTACTGACGATCTTGGAGGTAAAACTCTGCCTAATGAATCTCCCCATCTTCTCCAAGCTCACCATCTTCAAGCTCCTCATTTACACCACTTTTGCGGGAACTATCTCGATCCCTTTTATGTCTTCTATGCCGGTTCTCACCATCCGAGTCTGAAGCATGGGTATGCTGCATCAATGACAGACAAAACAATCTCAATATCATATATCCATGTGATATGAATCATTTGTGTCATGCACCAATCAAAAACCATGCTAGTTCTCGATATTTTACATAATACAGATCTCATTCATATACTGGCAATATCACAAGTGCACCTTTTAACAATATGAAACTACTGTGTATTACACAAATGACTCAGCAAACTGTCAAAATATGTAAACACCACACAATACAAAGGCAAGAATATCCTAAATTCACTATCACACAACACAAATATCATATACTGGAAATATCACAAGTGCACCATTTTACCAATTTAAAACTGATGTGTATAAATGTGTAACAATACATACACACATCCCTCACCAAACTGTCAATATTTAAACATCACGATACAAAGGGTGGAATATTCAAAGTTCACTATCACATATTTCAAATTGGGGAGCACTTAATTTGCGCCAAGTCTTGAATGGAGTAGGTGTTGGAGGCAATGTGCCAACCATATTCTAAGTACCTTGATTGCACAAGAGGATAACAAATGTTATACCTTCCTAGATTTCTTGCGATCACTGCTATGCCTTCGAGACTTCTTCGAGTCATCCTTCTCATCCCTTTCAGAGCTTACATCATCTGCGGTGTCATGGTGGCGTCTTTTATGCTTCTTTTCTTTATCCTTTTCCCGTTTCTTATCTTTTGAGCCATGAATCTCCGCATCATCACCATCAATCTCCATTTCATCTCTCTTTGACCGATCCTTATCCTTTCCTTTTTCCTTTTCTCTTTCCTTCTCTCGGTCTCTTTCTTTTTCTTTGCGATCTTTATCCTTCCTTTCTTTTTCTTTATCTTTCTTCTTTTCTCTCTCTTCACGGTCTTTCTCTTTTTTTGCCTGCATAGAAAAACATGTACATGAAGGCATATGTAGGTGAACAATACAAACGTTATGTTGCATTCATGGGTATACACATGTGGGCAATGAGCATAAACGTGCACATTACAGTTAGTAACGAGTGTGACTATGACACTATGTTGCATGTGCACTTCGCACCACCCACAAAACAAGTGGGAGTGATGAGTGTGGAAAACCACCCAACCTTGAGGATTAAAATCATTTTACAAAAAAAAAGTTCAGAAAACTATAGTAGACAAAATTCATTTTCCATAGCTCTCTGTGAAACAAAAATAGCATAACAAGAACCAAACAGTTGATAGGACTAATGGTAAATGATTCAGCAAAAAACAGTAGCATTACCTTTTCTTCCTCCCTCATGCGTTCTTTCTCTTTAAACCTTTCTTTGAGGCGGACGATATACTCTTCAAAAAGCTCTCTAGCATATGTCTCACCGTCCAAATCCCTGTGAGATATACAGCAAACAGAATCATTCAATGTCCCAAGAGGAAAAAATTAGCAAATACTATAAAACAGATAACGCCCAACTCCAGTTTCAGAGAGGGACTTCTGTAAACATACAACACTGAAACCAGCATTTTACTTATGTTTGTTTATAGGTACTTGAACAACCCTTTTTTTTACCAGAATTGTTTCAACGCGCCAATTTTACATAAGGTCATCAGGACACTTTGAATTTATTTACACATAGGGTATTGATAATTTCAAACAGACATTAATAAGGCTTGATATCAACTAACATGGCTTATAAAGCTTAATGTATACAGAAGTTCTTGAAAAGTGGCTATCTTGTAACTAGCAATACACAGATTCATTACAAATCTCAATCGCAGGACCTTCACACAAAAAAATTCAGATCCAACTCAGCTTCTTTTTTGCTAACCGAACTGTACAAATGTTATGTGCAAGTGAGTAACTATAGCCCAGCTCAGTTACCAGTTGCCACAACTACAAAATTATCTGTATTGTACAGTGAAACAGAGAGGATTGGTGAAAGTATTTGTGCAACAACGTGGTATGGCTTCCTGTTAGCAAGTCATAAAGAGGATTATCGTTACCTGTACTCCTGAGTGTCATCAAATAGTGACTTAGAATCATCCCATGTTGAAGTAGCTGTTATTTCCTACATTTTTCATAGAAAAGGGTAAATTAGACCAAACAATAATATTCCTCAACTTATCTCATTGAAAACAATGCAGTAATTATGGATAAAATTTCTCTCAGTGAAGCAAAACATAGATTGACGAATGTGGCCACACACAAGTTTCCGGTTTCCATTGGAAACCAGCAGGTTTCCTCAAAACATTCTGACCATTTTTGCTATAAATGTCAGAAACTGAATTGAACTGACATTGACAATGATTCAATATGTTCATGACAGCTGGAGTCCAAAGCCAACATTATAGTTATAACAAAAAAAGTAAAGGTTAAAAAATTGAATATCAAGCAAGTTTTGGGACCTACAGGATCCGGCTACAGTAAGAACCTGAACCATCATCTAACATTTAGGGCCCAAATTTATGTCCTTTTGAATAGCTGGTGCAAATTCATCTATGAAAACAGTTCTCTGCTGCTAGTGGCTAACTAGAGGAACAAAAGCACTTGTGGTTGCAACTCATATACTATTTGTGCATCTAAGGAAGTCTATGAGCCACCATGCCAGTGGATTATCAATAGGGGTGCAACTGGGGACAGGGTTGATCCACTAGCCCATCGGCCCAAGCCTCAAAATAGAAGAGGTATGCCAGTTAACTATCACGCGCACAGGACGACTGAATACATTCAGATAAAACGGCCAAACCAAGTTTGGAACCAATGTGTTTGTATGATCTTACTCCTTATCAAAAAATGCTGATCCAGTGCTAGTGCTTCGTGGAACAGAGCAAAGATGCACTTAAGGTTAAACTCGATATGAAAAAGGCACTTAGGCTGTCAAGGCATGACATCAGATAAGCATGTGCTTTCTTGCTAATAGGGCTATTTGATGCAACCACTCGACTGTGTGGCCAATATTGATACCTTGACTGAGTACAGAAGATCCAGAAAGTTATCACCGAGTCGCTGACGCTTCTTAGCCTCCTTTAGTTCCTTTTCCTTGAGCCTTTCAATTTGGTCCTCATAGATAAGCTGTAGCACATCCAAAAAAGAGAAGCAACATTACCAGTCATGGCTACAACTCAATGTTGCAATCACTTGCAAAGAAAAAATACCACTAAATGATATCTCAATTATCTCCGAATACTGATAAGAGCTTAAGACCGCACCTTCATATTTATTTTTGATACTCCTTTACATTTGTTATCCTCTGTAACAGCAGCTTGGAATTCCTCTAGTGTCCACGAGGCAGTCATATGAATCTACAAGAAATAAGAAGGTAGTCAACCATATGCGCCAAGTTGCTCATAAAAATTATTACCATAAAATGCAGTTATGCACCACCCTTTTTTCTAGGAGTGAAAAACAAATAAATGAAAAGGTACCTTTCCAGACTTCACTTCATCTTTAACTAAAGTCTTGTCATCTTGATACTGACAAAAGATAGTTACAAACCATCAGCTCAAATAGAAGGAATTCAGGTATCTGAGTAGGCTTTGGATTGAACATGAACAGAACTAATACTTTTTCCCAGCAGATTTTATTCAAACCATGAACATTAAATGAATCAACAAGTAGGATTTTACAGAGAATATTCAACTCGAATTGGAATAAATGAATAATATGAACCAACATCCGATCGGACATATATAATGCTAAGCTTGCAACTGCTGAGAGTGAAGGATACCCGTGCAAAAGAACAAAATATACAAGAAAGTTCAATGATTATCAATTTAATGAGATGTAACAATATGAATTTGAACAACAAATAAGTGAGAATCAAATGGCAGCAAGACAAAGTTGTATCATTCCAGATTAAATCATCAAAGAACATCTAAAATGCAGAGTGTCACCATAAAAAATTAAAAGGCTGTTAAAAAACTGTACTCATTTGAGAGGCAAAAGAGTAAGTTTCTATTCAAAGAATTAAGAATTAAAGCATGCCAGAGATGACAGCTTAAGTACAGCTATTGTAGAATCTAGTATTAGCATTTTTTTCTCAACATACTGAGTCCACCCAACAATGATGCAAGTTCCAAGCTATGTTCCAATTCTCATTAATTCATTATCTTTACTGTCATATAAATGGGTCACTCACTAGACAACTTAACTAACAAAAACCCAATAAAGTTTCCCCAAGAACTAACCCAACCACAGCTAAGAAGTCTTCAGCAAAACTGGAGCATGACACGTAGCAGAGGTGTGACTGTGTCCTAAGTTAAACATGAATGAGCATAGCAGCTCAGCTAAGGTGTGGAGCTGGCTGAGAGGATGTCAATAACTGTACATAATTGATCCTACCTATATGTGTATCTGTAGTGAAGCACACATATTTAGCTACAATAACTAACCAATTAGTTCACCAAAGAATTTGTCACAGTTTGTCAATCACCAATAATCCAACACAATACATGGACTACTTATCCAAGTACCACAACTGATAAACTATAGTAGGACATATATACATTGATAAATGATTACAAGAATATACTCAGATTTTTCAGAAATTAACCTGCTTATCAAGCTCCTCAATGACATCATCAAAGAGATCTTTTGGCTTGGAACCAGACAAATTTGAAGCTACAGCCAGGTAAGCATGTGAATCTTTTACCTGCAACTTGATAAATTTAATGAATCAGGGTACACTAGTATAAAAAGTGTACTTCTCATCTTGCAGCTATTGGCAACATCTACATTTCAAACCTAACTCTAAAACCAAGGTTCGTCCTTCAAATATTGCCAAAGTCTACATTCCATCTACTTTTCATCCCTGGGACAATACCTCCCTGGTTAACAATCCAAAATTCACAGTGTGTTTCACTTAAGATGTGTGCCAGATAGGTGGCTCTTAGAGCTACCAGAGCGTAGGGTGTAGGTGTGGCGCAGCAAGAATTTGAGGGCCTCTTAGAGCTACCAGAGCGTAGGGTGTAGCTGTGGCGCATCAAGAATTTGAGGGCCCAAGAAAACCCGACAGGTGGGTGTCGTAGCGAGCACAATAGGCAGCAGCAAAGGAGAAGAGAAAGTTAAGGACACGACTAATCTTTATTGATAACTTGAGATCCATGTGCAGCCTGTAGCTCCTTATGAAATTCCAACTCAACGTAAACAGAAGGGGGATCCTAACATGACTCTAATGCTAATCTGATATGCAAACATATCAATCTGGTATCAATGCAGACACCTCTAGTATCCAACAGGGCTTCTTCTGGTCTGCTCCCAACTACTGCTAGGGTTAAGACTATGCTGCTGCTGGCTGGGCCATGCGTCTGCTACACGGTATTCTCCACATAACAGTGGCAGACGTGGATGTACGAAGGTCAGAATAACTTTGAAATGGTCACAGGGATGAATGTAAGGTACTGATAGTTGAGGGACACCAATTCTGCACGATTTTAGAGTTGAGGAACGAAGGACTTTCCTCGAACTTATTGCTAAAAAAATATATTCCAATTACCTGTGCACAGTAGTCACGCCAGCGAGTTCTTGCATTAAGTGTGCCATCAGCAACATGGTCTTCCAACATCTTGCGGAACTCATCACGGTTTTTCCGCTCTTGTCTCCTTGTTTGCTCCTGCATTTAAAGAGTAATGTAACTTACACATCTATAGCAGTAAAGAATTAAATACTAGTCATAAAGTAAGATAATGAAATACCTTCTGTATTCGCCTCTGCTCTTCCTCTTCTTTCTCCAGATCCCGTATATACTCCTGAAATGGACACAAGTGTTTTGTTAAACCATAAAATGAGAGAAACTGATATAGGGTGCAGAAAATACTAACTTGAAAAACATCCAAGCGATCAATCTTCTCAAGTCGGAAACAGCGTTCATCATCCTCTAGCCGCTCTTGAACTTTTCTCCATTGGGTGTTTACCTGAACATACACAGTGAAATCACAATTATTGCACTGTGAGCATACTAATTCGCTAGATGATAAGGTCTAAGAAATAACCTTGATGAAATCACATGATTCAAGAAAAGCTCTATATTCCGCTACGTGTCTTTTGTGCTCTTCAGCAGCCTTTGCTTTTTCCTACAAAGCAACACAGTATGTATTAGATCAAGATCACTATGTGATATATTTTAAGCTACAACATATGAAATTAGTTTTCCATCAAAAAATACTCCCAGGTACTCCCTCGGTTGCAAAATATAAGACGTTTTATAGCAAGCTAAAACAGCTTGCTGAGGGAGTACTTGTTAGGTCCACAGAGAATGCAACAACTTCGTGTCATAAGCTAACATATAGTCAGGTACATGTGGAAATTCAAGCCTCAGAAATCTGTTATTCTGGAGAAGTGATTTGTATGGTTTCGGTAATTATTCATCAGAGGAACTTTAATCCACTCTTGTTTGGTTTAAGGGAATCAGTTGTCATTCACCATGCTACTATGTCTACACAAAATAAAATATACAGTATTATGGTCATGCCACAAAAATCACGGAATGACGTGTGAGAGCGGCCAGCACCGAATAAACCAAGCAGTCATGGGACACAGCAAATCCTGCATCAGGTGTGTGTTGGTTTATCCAGGAACCTTTTTTGCATAAAGCAATTTTCCAAAACCATGAAGCAATGCTCCAGATTACTTATTTGAAATGAACAAAACATTAAGCTGGCTACATATAACAAGTTAAGAAACAACAATGGCCTAGCTGGAAGGTCTGTGAGATAAAGCAATTAAAGTAAAATTAAATTGCAAAAGCAAGCAGTTCATAAGCAGGGCTATCCCTAGGACAGACAATCATGAAAGATCAGCGCTGGCTTTTGAACAGTAGCCTTCACTCTCAAGAGTCACAACAGGTGAACAGCATCTCATATATAACAATCTCCATTTTAATAGTATGACAACCACCACAATTATAAATTAGTGTTTCATCTCATATAACCTTCTTTTGTAGCTCCACAAGATAGTTCTCAAATAAATCTTCACGCTCCCGCGGGCGATCAACAGCTTTGAACCTTTCATCATCCTCAAACATAGTTGTTGCTTTGCTGCATGGTGAAAAACATCATGCTAAGTGTATGCAACAGAACATAATAAAACAGAAAATATGATTATTACAAGAAATTATGAAAAGCATACAGCTTTCTGTTATAGTTGCCATATACAAGGAGTTGGAGAATATACCTCCATCTTGTCGAGGATGTAAGGTCCTTAGATTCCTGAAATACATGGGAAGTGGTTAATACTGTAAAAAAAATAAGGAAAGTGAAAGCTTTCTAGAGCATCTTACTTCCAGCATTGTGATAAAATCATCACGTGCTTTCCTCTGCTTGACACGCCTCTCCTCAGCTTCAATCTTTTTACGCTGGTTTAAGTACTGCAAAACAGAAGATGTAAACCTAAGTTAACAATTTACCACTATTGAAATGACGATACTACACTGGAGGATTCCACAACAATGTTATCTCTTATAAGAAAGAAATAGTAACCTCATTGAAAGCCTGCTTTCTCTCTCCAAGAGATTTCAACGCACCATATCTTTTGTCATTTATAATAACTCTCATGGCCTGGGAAGATTATATCACTGTCAGGCATTTGATTAATAATAGCTAAATACTCAAGTTTAAGTTGCAAACCTGATCCCATGACCAATCAGCCTCAACATTCGCAGATTCAAGCAGGGACTTGAATGCATTCTTTGCTTCCTACGGTTTGAAAATAAAAGATTAGGATCTCAAAAATAAATCAATTGCTGATCCTTAATTTACTTCTGTCCTAGTCCCCTCACCAACTTATTAGCATAAACAACAGGCTCTTCTTCACTTGTTTTATCCTCCAGTGGACTAACATTAATCTTCCCTGCAGTTGGCATCATCCTTTTGGCCTCCTAGATGCCAGTGAAAAAAATAATATTAATGTACAGAGACAGAGACAGAGGCAGAGAGATGCTTCTCACAGGGCAGAATAGCAAAATGGAAGCAGGAAATACAGCTACATCCATACAGTTACCTATTCAAATTTCATTTCATGAAAAAATCCAAAACAGAACATGTGAATATGTCGAGATGTATAAAAATAGCAGTTTCTGTTGGAAAACTGCTCACGATGTTGACATACCAGTCCCAACTAAAGTGGGAACCTCAGATTATCCAATAAACTTTTCCATGAGAAAAAAGAAGAATTCAGACTACTATATGATGCATTGAGCAGTAGATTTAAAAAACAAGGAAATAAAACAGAACTTCTTAGTCTCGTCTATGAATGAAATCGCCAAATGAGATTTTGTGCCGCGGCAGTCCTTGAATCCTTGCAAACTTCCTATCAGAATGTTCTGATCCAAGCATGCGCAAGGGGAACCAGTAACACTAGATATTATCCACATGCCCAGTGTAAACCATATCCTCACCATTACAGTAACTTTGATTTCTGAAACTCTCTATAAATCAATCAATAAGGCAAGTGCTTCACAGTAATTATAAGAGAACCATGCCTGGTAACAATTTTTCACAGGGAAGACATGCTTGAATGTAGCACTCCCTAAATAGCTCAACAAATTGGTAATTAGGAATATAGGATACTAGTGTAGTCAGTTTGCATAAGTAGGACCTGGATAAGAAAACCCAAAGCATTCCCCCTTGACTGAACATTAGAGAAAAACAAAAAATTAACAGCCATTAACAGACAAGGTAACGATGCTGTAAAGAAGAACCATTCACATACAAACTAAACAATGCTACAAGTATTATGACTGTAAGACAAAGCAAATGTGAGAAACGTATAACAATGCAGGCCATGCACAAAATAGAGGGGGGAAATGATTCTAAATAATTGCAAGCAGATCAACACTGGCTAGACACATGATGTACTGCTGCCAAATAAAAAGCATGTGAAAAGGTACCAAAACATACCTCCAAATCTTCAGCAGATGTTCCAATTTTTGTGTCGGTACTGCTTGTTAGAGACGAACTTTCGTAAGTATTTCTTCAAAGATAGACATATAACACAATCTGAGCCCCATTTAAATAATGTGAGCAAGAATTAGGGGAAAATGAGAAAACCTCTGCAAATACCTGCTTGTCCCTGCATCACCAGCAACTGATGAAACTGCTGTGCTCGGTGTAACAGGGGTAACAACAGCAGCACTTGCTGCACCATTTTGCATGGAACCAGAGGAAGAAGATATATCCCCATTGTACGACAGGCCAGCAACAGGAGGAGCAACAGGAGGCAAGTTTGCTACCACATCTTGTGCGCTTGAAGCAATTGATCCTACTAAAGATGAAGGCTGGTTGACAGGTAAAGAGGAAGGCTCCACTTTAACAGAAGCAAATGCAACAGGGGCATCAGTAGTGGTTTCAGTCCCCCGATCAGGCTGTTGATTTGATTCCTTTTCTGCTAATTCACGTGCAATCTGAATAGAAAGCAGAGAGTAATTGTAAAATATTCTCTCACTTATTTGACAATAATTAGATGCCATGTCAAAAGGAAAACCTTAAGCTCATCAGGAATAGTCCATTTGGATTGCTTTGTCACTTTGTTGTAATAGTACCTGGGACAACAGAATATAGTGAGACAAAAGAAGAAAGAAAATCCATGACCCTGACAAATAAATAGAAGATGTGGCAAGTATTTCCAATATGAACTTACTTTCGTCCTTCAGCTGTAGTAAATTCTTTCCATTCAGTTGAGGCATCAGCTCGCTATACCATTACAAAAAGCATAGAATGAAAATCGTAAACTCTATTAAATATAGACCAAAGAAGAATTAAACAATGAAATGCAGTGTCCCTACAAGACAAACATGTTTCTTCAGTTACCATCTGCACTGTCCTCGCCCCTCTGGAGGGGTAAGGATGAAGAATGCAATTTTGGATTAATTGTAAATGCTACTCGACAATAATTGCAAGAAATATATGATAAGGCAACAATATTATGGGAAGAAAACATGTTGCACATATCATACCAAATAAGTTAGAGTGCGCTACTGCCTACTGCAGACGAAATAACCAGAATCATGAAAGTACTGTTCCATTGCATTCTCAATTTTTTTTAATTTAGATATCAGTCATGTGAAAAAAGAAAATAATAGGCCCGCAATGCAAAAGCTGCACATGTTACTGACAAAGATAAATAATCAATTAAACAAGCTAAGTTCGAGTTATACCAGCTAAATATCAAATGATAATCATGATCGTAAATATTTTGATAAAATGAAAAATGATATGTTGAAATAGCACACTGGAATAACAGTCTTAACTCTTTATCAGAACAAATAAAACATTATTAGGAAACAAAGAATAAATATATGCCGTATATATGCATACAACAGAACTAACCTCCAAAGGCGTCATCAACTCGGCAGGTTTCTCCCAACTAGATTGCTTTGTCCTCTTATTATAATAGTACCTTGATAAAAAAAGATACCAAGCAAAGCAAATAAGCAAAAGAGAACAGAAGATGCTATAATAGAATCAGGACGTGTCACAAAGTTAATATTTAAAATAAAAGGTCACAGAAAGATGACTTACTTCTTTCCATCCCCTGAACTGTGCTCTTGCCAATCCGAAGAGCTCGGTTCAGTTGAGCTAACCTGCACATTTTCTAACTTAGTTGTTGCACTCGCAAGGATTTCAATTTTATGTAGCATGCAAAATGGAAGGATGCGGTAAAGGTTTTAAATTTTACATGGTAGACAAAATAAAGGGGTGGAAATGTAGCACAGGACCAGCGTTACTTACTGGGGGCAATGAAGCTGGCAGAGACTGATGCCCAGGCTGCACCACTGGTGACATGAGAGGTACGCCCTGACCTGGAGCTGTACCCCAGGGTTGACCTACAGGAGGAACCGATGTTGGTTGATACTGAAATGCAGCATCAATTAACTTGTCAGCAAGATATACATATACTATTGACAGGGAGAAGCATTCCACATATACATCAAAGGAAAAAAAGGAAAAAACAAGACATACAGTATAAGAAGGAGGCGGCATAGGAGCACCCATGGTGGGCATATGTCCACCAGGGAATACACCCTGCGGCTGCGGCTGCATAGGCGCAGATGACATGGGCCTAGCTGCCTGATACACCATGGGGACAGCTTGTGATGCAGGCGGAACGTGACCAGAGTGAGGCATATGTTGCCCAGGTTGCGGAAAATGTGGCATCTGCCCTGGCATGCCCATGTTAACTCCTGGCATGGCCTGAACAGGTCGAAACTGTTGTGGCGCCTGTTGCATGAACTGAGGAGGCTGTTGTGGCGGACCAGCTGGTCTAAACTGAAAATTGAGCACATAATAGCAGCATTAGAAACCTAACATATATGATTACTAAAGATCAGACTGCAGAAAGAAGCAATAATATTAACCAAATGTTCTAGTTTACCTGCATGGGCATTGGTGGTCCCATATTCTGTTGTGGAGCGGTAGAACCCATCATAGGAGGCCTGGGGGGCTGCTTGGAAAACAGTTGAGGGGATTACCATACTTGCACATCACACTATAACAAGTATCCTGAGAATAATGAGGTTACAAGTTGTCGGAAAGTGCTTACCTGAGGCGGCCCAGTAGTCTGCATATTACTCGCCATTAAACCGCATCAAACAAACGACACGGAAACAGGAATAGTGTCTTCCAAAGATCACCCGTCTGCCAGGTGACAAATCAAGATGTTAGAACATAACATGCAGATGAGAAAATTGACTGTCTGTCAATCTGTGACTGTATTGTTGTTAGACATCAGACCATGTTTTGAAACAGTCCCAACCCAAATCTCCCACAGGGAAAAAAACAAAGGGGAGGCCTTCCTTTTCTGATTAATAAAGAGACGTTCTTTCACCGTTCCGGTGAGCGAAACCTGACCGTCGGATCAGACTCTGACCCACACAAACCCAGTGATCCACTAACCCTCTGCACCGCATCCTTGCTCATAAATGCCCGCCTATCTACTGTTAAGAGCAAACATACTTATTTTTTAACAGCCGCGTCTCTCCCGCGTCTATCAAATTAAAAATTGGCGCGCATACGACTCAGAAGTCGAAATTCGCCTTGAATCGAGAGCGCAAGCCTTACCGGTCACTACTATGGATAAGCCATGCACCCTCCAAGGACTGTATTGTTGAATCTAGGGATTAGTTTTTTCCTATAATCTAGGGTTTACTTAAACCTCCGATGATTTTGGAAAACTGGCTACTGCTACTGTTCGGTAGTGGGCGGATCTAGATGGTCTGCCGGGTGAGCAACGGGAATTCGCGGAGGTCAACCAGTACGGTTCTGGGTAATCGCTAGATGAGCGAGAGCTCGTGCATACATACCTCGAAAACCAATGCCCAGGGACCGCGGACGGGGGCAGGGCAGAAGGGGCGCGATGCCCCGATGAGGTAGACGGGGGCCGGCGGTGGCGTCGGCGCCGCGCGTGAGAGGCGGCGGCGGCGGCCAACAGCGGCAGAGAGGTTGGCGTCGGCTTGGCTGTAGTATGTGTAATTCTGGGTGGCGTCGGCGCAGACGGGTGGGGCCACGGGGTAGGGCGGTGGGAGGAGGTGGTGGTTGGGCCGGGGCTGGAGCCGGAGCCGTCGACGGGGAGAACTGTCGGCGGCGAGCGGAACCCTAGCGAGTCGGAGCGGGGGGCAGGACTCGCTGGGGAGTGCGTGACGAGAGAGGCGAGAGGGTCGGGTCGGGTCGGGTCGGAACCGCGTACTAGGCAAGTTCCTTCCGATTTTCTCTCCTTTTTAAATACAGTATAAAAAAGTACACTCATGCCATTAAAACCACGCATTAAATGTAGTAGATAGCCAAAAATTAATGCTTTGTAAAATTCTACTGCCTCGAGTACAATACTAACTCCATTCCGCTTTATAAGGAAATTACGTATTTTAAAAAAATAGTTTGATCACAAATTTGATTAATAAAATATAAACTATATTTAACAAAATTATACTATTAGATTCATTAAAATACACTTTCAATGGTATAATTTTTGTGACATATGATTTATATATTGTTGACCAAATCTATGGTCAATCTTTTTATATATGTATTTGGCTTATAAACTGGAATAGAGGTAGTAAACAAAACATATGGACATCACAATTTCTCTAGATCCGTATGCATCTACTAACACTAACATGTTTTAGTGTACAATACATGTGAATTTTAAATAAATATATGTCACATCTTTTTCGGATGGGGTGCTTCCTAACTGCTTGAGGGCAAGACATGGCAAACGAAAGAGAGGAGACATATATTGTGGTCGGCATGGAGTCACAAAGTTGCCGCGAGTGCAAGAGAGGGAGACGGGCGTTGGTCGGGGAGGATAAGGTCGACATAGCACCGGTGAGAGAGATGACGACACGGCCAAGGTTTAGCACATACGTCGGTTCAAGAGAGTGTCGTCGTGAGCCTGAAAGGGAGGGGCACGCCTAGGGGAAAGAGTGAGGGGGATTGATGCTGGCGAGTAGAGTTAGAAACGATGCTTGTTTTGTCGAGGTGTTTTGTATTGTTCGTTGTTTTTTTAATGCTAAAGTCTTATTCGCCAAAAAAAAACTTTAATACGTCATGAACGAGGAGACCTCTTTGTGTGGTGCTTGTCATTAACTCGTTAGGACCAATTTATTCGTGTTTTCATGTCGTCTTCCTAGGCGTGGATTGTTGCCATGTGATGTAAGCACTCGAGTTTATTATACTGCTAAATTTGTCTTCAATAACCTATTTGATTAATTGGGGCTTTCAAACCATACTATGTGCGGCGATATACCATCCTTGCTTATGCTCAATTCAATGAATGATGGATAGATTGCTTGTTGTGGTTATTTAGGACGCTGACAATTTTATTTTTATTTCTATCTCAAAGTTTGACATTGTTGACCGCTCGTTCTAAGCTTTTTTTTATTTCTATATATATTTGTATGTATATTTATACTGATATAAGATACTATATAATAATATAGTAAGGAGTGTTCCTTACTCATTTCCGCTTTTTTGATAGTTTTTATCCCTCCATTTGCCGGAATTTACGGACAATGCAACTATGAGTGAAAATAACGTTTCAACCCGCACTCCTATGTCGATTCGTCTTATTCGTCGTCAATTTCCACTGAATAGAGATGCCAAAGCCATCGCCTGCTCTGCCTGCTTCTTGCTGAGGTCGGGGCAGGGCGGGAGGAGAGCCGAGAGAAGGAGGTCGGGCGTGGTCAAGGTATGCATGGGTCCGAGAGGCTGGAAGGCACGAGGGGAGAGAACGAAAGGAGGCATGGCTGATGAAGAGGTCGACCGGAGGTGGGCCGGTTGGGCTACAGGGAGGCGTCGTGGCCTATGCTCGATCCGCGGTCGGCCTACCGACGGCGGCGTGTACTCTAGTATTTAGGTAGTATAGTTATATTCAACACTCCCCCTCAACATCTATGCTATTTTTAGTTTTTAGCGTGGGATAGTAATATACCACAAAAAAATTGCGTGAGCAGAGTCTTGTGGCTAGACGGTATAGTTATATTCAACATGGTGTGTCGTAGGATCAAATCCTTGCGAACGCAAGAGTTAAAAACAAATATTGTGGCTCTCCAAACACGTGTTATAATAGTCCAAAGGGCAAAGAGATGGGGTGAGTATTGAAATAAATTGCTTAGCCTTTTTCATCAGTTCGTGTGTTGGCTAGTGCATTCAATTTAATATGGCGCCTAAGGTCTCGGACCTGGTTTTCATAATTTATCCTATAATATAAATTGTTGCCCCCCTCCCTTTGTGTATGTACTGCCCACTTGAGCCGTATTTCTTTGTCTACAGAGGTTGATTTGTCCTCTTCCTGTCACACGTGAGGGGGATGTTGACCTGTATAAGCGGATTATCTAACTTTTTTCATCAAATCGATCTTTTGGAATTGTTGGTTAGTACATGAACCTTAACGAAACCATTGTTCCTTGATTTCAGAAAAAAAAACTCTAACAAAAATCCATAAAACATAAAGACCCCATGTTGTTTCTTCTACAAATACAATTCTCGTGATATTGATATTATGACGACATATTAATGATGGCACAAAAACTTGTTAATTTATATGCGGATGCCAAGGGGGATTCTTAAGCTATTTTGAGTTGCAATAAAAATGTTACACACACTACAAACCATTAAAATAACTGCCCACATCACCACGAGAACTAGCATAAGAAGTCTTGAAAGACAACCAGGCTACCTTGATGGTGAAATGCGAGTGCGAACCGCAAGAGTCTAGATCAGGAGCAAGCATAACTGCTATTGTAAATACATATGCAAATGTACTTTTCCCAATTCAAAATACAGGTTCAGTTATGTGCAATTATACCATCATTAATCCCTTTTATGTAGTATCGCATGGATATATTGTTCACAATGATTTTACATGGGACTTTTTAAAATCGCAGTTGTTGCACATGAAGAAAATACATCCAAATGTGTCCCCAAATCCGCATCACGGGAGCCGGGAGCGTCCCCCATTTAAATATCTACGAACAGGGAAGGAAGGCCAATACTACAAGTGTGCTGTCAAAAAGAGACAGAGTTGGTATGCCCAATTATCTGATGACAAGAAAGCGGTGTACTTCCAGAACAACGTATAGCCCACAGAGTAATGTATAGTCAATCAACAAAATAGTGCGGGAACTCTAATTAGTGTTAAATCGGAGCATGTTGAAGGGAATATATCGGAGAAACAATAATAAAGTTGTTATTAATGTATTCCAAATATATGATAGATGTTTATTTTGCATGTTATAAATGTGATAATCAAAAACATTAATACATATATGTTTAATAAACAAATAAAGAGTTCTTAGTTATGCTTCTTATATATTAGCTCATTGACTAACAAGATGATCAAGGTTTCCTGATCATGGGCATTGGATGTTGTTAATAATAAGGTCACATCATTGGTGGGATGACGTGATGAACATTCATTCAAAGTATAGTAATATGATCAAAGTCGTTATGTTTACATTTCTATAACATCATATAAAGTAACCCTAATTCTTAGACCATAAAATCATGTTAATTGCTAAAACTGGAAGAGTATTTTGATAACATCAAACGTCACACCATAACAGGGTGACTATAAAGGTGGTTTTGGGTACTCTGAAAGTATTATGTTGAGGCACATGGATTAAGAGTGAGATTTGTCCATCCCGATAACGTAGAGATATACTATGGGATCTCTTGGTGATTTCACATTGACATAGCTTGCAAGCAAGTGATAAGATCACTAAAATGTTATATCACGGGAACAAGAAAAGAGTACTTGTCGACAACAAGATCAAACTAGGTATGGGAATAGCGATGATAAAATCTCGGATATGTAATATATCGTGAGACAAAGGGATTTAGTTACAACGTTAAAGGTTCACACGATCACTAGAGTCATTGTTGAATATGTGGGAATCAATACGGATCTCTAAGTCCCGTTGTTGATTATTGATCGGAGAGGGGTCTCGATCATGTCTACATTATTCATGAATCATAGGGTGACACGCTTAAGGGATACCGACACCATTTGGAGCAAATAAGATTCTAGAGAAAGAAAATAAAACGCTAGAATTATTTCAATAGACACCGAAATTGTTTCAGATGAAATTGTTGAAATTGGTTCTGCATGTGATATTGAAATGTTGCAAAGGTTTTATATAAATGTTTGTTTATTAAAGTAATTAACAAAATTCTAAATAAAATAAATAAAATGGTTTTATTAATTGAGAGATAAAAATTAATGCATGTGAGTGGAGGTGTATTTATGTGAGTGGGAGATCCACCCGCATGAATGAGGGAGAGGTGAGGGCACCCACCTTGGTCGCCGGTCATGGCTTGGGGTTGCCCCCTACCCTATATAAGGAGCATCACATCCTCCTCCACTCTCACACCACCACGTGAAGGATCGCTCTTCCCCTCTAGAATATTCCCCATGGTCTCGGACTAGTGAGGTACATATTCCCGGTGGCTTTTTCTAAAAGTATTTGTTGCTTCCGCTGCTTCGCTGGAGCGAGGACTCGGAGTTGGTCGGGTGTCGGACGTGTTTGCGACCACGGATGCACCACAGTTTTGCGGTGCTAGGACTCAATTGATGTCTACGCACTTATATTCATGTAGACAGTTGTTGGGCCTCCAAGTGCAGAGGTTTGTAGAACAACAACAAGTTTTCCTTAAGTGGATTACCCAAGGTTTATCGAACTCAGGGAGGAAGTGGTCAAAGGTATCCCTCTCAAGCAACCATGCAATCAAGATACAAGAAGTCTCTTGTGTCCTCAACACACCTAATACACTTGTCAGGTGTATAGGTGCAGACGAAGAGATAGTAAAATACAAGTGGTAACGATGCCAGAAAAGAGCTTCTGACTTGTTGTTGATGTGGGAGAGACTAAAGGCAAACTGAAATAAAGATGGAAGCAAACAAACATGCAACAGATCTAGATGCAAACGGTGTTTCAATGTTTAGAAACAAGGCCTACGGATCATACTTTCACTAGTGAACACTCTTAATAAATATATTCTCTTCATGATACTATCCTGAACTACTCTCCGGTTGATCACTCTAATCCATGGTAGGGCTATAATAGCACACCTTAAAGTCCGTCTTCCCATCTAGATAACCCCATATTGTCACCTTGAGCGCTAGATGGTTCTAACAAACACCACAATTTCATAAAGACATCCAACTCCAAATATAACTCATGATAAATATATATATATATATAATCTAGCTTAAGTGCCACACATGGCGCGCACGCTTTCACTTTCACACACATGGAAAAAAGCATAGATCTATTGAAGCACTTGAGTAACATAGTAGATCTACTTGATTACAAAGCTCATGATCACAATATGATCACGCATAGAGAGAGATGAACACATAGCTACCGGTAGAGCCCTTAGCCTTGAGGAAGAACTACTCCCTCATCATCATGGGAATCAGCAACGGCGATGTAGATGGTGGTAGAGATCGATGGAGATGGCTCCGGGGGCACTTCCCCGTCCCAGCAGGATGCTGGAACAGAGAATTTCTGTCCCCCGAATCTCCCCTTCGGTGGCGGCGGTGCTGTGGAGGTTTTCGTGGATTTCCGCCAGATTATTTAGGGTTTTTGGGTTGGAGGCTTCTTATAGGCGAAGGAGGCAAGGTCGGTGGAGGGCCCCCTGGTGGCGCGCCTAGGGTAGGACCGCGCCACCCTAGGGTGTGGCCACCCTGTTGCCCTACTCTATCTCTTTTTCGATTTTCCGTATCGTTCTGGGAAATAATGAAGTTTGGCTTTTGTCCCGTCCAATTCCGAGAATATTCATTTTTTAGCTTTTCTAAAACCAAAAACAGCAGAAAACAGGCAACTGGCACTCTGGCATCTTGTCAATAGGTTAGTTCTAGAAAGTGTATAAAAATACCTCAAAGTGTAGACAAAACATAAGACAAATGATATAAAACAAGCATGGAGCATAAAAAATTATAGATACGTTTACGACGTATCAAGCATCCCCAAGCTTAACTCCTTCTCGTCCTCAAGTAGGTAAGTGATAAGAAGAACAATTTTTGAGATGACATGCACCATCAAAATCAAGATCAAACCATTTGCAAGCATTGAATGCTGGGATCAAAGTACTCTAAACATGAGCATGAAAGACGTAGTTCTAAGAATAAGACAAAGCAACTATGCTGCAAAATGAAAGATAACACAAACAAAAGATCATGAATAACAATGCATTGAAAAACATTTATTTGTTTCACATATAGAAAACATAGCATAGTGGCATTCATCTTGTCCCTCATGGAGTAGCAAATATATGCATAGGACACCTTCAAAATTTATAAGAGTGACTAGATACAAATAGTTCATGAGCAAGCAATATCAATAATATGAATCAATCAATAAGTTTTGGAACAATGCACATATAACTAAGAATGGAAACTATGCTCTCCTAATTGGTGCATAAAGATAGAAGGTAGAGACTCAATATAAATGTGGAAGAAAGACCCTTCAAAGGGAAGCAGGGATTTCAAGTTTCATAAAGAGCTTCCAAAAATCATGATACTTATTAGCTTTCATCTCTCATTGCCCCTATCATAAGCATCTTGAAGTGATTAAGGTTAAGTGAACAAACTATGGAGTATATGTTTGACAAAGTATAGGTTGGCAATCTCATGTCCCTTGAATACGAGGGTCGCTCCTCATGCTACTCAAGTTTAATTACCGGTAAGTTCTTGTCATAGTAAGTACATGCGTATCATAGAGAACCGCCAACGAGATACCCCTTGCACATGATACAGGAGCTATCACATAATCAAAATGACAAGGCAAGCAGACAATGAGCATCTCAGCAATATTCTTATTTACCATGGGAAAATGGTGTTTTTTTCTCTCTTTTCTCTTTTTATGTGTATCAGTTTTTTTCTCAATCTTATATCTCTTTTTTTATAAGAAGAATGCTTCATAGATTGCTCACTATGGTGATGCTGCAAGTTTCCGCCATGATTAGGCATGGCTTAGGCTAACAGTCCAGGCGTTTCTCTAACACACATACATAACTCCATGGACTTACAAGCTCCCCTTTCATTTCACACCGACGACATCCATAGACAAAAGAGCATGATATCAACTGTGTACAAAGTATAAGTGCAATGTTGAAAGCGTTTCTCGTGACAGCACGATTCTGCTAATTCCAACGTATAAGTACAAGCATATACAGCATAGATGACACAATGGTTCAAGTTTACTAGGGGCAAGAAAATAAAATGTGCCATCAAGTTCGTGAGAGCTTTAATCACTAAGTTTTCTCATGACAGGTTTAATTTGGAAGATAGATAAAACAAGAATATACCTGGAATGGTATAGTGGACACTTTGGAATAACTTGGTTTATTGGAAGTTGGATGCATGAGTAGAGCTTACTCAGCAAAAGTGAAGGCTAGCAAAAGACTGGGAGCGACCAACTAAGAGAGCAATAATGGTCATAATCATGCAGAGCGATAAAACATTACTAATCAAAGCATAAAGTGGTACTACCAGTCAAGGAATAAATGATCATAGAGGCTACGGTGACTGATTCATAGTCATAACATGCTGTAAACATGTGCCAAGTCAACCCAAACAAAGCATCAAAGGAGAACACCACGATACTATGCTTTTGTATGCTAAAACAACGCATGATTCTTTCAAGGCACATTAAGCAATCCTAATTGTTTGGAACAAGTCATGCTACAACAATAATCACTAAGCATAAGGTCAAAACAACATCTATCATGACATGATAAAGTATAAGTCACAGTCAAAGCAAGCTCCTCTTACACTACTCAAGCAAGAACTTTCTACTCCTCTCCAACACCAATCAACTTATTTAAAACAACTCATAAAGATAATAATCAATAAAGACCAGTGAGCTTGTCTCACAAATCTACAGAGAAGAACTAAAAAATTCTAAGCTGAAAGCACAAGAGAAAACTAAGGCTAAACGCAGTGCTAGCAAAAGAGAACACTCACAAACAATAAGAATGAAAACTAGAGTGTTCCAGGCAATAAAAACAGAGTGTGTCTCTCTCCAAAAGAAGTGTGATGTAATCCAACCAACTAATTGCAGCAAACCAAGCAAAATAAAACTAAAAACAAAAATAAAAACGCTCCAAGAACAACAACACAACTGTGCATGAAACAATAAAAACGTAGTGTCTAGAAAGACCTGAGATTTTTATTGATGAAGAAGGGGATGCCTTGGGCATCCCCAAGCTTTGACACTTGTACCTCTTGAATATTTCTTGGGGTGACACAGGGTGGCATCCCCAAGCTTGAGCTTTTGTCCATTATTTATCTCATTACATCATTCTTCCCTTACACCTGAAAATTTTCCTTCATACAAAACTTTACACAATTTTCATTAGCAACATTAGTGCATTCAAAAGATAATAAACCTTTGGGGTTTAGTTTCAAAACAGCAAAACTTTCATTAAAGACACAATCTACTGTATAAATTCCTTCAAAAATCTCAATTCACCAAAAAGAAATCGATAAGAGGCAAATGCAAATAATGGCATAAATCTGTCAAAACAGACCAGCGGGTAAAACCGATTTGTTCGGAGACCTTCTGTTGCTCAAATCAAAAAGTTCTGAAATAACAGAAGTTAGCTAACATCCAGGGGGATTTACTCTAAAAATTACAGATTAATCCAACTTACAAAGATTTTTCACGAATTTTTATAGTGAAGCATAAAAATCTGTTTCGGGAGAGCAACTTCCCCAAATCTTACTTCCCTCTCATTAGAGGTTATTCTTGGCACAAAAATCAAAAAAATGGATAAGGAGATGTTATTACAGAGGTAATAACTTCCAAGACTCAACTAAAACTTTTGGGTTATCTCCCAATAAGTACTTTTCTTTAACGCTTTTAAGTTAGGCATAAAAGTTTGAGAAGATGCATAAGAAATATCAATTGAAGTAAAGGAGAGCATCAAGAAGAAAATTCAAAACACATTTAAGTCTAACCCACTTCCTATGAAAAATAATCTTGTAAATAAACAAGTCATGAAAGCACAAAGCAACAATCATTTGAAAGCAAAACAAGTGCAACTTCAAGATTTTCAACATAAAGAGGGGAAACTTAATATTGTTGAAATACTTAAAACCATGTTTCCCTCTCTCATAATAACTTTCAGTAGCATCATGAATAAAATTTACAATATGACTATCACATAAAACATTCTTATCATGAGCCACATGCATATAATAATTATTACTTTCCACATAAGAATAGTCATTCTTATTAATTATAGTGGGAGCAAATTCAACAAAATAGCTATCATTATTATTCTCATCACCATAATCATCAAATAGAGGAGGCATATTATAATCATAATTAATTTTCTCCTCAATAGTAGGTGGACTAAAAATATCATATTCATCATTGTAATCATCATAAATTGGAGGTATAGTATCATCATAAGCAATAGAATAGCTATCTTCCCAAGTGTGTTCAATTGTAAACATATCATCATTGGAAGAAACATGGATAGCACAACAACTATTAATATCATCATTTTCAGAATTGGTACCAAAGAGATTTTCAATATCAAAAGTGGTGTGCTTTTCCCAATCATGATCACTACTATAGGTAACAGGCATAGGAACATCATATAGTTCAGACTCATCAGCAAAAACTATGATAGGAGCAACATGCTCAGAGGAAGATACCGTTTCCTCTCTCCTTTTACTCCTCTTATTTTTCTTATTCTTCTCCTCTTTAGGGGGGAGAGGCTTGAAAGGAAGTTTCTCCACATACCCTGGTTTATTGTTAGAGACAGTAGAAGAAACTTTGGAGGATTCCTCCTTTTCATTAATAAGAACAAAACTCATATCAGTCATGTCATATTTTGGTAAAATATCATATTTATAAGATTTTGTATGTAAGTATTTGTGTGGTAGTTATCAACACAATAAAGATGACACCCATGCAGGACGCAATTCATACCAAAAGCACTCATGTCTACCAAAGAAGTTTTTCTTGATAACTCTTCACACCCCAAAAACAATGTAAGTTCATCATGTTGATTATCAGTGATCGCGTTATCACAATACAAGCTTGCAACACTCATTGGATTAGAAAGGTTATCATTATGGCCTGAGCATTGAAAATTGAAATGACCCACTTCATAGCAGAGTTCACAAATAAAAGGATAGAGGGCACAAACTTTTTTACCAAGACCATCTAGAGCCTTATACCACGTTCTGGTTTTTTCATTCCAGTGGGTGATACAATATTCTTCTTCGATTTGATTCTTTTCACAAGGTATGCATACCACAAAAATTAACATGCTTATAAGAAATAGTACTTTCAGAAGTTTGAGCATGTTTATTGTTGGGGATATGCTATATGGGTATCCTCATAGCATGTCCTCTATCCGGATAACCCGGATGGCCCACAGTTGGTAGCATGGCCCATGGCCTGCTAGGCGGCCCAGTTAGATGGATCCAGAAGGGAGGCCCATGCCGGATAAAGGAAGGCTACGGTGGAGTCACCAGCGTACCCGGAGCCTTGGAGTACAAGACAAGCTAGACTAGTTATAGTCAGTATAGGACTCTGTAACCTGTCCGGCTAGGACTTTTCTTTGTAACCCTAGGACCTGGCGACTATATAAGTCGGGCCTATGGGAGCCTTTAGGGCACGATATCATACGATCATAGACCAATTAGCTCATACCTCGCACAGTGAACCTATCTCTGTAACTCGGCGTATTGCCATTATAGTGATTTATAGCAGGAGTAAGATTCTGCCACCGTCATGGGATCTGAACCTAGGTAAGATGTGTTACCTCGTACCCGTCAACCGTCCGCCTTACCCCACGTCTCTAAACACGCACTGTGAGGACCCCTCCATGGCATACTCGTCGGCAATACCACGACAGTTGGCGCCCACCGTGGGGCAAGAGGCGCTTCAGGCTCTTCAGCAGGCGAGGACCAAGATCTTCGCGGGAATCGGCGAAACCGTAGCCATCGGTTGAGTTCTCTTCTCCGGCAACGTTCCGATCATCCCTCCCGACGAGTTCTGGATCCCGGCAAAGATGAACCCTACGTGGTGTTCGATCGTTCCTATCGGAGACATTCACCTCTTCATTGGCGAAACCGACTCGGGCACTAGTTCCCTGGGAGTCGGAGGAGCATCAAGACCCGCACGGACCGCCTACGGGCAGGATACGTTCGAGGAAGGATTAATGTCGGATCTCTCTTCGGAGTTTGTCGGCAAAGATCGGAAAAATTCAAGGCCCACCCAAAACGCCCATGTGCAGGATATAACGGTGGAAGATCACTGCAAGTCCGTCGGCTTCGCCTGTGTGTCTCGACAGCAGAGATCCAAGTTCGTCGGCGTGGTTACCATCTTCGATCTAGCGCGTCGCGTTCAAAGAGAGGGCAAAAACCCTTGTGATTACCTTGCCAGGTGGCTCCGTATACGAGCCGATCTGGCACATGTTTTCTCCCTAATAGCAACAGCACATCTATAACCTTAGAGATTTCTGTCACTTCCCTTAGATTAAATAGAGGCATGAACCCACTATCAAGCATAAATACCCCCTCTTGGAGTCACTAGCATCTACTCGGCCAAGATAGCTACTAGAAACGGAGAGCATGTAAGATCACAAAAACACAGACATGATAGAATCAATAAGACAAAACCATTAATCAATCTGACATAGTAATCTCAATATTCTTCGGATCCCCACAAACACAACATGCATGATTACAAATAGATGATCTTGATCATGAACGGAGCTCACAAGATCTAAACATGGAAGCACAAAGGAGGAGATACAACCATCTAGCTACTACATGGAGCTGTAGTCCAAGGTGGAACTACTCACGCTTCATACCGGAGGCTTGCATGATGATGAAGAAGGCCTCCGGGATGATCTCCCCTTCGGCAGGGTGCCGAGAAGAGCTTCAGATCCCCCTGATCTAGGTACGATGGTGGTGGCTACGGACTGTTTTTTGGAAGATTGATCGGGTCCTTAGGGTTTTGGTATCAGGGGGTCTTTATAGGTGAATAGGCCAGGCAGGGGGCACCAGGGGTGGCTACACCCCCCAGGCGCGGCTGGGCCTAGCCCGCGCGGCCAGGGGGTGTGGCCCCCTGGTGGCTCCCCTCCGTCTCGTATTCAGGCTCTGTGTTCCCCTCAGTAAAATATTGACTTTGGCTTTTGTCCTATCCAATTCCGAGAATATTGATTTTCTGCCTTTTCTGGAACAAAAAAATAGAAGAAAACAGGCAACTGGCACTGTGGCAACTTGTTAATAGGTTAGTCCATAAAAACATATCACCTCAAAGTAAAGACAAAGCAAAGTAGATACTAAACAAGCATGTAGCATAAAAAATTATAGATACGTTTACGACGTATCAACCAACACACCTAAAAACCGTACAATCATACCCTTTAGATCCTGCTATGTTTATGGACCATATATTACTGATTTATGGGTTCATGTTTTCCTGTTTGTGCCGGATGGAACTGATATGGCTACAAGCTCAGTGGGGACCGATCATCCACCTAAATTTTTTATCGTGGGACGCAAGAAACGAAGTGGACATGGATGGTATGCTAGACTATCCCATGATAAAGAAAGAAAAACACCACAAGAAAAAAGGTTGGCCCGAGAAATCCGAAGCTCACGGTGTTAATGTAGATGTACTCTAATCCTCTATTGACTGAGTTACACCTGGAAAGAACACCTATATAGTAAATTGATGAATTGTCTACTCATGACTTATTTGTACATAGCCTCTTGTGTGCCTAGTGCAACGACATGTACCCCTGCAAGCTCCATGAGTGTTGAACATATATAGCAAGGTGGGAATGTGGAACAGAAAAACATGAGGAGAAGGATGATATGCTAGACTATCCAAAGATATGAGAGAAGAATACCTGCATCATCTCCGAATGGGACGACTGCAAAAGAAAATTTCAACTCCTAATGTGAATATCGAACTACCTCAACCATCCAAATCGCAAATTTTGCGGGTAAAATACATCAACTAGCTACCTGCATGTACTACTGGCCATTCTAGATTAGATTTTGTTGTATCTTGATGATCTGTACAGTTTTTTATAGATTGAAAATGGAGCTGATGCTTCTCTTATTAGTTTTGTTTTTTCTCATAGTATTGTTGTTTGCTGATATATTGTTCTATCAATCCCCGTCAAGCAATTTGTGGAAGTATGATCCAAATTAATTAAGGGTGGTAACTTCTGACGTGCGGAGCGAGGCTTGTCATCGGAGGGGGTGCAGGGGTGAAGCATCCCCTCCCCTCGCGGTATGGATTATTGAAGACCTAGCTTTCCACCATGTGAGATCTTGACGCATGTCTTAATAGGATTGATAGTATACCCATACTAACAAGTTGCAACTTATTTTCCGGAAGTTCGTCTGAAAAGAACTATGAGGTTAAGCGTGCTTGGCCTAGAGAAATTTGAGGATGGGTGACCGACCGAGAAGTGGGTACCAGGTGCACACGAGTGAGGACAAAGTGCGCAGAAAAGACTAGTGTTGGTATCTGGGGTTAGTCTAGAGATCCTATTGAGCTGCCAGGAGTGATAGCTGCTGGTCCGGAGAGGCCAGGGTGTTACAAGTGGTATCAGAGCCAATCCTCACGGTTACATGGTCATGTGAGGGTCAGTGGCATACATGTGGAGCATGGCGCATGTGGCCTGGAGTGGACACGGTATGTCACATGTGCCGGCACTGGACACACAGACGTATGCCAAGAGGGGACATTCCTGGCTTGTGGTTGATTGACGAGGGCGTCGATCTTCTAAGGGCGGGTGTATGTGAGATCCTGACACATGGCTTAATAGGATTGATAGTATACCCATACCAACAAGTTGATACTTCTTTTCTCGAAGCTCATCTAAAAAAAACTCTAAGGTTAAGCGCTTGATCTAAAGCAATTTGAGATGGGTGACCGGCCGGGAAGTGGGTAGCGGGTGCGCATGAGTAAGGACAAAGTGCGCAAAAAAGAATAGTGTTCGTATGTGTGGTTAGTCTAGAGATCCTATTGATCTACCAGGAGTGAAAGCCGCTGGTCCGGAGAGGCCGGGGTGTTACAATACCTTACGATCTAGCAATCTCTAGGCCTGATGTGCCCATGGGAGTTCGCCGGTGGTGCCTTTTGGAACTCAACACTCCAGCCATATAAATGAGGGCAAGCATCAAGCATATCTTATTCTTCGTGCAGGAGGAACCCTAGGACCGCCTCCATTATTCAAGCACACCAGCAGGCCTCCATGCTGCCGATCAGAACAACGAAGGAGAAAGCAAGGCAGCGCGAGAAATAAGTACCAAATCATATCATCTTAGGTCCAGATCGAACCCATCTCTCAGCGCGCCCCGCGACCAAACTTTGCCGCTCTAGCTCGCGCCTACCATGTCTAGAAAGTCCATGGCCTCATTGAAAGAACATTTCATGATCTCTAGTGTTTTGTGTTGGAGATATGCCCAAGAGGCAATAATAAAATGGTTATTATCATATGTTCATGCTTATGATAAATGTTTACATACCATGCTATAATTGTATTAACAGGAAACATTAATACTTGTGTGATTTGTAAACATAAAAGAGTCCCTAGTAAAGCCTCTTGTTAAACTAGCTTGTTGGTTAATATATGATCATGGGTTCCTGATCATGAACATAGAAGATGTTATTAACAACAGGGTCATATCATTAGGAGAATGATGTGATGGACATACTCCTATAGTTAAGCGTAGCATAAAGATCAAGTCATTTAATATAGTTCATTTGCTATATGCTTTCTGATACATAGTAACCTCATTCCTTCGACCATGAGATCATGCTAATCACCATCACAGGAAGGATGCTTTGATGACATCAAACACCACACCGTAACTGGGTGGCTATAAAGGTGGCATTGAGTGTTCGGAAAGTATGTGTTGAGGCACATGGATCAAGAGTGGGATTTGTCCATCCATATGACGGATAGATATACTCTGGGCCCTCTCGGTGGAATGTCATCCAATTAGCTTGCAAGCATGTGACTGGCTCACAAGGGATCACATATCACGGGAACGAGAAAAGAGTACTTATCAGTAACGAGGTTGAACTAGGTATGCAGAGATACCGACAATCAAAATCTCGGAGAAGTAAACTATCGTGAGACAAAGGGAAATTGGTATCGTATGTAAGTGGTTCATTCGATCGCAAAGTAATCGTATAAATATGTGGGAGCCATATGAATTTCCAGATTCCTCTATTGGTTATTGATCGGAGAAGTGTCTCGGTCATGTCCGCATAATTCACGAACCGTAGGGAGACACACTTAAGGATTCGATATTGTTGAGTAGTTATGGAATGATGAGTAAGAGACCTAATATTGTTCGGAGTCTCATATGGGATCCGGGATATCACGAGGAGATCCGGAATGGTCCAGAGAATAAGATTCATATAAGGAAAGTCCTGTTTCGGAGTTCGGAAATGATTCTGGTGTTTTCACCAGGAATGTTCTAGAAGGGTCTGGAAGGTCCGACGCTCCGGAGGGGAAGGGTACATGAATGTGTCATAACAATGTGGAATGGTTGCATCATGTACTAGGTCACTTGGCTGTGCAATATGGAGAGAGAAATCAAATCCAAGTTTGAAAGTCAAACGCCAATTTGAAAAGTCAAATCCGAAGTTTGCTTGGTGGAGGGAGAGTAGGAAACCTACTTGGGGAGGAAGTCCCACTCCCTCCACCCGCCGGCCAAGGAGGAGGAGTTGGAGGAGGACTTACTCCTCCCAACTGGCCACCCTCCACCTATATAAGGAGGGGTAGGGATGCCCCCTACCCACACAACTCCAAACCCTAGCTCTAAGGCGCCACCACCACCTTCAAGTGTTGCTGCCATCGCCACCTAGGGCTCCTCCCAAGTCGCCGAGTTGGGGTATCCCAAACCCTAGCCGCCGGCTACACCTCTCCCATTGGTGCCCTCTAAACCCTAGATCACCAAGGCCTCTCTCATACTCCACCATACTCGCTCCGGCTTAAGGCGAAGCCCTGCGAGATCTCCCCTCTACTTCTGACACCACGTCGTTGTGCTGTCGGAATCACGAGGAGAGTGCTACAACCTCCGTTGCCTGCTGGAACAAGGGAGAGGAAGGTCTTCATCGAGTACCGAACGTGTGACCGTGACATGGTTATACCCCGCAGGTACATGATCTCAGCATACCTGGTCCAGCCCAAGGAAGGCCCACGACAAATATACGCCGGCCCATGAAGACTTTTGGGTGGCCAAGGCCCATGACGCCTTCGGATCCTTGGAGAGCAAGACTAGAGTAGATAGGAAATTCAAAGGGGTAAAACCCTAGAACCTGTAACCGACTAGGTCTATGCCCGGGACCTGCCTAAGTCTATATAAAGGCCAGGAGGGCACGACCTAGATCTCTCGACTCATACTTTCGCATACACACCTCCACGCCAGATTGCATCTGCGCACCCCTGTAACCTTCGGTTCCGCCGTAATCAAGAGCAGACAAGCAGGAGTAGGGTTTTCCCTCAGGGGGCCTGAACCTGGGTAAACCTTGTGTCCCCGTGTTGCTTGTTTGCTAACCGTTCCACGATCTCCAGCATCCCCATCTTCTCCAAAACCCAAGTCCATAACAATGGGCATTGATGAGATCAAACCTCGTCAATTGGCGCCGTCTGTGGGAACTGGGGACGCTGATTGTGTGGTCGTGATAGTCCCAACCCGATCGATCTACAACTCTGCGGCGACGGAGAGTCACCTCCTCTTCGGCGCTTTCGACTTCACCGCCCACTCACCGGCCACCGTGAAGGACTTCGAGCCCGTAGGCGACAGACTCGAAATCCTGTTCGGGAGCTTCTGCTTCCAGGTGGGGCAAACTGGCACTCTCCGCCTCCCTGAGCGGGTGCCCCTACCATCAATCAGGCCCGCTTCATGGACCCCACACTCTGTGATATGCACAACATCATCAACAGATGATTCCTACGACAACAGCAGCTGCAACTCCGATCTGTGCGATCCACCGTCGGATGAAGGGACCTACGGTTCCGGATCTGAAAGCTGCGGTAGCAGCGGACCAATCTACGAGTGCTACCAATGCGCCGTAGTCATACAGGCTGACGGGGATCAACAAACACCCAACCCGCCGCCCAACCCGCCACCTAACCCGCCAGAACGAAACGACGGGAACAGAAGAAGCCAGTCCCCCCCACCCGAAGGGGGAAACAACGGCCATGTCATCCGCCTTAGCAAAGAAGGATGGGCCCAGTTCCGCAACGCCATGGCAGGCAACATAGTATTGCCTACAGATGCCTCCCGGGATATGCTGATGGCCTACCACCTGCTCCTGATCGAGGAGCACAAGAAGCAGGTCAAGATGCAGGAGGTGCTTGACAAACGCAAGCAAGCAGCCTCAGAGTCCAGCGCGCGACGAGCCGCGCTCTCCGCCATGGGCATCGGCTCCAGCTCGAACGCCAACCAAGGCAACAAGCACCGCTCTTGGATGGAGAACATGGATCCCCAGGAGCGCCGTGAGGTGACCCGGACCCTCCACACATCCTTCATGGAGATGGACGCCGACGGCAACGTCATCCCGAAAACGCTGCAGGCTGCGATCATGGCAGCCACTGCGTACCTCGCGGCCCACGCACCTCCGGAGGAGGACCCGAAGAGGGCCATGCACAAGTCGGCGCTTACCGGACTCGGACTCGTCGGAGCTGCGCTCCACCAGGAAGCTCCCACAGAGTCGAAGAAGAAAGCTCCGATCAGGTTCGACCGCAACCCCACCCCTTCATCCGAGGAAGAGGAACATGACCTTCCTCGAAGGAAGAAGAGTTCGCGCCACCGCAACCGCGACTACGACGCCAGAGACGCGCTCACACAGCGCAAAATCGACAAAGCGTGAGCCAAGCGCGCATGCTCGTCTGAATCCGAGATGGACGAAGACGAAGGAGAACTCTGCGGAGCCCGATGCTTCAGCAGATCTGTCCGGCGAACAAAGATGTCGCGCAATTTCAAGCTTCCTTCGGATACTCCGAAGTTTGACGGCACACAATATCCAAAAGCGTGGCTCAGCGACCACCTATCGTCCGTCAAATTGCACGGCAGAAACAAGGAAACCGCCATGCAATGCCTTCAGCTGCAGCTGATAGGAGCGGCCCGGATCTGGCTCAGCAGCCTATCTTCAGGGTCCATCAGAAGTTGGGATGATCTAGCTTACAGCTTCATCCGAAACTTCAAGGGCACCAGCAAGAGGACCACCTCAATCGAAGAGTTGCGAGCCTGCACTCAACGAACGGGCGAATCCATTCGCTCGTACATACTACGCTGGTCCAACACAAAGAACTCCGCAGCCCACATCTCCGAAGAGAGGGCCATCGACGCCTTCAGGGACGGCGTCAAGCGCCAAGACTTCAAGGAGGAACTTGGGCGCGTCAAGCCCAAAACACTCGACCACCTCATGGACATCGCCAACAAGTGGTCTGACGGCGAAGATTCCATTCACCGAGCACAATCGGAAGAAGAAGACGACTACGGTTGACGGCGAGAGCGCCGTAGCAAGAGAAGATCACGCGTCTACGACGATCGCGACGGACCCGACATGGTCGCGGCCGGCTACGCCGATCGCCGCAACGACGCCAACCGCAACAGTGGAGGACACCGCGGAGGAAACTTCCGCGACGGGGGACGCCTAGCGCAGTCGTGGCAGCGCCGCGACCGCGATAACGGACCCTCAGCATACGAAAAGCTTTCGGGTCCATGCACCATCCACTTCTACATCGACAAGCAGGATGGCAAAAAGAAGGCGAGCCACATGCTCAAGGACTGCCGCGAGTTCCAGAAACTCAGTGAAAGCATGGTGCAGATGAGGCAGCAAGCCCCAATCCCTGCGTTTGGAAACACACCCGCGCCAAGTGAAATAGCGCATGGAGCTCCTCCACCGCCACCTGTTGGAGGTCCGAACCAACCAGTCGCACCAGCACAGAACAACGCTGGGAACGGGTATCCCCAGCCGAAAGGAGCACTGATGATTCAGAAGGGGCGCCCCACGAATTGGGTGCAGAAGAAAATCACCCGACAAATCAACCTGGCCGTGGCAACTCCACCCGCCATCCCTGAGTACCTCAGCGGATCGGAGTCCTGCTTCACGTTCAGTCGTTCGGATCACCCTTGCCAGATCCCTCGCCCAGGTCATGCTGCCCTGGTGCTGGAGGCGCAGATCAGAGGTTTCGAGATGAGTCGCGTCTTCATGGACGGCGGCAGCGGCATCAACCTGATGTCCGCAAGCACTCTAGCAGCAATGCGGATCCCGCAGTGCAGCCTGGAACAATCAGACACAACGTTCCACGACATCGTTCCAGGGAAGGGCATATTCCCCCTAGGCAAAATATGGCTCAACGTCATCTTCGGCAAGCCGGACAACTTCCGACTGGAACGGATCGAATTCGAAGTGGTGGACTGGCCATCACAGTACCACGCCATCCTCGGGCGTGTAGCATTCGCAAGGTTCCTGGCTGTCCCACACTATGCATACCTGCCACTCAAGATGCCAGGACCGAAGGGCGTCATCACAATCCACGGGAGCTTCACCCGATCGGACCAATGCGACAGAGATTTCAACAGAATCTCCCAATCATTCGGCATGCAGGAGGAGCTCCTAAGGCTCCGCGAGGTGACGGACAATGGGGCACCCCCAGTCGCACGACAAAACGCACCTGACATGTCCTTCGACTCCACCGTCAACACAAAGAAGGTGCAGGTCCATCCGACGGATACCTCCAAGACGACGCTGATCGCCAACGACCTCAGCCCCGCATAGGAAGGCGCGCTCGTCGAATTCCTCCGTGAGCGCAGGGAAATCTTCGCCTGGTGTCCTGCGGACATGCCAGGAGTTCCCAGGGAATTCTCCGAGCACGCACTCAACGTCTTTCCAGACACCAAGCCCGTTGTAACACCCTCAGAATCGACCCTATGCAAGTTTCAGCGATTCCTGCCAAACCCGCATAGAAACGATTCAAAGGTGCCCACCAGGCACTTTCGTGCGGGTGGAATACGAAGTAATACCATTACACAAAGTCCGCGATGGAACCCACAGAACAGATATATACAACAGCGACTCAAAGAGTCAAGAATACAGATATACAATACAAAGATCCAAATCACCTTGAAAACGATACAACGTCCGAGTACGGACAAGATGCAAATTGAGCTAAGAGCCCTGAAGAATAACCAATGGCGTCCATAACCCTACCCAGGCCAAGCCGGAAGGGTAACCCTGCTAACGACGTCGATCTCAAAACCTGCTTAACAAAAGGGGTGCCGACAAAGGGCGAAGGAAAAAGAGAGCGGTCAGTACTGAGGCCAGTACACGTCGAGACTAGAATTCGGCGGTCCTCGCCTACATAGGTATGGTGGACTGAAGCGGCAACGCAACATGCACTAAACAACCTATAGAGACTCAATACAGCTGGCGGCTATCAGATAGGGATAAGAAAAACCTATTCGGATCCAACCTGAAACTATCACCAAGCATACCCATCCTGGTATTTCCCCCTCGAGACCAAACGAGGAAGTCAACCGAGGAACTCACACAATTGTCAGTTTTATTCATTCTGTTATAATTGCGGCAATTACTAGTCAGATATAAATAGCATGAGTCATCCTGATATAATAAGCAGTGGGCAGTTTTAGTTAACCATTCCGTTGTAGTTGTAGTACTTACCAGTCAGATACATATAACATGAGGCATCCCAAAACCCAGTAGTTGTTGGTACTTTTATTTAGCCATTTCGTTGTAGTTGCAATACTTACTAGTCAGATACAATGGTAACAGGTGACAATCCAAACCAGCAGTTGTTGGCACTTTTATTTAGCCATTCCATTATAGTGAAGCTAATTACTAGTCATTATAAAGTCAAATTTATAGCACTACTTTAGTTATAGTTGTCTATAATCGAGATACTGTGCTCCAAGTCGTCAATAACCGCAGACACGGCTTTCAGAAAGTTTTACCCTGCAGGGGGGCACAAATAGCAACACACGCACGATAATTAAAGTTATAATCATCTCCAACATTAAATAGAAGGCATTACTCCAACAACTGTGGGACATCGACGGCGCGACGTAACACCTGCGCAAGCAACTACGACTCGCAAGGCTGGCTATCTACCAAACAACAGGTAATAGGATGTGTCCAAGGCAATTTAATGGCTCCAAGGGATATCACGGGTATGAAAACTAGAGCATCGCATCACAGATAGCAATAGATCAACATGAGGAAATAAAGACTATAAAAGTAAGATAGGTAGAAAGGGGGAGAATGCTCGCCTAAAAACATTGCTGGAGGTTTATCCGAAGATCGGGTCGACACTCGCATCAACTCATCGACCTAATCCGTGAAGAAGCAAAGTACTAGAAGAAAACACCGGATGCACTATTTAATACTACGATAGAAGATCGGTCATGATGCATGTATGATGTATGACATGGCAAGATGCGATGCAATTAGGCAATATTAAGCGGAACCGGGGTCCCGACAATTAATTAATAGGTTCATGTTATTTAGATACCCCGCAATTTAAATGTTGTATTAATAAGACAAAATATATCCGGTTCGCTACCAAATTTAAATGGAGCCATGATTAGACTAGATTTGCCCGCACATGGCTTCCATATTTAATTATGAGGTGAATCGGCATAATGCCCCAAACCACAATATGTATGCAAGCATGACAATTTAATATGCAACAAGTATATTATATATATTACAAAAATATAGGGGTCTTAGGAAAAGGGGTCACACATTAGAGGTCTCGACGATCTTGGGGGTTCGAAGGGGTTCAGTTCGGATAGGGCTTCGAATCCATGACGAAGGTCATGGCATCCGGGAAGGCGATCTTGGCATGCCGAGGGTTCAGTCTTCGGGGAACTTTTTGATCCATCGCATGGTCTCCGGTCTTGACGGGAGTAAGGTCTTGTCGAGATCCTCGGGTTCAAGCGGCCTCTAACTGCGAACTTGACGATGCGGTCCTATTAGGTGATCGCGAGCGTCTTGGTGGTACTTGGGTCTATGGAAGGTCTCGGCGATGCAAAACTTGTGTCGAACATGCTACAGACGAGCACTGCACTGCCAAAGAGCAACCATACGTTGCAAGGATCAAACGAAGGAAGCCTCCCGAGTCCCGACGACCAAAGCGAGATGGAAACTAGCAGAGCACGGCTAGCGGTATGCATCCCAAAGGATACGAGGCCATGTGAGTATCAACTCAGATGTCCTAGGAGACCAGAGAACCCATAGAGACGACGCTGGCGTCAGTGCCTTGCATACTGCGGTGGCGGCGGAAGCCAGATGGCGGAGGCGCTCAGGCCGGCGAGGGAGCTTGGGGAGGCAGAGCGGGAACGACGGGCGGCTCCCTGGCGCAGCGGACGAAACGCTCGCGAGGAGGCGCGCGGGACAGAGGTGGGGCCGACGGAGGCTGAGGTGGCGATGGCGAGGAGGAGCCCGGTGGCAGACACGGGGAGGCATGGCGCCGGCGAGAGAGGTGTTCGCGGGGACGCACTAGCGTCCGCGGCGGAGGCGGCCAAGAGGTCGAGGTGGCAGACGACGACGCAGGGCAGACGGGCGTCCTGGGGCGGTGCCGGGGAGCTCGGATCGACGGTGGGGTGGAAGCTCGCGAGGCGGCCGCCGGAGCTCGGATCGAGAGGAATAGAAGCGGGGTCGGCCCGAGGAGGAGGGAGCGGCCGCGGGGCTCGCTGGTGAGGCGGAGGATGGCTCGAGGCCAGACGGCGCCGGGTGAAGGAGGAGGGAGCGGCCACAGGTCGGGGGACGGGAGTTGGTGGGCAGGGTGGGACCCACGGGATGGAGCCAGGCGGCAGCAGGCGGGTTGGGTGATGCGGGGGCGCGTGTGTGTGTGCTGGGTGTGTCGCGTGTGTGCGTGGTGGTGTGTGTGTGGTGTTGATCGGGGTGGGGTGGGTTCTGGCGGCGAGGTGGGGTGGTTTGGGGTAGGGATAGATTAGGGTTTGGGGTAAGGGAGGGTTTGGTTTCACCGGCTGGGCCTTTTGGGCCTGGCCAGTTTAGGTTTAGTTTTTTTTTTAATATTTTGTTTTTTTTTGTTTTGAAAATCATTTTGTATATAGTTTTACATAATTGAAATATCAAGAAATATAATTTTGAAAAAAAGGGAAGATGTAATGTAAAAAAACAATATAGGGTTTTATAAAATAGTCCGAGGCAAAGTATGCATGATGGTATGATGATGATGCATATAAAAAAAGAACACGCGATTTTCTAATAGTGGATTTGCCCGGGGTGCTACACCCGTCAAGCAGTCCATCCGGAGACTGTCCGAGCCACGAGCCGAAGCTATCGGCAAAGAAATCAACAGACTACTCGCTGCAGACTTCATCAGGGAAATCAAAGAAAGCGAGTGGCTTGCAAATACAGTGATGGTCCCAAAGAAGGACACGAACATCCTGCGGATGTGCATGGATTTCACGTCGCTAAACAAGCATTGCCCAAAGGACCACTTCCCTCTTCCTCGGATCGATCATATCATCGATTCGACTACAGGTTGCGAGAAACTCTCCTTCCTCGACGCCTACTCAGGCTACAACCAGATTCGACTCAAGGTCGAAGATCAGGAGAAAATGGCGTTTATCACACCGTTCGGAGTGTTCTGCTACAACACAATGGCCTTCAGGCTAAAGAACGCAGGCGCCAAGTACCAGCGATGCATGCAAGCATGCCTCAAGGACCAGATCGGTCGCAACGTTCAAGTCTATGTCGACGACATAGTCATAAAAACCAGGGAGGCAAGGACACTTATCGACGATCTCCGCGAGACGTTCGACAACCTCGACCGCTACAGGATCAAACTCAACCCCGAAAAGTGCGCCTTCGGTGTCCCATTAGGTCATCTGCTTGGGTACTTCATCTCTCAGCGAGGGATCGAGGCTAACCCAAAGAAAGTTAGAGCCATCATGGCGATGGAGAAGCCGAAAAACCTCAAGGGTGTCCAGCAGCTCGCAGGACGAATAGCGGCGTTGAGCATATTAATCAGCCGCATGGGCGAGAAGGCCCTGCCATTCTACCAGCTGCTACGCAAGGCAGATAATTCGAGTGGACGCCCGAAGCCGACGATGCGTTCGAAAGCCTCAAACGGCTACTCTCCACCTCGCCCGTCCTGGTCACGCCAAAGGAGCGCGAGCCTCTGCTGCTATACATAGCAGCCACGCACCAGGTGGTCAGCATCGTGCTAGTGGTCGAACGACCCGAAGAAGGCAAGACCCACGGGGTCCAACGCCCAATCTAATACCTCAGCGAGGTACTGACGGCAACAAAGCAGAGGTACCCTCACTACCAGAAACTCGCCTACGGCGTGTTCATGGCGGCTCGACGGCTGAGCCACTAATTCCAGGAACACCAGGTGATGGTCGTCAACGAGGCACCCCTGAACAGCATCCTGAATAACCCAGAAGCCACAGGACGCGTGGCCCTATGGGGCATTGAGCTGTCACCTCTGGACATCGTCTACGAGAATCGACTCGTAATCAAATCTCAAGTCCTCCTGGAATTCCTCGTGCATTGGATGGAACTGCAGCTACCAGACACCCCAGACATGTCGCAGTCATGGACAATGCACTTCGACGGCTCCAAGCGTGAAGCTGGAGCAGGATCCGGGGTCATACTGACCTCCCTGCAGGGCGACCAGATGAAGTACGTCCTCCGGATGAAATTCCGAGCTTCCAACAACGAGGCCGAATACGAAGCCCTCATCCACGACATGAGGATGGCAAAGATCTGCGGCGCAACGCGCCTGCTCATCTACGGTGACTCCAACCTCGTCGTCCAGCAGACAATGAACGAGTGTGACGCACACACCGAAAACATGATCGCGTACCGTGCACTCTATAACGCACTCGAAGGAGAATTCGACGGCTGCGAGCTTCGTCACGTTGGCAGATAAAGCAACAAGGAAGCCGACAGACTCGCCAACATCGGCTCCACCTGAGCAAAGGTGCCACCGGGTGTGTTCCTCGAACAAATCTGCGTGCCATCCATTAAGCGGAAATTCCCCAAGGGATCACCCGAAGAAGCAGAGCACTCGGGGGCTACGCCTCCCGAAGGACATGAAGGACCCGAGAAACTGGACACAGAGGTCGCTATGGTCAACCTAATGCAGGTCATGGCAGTCGAAGAAACTTAGACGCGACCATACCTCCAGTTCTTGATAAACGGAGAACTGCCCGACAGCCCGACAGATGCCCGACGCATATCTCGTCGGTCAAAAGCCTTCACCATCATCAATGGCGAGTTGTACAAGCGTAGTATTACGGGTGTACTACAAAGGTGCGTCACCATCGGTGACAGGAAAGCCATCCTCCAAGACATCCACGAGGGCATCTGCGGCCATCACGAAGGCAGCCGCTCCCTTGTCGCCAAAGCTCTACGAGCCGGATTCTACTGGCCAACGGTCATGAGCGATGCAAAGGACATCGTCCGAAGATGCAACGGGTGCCAACGGTTCGCCAATAAACCGCACGCACCCGGGTCAGAGCTCAGACCCATACCTATAGCCTGGCCCTTTGCTCAATGGGGCCTCGACATGATCGGCAAACTGCCAAAGTCCTCGAAAGGGGGGCACGTTTACCTCCTGGTCGCAGTCGACAAATTCACCAAGTGGGTCAAGGCCATGCCGGTCACCAACCAAAAGGGCAAGACTGCCGTCAAGTTCTTTGAATCCATTGTCTACAGGTTCGGCGTACCGCACAACATCATCACCGACAATGGATCGAACTTTATCTCCAAGGAATTCCAGTACTTCTGCGAAGGCCTCGGGATCAACATCACGTACGCCTCAGTGGCACAACCGCAAACGAACGGGCAAGTGGAAAATGCCAACGGCCTAATCGGCGCTGGCATCAAGAAGAGCCTCATGATTCCACTCGAACGGAAAGCTGGAGCCTGGACGAAAGAGCTACCATCCGTCCTGTGGAGCTTACGGACTACGCCAAACAGCTCCGCCGGCTACACGCCGTTCTTCATGGTGCACGGAGCCGAGGCCGTGTTACCAACCGAAGTACGCCACAGGCCCCCCGGGTCGTCGCTTACAACGAAGCCGAATCCACAGCTCTACTTGAAGATGCCGTCGATACACTCGACGAAGCAAGAGACGTAGCAGCAGCTCGATCAGCGGTGTACCAGCAGAGTCTTCACAACTACCACAGCCGACGGCTACGCCCAAGGTCCTTCGTCGAAGGAGACCTCGTCTTGCGACTCAAGCAAGAGCGACCGAAGAAATTCGAGTCGCCATGGGAAGGACCCTACATTATCACCGAAGTCATCCCAGGTGGCGCTTATCGCCTCAAGCACGTGGAGTCTGGAGTCGCATACTCCAACCCATGGAACATCGCACACTTGCGGCGATTATACCCATAGTTACCTACCCCTTTACTTTCAATAAGGCTTTTCAGCCAAGGCTATTCAGCCGAACAATGTACTTCCTCCATTACGATATAAATAAAGCTAAGTGTCTCGCCCCAAAAATCTCGTTCGCTACTTGCAACTTTACTTTATGCTACAAACGCACTCGGGGGCTCCCCCCACCTCACGATTTCATCGACCGAGGATCACACGTGTACACCTGAGTAGCTGACAACGTCAGGCAAACGAAAAGTACACATACTCAAACAAAGCACTGCGTGCTCACAACAAACAAACCTTTATAACAAAGGGCACAACACGCCCAGTCAAAATATACAAATTTTACATCTATCTCTTTTACAGGTACTACCTATCCTAAAGAATAACTTGAGCACGCTGCTCAAACAAATCTACGACCTGTTTGGCATACTGCCTTACAGCCGCATAATGCAGACGCATATCCCACTCGCCACCATCCGGTCGAAGAGGTGGCCCAGCGGCTACAACAGACAGATCTACATCAGCTCGATGCAGCCTAACAAGGGACAACGTAGCCTTCACCCCTGCGATGAGCTGCTGCCTCACCAGTTCCTGGACACGAGTCACGCTCCGAAATCTAGACAGAAGGCCGGACAGGGATGTTGGCACAGCATCCAGGGGAAACATCACATGCAGAACCGACGAGAGCGAAGTCTGCACTTGACGAAGCACCCGCGACACTTGGTGAACGCGATCCTGCACCGTCGCCAGAGCCATGGCACGGTCACGATCCATCCAGAAGAAACTACCAGCTTCCATGTCTTGTTGAGTCAAGCAATTGACCCGAACAGCGACACGCTCCTTCTCCTCCCTCGGAGCAAGGTTAGCACCTGCGACACTCGCACAAAATAAGACGCAAAGCTAGCAGGCGCATCCGAAAAACTGAGCTGCAGCTCGAAACAAAGAATAACTTACATTGAAGCTGCTCAGACAGCCAAAGCAGTTCCGCCATCAAGTACTCCTCTCTGGCTGCACCACGATCTGCCTTGGACTTCCAAACATCGGCGTGGCCATGCACCCCAAGCAACTCCTTCTCAAGACTACGAACACGGTCTCGAAGAAAAGCAAGTTGTGATGAATCATCCAAAGATGGCCGCTGCCGCGCTGCAGGCAAGGTGTCAATGGGATCAGCACCCGACGGAACCTACAGCAGCAGAAAAGAAAAGGACAAACACATTCAGATGGAGAAGAGCACAACTCAACAAAATTCATTAAGCATATAAAGGCCACTACGTGGCACAATGATTTTTGTTCCTCAACATAATTACAAGCAAAAAAAGACTACAAACTATCCTACAGCTACAACGCCTAAGACGCGGCACCCTGAGTAGCCTCGGAGCCGGATTGCCTCGCCTTGGCCCTCCTGCTGCCGCAGCGCATACTCAAACAGCAGATCAATGAGCTTTGGCCCATATTGCTTGCAGCGAGCAGAATAGGTAGCCAAGGCTACCTCGGATCCATCCGCGGTCGTCGGCATCCGGGAGGTGATCTGGGGAAGGTCTAGCTCCGCTCCAGCCGCCAAGGCCATCGCCAGCCCAACGGACGCGCCGATGCCCTTCTGCTTGCGCTTGTACACCGCAGGCGCTTCGGCTGACAAAGCCTCCGCCAGGGCGTCAACATCATCAAGGGCCGTGCCCTTGGGGACAAGCTCCTTGTAGAAGCGTCCAAGGACTTCCTTCGCCTTGGCGAGGGAGCTGACGACGGTGCTGCAGCGATCTTCGACCGCTGCAGTAGCATCATCCAGAGCACTCCCGTGCTCCAGAGCGCTGCGGTCAAACTCGATGCATGCGGCATCTGAGACAAAGAAAGAGGACTGAAGAAAATAACACACAAGAAAGACAAGAAAACGAAAAGACAGAAGCAAAAATAAGGTACCCACCCGAAATAGCCTTGGCAGCAGCCATGAGCTTGCCCGCCACCTCTCTTTCACGCGCAGTCGCAGCAGTGGCAAGCTGCTCCTCGCGGTCCGTGGCCTCCTGCTGCAAACGCTCCTTAGCCTTGGCTGCCTTGGCCAGCTCCATCTCAAGGCGCTCTTTCGCACCAGCGGCGTCCTCGGCCTTCTTCTCCGCCTGACCAAGGCTCTTCTTGAGAGCATCAATCTCACGGAGGGAAGTGTTATGCTCCTCTGCATTCAAAACATACAAGCGTCAGAAAGCAAGACAATAATGCAGAAAGAAAGAATCCCCAAAGCATACAGGTACCTCGAAGCTGTTGGAGGTTAGCCTCCAGCACCAGGTGCTCCTGCACCAGTCGCTTGGCATCCTGCACAAAAGGCTGAAGGAAGAAGAACTACCAGTAAGGAAAAGGACTTGGGGTATGCGCCCAACACGAAGGAACAAAAGCAAAATTCGCACACGAAAACGCTCGGGGCTCCCCCCGAAGACTTGAAGAAAGAACAAGACAAGAAAATTTTTCAGACGCTCGGGGGCTCCCCCCGTGGCAGGAAACAGAAGTACTTACATGCTCAGATGGCGACTCCGAAGGCCCGCTCGCAGCCTTCTGAGGCACAATCACCTGAGCTTCCTGCGGAGAAGGGACCGACGCAGCACCCTCAGAGGTAGCCACCATCTGAGGAGGAGGAGACGCAACCTTCGACTCTCCCATCATCTCCCGAGCACCATCGCTGGAGGAGTCGTGGGAGGAATGCCTACACACGAAATAATAAGCACATGCACCAAAGTCAACAGGAAAAAGACAGCAGTATAAAAGAAACTTACGAGTCCAGTGAGCTCAGGTCGAAGACAGGAGGAGTCCTTCGGGCTCTCTTCTCTCCCTACTTCTCTTCCTTCTTTTCTTCCTTCTTCCGCTTTGCTGGCGGGTGCGGCGCTACAGCCCGCACAGGAATGGCAGGAAAAGGGGAGGAAGAGCCTCCATGCTCTTCACTGTGACGCTCAAGGCATAGAGGGTTTCTGGGAGTCGGAGGAGTCGATGCATCCGAAGACTCGCTGGAGCTTCGCGACCGTTTGCGAGTATGGTCCTCGCTCGACTCATTGGCCTCTTCAGCCGGCGATCGTGCTGAAGTCAGTTCGGACACGGAATCCACCACGTCATTATCTGGAGCATTCGGAAATAATTCAGGCAATGGCGGCACCATGCCCGGCACCTTGAAGCTCTGCAAAAAAGAAGGAACTTTGTTAGCAAACAAAGGAAAATAAATATGCAGTCGACGAAAAGCGCTACGCGCACGAATCTACACCTGTGGAACGACCAGCGTCGAAGAAAACGGAGGAGTCAGCGACTTCCCCGGGATTTTTTCTCCGGCCTTGAACTTCAGCAGCAAGCGCAGGGCCCTGTCAAGATCTCCCTCGGAGATTTTCTCAGCCGAAACTCTCATCGGATCACGGCGCCCAGCATAAAGAAACATCGGGTGCACCCTAGCCTGGAGAGGCTGCACCCGATGCTCGAGAAACATGCGGATAATATCCACGCCGTTCACTTCTTTCTCAGGAGTCAACTGGAGATCCTCCACCCGACGGTAAAGGGCCTCTATATCCGCTGACTCGCCATCCAAGATCTGGTTTTTCCAGGACCTTTTCGGCTCGATTATCTGGGAGGAGTCGAAAGGAGCAAGACCAAAATGCTGCCCAGCCACTGTGGAGTCGCGAATGTAAAACCACCGCCTCCGCCGGTACTGGACAGATTCAGACATAGAGAAAGAAAAGAAAAGAATATTGGCCTTGAGGGAGATGATGCAACCCCCAATGGGATAAACACCATCCGAACCAGATTGCCTCTTCACGGAATAAAGTTTTCGGAAGAGGCCAAAATGCGGCTCGATGCCGAGCCAGCACTCGCAGAAAGTGATGAAACAAGCAATGTGAAGAAGATAATTGGGCGAAAGATGATGCAACTGGATGCCATAGAGAAAGAGCAGCCCACAAAGGAAGTCGTGGACTGGGAAGGAAAACCCACGAATAACAAAGGCAAGAAACATAACCCGATACCCAGCGGGGGGACGGGGGATTACCTCGTTGTCGGGGAGTCTGACGGCCTCCCTATCTTGTGGGATCAAGCCCCGCTCGTGAAGTTTGCGGAGGTCACTCTCCCGCGTCTCTGATCGCCGCCAACCACCGTCGGTGACACGGGTAGCGGTGGCGCCTTTCTTTCCTCCGGCGGTGCTGGTACCAACCGCAGATGATGACTTCTTCGGTTTTCCCATCGCGCTACGGCGGCGCCGGCGGTGAGAGCGCAGAAGGGAAGATGGAAATGTGGAAGGATATTCCAGCGCGCAGCAAGAATTGCTAGAGCACAAGGAGGCAGTGAAAACAAGAATCGATGCGGTGAAAACAAACTGCAGCTTTCCCCAAGCGAAGACGACGCACGGCAACCGTCCATCAAGAAGACCTAACGCCAACGGCAGATCTGGCCATACACGTGTCAGCATCACAACGAACCGTCGTTACCACGCCGTCCACTACGCGCGGAAATCGAGGCGACGCCGTAATTATCTCCACGCCGCGCGTGACCGGTCAATTCAAGGTCAGCAAGTGGGGCCCACGTTCGTCCATTCAAGTCACCTCTGGCGCAGCAGACGCTTGAGGTCATTGATCGTCAGCACTGATGTCATCAAAAGCTATACTAGCAACAACTACAATTTCTTCGGCTTCAAAGCTAGGAGTACTCACTCGAATCTACGATTCGACCAAATACTCGGGGGCTACTCCTATTAGGAGCGCTGACCGCGCACCCGAAAGATGAATAAAAATGAACTATTTCTTCGAGTCCTACGTCGAGTCTACGACTCCACTACGGACTCGGGGGCTACTCCCATAGGGAGGATGGATTTAAGCATCCGAATTTTTTTGTGTCCTACGGACTTACAACTGAACAACGTCTGAATTAAAGTCTCCGCTCGAGTCTACGACTCGAACAGACACTCGGGGGATACTCCCATAGGGAGCGCTGGCCGCGCACCCCATGAATTCTTCGACTGCGATCCTTCGGATCAGCATGCAAAACCTTTCGGCAACGCTGCCCCAACTAAACGTTAAGTGAGTGACGTTATCCTTGACCACCCGAAACACCTCCGCGGTGATAAACATTCGGATGTTGTGTCTGCGACACAAAGATAAGACCTATAGATATCATCTGATGGCCTGGCCACGCACACGACTGCGCTCTGCTAGTAAAAATCCGTGCCAACAGGCGCGATGAAAAATCCTGACGGACGCGTTGGGTACATCAATTAAATTCACTGGAATTCCACTCCTGTAAGTCCTCCGCGGCCTGAGTCGAATTACGCCAGCATATGTTCCAGGTTCAAGTTGAGGGACTCGAGCCTGAAGAAGATCGTGTTGTTTCGTCCTAAGACAGTTAACTGACCCTGATCCGTCGGGTGAGTCAGGCACACGCATCAACCACATGAACTATTGAAATACATAGTCGCACCCGAAGGATTGAAGAGTCCTCAGCCGAATCTACGATTCGACTGATCACTCGGGGGCTACTGACATGGTTATACCCCGCGGGTACATGATCTCAGCATACCTGGTCTAGCCCAAGGAAGGCCCACGGCAAATATACGCTGGCCCATGAAGACTTTCGGGTGGCCAAGGCCCATGACGCCTTCGGATCCTTGGAGAGCAAGACTAGAGTAGATAGGAAATTCAAAGGGGTAAAACCCTAGAACCTGTAACCGACTAGGTCTATGCCCGGGACCTGCCTAAGTCTATACAAAGGCCAGGAGGGCACGACCTAGATCTCTCGACTCATACTTTCGCATACACACCTCCACGCCAGATTGCATCTGCGCACCCCTGTAACCTTCGGTTTCGCCGTAATCAAGAGCAGACAAGCAGGAGTAGGGTTTTCCCTCCGGGGGCCTGAACCTGGGGAAACCTTGTGTCCCCGTGTTGCTTGTTTGCTAACCGTTCCACAATCTCCAGCATCCCCATCTTCTCCAAAACCCAAGTCCATAACAATGGGCATTGATGAGATCAAACCTCGTCAGACCGACTACGGAAGCACTGCCGGAATGCAGTGCCAGAAGGATCGTCTACGCGATCTTGAGATCGGAAGTGGACGACTACATCATCCACGAGAATCTGCTCTCGTTAACCGCTTTGGATCTTCGAGGGTTAGTACTTTATCGACTCGTTGCTGCAATCTAGTAGATAGATCTTGTCTTATGTGTGTTCATGCGATAGAATTTTTTTGTTTTCCATGCTACGAACCCCTGCATTTTGTGTGTTAGATAATAATATCAAGGATTATTTAATGTGTGTTGAAGTGTTGTAGGTCTTAGCACAATCAAAAGGAGCTCAAAGGTGTTTGGGGGGGGCAGATCATCCGCCCCCTGCCACGGGCCGGATAATCTGCCCTCCCCTAATCGACAAAGGAAGCAAGGGAGCGGCTCACTGCATGGGGGCGGATAATCCCTTGGATTGTCTGGCTTGGGCCGGAGTTTTTGCCCAAGCCGGATAATCCGTCCCCAGGAGTTTTGCAACGGGTGCCACGACGCGGCGCACTGCATGGGGGCGGATAATCCCTCGGAATTTCTGGCCCTAGGGCGGATGATACGCCCAATTTGCATCACCTTTCTATATCATAATCTACCTCTATTCATTGATATTTGTCTTATTATGACGTATTACTTATGGCTTTTCATCTGTTTATGCATGTTGGATGATTCTTGGAGGATGAACTGCCGGAGTCTGGATTCTGATGGAAAATAAGGCGTTTCAGTGCAATTTTGCGAAGATCAGAAAAATACCAGAAAAATATGGAAACATATTATTTTCCCAGAAGACGAAGGAAGCCATAAGGAGGAGCGAAGAGGGGCCGCAGGGGGCCCACACCCCCTAGGCAAGGGTCCCCCTGGGCCGCGCCTAGGGAGGTGTGGCCCACCTGCCCGGCTCCCGACTCCGCCCCTTCGCCTATATCTTCCCTACGGAACCCTAAGCCTGAGGGAGCGGCCATAGATAGATTTCCACCGCCTCTGGGGGGCGGAAAACACCGAGAGAGAAAGATCTCTCCGGCAGACAGATTTCTGCCGGGTGAATTCCTTCTCGGAGAGGGGAGACCATCACCATCAACACCATCGTCAAGCTAGGCTTCATCGGGATCATCATCATCCACACCATCGTCTCCACCATAACCATCATCACCACTCCGTCCTGCTGTAACAATTGTGTTAGATATTGCTTTAATTCTTAGGGGAAACTTTCCCGGTGTTGATTACTATTGTAGTTGATGCTTGTGAGTGGAACCAATGGATTATTGTTTATGTTCAGATTGTTATCCATTACCATATCATATTTGATCTTGATCCATATGATGTCTCGTGAGTAGTTCGTTGTGTTCTTGAGGACATGGGAGAATTCATGTTGTTAGTAGTGAATCCGTGATGAGTTATTATTCAATGGTTTAGTATTTAAGTTGTGGTGCTATTCTTCTAGTGGTGTCATGTGAACGTCGACTACATGATACTTCACCATTTATGGGCCTAGGGGAATGCATTGTGTATTTGGCTACTAATTGTGGGGTTGCCAGAGTGACAAAAACCTGAACCCCCGTTAGGACACCTTTGCACAAGGGAGCGTAGGATCTCAGAGTTTAAGGTTGTGGTTAGATTTATATCTTAATTACTTTCCTATAGTTACGGATGTTTGCATGGGGTTTAATCACAAGTATGTATTAGTCCAAGTAAGGTCGGTATGTTAGCACATTTTCACCCACACAACACTTACAGCACCAAAGAAGAGTACTCAGCTATTTGAAGCGAAAGCACTTGACAGAATTCCCATGTGTCCTCGAGAACATTTGGTCCTTATAAGTATTTCCACCGGCTTGTCCTTTGCTAAGAAAGGATTAGGCCACTTGCTTTGTTTGTTCGTTGTCTTTATTACTTGCTCTTTGTTTTGTTGCCTTATCAGAAAACCACTAAAAATCCGTTTGCTAAGTATTCACAGGGATTTCCTTCTCCATACCACTGTTCAGCACCTTCTTCTCCTCGTTGGGATCGACACTCCTATTTATCGAAAGTACTGCGATACACCCCCCATACTTGTGGGTCATCAAGACTATTTTCTGGCGCCGTCGCCGGGGAGTGAAGCGCTATTGAAAAGTGGAACTGGTATAGGAAACTTTTACTGTGAGTATTGCTTTTGTTGTTGTTTGTTGCTTTGTTTCCAATATGGATAACCCACTTGGTTTTCTGTTTGGGAAAACTACTACCACTACTAGGGTAGTAGATGAATCACCACTTGTTGAGATAGATCCTTTTAAGATACCTACAAGTATTGTTGATCGTGTTATGGATAATTATTATTTAGGGGATGGAACAGTCCATCCTGGTGATCATTTGCTTTTTATCCATGAATTATGCGGGTTGTTTAAGTGTGTAGGTATCAAAACTGAATAGGTGAAGAAGAAGTTACTCTCCATATCCTTGAAAGGGAGAGCTGAAGAATGGTATAAGCTGCTTAAGAATGGACAGTCCATGGAATGGGAGGAGATGGCATCTCTCTTTTACTCTAAATTTTATCCTCCTAGTGAAATTCATAAGGATAGAAATCTTATATATAACTTTTGGCCTCTTGATGGAGAGAGTACAGCTCAAGCTTGGGGGAGATTGAAGTTACTAATGCTTAAATGTCCTATTCATGAACTCCCTAACAATATTATTCTCAATAACTTTTATGCTAGCCTTTATCTTCATGATAAAGATTTACTAGATGCTTCTTGTGCTGGATCATTCACACATATTAAGGAAGAAGCTAAATGGGATTTACTAGACCGTATTCAAGAAAACACTGAAGCTTGGGAGAATGACAAAGGAAGAAAGTCAGGTATAAACTATGATTATGAATGCATTAAATATTTTATGGGAACTGATGGCTTCTGTGATATTAGTAATGAGTTTGGTCTTGATTCCCAAAGTATTGCCAACTATTTTAAGGCCTTTGCCTCTTACATAGAGATTCCCAATAAGAAGTGAAATAAGTACCATGCTCCGTATAAAGATGTTGTTAGTCATATTACCGTTAGAAGTACTGAAGTTAGTACTACTAATAATATTATGCCTGAACCTCATATTGAGAAATTACCTTTCCCAGCTAAGGTAAAGGAGCATTCTATGATTATTAGTGCAAATAACAAAGGTACAATAAAAACTGTGGAGCCTGATGAGCAAATTAATGTTGAGCCTATGGTAGCTATTGTGAAAGACACTGCCACTAGAAATATAGAGGATAAGCACATTGTCTTTTGTGAAGACGCTTCTAATATTATTTCTCATCCTAGTAAAACTAGAAAAGCTAGTGTTCTCGTGCTTTCTGTTAAAATTGGTGATCATTGCTATTATGGTTTGTGTGATATTGGTGCTAGTTCTAGTACTATTCCTTATGAGCTTTACAGGGAAATTATGCATGAGATTGGTCCTTGTGAGCTTGAGGACATTGATGTGGTTATTCACCTTGCTAATAAGGAAACCATCTGCCCCATTGGCATTGTAAGAGACGTGGAAGTTCTTTGTGGTACGATTAAGTATCCTGCTGATTTTCTAGTGCTTAATTTAACAGCTAGCAAAACTTGTCCTATCATTTTTGGTAGACCTTTCTTGAACACTTGTGGAGCTATTATTGATTGTAAGAAGAAAAAAGTTTTGACTAAGTTTGATGGATATTATTATGAGTTTAACTTTTCCAAATTTCCTAAAGCTCCTTGTGAAAATAGCTTGCCTAATAAAGATTTCAGGATGGAATAACTTGTTTCTATTGATCTAGTCTATGACCTTGGACCTCTTTTTGATGACTGTAAGTATGCTTATTCTGATGATAAAGTTGTTTCCAGTGACATTTATATTGTCAAATTTATTCAAAGTGCTATTGAAAGTTATTATGAGAGAGGGAAACATGGTTTTATGCATCTCAATGATGTTAAGTTTCCCCATTTTATGTTGAAAGCTTTGAAGTTGCATTTGTTTTTTCTTCCTATGCTAGTGGATTTTTGTTTCAACAATTTGTTTCCTCATGATATTCCCATGCATAGGAAGTGGTTTAGACTCAAATGTGTTGGTTATTTGCTTCTTGATGCTCTCTTTCACTTCAAATATATATCTCCCTTGTGAGCATTTGTGAAAGTTTCAAGCCTAACTTAAAGACATTAAAGAAAAGTACTTGTTGGGAGATAAACCAAGAGTTTTGTTGAGTCTTGGAAGTTATTACCATAGTAATAACCTCTCCTTATCCTTTTTGTTTTGGTTTTTGTGTCAAGTTCAACTACTTTTGTGAAGTAGAGGAGTTGTGAAAAGTGGCTGTCCTGGGACAGATTTTTGTGCTGCATTGTAAAAATTCGTGAAGGAGCTCCGTACGTCGGATGGAGCTGCATTTTTCTGAGATTGTTATCCAGGTTGTTCCCCAACTTTCATTAGTTCTGCACTTTTTGATTTGAGCAACAGAAGGTTTTCGAAAAAATCAATCTTTTCCTGCTGGTCTGTTTTGACAGATTTCTTCCATCATTTGCATTTGCCTCTTATATAAGCTTTTGTTTTGATGGGTTTTCAATTGAAGTGTGAACCTAAAGGTTATTGTTTTTGCTTACACTAATGTTGTCATTGAGTTTGTGCAAGGGTTTTGTATGAAGGAAATTTTTAGGAGAAGGAGAAAAGGAATCTGCAGAGTTCGTATTTGAATAGGTAAAGTGGTTAAAACAGAAGGTTCATGAAAATCCAATCTTTTTATATTTTTGATGTTTTTAATACATAAGGAAGACTACGAGATGGAACAAAGGAAGAACTGGAGTCCGGGGTGGACGGACCCACCCCAGGCGCGGGCCCATCCTGGCCACGCCTGGAGGGGGTGCGCCACCCTCGAACTCCGCCTCCGCCTCGTTTCCGTGTCAGTACCTTCCCTATGCATTGAAACTTTGTAATATATAACCCCCCGGATCCCCCGAGGTTCGTGCATCGTGTTGTCGTCGTGTTTTCTTTTCGATCTGTTTCTGTCAGGAAATCTTCTCAAGTTTAGAGCGCCATGGTCTCCGCCAACGATAAAGGCAAGAAGCCCGAGGAAGAAGAACCTCAAGTCCCCAAGGAGGAGGAGATTTTGGTAGGGTATGAAGGTGACATGGAGGAGGACAAGCATCCCGACACCTGCGCTACCGTCGCAAGCATTGGAGTGGTGGCAACCCCTATCAAGCTTAGAAGGACAGCACGAATGTCTACAGGAGGGAAATCTCAATGTCATACTCTCTCTCCACGATCATCTCCTCCACTTAACAAGAGACCTTTCCATACTCTTATACATGAGCGTTAATTTCAACATGTGCCCAAAGGGAATTTGTCCTCGGTTTGGGATATGCCTCGTTCTAACAATGCAAAGAAGGACCATGCTAAGGATGATGAGTGGGGAAAGAATAACAAGGACTGTGATTCCCGGTCTGACATTATCATGAACCGTATAGAGCAAAACTCAGAGCTAATTCGTACTCTTACTTTTGAGTTTGAGGATTTGAAGAAACTTATTGAATAGATTATCAAGAGAACACCACCACCACCGAAGGATTAATTCATCATCAGGTTTGGCATCCCCTTGGCTTATTCCAAGCTTGGGGAGTGCCGCGGTATCACCACCATTATCTTTTATATTTTACCTTTTTAGTGGATTCATATCTATGGTAGAGAGGTTATCTTATAGTTTGGCTTTTGCATGTGGAAGTATCTCTCCTTTAGTTGATTATCTATGTATCCCTTGGTGTGAATGCCTTTATTGAATATTAATGAGAAGTCTCATCTTTTACTTTTTGCACTTCTTATTTTAGTTTGCAATCTCTATTATATGATGGATCTTGTTGATCAGTATTGGCATCACTTTGGGAGCATCAAGTAACTCTAAATTGGTTTTGGCAAACCAAGCTCTGGTCAGTAGCATTACTTTTTGAGGTTTGAAATAAAAAGAGAAAAAGCTTACAGGTATTTGGTATCATCTATTTTCTTTCTTGTTGGCTCATAAGCTTAGTATTATTTATTTAAGATCTTTTGTGTCTTCAAGGAAGATTGCATGTTTGGCTTTATTACTTGTATGTTTGCTTGTTTCTCTCAACTCTCTTGCTTGCTACCCAGCCTTGCTAGCCAAAAACCTGTTTTGAGAGGACATACTTCTCATGTTTCCAAATCCCTGTGAACCCAACCTTTGCCATTTGTGTCCACCATATCTACCTAGTAGCATTATTGCTATTCCAGGCAAATTCTCAAGCTTCATCTATCTTTCAAATTAAAAAGTATTTTGTTATGTGAAAACTAGTTAGTAAAGCTCCCACGAACTTGATGGCACACCTTATTTTCTTGCCCCTAATAGACTTGAACCATTGTGAACATCGAAGTTGTATATGCTTGCATCTATATGTTGGAATTAGCAGAACCGTGCTGTCACGGGGAACGTTTTCAACATTGCACTTGTACTCTTTACACAGTTGATATTGTGCTCTTTTGTCTATGGATGTCAACAGTGTGAAATAAAAAGGGAGCTTGTAAGTCCATGGAGTTTGTATTTTGTGTTAGAGAAATGCCTGGGACGCTAGCCTAAGCCATGCTAATCATGGTAGAAACTTGCAGCATCACCATAATGAGCAATCTGTGAAGCATCCTCAATAAAAATCTATGCACATAGTAAATAAAAAGATCGCTGAGATGCTCACTGTCTGCTTGCCTTGTCATTTTGGTTATGGGAAAGCTCCTGTACCATGTGCAAGGGGTACCCCGTTGGCGGTTCTCAATGATATGCAAGTACTTACAATGACAAGAACTTACATGTGACCGGAGTTGAGTAGCATGAGGAGTGGCCCTCATATTCAAGGGACATGAGATTGCCAACTTATATTTCGTCAAGCATATACTCCATCCTTGTTCACTTTAACCTTAATCATCTCAAGATGCCTATGATAGGGTCAATGAGGGCTCAAAGCTAGTAAGTACCATAATCTTTTGGAAGCTCTTTATAACTTGTAATCCCTGCTTCCCTCTAAGAAGGGACCTTTCTCCCACTTCCAAGTTGAGTCGGTAAACCTACTTCCTCTCTATCTCCAGCAAGCATTTGAGTTGTTGTGTTTCAAGCATTCATATGGTGATTTATTCAATCATGTTCTTTATCTTCCTTATTTACACAAAACTCTCATATATTGAGTATTACTTTGAAAGCCTTCACTTGTGAAAAACCTTTTTGAGCAAAGAGTGCTCCTATTTTGAAACTTCTATAAAAAGCTTGTTGTGAAACTGTTTGCCAGGTGTTCTCTGACCAAGAACAAGTTTGCCAATTCCAGTTATGATTTATCTTTATGCATCTCTATTGTGACTGCTGTACTTGGTTGCAAGCTAAGTTATATAATGGTGAGTTGCTTTCTTCTATGAGTTGTGCAATGGTAAGTGTGATGCTTCTTGTTCATATTCTTTTATTGACACTTCACTCCATAAACCTACAGACATGTTTACTGAGCTCAGTTTTCGCTTGGGGACAAGCGAAGTCTAAGCTTGGGGGAGTTGATACGCCCAATTTGCATCACCTTTCTATATCATAATCTACCTCTTCATTGATATTTGTCTTATTATGAGGTATTACTTATGGCTTTTCATCTGTTTATGCATGTTGGATGATTCTTGGAGGATGAACTGCCGGAGTCTGGATTCTGATAGAAAAGAAGGCGTTTCGGTGCAATTTCGCGAAGATCATAAAAATACCAGAAAAATATGGAAAACATATTATTTTCCCAGAAGACGAGGAAGCTAGAAGGAGGAGCGAAGAGGGGCCGCAGGGGGCCCACACCCCCTAGGCACGGGTCCCTTCTGGGCCGCGCCTAAGGAAGGTGTGGCCCACCTGCCCGGCTCTCGACTCTACCCTTCGCCTATATCTTCCCTACGGAACCCTAAACCTGAGGGAGCGACCACAGATAGATTTTCGCCGCCTCTGGGGGGCAGAAAACACCGAGAGAGAAAGATCTCTCTGGCAGACAGATTTCTGCCGGGGAAATTCCTTCACGGAGAGGGGAGACCATCGCCATCAACACCATCGTCAAGCTAGGCTTCATCGGGGTCATCATCATCATCATCCACACCATCATCTCCACCAGCACCATCATCACCACTCCGTCCCGATGTAACAATTGTGTTGGATATTGCTTTAATTCTGAGGGGAAACTTTCCCGATGTTGATTACTATTGTAGTTGATGCTTGTGAGTGGAACCAATGGATTATTGTTTATGTTCAGATTGTTATCCATTACCATATCATATTTGATCTTGATCCATATGATGTATTGTGAGTAGTTCGTTGTGTTCTTGAGGACATGGGAGAAGTCATGTTGTTAGTAGTGAATCTGTGATGAGTTATTATTCAATGGTTTAGTATTTAAGTTGTGGTGCTATTCTTTTAGTGGTGTCATGTGAACGTCGACTACATGATACTTCACCATTTATGGGCCTAGGGGAATGCATTGTGTATTTGGCTACTAATTGTGGGGTGCCGGAGTGACAGAAACCTGAACCCCCGTTAGGACACCTTTGCACAAGGGAGCGTAGGATCTCAGAGTTTAAGGTTGTGGTTAGATTTATATCTTAATTACTTTCTTGTAGTTACGGATGTTTGCAAGGGGTTTAATCATAAGTATGTATTAGTCCAAGGAAGGTCGGTATGTTAGCACAGGTTCACCCACACAACACTTACAACACCAGAGAAGAGTACTCAACTATTTGAAGCGAAAACACTTGACAGAATTCCCATGTGTTCTCGAGAACGTTTGGTCCTTATAAGTATTTCCACTGGATTGTCCTTTGCTAAGAAAGGATTGGGCCACTTGCTCCGTTTATTCGTTGTCTTTATTACTTGCTCTTTGTTCTGTTGCCTTATCAGAAAACCACTAAAAATTTGTTTGCTAAGTATTCACAGGGATTTCCTGCTCCATACCACTGTTCAACACCTTCTGCTCCTTGTTGAGATCGACACTCCTATTTATCGAAAGTACTACGATACACCCCCTATACTTGTGGGTCATCGGCGGACAATCCGCCCCTTGGGAGGGCGGATTATCTGCCCCCTCGAGGAAATTCATCAAGACAAACACAGCGTGGCATACTGTGTGTGTGTGGGGGGGGATTTTGGCCTAGACTTTTCGGCTCTGGGCGGATTTTCCCCCAAAGGAGGGTAATCTGCCCCTAGTGGGGACGCATAATCCCCCCAAACTTCTCCAACGACCAGTTCTGGGCAGGGGTATTTAAACCCATCTCTCCCCTCCTGCCAGAACTACGGATTCATTCGAAAGAAACAAGACCTGTTCTTCAAGTTCCAACAAATATATCTCCACCTTCACCCACCCAAAGGCCTCGATCTTTGGGGAATCGAAGGAGGAGGGCTTGATCTTCATCAACAGTAGTCAAGCACTTCACTTCCCCTCCATTCACTTGGAGGATTCTCGATCTAGTATTTCTTGCGAATATCTAGATCCTTGTTTCGGTTATTTGATAATTCTTATTCTTGTGGCAGCTTGTTGTCATCACGAGAGCCTCCAATTCGGTTGTGGATGTGTGCCCCGCTAGAGTTATAAAGTCACCGATTCCCGCCTCGAAGGGTACCAATAGTGGAGAGGTGGATCAGGCCTTTGGTGGCGAGATCCATCAGAGAATAAGGTGAGGCCTTTTGTAGTGTGGTGGTATTAGAACCGCCCACCCCTCCAACGTAGACGTACTTCCCTTAACAAGTAAGGAACTGCGGTAAAATAAATCCTTATGTTTCCGCATGCTCCACTACGGTTTCTTCGCTCCTCTCTTTACGTGCTTAGTAGATATATTTGCATATAGGGAAATTCTCGTAGCTACATATCTAGAGAATTTACTTTGTGTCAATCCTAAAATTGAAAAAGAACTAAAACTTGAGTAGCACCTATTCATCCCCCCTCTAGGTGCCCATACGATCCATTTCAATTGGTATCAGAGCCCCGACTCTTTATTCGAGCTTAACCGCCTAAGAGAGGTATGGGTACCAAGGGAGATGGGAGTGATGCTGCAGAAATAGTCACCATGAACGATCTCAAGACATTGGCAACAACCTTGATTAGTTCTATGGAGACTAATATGGAAGAGATGCATCAAATGATAATGCATCTCTCCACACACGCAACATCACCTACATCTGCCTCTGAGGCCACCACTCCGCAATCTAAGAAAAAGGATAACACCAATTCCAAAGAGGACGAAGTGGTTGGTGATGACAATAGTAAGAGCTCCTCCTCGAAAAGAGATAGTGGTAAGAAAGTGAGTGCAAGATCTGTAGCATTCCTAGTATTGTATGCGGATGACATATTGTTGATTGTGAATGATATAGAACTTCTTGAAAGTGGCAAAGCCTATTTGAATAATAGTTTTTCGATGAAAGATCTTGGCGAAGCTGCATACATTTTAGGCATCAAGATTTATAGATAGATCAAGACACTTAATAGCGCTTTCACAAAGTACATACTTGGACAAGGTTCTAAAGAGGTTTGGAATGGAAGAAAGCAAGAAAGGGTTCTTGCCCATGTTGCCAAATACGACCTTGAGTAAAACTCAAAGTCTAGCTATGATAGAAGATAGAGAGAGGATGATCAAAATACCCTATGCCTCGGACATAGGTTCTATCATGTATGCCATGTTGTGTACAAGACCGGATATTGCACATGTTGTTAGTTTGACTAGCATATATCAAAGTGATCCAGGAGTGGAACACTAGACATCAGTCAAAAATATCCTAAAGTACTTAAGAAGGACTAAGGTTCTTTCTTATGGAGGTGAGGAAGAGCTCGTTGTAAACGGTTACACCGATGATAGTTGGAACACCGATCCGTATGACTCTAAGTCATAGTATGGATACATATTTACTTTGAATGGTGCAACAGTGAGCTGGAGGAGTGCTAAGCAAAGCATTATGACGAGATCTTCAACTGAATCAGAATACAAAGATGCTTCAGAGGCTTCACAAGAAGCGATATGGATGAAGGAGTTCATTGTGGAGCTTGGTGTGGTTCCTAGTGCGTTGGACCCGATGACTATCTATTGTGACAAAATGGGTGCCATAGCCAATGCGCAGGAGCCAAGGTCACACAAGAAGCTAAAGCGTATCAAAATATGTTTTCATGCTATTCGTGAGCATGTCCAAGATGGTGACATAAAGATTTGTGAAGTACATACAGATCTTAATATGACAGATCCGTTTACCAAACCTCTCCCTAGAGAAAAATATGACCAACACCAGAACACCATGGGTGTTAGGTACATTACAATGTAATATAGATTATTGACTCTAGTGCAAGTGGAAGACTATTGGATATATTCCCAAGAGGCAATAATAAAGTGGTTATTATTATATCTTTGTGTTTATGATAAATGTTTACATCCCATGCTATAATTGTATTAACCGGAAACATTAATACTTGTGTGTTTTATAAACATAAAAAGAATCCCTAGTAAGCCTCTTGTTAAACTAGCTTGTTGATTAATAGATGATCATGGTTTCCTGATCATAGACATTGGATGTTATTAATAACAAGATAATATCATTAGGAGAATGATGTGATGGACACACACCCATAGTAAGCATAGCATAAGATCAAGTCATTAAGTTCATTTTGCTACAAGCTTTCATATACATAGTAACCTAATCCTTCGACCATGGGATCATGTTAATCACCATCACCGGATGAGTACTTTGGTGACATCAAACACCACTTCCGTAATTGGGTGGTTATAAAGGTGGCATTGGGTATTCTGAAAGTATGTGTTGAAGCACATGGATCAAGAGTGGGATTTGTCAATCCATATGACAGATAGATATACTCTAGGCCTTCTCGGTGGAATATCATCCAATTGGCTTGCAAGCATGTGACTAGGTCACAAGGGATGTCATATCACAGAACAAGTAAAGAGTACTTATCAGTAACGAGGTTGAACTAGGTATAGAGATACCCACGATTAAACCTCGGATAAGTAAAGTATCGCGCGACAAAGGGAATTTGTATCGTATGTAAATGGTTCATTCGATTACGAAGTCATCATTCAAATATGTGGGAGCCATTATGGATTTATAGATCCCTCTATTGGTTATTGACCGGAGAGGTGTCTCGATCATGTCTGCATAGTTCGCGAACCGTAGGGAGACACACTTAAGGAATCGATGTTGTTTAAGTAGATATGGAATATGAGTTGGAGACCGAATGTTGTCCGGAGTCTCAGATTGGATCCAGGACATCACGAGGAGATCTGGAATGGTTCGGAGAATAAGATTCATATAAGGAAAGTGGTTTTCCGGGGTTCGGAAAAGTTTCAATGTTTTGACTGGATACTTCTAGAATGTTCTAGAGGAACCACCAGTGGTTCCACCACTCCGGGAGGGGGTCACTTGGGCTGTGGCATGCCCTAGGGGCTAGCCGCACCAATCTCTAAAGGGCCAGCCGACCAACACTAGTAGAAGGGTCAAATCCTAGTTTGAATAGTCAAATCCTAGTTTGAAAAGTCAAACTCTAGTTTTGGTAAGAGGGAAGACTTGGTGGGAAATTTCCCAACTCTTCCCCTTGGTGTCCGAGTTGGGGGGGAAGGGACACGGCTAGGGCTGGGATCCCTTGGCCACCCGCCCCCACCTATATAAGGAGGGGTGGGGGCGCACCCCCACACCCTTTGTCCTTGGAGCCTAACCCTAGCCACCGCTTTCCCTCTCTCTTCTACACCGTCCTGCTCCGGTTTAGGCGAAGCCTTGCAGAAATTGCTCCTTCACCACCACCAGCACACTGTCGTGCTATTGATATACCGAGGAGGTCTACTACCTCCGCTGCCCTGCTAGAACCAGGAGAGGAAGGTCTTCATCGACTCCGTACGTGTGACCGACTGCGGAAGCGCTGCTGGAACGCGGCGCCTGAAGGATCGTCTACGCGATCTTGAGATCAACAAGTAATCGACTATATCAACCACGAGATCTAATATCGTTGACGCTTTGGATCTACGAGGGTTAGTTCTCTACAATCTCGTTGCACCGATCTCGTAGATTAGATCTTGGCTTTGCCATAGATTAGATCTTGGTTTTATGTGTTCACGCGATAATTTTTTTGTTTTCCATGCAACGAACCCTACATTTATCGTAGAATTTTTTTATTTCCTATGATGCGAACCCTTTACATGTCAAAGGTGCAATTTTCTAGTGACAATGTCGCGGCCAACTACGTCGTCCTCTCTAGCAAGATCCTGGCCTCACCTGTGTGGGTCACTCCACGGACATCCACGAGGTCCCATCCGTCCGGACATCCCTCTAAACCACCCGACCTGTACCCAGAACCCTAAGTCCGATCGCCAGTGACACCCCCAACCTTAAGATCTCTTCCTCGCCTCCTCCGGCGATGCAACGGGCAACCATGTCATCCCCGTATCCGACGAGGTCCTGGCCTCACCTCGATCGGGGCGCTATGGCCAGCCGCATCATCCTCATTGCCGACAAGGTTTCCCGGTCACATCTTCATCTTCCACTTAGTCGGTGTGCGTGGACCGTCACACGTGTGGCGCTGCAGGCATAGAGGGGTGAGTGGTGTCTCCTTCGGGGCCGCGTTGGGTGGTGTATGTGCGGACCTACTGGGAGCCGAGTCACTAAAGGCCCCTCGTCTCATTTGCGAGCTTAGAGCAAGTCTAACAGCACCCTTAAAATGCCGGCACCCTTAAATTTCTGGCGGATACACGGGCTGGTGGTCGAGCTGTCGAGCTAACAATGCCCGTAAACGGCCCGACCCATAAACGAAATTCACAGGGCCTGTGAAAGGCCCGTTGCAACCCCTATATCTACCGGCCGGGCGAGCGGAGACAGGCCAGAACCCGTGTCCCTCCGCCGCAAACCCTAGCCGCCACCGCATTTCCGCGCGTACTCCGGCGAGAAATTCCTCCCATTTCCGCGTGCGAGAGATGGCGCGCAGGAGAGGGAGTTGCGGACTCGGTGGCGGCCGTGCTAGGGGGAGGAGGAGGGAGCGACCGTCGCACACCCGGCGGCAACAACGATGAGGAGCGGCGCCGCATCCGCTCCGTTGGGGCCAAGAAGCGCGCCTATAGGCGCTGGACGAACTGGGGGCTGACCCCCACCTTCTATGCTCCCCTACCCCGCCGGCGCGCGTACCGTGCCGGCTCCGTGCCGCGAGCTCGTGGAGGCATCTTCCTCCGCGAGCTCGTACGTCGCGTCTCCCCGCTCGCGCCCGCGCCGCGGAGATGAGGAGGAGGAGGCGGCTATCCGCGTAGCGCTTGCTGCGTCCCTCATCGAGATCGAGGCCAAGAAGCGGCACAAGGAGGAGGAGCTCGCCGCCGCCATCGAGCTCTCCAAGAAGCAGGAGGAGCTCGAGGAGGCGGTCGCCATCCGCAGCGAGGTGGAGGAGCTCGCCCTGGCATCCGTCGACGACATGGACGTCGACGTGATCGTCCTCGACGAGTAGGAGCTCGCCGACGACGGCAGGCGGCGACTACGAGCTCGCATTTTGGACATACCAGGACGCGGCGGCGTCCTCCGCGAGCTCTTCCACTACTATTTTGTTTTAGATGTAATTTGTTGTACATACTGGATAATAACCGCGTGCACGATCTTCTCTTACAATTTAAATTTCAGTTTAAATTGCGATTTATTGGTTAAATTTACAGACACTGTTTTTCACTGACGGGTTTGAAACCCTAAATCGCGAGTACAGACACGTGTACTCGCAATTTAAGAGTCGATATTTTAAGGGTGTTAGACTTGCTCTTAGGGCGCACTTACTGCGCTGCATCAACTGGACTTTTGTTTTTTCGGTAGGGCCGGGCCTACTGGGCCTCCACATTTGCTAATCATACACACTTCGTGTTTTGTCAATCGTCATCGTCTACGGTGGCCGATCCCCAAATCCCAGGCAACGGCGGCCGGAACCGCCTCCGCCGAAATTCTTTCTCTGAAGCGAGCGCCCGGAATCCCAGCGAGATTCTCTAGGACAGGACACATCGGAGCAGGGGAAGACCATGGCGCCGCCCAGTCGCCGTAGTCCGGCGCCGCCGCCATCGTTCCTCTCTCATTCTTCACAGCAACCTTTGGGAGAGGGGGGACACCGGCGGCTTCCGGAGCGCTTCGTGGAGAAAGCAAGGGCGGCTCGGGTAAGACAACAGTACATTTTTCTCTTAAGTGACAATCCACATTACCGAATGGTTCTACTTCTGGGCAGCTAGCTTGGAAGGCAACGGCCATGCTACTTCTGGCCCCTTATTGTTTATCTCGAATTCTCGATCCAGCATGTGGCCATGTTACCTTGTAGCTGACCGAGGTGACGACCTCGAACTGCGCACGCCATCGGGAAGGTGTTGGTGAAGCTGGCCATCGGGCACCAAGAACAGAGTAGTAGTCCTGAAAAGATTGGACAGTGTTTGCTGAACTAACTGGATATGGGATGGCTTAATTGGTGATTGGTTCAAGAAATGCAGATCGATCTACTACTGTTATCTTGCTAAGTACTACAACTTGTACAGGTGCACATGCAACCTTCGTTTCTATATTGTGGTAGAGGATGCAACTCAATACTAGCATCCACCTTCCCGGAAAGTCAATGCTACCATTTGCTTCCATTTTCCTCGCAAGCAAGCAAGCGCTTCTCACTCTGACCATTATTGCCATCTGCACCTTGCACTGCACTTGTGCTTTTCTCTGTGTTCTCCCTGGTGTCCCAATGGCGGCGGTGGTGGCCACCATGGTGGTCGGACCGCTGGTCAAAATCGTGTTGGAGAAAGCGTCCGGCAGCCTCCTCGGCCAGTACAAGGTGATGAAGGGCATGGAGGAGCAGCATGAGATATTGAAGCGCAAGCTGCCTGCCATCCTGGACATTATCACCGACGTCGAGCAGGCGGCAGCCGACTCCGAGCAGGCGACGGCCCGCAGAGCAGGGGCGGCGGCCTGGCTCGAGGCCATCAAGAAGGTGTCTTACGAGGCGAGTGAAGTCTTTGATGAGTTGAAGTATGAGGTGCTTCGTCGTAAGGCCAAAAAGGAGGGGCACTACGAGGAGCTTGGCTACAGTACGGTAAAACTCTTTCCCACCCACAACAGTTTTGTATTCCGTCAAAGGATGGGGAGAAAGCTCCGCAAGGTTGTGCGGGGCATTGAGGTCCTTGTGGCTGAAATGAATGACTTTGACTTTAAACATCATCAAGCACCGCCGGTATCCTTCCAGTGGCGGCAGAAGGATCAGGATATCTTTGATCCAAAGAACATCACCAGCAGATCCAGAGCGGAAGATAAGAAGAAAATTGTCGATATACTAGTTGGTCAAGCTAACAATTCAGATCTCACAGTTCTTCCCATAGTTGGAATGGGGGGTCTGGCCAAGACCACGTTAGCTCAGCTTGCTTACAATGACCCTGAAATTCAGAAGCATTTCGATGTGCTGCTTTGGGTGTGTGTCTCTAACAACTTTGATGTGGATTCTCTGGCTAGAAGTATTGTTGAAGCATCTCCCAAGAAGAATGGTACAGAAGCGGCTGATTCCAAGAAGAACAAGACACCACCGGATATCCTTCAGAATGTACTGAGCGGGCAAAGGTACCTCCTTGTATTGGATGATGTCTGGACACGAGAGGATCATAAATGGGAACAGCTCAAGGCCCGCCTTGAACATGGTGGAATGGGTAGTGTGGTCTTGACAACAACCCGTGATAATGTTGTTGCGAAAATAATTGGTACTGTTGAAGCTTATAATCTCGGAGGTTTGGGGGGACAATACATAACAGAAATCATCGAGACAACAGCATTCAGTCGTTTGAAGAAGGAAGAGGAAAGGCCTTCCGTGTTGGTGAATATGGTTGGTGAGATTGCGGCGCGATGTGTTGGCTCTCCTTTAGCTGCAGTAGCGCTAGGCTCCATACTGCGTAACAAGACCAGTGAAGAAGAATGGAAGGCTGTATCAACCAGAAGCAATATTTGTACTGGGGAGACTGGAATCTTACCGATACTCAAGCTCAGTTACAACGACTTGCAACCGCATATGAAACAATGCTTTGCCTTTTGTGCTATATTTCCCAAAGATTACAAGATTGATGTGGACAAGTTGATCCAAGTGTGGATTGCACATGGCTTTATTGTCCAAGAAAACCAAGTACGTCTTGAAACCATCGGCAAACAGATTTTCAATGAGCTGGCCTCAAGGTCATTCTTCCAGGATGTAAAACAAGTCCAAGACAGAGTCGGTACCGGGGTATGTTATTCTAGAACGACATGTAAAATACATGATCTTATGCATGATGTTGCACTGTCCGTAATGGAAAAGGAATGTGCCTTGTCAACCAAGGAGCCAAACAAGATTGGATGTGTTGCCGCAACTGAGGAACCAAGTCAAGGTGATTGGCTTCCAAATACTGCTCGGCATTTATTTTTGTCATGTGAGAATCCAGGAAAAAAACTGAATAGTTCTCTGGAGAACAGCTCTCCAGTTATCCAAGCACTTCTATGTGATAGCTACATGGAAAGTTCATTGCAACATGCATCAAAATACAGCTCTTTGCAAGCACTGCAGCTATGCTTGAAAAAATCATCATTTCCGCTGGATCCAGACCATATACATCACCTGAGGTACCTAGTGTAACACCCTCAGAATCGACCCTATGCAAGTTTTAGCGAAACCCGCCAAACCCGCATAGAAACGATTCAAAGGTGCCCACCAGGCACTTTCGTGCGGGTGGAAAACGAAGTAATAACATTACACAACAGTCCTCGATGGGACCCACAGAACAGATATATATATACAATACGACTCCATGAGTCAAGAATACAGATATAATATACAAAGATCCAAATCACCTTGAAACGATAGAGCGTCCAGCTACGGACAAGATGCAAATGGGGCTAAGAGCCCTGAAGAATAACCAATGGCGTCCATAACCCTGCCCAGGCCAAGCCGGAAGGGTAACCCTGCTAACGGCGTCGATCTCAAACCTGCTTAAACAAAAGGGGTGCCGACAAAGGGCAAAGGAAAAAGAGGAGCGTCAGTACTGAGGCCAGTACACGGCGAGGCTAGAATTCGGCGGTCCTCGCCTACATAGGTATGGTGGACTGAAGCGCAGCGGCAGCATGCACTAAACAACCTATAGAGACTCAATACAGCTGGCGGCTATTAGAGAGGGTAAGAAAGACCTATTCGGAACCAACCTGATGCTACCATCAAACAAACCCATCCTGGTGTTTCCCCCTCGATACCAAACGAGGAAGTCAACCGAGGAACTCACACAGTTGGCAGTTTTATTTATTCAGTTCTCGTTGCAACAATTACTAGTCAAATATATATAGTCATCCTGATAAAATAAGCAGTGGGCAATTTTAGTTAACCATTCCGTGATAGTTGCGACACTTACTAGTCAGATACAATTAGCATGAGATAACCCAAAAACCCAGCAGTTGTTGGTACTTTTATTTAGCCATTCCGTTGTAGTTGCAATACTTACTAGTCAGGTACAATGGTCGCAAGCGACACCCAAACAAGCAATTGTTGGCAGTTTTATTTAGCCATTCCATTATAGTGAAGCTGCTTACTAGTCATTATAAAGTCAAATTTATAGCACTACTTTAGTTATAGTTGTCTATGATCGAGATACTGTGCTCCAAGTCGTCCATAACCGCGGACACGGCTTTCAGAAAGTTTAAACCCGGCCGGGGTGCACAAATAGCAACACACACTCGATCAACCTCGGAAAAACCAAATCAAAACCCAACGAGGCTTTCACGACAAAGCAATCACAGGATTCAGAAATATTTCAGGGGGCCACCCCTTGGAGTACACCCGCAACGAAGTAAGCTAGCTCCGAGACGGACCCGAGGTTTGGGTGGACGGCTGTGAACGACTGGGAACCCAAAACTGGGCTTGTCGACACCGCGAAAACGTGTCCCGATCCTAAACAGTACAGTGTGCTATCCATCGCACAATCGTAAATAAAGCAGTAGCATGGCATAAGTACAGGATAGTAACAAAACCCCAAACTAGTTTGTGGCCCCAAGAAATAAGACTGAATCAAGCTCTGGCTAAGGGGGGCCCATAATTCCCCGTATGTGGATAGCGCGATAAATCAAGGAACAGGTATCAAGCACTCGGGGTCCTACGGGACACAAGTGGGCGGTCGGAAACCAAATATTATCTATCACCCACCGATGCCTCTGCTTACTTACTTCAGTTTTAGTTGTAAACAGGAATTAAAGTGAACGATAAGTAAAACCATGATCATCTCCAACATTGAACGGGCGGCAATTCTCCAACAACTGTGGTTCTTGACGACACGCAACAGCACTTGAGCAAGCGACTACGACGCGCAAGTCCAACTATCTACCAAACAACAGGTAATAGGAGGTGTCCAAGGCAATATAAGGCTGCAAGGGATATCTCGGGTACGAAAACTAGAGCATCGCAACACAGATAGCAATAGATCAACAGGAGGGAATAAATACTATAAAAGTAAGATAGGTAGAAAGGGGGAGATGCTCGCCTGAAAACTTTGCCGAAGGTTCATCCGAAGATCGGGGCGAAGCTCACATCAACTCAACGGCCTTATCCGCGAAGAAGCAAAACACTAGAATAAACACCGGATGCAATATTTAATACTACGGCAAAAGATCGGGCATGATGCATGTATGATGCATGCCAAGGCAAAGATGCGATGCAATTAGGTCATATTAAGCGGAACCGGGGTCCCGACAATTAATTGAACGGTTCAAGTGAATTAGCTACCCTGCCATTTAAATGTTGTTTGAACATGGCAAAATAAGTTACCGGTTCGCTACACAAATTTAAATGAGGCCAATATGAGACTAGATTTGCCCGCATATGGGCCCCATATTTAATTATAAGGTGAATCGGCGTAAGGCCCCCAAACCACACAAATATGCATGCGAGATGAATGATTAATATGCAACAGGTTTATATATAGCATTTATAAAATAGGGCTCGGGAAAAGGGGTCACACGTTAGGGTTCGGCGATCTTGGTGTTCCAAGGTTTTCGGGGTCGGTCTCAGGGTTCGGATCTGGGGTTCAACCTCGGCGGGAGCGTTCTCGGTTAACAGAGTAGATCTTGCCGCATCCGAGAAGAAGAACTTGGTTGGCGTCGGGGGCACATCGGTCTCGCCCTGGTCGGTGTCGATCTTGTCGGGCCCGCGTATCAGGTCTGTCTGGGCGTCCGGGATGAAGAACTTGGCGTTCTGCGTCGGTGTCCTTACCGTCCGGGTTCTCGAGCATCGCATCCGGGAAGGAGTACTTGGCGTCCATCGGTTCCATGTCGGCGACCTTGGTTTCCTCGATGGCGAACTCGGTGTATCCGTGTCGTGGTTCTTGTCGGGGTTCTCGGCTTCGGCGCCGGGATCGGGCTTCTGATTCCGGGGGAAGGCTACAGCACCGGGGTTCGATGTTTCCGCTCCGGGAACGGTCTTGTGGTCTGAGTGGACGATCTTGACGTCGATGGAGTACTTGAATAGATGACCACGAGTTCAATAGGGCCCCTCGGGTTCGGGCTCCTCGCATCACCATCGGACGATCTTGGCGCCGGGCGTCAGTAGATCTTCGGAGCCGCGCAACTTCCTGCGGGTCATACTTGTCACATGGCACCTATCATCAGGGACCAGGGACGCATTGGGACATCTCTTGGTCTCGATCAAGGCGCGGCTGAAACCGGTCAGTGCATGGAGGCCTGTAGCAGTACCACACGACTACCATCACTTGCGTAGAGCCCATTCACATCGCACCAACGAATTGGCAACGCATCGAACAGGGACCAGCGACAGTTGGTTGAGGCACTGCTGATGGCGCAGACGAGCTGGGAGTAGCAGATACCGCGGAGGTCGGTGAGGCGCTTGGCGACGCGGAGGCCGAGGAAGCGTCTGCCGGCGGCGGAAGAGAACGGCGGGGCTGACGCGGGGCAGGGCGAGTCCGGGCGCCCGGAGGGCTGTGGTGGGGAAGGCGACGGCCGGGCGAGGCGACGGACGCGGCGCGCGACGGAGGGTCGCCGGCGGCGTCGGGGCGGAGCTTGGCGGGGCGCGGAGCTCGGGCGAGCTCGGGCGGGCCGGCGGGAGGCGGAGCGGCGAGGACGGAGGGGAGGCGCGGTGAGGCTCGGGGCCCCTGGCGGCGCGAGCAGAGAGCGCCGCGGCCGACGGAGGGCGCCATGGCTGGGGAGGGGCGGAGGACGAGGCGAGGGCGGCGGTGCAGGGCAACGGGCGGAGAAGGAGGGCCGGAGGCGAGGATGCGCGGCCGGAGGCGGGGAGTCCGGCGGCGAGGGCCTAGGGGCGACGGGGTCGGGCCAGAGGTGGGGGTCGTGGCGCGGCGAGCACGGGGGAGAGGGGAGGCTCCGGGGAAGAGGGAGGAGGAGGTGGGACGCGCGGCCTGCGGGGGGGGTGGGTCCGGGGCGGTGCGTGGCAGGCGTGGGTGTGCGTGCGTGGTGTGTCGGCGTGTGTGGGTCGGGTGGGCAGGTGCTGCGTGTGGTGTGTTGTGTGGTGTTGGGTTGACGGTGAGAGAGGGTGGCCAGGTGGCGGGTTGGGGTTGGATAGGGGGAGGGGAGGTGATGAGGTGGCGGCAGGTTATTGGGCGGGGTGAGGTGGAGGCAGGGTGGGTAGTTTAGGTCTGGGTATAAAAAGGTTCTCTAGGTTGGACCGTTTGGAACTGGGGGTGGTCGTTCGGGTCGAATCGGCCCGTTCGACTGCCCCCATTAAAATAATTCCAAATTTTATTTATTTCAAAAGCACCGTTTGCAAACCAATAGCAGACAAACAAAATATTCCGGAGGCCCGGGGTTTTGCGTTTGAATAAAGATGGGGCGTTTAGGAAACATGAACCGGTTTTTCCGCAAATAATTTTATGCAAGCAAATGCAAGATGATGACGATGCTCAAATGCAATGTGGCATGATGACATGAGCATGCGGTCATGATGATGCAATGCAGAAAAACAACGCGATTTTCTAGTAGTGGTTTTGCGGGATGCCACAATTCGACACCACTAACAATGGATCTCGCCCTCGAGATCCGCCTCATGGTACCGGAAAGAAGGTCGGCGATCTGCGTCTTCTCGCTTCGTGTAGATCCTCGCGACACCACTAACAAGAGGTCGTTGTCCGTGACCGTCGAGAGAACACTCCGGGAACAAAAGGTCGAAGGTAGAGGTTTCAACAAATAAAGCCACCCCTAACTTCCGTGGACGGAGTAAAATTGCTGGATCCACTGATTCGATGTACAAGAGCGAATGATAAGAGTAGTCGGATGGTGATCAGTCCATCGCACACCCAAACCATTACTCTGCACACGAATAGGCAGATTATGCAACCAACTCTCAGAATTAGACTGAAGATCTCGACAAGCGAGGTTCGGAAAACAAAGGAGGGATGCAGACTCTGCATCGGACCTGGCGTAGATGATGTCGTCGTGTCGGAAAACACCGGAAAGCACAAACAAGGAGCAAGGAATGGCACCACAGTAGACGGATTATTCAGACAGCACGAACACCGGATGGTAGAACACCGTTAGCAAAGGAGGAAGCGAAACCCTGAAGGTACGACGGAGCCCAACCACGAGAAATCCTGGACTCGACGAGAGAGAAGAGGGCGGATTCAAAACACGCAGAGAAGAGAGGAGAGCAGCAGAGGGGTAAGGAATAAAATCAGACCTAATCAGAACTATCCAACCGATTTTGCAAAATAGTTTTGACACTCTACTTCGGCCGTTAGCTAGGTTATCCTACAGGCTGGACTTGTGGGGTATCGCAACTGCTGAGCTCTGATACCACTCTGTAACACCCTCAGAATCGACCCTATGCAAGTTTTAGCGAAACCCGCCAAACCCGCATAGAAACGATTCAAAAGTGTCCACCAGGCACTTTCGTGCGGGTGGAAAACGAAGTAATAACATTACACAACAGTCCTCGATGGGACCCACAGAACAGATATATATATACAACACGACTCCATGAGTCAAGAATACAGATATAATATACAAAGATCCAAATCACCTTGAAACGATAGAGCGTCCAGCTACGGACAAGATGCAAATGGGGCTAAGAGCCCTGAAGAATAACCAATGGCGTCCATAACCCTGCCCAGGCCAAGCCGAAAGGGTAACCCTGCTAACGGCGTCGATCTCAAACCTGCTTAAACAAAAGGGGTGCCGACAAAGGGCAAAGGAAAAAGAGGAGCATCAGTACTGAGGCCAGTACACGGCGAGGCTAGAATTCGGCGGTCCTCGCCTACATAGGTATGGTGGACTGAAGCGGCAGCGGCAGCATGCACTAAACAACCTATAGAGACTCGATACAGCTGGCGGCTATTAGAGAGGGTAAGAAAGACCTATTCGGAACCAACCTGATGCTACCATCAAACAAACCCATCCTGGTGTTTCCCCCTCGATACCAAACGAGGAAGTCAACCGAGGAACTCACACAGTTGGCAGTTTTATTTATTCAGTTCTCGTTGCAACAATTACTAGTCAAATATATATAGTCATCCTGATAAAATAAGCAGTGGGCAATTTTAGTTAACCATTCCGTGATAGTTGCGACACTTACTAGTCAGATACAATTAGCATGAGATAACCCAAAAACCCAGCAGTTGTTGGTACTTTTATTTAGCCATTCCGTTGTAGTTGCAATACTTACTAGTCAGGTACAATGGTCGCAAGCGACACCCAAACAAGCAATTGTTGGCAGTTTTATTTAGCCATTCCATTATAGTGAAGCTGCTTACTAGTCATTATAAAGTCAAATTTATAGCACTACTTTAGTTATAGTTGTCTATGATCGAGATACTGTGCTCCAAGTCGTCCATAACCGCGGACACGGCTTTCAGAAAGTTTAAACCCGGCCGGGGTGCACAAATAGCAACACACACTCGATCAACCTCGGAAAAACCAAATCAAAACCCAACGAGGCTTTCACGACAAAGCAATCACAGGATTCAGAAATATTTCAGGGGGCCACCCCTTGGAGTACACCCGCAACGAAGTAAGCTAGCTCCGAGACGGACCCGAGGTTTGGGTGGACGGCTGTGAACGACTGGGAACCCAAAACTGGGCTTGTCGACACCGCGAAAACGTGTCCCGATCCTAAACAGTACAGTGTGCTATCCATCGCACAATCGTAAATAAAGCAGTAGCATGGCATAAGTACAGGATAGTAACAAAACCCCAAACTAGTTTGTGGCCCCAAGAAATAAGACTGAATCAAGCTCTGGCTAAGGGGGGCCCATAATTCCCCGTATGTGGATAGCGCGATAAATCAAGGAACAGGTATCAAGCACTCGGGGTCCTACGGGACACAAGTGGGCGGTCGGAAACCAAATATTATCTATCACCCACCGATGCCTCTGCTTACTTACTTCAGTTTTAGTTGTAAACAGGAATTAAAGTGAACGATAAGTAAAACCATGATCATCTCCAACATTGAACGGGCGGCAATTCTCCAACAACTGTGGTTCTTGACGACACGCAACAGCACTTGAGCAAGCGACTACGACGCGCAAGTCCAACTATCTACCAAACAACAGGTAATAGGAGGTGTCCAAGGCAATATAAGGCTGCAAGGGATATCTCGGGTACGAAAACTAGAGCATCGCAACACAGATAGCAATAGATCAACAGGAGGGAATAAATACTATAAAAGTAAGATAGGTAGAAAGGGGGAGATGCTCGCCTGAAAACTTTGCCGAAGGTTCATCCGAAGATCGGGGCGAAGCTCACATCAACTCAACGGCCTTATCCGCGAAGAAGCAAAACACTAGAATAAACACCGGATGCAATATTTAATACTACGGCAAAAGATCGGGCATGATGCATGTATGATGCATGCCAAGGCAAAGATGCGATGCAATTAGGTCATATTAAGCGGAACCGGGGTCCCGACAATTAATTGAACGGTTCAAGTGAATTAGCTACCCTGCCATTTAAATGTTGTTTGAACATGGCAAAATAAGTTACCGGTTCGCTACACAAATTTAAATGAGGCCAATATGAGACTAGATTTGCCCGCATATGGGCCCCATATTTAATTATAAGGTGAATCGGCGTAAGGCCCCCAAACCACACAAATATGCATGCGAGATGAATGATTAATATGCAACAGGTTTATATATAGCATTTATAAAATAGGGCTCGGGAAAAGGGGTCACACGTTAGGGTTCGGCGATCTTGGTGTTCCGAGGTTTTCGGGGTCGGTCTCAGGGTTCGGATCTGGGGTTCGGCCTCGGCGGGAGCGTTCTCGGTTAATAGAGTAGATCTTGCCGCATCCGAGAAGAAGAACTTGGTTGGCGTCGGGGGCACATCGGTCTCGCCCTGGTCGGTGTCGATCTTGTCGGGCCCGCGTATCAGGTCTGTCTGGGCGTCCGGGATGAAGAACTTGGCGTTCTGCGTCGGTGTCCTTACCGTCCGGGTTCTCGAGCATCGCATCCGGGAAGGAGTACTTGGCGTCCATCGGTTCCATGTCGGCGACCTTGGTTTCCTCGATGGCGAACTCGGTGTATCCGTGTCGTGGTTCTTGTCGGGGTTCTCGGCTTCGGCGCCGGGACCGGGCTTCTGATTCCGGGGGAAGGCTACAGCACCGGGGTTCGATGTTTCCGCTCCGGGAACGGTCTTGTGGTCTGAGTGGACGATCTTGACGTCGATGGAGTACTTGAATAGATGACCACGAGTTCAATAGGGCCCCTCGGGTTCGGGCTCCTCGCATCACCATCGGACGATCTTGGCGCCGGGCGTCAGTAGATCTTCGGAGCCGCGCAACTTCCTGCGGGTCATACTTGTCACATGGCACCTATCATCAGGGACCAGGGACGCATTGGGACATCTCTTGGTCTCGATCAAGGCGCGGCTGAAACCGGTCAGTGCATGGAGGCCTGTAGCAGTACCACACGACTACCATCACTTGCGTAGAGCCCATTCACATCGCACCAACGAATTGGCAACGCATCGAACAGGGACCAGCGACAGTTGGTTGAGGCACTGCTGATGGCGCAGACGAGCTGGGAGTAGCAGATACCGCGGAGGTCGGTGAGGCGCTTGGCGACGCGGAGGCCGAGGAAGCGTCTGCCGGCGGCGGAAGAGAACGGCGGGGCTGACGCGGGGCAGGGCGAGTCCGGGCGCCCGGAGGGCTGTGGTGGGGAAGGCGACGGCCGGGCGAGGCGACGGACGCGGCGCGCGACGGAGGGTCGCCGGCGGCGCCGGGGCGGAGCTTGGCGGGGCGCGGAGCTCGGGCGAGCTCGGGCGGGCCGGCGGGAGGCGGAGCGGCGAGGACGGGGGGGGAGGCGCGGTGAGGCTCGGGGCCCCTGGTGGCGCGCGCAGAGAGCGCCGCGGCCGACGGAGGGCGCCATGGCTGGGGAGGGGCGGAGGACGAGGCGAGGGCGGCGGTGCAGGGCAACGGGCGGAGAAGGAGGGCCGGAGGCGAGGATGCGCGGCCGGAGGCGGGGAGTCCGGCGGCGAGGGCCTAGGGGCGACGGGGTCGGGCCAGAGGTGGGGGTCGTGGCGCGGCGAGCACGGGGGAGAGGGGAGGCTCCGGGGAAGAGGGAGGAGGAGGTGGGACGCGCGGCCTGCGGGGGGGGTGGGTCCGGGGCGGTGCGTGGCAGGCGTGGGTGTGCATGCGTGGTGTGTCGGCGTGTGTGGGTCGGGTGGGCAGGTGCTGCGTGTGGTGTGTTGTGTGGTGTTGGGTTGAGGGTGAGAGAGGGTGGCCAGGTGGCGGGTTGGGGTTGGATAGGGGGAGGGGAGGTGATGAGGTGGCGGCAGGTTATTGGGCGGGGTGAGGTGGAGGCAGGGTGGGTAGTTTAGGTCTGGGTATAAAAAGGTTCTCTAGGTTGGACCGTTTGGAACTGGGGGTGGTCGTTCGGGTCGAATCGGCCCGTTCGACTGCCCCCATTAAAATAATTCCAAATTTTATTTATTTCAAAAGCACCGTTTGCAAACCAATAGCAGACAAACAAAATATTCCGGAGGCCCGGGGTTTTGCGTTTGAATAAAGATGGGGCGTTTAGGAAACATGAACCGGTTTTTCCGCAAATAATTTTATGCAAGCAAATGCAAGATGATGACGATGCTCAAATGCAATGTGGCATGATGACATGAGCATGCGGTCATGATGATGCAATGCACAAAAACAACGCGATTTTCTAGTAGTGGTTTTGCGGGATGCCACACCTAGATCTCTCAAGAAGCGACATCGAAGCACTTTCTGAAGATATGAGCATTCTATACAACTTGCAAACGTTGAACCTCTCTGGCTGCACATCTCTTTGTGGACTTCCAAGACAAATGAAGTATATGACTGCCCTCCGCCACCTTTACACTCATGGTTGTCCGAAGCTAAAGGGCATGCCTAGAGAGCTTGGAAAACTCACATCACTACAGACACTTACATGTTTTGTAGCAGGTAGTTGCTCTAATTGCAGTAATGTTGGAGAGCTCGGGAATTTAAACCTTGGTGGTCAACTAGAGCTACATCATCTGGCGAATGTGACAAAAGAAGATGCAAAAGCGGCGAACCTCTTGAAGAAGAAGGAACTAAGAGAATTGACATTGAAATGGACCATTGGATTTGATTCTTTTACTCGAGAATCTAGTTGTCGGGTTGATGAAGATGATGCAGAAGTGCTCAATAATCTCAAACCTCATGATGGGCTACATGCTATAAGGATACACTCCTATGGAGCCACCACCTTTCCAACATGGATGACTATGTTGCAAAACATTGTTGAGATCCATCTTTTTGATTGTAAAAAACTGCAATGGTTATTCAGCTGTGACCGTACGCAACCCGCATTTCCAAATCTGAAGGCGCTTACTCTACAAAGTCTTGTCTTTCTGGAGAGATGGTGGGAAATAGATAATGATGGGATGCAAGGAGAAGAGGTTTTGTTTCCTCGGCTCGAGAAGTTGTTTATTAATCACTGTAAGAAGTTGACAGCATTGCCAGGACACCCGACCTTCCCTAACCTCCAGAATGTTTTTATCAATGGATGTCCAGAGTTGAGAACTACTGCTAAATCCCCAAAGCTCAGTGTACTACACATAGATGGACACGAGACAGAGTTGTTCCAGTGGTTAGCTAGACATATGACTTCATTGACAAATCTTAAACTGTATAGCCTTGAAGAAAATTGTACAGAAACAACCTTGGCAGCGGCTGAGCATAGTTTGAGGGAAGTGATGGACACCAAGGGAAAATGGAAGGATCATGATCTCCCTCTGGCAGTTTTAGATTTACGTTGCTTTAAGTCAGGTGTTGTAACAGAGCTGTGTGCATGTTTTGTAAACCTTCAAGATTTGTCAATATGGAGTTCGGATGCGCTTGTCCACTGGCCAGAAAAGGAGTTCCAAGGATTGGTATACTTGAGGAAGCTTCTGATTTACAACTGCAAGAATCTGACTGGATATGCACAAGCTCCTGCCAACCCATCGACATCGTCAGAAACTAGACAGCTCCTGCCACGTCTAGAGTCTCTGAAGATTGATAGTTGTAAAATCTTGGTTGAGGTGTTCAGCGTCTCTGCATCTCTGAGGACAATGGAAATTTGTTCTTGCAGTAAGCTTGAGTCCGTACCTGGCATGAGGCTGGAGCAGATGCCGTCAGAATTGGCAAGTCAGAGATGGTCATTTAGTACACCGAAGGTGTCAATCATCATCATCAACTGGAGCTGTGGCGGCGCATTTAGAAGTATTAAAATTAGAATATTGTGACAGCTTCAGAGGGTTCCTCCATCTTCCCTCGTCCCTCAAGGATCTAAGCATTAGTTTCTGCGATGGGTTGTTATCTCTAAAATCTCCCTGTGGAGGGCTCCCATCACTGGAGCGCCTCTTTCTTATGCGATGTAGTAACCTGTCATCCATACCAGATGGGCCACAATCATACTCATCTCTCTGGGATGTTTGCATTAGATGGTGTCCTCGTCTGAGGACGCTCCCTGCAAGCCTGCAGCAGCAGCTGGGCAACATTCGGAAGGGAGACATCCATGCCCCGGATTATTATGAAAGTAAGCAAGCAACACTTACTTTCTCTGGTACATACTAGTGAGTATTAGATGTAGTTGTTAGATAATGAGAGTAGCATCACTAGCAGTACGGCAAAAGACTGGAGCACGCTAGATGTGTGTTTAACCTAAATTCGTCAGTTCTTTAATGATGTTCCTCTAAGTGTAAGTTCTTGCTTTATTAGGCTCTGCAGATACGCCAAGGCCGATCCCTACCCTGTTGAAACCAAAGACATGGCAATATGCCATCCGTAAAGATTAGAGAATCACGGGAATAATGGAAGTTATCACGCCTCAGGTTCGTGATCTGAAAATATGGCTATGCTGTGGGAACTCTTTGTTCTTTCTTTTTGCAAGAATAAGCATGTGGGATTATAAACTCTGATGGTTCTATGCAGGAGTCTTCCATACAGACGAGGAAGAGATCGCTTGGATAAGAACTACTCTCTTGCGAGACTCGCCTGGACGCTCACAGGACGGTTATTGCCATGTTGATTTGTGAGATCGATAATCAGCAAGAGCTTGTAACACTATTGTCTACCATTTTGTTGCCAGAAAGAGATCTTGTCTGGATAATATGTACTGTACTTGTATTTTTCACTTCTGGTCACCTATGTTGTATTTTTCAACTAGCATGACAAGACATTCTGCCCTGGGCAGCTTTTTTTGTCAATATTCTGTTACAGTTTCCCCGTTTTGCTCAATAATCCATTACAGTCTCCCGTCGAGGGAATTTATAACTCGGGCTTTTGGTCCGTCTGTCTGTGTGTATGATGGTACCACTGTTGTGATTTGTACATACATATGCACTCTTGTTTACTGACCATCAACTATATATGAAGCTGCTGATCTCCCCTGATACTCTGCATTAGGAATACTCTGCCGCACTAGGAACTTTGGTAGACATTGCGAAGAACCGCTTGAATTTTTCTGTACAAGTTAAGCTAGAAACATTCACCTATTCCAGTTAACGAATTTGATTGATTGTTCAAACCTGATAGTAATATTCGACAACTAACAACTCATTTACTTAGAGATCAACCCAGTTCCTATCTTGTCTTCTTCATTCAAAAGTGTCGATCATCGAATACTTCCACAGTTTCACCGGATGAAGCAATGTAAAATTTTGAAACCCGACCTATCAGACTGCAAACTTTGTTTTCTCAAAATCTGGTATTCTTTAGGAATTTCACCAGACCAACGAATCGGTAATTTGAAGCCCGTGTAAGATATTGTACTGTACAAGAAACGGAGGGAGTAGAATCAACGAAAAATTGAATTTTCTTTTTAGAGAACGAAAATTTGAATTTCGCCTCTCGGTTGTTTTTTGAATTTCGTACCGCGTGCACGGCTCTACCTAGCTAGCTCGCAGCATTGCGTCGACTGGGCTTCCGATTGTTCGGTCGGACTGGGCCTAGTGGGCTTGGGCATTCGCTAATGTAGACGCTGCCCCGTGGTTCCTATCAGAGAAAAAAAAAACAGTGTCTCGTCGTTCCCCAATCCCGGAGAACGCCGGCCGGAATCCGCCTCCACCTCCGCCGTACGTCCTTCCTGGAAGCGAGCGAGCATCCGTATTGAATCTCCTCCGCCGGAATTCAGGCCACATCGGAGGAGGAGAGGGAGGCCATGGCGCCGCCCCGTCGCCGTCGCCCTCGTTCCTCTCTCCTTCCCTCACCTTCGGGGGGAGGGGACACCGAAGACTGAAGGAGCGTCTCGGGGAGCAACCACGGGCAGAACGGAGGAGCTGCCAGTGGCTCAGGTAAGACAGCGGTACACTGAAACTTAGGCCTCGCTTGGATCGTTGTTTTTTAGTCCGGTGGTTTTCATTTTGTGAAGAGGTTAAGAAGGAGATGTCCGTATTATTCGGCAGTTTTGGTTAAAATACGACAATCCAAACGGGGCCTTAATAGTGTCACTGTCATACAGCTCAGTTAGAACAATGCTAGAGTAAGAGCAAGTACCATAAGTTTTAATCAGCTGGCTATAAAAATTAAACTAGTATTGTTTTGCTTAGTTGGATGAGAGAGAAGAGGTAGGAGAAAAGATGTGGGCTCTCATACAATAGCCAGCTCTTGCATGTGCTCTTAGACACCTTCTGAGTATGTGAGTGGGTCATTCACTTATAAAGTAGTGCTCTTTAAAAATAACTATTATACTATTTGACTATAAACTGACTATAGATGATCTTATAGTCAGCAAACCGACTGCTGAGCTGTAGCAGGGTTTGGCACCATGCAAGCGAAGGCAGATAGAAGATGTTATAAGAACATTTAAATAGTAATTAAATGCCATATTAAAACACTTCTTAAGTACTATTTTTGCCATGCTATGAGCATTCCTTCTTGTGCTGGAAGCCTGGAATGAAGTGTTCTGTCCGAACAGTAAAAAGTGGCGTTGGTAATAACAGACAGTCTTCTCCCCTCATTAGCGTTGGTAATGGACAGGGAAAAAGTGGTTACCTTAGCCATCTGGGCCAGTTACAGACAATATACTACTCTCACAGTTCCTTCCGAAGTACTCCCTCCGTTTCAAAATATAAGATGTTTTAGTTTTTTTATTGAACGAGAAGCGTCCCCGAAGGGACCGGAAGCATCACATTAATATCAAGCGGTGGATGTACAGATTGTTACAAAGGACCCCATGTGATAAGGATAAAATGCATAGGTCCCTGATATAAGCAGAAAAGACCTCACTGAAAGATGGACGACGACGAACCGATCCTTCTCTTTCTCCACCGCCGAGCCGGAAGTCTGACATGCCGCCGTCATACTCAAAAGCGGGGACGAAACCACTTGCTTTTGCGTAGACGAGGAATGCGGCCGCCAACTTCGAAAGGGGCCTCATCGAGGAGGTTAAACAATTGCCGGGACCCTTCGCCGGCTTTTGGATAGGCCATGTTCTGGCCTTGGATGTCGGATGGCTGTCACCCGCCGCCGAGGTGGTGCTCAAAAAAATTGCTTCCCAAATCCATTGCTGCTTGACACTGCTATTCACCCAATCGACTCCTCCGTTTTCCGCAACCACTGCATCTGTTGAAGGAAGAAATAGAAGTGAAGAGCAGAAGGGCTTCGCAACAGAGGATTCTTTACCGGACCCGGAAGAGATAGTCAGCTTGCCGTCGCCACTCCTGCCACGGGTGGGTGTAGGCAGGCGAAGAAGAACGGCCTGGAGAAGAATCCAAAGCCCCAACCGCTCAGCCGAAGAAAGCTCCAGTGGTCGCCGCTCACCCCTCACTCGCCTCCACGGCCGGCCAAGGGGGAAACGGCAAGCACCACCAGAAGGACATGGCGTCGCTCCTCCTCGCCTCCACGGCCGGCCAGGAGCACCACCACAACTTCATTTCTGCTACCTTCGGCAAAGCAACAAAAGCGCTTATTCTTCGGGGCCTTCAGCTTCAGAGAAAACTTTAGAGCCTTCCACCATGGAAGCACGCCGAGGCACCTTTGAGCTGAGCGGAAAGTGCCGCGCCACAACGCCTTAACCGAACAAAGCCCCCGCCGGATGACGCCACCGTCAGCCTCACTGAGAACCTCCCTCCGCCTCACGCCACCATGGCCGACCAGCAGAGAGGAGAGCCCACGAACGAGACTGCGATGTCGCCAAGCAGCACCCAAAGCTCGAGGACGAAGCTGCTGCGGTTCGGAACTCCACCTTCCCCGCCACCATGGCAGGCCAAAGGGAGGAGCAGAAGACGCCCAGCAGAAATCGAGCTCGAGCAGGCCTTATTGAGGGAGAGGCAATACCCCACCATCACCTCCATCACCGACGAAGCAAGGGGGGCGAGGGGAGTGCGCCGCCGCCGCATCTCGGCCTAGGAGACGCGCGAGCTCCGGGCAGCACTAGGCCACCAGACACGGGGATTCCACCCTCAGCCCAGCTCAGACTAACACTACTATGTACATAGCAACTGCCGCCGCCCCCCCTCAGCCCAGCTCGGCCGGACTCGCCGGCGAGCAAGGCCTCAGGGCGGCGCGGCGCAGGGTGGAGGCGGCTTCTGGTACTGTAGCAGGGAAAGGATAAGGAAGTGTCGGTTCAACCCAAGGGTATGTATGTTTTAGTTTTATGAAACATATATCTAGAGTACTTTTAGTATATAGATTCATTCTAAACCTGAGTGAACCTACATACTAAAAGTAGTCTAGATACATTTTCTGTACAAACTTAAAACATCTTATATTTTAAAACGGAGAGAGTATTGTTTACTAAGTTGATAAGCATCATATCGCGTTGTAGTACACATCGTCTTCAAGCCTTCCCCTATGGCATCAGTGAACAGGGGGAGTGGTTATCTTACATGTGGCCAGGTGGCCTCATTAACACAAGTTCAAACATACTCCCTCCGTTTCAAAATATAAGATGTTTTAGCTTTATGAAGAAAATGAATCTAGACTTCTTTTAGTGTATAGATTCATCCTAAAGTTGAGTGAACCTACATACTAAAATAAGTCTAGATACATTTGCTTCACAAAGCTAAAACATCTTATAATTTGAAACGGAGGGAGTATATTACTTCCATAGTATTGTTCATAGTATTGTTTATTCAGTCTTGAAATCTTCCCTTCTGGCATCAGCCTTGGTAATGAAAAGGACAAGTGCTTATCTTGTATGTGGCCATCTGGCATCATTAGCGGAAGTTCAAAAAAATGTATTACTGACTGCTCGCACATGAACACGTCACCGTGTGCACACGCCATGGCAGTAGTAGACCTAAAAGATGCTATTCAGGAAGTAATCTTCTGTTATTTAAAAAATATACAAGTATACAACTGTTGTTTCTATATTGTGGAAATCAATTGAATCAAACACATCCACATGTACCTCTCCCTGAAAGTCAATACTACCTACATTTGCTTCCGTTTTCCACGCAAACAAGCAATCACATCTTGCTTGGACCATTCTCTTCTCCGCCTTGCGCTGCACTTGTGCTTCTCCGTGTTCTTGCGAGTCCTCGGTGTTCCAATGGCGGCGGTGGCGGCCACCTTGGTGGTCGGACCACTGGTCAAAATCGTGATGGAGAAGGTATCCAACTACCTCCTAGACAAGTACAAGGTGTTGAAGGGTATGGAGAAGCAACATGAGATCCTGAAGCGCAAACTTCCTGCCATCTTGGACGTCATCACTGACGCTGAGCAGGCGGCAACCCAAAGGGAAGGGGCAGCGGCCTGGCTCGAGGCTATCAAGAAAGTGGCTTACCAGGCGAATGAAGTTTTCGATGAGTTCAACTACGAGGCACTTCGTCGTAAGGCCAAAAAGGAGGGGCACTACAAGGAGCTTGGTTTTGATGTGGTAAGACTTTTTCCCATCCACAACCGTTTTGTATTCCGTCAAAGGATGGGAAGAAAGCTTAATAAGATTGTGCATGCCATTGAGGTCCTTGTGACTGAAATGAATGCCTTTGGATTTAAACATGAGCAACAGCCACAGACATCCAATCAGTGGAGGCAGATGGATCAGGTTATCTTTGATCCAAAGGAAATTACCAACAGATCCAGAGCCAATGATAATAAGAAAATTGTTGAAATACTAGTTCATGAAGCTAACAATCCAGCTCTCACAGTTGTTCCTATTGTTGGAATGGGGGGTCTGGGCAAGACCACATTAGCGCAACTTGTTTACAATGACCCAAAAATTCAGGAGCATTTTGATTTGCTATTATGGGTGTGTGTCTCTGATAGCTTTCATGTGAATTCTCTGGCTAAAAGTATAGTTGAAGCAGCTCCCCAGATGAATGGTACAGATGCACATGCTTCCAAGCAGAAGAACATGCCACTAGATATACTTCAGAATGTACTGAGCGGGAAAAGGTACCTCCTTGTACTGGATGATGTGTGGACACGAGAGGATCATAAATGGAAACAGCTCAAGGCCCGCCTTGAACATGGTGGAATGGGTAGTGTGGTCTTGGTAACAACTCGTGATAAAGGAGTTGCAGAAATAATGAGTAAATCTTATCATAATCTTGCAGCTTTGGAGGATGGGTTCATAAAGGAAATAATCGAGACAAGAGCATTCAGCTATTGTGAGACGGAAGATGAAAGGCCCGCCGTGTTGGTGAATATGGTTGGTGAGGTTGTGAAGAGATGTGTTGGTTCTCCTTTAGCTGCAACAGCACTGGGCTCTTTACTTCGTACAAAGAGGAGTGAGGAGGAATGGAAGGCTGTACTAAGGAGAAGCATCATTTGCACCGAGGAGTCTGGAATCTTACCAATACTCAAACTCAGTTATAACGACTTGCCGTCACATATGAAGCAATGCTTTGCCTTTTGTGCTATATTTCCAAAAGATTACGAGATTGATGTTGACAAGTTGATCCAACTATGGATTGCACATGGCTTTATCCAGGAAAAGCATGCTCGTCTTGAAACCATTGGCAAACAGATTTTTTATGAGTTGGCCTCAAGGTCTTTCTTCCATGATGTGAATCAAGTCCAGCCCACCGTCACTGAAATTGAAAACACAGCCAGGTGGTTTTATTGCAGAACTACATGTAAAATCCATGATCTTATGCATGATGTTGCACTCTCTGTAATGGAGAAGGAATGTGCCTTGTTAACTGAGGAACCAGGAAGGGTTGGATGTGTTGTGGAAATTGAGGAACCAGATCAGAGTGAGTGGCTTCCAAACAATGCTCGGCATTTATTTTTGTCATGCAAGGAACCGGGGAAAAAATTGAATAGTTCTCTGAAGAAAAGCTCTCCGGCTATCCAAACACTTCTTTGTGATAGCAATATGAGTAGTTCATTGCAGCATCGATCAAAATATAGCTCTTTGCAAGCATTGCAGATATGTTCACGCATACCATCATTTCCGCTTAAACCAAAGCATCTACATCACCTGAGGTACCTGGATCTCTCAAGAAGCCATATCAAAGAACTACCTGAAAGTTTGAGCATTCTATACAACCTGCAAACTTTGAACCTCTCTGGCTGCAAATTTCTTTGTGGACTTCCAAGTCAAATGAAGTATATGACTTCCCTCCGTTACCTATATACTCATGGTTGTAATGAGCTTAAGAGCATGCCTAGAGACCTCAGAAAACTCACATCCCTAGAGACACTTACATGCTTTGTAGCAGGTACTGGCCCTGGTTGCAGTAAAGTTGGAGAGCTCGGTAATTTAAACCTTGGTGGTCAGCTAGAGCTAATCCATCTAGAGATTGTGACAGCACAAGAAGCAGAAGCTGCAAACCTCATGAATAAGAGGGAACTAAAAGAATTATCATTAAGATGGACCGTTGGATGGGATGATTTGTTCAGGGAAAGTGGTAATGAGGGCGATGCAGGTGTACTCGAGAAACTCAAACCTCATGATGGGCTGCATACTTTTAGGATGAACTCCTATGGAGCCTCCGCCTTCCCAACATGGATGGGTATGCTACAAAACATTGTTGAGATCCATCTTTTTCGTTGTGCAAAGGTAGAATGGTTTATCAGCAGTGGATGTGGTACGTCATGCTTTCCATTTCCAAATCTGAAGGAGCTTACGCTAGAAGATCTTGTATGTTTGAAGAGATGGTCGGAAATAAATAGTGAGGGGCAACAAGCAGTGAAAATGTTTCCACTGCTTGAGAAGTTGTTTATTATTCGCTGCGAGAACTTGACATCAATGCCAGGACATCCGACATTCCCTAGCCTCCTGAATGCTCGTATCGAGGGATGTCCAAACTTGAAAACTAGAGCTAATTCACCGGTGCTCAGTGTATTAGATGTGGAAGGACGTGAAGACCAGTTGATCCTGTGGGTAGCTAGACATATGAATTCATTGACCAATTTGGAACTGAGGAGCCCTGAAAACAGTACAAAGACCACCTCAGCGGTTGCTAACAATTGTTTGAGGCAAGTGGTGCACCACATAATAAAACGGAATGGTCATGATTTTCCTCTGGCAGTTTTAGTGTTGAGGAACTTTAAGTCGGATATAACAATGTTGTGTGCATACTTTGTAAAACTTCAAGATTTGTCGATTTGGAGCTCCCATACCCTTATCCACTGGCCAGAAAGATTGTTCAAATTATTGGTATCCTTGAAGAGGCTTCAGATTGTCAACTGCAAGAATCTGACAGGATATTCACAGGTTTCAGCGAAGCCATCAACACCATCAGAACTCCTGCCACATCTAGAGTCTCTAGCGACATTTAGGTGTCAGAGATTGGTTGAGTTGTTCAGCGTCCCCGCATCTCTCAGGACAATGGAGATTCGTAAATGTAGTAGGCTTCAGTCGACATATGGCAGGAGGCTGTTAGCATCGTCTGGAGCTGGGTCGAAGAATTTACAAATTCTGAAACTAGAGCGTTGTGATGTCTTAAAAGGGGTCCTCGATCTTCCCCAGTCCCTCAAGGTTCTAGAAATTAAGGAATGCCCTATGCTGACATCTTTAGAGTGTCGCTCGGGAGTGCTCTCATCGTTGCAGAGACTTGAACTTATTGAGTGCTATGGACTGTCATCTCTACCAGATGCACCAGAAGCATACTCATCTCTCCAATATCTTTCCATTAGACACATTAGGTTGAAGAAGCTTCCCACAAGCCTGGAGCGGAGCATCATCATGTTAAAATTCGTAGAGAACCCTTCCATGTACGGCACACGGGTTCAAATCCGTCTTTGTTGAGAGCAAGGTGCATCCCACCATCGGATTCTACGTCGTATACGGATCCTGGCAGGAAGTATCGTATGTACAGCAGTTTCGTTTCGTAGATAATTTATCTTGTATCGGGTCGAGAAGGATTACGTTTGGACTTGTAATTAGTGTGTATATAGCAAGGTAGTATCATGCTCTGATCTTTTCTCTTTATGCCTGGTATGGTTCTGGGATGCAATATGATGTGGGGTCTGGACACCATTAATGTAATGCAGATAATCCTTTTCCAAAAACCAAGAAGTCATCATACAGCGTCCAATATCATCGAAATGTCAACTCCTTGCGTGTTGCTCTCTTCTGTAAAACGTGGTTGCTCCTTGGTCTCTCCTGCAGAAGCTGAAAATAATTCCAGGGAGCCTGCAGAAGTTACAGTCAGAATCGTTTATTCATGACCACCTTCACCTGAAGCCAGAGCAGAGCATTTTGAAGAACTAAAATTAGCGGGGTCCTCTATTTCTGCAAGAAACTAGAGATTAGTGACTGTGTGTCAGTTTCCCAGTTTTATGTATGGACTTGTACAACAGTACTTTTCCCGGCCAACGTTCGGTTTACCACTTATAACAGTATACTAGTATTATTTTGACTTGTACAGAGATGCATGGTTATTTATTTAAAGCTGTTATTTCCCCTGCACTAGAATTACAGTATGTACAAGCTAAGCCAGAGAGCTAAGATTCCAATTTGTGAAGGTCGATGTTCATCGCCAGTTTAGCCCTACTGACCAACCGTGAATATTTCGACGATTTCAAAGCTTACGCAAAAGATATTGTGCTATGGTAGTGCAATGTAACATATATAGCTTGCACATACACGCCCGTATATAGCAGTATAGCACCATGTTCTCTATAGCTTTGAATTCCGACAAGATGTATTGCCAGATTAAGCGCAGCTCATCTACATGAGTTTCTGAACCCGCGCAAGTTTGATTTGATCAATAATTGTTTGATCGCTTCTCGCTACCTCGCTGAGGCGTCCTCTCTGTCAGGTTTCAAACTCCAGCAGCGCTTTATTCTGCTGACAGCTGAAACGTTGATTCTCTTCTCTATTTAGCTGAGTACGTTGATTATCTTCTGTATTAGCTATATCCATTAGATAGTGTGAACTCGATATCTTTTCTCATACTTAAAATTTCTTTGATCGTGCTCGCTCCTACTCTTCTTTGAAACGGCACGGAGCAAAGAGCAATGCAGTCGATGCTTGATTGAGTTTTGCCACGTAGAGGCAGGAATGCTTGGTAGGCAACGAGCATGGAGCAATGTTTTTTATCCTTCCAGTGGTAGGGAGAAGATCTAGCCTTCCAGATGCCACTTGATGTATTTAATTTTCTATATAAATTTCTTTAGCATCTTTTATCCCGTGGATATCTAATTAAACATCCCTTATTTGTTTCTGTTTTTTCTTCTTTGATCTGTGAGGTCTGAAGAACATCAGGTCTGGCATTTTAAAGATAGAATAAGACACGCAATAATCTCATCTGGAATGCCTCTTAACTGATTTTACACTGTCTTCTTAGATAATTATATGTAGCCTTAGCTGGAGTTGCTGGTCTGCTTCTCGGCTCACGTACCACTTCCAGGTCAAGGGGACCAGTCATCAGCTTCTTGTACTTTCCCTCCACTGGCCTGCAGTGTGTCGGTGGCGGCTTCACTGGCATCGTCATCAACAACTATGACATGACCACATTCAGCAAGGAGCTGCAGCAGGGGCAGTTAACATCTACGGTCATCTAGTATCCTGGAGGTGTCATCATCATCACCACCTGTAGCTGGGGCAGAGCATTTAGAAGAATTAACATTACAGGAGTGTCATGGATTAACAGGGGTCCTCAATCTTCCACCATCCCTCAAGGATCTATTCATTTATAATTGTAGTGGGTTTACATCTCTAGAATCTTCCTCGGGAGAGCTCCCATCGTTGGAGCGCCTTGAGCTTTATGGATTGAATACCCTCTCATCCATACCGGATGCACCACAAGCATATTCATCTATCCAACATATTTCCATCAGAGACTGCCCTGGCATGAAGACAATCCCTACAAGCCTTCAACAACGGCTTGGCAGCATCCATAAGCAAGACATAGATGCCCATTATTGTGGAAGTAAGCACGCCGCACTTACATGTTCTATTACTTAACAGTGAGTACTAAATGTACTAGTCAGATTATGATCATAGCATAACTAGCAGAATGCTAGAAGACTGGAGCAAATCGGAAGTTTTTGGCTGAATTTGATATTTTTTAAATCATGTTTCTTTAAGTGTGACTTTTTACATAATTGATCTTTGCAGATACGCCAAGGCCTCTTCCTACCCTGTTGAAACCAAAAGACATGGAGATATACCATCTGTAAAGATTAGAGAATCACTGGAATACCAGTATGGAAGTTACACGCAGGTTTGTGATCTGAAAACATGCCTACACTGTAGGGAACCCTTTGTTCTTGTTTTCTTCTTTTGCGAGAAAGAGCTTGTGGGACTATAAAATCTGATCCTTCTTTGCCGAATTCTTCCCCAGGAGCTATTTGCAAGACGGGGAAGAGATGACTGGGAGTAGAGCTATTTGCAGGACTCGCCAGGATGCTGAAGGGGAGCGCCCACAAAGACATGTTGAAATTGCAAGATCAGTAATCAGAGCGCGCTTCTGGCACTGTTGGTTGTCATTTAATTTTGTTCCCAGAAAAAATATATTTTTTGGATAATTTCTACTTGTATTTTCCACTTATGTTCACCTCCGCTTAAACTGTTGTATTTCTTTTTTCAACTAGCACGCCCGCATTCTGCCCTGGACACTATCAGATGCTTTTGTCAATATTGTGTTACAGTTTCCCAGTTTTGTTCAAAAATCCATTACAGTTTCCTATGGCGGGAATTTTAACTCGTCTTTTGGTCTGTTTCTGTGTATGACTCTATGCACAGCAGTATCGCTGTTGCAATTCTACATACATATACACCCCTATAAGCTGCTGATTTCCTGGTACTCTGCACTAGGAATGCTGTTCTGAAGTGGGCTAGGGACCCTGGTAAACATTGCGAAGAACCACTTAAATTTATGAGTACAAGATAAGCGATACCATTCATGCATAAGACCTATCCCAGTCGACGAATTTGATTGGTTAAGTTCAAGTCTGACTGTAATATTCTACAACTAGCATTCATTTTGAGACTGATCTGCGTCCTATCTAGTAGTATGATTTATTTACTAGTCTTCTATATCATAGGATGCTTTCGCAGTTTCACCATGAAGCAATGTAATTTGGAACCTGACCATTGGAGTTGTTCCCTTATAATCTGATGTTCACCGGGAATTTCACCGTACCAACTGTCGATGATAGTCAGATGAATCAGTAATTTGAAGCCTGTGAAAAAATATTCACAATATTGTGATACGTGTAATATTACATGATGAGTGAGGAGTTCGTCAGTCTTGAGAACAAAGTGCAAGCCGGTCGAGTGCTTTTCATTTTTCAGTACGTGCTACTAAATTACATTCATCGGCAGAGAGAGATCAAAAGGAAAAAGGGCAAAGACAAAAGGCTCTCTATAAATTAGGGTTCGTTCTATCGATATGTGAGCCTCCTAGCAACAGCAACAGAGGTATAGCGTGCACACACAGCATGCAAAGCAGCAACCATAGCCTCATTTCCAATAACAGAGAAGTACTGCATGGATCGTCGCTGAGGATGACGACGACGACGATGATGATGATGATGATGATCTAGAGCTTCCTCATGCACAGAGGGCACGGCCCGTGCTTGGCCAGCCAGCTGTCGATGCATGGCCGTGGAACAAGTCGCAGAAATCGGGCAAGCTCCGCCCGTTCTCTCCAATCTGGCAATCCTGAAAACCACCAAAAAGTTCAGAAAAAAACATCGCTCTAACAAAAACCATCATGTGAAAAAGGAGTTCAGAAAACCACCAGAAATGCCACAACCAAAAAGTTCAGAAAAAAACATCATGAATTCGATCTCGAAAAGGTCAGGGGCCTCTCTAAACTGTGACGAGTCCACTGCATTTATCTGTTTGTCATTGGTTTAGCAATATATGATGCAGATGATGATCTAGAACTCAGAACATGCGTGATATTGTTAGACTAGTAAACAGTACTGTATGCAGCATCTTGTTTCGGACAGTAGCTTTGTATCAGACCAATGCATGTGATGTATGATGCAGATGATGTACTGACCATGCTCAGAACCACACGGCGCATCGCTGGCTTGACCTTCTCGCACACAAGCCTGCCAGAGAGGAGGCTGTCGATCACATTAAGCTGCATTGCCAGTAATTAAAAGATTTTTGTTAGGCTCAATTAGATCACATTAGGTTTGAAGTTCTGGAGCATCAAAAGATATGTCCATTCAGATATGCAATCTCGCCCGAATTGTGCGCAAGATCATGATGAGGACGACGCGGAAAGATAGAAAATGCACAGCGACTTGGAAAATTCTAATCCGAGCTTATAACAAAAACAACAGGAAAAAAGACATGGGGTTGACTCTGAATTCTGAAATGAACATTGGACATAGTTTTTTTCTTCTAAGTTTTAGCACATAGACAAGGAAGCGCATATGAGCAAGCGAGCGAGCGTGTCTTGAGTGGTTGGTTGTTTTGAGCTGGTCTTAGCCTTGTAATTACCTTCCGTTCTATCAGTGCACCAAGACACAACTCGTGCAGATATTTATGTCTGAAAATGCCACCTATAATTGCACACGGCTAGGCTGAAATTCCAAACTTCGCAATATATTAGTACAATGTTTGGTCCGTAATTATATATATGGAGTGAGGATCTCATGTTGGATGTTGGAAGATGATCAAAGGGCTTAAAAAGTGACTTGGTTTCAAGAGAACCTCATGTTGCCCATACATAGACCTCTTGGCGGATTTTTAAGTTATCGAAGAAATTTTCAGCAAATCATTCACCTGAAGTTCCAACGTTCTAATCAAGTCATACACCGAGTAAATTGAGAAGCTGAATGTTTGATCCAAAGTTTCAGAAAGTGGCTGCAAAAAGCTAAAAAAACGGTGGAAATTACAAAATGTAGACGTGCTCAGCTGGTTCTTCTTCAGAAGTAGGGTCACTAGCTTGGTCGTGTACGCGGTAGTCCAGAAGCATATGAGGTGGTCGGCATATACATACATACATGCCTGTATAAGCCAGATTGCAACCCAGATTCTACCGACACTGAGATAGATGCGACCGATGTCTGGGCAAAAACCCAACAAGAAAATGTCCATCATCCCGGAAGAATATGCTTAGGCGATGCCTGATTCGCTGCAGGCCGTTCGTTAATTATTCAGTCGTGCCGGCCTTTGCTTTGCCCTTCCGATTTCTTCACTCACTCACCTATACGTACGTAGCTGCAGGCCATCGTCGTTCAGAGCATTTTAATCCACACGACCTAGCTAGGTGCCAGTGCCACCCTCAACCTGCGAGTGAGCGAGTGAGCGCGGGCGAGGCCATGGCGGGGGAGGCGTACATGAGGCAGCTCCGCGCGCACCCGCTCGGCACCAAGGCCGTCACCTCCGGGCTGCTCGCCGGCTGCAGCGACGCCGTCGCACAGAAGATCGCCGGCGCCAGGAAGCTACACCTCAGGAGGATCCTCCTCATTACGGTACCTACAGCTACAGCTACTACGACAACTATCTCGTTTGCTCTACCTCTTTTCTAGCTCGCTTTAGTTTACCGACACCATGCCATTTCATGATCCGTCACCCCCGCAAAGCAGGCAGGGGTAATGTATCTCCGTCAGCTAAACTCATTTAATTTCACGAATCAAAAGGTTAACAATTAATAAACACACATGATCTTCTGTTTCTAGTTCACACAGACAAATCGAATTAAGTAGCAGGACTTATGCACTATTCTGCACAAGTTCAGAAACGAAATAAGTTCTCCAAAAAAAAAGAGTCCTAATTTTCATACGTCTACGATATGCTACAGCACGAGCAGTGCAAAAAAAGATCACAGGGTTTTGGCTCCGGAAAGCTAGCATATGAAAGTAAATCTATAAATAATTTGCAAAAGACAGTAAATTTATAAACAATTCACAAAAAAATGCTTAAAACATTAGAAACGTAATTATTTTTCATATATATATACATGTTCGAGTTTTTGACATATCTGGAATTTTTCATGAAGTAAAGACATATATTCTGTGTCCTTGAAAAAACAGAGTTTTAAACATGCGACTTTTAGAGTATCAAATCTCCTTTTTACACAGGCCACGATTTTTTTACTTTCTATAAATTTATTTATCAACATAATACATGGGCATGCACATGTGCTAAAATTTTCAAACATTTTTGACATCCGAACTGCCTTTTTTTTAGGTGGGAGCATGTGCTCCTATGTTTCAATTGTGAATTTCCGCTAAACAATACCAGCAAGGCAAATTTGTGTATGTATAGTGGCTACATTGAAATTTGATTTTAATATAACTTTAGATGAAATGTCATTTTAATATAATTTTTTGATGAAATGTTATTTTGATATAATTTTTAGCAATTCCTTGGAACACATGCTACATTAAAAATATAAACCAGTGTCTTTAAACTTTGACGTACATATCTTCATGGGGTGAGAGCACAACGAGGTGCACAAAATCTTCATTCGCATTTAAGTTATCTACTTCTTGCTTCTCAAATATCGAAGTTTTTATGACCCAGGGCTCTACATCTACTTGATGCATACAACCAAGTCTTATTACAGATTCCTTATCCAAAGAAATACAAGCCTAATAAAAAAACGTAGCACACCACATAAACATCATCAATGAGTAAGAAGCTTATGTGAAGCACGGGATCAAGCATTAGTAGCCTATGTGATGCACACGATCAAACCGAGACATAAATTCCTTGGAAAGCCACTCTAGCTTCTTGGTGCCAAGTTGATGTTGTTGTGTACGTTGTATGGTCACCCATGATCACAATCATTTGATACACGAGAACAACATTTTCGTAAAGGATATATAACTTCATTCTTGTCAAATGGCAAATCGTTTCAGCAAAGCCAGATTGACCAAAAAAGGAGACTTTTGAACACACAAAATAACCATGAAAAAAAATGCAGACAAGTTGCTTGAAAGATCAATAAGTATTAAAAAGCTACCTGTGGCAGCTGAAAACGCTGTCATGGTAGCCGGAGTATTCTGAAATCTAGTTGTTCTCTAGCAAGAGAGAGATAAACAGAATAAATTCATATTAACCTTGTGCAGAAAATCTTAAGCAACTCTTTCTCTTCTTTCGATATCATCAGTATTGTCTTGTTTAGTTTCAAACTTATACATATTGACGTTGTGATCTGGGAAACAAATTAACAGCTCTTTGGATTTGCGTACGCGGGACCATTCGGCCATTTCTTCCACAAGCTTATGGACTGGATTTTCAAGGGGAAGAAAGGAAGAGAAACTGCAGCCAACAAGGCAACTATCATGCATCTGGGCATTTTGTCATGAATAATGCTGATCTTATGCAGCTCACTTACCTCTTGCACTATGGTTATGCAGGTCATAGTGGAGCAGCTAACCGCGTCACCACTTAACAACCTGTTGTTCATGATCTACTACGGTTTGGTCGTCGAAGGTATTCGTTCCGACCATCTCTATCCAATCCTGGAGCGTATCTATACAAATTCATAACTTTCTAGTACATTTTTGTTGACGGAAAAAATTGCGTCGTGGATAGATAATTGTCATGAAATTTCAGGGAGGCCGTTTGGACAAGTGAAGAGCAAGATCAAGAAGGACTACGCGAGCATCCAGTTGACATCTTGGAAGGTACTGATGTGCCATCAAATCACCTAATTCAGACCTTTTTTTTTCAGTTGACATTTACATATATCCAGTACTGTTTTCTGCCCGGCCAAAAAAAAAGAACAGAGAGGAAATACTAGCACTCCTATATTACAGTAACACATCTGCCTCTATTTCCATGTGTGCGTGCAGGTCCGGCCGATCGTTAGCTGGATCAACTACGAGTACATCCCGCTCCAGCACCGAGTTCTCTTCGCCAGCTCCGTGGCATCATGCTGGTCAGTCGCTTAACTTATTTGGCAGTTAATTGTTCGCAATTTTTTTTAGCTGTTTGTAATGTGCTATTTGGTGTAACAACTGAGCTGATTTGGATTTACAACCAATTACAGGGCAGTGTTTCTGAACCTGAAAGCAGCAAGATCATCGCCAGCCGCCAGTAAGAATGTGTAAGGAAGGAAGGAGGAAAGGAAGGAAGGGCTAGTGCTACACTACATATCTAAGTAGCCACTAGCTAGTGCTTTGCTCATTTTGTTTCAGTTCATGAGTTGATTTGTACGTGTGATTTTGAACCTCTTGGCTTGGAACATTGTTGATTCCAACTCCACACCATCATTGTTCCAACTTCCAACTTTCACGAGGAGAGGACAGCAGCTGTCTCAAAAACCCTACCATCCATGCATGATGCATGATGCATCCACGCAGGGGAATATATGCTTATCTAGCCAGTGGCTCAAGCAAAGCAAGTAGATAAAAACATCATTTGAACCAAAAAGAGAGAATATATACGAAAGGCAAGTTAGGTCGATCGGCGCCTTTTGTTCTTTGTCTCCTTGGTTTTGATTCGATTCCGCAAGCGACGGCCTGCAATCATCCACTGGACGATGGGCATCATCATCGGTTAGACTCACAAAATTCAGTCATCTTTTCCACCAGTTAGACTCACAAAATTCAGTGATCTTTTCCACCAGTTAACTCACAAAATTCAGTCATCTTTTCAGTACTTTTCCAGAAAAGAATTCGACTTTCGATCGACATGCTTGCACCATAGATATGATTGAGACAAGTAGAAAAGGAAGCAAAAACAGTTGACTACGAGCAACAAAGAGAATATAAGAAAGATCTGGGCAGATATATACTAGCAAATGTTTTAGCTTGGGAATTTACTAATATGTACATATATATTCGTTGATTCAGCTATGCACAATGGCATAGCAACATCAATCCATCCAGTCACAGGTCTCGCAGCCTTCCACCTTCAGCTTCAGCGAGGAAGTGCACACTGCTAGCTTAGAACTGTTATTACACATCCACACATACGTACGGCACAAAACTAAGCACCAATGGTAAACCCAAAATTAGCTGCTAAGCATCATACATTAACCTTAATTAACTCCCTGATTACCGAGGTAGAGGAGAGCAGGAACTCCTTGCTTGTCAGAAGGACAGGAGGAGGTCCTCGTCGGGCTGGGCCGCATCGGCATCGGCAGCGGCAGTGGCAATGGCGGGCTGGGAGAGCATGTGCACGACCTCGCGCATGGTGGGCCGGGCGGTGCTGGCCTCCTCGACGCAGGCGGTGGCCACGTCGTAGAGGCCCACTAGCAGCGCCACGGGCTCGGGGGACAGGCGGCGGTCGGCGACGGCGAGGACAGCCGCGGCAGTGTCGGGGAGCTCCGCGGTGACCTTGCGGACCCAGTGCACGATGTCGACGCCATCACCGAAGCTGCCGACGGGGCGGCGCCCCGTGATGAGCTCCAGCAGCACCACGCCGAAGCTGTACACGTCGCTCTTCTCGTCCACCCGCAGCGTGTACGCGTACTCTGCCACATCACACGAAATTCATCATTTAATCAGCCAGAATTATACACTACTAATCATGCTCAGGTGAGGAAGAACTCACATAATTAGCCAGGCAAAAACTATCTGAATTGATGATACCAATGGGTCCAGGATATCCACATTCTTAAATGCAAAAGGAAATCTTTGTCTTGTCTCTGGTTGGTATATATTTTAGCACAGATGGCAACAAAATCTTCCAAGAAACAGACAATAACAACCACCACTAATCACTGTCCACTGTCTGCAGTGCTACAAGCAGGACAGCTGAAATATCTGTCCTCTCTCTAGTTGACCTTTGCACATGGCAACAAGAACAGGGTGTGTGGGTGCACTGCAAACAGTGCTGAAACTTGGCTAGAATCCAAGAGCAACAAAGTACAGGTTGCAGTTCAGGTAGGGTCGGTGGAGTGTGCAGTTCAGTTGGCCTTCAGATTCAGATGAAATGTGTTGGATGAAATTTGTACTACTCCAGTAAAAGTTTTTGCTGTTCTCCATGTTGCCACAAGTTTGAATCGAATATGTTCTTTAATAACTAGATTAATTAATGGCGTGAATTTTTCAGCAAAAATGGTGAAGTGATCAGTGACAGAGCGTTACCTGGGGCGATGTAGCCGTAGGAGCCGGCGATGGCAGACATGCACTCGGAGGCGCCGCCGCCGCCGCCACCAGCGCCGCCGAGGAACTTGGCGAGGCCGAAGTCGGCGACGTGGGCCTCGAACGCGGAATCGAGCAGGATGTTGTTGGACTTGACGTCCCGGTGGATGATCCTGGGCGCGCAGTCATGGTGGAGGTAGCAGAGCCCGCGCGCGGCCTCGAGCGCCACTCTGGCCCTGGCCTCCCACCCGAGGTGGCCGCCCTTGCCACCGTGGAGCATCTCCCCCAGCGAGCCGTTGGGCATGTACTCGTACAGCAGCAGGTTGGTCTCGCGGTTGGAGACGAAGCCCAGCAGCCGCACGATGTTCCGGTGCCGGATCCGCCCCAGCGTGCCCACCTCCGCCGAGAACCCCCTGTCGCCGCCCACGCCGCGGCCGACCAGCCGCTTGATGGCCAGCTCGGCGCCCGTGTGTGTCACGCCGTGGTAGACTATGCCCGCGCCGCCCTTGCCGATGATGTTGTCCTCCTTGAGGCACTCCACCACGTCGTCCGCCGAGAAGTCCAGCTTCTGGAACACCGTCATCTTCCACGCCCCGGACCGCCGCCGCGCCGCCTCGCGCCACGCCTCGCACCCCTTCCTCCCGCCGAAGAAGGCGGCCACGAGGGCGGCGAGCACCGCCGCGAGGCACACCAGCATCTTCTTCGAGTCCCAGCGACGGAGGGACAGCAGGCCGGCGCCGGCGCCTGGGCCGAGGTCGCTGCAGGCGAGGGCGTCGTCCGCGGCGGCGAGGGGCCCGCCGCAGAGACCCGGGTTCCCCACGAAGGAGCTCTCGTTGAACACCAGGAACTGGCCCTGCATCGGCACCGCGCCTGACAGCGCGTTGTAGGACACGTCCAGCGTGGTGAGGCTCGTCATGTTGGACATGCCCGGCGGGAGCTCGCCCGTGAGCGCGTTCCGCGACACGTTCAGCGTGCAGAGGATCTTGAGCGACGTCACGCCCTCCGGTATCTCCCCCGTGAGGCGGTTGCGGCTGGAGTCGACTGCCGCGAGCGACGCGCAGCGCGTGAGCTCCGGCGGGATCGCGCCGGTCAGGGCGTTGCCGCTGACGTTGAGCCGGGACAGGTTCTTTAATCTGCCAAGCTCCGGCGGCAGGCTACCGGAGAAGTTGTTGGACTCGAGGGACAGCGTCTGCAGCGCGGGCAGGTTGCCGATGGCGGCCGGGATTCTCCCGCCGATCATGTTGTTCCCCAGCAAGAGCATGCCGATCTTGCCGCCGCCGATCACGTCGGGAAGCTCGCCGGAGAGCAGGTTGTCGGTGAGCTCGAGCATGTTGGCCTGCGGCAGGTCGAACAGCCCCGCGGGAACGGGGCCGCTCAGAAAGTTCTTGCTGAGCCGCACCCTTACGAGCGTCTTGCACCCGCCGAGGGAGTCCGGGATGGGGCCGAAGAAGCCGTTGTCCATGAGCACGAGCGTCTCGAGCCTGCGGCCGAAGCAGAGGTCCGGCGGCACGGTACCGGTGAGATGGTTCGTGGTGACGTCGAGCGTCTTGAGCCGCCTGTTCCTGCCGAGCGCCGCGGGGAGCGCGCCGGTGAGGTTGTTCTCCCAGAGCTGCAGCACCTCGAGCTGCGGCATGTCGCCGAGGAACGCGGGGATGCCGCCGCGGAGGTGGTTCCGGAAGAGGTTGAGCAGCTTGAGATTGGCAAGCCTGGAGAAACTGGCGGGAATCTCGCCGCCGAGGTCGTTGACGGAGAGGTCGAGCGACTGCATGCTGGCCATGTCGCCGAGCTCGGTTGGAATCTCGCCGGAGAGGCGGTTCCAGAGGAGGAAGAGCGTGTCGAGGTTCTTGAGCCGGCCGAGGTCGGGCGGGATGGGGCCGGTGAGGTTGCAGCTGCTCATGTCGAGCCGTCTGAGGCTGGCGAGGCCGCCGAACTGGGGCGGCACGCCGCCGTCGTACTGGTTGAAGTAGCCGATGTACATCTCCTCGAGGCGGGCGAGGGTGGCGAGGGAGGTGGGGATGGCGCCCGAGAGCGCGTTGCCGTTGAGGCCGAGGTAGCGGAGGGAGGCGAGCGCGCCGTAGGGGGTCGGGATCGGGCCGGAGAAGTAGTTGCCGCCGAGCTGGAGGTAGGTTAGGGTGGTGGCGTGGGGGGTGGAGAAGGGCGGGAGCGGGCCGGAGAGGTTGTTGTTGTAGCAGTCGAGGAGGGCGAGGGAGGGGAAGTAGGGTGAGGAGGGGGTGGAGGGGTAGGGGAATGGGCCGGAGAGGTTGTTGTTGGAGAGGTTGAGGTGGCGGAGGGATGGGAGGGAGGGGAGCGTGGCGGGGACGTGGCCGGGGAGAGTGCAGGCGGCGATTGTGAGGTTGGTGAGGGCGTCGAGGAGGGAGAGTTCTGGCGGGAGGGAGCCGGCGTGGAGCGGGATGGCGGTGAGGTTGATGGCGATGACCCGGGAGGTTGTGGTGTCGCAGGTGACGCCGGTGAAGGCGCAGTGGGCTGGGGAGGTTGCCGCGGGGTCCCAGTCGGCGAGCGGGGCTGTTGGGGACGGGGTGGGCACGAGGGCGGATTTGAGCTTGCCCAGCGCGTAGATGTCGCGGTCCGGGGAGGCCGACGACGGGGGCGACAGGAGTAGGAGCAGGGTGAGGAGAAGGGGAGGAGGAGGCATTGTGGTGTGGCTTGCGCCGGCGGCGGCGGCGCGCGGTGGGGGTGTGTGTGGAGAGCAGAGGAGTGGAGTGGAGGCGGGAATAAAAGGGGAGGGAGTGGTGGTGGAAGAGGGAATGAGAATTTGGAATCGATTCCGGTCTAGTCGAGGCGCAACACCACCAGTCCACCAGTGTTGTCCAGTGAGTGAGTCGCGAATCGTGTCCGAACGGAGTGACGGGTGAGGAGGAAAGCGATGGGTGTTCGGGTCAAGGGGGTGGAAAGGCTGTGGAGAGAGAGAGAGTGGCGAGGTGTCAGTGAGAGGACGGGGCAGTTAATGCAGGCTGACTAACGGTGGCGTACTGTACTTGTAGCTCCTGCTCGCCTGTGCTGCGGCTGCTACGCTACGGGGAAGGGACGGGACAAAGACAACGGGCATCGTCTGCCTCCGTTGCAGCTGCAGCGTTGGCGGTAATTTACTCCAGGTGGCGATTCCAGCTTTCATCAAAAGATTTCAGAAAACCCGGGCAATTTGCCTTCAAATCCATCATTTTGATTTCAAAACAAGATTTCATGAGACTGGGCCGATTGGATGGTTCCTGCACCATGATAAAAATGACCCGGCCCAATCGCATTAGGAACCGACGAATCGGCCGTTTCCGCATAGCCACCCTATCGGCGTCTAAGAAGTGAACATTACGTGCCTCTAGATGCGACCATCGGAGATTGGAGGAAGAAGTGGGAGCCCGCGCGCTGCAGCGAAATTGTGGGCGAGCCATGGTAGAATTTGTTCGGCTGCAATTTCGCCTACCGCCCGCCCAAAACGGTCACCAATTTAGGCGCTGATGTGCCATTACCGAAATCGAATCCAACATCTCCCCCTTTTGAGCTCCTCCTTCTCGTGATTTCCATGGAGATGACGGGACACGACATCTTTGCTTGTGAGTTTAGTGAAGGATCACTCTTTTCTCGAGTTCAGCACATGAAAGGTTTTTCGAAGATATTCTTATCGGGGTCCTTCTTTCCACCGTATGTCCACATAGCCGACACCCTCGCTTGGATACGCTTAATGCGGATCCGAAGAAAGTGGGCCATGATCTGAAGACCAGAAACCTCTTTCCTGGTGCCATATTGAAGGGCACGGATGCGGTCCACCAGCGGCTTGGTCTCCTCAATTTCAGCCGAAATAGTTTCCAAGACTTGAGTTTCTTCACGCCCTTCTTCGAGTCGAAAGGAGCAAGACCGTAGAGTTGGCCTTCAATCTTCTCGTCTTTGACAAAGAACCACTTATTCAGCCAATCTTGGACGGAATCCGCGCGAACATATATGATAACTCTGCCAACATCGTATACGGAGGTTTTCTTCGCTTTCCTCTGCACGAAGAAGAAGCGTTTCCATAGGCCCCAGTGGGGATGCATCGAGAGGAAACATTCACAGAGAGTGATGAAGCAGGCGATATGAAGGATGGACTTCAGCGTGAGCTGGTGGAGCTGCACGCCATACACAAAGAGAAGCCCATGAATTACGGTAAAGGAAGGACAAGAACTTTACCCGCCAGCCCTCTTCGTGTGCAGGTGTAGCCTCATCGCCAAGGATCTTAAAGGAGATATTCTCGTGGAGGACTCCGGACCTGCGAACTTCGCAAAGTACCCACGCAGTGCACTTGGAGCGGCACCAGCCACCAATATTCGTCTTCGCTATTGTCGGGTCAACGACGGAACCCACACCTTTTCTCTTACCTATGGCGTTGGCACTAGAGTAGGAGCGGAGGAGAATAGAAGCAACGACAATGGAGCATATGCGAAAAGAGGAAGAAGATGAGAGCTAGCAGCGGAAGGGAGAATGAGCAGTACAATTCTTCCGTTGATTATAAAGTAACTGCGACACCCATGAACCGTTGGATCTGGGTGATGTTTCGTCTGGATAAAATCAGTGCCGACGTGTGGTTGCGGATAACAAAGGATCAATCTTAATAAAACTCACTACCACTGTAATTACGGAGAAAAATCATGCGGTGCCTTGATTTCCGTGCATGCTGTCAAATCCCCGCTGACGCGCTGCCCATGCGATGGTCATCATTGCGTCATGGGCCCACCTGTAGGGTTCGTTGCATGGAAAACAAAAAAATTCTATCGCAAGAAGACACAAAACCAAGATCTAATATATGGCAAAGCCAAGATCTAATCTACAAGATTGGTGCAACGAGATTATAGAGAACTAAACCTCGTAGATCCAAAGCGTTAACGAGATTAGATTTCGTGGTTGATGTAGTCGATCACTTACCGATCTCAAGGTCGTGTAGATGATCCTTCCGGTGTCGCGTTCCGTCAGGGCTTCCGTACTCGGCCACACGTACGGAGTCGGTGAAGACCTTCCTCCCTGTTTCAGCAGGCAGCGGAGGTAGTAGATCTCCTCGAAATCCCAGCAGCACGACGGTGTGGTGGTGGTGGAGGAGAGGTTTATACATGGGTTCGCCTAATACGAAGCAGGATGGTGGAGGAGAGAGGGGTAGCGCCTAGGGTTTGGGGCACGTGGGCCAAGGGGGCCAAGGGGTGCGCCCACAACCCTCCTTATATCAGCGTTGATTGGTTGAATATTAGTAAAAAAAAAGGTGCAGACGCACTAAATAAATATCGGATCTGTGTGTGTGGGTGTGGGTGTGGGACATGCCGCGCAAAATTCCAGTGAGTAACTTTTTGAGTCCTCTCAATTTGTTCAAGTGGCTGGCTAGCCGGGGCCGGGAGGGGAGGGGAGGAGACAAAAGCTCGAACTGCTGCTGCCGGAGCGCCCGGGCCGTGGACCTGGTGCAAGTAGTAGTACGCGCGCGTATCGTTGCGGGTCCCACCAGCCAGAAAGAAGTCTTGCTTTCTTTTCACCTGCAGCCGCTGCGCGCCGGGCCCGGTAACAGACAGGGGGGGGTACTCTCCTGCGCGGCGTAAATGCATGTGCGCTACGCAGCCTAGCTAGCAGAGCATAGCAGAGTGGAGGCACATCCAGACCTGAAAGCTGAAAGGTGAAATGGTCGTCGCGTAAAGCCAATGCAGCAAGGCAACGAACACATCGATCCGCTGCTGCTGCCCATCGAACGCCTCGAATCGATGCGTATCTGCGTTGCGCGGCGCCATTGATCGATCTCGGACACGTCGGCTTGCTGACATGGCAGCCAGCCAGCCAGCCAGCCAGCCAGTGAGCAGTGCAGAGCTGTGGATCGCGCCTAGCTACACGTGGATTCTACTACTCCCGCTGATCTTAAATAGCACTTCGTCCGTTTTAAAATACAAGATGTTTTAAGTTTATGAATAAAAATGTATCAAGATTTTTTCTAGTATGTATATTCATTCTAAATCTATATAGTAAAAAAAATCTATATACATTCTTCATAAAGCTAAAACATCTTATATTTTAAAATAAAAAGAGTAGTAGTAAGTGTTCTAAGTTAGTTCAAAACAATGACACTTATTTACGACGAGAGAGAGAGAGAGAGAGAGAGAGAGAGAGAGTAGCTCACAGCAGCCAGTTTCTTAGGTTAAAAGCTCACTGCCGCACTAAACATTGTAGCCGGGATTGTGTAACTTGTGCGCTAACGCTACTAGTATTGGGTTCTGACATTGGTTGCGTTTGGCATGCCCCCTGTGGCCAATGTTTCGTCGGAAGGCGTCTAAGGTGAAATTGGTGTCGGCAGCTCGATAGAGCTCTGACGATGATGTCCGATGGCAACTTCTATGGTGGTCTGCCTTGTTTATGCTTTTGTTTGTGGACAATTGTGACGATTTCTGCCTTGTTTATGCTAGTTAATAAAACATTTCGTTTCTACTTCCTTCGTTTTAACATATAAAATGTTTTAGGTTTATAAAGAAAATAAATTTAGACGTCTTTTAGTGCGTAGATTCACTTTAAACCTGGGTGAACATTTATACTAAAAAAATATAGATATATTTTGTTTCACAGAACTAAAACATCTTATATTTTGAAACCGAGGTAATACTTTACACTTCTGCTTAAAAAACCTGCTTTAGTCGTTTCGGGTGAAAGAACCTGCTTTCGACGTGGAACAGATGAGCTGAAGATATAATAAAGCCGGCTGGTTAATTATTGCTGAACTTAGTGGAATGATTTCTGTCAGCCAGGGATCGAGATGCCAGGTAAAACAACGTACGCAATGTTTTAGTAGGCTGGGAATCAGAAACCGCACTCCGATCCGCTGCACCACGTAGTATCTTACCTTACATTTTCTTCTAGGAGCGCTGTCCTTTTTTTTTTTTTTTACTTTGTGTGTCTCACTTTGGCATATAAACAGTCGACGGCATAAAAATGCACTACTGTACGTACGTACGTACGCATCCATGGTGCCACCTAGCTAGAGGTAGAACCTCCATGATCAGCTCCCTTTTTAACCTGCTAATTATTGTAGCGCCACCAGATGAACAAAAGGGTGAAATGATGCCGTGCATGCACGGAGGAATTACTTTAATAGGCCCGGTCTAGCGTACATGTGTAGCTTACGTTCATGACAAGAAACTCGATGTGGGAATTTGGCCACGTTCGGCCTCCATTAGGGGTCTCTTTGGATGGTAGCAATTTTATAGAGTAGTTGATTTTTCTTTTGTAGAAATCCAGTCCTTGTGATTTTGCTCTACGGATTGCCGCCTTTGTATCAACAGACCGGTGCTACCGCCCTCGGTCGCAAATAAGTTGTCTCAAATTTGTGTAGATGCGGATCAAGACACATTCCCTTGTGTTTTTTTCTTGTGTTTCTTCCATACAACAATTCGTATTTTTTTACGTGTTTTACAATGGTTTAGTTTACACATGCAAATATGTGAAATTTCTGTGTTTTTCCTATTCCTACAAATTTTCAACCTAACCAGTCACGCCCTCCCTAAACGTACCTAGAGAAATGAATTAACGCGAGTGGTGCTTTGTTCCAGATTTTCCACAAGAGTATTTCTCTCTCACTGGGCGTGGGACACACGCCGAGGAAAATTTGATGGAGAAAAGTTTTGGTCCTGCGCCACACACCTTGGACGCCGTGGGTCCCACTTCCTGACAAAATAGATAGTACGTCTGCCACTTATTAGTTAATCAAACAGAGCAGCTAGAACTTGCATGTATGTAAGAAGACAAACATCCGAAAATGCTAACCTTGATCTATCTTTTCTTCCACTAGTTCAGCTTTTAAATCAAATCGCATGCATGCAATGGGAGAGAGAGAGGGAGCTCTGCCTCTTCGCTATAAGGGCACGAGCAGCGGAGGCAGTGGTATGGTGTGGCCTCACGGTCTCCACGTAGGAAATATATCACGAGACCACCGCTACACAAAATCCTGTCCAACGCAGGCTACTGTTCCATGACCCAGCTATGTCCTTTTTCATTGCAGATCCCACCTCTCGTCAGGACAAAGCATCTCTCTTCATTTTCTACATTCCTCTTTTTTTTTGGTTTCTCTCTGCTTTTGTCAACAAGGAAGCGACTTCCTCTGCAGGATCCCGCTTTAGTCTGCGAGCAGCAAATTTGTCTTAGCTGGACAGCGGAGGACGACGTGGATAGCTAGGGCAGCGGTCCAACCTGGAGCGTTGGCCATGCTCTAAAGAAATCTTGCAGGTGTGGCAGGGCCTGTACCGGCTTTCCGCCAAGCAACGACGCCGAGAACACTCCTTCCGCCCAAGCGATTGTCCAAACGTTCCTCCCGCCAGCTCGTCGACGTGGACACTCTCTTCCGCCCAAGACAAATGCGGGAAGGCCTATCCGCCATTCACCATGGCGGGATATTTGCACCGCCGGCTGCAGTGGGAGGAGGTTCCACGTGTCACCTTTTCTACCTTCCGCCAGGGTAGGTTTTAGAGGGGGTTATTTTTTACAATTCCAATGTGTAGAAGGGTATATTTATAAAAAAAATCCCCCAGCGAGACGAGAGCCGTTTGGAACTTTGGGGCTGGGGGAGTTTCCAGTTGATTCCGTTGGGATGAACTCGAATAATAAAGTAGACTTTCAGACCGGCGAGGCCACACATGCACTTCAGTGTGCAGGTAGAGGAGAGGAGAGGATGGCGATGGACAGACAGAAGAGGAGCAGCCAGGATCAGAGCCTTTTTGCTGTGTTGCCTTTTAAAATCTCTCGGTAGCTTCCCATCAAGTGCCTTTCCCCCGCGGATATGATGAGAGATCGAGCCCCAGGCAGGGTCCAGTAGCCGAAACAAAGGCGGAAGCTACTGCCCAGAAAGTCTTCTTTTCTACTAAGCGGCAGGGAGGGGGCAGTGTGTATTACCCTCTCCGTTTTGAAACGTAGGATGTTTTATGTATATGAATGATATGTATCTAAACACTTTTTAGTATATAGATTTATTTGAACCTATACACTAAAACATGTCTAGATACATCTCTTTAACAAACCTAAAATATCTTGTATAGATTTATTTGAAACTATACACTAAAACATGTCTAAATACATTTTTTTCATAAACCTAAAATATCTTATATTTCTAAACAGAGAGAGTACATGCTGACATGCATGCCTATGCGCCACGGCTACTACTACTGCCTGCACTCACCCACTCCTGCATCCTACAGTACGAGCCAGCCCAGTACTAGTACTACAGCGGTACTCCTCCTATGCCCCTGAAGCTGAAACTGTCGAGGAGCCAGTACTAGATAGCAGAGGACAGGACCGGGCGCACCGATCGATATGCTGCCTTCCCATGCTCGATGGGCGTCTCTGAGTTGCGCGGCGCCATTGATGGCTCACACACAGACAGACAGGTTCCTACTATTACTATATCACCTCGAGGCGCGTTGAGTATACGTTTTAAATATTTTATACTTGTTTTAGTGTAGATTTACTGAGGTTTAGAGTGAATCTACACGTTAAAAAAATCTAGATACATTTTTTTTACAAATGTAAAATATCTTATATTTTAAAACAGTGGAAATATGTGCAAGTACAAACATTGTTCAGGTGGAGAATAAACTTTCAAGGTGCTGAAGATAAAGCCAGTCGGTTAGTGGAGTGCTTTCTGTCAGCAACTAAGTTGACAAGTAAAACAACACCCTGTTTGAGACTGGGAATCAGGAACCGCACTCCGAGCTCCACCACGTATTAACTTACCCAGCTGTACATGTCCTTTTCGCTCTCTCACGCTTTGCCATACTAGTAATTGAACACGTGCACATGCACGTTTTATACAATACCAAAATAGATTAATTAAGAAGTAAACATTGATTAACTTCATCTTCGTCTACAAAGAGATTAAATTTATGTTAGGTATTTGATCCAGATACATGTCTCTGGAGCAAAACTTAGTGAGCATAGGAGCTGTGAGAGTAGGAATACGATGCAGGCTAACACGATAATTTCTTTATTTCTAATACTAATATATTCAGAAATCTATTTGCTACCTGAATAATACATACTTGTATTGTGCAGTTAACACAAAATTGGTTCTTTTCGTCAAGAGCACACCAAAAAATTAAAAAAAACAATAATATCAGGATTTCACCTTCAGGCGCTGGGTTCGTGTGCAGGGAGGCAGGGATCAGACCCAGTCATCGAGCATGAGGACATAACGATAGGCCACAACGTAGGTGGCACTCGAGAAGCAAAAGGAGAAACTACCATCAGCGACACAGCTGAAATCGCTAAAAAATCTTTGACAAGGGAACACCCGAGCAAGGCCCACAAATCTTTTTTTACCTGACTAACACATCCAAAACTCTGACCATAATGCCAAATGGTGCCTAACACTCTTCCTCATGTGTTTTTGAATCAAACTTTGAGAGAAATACTGCCAGATGCACAATTAGTGTATGAAACACAAAGATAGAAATTCAATCAACATTGCTAGGAAAATATGTTGTCAGATAGCCTATTGACTGTTTTTTTACGAAACATATGTTAGTATACGATGTTTACCCTGATGCAAAATTTTCATTGTTCTATGTTACTACAGTATTTACATTGATCTAAGAATACCATCTTGTACGAACCCTGATGATATGTATTCAGTCTATCACTTACATATCGCGATTTGTGCACATCAATTTGAACTATACCATATATATGTAGCAAGAATACTATTTTGTTCAGCAAACAATAATGTAATTTAACCAAACTAAGAGCTTTGATTCCTGAAGGCCCAATCAATATCTGTGCCGCATGATTGTTCAGCAAAAGTGTGTCGGACGATTGAACCTAATCAATATCTGTTGAATGCAGGTCAATAAGTATAGGGAGAAGTGGAACCTTAAGAAATTGTGGCGTTAGGTAGGGTGGCCTCTTGCGCCAGCGGGGGCTCTGCCGTATACGGCGGGGAAGGACGCGGGGCAGCGGCGCCTTGCGCGCCGGCGTGTGCGGCGACGGCAGCGTCTCGTCGGGGTGGCCTCGTGCGCGGCCTCTCTTCCCGTCGATCCAGTGAGGACGGCCACAGCGGCGTCTCGGCGGAGTGGCGTCGTGCACGGGGGCCGGGCGGGGCATGGCAGCGGAGGTGGTGGCGGCAGAGGCAGGGCGGAGGTGGGGCCGCCCGTGCGGTGGATATTGCAATTGTTGTGTTATGGGTGAAGTTGTTCGTGGCTTCGTGTGATGAAAAAAATAGTAGGGAGACGTGGAATTGTCCGCTCCACGATAAGCCGATAAAGACAACACCGCTTCCAGACGTTGGATATTTCTATCGCACGAACCAGATTGCTTGGATCAGACCCTCTGGGTCTTAATATTGGTATAGGTGATGAGATCAATCTCCTAGTGCCTTGTTTCATATTAGATAAAAAATAGTTAGTTCAGGAGAAAAAATAGTAGTTAGTTAGCTGGTGAATAGTACAGTCAGGGAATCGAATTGGAGTGGAGTATTTCAAAGCGGTACTTCACTCTCCTCTCTCATGAATTTGTGGGGTGGCTCTAATACGTCTTATGGTCTCCTCGATATTAGATACTTCCTCCAATCTATATTAATTGACTTTGATTTGTCAAAATTTGGTATGAAACTATATACTAAATAGTGTCTACATTCATTCAAATCTAGACAAATTTGAGTCAATTAATATAGGCCGGAGGGAGTAATAAAATGTTAAACAAATCTTTGTGGTTTATCCTCTGTAGCAAGCCAAGGAAAATGGTACATGAATCAGCAACTTCCCTAATTGTTCACTATGACCCGATTCAGAGTAAACCATAATCAAAAGAATCTGTATTTTGCATAACAAGAATAATATTGAAAAAACATGAATACCAATGAATAAATAAAAGAGACTAATATCAAAATGAAGAAATCTTTTTATGTATCATCATCATGATACAATTAATAATATATGCAAAAAATAGAGCTATGTTATGTTCTGTTTCAACCATATGTGCCATTGTAGGATATCGGGATCAAGACCATTTTCCTCCCCACAACTTATATCTTCTGAACTTCAATATAAATTAATTTCATCGGCAAGCTCCCAATAATTAATAAATTTATTCTATTCTTTCCTATCCATATTAGTTGACTTGTATTTGTCAAAATTTGGATAAACCTATATCTAAATAGTGTCTAGATTCATCTAAATCTAGACAAATTTGAGTCTAGGTCGGAGGGAGTAATTTATAGTTGGATTAGAAGTTGCTGATTTTAAATACGCTACAGCAAGCCTGTGAAGTCAGATCAACGAAGTTGAAAACCAATATAAACTTACATGCAATTAAAAGCAAAGACCACTGTCGGTCGTGGGACACTCAGATGATGACCATTGCGGAGATGGGTCCTGGGCAACTGCGGCGGACGGAGCCTATCGTCGTGGAGCAGGTAGTCGGCCAGAGCCTCGCTTTGGGGCGCAGGACGCACGGCGGGGGCAAAGATTGGGAGCGGTCATTCTACAGAGTGGGGTCGTGGAGAGGCAAGGCCGGTAGCACAGCGGGGGAGGCACGGCCCCTTGTGACGCAGGGGCGGAAAAGCTGGGGAAGGCTGACGATGTCGGCAGCGGTGGATGAAGCAGCAGGGACGGGGAGGAAACGGCGGAGGATGGACGGTTTTTGAGCTGCGGCGGCGGTTTGTGCGCGGAGTTGGCCATCCGGGAGGAAAACTCGATGGGAAACGGCAGTGCAAGCGGACAATGATGAGCCGTTAAAGACGGACGTAATCTCCACCTTTTGATCTTGGTATTGGACGGTTAGGATGAATTGGATGGATCTTTTAACATTAGTGTAGATTAGTGTAGATGTAGATAAACACTCGACAACTTTAAAATGCACTACGGTGACTTCAGTCCATCAATCGTCCCGACGTCCATCCATGGCGCCACCTAGCTACATAGAATTAGCAAAAGACCTCCATGATTCACCTAATCATGCAATTATATATGGGCACCGCTATAAAATTGCCCCCGTGCATGCATGTAAGAATAATTAGATGGGAGCACTAGGATAGGTAGCTTATGTGGGAATTTGTAGAACACCGACATTCGCCCCTCCATTAACATGGACTCTTGCTTTTTTTATCCATTTATTAATAACCTTCGTTATTCTCTATCCATCTACATGTGTCACCCAATTAACGCACGCACGAACATGTTCCACTTATTTCAAGCTTGCTAGCCGTCTAGTATATAATTACCGGCAAGAATCACACCACCGCAAATTTCAATTGCACGAAAACCGGCACCCATCCGTTGCATTAGCACTGGGCGAGAATAGATGCGACGTGCTTCGATGCCTAGCGTCTTTACCTTTTGTTAGGCAGAGACACATGCATGTTGCTGACGTGGCGTCCACGTTGTTGACTACAGTCTAGCCACCACATGATTTCTTTTTAGATTGTTTATTAAGTCTTCTGTTGCCGACTCCTTTTCTTATTCCTTTGACAAATCTCGCCTCAAATTGGCATCCATCCGTGTGCGTCTTAATTCCGCGTGGGAACAAAACTTTCATTGTTTTTTCTTAAAGTGCCCATAGACTCGAGTGGAGATAAACTAAATGCATTTGCATCTGTGTTGATAATAAGATGAATAGTGTGAAACTGCAATGTAGAACCAAACCGTGGTTGGATCATTAGGAGGGATGTGGTACTTCCATCCCATTGGGGATTAAACCCCAGTTTTGATGCTTTGGTGTCTTATAAAAAACAAAACATTCTTCAGTGGAGGACGATGTTTTCATCGATAGCGAGACGTCTCTGGTGCTCTCATATTCAGTTTTGCAATGTCAAATAGGGTAGTCCAGCCTTCCCTACCGTATCTCTTTTTTGACAGAAAGAATCCCACTTTCGTGTTGCTGACTCCCTTTCTTATTACTTTGACAATTCTTGGAGCAAATTGGGTATACATCCATCTCTGCGTGTGTTCTCATTCTGCATGGGATGGGACAAAACATCATACAGTATTTTTTTTCTTCTAAAAAGTGTGCATTAGCGTCTTCCGCCGCAGCTAGACTAGGGTTAGTTCAAATCAGATACGCCGGACTTTTTGGGGTTACTTTTGTTGGAAAACTATGTAAAATTAGTACAAATATAATGCTCGTAGTTGTTTACATTGCTCTCGAATTTGCGTGGGACCGGCCGCATTTCAGTGACGGACCCACAGGGTATGCCCTCTGGAGCACGGCCATCGTACCTACTCCTACCAAGGAAAACTGCCGTGTAGTGTAGTACTAGTAGGTTGTGCAAAACTAGTACGTCAGCTTGAGATGTATGTGTGCGTGCGTGCGTCTGTGCGATCGGTTTGATCCCATAATCCCATCAACCGAATCTCCAGATTAGATGCGCTACGCCGCTATGGCTCCTCGCGCGCCCTAGCCCAATTTCATCGAACCGAAACTCAGATGTCCAGATGCGCTGCGCTATGCTGCCATCGCTCCTTGCGCCCTCGCCCACATCGGTGAGGAGCAGCTCGGAGCACCCGATCGAAACTGCAGCATGTTTTCTAGACGCTGGCACACAGCTGAGGTCTCCCGAACGGGGGCAGGACGCGATGTTTTTTAGATGTTGACTGCCCGGCAGGCGATTGCCCCAACTCGACGCGAGACCGTTCCTCTTTTGTTGGTCGCCTCGAGCTCACGGCCACAAACTAAACCAGATAATCGATAGCCACAAGTCGCATCCGCGCCCAGGTAATTATCTAAGTAGCTAAAATTTTGGAGCTATAGATTCGTATATACCATCTAGGCATTAATTAATTACTTAAACGGAAGTAAATTTAAACATATATTTACGATTGTGCATATTCTCAAGGTAGACGGAGACATTGCAGACATTTTTCAAAAACAAGCTATGCTGCTTCAAATCCTTCTAACATTGAAAATGTGGCGGAAGAACACATTGCAAGAGAAATAATAGAATGCACTTGAAGAAGTTCTGAATGATATGTCCCATCACCTCCACGGCCAAACAAACAAACAAGTAGGACCGTAAGTTTATTTTATGCATATTTCAGACTATTACCGAGTGCTTGAATTATTTGCATGGTAATTTCTGCCAATTTGGAACTTAATTTTCTAATAATTACATGTTATTTCTTTCTTTTATACCATGCTACAGTGCAAATTTACTTATTCATTACATTTGTAAATAGATGGCCATCGATTTTTTAATGTGGCATACCCACTAGTAAAATCCTAGGTCCGCCACTGCCGCATTTGGTACGCCATGGGAGGGCCAACGCCGATGCTGCCATTTGAGGAGTACGGGTGGAGATGCTGTGACAATTAGGTACCATGCGATCTCGTGGATGGATGATACACGTCTGCCCTGCACTCCATGTGTACTGGCGGTTACGTACGTTTCAGCAAACGATCAGGATGAGAGCCGTTGGGAATTTTGGGGGATTTTCCAGTTGATTTGGTTGCCGTGAACTCGAATGAAAAATTAGACTTTCAGAGGCAAATTTATTTAGAGGAGAAAACAGGTTAACGGTCGTCGGGTGAGGCAACAAAGGATTACGCCTTCTTGCACTGCAGTCTGCAAGTAGAGGACGGTGGTGGACAGACAGGACCATCATGCTTAGGGTATCTTCACCGGGCCAACCCATCTGGTCGCTTTAAACTGTCCGTTTCTGTCTGTTTGGATCGAATCGCAATTAATTTGGATTCATGTACCGGCCTGTCCAGTGAACCCCACACAACAACGCGACCTAAATGGACGAAAACAGACATGCCAGTCCAAGCGAAGAAGACCCATTATAGGACTACATCTGGACCAGCTTGTGTGCTCTTCTGTCCGAACAGACTAATCCGAGAGCCAGATTTGATGCCCGGATAGATTGTTCTAGGGTGTGGAAGGTACCGCCTAGGCATCCGCGTAGACAAGTTCGAACATGCTCGAACCGTTTAGATAGACTCGGTAGAGATGACCTTAAACTTTTGCTCTGTTGACTTTTAAAATCTCTGGGTATGATGAGATCGAGCCATTCCAGGGTCCAGCAGCCGAAACAAACGCAGAAGCTAGTACAAGCCAGAAAGTCTTCTTTTCTGGACTAGTCCTACTCCAGCTGCCTGCCTGGCCGCTGCATGCAAGTAGTGTACAGTGTGTGCCTGCATCCTACGAGGCAGCCCAGTACTACTAGAGCGGTACACCTATGGATGGTGCCCCTGAGAAGTTGAAACTGTCGTCGCGTAAAAGGATCCAAAGGAAGGCGAGGAGGTAGCTAGCAGAGGACAGGACCAGGCCGCATGCATAGATATGCTGCTGCCCATACATCTCTGCTCTTCCAACGCCTGGATCGAGTAGTGGTAATCGATGGGCGTCTGTCTCTGCGTTGCGCGGCGCCATTATTGCAGACAGACAGACAGACAGGTCCCTAGATCGTCTTGAGGCGCGTTTCTATTCTGTACAGTAGTTATGTGAGCGGTCAACATAACTATTGTACAGAATAGAAACCGGTACAATAGTTATGTTAGTCCTGGATATGGGATGGAGATTGTTTGCGTCTTAGCGGGGAAGGCATCTGAGGACATGATAAGAAAGGTGGAGAAGTCTCTCGGGAGCAAAAGAAAGAAGAGGTCGTCTCCTGGAAGTTTTCACAGCTGCTTGATTGATGGTCCCCATTCGAGTTGGCGGGTTATTTTAGTTGGTTTTCTTTGCGATGTGGTGCTGTTTGTGTCGTCAGTTTTGTGGTTGTTGTAGATTGAGAGCGCTTGTTGGTCGGAGCTTTCGGTGTTGTTTGTGTTGTTGTTGTATCGGTTTTCGCACAGTTTTTCGTTAATTAACTGGGCAATTCCTTTCTTCTTAATTAATAGATTGGGGCAAAACTTTTATCCCCGTTTAAAAAAAAAAAACCGCACCCGGCTCCACCACGCATTATCTTACCTCTTATACTTTGGCATAATTAGCAATCGACACCATGGTGCCGCAAAAAATGCACTACTACCTCTGTTCCGTAATGTAATCCTTTTTAGCAATACTCTCGATCGATCATCACCCATGGTGCCGCCACCCAGGTGGACGAATAAAATGTCGAGGTCTGACCGCGCCAAACAGATCAAACTGTGCAGCTGGTGAAGGAAAAACCAGTTAACAGTACAGTAATAATAATAATTATGGAGTGAGCGCAAGGATTTCTGTCAGCTAGAGTGAGTAATAATAGTACTATAGAACAAACCGTTCAAGGCTGAGAATCAGAGACCGCACTCCGCTCCACCGCGCATTATCTCACCTTATACCCTGATGAGTGTCGCTTTGACATAAACACTCGACGATCGACAGCATAAAAATGCACTACTTGCTACTCTCCGTAGATGATCATCGCCCATGGTGCCACCTGGCTGCAGTAAATGTCAAAAAGACCACCATGATATTGATTAACCTAGTTGCTATTGCTAGAAGGACAAAAAGGTGGAATGATGCCGTGCTGGAGGAATTATTAGGTAGGAGTTGTTACAATTGTGACAAGAAGATAACGAAGAACGAAAACGAAAAACACAGCAAGGGGACACAGATTTAACGTGGAAAAACCTCTCCAACAAAGAGAGGAAAAAACCACGGGCGCCAGCCAGCGAAACTTCACTATATCGAGGAGTGTTTACAAACGCCGGGGATTTCACAGATGCAACTCATCCCAACCGGCGGCTTACAAGGGGTTTATATATCGGTGGAAACCTAGGTCTTCGACGATCCGTACCGTACCAAGCCTCCGGCGACGGGCCTCGCTCCACTCGTCAGAAGTTGGCCTATACTTTGTAGAATTTGGATCAACATATAACATGAGTACTACACATTGGTAGCTTATGTTCATGAAAAGAATTTGAAAACGAAAGGATATGATCGACGTAGGAATTTAATTAACGACATTCGCCCTCCACTAACCTTGCTTACACTACTTGTTTATTAAAATTAACCATAACTATTCTCTCTGCACATACACGTGTCTTCCAATCAACGTGAGAAGGTACACTCTTCCGACTGGATCCATGGCTTGACGGATGTCCCCTGCAGGACACCTACCCTCTTCGCGATCTGTACGAACCCGACGGTGATAGTTGTTGTTGTAGCTCAGGAAGGAACATGGGTCATTCCCTTCCGTCGGACCTTCAACACTGTAGAAGCAGGAGCGTGGCATTCACTGCGGGATAGCTTGCCGGCCTCCCTTTCCGCAGAGGCGGATTCTATGACCTAGAGTTTGACCTTGTCCGATGCCTTCTCTGTTAGTTTGGCATATAGGTCCCTATTTACATGCCCTGCCTTGCCATGGACTAAACACATGTGGAAAGCCCCTCTACCCCTAAAGAAGAAGATCTTCGTGTGGCAACTGCTCCGTGATCGCCTTCCTTCGGGGGTAGAGGTAAAACTGCGACATGGGACGAGGGACAGGTTATGTCCATCATCCGTGGTCCCGGAGACCGGATCACACATATTGTTCACCTATCCTGTGGGCCGGTTTCTACAGAACTTTATCCGAGAAGCTCTGGGTCCCGAATGGGATGCTCAAGATCTTGGCGAGATCCTTAAAACCCGCGCAAATGAGCTCGGCAAGAGGCGGCGTCTCTTCTGGTTCGTATTTGTTGTGATGTCTTGGACCCTATGGACGGTGGGCAATAATATGGTGACCGAAGAAGTCTTTCTTAGACATGACATTGACTCGATATTCAAATTCTTCATTTTTTTTGCAGCAGTGGTACCCGTTGTGTAGATGTCAGGACCGGGGAGAGGCTAGACGGCATGCTCCGACACCTGATCGAGGAGGCGTGTCGCATCTCTCCGTCGTGCACCCGATCATGAGCCTAGATGGGTTGTGGGATCCCCGCTTGTCCCATCCGTTTCGTGTGTTGTATCTCTGTTGTTTTGGATGGTTTGTGCTGTGGCCCCAGTATATTTTTCCATTTTACGCAACTTTGCTGTACTCTGTATTGTTACTTTACTTATAAAGCTGGACGGAAGGTTGTTTTGAGAACCGAGAGTACCGACGGTTTAGCTAAGCTGTTGGTTCGTCCTCATGTTAAACCACTTTCCGAAAATATGCAAGTACTCTCTTATTTCGGAAATAAGTCACTTAAAATTGTTGTAGGTTTCAATATATCTAAACATACTTGGGTATGTAGATGTATGTGAATCTAGATAAATCTGAGCCACTTATTTCTTAAATTAAACGAGGAGGAAGTACAAATTTATCGGGTGGAGGAATAAGCTTTCGAGGTCGGACCGCACCAAATAGATCTGACAAGTACAGTAGAACGAACTGTTCAAAACCGAGAATCAGAAACCGCACTCCGCTCCACCGCGCATTATCTTAACTTTTACCCTGCCGTCCTTACTTTCTGTGTCACTTTGGCATAATTAACAGTCGACACCATAAAATTACACTAGGAGCTACTAGTACTTTCGATCGATCAGCATTGCCCATGGTGCCGCCACCTGGCTACGTGGCAAAACAAAAGACCCCCATGATTGATTAACCTGCTTACTAGAAGGACACAAAGGTGAAATGATGCCGTGCATGCATTCCACACCATCATAGGTAGGAGTAGCTTATAAGTATATATATGTTCGCGACAAGAAAATTAAATAAAGGATGTCATCGATCATGGAAATTTAACGACATTCGCCCGTCCACTAATTAACCTTGCTCGCATTATACTTGCTTATTAAAAATAACCACCAATTTTTTTCTCAGTGCAAGAATTTTTTTCTCAGTGCAAGAATTAGCTCGCATTATAACTTGGTCGAAAAGAAAAAGAAAGCAAACCTAGCCGAACAAATAATTAGCGGCAAGAACCTCACTAACAACAATGTTAATGCAAAGGAAAAGGGCAGCCGTCCGTTGAATCGTAGTAGTGGGCGAGAATAGATGCGGCGCTCTTTTACTTTATTTTGTTGGGCCGAGACAGAGGCACGATGCTGACGTGGCCCCTGGGTTGTCCACGTTGACTATAGTCTAGCCATTGCATGATTTTTTATATATATTTTGCCAGTCTTCTAGTATGTTGCCGACTCCTTTTGTTTTGGGTGTTCCTTTTCTTATTCCTTTCACAATTCTTGCAGCAAATGGATTATCCATTTGTGTGCATTATAAAAAAAAAACTAGAACCAACCCGAGCACTAGCACTTATTGATATTTTTGTAGAAGAAAGCTCGTGAGCACACATGCCGAGCACTCGCACAACTAGCCACTGGAGCGACGTTGTGTTCTCGTATGTGTGCATTATCACTCGATGTGGGAGTAAAACTTCCATTATCTTCAAAAAAAGTGCGCATCGACTCGAGTAGAGCTTAAAGAAATGCATTTCCATATGTGTTGAGAATACATTTCAAAGGAGGATAAAGGTTGAGTGTTTGACATTAGTGTGGAATATGGTAATTTAGCCTTCTCATCGGCATATCTGTTTGGCAAAAAAATCCCACTTTCACGGAACAAAAGATTTTAATTCGACATAATAATTAATCCCTTCGATCCATATTAATTGTCACTGTATTAGATGTATGTAGTACTAAAATATGTCTAGATATATCTATTTCTGCAACAAGTAATATGGATCGGAGAGAGTACTTAAAAACGTTCAACACTAAAATGAGTTAGTTTGCGGTTCAAATAAACACCCTCTTTACCCCTCAAAAATAAAAAAATAAAAACCCCTCTTTGCTTTTATTGAGAACAAACGCCCTCCTTTCTCATTGTTAAGGCAAGTATCTTCAGGCCCAACTCACGCGGCCTAGTACTATTTCCAGACCACGGCAGGTCGCGGCCCACGCAGTTTCTGCTTTCACGCCTAAACCGTCTCGAAATCGGACCAAGCGTGCTGCCCTAAATTTCGCCGCCGGCCGTCGAAGCGCCGCCGCACGCTCTGCCTCGATTTCGCCGCGGCACAGGTCCCGCGCCGCCGCTTCTCCGCCCCCCGCACAAGGTACTACTCAATCTCTCTTTTGAGCTCCTCCTGTACTATGCCCTTCTTCGTCATACCCAATTTGCTGCCAGTTGCAGCATCAATCTCTCGCTGCCCCTTATGGGTTGGTTCGATTCACGCGAACAGAGTACGGTAGACTGCAATAGGGATACGATTCTGAAAAATCATCGCCTCCGTGTGCCAGCAAGCCTAGAATTTGGTTCTAGTAGGCAGACCGTAGAGGCATAGCGCCATTGGTACGAGGTCAACACCTAGTAGATTCTAATCCCCATTCCTACTTGTGCTAGTCTGAGTTCTACTTTGGTCGTGATCTCTGTTAGGGCCTGATTAGTTGCACAATTGTCTCTAACTGCTACTAGCACAGTAGCACCATTTTGCTCTGCACAATTTTGCTACAGTTTATTTTGTGAGTGCGCCATAAAATCAGAACCCATAGATCGTCTATCCGAATTTCCTAATATCTTCTCTAAATAATTTCCTAATATCTTCTCTAAATCTTCTCGGCAGGTCTAACTCTCTACGATGGATGCCACCGCAGCAACTCTTGACCCTAGAGCAAATGCCACCTTTGTTCTCGGCGAAGAATCGTTCGCGGTCAGCTCAGAGTCGGGTACCCTGTCGGAGCAGCTGGCGGCGATGAGGGAGAAGAGCATGGTGATACTCAAGGACTACATCACCAGGCACAACGCTCCGAATGATGTGCCCGACGAACCTGTCGAGAGCCTGTCCGATGATGAAGGCGAGGAGCTCGCCAAAAACCCGCCGAAGAAATCCAAGAAGTAGAAGTGGTGGTCCTAAATCTCATCTGGTCTATCGTGTACCCCCCTTGTGAGGATCAGAGAACACACTGTTTTGCGTTTCTTTGCAGGGTCTGATCAAAGTAGTGTTATGCACTGATTGCTTGTGTAACAAAATGTTGTTGGTACATGTTCTATCAATGCTCATTGTTGGTATTTGTTGATATGTGCACGGGAAGTTTTGCTTTGAGGTCACTTAGTACTATATGTTTTGCTTTGAGGAGGACATATGAGCTTCAGCGGTAGATTACTTTGATGTTAAATGTTCATGTGAGTAAGGCAGCAACAACTTAAAATCCAACAAGCGACAAGTCTTTTGATAGCATTCCATTTGTGTTTTAGTGTAATTTCTGTAGAATACATGCAAAAGAAATGGAGAAAATGCTTTCAGCATACCCCAATCAACCACATTTTTAAGTGTTGAGCATGAAAAGGAGTGATATAACTATGCTTTCAGGCCCTGTCAAAATTCGTGAAGTTTGTTCCTTGTGGTTATTCATCTTCCTCGGTACATACTGATCTCTCATCTAACTTGCTGGAATTTCTTTTGCTGCATGTGCAAGCGATGCTCAATGTTATCCCTTGATATATATAGGAAAAGTCTAGCTGGCCTTTCCTGTGACTCATTTGTAACAAGTTTTGCCTTGAGAATATATACGAGCTTTAGCTCATTTGTAACAAGTGACTCTTAGGAGTACGTATGTTTTCTTCTCCAGAACCAAGAATTGACCGGATTTATATGACCGATCGATCAGATGCATAAAAAGTATTTTTCAATACTTCTTTTACATGGTAGTATTTGACAATATGGTTGTTGTACGAGTGGTTTGTCATTTTTTATTTTATCTTCCCTGGTTATTGTTCATCTTCTAATTTTGAGCTATACATATCTGCAACGTTTGTCTAAGTGTCTAGTACTATGTACTCCCTCCGTTTGGAAATATAAGATGTTTTAGGTTTGTGAGTGAGATGTATCTAGACATCTTTTAGTGTCTAGATTCATTTGAAACTATACACTAAAAGGTGTCGAGTACATCTCCTTCACAAACCTAAAACATCTTATATTTCTAAACGGAGGGAGTACGTAGATATACCTGGAGTTCTAGCTAGCTTTTATTAATGAGTTTGTTTGTGCACATATGCATAAATCGTTTTATGAGTTTAGCAACTGTCTGGGTCGATGAACAAATTTCTTGCTAGCAATTGATATACAGATATAGGAGGTTATCCGCGATGATTGGATACAAGAAAATGCAGCGTCAACCAATATAAATGCATATGTTATTCTAAGCCAATCATAATAAACTATTTAATCGTGCTTGTTTGCTTTAACCATATCTCATGGATACAATATTAGTAACAAATACATAAATACTACACAAATAATTTGCACTTATGTATTTTCACGATTTTGTGATATGAACACATTTTTGTTCAAAATTTGTGCGTGTTTTTTGTTTTTCTACAGCGAGCAAAAAGTAAACTTCCTATTGTCAATGATCCCAAAATCAAACTACTACCAGATAATTCACGTCAAAACTATTGTCTCCATGTCGTTTTATTTTAGTTTAAACTGCTGCAATTTCAAAAGTAAAGACACTAAAACCCTCTAGCAACATATACTCATTCCCTTTCAGTTTATAAGGCTCGACTCAAAAAGGAACTAATCGAGGAGGACCTAATTAAGTGTTGGACCCTGTATTTATATAGTATATGGTTAACCATCTCCTTGCATTGGTTGATTCCATATGTTATGTAGATATTTAAGTACACTTTGACAAACAACACGAACAAAATACCTACAATATACTAAAGGGAATAAATATATAACTACTTATTGCGACGTTGGTTTTCATAGATCCAGGGTTGAAACGAACTGTAATGATGCATTTTATTTAATCACCTTAAACCTAATTGATAAATATTTTTTTAAAACATTTAACACATAATATATATACTCAATGGGTAAATATCAAGATTGTACTCCCTCTGTCTTAAAATAGATGTCACAAATTTGTTTAAATTTAGATGTATCTAGACACTATTTAGTATATAGATACATCCAATTTTAAACAAATATCCGACATCTATTTGAGATAGAGGGAGTATGATAAATACAAATACTTTAGTATATACACCATGTCGTTAATTCTGCTAGGTATAGAAAATATTAAGATAATTTACTATCAAATATGATATATTGATTAAAATACTTAACTATAGTGAAATAAGTTTTGTTGAAGTAAAATAGTTTGGTACAAATAGGTGGGTCTGTTTATTTGGGCTGTGGCTGGCTGGTTGTGGTTGACTGTGTTGTTGTGTAGAGAAAGTTGTTGTGCAGAGAAAGCTACTTCTCTAAGTTTGGCTATTTGTCAACTTGGCTGGTTGACTGTGTGCTAAGAAATTGTCTGTAATGACTTTGTAATTCATATAACACATATACTTCACTATTGAGGTGCATAAACGCATATGTCATTATTAAATACCATATGTCACATATTGGTTTGTCCAAAATACACATCTGACCATTACACAAATAAGATAGCATCATAACTAACATAGATACATCCACACCAATCAAACCGATCATCTTCTTCTAGCATTATACAATGCGATAGTGATATGATTACGTGTTGAGTTCATGTCTACCGTGTGTAGTCCACTCGGAGCGGTATCACCGGCTGATGTTACTGATTGCCTTTGGACCTTAGAAAGGTAGTTCTCGTCTGCATCACACTGATCAAACTGATTGTCTCGTAAGATGTAGTCTCTAATGAAATTGTGAAGCGCTTGCAAACAAGAATAATTCTTTTCTGTGTAACCAGACCGTAAGAAGGAATATACTTCAATATGCGCCACTTGTTTTCAACATACCAAAGACATGCTCGATAGCATTCTAGAGCGATAGTGTAGATAGTTGAAAATCTCTTCCCTATTTATTGGTATCCCTTCTCGACGAAAATCTGATATATGGTATTTGTTCTCCTTGAAATGAGCCAAGAACCCTTTTCTATTTGGATAACCAGAATCAACAAGGTAATATGTATCTGCATATGAAAAAATCAAACAACAACAAGGCATTTGTAACTATGTTTGTACCATGTAGACAACGATATAGAATATTACCACCGGGAGGGGTCAGGAACTCTACTGGTCATCACAAATAGTCCTGGCCAAATAAACAAAAAAGCAATAATAACCAATAGTCTCTAATACATGGTACACACAAGTTCTGCAATGATAATAAATAAATGGTGCACACACTACTTGTTCATCTCATCGTGTGTCCTCTGGAGCCAATCGAGCCTGCCCATTGTTGCAAATGTTGTGAACACCTCTCTTTGATCCTTGTTCATAGCTAGCTTGCCAGCAGTGTACATGATAACAGTTCCTTCAAGCACTCCACAATCTCAAACCATCCCTAAAAATTCCTTTATAGTTGGGACCTCATCATCTTTGCTGCAAGAACTGCCTTCAGTGTGTATTGAAACAATTGTGTTCAGTGCATTGTTGTAAGCCAAGAAAAAACCCTTCTCTACATGCTCGCCCTTCCCTGTTATCTTGGAGGTATCATCATCAAGAATTATTGGAGCTTCCTTGCCATTTCCTTCTTCCTCACCTGCAATGGCAGCTAATTCTCCAGTGACATGTGTCTTCCTAAACATAACGTCCTGTTGTTCCAAGTTGGCAGGTGGCCCATTCCTAAACTTTGCATGGTCAGTTCGAATATGAAAATAAAAATATTACAGAGATATCATTCCAATGATCGTAATAACAACACAAAAGAAAGGGCAAGTAAAGACATGCTAACTTATAGCTAGGTGATTCTTCCACCAATCATCATCCTCATCTATAGTTTTTGCTATAGGATCCCAACCTATCCCAATCGCATTTTGCTATTCCATCCACCCCGTGTAATCCTTCTTTAAATCATCCCATTTGTTCTTGAATTGCTTCTGCCTTAATCTTTCCCCTATTTCCTCGGCAAATTTGTCCCCAAGATTCTTGTAACCCTTTCTACTCAAGCAACTCCCCTCCTTATTGTTGCCGTTCACTTTGTCCATACAAATGTCACAGAAACTCTAGTGCGGTCTGCATTCCAAACCGCCTTTGACATTGCAAAGTAATACCAAGCTATAGCAGAAAAAATGTTACTAAATATAGCATTATATATACAACAATACTAGAACAAGCAACATAATTTCAGCAAGACAAACACTTAGCAGTAGGTAACCTCACATCACTAGCAGGAAACTTCATCAAACTGTACTGCAGTACCACATCAAGAAACATCAAGGTATGGAGCAAGATTTTGGTTGCAGTTTGTAGGGGGCATCAGTGCAATGTTAACGCCTAGATTCTAATCTTTGAGTTCTAATTAGGTTGTGTCTCTATAATGGCCTGATTAGTTTCACAAGTGCCTCTAATTGACACTAGCATAGTAGCAACATATTTTGCTCTGCACCGATGAACAGTTTAGGTTTAGCTGCATGTTATGTTGCGTGTGGACCATAGAATTAGAATATGTAGGTAGTGCATCAGAATTTCTTAATTTCCGCGCTCAATCTTCTTTGAAGGCGTAGCTTTCTACTTCCTCCGTTTCAAAATATAAAATGTTTTAGCTTTGTGAAGTAAATATATCTAGGCATTTTTTAGTGTGTAAGTCCACTCAGGTTTGGAGTGAACCTACACACTAAAAGAAGTCTAGATACATTTTCTTTACAAACCTAAAACATCTTAAATAGAATTATGGAAAATCTAAGGAGAAAAATACTTGGAGGTATAAAATTGATTGTTAATGATAGGCCCTTGGCTAGGTATGCTTTTAGTATCTATAGTAAGACGATTTTTGAAACAATTTAATAAATCTAAAAATGAATCGGCAAAAGAAACAAAAGAAACGTACAACCTTTTGTTGTATTAATACAATAGTTTTTCAAAATTCACTCAAAGTATCTTTGTTTTTTTTGCAAAATCATTTTAATATTTTTTACATACCCCCTCCGATCCATATTAATTATCACTGAATCGGATAATCTAGGATTAAAACAATTCTAAATACATCCAATTTGGCGACATTTAATATGGATCGAAGGGAGTACTACATACTGTGGAAGAAATGTTTGCAAAAGGATATCTCAATTTTATTATTCAGATGGACACGAATAACTCGTGCTGGGAGATGACTAAAATATGTTTCACATTAAAGTCAAATATGGTACATTTCTAGTAACAACTGTATTAATGTAGAGTTTTATTTTGAATTAAAAACTAATAACTTTAATAGGTATTCTTAGACCAGCCAAAGTGTATGTGAAAAGCGGTTCAAACGCTCGCATCAATCGTCTCCATACAGTGCAGCGAACCGATTTAATGTGTCAGACCAGAAAAACTAATGAAATATCCGGTTCGCTTTTCTTATGCTTCTGTGGGCCCAAGTGGCAGATTTGTGAGGGAAGGCCGGATGGATGCAGGAAAAGGCATAGGATCCACTACCGATTCAATACAGTACATCATCAATGCACCGGTTCGCTTATTTCTTCGAATGAAAAAGACAATGTGGCTGGTCTTAGCACATAAGACATTCTTACATTAGTGCTGAAATTGGTTATCATCCTATCTTTTTTAGTCCATTGGTTTGAAGGTAGCATATCATTATTCACTTTTTTATAAATTATAAAATTTTCGAAATTACTTTTTTGGACATTTGATTATTATACCTAGTGTATTTTGTGTCTTATTTAAATTTTATATTTCACTTATATATTTATATTTTTACTTATTTATAACTTGTTTTTGTCATTATAAATCACAACGAGTATATTTTATATTGTAGTTGGAATGATTGGTCACATAGAAGTATCGCTAAATATTAACATATAATATTCCACGTAACTACATTTATCGTTACTAGCACATTTGCATGAAACTGAGTTAAATTGTGCGGCAAAATTTATGTAAGTTTCTATTAATGAATTTATATTAAAAGCATTTTCCCACCAAATCACCCTAATGTAAAAAAAGAATCAGGCATGTTCTACTATGGATTAAGATGTCACTCGATTTGTTAGTGTATTTGGATGTGCTGAGACTCATTAGTGTTAGTATTAAATATCTAGACCGAGAGCTCTAAGTGTATGTTGTCCAACAAATATCTTGATACATTTCATGGAAGGAACACGCCCTAGAAGTGGACATACCCTTTTCGAGCGTCAACTGACATACTAGGAGAGATCTACTTGCTGGCACACATACCTTGTGTCCTAGGCTCCAACGAATGTTGTTTAGTTTTGTTTGAGATCAGAATTAATATTCAAATTATTGATAATTTCCTGTAGCCGCTGAGACGTGCCCTTGCCCTGGCCGCTTCATTTTATCTGTTCACAAACATCTCCATGAAGCCGATGACAATTATCTTTGCAAGGTGGGCGAGTGAAAACGCGATCAGGTTTGGTTCGTCTGGAGACTGGTATGAGATCCCCATTATGTCCTAGCCACAACAAGTTTAAAATGTCGCGAGTAAAATCCCCTGATGCTACAAACAATGACAGGGGGTGATTGCGGTCGGGTTCACTAGCCACAAAAAAAATAGCATGTACTCCCTCTGTTTCAAAATATAAGATGTTTTAGGTTTGTAAAGAAAATGAATCTAGACTTTTTTAGTGTGTAGATTCATCCCAAAGTTAAGTGAACCTATGTACTAAAACAAGTCTAGATATATTTGCTTCACAAAGCTAAAACATCTTATATTTTGAAATGGAGGGAGTAGAAAAAAGTTATATGGGCTATTCATAACTGTTTTTTTTCGTGTTTTGGCATGTGTTTGTTTCATGGGTTATTCATAACTGTTGAGCTTTTCTTTGAGAATTCGGAAGCACCGAAGCACTTTCCTACTTTAACCAGTTGTGCACAAATTCAAGTTTAGGATTAGCATATATACTACTCACTCCATCCAGAAATAACTGATTTGAGTTTGTCTATATTCGAATGTATTTAGACGCATTTAGTGTATAGATACATACGAATTTAGACAAAACTCAAGTCGGTTATTCCTGGACGGAAGGAGTATTTCTTTCTCGAAGATCCATGCGTGGAAAGGTTTATGTAAGAGGTTGTTTACCAACCTCTTGAAATCCAACAAACAATAGGTTTTGGTAGAAGTCAAAATTTCCATTTCACACAGGACATTATGTTTCAGCCTATTTCACATCGCTGTACGTCACACATCAAGTTGTGCAAAAAACGCTTTTAACAGGCTTCATTAACCATGTACGTACTACTTTTCTTAGGTTCCTTAAACATAGAACAAAAGAGTGCTAAAACTATGTTTCCAAGTCTTCCAACATTCCTGAAGCTTCTCCCTTGTGGCTTGTTCATAATTGGTGCGGTCCTGATCTCTCCTTGAACATGTCAAAATGCTTGACGACCTCTCCGTCAGTTTGGTCACTCACCCATTCACTGCTCAGTGCTCACTCAGTTGATAGCATTATACAAAGACCTTCAGGTCAGAGATACCATATCCTAAGCAGCATTTTATGTATGCTCCGTTTGCATTAATCACACAATTGAGCAATACCATCACTATCTTGGCCATCACTTATCGGCGTAACACGACGCAGTTCGTCAAGTACCTCGGTAAAATCATCTGGAGGGGGACACGAGAATTCAAGTTCCTTTCCTGAATGAGGATGATTGAATCTGAAAAAGAAACAAGTACCAAGGTCAAATGCAAGAAAAATATGAGAAGGAAAAAATGACAGTTGGATGCATCTTGGATAATTCCTACCCAAGCAATGCAGCATGGAGACATGGCCTGTCTATCTTTGATACCAGATTTGCAAGATCGCCATGGTATACTGAAGGAGTTCTGGGTCTCAAAAGTGACAATGCCATGCTTTTGGTACCTCCATATGTTTCATCACCAAGTAGAGGATTCCCTAGATATTTCGCATGTGCTCGGATCTGAAAGGAGTAGATTCAGGATTGTTAGCACGACAAAAGAAGTGATTGTATCTGAGAATCATTTCCCAACATTGAGATGAACACTGTATACAATTCGAAATTCTGACTGTTGCTTAGAATGCCCTTTTAAGCCACAACAAATCCAAACCAATACTGTAATTGAGATGTGCCCTTTTTAAAAGATGAGACCATCGTGTAGCGTAATCACCTGGTGAGTGCGTCCTGTCTCCAGTCTCCACTCTACCAGTGCAGATCCACCACCACAAAAGACCTCTCTTACTTTATACCTGTAAATTTTCTTGAAATAACAGAGAAATAAATTCCTGCTCCCGGCAAACTACCTACGCAACCAAGCATGGAGCATTTGGAAGTTGAATAAACAATACAGTATTGCAAAATAAAAAGATGGTATGGTATTTATGTGGAGACATTATATTCTTATGAGCAAGATATGTATAATTACAGGAACCAGCAAATACTAACTTCGTAACTCTTTGCCAACACCACAATTGTATAGGTGTCTAGGGGTACAGTGTGATCTCTGGAACTAGGAATGTCCAGGTCAAAGCAGTCAAATGAAAGAAATTAAGTTAACCCTTATTTACACTAGTCAGCATAATTATGTAAACAATATGAACCCTTTGTTCATTGTGCATGTACAACAAGTCAACAATGATACAGGCAGGTTTATCTTGGAAGAACTCAGCTTTAGTGACAACAGATCATTTCATCTAGAAGAACTTATCATTTAAATAGAAACCGTGAGGCATTTATTCAGAAAGGTTATTTTAGTAGAATGCTTTACTGAGTAGTTCTATTTAAACCAAACAGATTTGGAGAAGTAGCATCATATATGGAACCACAAATGAGAAGGCACAAGTCAAAAGCATGAATCACCTACTAGCAGCATGCTTTGCATATCTGTGGCCTGAACCAGGAGCAGCAACCATACGTATCCGGTTGTTAGGATCACGAGATATAGGAACTTCAATTCTGGCAGAATTTGGAGTAGGTACACCACAAGTAAGACTGATGTATACCCTGCTTATTGTATGCAGCTTGAATTGCTCTGCCAATTGAGCATGAGAATGTTCATCCTGTCAACAAGGTGAATCTGTAGTAAGAATCATAACTATCTTGACACAAATAACACAGACCAGAGTTAACATGGTAAAATGTTAGCAATTTTATTGTTAAGTTAAGTGCTACAAAAAGATATTAATGTTTCGTGTTCGGATGGGACAAACTAGGCAGTACCTTTGCTACAACAAGAAGTCCGCTTGTCCCCTTATCAAGCCTATGCACAATACCAGGGCGCACAATAGCTTCACGAACCTCTGAACTTACGTCATCAGTAGTAAATTGGCCAACATCAAATACATCAACATCATCGTCTGAAGATTCAGAGCACTCGTCATCAATAGAGTTACGTGCTAAACAGGTAAAAGTTGAAATCTTGCAGTGGTGAAGAATAGCGTTGACTAAGGTGCCATTTGCATTCCCTGGTGCTGGGTGAACAACCTAAAGGTCAAAACACAAAGAATGCAAGAAAAATTATTCACCCTGTGAGTAGAAAACTTGAAGCAAGAGTATACAGAACTAAACAGAATGAGGATGGGAAAATGTTTTGGGGAAAAGGTTGCTAATAGGACAGTACAACCAATATCTAACTCAAATGTTGATGTAATGCCAACAGGGAAAACACGTGAATGGAAGAAGTCTCAAAATTTGAAGTAGAATGAATGAGAGATATGTTTCACTATACACTGATTTTACAGATAGCCAGAGATTTGTTCATCAACTATATCTGTGGTTTTCTACTGGATATTTTTGTAACCATTTTGTTTCGACAACCTCATTAGGCTCACAAGTGACGTGGTGAAGGTCCAGCTATGTAGAAAATAGGATGCTCAAACTAATGTACATTTAACCTTATGCTAGACATTTTCTAAGAACAAGGCACCAAGATGAGTAAATCTTACTCTCCCATATCACTGCAAAAGACGGTGCATACCATATGAGCTGGTTTGTTCACGACAAGAAGATGCTCATCCTCATAAACGATGTCCAGCGGAATGTCCTCCGCATCTGCCCTCAGCGGTGTTAACTCCGACACAGTGCAGGTGACGGTGTCCCCTCCCTTCACCGTGTGCGAAACCTACTATGCATATAGGCAGCGAAAAGCAAACAAGCTTAAGAATACCATCAGATGTTTTTAGCACGTGGCATTTATACGACAACCAGCACAATTTTATGTTCTCATATTTGCACGGTCTGTTCTGTGCCATCCAATGCATTATCTCTTTGGCTGTTTGGCATGGAAATTTCTAGTTTAAGCTCTCAGCCGTTGTTTTATACAAGAGGACTCTAGCAGCTAACGGGTGTGAAATGCTCAAGAAACTTGGTAGCTGAATTATGCAATGGCGACAGAAAGAGTTACAATTACTACTATGAAGGAAGTAAATTCGGTGGGGGCAAAAGGCAAACACCTTGGAGACGGGTCGGCCATTGACGGCGACGAGACCGGCGCGGATGCTGGCCTGCACGCGCGCGCGGCTCACGCCCCCGCCGCCCAGCCGCGCGGAGATCCACGCGTCAACCCGCGACCGCCCCTCACCGGGCGGCACGGCTTCCTCCAGGCGGGTCCCGGCGTGGCCTCCCCTCCGGCTCGGCGCAGGCGGCGGTGCCGGCACGGGCTCCGCAACCGCGTCCGAATAGATGCATCTCGGAATAGAGGCCCGGAGTGAAGGTCTACGGATGGTGCCGCGGCGGAGGAGGGCGGAGAGCGCGGTGGCGATCGCCGGCGGCGGCGCCGCCGTCGCTGCGGCTGCCATGATGCTAGCTTGGGGGTTGGGTCCGTGGCGACGACTGAAGTAGACTTTTTTGTTTCTTTTGAGAATTTACGACTCAAGTGGATAACGGAAGGGGATAATGTTTGGTTAATTTGGGCCCCATTGGGTTGGGCTCGATTTCAGATACTCCCTCCGGCCCATATTAATTGATTTAAATTTGTTTAGATTTAAATGAATTTAGATATTATTTAGTATATAGGTCCATTCAAATTTTGACAAATAAAAGTCAATTAATATGGATTGGAGAAAGTAGTTGTAGTCCGGGCTTGGTTTTGAATTTTCTTCCCTTTTATTGATGGTTTGTCCTTTTGTTTTCCTTATTACTTATCTTACTCTCCGTTTGCTATTGCTATTGTCGCTATTTTTTCCCGAGCGAGCGAGCGATCAGTCGCAAGCAAAGCCGGATCCATCGATCGTACTTGATTAATCTGTATAAATGTTTTCTATTAATATAGTTATAGTATGATATAAAATTATTATAAACTAATAGAATATAATAAAAACTTTTTTATTATTTGCCTTTAGGACATATTTCCTTCACTATTTCATATTTCTAGTCATTTATCAATCACAAGAAGAAAAAAGTGAAAGTACATGAACTACAACAAGAATCAACACACACCATATATTAACATGGAGATAGAATATAATCTTATAAATATATAGAGACAGTTCCAAACGACAACTAGATTCACTTAGAGTTCGAAAATATATAGACTACCGGGTTCACATACGATTCCAAACCGACCACGGGTTCACTGATGACACATCTAACCAGCATAACCAGTACTGTGTGCCCTCATTTCAGGCGACTAACATAACACATGAATCCATATATGAGTTCATCAAACAAGGTGAAGATGAACAAATCCCTTTTTTTATTTGAACAACCTCGATCATGTTTGGCCAGTTGGTTGTCATCTGAGCAACATCATCTTGTGTTTAATAAACTGAATATGCTCACGACCTACATGATCTGCGATTATGATAGAGATCTTCAGAGGCAGATATTGATTGAGGTAGACATTGCTGTATCTAGTTGAAAAGTACTGGAGATGAAGAATAAAGTTAGTTGCTGACTATAATAAAGTTAGTTCAATGTGCATAAGTAAATTCAAAGAGTAAAATCTCAAAAGTTTACCATCTTGGCCTTCCTAGATGACATTTGACATTTTTATCTTATACACATACATGATGCCTTCACAAGGTGACGTGGATGGCTAAGAGAAGATCCGTCTTCTCTATCATCATACACGTCCTTATATTTTAAAATTGAGAGAGAGTACGTACTCCCTCCGTTTCAAAATATAAGATGTTTTAGCTTTATAAAGTAAATATATCTAAACTACTTTTAGTATAAAGGTTCACTTAAGTTTGGGATGAATTTACAAACTAAAACAAGTCTAGGTACATTTACCACAAACCTAAAACATCTTAAGATGTTTTAAATTTATGAAAAAAATATATCTAGACTATTTAAGTGTGTAGATTTACTTCAAATCTAAGTGAACCTACATACTAAAAAAAGTTTAAATACGATTTGCTCTACATAGCTAAAACATCTTATATTTTGAAACATAGAGAGTACTATGTAGGAACATATCACATGAGAGATAGTGTCGATTAATGAATGATACGGTGACATATACCTGTTCTATACGTAGAGACCGGGTCGATTACGACACGATTCCGAGACGCGCACTTTACGGAAATTTAGTCAACAAGCAACGAGTAATCTCTGGCCCATCTTTACGTATGTGACCATGGACGCGTTTGCCGATCTGCCCGGCGACGTGCTGGTTGCGATCCTCGTCCGCCTGCCGGCCCGCTCCATCGCGGGCTGCAGCCAAGTGTGCAGGACCTGGCGCTCCGCCATCTCCCACCCAACCTTCGACGTCGCCCACGCCGAACGACCGGCCGCCGTGGTCAAGGTGACGGCCGTCGACGAGGTGTACGACTTCGTCTTGGAGGACGTGTACAGAGCTTTCAGACCAACGCCTATGACGAGGACCAGCGTCGTCATCGACTTGTTTCGTGGCCGGTGGCATCACGATAACCTTCACATAAACCCTAAGCAGCCGTTGACTCGGGCTCTCATCCTCCGGGCCTCTTCGGTCCTCCTCGGTTCGTGGGACGGGGTGGTGTGTATGAAGCCCCGGACGACGATGACGGGGTGGCCTTCGTGTCCTCCCCGCCTCCACAAGCAGTACGTGCTCTGGAACCCGCTCACAATGGCCTACGCCGCCGTCTCGCTGCCCCCAGGCGACCCCGACGACGGCGAGGTCATAGGCGGCTACTCGCACCCGTCCACGAGGCGGTTCCACCTCGTCCATGCCTCGGGCAAAACCACCTTAGGTGCTCTGATGGCCCTGAAGACCTTGCGAATCTTGAGGGTCGGAGACGACGACGCTATCTGGCGCGAGATCCCCCTCGGCCTCCAGGAGGAGGACAACCCCACGACGGCTAGATTATCCAACATCTCCATCGACACACACCACGCCCGCTGCGTCAGATTACACGGCAACTTGCACTGGCTAGTGCAGTGGGGCTCCTCGGAATCAACGACGACGCTGCAGCTGCTCACGTTCGACACGACACAGGAGAAGTTCTGCTTGATGGAGGCACCGCCTAGAACCAGAAGCCAGGACGCGGACAACCTGACCAACACACGTCTAGGCGTCCTGTCCGGCGGCAAGCTCTGCGCCTTCGTCGTCCAGTCGTCAACGAGCTCCATGGACGTGTGGGTGCTCGACGGCTACCAAGCCATGCCGCCTCCCAGGATCAGTAGCTGCTGGCGGCTCAAGGAACGGATCGGGCTGGTCCTGCCAGACAGGTCCGACTGGTCACTGAAGTTCTGCGTAGACACGGAGGTGGAGGTGGTAGAGGGCGTTCGGGAGGGCGAGGAGATCTTCCTCCGCCATGGCGACCGGATCGACACCTACAACCTCCGATGCAAGGAGTGGCGCATGGTCAATGTTTCCCGGTCGGCCCATACGGTGATGCACAGGGAAAACATTCTGCAGCCCGAGGTGAGCTTTGGCGCCGCCTCACGGGCTCTTTCTCGGTCTCCAACAGTTGACAAAAACGGGCACATACGCTACGGACTATAGTTTACTTTCGTTTAGCTGATGCTGCATCCGGCGGCCAAGGACTTTTTCGTGACAATTTTAGACACTTCCTACTACGCCCTTTGCCGTTGAAGCTTGTGCTCTTCCTTTTTTGTTCTTTCTATATGGCAATTTTATTGGTTCACCGGAGCATATTGTAAGCTAGGTTCATATAAAAATATTTCACACATAAAAGCACTTGGCTAAATATTTTTTACGTGAACCATTAGGAGCTCTTCTTCTACACTATTAAAGTATAGGGAAAAATTATACAATGGCTTTTAGGGCCGTCTGCAGAAATTGGGGGCCCTTGTGAGATGCAATATGCAGCTCCTCATGATTCGCAATATGGCTTGGTGCCCGCACGCTCGTTGCTCGTAGCGCCAGAATATTGGTGTTCAAGAATATAGTTAGGATTCAAGCAATATAAAGTAACCTAATGCTCTACGGAATCACATCGAGATTGAGTTAGCCTTCTAAAGTTTGTTTCTTCTTACGTTTTCCATAAACAAAATAACACTTCCAATTTTTCAAAGGCATGATGAATCGAGCTTGGTAGGCAGAATGATCATGTTTTATACTGAAATGTAATGAAACAAATGTGTAGTAGATCAGTATATATAAATTCTCAATTATAGTCAATCCTTTGCAAGTTAGCAAGATGAGAAAAAATAGATCCAACTTCGAAGTAACAAGTTGCCTTACTGAATTGCTCCGATCAGTGTGCAAATCTTGGACCTTGGAGGCTTGGAGTTGTTTTTTTTTTGAAAAAAGTATATATTAATATTACAGGGGTACCAATTATACTCAGCCTCTGCAACAACGCATGCCCTAACAGCCCTATGGATGCACACAGCTCAAAAAATAATAAAGAAGAATTACAAAAAATAAGGGGGCATCGACTAAAATTGACAATAAGAAGTTTATGATGTGTGCATACCTTGAGTTAGATACTGGACATTTTTTTTCCCCGGCAAAAAGAAAAAGATCGGAACTTTTTTTTGTTAGAATGACTTTGATGATGACTGGACGAGCAAGCAACTAGAAGATGAACTCAGTTGTAGCAACATACGATTGACCGGCAGGGATCGTCCATTCGATCGCCGGCACTCCAGCATGAAGACATACTAGAAGGTGTGTGGGCGGCTAGGCGCCCGACGGAAGCTTAGCAATCCATCATCATTTATGCAATAACCTATATTTTCACTTCTACACGTTCACGGACTACTGGGCTTTAATAGGCTTTTACATCATTAACAATATGTTTAACTGAAGAGCTCTTAACTGAACTGAACATAAGTAAGATTTGGGGGGGCAAAAAATTGGGGGCCATGTGCAGTCGAGCAGCTCGCTCATGGCCATCAATGGGCCGAATGGCTTCAGCCAGGGTTAAAAGACAAAAGAAAAGGAAAGCAACATGGTTTAGGTACATAGATAGATATAGATAGTCTTTTCTAATGCGATAAAACATAGTGACATTGTGCCTAATTTTGTTTGCTAAAGGGGTATTTTCATGGCGTTTTTACTTGGAAAAGACAATATTCTATACTAAAGTATGCGGGTCCATAACCAGTGTCCTTTCGAGAGCGATGGAGGGAGTAGCGGAGGACAATGATGATCTTGTCGACGACCTCCTTCCTCGGCGGAGGGGCGCTGTAGGTGTGAGTTCCGCACACATGGAGCGGGGCAACCCCCATGGACGGCCTCGGACATGGTCAGGTCAGGTGGGCAACCCCTGCGGAAAGCCTCCGGCGGGCGAGCGACCCAATCGACACTAGGTGCTTCTTTCAATGTACTCTCTCAATTTTAAAATATAAAATGTTTTAGCCTTTTACCCAAACACATGTATCTAGATGACTTTCTGTGTGTAAGTTCACATACTTTACACCGAACCTACACATTAAAAAATGTCTAAATAAATAAAATATCTTATATTTTAGAACGGATAGAGAGTACACAGGGCCAGCAGATTATTTGCATGTGATCTTCACATATATGCGTGTCCGATCCACAAACCACTCCTCTTCATTTCATTTCACGGGTGGATGGCCTGGTAGGTCACCAACTCGATCGAGGAAGCATTTATCCATACTTTGTGATAATCATGCTACTACAACAGTGTATGTGATCGGGATAGGGTCAGCTGCAGATATTTTAGCTTCCTCTTGTGTGCCAATTGCAGATATTGAAGCTTTTCTCCGTGCAAGAAAAACCATCAAAACATATCGACACCCATGCGATGCAGGCACTCCTATTTATAACAAATCGAAAAACTTGCCAAATTATATACGATGGTGATATGATTGAAAATGGGATAGATCTCACATAATATAATATTATTACGATGGTGATATTTTATGGGGCCCATTTATCTGTTGCTAGAGCTAAGGTGATAAGAGTGCGGACATTTGGAAGTTAATTGGGTTATAGTGAGCCTAAAATTTTGAGAAATGATATTTGAAAGATACAAACTGTTGTGAATAAAAGTTAGCACGATCTCAGCTTTCATATAGTACTAATAAGTAAATCATCCTATTCTGATCACCTAAGAAGTAAATCATCTTATTCTGATCACCGATGCTGTGACTGATTGATGGCTGCATGTGCTCCGCGCAAAAAAAAAAATATTGTCACTCCTGATTCGTTTTCGGGTCATAGAAAATTTGAGCATCTCATACATAGACACACACAAATGTCAATAATCCTTGAAGAAGAAAAAGCATTCGGGGATTCTTATCGTGGGAACGTGAGCAACACGAGCGACAAAATCGTGACCGTTAGATTTCTAAAAAGAAAGCGGTAAGGGATGGCAACTTTCAATTTTTCCATTCTTTTATGCCGCGTGTTAAATAGCCATTGGGTCAGGCCCGCCATTTTATTTCCTACACAAACGAATTAAGTTTGGGGGTCATCACTCGACCAACCCAATTGACACTACGTGATTCGTTCCAATGTACCCTTGCTAATAAAGTTGACCATCATGATGCATGGATCTAGGATACCAGATTATTTGCATGTGATGTTCACACATACATGTCCGATCCATAAACCACTCCTCTTCATTTCATTTCACGGGTAGGTCACCCACTCGATTGAGGAAGCATTTATCCATCCATTGCGATAATCATGCTACTACTGAAGTGTATGCGATCGAGACTGGGTTAGCTGTAGATATTTTAGCTTTCTCTTTTGCCAATCCTAGATATTTTAGCTTGGGAAGATCGAATTTTTCGTGCAAGAAAAAAACCATCAAGATGCAAGGGCACCCATGCGCGATGCTATTTATAACAGATCAGGAAACATGCTAAATTATATAGGATGGTGATATGATTGAAAATGAGATCTCAGATAATGCAATATTATTAAGATGGTGATATTTTATGGAAATTTAGAGGTCGGGCTACAGTGAGCCTAAAATTTTGTAAATTAATATTTGGAGACTACATTTATATTTACAAATATTGTCCTTAAATTAATTGCACATGTATATATAGATGTAGTGCATACATGTGGATTTGAAAAGCAAAAATGTACATCCACTGTTTTCTATTTTCACACCAGCAATTTTTTTTGCATCCACTTATATAAAATAAGTATATGGATTACATGAAAACTTACAGGTGCATATATCACATCCATAGATACATGTAAAGCACAAATGTTTCTTAGACTTTAAAATGTAATTCTAAATTTCTGGCTCATTGGAGCGATAGGTTTCCTTTCGCATTTCTAGACAATCTTCCATTACTACCATTTACCAGTTGACGATGGAGGGACAAATTCTTAATAAATACTTTTCTTGTGAAGATAGTATGGTAAGAGCATATACTGTCTCTAGAAGATAATTCTTTTTTATAAAAAAATCAACATTGTCTTGGTATATTAAAAAGTGGTATATGATTATCACCAAGTGTTATGTCGTTCAACTAATTTTCCTAAAATGACATAAAATTTAGAAATGGAACTAAAAACATGTGGCGTTATTATTCAAACTGAGGATTGAAAAATACATGTGATTCTTATAAACCCGAAAGGATGGTGTACGTAGAAATTTTGACGTTTTAAAATGTGTTTTCACACGGTAGGTTCATTTGCACCCTAAGACGAATTGGATTTCCGGGTGTATCTAGTAATAACAGGGTGATACCATTGCCAGACTGTAGTGTAAATCGGCACTAATTTTGTTTTTGCAGAAATTGTTGCATGCATTTGTAGTGTTAACCTATGATTCTATATAATTTCAGAAAAAAATGAGATACTCATATTACTATGTAGCACTAGTAGCTAGACCAACCTAGATCTCACCTAGCGCCTAGCTAGATCTTTCTAGAACTAGTACTATAGCCGACACGTACATACCCCTGTGATGATTTTTCCCTTCATATTAATAGTCTCATGTTTGTGTAGGTATAAAAGCATTTAGTTTAAATACTTAACTATGTACATATAAATCTAAATAAAATTAGAACAAATAATAATATGGATCAGAAGGAGTAAAAAATAGTGGGTATTTAATGCGGTCGGCTCGGCTCAGCTCAGCTGTGGCGCGGCCAGGCTGTGTCGACCGTGATCACGTACGAGCCAGCCGACTACGACGCATCGACGCAGCCTTCCTAGCTTCCGTCGACCCTCTGCTTGATGACCTTGATGTGATTAATCAACGTACGTGTCTGTGCTTGTTCGTGCTAGACTGCAAAATTATTTTGGTGATCCTAAAATTTTGACAAATGTACTTGAAAATTACATTTGAAAGATATAAACTATTGTGAATAAAAGTCAGCACGATCTCAGTTTTCATAGTCCTATTAAATAAACAAGACTCCCGAATAAAAGTCAGCACGATCTTATTTTGATCACCGGGTTGTGACTGATTGATGGATGCATGTGCTCCAGTGATGGAGAACAGCAGGGAAAATAAAAAAAGAAAATAAAGCAGAAGTCAAGTACAATACTGACTTCTACAGAGTTCTACTCCATTCTATATAATTTGGTACTTTAGTCATATGTGTTGTAGCAGTTTCCAGAGTGTTCTAGCCATGTGTTGTAGTCATGTTTCTTGTATTATTTATTAGCTTTAAGTAGTGTTCTCTGGAATGTTCCAGCTACAAGTAGAACTAAGTAGTGAAGGCTTATGCAGCCTATAAATAGAGGAGCACTCCTCTATCTAGGGACCAGACTATGTAACCTTCACCTATCAGTAAAGAACTTTGTGTTCCTGTTTTAAGATTTTGGACTAGAACTTGTGTGTTAAGAGTTTTGGATTAAACTCTTGACGGCCCCGCCTCTAGAGCGATATCTAGCTCACGCCCCTAGAGTGATATCTAGCGCAACATGTTGGAGTGGTTCCTTCAACATTTGTGCTGTCTTTATTATAGCAGCAAGGTGGAGTTGTTCCTCCACAACCTTTGTGCTGCATCAGGTGGTATCAGAGCCCTGCTGATCCGTTCTAGCTGCTGGTTCTCTCATTGAGATCAAGATGCAGAAAACAATGGAGGATTTGGGAAAGAGAGTTGATGTTGTAGAACAACAAATCCAAGAGCTACGTGAAGATCTTAACCGGAGGTTCAATCAGCTCGTTGAGATGATAAAAAGGGGTGTTCCTCCTGCTGCCGATGAAGAAGATTCATCAAAGGAGAGAAGAGATGTTCAACAACAAAGAAGAGGAGGTCATCTTCAATCCCAAACACCCCGACGACACACATATCAGCATACTTCGAGAAGGCCAACTTATACGGAAGCTTCTGAAGAGGAAGAATATGATGATGCCCTTGAGGAACCTAATCTCTATACATGCCCGAGAGTACCCAACTCTACATATGCAAGAGATACATACAAGGTGAAAGCTGAAATCCCCACTTTCAATGGAAATGTTGATATTGAAGGGTGCCTTGATTGGTTTTATGAGGTCGAGACTTTCTTTGAGGTCATGAACATTCCGGAAGACCGTAGAGTTTCTTTGGTCGCATACAAGCTGAAAGAAGGAGCTGGTGCATGGTGGCAACGCCTTCAAGAAGACCGCCGATTAAGAGGAGAACCGCGTGTGAGATCTTGGCGACAAATGAAGAATCTTTTGAAAGGGAGATTTTTGCCCGCAGATTATGATCAGATCCTATTCATTCAGTTTCAGAACTGTGTTCAAGGAAATAGGACTGTTTCAGAGTACACGGAAGAGTTTCTAAGGCTACAAGTGAGGTGCAATCTCGCTGAAACTGAAGATCAACAAGTTGCAAGATACATCAATGGTCTCAATGACATTATCCAAGATCGTTTGGGGATGCAACAGATTTGGTCCATTGACCAAGCACAAGCTCTAGCCTTAAAGGCCGAGAGGTTGGTGAAGACAAGGAAAGCAAGTAAGGCCCCATACTCTCCTACGGAAGGTTCAACTAGGAGTCATTCCCACAGGGTGGAAGAGAAGATCACCCAACCCAAGGCTAAGCAACCTGCCCCAAAGCAAGCTGGAGGCAAGAGTAAGGCAAAGACAGGGATAAAATGCTATAAATGCGGTGAAGATGGACATGTATCTAGCAACTGTCCATTGAGGAAATTTGTCAACACAGCAATCCATGATGGTGAAGAGGCCGAAGAATATGAATCTGAGGAAATAGAAGGACAAGATGTTTGTGAAGAAGAGGGTGAAGAAGTGGTGTGTGTGATTCAACGTCTCTTGTGCTCAACACCACAGCCCGACAACACACAACGAAAGAAGATATTTGAGAGCAAATGCACGGTGAATGGCAAGGTATGTAAATTAGTGATTGACAGTTGCAGCTGTGAGAACCTTATCTCTCAGAATTTGGTGAACCATTTAAAGCTTGAGACACATGACCATCCAAGTCCCTACACTATTGGGTGGATCAAGAAAGGGGTGAATATGAGGGTCACCAAACAATGCAACTTGCCACTCTCTTTGGGTAAGTACTACCGCTCAAATGTGATGTGTGGTGTTGTTGATATGGATGCAAGCCATGTTCTTCTTGGAAGACCTTGGCAGTTTGATGTGGATACGACACACAGAGGAAAAGAAAATTCTTACCCCTTCACTTGGAATAAGAGAAAGATCATCATCCTACCAAACCAATCAAATGGTGATGCCTCTAAGGAGGAGGGGAAAAACATGTTAACTATCTCCCACACCTCTAAGGAGTTTATGGCAGACTTGAAGGAGGCAGATATATGTGCTGCACTCATTGTTCAAGGTGAAGAGGAACCGGCGGTTGAAATTCCAGCAAAGGTACATGGCCTACTAGCTGAATTTCAAAGCATTCTTGGAGAACCACAAGGCCTACCACCAATGAGGGGAATACAACATCGAATTGACTTGATCCCAGGAGCAAGTCTTCCTAATCTTCCACACTATCGAATGAGCCCAAAAGAGCATGATATACTAAAGGAAAAGGTGGAGGAGTTATTGCAGAAAGGACACATACAAGAAAGTATTAGTCCATGTGTTGTACCAGCTTTGATCACGCCAAAGAAAGATGGATCTTGGCGCATGTGTACGGATAGTAGAGCTATCAACAAGATCACCATAAGGTACAGATTCCCTATTCCCCGCCTAGATGATATGTTAGATCAGCTCAGTGGTGCTAGGGTGTTCACAAAGCTAGATTTAAAAAGCGGATATCATCAAATTCGCATCAGACCTGGGGATGAATGGAAAACAGCTTTCAAGACAAAGGAAGGGTTGTTTGAATGGTTGGTCATGCCATTTGGACTCTCAAATGCGCCAAGTACCTTTATGCACTTGATGAACCAGGTACTTAGACCCTTCTTATCCCAATTTGTTGTGGTTTATTTTGATGACATCCTGATATATAGCAAGGACGAAGATGAACACTTGGGTCACATTCGTGAGGTGCTACGGGTACTAAAGGAAAACGAACTTTATGTCAACTTGAAGAAATGTGTTTTCCTTCAAACACGACTTCTTTTCTTGGGGTTTGTCATCACAAGTAAGGGCATCCGTGTTGATGACTCTAAAGGTGAAGCAATAAGGAAATGGCCAACTCCAAAAACTATTTCAGAGGTGAGAAGTTTTCATGATCTTGCAACTTTCTATAGGCGGTTTGTGAAAAAATTCAGTACCATTATGGCACCAATCACTGAATTCTTGAAGAAAGGAAAATTTCAATGGAATGAATCCGCTGAAGCTAGTTTCAAAGAGATAAAGGAAAGGCTCTCGCAAGCTCCCGTCTTGGTACTACCTGATTTTACTAAGACATTTGAGCTGGAATGCGATGCAAGTGGAGTAGGCATTGGGGCTGTTCTATCACAAGAACGAAAACCCATCGCTTTCTTTAGTGAGAAGCTAAGCGAAGCAAGACAAAAGTGGAGTACCTATCAGCAAGAATTGTATGCTGTTTTCAGGGCTTTGAAGACTTGGGAAAACTATTTGCTGCCTAAGGAATTCATTGTTTACACTGACCATCAATCTTTAAAGCATTTTAGAAATCAAAAGCATGTGGATCGCATGTTAGCAAGATGGGCAGCGTACCTAGAGAGGTTTAACTACCTTATGGTGCACAAGTCTGGAGTAACCAACAAGGTAGCAGATGCTTTGAGTCGGCGTGCATGCCTCTTGACTTCCTTCGAGGCTGAACTTCCAGGTATGGATCAAATAAAGGAATTGTACGAAGAGGATGAAGACTTTGGCCATGTTTGGATGAAGCACTTGAGAGATCAACCATTAGGTAACGACTATTTGGTGCAAGATGGTTATCTCTTCAAGAATGATCGTTTATGTATCCCAAGAAGTTCTCTACGTGACAAATTGATTAGGGAGCTTTATTCAAGTGATTTTGTGGCCATGTTGGACGTGACAAAACTATCGCAAACTTGGAGGCTCTTTATTTTTTGCCACAACTAAAGAGGGATGCGGGAAAGTTTGTTCAGCGGTGCCCTATATGTCAAACATGCAAAGGTCAAGTCCAGAACACATGGTTATACATGCCTTTGCCTGTTCCTGATGCTCCATGGGAGGATATCTCTATGGATTTCGTCTTGGGTTTGCCAAGAGCAAGACATGGGAATGATGCAGTATTTGTGGTTGTGGACATATTCTCTAAAATGGCGCATTTCATTCTGTGCCGCAAGACAACGGATGCTCATCATGTTGCAAATCTATTTTTTCGAGAAGTGGTCAGACTTCACGGGGTCCCAAGGTCCATCGTCTCAGACCGTGATAGCAAGTTTCTTGCTGCATTTTGTCTAACTTTGTGGAAGCAATTCAATACCGAATTAAAAAATTTGAGTACTGCTCACCCACAAACCGATGGCCAAACGGAAGTGGTGAACAAGTTTTTGGGCAGTCTAGTCCGTTGCATTTGTGGAGACAAAAGGGGACAATGGGATTTGGCCTTATCTCTTGCTGAATTCTCCTACAACAACTCCAAGCATAGATCAACAGGAAGGAGTCCGTTTTCTATTGTCTACACTAAAGTTCCAACACATGTGGTGGATCTGGTGAAGCTACCATCAAGGGGGAGCTCAAAGTCAGCATTATCCTTTGTTGATAACTACACTGAATTATTTGAAGAAATTCGCAATGTGTTGGAGGCACAAAATCAGAAGTACAAACAACTTGCTGACTGCAAACGCCGAAATCATTCAAAGTTGGAGATAAGGTGATGGTATACCTCCAAAAAGAAACACCGCCATTAGACATTAAAGGGAAGCTTAGACAGCGGAAATATGGACCCTTCTCTATTCTAAGAAGGATAAATGATAATGCTTATATGATAGATCTTCCAGCCGAGATAGGAATATCCAACACATTCAATGTGGCAGACCTGACTCTCTATCACCCCGAAGAAGCACTTTATGAGGATAACTCGAGGTCGAGTTCTAAACAACCAGGGGAGGATGATGGAGAACAGCAGGGAAAATAAAAAAAGAAAATAAAGCAGAAGTCAAGTACAGTACTGACTTTTACAGAGTTCTACTCCATTCTACATAATTTGGTACTTTAGTCATATGTGTTGTAGCAGTTTCCAGAGTGTTCTAGCCATGTGTTGTAGTCATGTTTCTTGTATTATTTATTAGCTTTAAGTAGTGTTCTCTGGAATGTTCCAGCTACAAGTAGAACTAAGTAGTGAAGGCTTATGCAGCCTATAAATAGAGGAGCACTCCTCTATCTAGGGACCAGACTATGTAACCTTCACCTATCAATAAAGAACTTTGTGTTCCTGTTTTAAGATTTTGGACTAGAACTTGTGTGTTAAGAGTTTTGGATTAAACTCTTGACGGCCCCGCCTCTAGAGCGATATCTAGCTCACGCCCCTAGAGCGATATCTAGCGCAGCACGTTGGAGTGGTTCCTTCAACATTTGTGCTGTCTTTATTATAGCAGCAAGGTGGAGTTGTTCCTCCACAACCTTTGTGCTGCATCATCCAGGCAAAAAAATAATCTTGTTGCGCCTGATTCTCTCGGGTTTTGTAGAAAACTTGAGCATCTCATACATAGAAACACACAAATGTCAATATTCCTTGAAGAAGAAAAGGCATTTCCAGATTCTGCAACTTTAATTTTTTTTTCCATTTTTTATGCCACATGTTAAATAGCCATTGGTTGGGCCCGCCATTTATGGCCTACACAAACGAATTAAGTTTTGGGGTATTCACTCGACCAACCCAATTGACACTACGTGCTTACTACTAGCTTACTAGCAAAGTTGACCGTACTCACTCTGTCCCAAATTACCCTGCATTTTAGATTTAGTTAAAAGTCAAACTTTATAAATTTTGACTATGATATAAGAAAAATATCAATATCTAGAATATGTAATAAATATATTTAGACTCGCCATAAAACATACTTTTATATTATATACAATTGATATTATAAATATTAGTATTTTGTCGAAGATGTTTAGTCAAGTTTTAACATGTTTAACTTTGACCAAACCTAAACCTTAGAGTAATTTGGGACGGAGTAAGTATGCATGATGCGTGCATGGATCTAAAGGGACACCAGATTATTTGATCTTCACACATACGTGTCCGATCCACAAACCACTCCTCTTCATTTCATTTCACGGCCACTCGATTGAGGAAGCATTTATCCATCCATTGCCATAATCATGCTACTACTAAAGTGTATGCGATCGAGACTGGGTTAGCTGTAGATATTTTAGCTTTCTCTTTTGCCAATCGTAGATATTTTAGCTTGGGAAGATCGATTTTTTTGTGCAAGAAAAAACCCATCAAGTTGCAAGGGCTCCCATGCGATGCAGGCCCTCCTATTTATAACAGACCGGGAAACATGCTGAATTATATAGGATGGTGATATGATTGAAAACGGGATCTCACGTAATGCAATATTATTACGATGCTGATATTTTATGGGACCCAGCTATCTGTTGCTAGAGCTAAGGTGATAAAAGTGCAGAAATTTAGAGCTCGGGCTACGGTGAGCCTAAAATTTTGTAAATTAACATTTGGAGATTATGTTTTAAATTACAAACAGTGTTCTTAAATTAATCGCATATGTATATATATATGTAATGTATACAACATGTGGATTTGAAAAGCAAAAATGTACATCCATTTTTTTATTTTTACACCAACATTTTTTTTGCATCCTATTATATAAAAAAAGTATACGGATTACATGAAAACTTACAGGTGCACAGATCACATCCATAGATACATGTAAAACATGGATATTTCTTAAACTTTAAAATGTTATTCTAATTTTTTGGCTCATTGGAGGGATAGGTTTCCTTTCTCATTTCCAACAATCTTCCATTACTACGTTTTACTAGTTGATGATAGAGAGACACATGCTCCATAATTACTTATCTTTGGAAGATAGTATGGTAAGAGCATATACTGTAGTTTACAAGATTATCATTTTTTGTAAAAAAACACATTGTATAGATATATTAAAAAAGGGGTATATGATCATCACCCAGTGTTATGCTGCTCAATTAACTTTCCTAAAACGATATAAAATGAAGAAATCGAACTAAAAACATGTGGCGTTATTAGTCAAATTGAGGATTAAAAATGCACGTGGTGCTTATAAACCAAAAGGGAGGGTGTACCTAATAATACCAGAGTGCCGACACCGGATGGTAGTGAAAATGGGCATTGTTTTTTTCTGTTATATATGGCGACATGCCTATTATTTCTTGTAATTTCAAATAAAAAGTGTTTTTTAAGATATCAAATAAGAAGTGGTGCTAAGCAGAGAGAAAAAAAAACTATTTAGTACCAGTAGCTAGTGTTGAATAAAAGAGCAATTTACCAAGTGAATTAATCATAATAAACGCTAGATAAAACATGAATAGAATAATAGAAATTAGACTAATCATGTGAAATAGCAAATATATATTAAGGCAGATAACCAAACGGATTGCAAGACATAGAACTTGAGATACAATCAGAACAAAGTTGAGAAAGAGGATGTACATCACAACAGCAGTAGAGGAACCGCCAGCGTTCGTGTTGGCACCGTCGTCAGCCATGTCGCCGAGAAAGAGATTGCTGATGTCGGGGAAGAAGTCCTCATTGGAGGAGACGTTGGCGCTATCGCTATCCGTGAAGGAATCCGTGATGAATCCAGTAGTCGCAACAATAGCGCTCCTGATGCGTGTTAAACGCCTCGTTGGAAAACCCCAAGAGCAAGGTATGATGCAGCACAACAACAAGTTTTCTCTCAGTAAAAAATCGAGGTTATCGAACCAGTAGGAGGAAGGAAATGCCTCAAAGGTGTTGCAAGCAACGTGGAAACCTGCACAAACACAAACTCAAGACTTTGCCCCAACGAACAATAAGGTTGTCAATCTCACCGGTTGCTATAACAAAGGATTAACTGTATGGTGTGGAAGGTGATGATGGTTTGCAGCAAGTAAAAAGTAACAGTGAAAGATGTATCAATAGTAAAGATTGGACCGGGGTCCATAATTCACTAGAGGTGTTCTCCTTAGATAAACAAACATGGCATGCTGGGTAAACAAATTACAGCAGGGCAATTGACAGGACTGAGCAAGGCATAACAATGCAATACTAGACAAAAAGATCCTATGAGATTCGATTGGGCAATACAACAATATACATAGACCGCCATCCAACTACATCTATGACTAGAAGTCCACCTTCAGGTTATCATCTGAACCCCCTCCAGTATTAAGTTGCAAGCAACAGACAACTGCTTTAAGCAAAGTGTGTAAGGTAAACAATCCACTTATTCCATAAACAAGATACCGTTGTTTTCTCCCTAGAATCAACATCATATCTACAACCGAAGAGATTCCTGTCACTTCCCTTGGAAACTAGAGGCATGAACCCACTATCGAGCATAAATACCCCCTCTTAGAGTCACTAGCAACTACTTGGCCAAGATAGCTACTAACAACGAAGAGCATGCAAGATCACAAACAACACATACATGATAGAATCAATAAGACAAAACCATTAATCAATCTGACATAGTAATCTCAATATCCATCGGATCCCCGCAAACACAACATGAATGATTACAAATATATTAGATCTTGATCATGAACGAAGCTCACAAGATCTATACATGAAAGCACAAAGGAGGAGATACAACCATCTAGCTACTACATGGACCCGTAGTCCAAGGTGGAACTACTCACGCTTCATACCGGAGGCTGACATGATGAAGAATAAGGCCTTCGGGATGATCTCCCCTCCGGCAAGGTGCCGGGAAGAGCTTCAGATCCCCCCGATCTAGGGACGATGGTGGCCGCGGCTACAGACGGTTTTGTGGAATTTTGATCGGGTCCTAGGGTTTCGGCATCGGGGGCTTCTTATAGGCGAAGAGGCGAGGTAGGGGGGCCACCAGGGCGGCTGCACCCCCTCAGGCGCGGGGTGGGCCCACCCACGCGGCCAGGGGGTGTGGCCCTCTAGTGAGCCTCCTCCGTCTCGTATTCTGGCTTCGTGTTGCCCACGGTAAAATATTGACTTTGGCTTTTGTCCCGTCCAATTCCGAGAATATTGATTTTCTGCCTTTCTTGAACCAAAAAACAGAAGAAAATAGACAACTGACACTGTGGCAACATGTTAATAGGTTAGTTCTAAAAAAACATATAAAAACACCTCAAAGTATGGACAAAGCAAAGCAAAGTAGATACTAACAAGCATGAAACATCAAAAATTATAGATACATTTTTGACATATCAACTCCCAAAAAACCTTATCTCCCGTACAGGACTCGAAACAACGGGGTCTCGGAGGCCTACTGTCCCGGCTCGCGGTGCACGCCGCAAGATGGGATGGGGAAGACTAGGTAGCGTAATGCTTTGGAACTGGAGGCGCAAAGGGATGTGTGACGATGTGTCTGAGAGGAGGCGTGACCTCTCTCTTATAGACACAGAGGAAAAACTCCTCAGACAGGCTGCGCAGAAGATGAAACGAAGATGTGGAAGTTGAAGCGAACAACCTCCACTCGGTTCGTATTCATTTCCTCTTAGCTTGTATTAAAAATTCACTCGAGCAAAATCGTTTCAGCTTCTGTATAATTGTTCATATACCATTCATGCGTGGCAAAACAAAGCTCGGCTCGGCGAGATTCCCGCATTCCGCGACGCAAGGCGAGCCGAGCGAGGAGGAGGAGCGTGCGTGTATATGGCTTCTCTTCTCAAACTCGTACAAGTGGTGGAAGAGCTCTCCCTATAAATTGGTCCAAGTTTCACTCAACTAGCAATGTGCGACTAAACTTTTGTCCTAACTCTTGTCTTGCATAAATCGACCAAATAGACCTTTAGAATTTTAGAAATTTATTAACATATAATAAATAGGCAGGTCCTATTTAACAAAAATTACAACAGTTAGTGATTTCATTTTGATAAAAACGTCAAAGGCTTCACACTTTCACTTACATTTCGAAAAAAGAGTAGCTAGACCAACCTAGATCTCACGCACAAGCGCCTAGCTAGATCTTTCCAGAAGTGTCCCCTAGCCGACACGTAGGTACGCCCGCCACGTCACGGACAGTACACCGTCTGCTTAATTTCTGCTATACCTGTGCGTGGTGCGCCAGTAGTGGTCGATGTTTTTCGCCTGCTAGAAAATAGTCAGTCGTGATGAGGCCAGGCTGTGTCGACCGTGATCACGTACATACGGGCCTGCCGACTACGTCGCCTCGACGCAGCCTTTCCGTCGACCGTCTGCTGATTTTTTTATAAATATGACCCTCTGTAATTCGCTATCGCTAAAAATACCCTCCTCGTACCGCAAAAACTAAAAATGCCTTGGCGGGATGCTGAAAAGGCGACACGTGTCACCTCCCGCCACGGGGGGTGGCGGGATGTTCCTCCCGCCATAAGGGGTCGCGGGATGTTCCTTCCGCCTTTGGTGGTGGCGGAATGACGCCGTGGGACCTACCAGTGCGAGCACGAAGTCGAACCTCCCCCCAGCGCCAAGTCAAACCTCCCCGTTGGCCTGGCCGTGGGGCCCACCACATCCTGCCATTCCCCATGGCGGAAGGAACATCCCGCCACCCCCTGTGGCGGGAGGAACATCCCCCCATCCCCCGTGGCGGGAGGTGACACGTATCGTCTTTTCAGCTTCCCGCCAGGACATTTTTGGCTTTTGCGGCGCGAGGAGGGTATTTTTGACGATAACTAATTGCAGAGGGTCATATTTGTAAAAAAAATCCCGTCTGCTTGATGACGATGATGTGATTAATCAACGTACGTGTCGTCTGTGCTTGTTTCAAAAAAAAAAAAGGTACGTGTCTGTGCTTGTTCGTGCTATAGTCCAAAATTATTTGATCGGTTGGTGAAGTGACATGATCCTGGCGGTTCGTTCCTTCTTAATACATGTACGGACGGCCGGCGTGCCTTGATTTTTCATTTCTCGCACCGACGAACTATTTTTCATGGCTGTATATCCTGTTCAAAAGCTTTTTCTTTAGATTTAGAGCCTTTTTTTTTCTACTGCTGGTCGAGCACTCTCGCCTCTCACGATCTCATAACAAACATGCATTTGTTTTTCAATGGTCAGCGAGAGTAAGTCCCCGCCTGAATAATTTTCTTTCATAGAATCATAGTGGTATATGAGGCTTTTTACAGCCTCTACAACAAGATAGATTCAAATGAACCGATATTTAGAGCATCTCCGGTGCGTTTGCAGAACCAAAATTTCTCGTGCGGAACTGATACACTAGATCGAAACCGCATATTTAAAAAACATCACATTGACGTCAGATTCATACATAAAGGAGATTCTGATCATCGAGATCAATTATATGTATAGGAAAAAATTGATGCCGCACCCTGCATCCAAACTAACCCTAGCATCTATGGAGCTCTACCGGCGGTGCCTACTCACCGGGGCATCTACGGCAACGTTGTTCGTGTGCCTAATCATCGTCGAAGTCAGTGGTGTCATCGTCGGAGTATTCGACGACGAAGAAGCCGAGCCACGCCTAGTGCTCGCTTGCGGAGCGACAGATGGCACGACGAAGATCATGCTGCTCCGCGGTGTGCGCGAGGCGGCGGCGCCTCATGCATTTCCAGATGTCGAAGATGAGGGTGCAGATCGAGTTGAACTTCTCTTTGCTCCTCGCTCTCGTCGTCGGAGTTGTTGTAGGCGCGCAGACGAACGACGCGGAAGACCGGGCCAGCACTCGCTGGCACGTGCCGCCTTGGCATCATTGGCGGCGGGGACGATCGGCAACCCTACCCATATCGGCGAAGTCACGCGGTTGCGCGCGAGGGTGCCGCACGCGCTTGCCTGCTCGGAGCGGTGCCGATGGACCTCCTCCTCCGATGGCAGTTGCGAGCGAGCTCGCAAGCTGGAGCTCCTGCTGTGGCGTGGAGAAGCGTCGTCGTGCCCGCCCAAATTGTGGCACGATTGGACGACCATGGGTAGGTAGGGGGTGGACGGCGGCGGCGGTCAAAATCAAAGCGAAAGCACAGAGGCGACGAGGGTTTCTGCATGGGGGATGGCAGGGGAAATGGATGCGGTTTACCCCATTTTGTCCCCCACAACGAATCTATGCGGGACTGATGGGCCAGAATGTGGGAAACCACAAAAAATTCAGGTTTGGGCCATTTGCAGTATTTGGAAAGACCATATTATGGTTTCGATATCGCATATTAGCATAAAATTTTGTAGGCCGGTCGATATGCGGTATTTGCTAGAGATGCTCTTACAGGTGCTACATGCAAAGAGAAATAAAAGAAAGAAAACACATCGACGACACCTAAGATTGAGAAGAAAAAGGGCTAGTATGAGAATCCTCGGAGACGCTTGACTGATGAGAAAACTCTTCACGACCCAAGCACACTGATCACAAGGAAGAGATTGTGGAACAAGACATCGGGGGACAACCTATCTCGAGGCATCGCTGGGGTAATCAAAGGATGTTGGTTAGCCGAGACCCAACCGGCACACTGCACCATCGACGTAATCAAAGGGAAACGCAAATCTGAGACCACACAACGCACTGACACCGCATGTGTCATGGGTGTGGACGAAAGGTCATGCGCGGCCGAGACGACGCCATGAAGCGCGGCTGATACGACACCATGTGTGCCACTGGATGGAGTATAAGGGCATATATAGCATAGACACACCATTGAGCACTCTCGCATGGAGCACCCGCACTGCATGTGGGGGCTAGTCGAAAGGCATAGCACCACCGAGGGAAACCCCACCTAGGTCTGATATACCTAAAGGGCAGTCTAGATGCAGGGCCAGCTCTACGTTTTTCAAGGGCCCTAGGCAAAGTTGATGGCATGGGCCCCTAAGGCTAATATATATAGACATATTAAAAAATATATCATATATGTATCTACTAGAACTTTCAAAACAAAAGTTAACATCCAACCATACATTTTAGTCTCAAAATATAATAAGTAGTATTTATTACTAGTTTGATTACCTCAAATAAGAAATAATTCCAATGATAATATTGCTTCAATGCCTCACAAAAAAGCTTCTTCGGGCATTTCTAGATGCAAAATCATTGAGTACAATCTCAAGGTCAATTTTATCCAAGATATCCTTCTCAATACAACATGTAGCCAAGCCGTTTAACCTGTCTTGTAGCATAGTTGACCTCAAACAATTCTTCAGTATTTTCAGTTTAGAGAAACTTCTTTCGGCAGAGGCTACAGTAACAGATATAGTCAAAAGGATCCGATAGGAAACTGATACGTTTGGATAGCAATCTGCATCGATAACAAACTGAGTAAAAGCATCTAACAAGGTTACTTGCAACAAGGTTACTTGCGCTGACATCAAAGCATCTAACAAGGTTACTTGCAACACTTTTAACTCAGAGAAAAAATCATCAAAATCAACATCACGCAACTCCTCATGAGTAAAAGCTTCTGCAGAAGTAGTACAAGATTTACGTAGCTTACTATCATTTAAAGACTTCAGATTATTTGAGTTGAATAAGAAACCAAACACCTTTTCAAATTCCTTTAGCTGGTCAAATCGACTAGATAATGAAGCAATTGCGGTGTCAATAATGACAAGAAAGTATGTAACTCTGAAGGACTCAATAGCTAACAGTTGCAGTTCTTCATCATTAATTTCATCAAAATGCTTCTTCCTTTTACTTTGACGTTTTGTACGGAATTTTGGCTCTATGTCCATATCCAATGCAATGGCTTTGGCACTCTCAATACTTGAATGGAAACCTTCATCTCTAAACTTCTGAAAAAATGTAATGACCCCTTCAATGTGTTGGAGATTAGCATCGATGCACATAATTTTTTCTTGCAACTTTTTGCTCACCATATTTATAGAAAATAGTACATCATGCCAAATAATCATACCAACTATAGTCTCAAATTTCCCAAGTGCCTTGAACAAAGATTGAGCATCACTTACTGTAGCTGGATCATCACTGGAAGCCTTCTCTAGTTGCTTCAAAGCTGATCTTACTTGGGAAGTTTGATTCCTTATAGGATGCACACTTTTTATTCGACTCTCCCAACGAGTATCGGATAAAGGTTTGAGGGTCAGATTTGGAACATTATCAAGCAAAATCTTTTACCTTTTCGTAGAGCGTGCAAACAGTACATATATACGCTGTATAATACCAAAGAATGAAATAGCTTGTTCACAAGATTTTGCCATATCACAAAGAGTGAGATTCAAACTATGACATGCACATGGCATATATGATGCTTTGGGGTTAACTAGAAGCAAACGATTCTGGAAACCTTGATGTTTCCCCTTCATGGTGGAACCATTGTCGTAACCTTGCCCTCTCACATCAGCAATGTCCAAGTCAAGGGAGTCCAATGTATCCATCAACACATTAAAAAGCCCCAATCCTGATGTGTCATCAACCTTTAAGAACTCTAGAAAAAACTCCTCCACTCTTGAAATTTTACTTGACATATTGACACAACGCAAAATTAGCGTCATTTGTTCTTCATGGCTTACATCTGGGGTACAATCCAATATAACAGAGAAATACTTAGCATCCTTGATGGTTTTCAAGATAACCTTTTTCACTGCATTACCAAGAAGTGAGATCAACTCATTCTGAATACCATGGCCAAGATAATGATGATGTATCTCATTATTTTGAATGCGCCTAATATGCTCTTGCATCACAGGATCAAATTCAGCAATCATTTCAACAGTGCCCAAAAAATTACCATTGCTATCTTGATACAACTTCTCATTTGTTGCTCGAAATGCCAAATTACGTTTTGCAACAAACTTCACTGCAGAAACTATTCTTAGCAATACCTGTCTCCAACGCTCTTTTTTCTTTGCAACCTTCCGCTGCATCTCATCATCAATTGTTTGATTTGTACTCAACCTCAATCGTAGTTCATTCCATGTATTCATGTTGGTAAAGTGCTCAAAACTATTCTCATGTTCTCTGAGTCTTACACTGATACGCCTCCAGTCCTTCGGTCCATCAGATGCTAGCAAAGACCTGTTCTGAGTTGATTTGAATAACTTACAACAAAAACAATAAACTTTGTCAACCTCTTTAGAGTAAACCAACCACTTCCTGTCAATAACCTCACGGTTAGCTAAATTCCTGGTGTAGTGAGAATATGAAAAATGTCTACCATCAGCATCCGTAGGGAAATCCAGACCCAATTCTCTCACCGGCCCCTTTTCAATTAAAATATCCCGTTTGCTATTGTCAAGATTATCCCATGTTCTAGGATCAAATAACGATAAAAGAGAATAATCTTGTTCATCATCATTCCGAATATCAGGTGAAGGCTGCAAATTTTTATCCTCCGTGTTGTCGTTAGAAACATCAAGATCTACATTTAAATTCAAGAAACTGCAGTTAGTTAGTTACTTGCTTATACATAAATCGAAGCTATTTAGTTACTTACCCACATCCAAGGACCGTTCGTTGATCGGATCATCAGCATTTGAAATATGATCATCATCTTGTCTAGGTTCAAATTCTTGATTTTGATTATCGTCATTGACATTAACATTACTTGCTGCCGGAAAATACTTTTTAAAGCACCTTTTTGTGATTGAATAAGTTCAATCTCTCGTTTTTGTTTATTCCTTTTTGGAGCTCCAGACATCTGTCTTGGCGCCATATATATCACCTGAAATTGCGAAGAAATCGATTACATCATAATCATGTAAAAATTAAAATAGAAATAGAACAATCGAGATTTAATATAACAGTACTAGTACCAGCGGATCGAGATGCTAGAACAGCGGCAGGCACGCAGCAACAACAACCGAACAATTGCGAACAACAGCAGCGGCGCAGGGGCCCGCCCTGGTAGAGATCGTCCCTGCCGACCGATTCCAAAGAGAATTAGAGAAGAGAAGAGATAATTAGAGAATTAGATATCAGGGGGAATTGGAGTCAAAAGGATCAGGCAGGCCCTACGTACTGTACTGTACTGGATTGATTTTTTTGGTAGGACCGCGTCGGCGTGATCGCAGGCTCCGCTGAATCGCTGATCGTACTACTCGCGGCGTGATCGCGGCGGCGTCACCACGTCGGACTCCGGAGTCGTCGCGGCCCCTGTTTTCTCGCGTCCCGGGGTTTCTCGCGAGTCGCGCGTCGGACTAGGGAGTCGGGTCTCCGCTCGCGACCCCTCGTTTCTTGGCCTCTCGCTCGTAAGCTCGTCGTGTATACACAGGTAATATACGTACCTAATATAAATTTTTGGGCCCCTGGCCGATGCTAGGGCCGCCACCCCTTAGAGCCGGGCCTGCTAGCTGAGATCATGTGCAAGGGCCACCCACGCCCTACACGCCGTAGAGCTTCAACAAGGATCCGACACAACAGCCTGATACCGACAAGGAGAAGCCACCACCAGATGACACTACTCGCCTCTCATCGGAGATAATACCACTTCCATGGACGCCATCTGCAGAACCATACAACACACTAGTGGCCAACACATCACAAGCATTCCCAACATCACGCCGGACAATGAGAATGGCTACCATGCCCATCACCGACGGCCACACGTCGTAGCCTGGGGTGAGCCGTACCACTAAGATAGGGGACCAACACCACCCAACAAATTCGGGAAGCTAAATTGGGCTGCCGCCACCGTCGAGCGACACCATGTGAATCCCCCACCACACCGTCGCCTAGCACCCACAGCTCCGCCACTAGTGCTCGCCTCTATGTCATCGCGTGCGCCCAACACCGTCAGCCCGCACTGTCATACCCAAGGGGGGAGCCCCGCTGCCAACGACGCCGACCGAGCTTCGCCCGTCAGCATGCCCCGGTGGCGGGCTGGCGGCGAGGAGTGGGGGGGTCGAGGCCCGACGTCTAGGGTTTCCCCCCGGACGATCATAAGAGCGATGTGGGAGGGCAACAATGAGGTTCCCTTTTGAAGAAACGTGCATGATCACCTTCGTTTCCACGTAGTAATAGTGCTAGATCCCCAACCAACCATTGGCATTCCTACCTTTCCTTTTTGGCAAGGACGAGCTACAGAGATTTATTGACCATGAATAATGCTATCGCCATCGTCGTGGAGTAGCTCGTGAACACATAACGGGGAGCTTCAAACATCCTCTATGCCAATATGTAGTGCATATGAGTCTTTTAAAAAGTCAAATGATATGAAATTAAACCAATTATGCACAAAAATACAACAACGTGTATGATGTTGCCAGATCGGCTAAATTAGATGATCTAGGGAAGATTAAATTAAATCCTCGTGTTCACTAGGTTAACCAAAAAGTCATTGGACTCACCAATGGTACCGTAGCATCCCCTGTACTAGTTGGTCTTTAATGTAGGGCGTGGTGTCATTTTCGTAACTATTATTGCAAAACATATTGTTTTCGAATGGCCTGCACTCCAGCCAAAATCAAGTACTACGACAGAGTATAATATTTCTAGTACTTATAGTCGAGTCCTTATCCCAATGATGTATAAAATAGTACACTAGTAGAAAACAGACCATCCGTTCGCGTCCTCTCAGAGCATTAGTCTCAGTTGCGCCACCAGCCGGGACTAATGCTGGCACGCGTCCCGGTTCGAGCGGACACGGGGTCCGGAGGCATGCGTCTCGATTGGTAAGGGGTCATACGTCCCGGTTTGTAACACAAACCGGGACTAAAGATGTGTGTCACGCCAAACCTTTAGTCCCGGTTTGTGTTATGCTCCCGCCCTTTATAAATGCAACGCCCCAGCCTCAGCCCTCTGCCTTCACTCTGTTTTCTCTCTTGGTGGAAGGTGTGACGGGTGTGCTAGTTTTTTTCCCCTATGCATGCATTCAAGGTGTTTGATAAAATGTTTGAGTGAATAATCCCGTTCAATTTCTCATAGAACAAAAATATAAAAGGTGTCCGAGACGCACTTGAGCTTTCTCCTCTTTATTTCCCTCGATCGAGGTTAGCAATCTTATCTTTTCTCTGTCATTGATACAATGCATGTGTCGATGTGAATTGTTCATTTCACTATTTATGATGTCCTGTTTTTTGATAAACTTACTTATATGATGCAGATGAACGGTCGGGAATGGATGTACGATGACCGGCGCGTAGCCAGGTATATGAAAGGCGTGGATAAATTTATCGATGTGGCTACGACAAACAAAGAGAATGGTTTTATACGTTGTCCATATGTTCAATATCGGAACAACAAGGAGTACTCTTCCTCGAAAATCATTCGCGGCCACCTGATTATGAAAGGTTTCATGCCCAACTATAATTGCTAGACCAAGCACATGAAAAGAGGGGTTATGATGGAAGATGGTGAATAAGAAGATGGTGAATAAGAAGATGATGATAACAACTATCATCATATGTTTCCTGAATACAGTGATACTGCAATGGAAGACAATGGAGAGGAAGGAGGTGAAGAACGGGCATCAGATGAGCCGGCTGATGAACTTGGTAGGGTCATTTCTGATGCAAAGCAAGACTGTGAAACAGAAAATGAGAAGTTGAAGTTAAAGGGCATGTTAGAAGATCACAAGAAATTGTTGTACCCAAATTGTGAAGATGGCAACACAAAGCTCGTACCACACTGGAATTTTTGCGATGGAAGGAAGAGTATGGTCTAACTGACTCCTCATTTGAAAAGATGCTGAAAATAATGAAGCCGAAGTTTCCAAAACATAATGAACTTCCCAAGAGTACCTACGAAGCAAAAAAGACTCTCTGTCCTCTAGGATTAGATGTGCAAAAGATACATGCATGCATTAATGACTGCATCCTCTACCGCGGTAAGGAGTATGAGAATTTAGATAAATGTCCGGTATGTTATGCATTGCGGTATAAAATCAGACGAGATGACCCTGATGATGTTGAGGGAGAGCCCCTCCGGAAGAGGGTTCCTGCTAAGGTTATGTGGTATGCTCCTATAATACCAAGGTTGAAACGCATGTTCAGAAACAAAGAGCATGCCAGGTTGTTGCGATGGCATAAAGAAGACCGTAAGAAAGACGGGAAGTTGAGACACCCTGCTGATGGGTCACAGTGGAGAAAAATCGAGAGAGACTTTCCAGACTTTACAGGTGACGCAAGGAACTTATGGTTTGGTCTAAGTACGGATGGCATGAATCCTTTTGGGGAGCAGAGCTGCAGTCACAGCACCTGGCCCATGACTCTATGTATCTACAACCTGCCTCCTTGGTTGTGCATGAAGCGTAAGTTTATTATGATGCCAGTGCTCATCCAACGCCCGAAGCAACCGGGCAACAACATTGGTGTGTACCTTAGGCCATTAGTTGAAGAACTCTTACAGTTGTGGGACAAACCAGGTGTACGTGCGTGGGATGAGAACAAACAGGAGCCATTTGATCTACGGGGGTTGTTATTCGTAACCATCAATGATTGGCCTGCTCTTAGTAACCTTTCAGGACAGACAAACAAGGGATATAAGGCATGCACACACTGTTTAGATAAGACTGAAGGTACATATTTGCATAAATGCAAGAAGGTTGTGTACCTGGCGAATCGACGATTTCTTCCGACCAATCATCCAGTAAGAAAGAAAGGCAAGCATTTCAAAGGTGAGGCAGATCACCGGAAGAAGCCTGAACTCCCTGCTGGTGATGATGTATTTGGTATGGTCAAGGACATAGAAGTAATCTTTGGAAAGGGTCCCGGCGGTCAATCAGTTCCGAACGACGTCGCTACAGGACACACACCCATGTGGAAGAAGAAATCTATATTTTGGGAGCTGCCATATTGGAAAGTCCTGCATGTCCGCTCTTCAATCGACGTGATGCACATGACGAAGAATCTTTGCATGAAGCTGCTAGGATTCCTAGGCGTGTATGGGAAGACAAAAGATACACCAGAAGCACGGGAGGACCAACAAATTATGAAAGACCCAAAGAACATGCATACACAGAACAAGACGGATAAAGGGCGTCACTTAAGTCGTGCCAGCTATGCTCTTACCAAAGCAGAGAAGGAAATCTTTTTTGAAGTCCTTTACAGTATCAAGGTGTCGTTGGGCTTCTCATCGAATATAAAAGGGATAATAAATATGGCAGAGAAAAAGTTCCAAAACCTGAAGTCTCATGACTGTCACGTGATTATGACGCAGTTGCTTCCGATTGCATTGAGGGGGCTTCTACCAGAAAATGTTCGAGTACCCATTGTGAAGCTATGTGTATTCCTCAATGCAATATCTCAGAAGGTAATCAATCCAGATATTCTGCCAAGGTTACAGAAAGATGTGGTACAATGTCTTGTTAGTTTTGAATTGGTGTTCCCACCATCCTTCTTCAATATTATGATGCATCTCCTGGTTCACCTAGTGGAAGAGATTGCCATTCTCGGTCCGGTATTTCTGCACAATATGTTCCCCTTTGAGAGGTTCATGGGAGTCTTAAAAGAAATATGTTCATAACCGTGCTAGACCATAAGGAAGCATCTCCAAGGGATATGGAACAGAGGAGGTCATTGAGTTTTGTGTTGACTTTATTCCTGACCTTAAGCCGATTGGTGTTTCTGACTCGCGGCATGAGGGAAGACTAAGTGGAAAAGGCACGTTGGGAAAGAAAGCAATGATATGTAGGGACATGGATTCTTTCACTAAAGCACACTACACAGTTCTACATAATTCCACCTTGGCAGCTCCGTATATCGAGGAACACAAGAATATGTACGCTCCAAAAACCCGGGGAAGCCTGAATCATGGATTACAGATGAACACATGAAGTCTTTTGGTGGTTGGATGCGGACACATATCTTGAATGACACCACAGTTGGAGATTAGCTATACTTGTTGGCCGCATCACCATCTTCTACTGTATTGAATTTCCAAGGATACGAAATAAATGGGAATACATTCTACACGATCGTCCAAGATAAAAAGAGCTCCAACCAAAATAGTGGTGTCCGCTTTGATGCAATAGACGAGAATGGACAAAAGGACACATATTATGGTTACATAGAGGAGATATGGGAACTAGACTATGGAGTCTCTTTTAAGGTCCCTTTGTTTCGCTGCAAATGGGTCAACCTGAATGGGGAAGGGGTAAAGATAGACCAGTTGTACGGAATGACAACAGTGGATCTCAACAATCTTGGTTATAGAGATGAACCATTCGTCCCAGCCAATGATGTGTCTCAGGTTTTCTATGTGAAGGACATGTCCTCCAGACCGAAAAAAAGAAAAAATATGCAAACGAATACATCATATGATGAGCCAAAGCATCACATAGTTCTTACAGGGAAAAGAAACATCATGGGAATCGAGGACAAGATAGACATGTCAGAAGATTATAATAAGTTTGATGAAATTCCGCCCTTCACAGTGAAAACTGACCCAAGCATTCCGTTAAGTAAAGAAGATGCTCCATGGTTACGTCTGAAGCGATCATAAGGAAGGACATATGCCAAGAAGTTCATGCTCATATTATGTAACTCTAGTTCATGTCTTTCGCGGTTTGTGGCTTCACCGAAGGATATCTTTCGCGGTTTGTGGCTTGACCGGGACTATATATAGGGGGGCCTTTAGTCCCGGTTTTGTAGTCTCAGTTTTTAATATTAATAAATGTCTTGAGTGTTAGTCCCGTTTTGTGGCTGGACCGGGACTATGAAGAAGTTGTCCCGATTCATACTTACCATTAAGATCTGATCTCCAAACACGCGTGGTCACATATTAGGGAGTGCCTCTATGACCAGTTTTTTGGAGATGCCGGAGGACTAGGATCCGGCGGCATCTCCCTGAAACTGGTCATAGTGGTGTCCCTGCTCTCGAAAACCATCTTGCATCTGTAACTTCTCTAACTAGATCAATACACCTGGGAGCTAACTAATTTCACATATTAGGGAGTGCCTCTATGACCAGTTTCTCGGAGATGCTGGAGGACTGGGCTCCGTCGGCGTCTCCCTGAAACTGGTCGTAGTGGTGTCCCTGCTCCCGAAAACCATCTTGCAGCTTGTAACTTCTCTAACTAGATCAATACGCCTGGGAGCTAACTAATTTCACAATTAGGGAGTGCCTCTATGACCAGTTTCTCGGAGATGCCGACGGAGAGGACTGGGCTCCGTCGGCATCTCCCTAAAACTGGCCGTAGTGGTGTCGCTGCTCTCGAAAACCATCTTGGAGATGCCTCAAACTGGCTGGAGGACTGGACTCGCAAGGATGCCTATTTATAGTACAAGCAGCTCGGCATACTGTCGACACTTATGAAATAATGTCGACACTCACCCCTATTATTAGTGCTGACTCGTGTTTTGTCTCGGTTGGTGTCTCCAACCGGGACTAAAGGTTCATCTTTAGTCCCGGTTGGTGACACCATCCGGGACAAGGTACACGCCGCACGACATAATATCGACACTCACCCCTATCATTAGTGCTACCTGGCCCAGCCTGCCGAAATCCCTCCAACCGGGACTAAAGATGAACCTTTAGTATATTGACCTATCATGTTCGAGGTTTCATGGCTTTCGGTCCAAATGACCGATGTTATGTGCTGAATCACGACATAGTTTGTGATGTTGTGCCCATATTATGCATGCGTGTGGACATTGGTATGGAGAACAATGTTGCAGGAGGAAGTTTTCCTTTTTATCGCACGGAAAAGCCCTTTTCCATTTTCCGAGCGCAAAAAAACGGGTCGTTTTGTGAAGTAACAACCAAAATGCTGTTTCAGAATGCTACCGTCCCATTTTCCTAAAATACTAGACCACCTTACATGGACTATCTCCAAAGCGGGACATCTCAAACCTTTTCGTCCATCCCGGTTAAAAAGGACAAATGTCTGCCGAATCGGTAGGAAGTGGGTCCGGTTTATACTACAGGTACATGATCTATCGCCCGTGATTTTTTGAAAAAATCATTTTTAGACTCGTAATATGTGGTTTTTTTAGAGATCCAATGCAAGTTCTAACGATGCTCGTCCCCTATCTTCATGCACATCGGTTCGACCATAGTTAGAAACTCAGATGATTCAAAACGGGCATAATAAATTCAAAAAAAATCCGAACAATGAAAATCCTTCACGTGGTGTCATATTATGTTACATAGTTGAAAGGAAAAATACCATACTTGGTATATTGATCATGTTTCGAAAAAATCTTCACAAAATGACCTATCATGTTCGAGGTTTCATGGCTTTCGGTCCAAATGACCGATGTTATATGCTGAATCACGGTATAGTTTGTGATGTTGTGCCCATAATATACATGCGTGTGGACATTGGTATGGAGAACAATGTTGCAGGAGGAAGTTTTCCTTTTTGTCGCACGGAAAAACCCTTTTCCATTTTCCGAGCGCAAAAAAACGGGTCGTTTTGTGAAGTAACCACCAAAATGCCGTTTCAGAATGCTACTTTCCCATTTTCCCAAAATACTAGACCACCTTACATGGACTATCTCCAAGCCGGGACATCTCAAACCTTTTCGTCCATCCCGGATAAAAAGGACAAATGTCTGCCGAATCGGTAGGAAGTGGGTCCGGTTTGTACTACAGGTACATGATCTATCGCCCGTTATTTTTTGAAAAAATCATGTTTAGACTCGCAATATGTGGTTTCTTCAGATATCCAATGCAAGTCCTAACGATGCTCGTCCCCTATCTTCATGCACACCGGTTCGACCATAGTTAGAAATTCAGATAATTCAAAACGGGCATAATAAATTCAAAAATAATCCGAACAATGAAAATCCTTCGCGTGGTGTCATATTATGTTACATAGTTGAAAGGAAAAATACCAGACTTGGTATATTGATCATGTTTCGAAAAAACCTTCACAAAATAACCTATCATGTTCGAGGTTTCATAGCTTTCGGTCCAAATAACCGATGTTATGTGCTGAATCACGGCATAGTTTGTGCTGTCGTGCCCATATTATGCATGCGTGTGGACATTGGTATGTATAACAATGTTGCAGGAGGAAGTTTTCCTTTTTGTCGCACGGAAAAGCCCTTTTCCATTTTCCGAGCGCAAACAAACGGGTTGTTTTGTGAAGTAACCACCAAAATGCCGTTTCAGAATGCTACCGTCCCATTTTCCTAAAATACTAGACCACCTTACATGGACTATATCCAAACCGGGATATCTCAAACCTTTTCGTACATCCCGGGTAAAAAGGACAAATGTGTGCCGAATCGGTAGGAAGTGGGTCCGGTTTGTACTACAGGTACATGATCTATCGCTCGTGATTTTTTGAAAAAATCATTTTTAGACTCGCAATATGTGGTTTCTTTAGAGATCCAATGCAAGTTCTAACGATGCTCGTCCCCTATCTTCATGCACACCGGTTCGACCATAGTTAGAAATTCAGATGATTCAAAACGGGCATAATAAATTCAAAAAAAATCCGAACAATGAAAATCCTTCACGTGGTGTCATATTATGTTACATAGTTGAAAGGAAAAATACCATACTTGGTATATTGATCATGTTTCGAAAAAACCTTCACAAAATGACCTAGCATGTTCGAGGTTTCATGGCTTTCGGTCCAAATGACCCATGTTATGTGCTGAATCACGGTATAGTTTGTGATGTTGTGCCCATAATATGCATGCGTGTGGACATTGGTATGGAGAACAATGTTGCAGGAGGAAGTTTTCCTTTTTGTCGCACGGAAAAGCCCTTTTCCATTTTCCGAGCGCAAAAAAACGGGTCGTTTTGTGAAGTAACCACCAAAATGCCGTTTCAGAATGCTACTTTCCCATTTTCCCAAAATACTAGACCACCTTACATGGACTATCTCCAAACCAGGACATCTCAAACCTTTTCGTCCATCCCGGGTAAAAAGGACAAATGTCTGCCGAATCGGTAGGAAGTGGGTCCGATTTGTACTACAGGTACATGATCTATCGCCCGTTATTTTTAAAAAAAATCATTTTTAGACTCGCAATATGTGGTTTTTTCAGATATCCAATGCAAGTCCTAACGATGCTCGTCCCCTATCTTCATGCACACCGGTTCGACCATAGTTAGAAATTCAGATAATTCAAAACGGGCATAATAAATTCAAAAATAATCCGAACAATGAAAATCCTTCGCGTGGTGTCATATTATGTTACATAGTTGAAAGGAAAAATACCAGACTTGGTATATTGATCATGTTTCGAAAAAACCTTCACAAAATAACCTATCATGTTCGAGGTTTCATGGCTTTCGGTCCAAATGACCGATGTTATATGCTGAATCACGGCATAGTTTGTGATATTGTGCCCATATTATGCATGCGTGTGGACATTGGTATGTAGAACAATGTTGCAGGAGGAAGTTTTCCTTTTTGTCGCACGGAAAAGCCCTTTTCCATTTTCCGAGCGCAAAAAAACGGGTCGTTTTGTGAAGTAACCACCAAAATGCCGTTTCAGAATGCTACCGTCCCATTTTCCTAAAATACTAGACCACCTTACATGTACTATATCCAAACCGGGATATCTCAAACCTTTTCGTACATCCCGGGTAAAAAGGACAAATGTGTGCCGAATCGGTAGGAAGTGGGTCCGGTTTGTACTACAGGTACATGATCTATCGCCCGTGATTTTTTGAAAAAATCATTTTTAGACTCGCAATATGTGATTTCTTCAGAGATCCATTTTTTTCCGGCATTTCTCCCGCAATTTCTTCCCGCTAGTTTTTCCCGCCAGTTCTTCCCTCTAGTTATCTTCCTGCCATTTCTCACTATATATATATATATATATATATATATATATATATATATGTAGGGTTGGCCTCCATTGTAATTGCACATCTCTAGACTCATATCTGCAACCTCATCACTCTTTCCTATGACTTCCACCGTAGCACTAACTCCCAGGGAGGCAGAGGCGCTTTGCGCCTCGAACTACCCCTGCCCGCCGGGCTACTGTCTCCCCGTCGGCTGGATACTGAGCGCCGGAGGCGTGCCAGTTCCTCCTGTCCCTCTAGGTGTGGCGCGTCGGATGGCCATCACGAACCACTACTACTTCGAGCTCACGCCGGAGCAGCGAAGGAATCCCAGATGGCATCCCGACTATTTCCTGACTTGGGAAGCCTTCTTCGTGGATCGGCGTGAGAGGGCGCTCGCCAGGCACGAGGAGGACGGCCCACCTCCTCCGAACTTCAACGAGGCCAAACGTCGGCTGTGGTGGCGCGACCGGACTCTCCAGAGCGTCATGGCCTACGACACGGCCGCCGACTCTATCCCCCGCCTGCGCTACCCTCAAGTCCAGTCCACTCGTACTCAGCCTTCAAGGTTCAACAACGGGAACCCCGACGACGACAGCGACGACGGCCTCGGCGAGTATGACGACTACTGTGGCGAATATTACAGGTGTAGGCAGGAGCATGACTGAATCACTTCAACATTGCAAAACAAGTTCGGCCGATTGTGGCTTAATCTGGCCATGTATCTTAATTTTCAGTTCTTCTATGTAACTTTGTGTTAGTTGCGTTATGTACTTTCATTCCAATTCTATCCTAATAAAATTTTCTTTCCGCCCATTATTTTCCGCCCATAATTAAATGGTTATATTAATTATTTTTTTAAACAGAAAATGGTTTTGAATTATTTATTCAAATCCAAACACTTTTTATGTTTAAAGTTTTTCTAAATTCCAAATTAATATTCAAAAAATATAAGTTAATTCATTTTTAATTTTAAATGGTTACATTACTTATTTTTTAAAAACAGAAAATGGTTTTGGATTATTTATTCAAATGCAAACACTTTTTATGTTTAAAGTTTTTCTAAATTCCAAATTAATATTCAAAAAATATAAGTTAATTCATTTTTAATTTTAAATGGTTACATTAATTATTTTTTAAAAACAGAAAATGGTTTTGGATTATTTATTCAAATGCAAACACTTTTATGTTTAAAGTTTTTCTAAATTCCAAATTAGTATTCAAAAATATAAGTTAATTCATTTTTAATTTTAAATGGTTCATAGTTTAAATGGTTACATTAATTATTTTTAAAAAAATAAAATGGTTTTGAATTAGTTATTCAAATTCAAACACTTTTTATGTTTAAAGTTTTTCTAAATTCCAAAGTAATTATCATTTAAAAAATATTACAAATTTAAACCCCAAAATAAAAAATAAGGCGGGAACAGAGAGAAATTTCATGAAAAAATTTGAAAACAGGGTCATATGTCCCGGTTGGAGCCACCAACCGGGACTAAAGACCCCCTCCGCGCGCCCCTTGGTCTGCTAAAAAAATTAGAGTATACGTTCCGGTCGGTTGGAGGACCGGGACGTATGACCCTTTTGTCCCGGTTGGTGGCATATTACAAATTTAAACCCCAAAATAAAAAATAAGGCGGGAACAGAGAGAAATTTCATGAAAAAATTTGAAAACAGGGTCATATGTCCCGGTTGGAGCCACCAACCGGGACTAAAGACCCCCTGCGCGCGCCCCTTGGTCTGCTAAAAAAATTAGAGTATACGTCCCAGTCGGTTGGAGGACCGGGACGTATGACCCTTTTGTCCCGGTTGGAGCCACCAACCGGGACTAAAGGTCCTTCCTTTATAACTGCGCGCGTCTCTTCTTCTTCTTCTTCCCCTTGTCCATTCTCTGCAACCCGATGCGCCGCACAGAGACGCCGCCGCCCCGATCCCCCGGACACAGGCAGGCTGCCCCATCCTTGCGCCTCCACCGTCGCCGTCAGCACCGCCGCCTCCATCCTTCATCTTCGTCCATCGCCGCGCGCCGCCTCCATCCTCCGTACCAGCGCCGCCTCCGTCCTCCGTACCGACCGCCAGCGTTGCCTCCATCCTCCACATACCAGCGTCGCCGCCTCGGTACCAGCGCCGCGCCACCGCGCCGCCTCTCCCTCTCCTTCCCGACCGCCACAGTGCCACCCGCGCCCACCGCCTCCGCCGGTACCGCACGTACCCGAGGCTCCGACCCCTTTTAGTTTTTTTAGTTGATTTAGGTGATGATTATTTTAGGTGTATTAGTTGCTAGAAGATTTATTTGTTAGATGATTTAGTTGTTAGATGATTTAGGTGTATTTAGATGATGTAGATGATTTAGGTGTATTTAGATGATGTAGATGCTTTAGTTGATGATTATTTTAGGTGTATGTGTGATTATTTAGTTGTTAGATGATTTCGTTGTTAGATGATTTAGTTGTAAATAATGTTAGATGATTTAGTTGTAAATAATGTATGTGTAGCCGCCCACATCGTCCCCGCGCAGCGCCGCCCACGCCGGCCCGTCCTCGCCACCTCCACGCCGCCCCCATCGTCGGGAAGAGCTCACTTTGTGAGCTCCATTTTTAATTTCTCTGTTTTTTTTTTCCAGTTATTTCTCGATACACTTGCAAAATATCCCAAGGAAGTATATAATATTTGGATTTTAATATTCTTGGCAGGATTACGTATACAAAATGTTAGCTCACATGTACAAGGTCCCGCATTTTGACTGTTATTTAGCAATCAAATTTAGAGACATCAAAATTAATACTCCCTCGGTTCCGAATGAGATGTCGCAGATTTGTTTAGATTCACATGTATCTCTACCCTAAAACGTGTCTACATACATACGAATCTAGCCAAATTTGTGATGAGTAATTCGGGGCGGATGGAGTACATGAGTTCCAGCAATATGCATGATAAAATTTACTAAAATAGTTTTGTCCGTTGGAGTACAATGATGCATTTAGTTTTGTATTGAAAAATAATTCTTCGGTGTGTAATGCTTTTTTTAATAGTTAATTTATTCAAACCATTATCATTAATTGTGTATCCACGCTTGCTCTCCTTATTTTTGTATATTTTCAGAAAATGAATTAAATCTTATAAAATCAATAACTTATTAATTATAAGTCAGAAAAATATGAATAATATATCAAAATGTTTAGAAAATTGAGACATACCTATCTAAGCTATCATCATACATTGTCAAGCAACTTAAAAACCCTATCTTAGATAAGGAATCATTAATACCCCTTAGGTGCATGTGGGTTCGACGATGTGCCTTCGCCAGGGCATTCCGAACCCTCTTAAATCGATTCCAATATGGTATTTTGTTAGTATCTAGTGTTACCTATCTGCTGGATAGTTTCCCTTTTGTAGCATTATACTCATGTTCCCCTCTCATATGCATCCAAGGTTTCTCCGAACTAGGTTTTACACCCCTCGGAACTCCGGAATATTGATTTTAGTTGATTTTAGCTAGTGTTACCTATCTACTACATAGTTTCTTTTTTGTAGCTAGGTTTAGGGTTTCTCTTCATTTTTATTATTGTGTATGTATATATTAGGGTTTCTCCGAATTAGGGTTTATATCTCTCAACACCCTACCTAACATTCTCCCTTAGCCGCTTTGACTTATCCGTTTTTCCACCTATGCAGAAAATATGGACCCACACGATAGAGACGAAGAAAAGGAAGAGTTGATCCAAGGTGTGATCCGCGGGGAAGAAAATTTAGATGTATCGACGTTTCTGAACAACTCCGATGAGGGTGATCCTCTTTTTGCCGGAATAGATGACTTGTTTGAGGTTGAAGGTGTTGCCTTCCGCGAGGGAGAAGGCGATGCCTTGTGTAATCGAGAAGACGACCGCTCTGGCGAGGTGCATGTAATATAATTAATTCATTAATGAATCATCTGCTATCTATATAGAAATAGTAACGATGATCTTTCTTCTTTTAGCCCTCCGGATCGAACAAATCTACTGAAAAGAGCAAACGAGGCCCAACCAAAAAGTTGCAAGACCATGAGAGGTTTAGGATCGAAGATGTCCCTGAAGACGGCAAAACGATGGCTCCCGAAATTGTCGCAAACAAATTTTTGGCACAATGCGGAGTAATCGTTAGGGACTTAATCCCGATAACCATTCGAAATTAGAATAGGCATGCTGATGCGAAAGAAGAGGGAACATGTTTATTTGTCCCTAACCACACCAAAGATTTACTGTGGAAGAGGCTCATGGTTAATTTCAAACTACCGAAGATAGAGCTGGATCCAAATGCAGAGGATCCAGTTGAGGACGCCTTAGAACATGGGAGAGCCATGGAGGCTAAGGTCAGGGAGTGGGCTTTGAAGAAGATGGCCAAGTGTTTCACCAACTGGAAGAAAAGATTGCACCTTGACTATATCGTGAAAGAGAAGACTCCCGATTTCAAGAATATTCAGTTTGAGAAGATAAAACCATTCTGGGCTGAGTTTGTGGAATACAAGACATCAGAAAAAGCTAAGAAAATGTCTGCAACGAATAAGCTGAATGCTGCTAATAAGAAGTATCACCATACTATGGGGCAAGGTGGCTACAGGGCTGGCATTCCTAAGTGGGAGAAACTTGAGAATAAACTGCATGCTAAAAAAAGCACCCCATAGACAGACGATTGGGTAGAACGTGCAAGGAATTGGTTTTACGGGCATGGGGGCACGTTGGACTCGGAAGGGACGTGTATATATAACATACGACATAAAGAAGACCCCTTGCCAATCGAGAAGATGAGAAAAGCAGTAAAGGCTGTTAAAGATGGGGACTTCATTCCCGATAGAGAGAATGATGAGCTCACACTCGTCCTTGGAAATAAGGAACATGATGGACGAACACGAGGCACAAGCGTCTCCAAACCATGGAGGAATGGGTTTCTCGAAGAGAGGAAGAAATATCCTGATAGAAGCCATCAGAGGAGAAAGGACATGGCGGAAGTTGAAGCAGATATTCAAAAAGATCGAATGCGTATAATTGAAGAACGAATAAAGAAACAACAAGATGAAATTAACGCACTTAAAGAGCAAAGTACTACCGGCCCATCTCAGCAGCACACTGCATTCGATGCTACCGGCCTATCGAATAATCGAAAAAGCAGTGTGGCTTCCACCAAGGTCCCGGGTGATGACAATGGCGATGCCGATGGTGCACCAACGATGGATCCTGTTGGCTACCCAGTGGATGATATCACAGAGATGACACACCGCGAGCTACATGTCAAAGTTGTGAACATATCAATGAAGGTGGCGGTCGGCTATGCCTTACCAATTAGACCCACACCAACTTACCACTGTCGTCCGGTTCTAGAGGGCTACGCTGTTGTCGGGGTGGATGAAATCATGCCCACCTTTGAAGTTTTGAAGCTTGACTACCCTGCAGGTGAAGGGGATGTGACTGAACTGGGAGACACAAAAAAGTCACCATTCTATGGCCAAAGGAATGTATCGTGCTTCGAAATCACACGCCAAGGCCATCTTCGCCGCCGCCTCACCCGTCTCCAGCGAGGTCGTCGCCGCCGCGGCAGCCGTCTTTGTCACCTCACCCGGCTCCGTCGCCTCACCAATCTCCGGCACAGCCATCGCCGGTGCCTTAGGATAAAAAGCGTAAGGGTACCGCTACTATGCGTCTTGGTAAGCGATCGCCGAAACATAAACAAGAGCCTCTTCCAAAAGTACCAAAGGTTCCTCCCAAGAGAGCTTATGACTGTACTGAAGAGGAGACTGCGGCGATCGTTGATGCGGAAACGACAGCGTTTTTCGGTAAGCTGAGGCGGCCGAAAGAGCCAGAGTTCCCCAGCACCAAAGAAGAAAAGGCCAAAGTGTTGAAAATGCTAAAGTCTCTTCATCAACCCGAGCCAAAGCTGTCATCAGACTATGAGCGTTCTATTCTCAAGTCACATGCGGCACAAAAAGCCTCGAAGAGCAGTACTGATGCAAGCGAGAAATCTGTTGCCCAGCTCGGAGAACAAGCAAAACAGTCTTGCGCCCCTCTCAAGGTGATTTCCCAAACCAATGTGGGGTCGAGCAAATATGGAGCCGAAGAGCAGTATGATCCAGAGGTAGTTGCACTATACAGAGAAGCTGCCGCTGCTCAAGATATGAGTATTGCCCAGTACTTATCCCAGTTAGAGTACTTCCTCGTGAGTGAAGTAGCATACAAATACCAGTACGGCAAACCTCTCGTCAAACCTGAGGAGGTAAATAATCTTCCAACAAAAATGCGAAGATTGCATAACTGGTACTTGCATGCCACAAAGGCCGGGGCTAACTGGATAGTGCTGAAGGTTACAAAAAAGCATTATGGGAAAGATATAGATGATATGATATCCATTGAACTTGATGAACTATTTCAATTATTCAATAAAGACGCCTTGGACAAATCGATCATCAGTGCCTATTGTCTGTAAGTACTAATTCTGTAATTAATTTAGTCTTAAGCTATCTCATCTTGTTTATTGCATGTATATAATCATACTGTAATATGCAGAATGAAGATTCTCGAATGCAGCAGAGGACAAATCTATGACATTGGCTTCATTGACCCATATTGGGTTCATCAAGCTAATCTCAAAACAAGCCCCCAGGATATGGAGGATAATATAGTACACGCGTTAAGGTTTTAAGAAACCAGAAGGGAAATACTTTTTCCTTACAACTTCGAGTGAGTGTTATTGTCTTGTATACACTTTCTATTTCGCTTACTTGATGTTAAGTATATAATTGATTAGTTATGCATTCGCAGCTTTCACTATATTCTGTTAATCATTCAACTTGACAAAGGGCGTGTACTAGTCATGGACTCGAAACATAAACCCCTTAAGCAGTGGAAGGACATGCAGATACTTCTCCAGCGGTAATTCTAATCATTACGACACTATATCGGCAACGTTCGTGAACTTTATGATATCAAGTAATTAATAACTTGTTTTATTCGTTTTCTTCGCTGGGCAGCGCTTAGAAACGGTTCACCAACAAGGCTAGGGGTGTTTGGAAAGCGGAGCTTACATTTGAAGCACTAGATGTAAGCGCCGCTAGCTATATCCGCGCATCTCTTTGATTCTAGTTTTGATACAGATATTATCATGCTTGATTATTATTTTGATTGAACTATGTTCTCGTAAAGTGTCTGACGTAGGGACCATGTAACAATCTATGTGGATACTATGTTTGCGAGTTCATCCGGCAGACGTGCGATGAGAAGGGCATAAATTTAGAGCAACTCCACGTACGTAAATAATTTCCATAGTTTTTAATTACAATCAAATTGTGTTTAGTTTCATTCATATAGGCTGACTCCTTTTTTAAATCAGATCGAACATCCACAGGACGGTCTTCTGCCAAAGGATCGCGTACGAGCAATTCAGGAGGAATTGGCAGGATTCTTGGATGCAGAAGTCCTAGACCCAAAAGGGGAATATTATTCGGCTGTGTATAGACAATAGGAATGGTACAAAGAGCAACTTTTGTATGTAGTGCATGAACTCGATCCGTGTATCGAATGTAATATTGTCATGATAATCTTGTGTAATATAATGGTTCCTTCATTGATGAGTGCAAAACACTAAATAAACAATAAATCAACCTAAATGAATTCTCTGCCGCGGCACAAAAAGTGGCCAAAATGCTGTCGCGGCAACAAAAGTTGCCAAAATGAATTCTCTGTCGCGGCACAGAAATATGCCAAATCTCTGCCGCGGCAGAAGGTTATTTGTCCCGGTTCGTGTTACGAACCGGGACGGTTGCTCCACCCCCCTCGCCCTCTGCCGCTGCCACGTGTATCCCCATTTGTCCCGGTTGGTGGGGCAACCGGGACTAAAGGTTGGGGCTTTAGTCCCAATTGCCCCGTCTTGGTTGGGCAACCGGGGCTAATGCCCCTTACCAACCGGGACACATAGCACATTCTCCACCAGTGATACAAGTACAATTGCGTAATTGTGTAATCGTTATCTAAACAAAATTCAAATGTTAAACTATGAGTTTCTTTCTTACGTACTGAGAGATGGGCCTCGACTTTTATCTTGTATATTTATTATATTACTTTAGCAAATAGAATGAAAGTATCGATCGATTAACTAAACAAAATACACGATTCCCAGCAGAGGAAAAAAAGAAGAATGTTGCTACACAACTATTCGGTCTAAAAAAGTAAAATTCTAGCGGGAGTTCAGATAAGAATTGTCCAACAATTGCATGTACGGTATCTTTCTAAGATAGCTAGCTTAATTCAAATACAAAAATTCAAATGTTTTCTAGGTCAACCCATTTGTCCGAATTAAAATCCGTTTTCACCATTACGCTAGTCACGACGACATCTTCGAAACTAGATTCTATATTGATATATTTTGACAATTTTTTTTGGATCAAAAGTTATCCATCAGTAACACGCGAGTTATCCAGACTTTACCATGTAAGTTACCTACTCAATAACATATAAGTTATTCACCATTATAAAATTATCCACAGATCAAGTGTTATAGATAGGTAACTTTTTTGTTTACCCACAACTTACCCATCAATAACACGAGAGTTATCCATGCTATATCATGTAAGTATCCACTCAATAACATGTAAGTTATTATCTATTACTATAAAAATTAACCATGGATAAAATATAAAAAGTTATTCTGATGGCTCGGTCTCGTCGCCCGTCGCCGCTCTCACAGCGTACGGACTACTTAACCTCGAAAGGCTACCGCGTCCAACATCAAACATAATAACTAACTTTAAGCTTTTTTCCATACAATATAAATAAATAGTGTCTTATGGCTAACCACACACCACACTAAGTCGTAGTAAACAACATGATGCGCAACCAGTATTCTAGCGGCTCGACTTGGTCGTACATCGTCGTTACTGCGTCGTACGGATGACGAAGCCTCGAAGAGTTTTAGGGTACCGAGATTTCATCGCTCGTCGACGCTAACACATTGATGAGAATAAAGCCTCGGTACCCTAATAATTAGTCTACTGTGTTTTAATTAAACTTGTTCAACATGTATACGAGAACGTCTCTATCCAATACGTTTATATGGTGCGTAACTTATGTGTTATTGGGTGAATAACTTACATACTAGTCTAAAATTTTAAAATAATATTGACAGCATGCGTTCACACCTTCTGCAAGGTTTTGCAAACTACCGACCGGTCTGAGAGTAGATTCCCCGAAAAAGAATACTAATCAAGATACATCCAGACTAAAGAAAACTAAAACAAACATGGACCACTTTTGAGTGAGCAACTAGATACATCAAGCCGTGCCGTAGCTAAGAGGTAAGGTTGTCGGAGTTGTGACCATTGTCGATAGAGAGGTGGATTTAGATTGATCTATATATTCTATATATTCTCTTTGTAAGAATGTTGAATAATAAATAAATAAGATTATCTGCATCATTTTGACGCAGAGTCAGGGGCTGTCACTCCCAATTTTGGAGGGAAGAAAATGAAATCAACCGTTATATTCACTTGATAATCTGTCCCATGGTACGTATCGTCATGTCATTGTCGGGACGGCTCGTCTGCTGCCGATGCCAACCAAGTACTAGTTAAAAGTTTTCATGCATGACAGCTTGCAACGGCACTAGTTAATTCGTTGATTGGTCATGTAGTATTAGTAGTCTTGTATGGTTGGGTGTTAAAGTCATGTAGTATATCCATATTTGGAAAGTTTGTTTCCTGCTTATCGACGAAGCAACCGTCTTCAAGGATCTATTTTGTTGCATAGATGGCACAAAAGAATTCAGCCACGAAATTAAAGGAGGGCATAAGACACACCGAAGCCCCACCATGTGGTTCGAGGAGAAAAATTAGTCATTTCAAATTTGAGCTAGTTTATTTATATACCTCACTTGTATTTGACTAGAGCTTTACATTGGTTCATAAAGGAAGCAACTCGGAGTTGACTGTTTGCATATGGAGGCTACGTCACAACTTCTTGTGTCCACATTTTTTTTTGTGGGTACAAAATTACATCTAGGTCCTTCCATCTCTAGCCTTGGATAACCTAGAATTTGAAGAAATGACCTGAATAATTGCAAAAAGAACCTCGAAGAGAAAAGAAAAAACGCAATCAAAGTGTCGGTCTTCTCCACCGCGGATGGGCCTCGATGGTTGGCCTCCTCATCATTGTCGGGGGCGAACCACTTGGCGAGGAGAAGAAGGGGACTCCAGCAGGAGATGCCGAACAAGGCATCCACTGGAGGTTGCACAGAAAGGTTGCCTTTCAACCAGAAGAGGCAGAGGCCAGACGGAGTACGCCGTCATCTTCAGAGGTCTGTGGATGATCTCCAACGAATGCAGCTTGAGGAGCAGCAGGAGCGAGCCAACGATGGCCCAATGTTGCCTTCACACCATCGCCTTGATGGCTGTGATGAGGAAGCGAGGACGACATCCACCCGAACTACAGCTCGAGAGAAACACCCCCTCCCCCCCACATGAGAGGTAGGTATCCATCAGATCGATGAAGTGGATGAAACACCCCAGCTACACCCTCCCTCGCTACCACGACCGGCCAAGGGGGAAACGGGAGCACCATCCAGTAGGCTACAACGCAACTCCTCCTTGCCACCATGGTCGCCTAGGAGTCACACCGTCACACCACCTCTACCTCTCAGGTGGTGGTCAACGACCACCTCAACTTTATTGTTGAAGAAGGTCTCCACATTGCCCGTCGCCGCATCTGGATCCAACCACCAGAGCACCACCAAGAGGGACAAAAAGAGGAGGCATCTCGAGATCCAGCCGAAAGGATCTAGGAGCTTATTTTCGGCAAGATGTCGTACCACAGCACAAGGCCGAACATAAACCCTACAACTCCTAAAGGACCCTAGAACTACTCCGGCGCCTCTCAACCGCCGCCTCTCACCGGATATTCTGACAAGAGGGGCATGGGAGAGGCCCAACCGCTTCGAGGAGACTCTCAAGGTGAGATGCGGGGTGAGGGACGAGAGAGGAGGAAGTGTTTGTAGATATGTTTCTTCTTTCATATTCTCCCTATCCATCTGTTTCCCCACACCCCCACCCACCACCCCTCTTGCATGATACCTTAGGTTTTCAGTATCAGTAGGTGGTATATTTTTGTTATTTTTGTAATACCTCGTAATAAGACAAATATCAATGAATAGAGGTAAATTATGATATAGAAAGGTGATGCAAATTGGGCGTATCAACTCCCCCAAGCTTAGACTTTGCTTGTCCCCAAACGAAAACTGAGCTCAGTAAACATGTCCATAGGTTTATGGAGTGAAGTGTCGATAAAACAATACGAACAAGAAGCATCACACTTACCATTGCATAACTCATAGAAAAAAGCAACTCACCATTATATAACTTAGCTTGCAACCAAGTACAACAGTCATAAAAGAGATGCATAAAGATAAATCATAATTGGAATTGGCAAACTTGTTCTTGGTCAGGGAACAACTGGCAATAGTTTCACAAAAGCTTTTTGTAGAAGTTTCAAAATAGGAGCACTCTTTGTTCAAAAAGGTTTTTCACAAGTGAAGGCTTTCAAATTAATACTCAATAGATAAGAGTTTTGTGCATACAAGGAAGATAAAGAACATGATTGAATAAATCACCAAATGAATGCTTGAAACACAACAACTCAAATGCTTGTTGGAGATAGAGAGGAAGTAGGCTTTACTGACTCAACTTGGAAGTGGAAGAAAGGTCCCTTATAGAGGGAAACAGGGATTACAAGTCATAAAGAGCTTCCAAAAGATGTACTTACTAGCTTTGAGCCCTCATTGCCCCTATCATAGGCATCTTGAGATGATTAAGGTTAAAGTGCACAAAGATGGAGTATATGCTTGACGAAATATAAGTTGGCAATCTCATGTCCCTTGAATATGAGGGTCACTCCTCATGCTACTCAACTTTGGTCGCAGGTAAGTTGTTGTCATTGTAAGTATTTGCATATCATTGAGAACCACCAACGGGGTACCCCTTGCACATGGTACAGGAGCTTTCCCATAACCAAAATGACAAGGCAAGTAGACAATCAGCATCTCATCGATCTTTTTATTTACTATGTACATAGCTTTTTATTGAGGATGCTTCATAGATAGCTCACTATGGTGATGCTGCAAGTTTCCACCATGATTAGGCATGGCTTAGGCTATCAGCCCAGGCATTTATCTAACACAGGATAAAAACTCCATGGACTTACAAGTTCCCTCTTTATTTCACACCGTTGACATCCATAGACAAAAGAGCATGATATCAATTGTGTACAGAGTATAAGTGCAATGTTGAAAATGTTCCCTGTGACAACACGGTTCTGCTAATTCCAACGTATAGGTGCAAGCATATACAACTTCTATGGCACAATGGTTCAAGTCTATTAGGGGCAAGAAAATAAGGTGTGCCATCAAGTTTGTGAGAGCTTTACTAACTAGTTTTATCATAACAAAATACTTTTTAATTCGAAAGGTAGATGAAGCTTGAAAATTTTCTTGGAATAGCAAAAGCTACTAGGTAGATATGGTGGACACAAGTGGCAAAAGTTTTGGTTCAAAGGGTTTAGAAACATGAGAAGTATGCCTTCTCAAAACAGGTTTTTGGCTAGCAAGGCTAGGTAGCAAGCAAGAGAGTTGAAAGAAACAAACAAACATACAAGTAATAAAGCCAAACATGCAATATTACTTGAAGACACAAAAGATCTTAAATAAAGAATACTAAGCTTATGAGCCAATCAAGAAAGAAAATAAATGATACAAAATACATGTAAGCCTTTTCTCTTTTTTTTTTCTCTTTCAAAGTAATGCTACTGACCAGAACTCGGTTTGCCAAAACCAATTTAGATCGACTTGATGCTCCCAAAGTGGTTCCGATACTGATCAACAAGATCCATCATATAATAGAAATTGCAAAATAAAATAAGAAGTGCAAAAAGTAAAAGATGGAACTTCTCATTAATATTCCAATAAAGGCACTCACACCAAGGGATACATAGATAATCAACTAAAGGAGAGATACTTCCTCATGCAAACCAAACTATAATATAACCTCTCTACCACAGATATGAATCCACTAAAAAGGTAAAAGATAAAAGATAATGGTGGTGATACTGTGGCACTCCCCCAAGCTTGGAACAAGCCAAGGGGATGCCAAACCTGATGATGAATTACTCCTTTGGTGGTGGTGGTGTTCTCTTGATAAGCTCTTCAATAAGCTTCCTTAACTCCTCAAACTCAAAAGTAAGAGTACGGATTAGCTCCGAGTTTTGCTCTACACAGTTCATGATCATGTCAGACCGAGAATCCCAGTCCTTGTTATTCTTTCCCCATTCTTCATCCTTGGCATGATCCTTCTCTACATTGTTAGAACGGGGCATATCCCAAACCGAAGGCAAGTTTCCTTTGGGCACCTGTTGGTATTGATATTCATGTATAAGTGTATGGAAAGGTCTCTTGTTACATGGAGGAGATGACCGTGGATTGTACAGAGACGTGGAGGTTTCCCTCCTTTCGACATTCGTGCTGTCCTCTTAAGCTTAATAGGGGTTGCCACCACTCCAATGCTTGTGACGGTAGCGCGAGTGTCCGGTTGCTTGTCCTCCTCCATGTCACCTTCATACCCTACCAAAATCTCCTCCTCCTTGGGGACTTGAGGTTCTTCTTCCTTGGGCTTCTTGTCTTTGTCGTTGGCAGAGGCCATGGTGCTCTAAACTTGAGAAGATTTCCTGACAGAAACAGATTAAAACGAAAACACGACGAGAACACGATGCACTAACCTCGGGGGATCCGAGGGGGTTATATATTACTAAGTTTCAAAGCATAAGGAAGTTTTTGACATGGAAACGAGGCGGAGACGGAGTTCGAAGGTGGCACACCCCATCTAGGCGTGGCCAGGCTGGGCCCGTGCCTGGGGTGGGTTTGTCCACCCCGAACTCTGTTTCCTCTTCAGTTTTGTCTCGTAGTCTTCTTTATGTATTAAAAACATTAAAAATATAAAAAGATTGGAGTTTCACGAACCTTCTGTTTTCACCACTTTTACCTATTCAAAGACGAACTCTGCAGATTCCTTTTCTCTTTCTACTGAAAATTTCCCTCATACAAAACCATTGCACAAACTCAATGACAACATTAGTGTAAGAAAAAACAATAAACCTTTAGGTACACACTTCAACTGAAAACCCATCAACACAAAAGCTTTTGTAAAGAAATCTGTCAAAACAGACCAACAAGTAAAGATTGATTTTTTCGAAGACCTTCTGTTGCTCAAATCAAAAAGTGCATAACTGATGAAAGTTGGGTAACAACTTGGAGAACAATCTCAGAAAAATGCAGCCCCATCCGAGGTACTGAGCTCCCTCACAAATTTTTATAATACATCACAAAAATCTGTCCCAGGACAGCCACTTTTCACAACTCCTCTACTTCACAAAAGTAGTTGAACTTGACACAAAAACCAAAATAAAAAGGATAAGGAGCGGTTATTACTGAAGTAATAACTTCCAAGACTCGACAAAACTCTTGGGTTATCTCCCAACAAGTACTTTTCTTTAATGCCTTTAAGTTAGGCTTGAAACTTTCAAAGATGCTCACATAGGATATATATATTTGAAGTGAAAGAGAGCATCAAGAAGCAAATAACCAACACATTTGAGTCTAACCCACTTCCTATGCATGGGGTGTCATGAGAAAACAAATTGTTGAAACAAAAAGCCACTAGCATAGGAAGACAAAACAGATGCAACTTCAAAGCTTTCAACATAAAACGGGGAAACTTAACATCATTGAGATGCATAAAACCATGTTTCTGTAACGCCCCCGAATTGGGTCTATGTAGATCTTAGCATTTCCCGCCAAAGCCCACATAGAAGCGATTCAAAGACGCCCACCAGACACTTTCGTGTGGGTGGGATTTGATTACAAGTAGTTACATCACAGTAGTTTACAATAGAGTACACAAGAACTTATATATACAACAATGACTCAACGAGTCGAGAATACAAAAGGTACATTACGAAGATACAACTCAAGAATAAAGCAATATAGTATCCGAGTATAGACAAGATCCAAATGGGACTAAGAGTTCTGAAGAATAACCAAGCGGTGTCCAACCCTGCCCAGGCCAAGCCAGAAGGGTAACCTTGCTAACATCGTCGATCACATACCTATCAAGCCAAAAGGGTGCCGGCAAAGGGAAAAGGAAAACAGAAAGAGAGCGGTCAGTACTGAGGCCAGTACACGGCGAGACTAGAATTCGGCGGTCCTCGCCTACATAGGTATGGTGGGCTCAGCGGCAGCAAAGTTTGCACTATCTAACTTATAGAGACACGCTACAACTTCGGCTATTAGAGTGAGATAAGAGAGCACTATACGATAGCTGTATATAACACCAAACATAACCCATCCGAAGAATTCCCCCTCGAATACCAGTCGAGGAAGTCCCCTTGCAGAACACACACGGTGATAATTTTAGTTAAGCAGTTGTTTAGTTGATAAGGCTAATTACTAATCATATTATTAAAGAGGCAAAATATTAGTGGCGTTGTCTATGATCATGATACTGTACTCCTGAGGCGTCCATAACCGTGGACACACGGCTTCTCGAAAAGATTTACCCTGCAGGGGTGTGCTACTGTACTCAAACGCATACTCAACCCATCAGGCAACATATCATGCGTGCCATCCGAATCTCACAACAAGAACTGTCCCATAACTACGCGCATATCCAGAGGCATCACCTACTGTGTTTTACCCACACAAGAGATACAGCTGATTCTCCAGGTGGCACATCGTTTGAGTCTACGGTCGGGCGATGATCGGAAAATAACTTGTAGATCTCCATCCCACCTCCTACACGATATCCTGATTTTATGCAATGCAAGCCATGGCAGTCCACCAAAACATCAAGTCCGAAGACATATCAACTCACCCATGTCCGAGGACATATTATGCGTATGCACCAAATGGAAACCAATTTTGTAACCCTCTGGATATACGAATAACGCCGGTAATTGAGGAGGGATCCCAGAGGCCCCCACGTTTGGTTAGCGCGATCAACTCAGAACTGGTATCGTAGAACGAACGGGTCCTAGGTCGGCTCAAGCAGTTCCCAAAGGTGGTCCCTATCGGGGCCTTATCATTAGGTGAAACCATAACCGTAACCAACATCACCAATTTAATTATCTTATCACCATCAATAACCAAGTATCATGTTCCACCTGTATGAGAGAAATACTAAGAATGCCTACAACTCGTAAGGACAAGGCTAGCAAATCAAACAAGGCATTAGGATAACCAAGGCAATATAGTGAAGCAGGTAAATAAAGGAACGGTACTATAGCATCGACAATAAGGATAGCAATAGATCAAAGGAAGGAAGTAAAGACTATAAATGCAAAATAGGTAGAAGGGGGAGAATGCTCTCCTATGAGACAAAGTCAGAAAACTGGAGGCTTGTTGTATCTCACATCGACTCATCATCCTATACAGTGAAGAATCAAACACTAGAAAGAGCAACCGATGCAATACTTAATAATACGGCGGAAGATCCGGCATGTTTATGATGTGATGCATGGCATGGAAATATGCGGTCTAATTTAGCAATATTAAATGGAATCAGAATCCCGACAAATAAATATTATGGTTCAAGTTGTTTATCTACCCCGCAATTTAAATGTTGGTTAACAAGATAAATCATGGCATCGGTTTGCTATACAATATTAAACGGAACTGGGACAAGACAAATAGCACTCCCATATATTCCATATTTATTTAGTAGGTGAATCGCCATATAACCCGATCCGCATGATAATATGTGTGCAAGCATGTACAATTTAATATGCAACAAGTCATATGTCATTTGTAGAAAATATGGTTCGAATAGGGGTCGCACTTCGAGGTTCGAGGATCTTGGATCTGAAGGGGTTCGGGTTCGGGTTCGAGCCTTGGCGTCCGTGAAGGAGAACATGAAGCCGATGTCGAGGTTCGCTCTTCAGATCTTCGGACCTAGGGTTTGGGCTCTTCGGTTTCCATCGGTGCTTCTTCAGATTCCAAGAAGAAGTCTCTAATGTTTCCTGTCGACGTTCTCCGGGGTGCCAAGTCCGTGTTGGAAAACTTGGTCCTTAGCCATCGAACACCACACACCTAGTAGCATATCAACATTACTTCACCAAATCACACATCGGGGTCACACATAGGTCACTGGAATCCAAAGAGAAAAGGGCCAGACAAAAATATCTTCACCACGGGGAGCTAGGAGGCAGGAGGGCGCTGTGAGGCCAGCACCCAAGTGGACATGGGCTTCGGAAGGTGGCCACGGCAGCGGCTGCCGGCGAAGGAGAACAGCACAGGAGTCTCGGCCAGCGCTGCAGCACGAGGAAGGCCGGGGCGGAAGTCGCTGCAGAAGGGGTGGTCGCGTTGGGTCGAGGTGGAGGCGGAGACGGGACAGAGGCCGGACGAGGTCGATGGCGGCCGACGAGGCACAGAGCGCAGCGAGACGGTCTCGGGGCGTGCCTGGAGGGGACCGGAGAGAGGCGAGGCAGGGAGGTCGAGGTCGGGGCACGAGGAGGCGGAGCTGGAGCCATGCCGCGGCAGCGACCAAAGGTGGGGCTTGCGCGGCAGAGGCGGCCGGGAGCGGTGGCGGCCTTGGACGTCGAGTGGCGGACGGAGAAGGATGGACAACGAGGGAGGACATGTTGGAATTATGCCCTAGAGGCAATAATAAAGATTTTATTGTTATAATTCTTGTTCATGATAAAGTTTATATTCCATGCTAGAATTGTATTAAGCGGAAACTTTGATACTTGTGTGGTTTATGAACAACACCGTGTCCCTAGTACGCCTCTATGTACTAGCTCATTAATTAATGATGGTTAAGGTTTCCTAACCATAGACATGAGTTGTCGATTAATAATGAGATAATGTCATTAGGAGAATGATATGATGGACAGACCCAAATCAAGCAGAGCAATTAGATCGTGTCATCGTGTTCATGTTTGCGAAGCTTTTTCCTATGTCAAATATTGTATTCCTTAGACCATGAGATAATGCAACTCCCTGGTATCGGAAGAAAGCTTTGAGGTCATCAAACGTCATCCTATGAGAGGGTGATCATAAAGGTGTCTCTCAGGTGATCGGAAAGTACTTGTTGGGTTGTATGTATCGAGATGGAATTTGTCCCTCCCGAGTCGGAGAGATATACTTCGGGCCCACTCGGTAATCGATATCAACACCGCTTGCAAGCACGTGGTTAAGGAGTTAATCACAAAGTGATATCGGATTACGGAACGAGTAAAGTACTTGCTGTGAACGAGATTGAACTAGGTATGCCGGTACCAACGATCGAATCTCGGGCAAATAAAATATCGCGTGACGAAGGAAATATATATATGGGATTAATTGAATCCTGGCATTGTGGTTCATCCGATATGATCATCAATGAATATGTGAGAGTCAATATGGGTTTCCAGATCCCGCTGTTGATTATTGATAAAAGATCATGTCTGCATATTCTCGAACCCGTAGGGTCACACATTTAACGTGTCTCGACGCTAGGATAGAATGGATAATTGGTTTGTGAGTGTTTGTTCGGAGTCTCGGATGAGATCCATGACATCACGAGAGGTTCCGGAATGGTCCGGAGAATAAGATTCATATAAAGGAAAGCAGTTTTTGGATTTCGGAATCGTTTCAGAGTATTCGGTATTGTACCGGAAGGTTCTAGAAGCTTCCGGAGTGGGACCAACGTGGCCCCACTTGTCAGAGGGGTGCGTGGGCCTACGAGGGAGTGCCCTGGCCGCTTTGGGCTAGGGGCACAAGGCCCCATAGGCCCAGCCGGCCAAAACCCTAGGGGAAACCCTAGGAAACCTTCTAGAAGGGGGGAAGACTTGCCCCCCACTCTACCCTTGGGGCCGCCGCCCTAGGGCTTGGATGAGGGGGAAAGGGGGCCGGCCAGCACCCTATATAAGGTGGGAAGGGGGCGCACCCTTCCCTCACCCTCCAAACCCTAGCCGCCAGCTGCTGGCCTTCCTCTCTCTCTCCCGACTGCGTGTAGGCGAAGCCCTGCCACAGAAACTCTCCACCATAGCACCACGCCGTCGTGCTACAGAGCCAATCTATCTCTCCACCCCACTTGCTGGACCGAGGAAGGAGGAGACGTTGCGGCACCGTACGTGTGCATCTCTCGGAGGCGCCGCCACTTGCGGCGTTGGATCGGATCGGATCGCGAGGAGGAGAAGGCTAGTTCGACTATATCACCCACGTTCTGTTGAACGTTTCCGCTGTGCGATTTCTTTAAGGGTATGAAGATCTCATCTATCCCTCTCGTTGATTGCATCTCCTAGATTAGATCTTGGCTTTCCCATTTGCATCCATAGAATTTTTTTGATTTACTATACTGCAAAACCCTTCAGGACAGCGGGCGCCAGAGCAGGGGAGGAGGCGGCGGCGGAGTGGAAAGCGAGGGGCGGTGGCGGTCTTGTGGGACGGGGATGAAGATGAGCGGAGATCTGGTGTCGAGGCCGCGTGTGTTGCGCGTGGGGTCGTGCGTGCAGGGGGTGCGTGTGTGGTGTGGGTTTGTGTTGTGTACGTGAGAGGGTGTGTGTGCGTGGTGTGTGTGTCCCAGGGATGGCGGCGGTAGGGAGTGGCATGTTGGGGATTGGGTTGGTTAGGGTTAGGTGGTCTAGGGGATTAGGGTTAGGTTTGGGCCGGGCCTGCTGGGTAGTAGGTGACCTGTCCTAAACGGCTAGGCTGCCTCCCCGGAAATACTTTTATTTTTATTTGTTTTAGTTTTAAAAGATTTTTGTAAATAGTTTTTTAGATAAATGAAAGATCTAGAAAAGACCGGGGTTTTCGATTTGAAATTAAAAGAGGGGACTAATTAGAAAACAAAATAGGCTTTTGGTGAAAATATTTTAGAGCAAAAATATGCATGATGTCATGATGATGCAAAATAGAAAATAACACGTAATTTTATTTCGGAATATTTTCCGGGGCATTACAGTTTCCCTCTCTCATAATAACTTTTAGTAGCACTTTGAACAAAGTTGACAATATAACTGTCACTGAAAACAACTTTATCATCAGAATAAGCATACTTACAGTCATCAAAAAGTGGTCCAAGGTCATAGACTGGATCAATAGAAGCAAGTTGTTCCATCCTGAAATATTTATTAGGCAAGCTATTTTCACAAGGAGCATTAGAAAATTTGGAAAAGTTAAACTCATAAAAATCTCCATCAAACTTAGTTAAAACTTTTTTCCTTCTTACAATCAATAATAGCTCCACAAGTGTTCAAGAAAGGTCTACCAAAAATTATAGGACAAGTTTTGCTAGTTGCTGAATTAAGCACTAGAAAATCAGCAGGATATTTAATCTTACCACAGAGAACCTCCACATATCTTACAATGCCAATGGGGCAAATGGTTTCCTTATTAGCAAGGTGAATAACCACATCAATGTCCTCAAGCTCACAAGGAACAATCTCATGCATAATTTCCCTGTAAAGCTCATAAGGAATAACACTAGAACTAGCACCAATATCACATAAACCATAGTAGCAATGATCACCAATTTTAACAGAAAGCACACGAACACTAGCTTTTCTAGCCTTACTAGGATGATAGATAATATTAGAAGCATCTTCACAAAAGACAATATGCTCATCCTCTATATTTCTAGTGATAGTGTCTTTTACAATAGCTACCACAGGTTTATCACTCAAATGCTTACCATGCTCCACAGTTTTCTTTGTACCTTTGTTATTTGCACTAATAGTCATAGAATACTCCTTTAACTTAGCTAGGAAAGGCATTTTCTCAACATGAGGTTCAGGCACAATATGATTAGTAGTACAAACTTGAGTACTTCTAACGGGAGCATGATTAACAACATCTTTATACGGAGCATGGTACTTATTCCACTTCTTCTTAGGAATTTATATGTAAGAGGCAAAGGCCTTAAAACAGTTGGAAATACTTTGGGTATCAAGACCAAACTCATTGCTAATATCACAGAAGTCATCAATTCCCATAAAAGATTTAATGCATTCATAATCATAGTTTATACCTGACTTTCTTCCTTTGTCATTATCCCAAGATTTAGTGTTTTTTTGAATACGGTCTAAGAGATCCCATTTAGCTTCTTCCTTCATACGTGTGAATGATCCAGCACAAGAAGCATGTAGTAAATCTTTATCATGAAGATAAAGCCTAACATAAAAATTATTGAGAATAATATTGTTATGGAGTTCATGAATAGGGCATTTAAGCATTAGTAACTTCAATCTTCCCAAGCTTGAGTTGTACTTTCTCCATCAAGAGGCCAAAAGTTATATATAAGATTTCTATCCTTATGAATCTCACTAGGAGGATAAAATTTAGAGTAAAAGAGAGATGCCATCTCCTCCCATTCCATGGATGATCCAGTCTTCAGCAACTTATACCATTATGCAGCTCTCCCTTTCAAGGATATGGAGAGTAACTTCTTCTTCACCTGTTCAGTTGTGATACCTGCACACTTAAACAACCTGCATAATTCATGGATAAACAGCAAGTGATCACCGGGATGGAAAGTTCCATCCCCAAAATAAGAATTATCCATAGCACGATTAACAATACTTGTAGGTATCTTAAAAGGATCTATCTCAACAGGTGGTGGTTCATCTACTACCCTAGCAGTGGTAGTAGTTTTCCCAAACAGAAAACCAAGTGGGTTATCCATATTGGAAACAAAGTAACAAGCAGTAACAAAAGCAATACTCATAGTAAAAGTTTCCCTTACCAGTTCCACTCTTCAATAGCTCTTCACTCCCCGGCAACGGCGCCAGAAAATAGTCTTGATGACCCACAAGTATAGGGGGCGTATCGTAGTACTTTCGATAAATAGGAGTGTCGATCCCAACGAGGAGCAGAAGGTGCTGAACAGTGGTATGGAGCAGGAAATCCCTATGAATACTTAGAAAACTGATTTTTAGTGGTTTTCTGATAAGGCAACAAAACAAACAGCCAGTAATAAAGACAACGAACAAACAGAGCAAGTGGCCCAATCCTTTCTTATCAAAGGACAAGCCGGTGGAAATACTTATAAGGACCAAACGTTCTCGAGGACACATGGGAATTCTGCCAAGTGCTTTCGCTTCAGATAGCTGAGTACTCTTCTCTGGTGTCGTAAGTGTTGTGTGGGTGAACCTGTGCTAATGTACCGACCTTACTTGGACTAATACATACTTGTGATTAAACCCCCTGCAAACATCCGTAACTACAGGAAAGTAATTAAGATATAAATCTAACCACATCCTTAAACTCTGAGATCCTACGCTCCCTTGTGCAAAGGTGACCTAACGGGGGTTCAGGTTTCTGTCACTCCGGCAAACCTACAATTAGTAGCCAAATACACAATGCATTCCCCTAGGCCCATAAATGGTGAAGTATTATGTAGTCGACGTTCACATGACACCACTAGAAGAATAGCACCACAACTTAAATACTAAACCATTGAATAATAACTCAACACAAATTCACTACTAACAACATGACTTCTCCCATGTCCTCAAGAACATAACGAACTACTCACAAGACATCATATGGATCAAGATCAAAGATGATATGGTAATGATTAACAATCTGAACATAAACAATAATTCAATGGTTCCACTCACAAGCATCAACTACAATAGCAATCAACACCGGAAAAGTTTCCCCTAAGAACTAAAGCAATATCCAACACAATTGTTACAGTGGGACAGAGTGGTGGTGATGGTGCTGGTGGAGATGATGGTGTGGATGATGATGATGATCCCGATGAAGCTTAGCTTGACGATGGTGTTGATGGCGACGGTCTCCCCTCTCCGGGAAGGAAATCCCCCGACAGAAATCTGTCTGCCGGAGAGATCTTTCTCTCTCGGTGTTTTCCGCCCGCCAGAGGCGGCGGAAATCTATCTGTGGTCGCTCTCTAGGCTTAGAGTTCCGTAGGGAAGATACAAGCGAAGGGGCGGAGTCGGAGGCCGGGCAGGTGGTCCACACCTGCCCTAGGTGCGGGGTCAGACGGGCCCATGCCTAGGGGCGTGGGCCCCCTGCGGCCCCTCTTTGCTCCTCCTTCTGGCTTCCTTCGTCTTGTGGGAAAATAATATATTTCCATATTTTTCTGGTATTTTTCCGATCTTTGCGAAATTGCACCGAAACGCCTTCTTTTCCATCAGAATTCAGACTCCGGCAGTCCATCCTCCAAGAATCATCCAACATGCATAAACATATGAAAAGCCATAAGTAATACCTCATAATAAGACAAATATCAATGAATAGAGATAAATTATGATATAGAAAGGTGATGCAAATTGGGCGTATCAATCATCGGAGAACTATATCATAGCATCATGAAATTGAGATTAAAAACAATATATTTTATAAAATAAAAATACCTCACAACAATTAACTTTGTTATTAATTTAAATCTCATGTCTATTCTATGTTCTCTGCAAAAGCTGGCCAAAATATTTGGGCCCGCAAACTTCAAATCGAATCACTTTGCTTACGAGCATTATCTCTTAGTCTCATCTCACCAAACTAATAGAAGGCCAATGTTATTTAAACACTAAGGTATGCTTGTGACTAAGCATATACTCCCTCCGTCTGTAAATAAATATACTTCTAGCTTTTGTCTAAGTCATTTTTTACAAAATTTAACCAACTTTATAGATAAATATAGTAATATATATTACATCAAATTGATATATTATGCAACTAAATTTGTAAACATATCTACTAGTACCAATTTCAGAGTCATAAATATTGTCACATTTTTTTATAAAATTAGTCAAACTTTACTAACTTTGATTTAAGACAAGGCTAGCACTTATCTGTGGGCGGAGAGAATACCCTTTTAATTTTTAAAGAAATTCATCGCCTCTCCTATGACTTCGCCGTCATATTTTGGCTATGCATAGTGGACGAAGGCGGTTTCCATCGCCACCTCTTTAGATATGGTCACCCAACCTCTCTCTCACACACACATCCTCCTCCCAAGTCCCATCCTCTGTCTCGCACGGTTCTAATGAGGGTCGAGTGTCACTCTCTAAGTGTGTGTTCGGTTGAGGTCACGAAGTGGAATGTAATTGAACGATTCTACACCTGAGAGTCGTTCTAGTGTTTGGTTGAGAAATGAGATGGAACAAGTTGGTTTCTTAAAACAGAATATTTCCTCTAGAGCTAGAACACACCCATTTCTCCAAATCGGTGGAATCTTCATGTTCCTCTATGCTAAAGCTACCCAAGCTCCATCCTTTTTACTAAATACACTCAAACGTAGAACGAAGCCATTCGAGTTCACTTTTTTGGCCCAACCAAACATAGAATGGAACCATTCCATTATACTTTTCTGGTCCTAACTAAGCACAAGAACAAAACCAATCATTCGAGTGGAATGGAGACATGATATTCCGTTCCACTTCGTTCCCGAACCGAACACACCCTAAGATCATAGAGTAAACGTGTATGCACAGTGTGGAACAAAGGAAAGTGTAGGAATTTTGGTGGATATGATTCCAACCAAAACATTTCTTATTGTGCCATTTAGATCAAAGGAATAGGAACATATGATTCCTTTGAAATTCCTATAGAACGGGCTATTTCATAGATATTTTGGAGGAAAACTAACACGGTGTCTCACTTCATATTTTCATCTCCTTGTGCCTATAGTTCTTAAGTTTCTTCCGTGTGACGTCCAAATGACACTTTTTAAAGTTTTCACGTGGTTTTAATTCCTGTAGAAATTCAGGCCACGTCAACTCCTGCATTTTTCATGATTTGAATTCCTGCATTTCCAAACGGAGCCTTACATTTAGGGTTTTTTCCTTGACCAGGAAATAAAAGTCTTCATTCATAGTTTTGTTTTTGAACTGGTCTTCTTTCATACTACTAGTTTATTACTACCTCCGTTTCAGGGCTTAAGGCGCACACACTTTCCAAAGCAAAGTTTGACCGAAAGAATTGAGCAACAAAATCTTGATTATATTGTACATAATTAGTATCGTTGGATTCGTATTAAAAAATACTTTCCAGTGATACTAGTTTCATACCAAAACTCTTTACATATTTAGAGTAATTCTTGGTCAAAGAAAAAATACGCAAAACGAGGACGCCTTAAGCCCTGAAACGGAGGGAGTATGTTGACAGTTACTTGTCATAACAATAACAAACAAAACTTCTAAAGAAATGAATCCACCTCTCTATCCACCCCCATGGCCGTGATGGACTGATTGATGGCCGCATGTGCTCCGGGTCGGGCAAAGAAAAATATCTGGAGACACGTCAGTAAAAGCACGGCAGCCATTGATGGCTCGCACGCACAGTCGGACGGACAGGGCAGGTGGTAGGCGGCAGCAGCAGCAGCGCTCCGTCCATGGATGCCGTCAGCTTCGCCTTCGTGGGGAAGAAAAGAAAAGAGGGCAAGGCAAGGCGTCGGAGGCAAGCCGAACCTACCGCTTCCGCACGCGGATTCAATGCGCCGGTCACGAGTTGGTTGGCGCCATAAAGTCTCCACCTTTCTTATTTCCTTCTTCTCCTCCTCCTCATCTCTCTCCTCGGCTGCGTCATCAAGACATCGATCCCCCTCTCCTCCTCTTCTTCTGCGCTTCTGATCTCTCTCAAAATCCGATCCAGGTTCTTGGGTTGGTCTGCCTCTGTGTTTGATTTAAGGGAGTGGAGTGGAGTGAGGTGTGGGGAGTGGAGTGAAGTGAGTGTGGATGGATCCGACGGGGGCGTTCTCGCGGAGCTCGAGCAATGTGTCGCTGGCGTCGCTGGTCAGGAGCGGGAGCGGCGGGAGTGGGCGCGGGAGGGGCGGCGCCGGCGGGAGCAGGAGGATGATGCGCAGGGTGCTCCGCGGCGTCATCACCTTCATCTTCGCCATAGGTACACACATATCATCCTCTGCTTCGCTTACCTGTGCCTGTGCTCCTCGATTCTTCTCGATTTTCTCCATTTAATTTGCTGGTTTGGGTCTCGGGCTGTCGGCTGATCCATGTCTCTGAGAACCCCACTCAGGACGAGCCATCCAGTTCCAGTCTTTATTTCTTCAGACATCTCGCCTTCTTCACTCGCTCAGTTCGAGGTTCATACCTATATATATATAGGCCTAAGAAGAAGAGAGATATTCCTGTGATACACTAGTTAACTTCAAACTTCAGTTCTTTATGGTGATTTTTCCAATGATTAGTAAATAAAATACTTTCGATGAATGGGGATACCTGCTCATGTTTGTGTCTGCAAATCCGCGTGTAGGGAGAGCAGAATCTTGTCCGTGCGTCGCTCTTTCTGTCTTGCTCACAGTTTGAGCTGATTCCTGAGCTGCTTTTCCCCCAATTGAAATGCACTATTTTTTGCTTGCAAGTTCCAACGATTCAAGTGCCGTGTGTGCAGCCTGTGTTTCCCAAAATCTAGTGCATGATCAGTTTGTAGTTTGGGTTGATCTGCTGCTCCACACGTCCTGCAAATCTTGTTCTTGTGACCATAATTCAGACTGATGTTCTGAACATTGACATATATGTTTTTATCTCTTATGCAGCTGGCCTGTTCCTGGGAGCCGTCACCGGCGGCCTGATCGGCCTCGCCACCGAGAGCGGCCTGTTCCGTGGCACGGGCATCGGTGCCATCACCGGCGCGCTCGTCTCCATTGAGGTCGTCGACTCCTCCATCCGCCTCTGGCGCTCCCGCCGGTCCGGGATCTGGAGCATCCTCTACGTGGTAAGCACCAGAGTCTACTTGGTTGGCAGCAAGTAGCTAGGAGCAGGACAGCAGACTCGCAACTGACACGCTTGCTTGCTCCTCTGGCCTTCCCTTGTCTGTTGATGACTTAACTTGCATGGACTAATTGAGCTCATGACGTTGGATAATGACCAAACTTTCATGGACTAATTGATCTCCTATAGAACCCTAAACAGCAGGCTCTCACCATTAAGAAACAAAAGAAAACTCTGTTCAATGTTCACTCCAGAGCCAGACCCACTTATTTTTTACTAATCTTCCTGAAGTAAGCTCAGATTAGAATTTCCCAAGTGGCCTGTTTGTAGTGTGCACTCTTACTCATCTAGCTTTGTCATCCTCGCCATGATATTGTCCACAATTCGGCTGAGATTGCACATCTGAATGACCATATCTTCTGATGCTTCTTAGCCCTCGTTAGTTTGGCTGAAATTTCAGGGTCTAACTGAGCCTAACATAAATCTTTTAATCACTGGCAATGTAGCTTAATGTGATCTACAGCCTCATCACCGGCAGGCTTGTCCGTGAGAAGGTCGATCCGGCAGTGCAGCGGGTGGTTCGAAGCCAGGTCAGTACAGCATATGCATCATACATGAAGGGGTCGATACAAAGTTACCGTCTGAAACCAGTTGCTACATATTGTCGCAGTTCGCTGACCGTCTTATCATGCTTACTTCTGTGGACATACAGATGAATGCAGTGGACTCGTCGCAGTTCAGGGAGGCCCCTGACCTATTCGAGATCGAGGGCACCAATGGCATGCCGAGGGCATCCATCGATAAGCTGCCCGAGAACAGGATCACTGAGGAGTACAACCGGAATGCAGTCGGCGATCTTTCGGGATGCTCTGTCTGCCTCCAGGTCTGGAAACCACTGTGTTATTTGTGCCTCTTTTAACTGCCATAAACCACTCTACCTAATCAAAATACAGCTAATTGATCATCAAGGCATTCATTCTGTGATGGAAACATTCAGAGTTTTTGCTCATTCTGATATAATCTGTAGTTCCTAGGTTGTTTAGAGTGAATTAATTGTTGTTCTGAACTATTTTTTTCACATGATGTATTGTTTCTGAACTTTTGGTCATGTCGCTGTTTCCAGGATTTCCAGATTGGTGAGAAGGTGCGGAGCTTGCCCGATTGCTGGCACGTGTTCCACGTGCCATGCATCGATGGCTGGCTGATCAAGCACGGATCGTGCCCACTGTGCAGGAGGAAGCTCTAGACCCTCCTCGACGACGACGATGACGAACTTCTCTATGCTTGATGCTTTGCATGCTGTGTGCACGCTATGCCTGTGTTTCTGTTGCTGTTATTAGGAGGCTGACATATCTATAGAACCTTAAATCTATATAGAGTTTTTTTTTGCCCTTTTTGCTTTTGAGTTTTGATCGCTTTCTCCAGGTGGATGTAATATATAGTACGTACTACTACTACTGAAAACTGAAAAATGCACTGGACCGGCTGGCTTGCGCTTTGTTCTCTCGCGAACTCACTCGCAATGTAATATTATCTATCACAGTATTGTAAACGGGCTTCGAATTGCCGGTTTATTCAGCGTTCAGTTCGTAGGGTGCAATCCCCTACAAACATCAGGTTTTGAGAAAGCAAAGTTTTTACTCTAAAGGTCAGTTCACCGTCAAATAGTTCTTGTAACTGGCTGACTGTCTTAAGTCTGAAACTCAGGCCAGGTTGCATGTCTCTCTAGACACCGATAAACGCAGTGGCACTCATCGCTGCTCAGGTAGGCCGCCGACACCTCCGAGATCGACCGCACCGACGACATGCGTGAATGGACAAAGATGCCTGAGGATGCTCGGTCTGCCTTCAGGTCTGAAAACCAACAATCTCTGAAACCCACTGATAAAGCGTAAACCTGTCTGCGCTTTTTTTTTAAAACTCCCATAAATCTCTCTGCTTAATCACACAATTGCTACTTGATCATCATGTCGTTGCATTCTGCCATGTAAACAGTCGGAATTTTTTACCATTCTATTGTAGTAATCATTAGCGCATTGGTTGTTTAGAGTGATGTAAATGTTCTCAACTTTTTTTCACATGATCGATGTTTTTTCTCAACTTTTCTGTGATGTTGTGGCTGGTGGTTTCCAGGATTTCCAGCTTGGTGAGAAGGTGCAGAGCTTGCCCCGATTTCAGGCACGTGGTCCATGTGCCGCGCATCGACGGCTGGCTGATCAAGCACGGATCATGCCCGCTGTACAGGAGGATCCTCCTCGAAGATGGTCTACGCTGAGGAACTTCTCTCTTGTTATTAGCAGGTACTCCCTCCGTTTTAAAATATAAGATGTTTTAGGTTTGTGAAGAAGATAAAACATCTTATATTTTGAAACGGAGGGAGTAACCCTGTAAGTGGGCATGGGCAGCCCACGGCGCCGCCAGCCCAAATCCACTTAACTTGCTAAATGAACACCCACCAACAGGTACAGAATTGTGGCGGAGACTCGCGGCACGCCCGCTACCGCCGCCATGCCGCCACACTTCACATCTAGCCCTCAATGGCTGAAGAAAACTGCCCCCCTCCACTCCTCTCTGCATCGGGTGCCATGGATGGAGGAAACTTGCTCCCTCCGCTCTCCCAATCCGCATCGAGACTTCATCTCTCCACTCCTCCCCTCCGCTCTCTTCTCCGGCCACGTCCACCCCATCCCTCGAGCAGCAGAAGTCCGGCGAGATCCGTGAGGAGAAGACGGCGGCCGGCAAAGTCCTTGGATATGCAAACGCGTCCGGCGATCTTCTTGGGGTTCCGCACGTGGCCGGCGTGGTCTCTGGAAGGCCGCAGCCGCATACGTCTAGCGAGGTCCACGGAGAGACGCTGGGCGGCCGTGATTTCCGGCGGAAGAAAAGCCGCAATAAGGTAATTAATCTTGTTTTTCATCCAGACGCGATGCCCTGGACCTACCCCTCATGAATCTTGTAGTATTGAAATTTCAGTCTTGTGTCCTGAATTTTGTTGATTTCTATGTGTAAATCTTGTATCCTAGGAACGTGTTCTTCTTTGACAGTACCAAAAAATACAGTGCTAGGAGCATATAAATCAAAAGATACCTCGAGCATTTTTTGGATAGTGAGGACTATTGGTATCTAGAGAATTTGCTTTCTCATGCAAGTAAACCTACTGGAGCACTATAGTTTTACTTGTTCAGTGCCCTTGACTGATCAGTTCAGAATGCACCATCTACAAATTCTCATTGATTTGTCAGTTCAGGTGTAAAGCATACCCCTAGGTAATATTAGTATATCCTTAGTATATTTAATCAGATCAAAGCATACATGGCAAATCATGTTCTCCACTACTCTGTTTTTACATTCTTCTATAAGCAAGGATTAATAGTAGGATTAGTATCCCCTGTATTTACTTGAGGAAGGAAGTAGACATAACATTTTTGTTTTGCTGTAGAAACAAAGTTTATATCTGACTGCAATGAGGGCAGTTAGCTTCAAGCTCCATTTAGTTTTAATTACTTCATATATTGCGGACAGAATAGGTACTCCTTTCTGGTAGTTTATTTGTCATGTACCTTTCCTTCTAAACTCTTGCATTTTTCAACCATTAGGTCCTTCTTACTTACTGCATTGTACCTCGTGGTACCTTGTAGAATTTGTGCTGGGGCCTTGATAGCACTGGCTTCTGGTTGTAGGTTTGCACGAGTTTCCTCTCAGTTGTGCTAAGCTGCAGGTTGTCAGGGTTTACAATACCGGCCAGAATTTTGAGCCTCTCTGTGTAGGGCACATTGTTGTCAACTGGGAACCCGTTGACCCTTTCCATTTCATCATTCATAAGCCTCTGCATAAGCAAGTAGTCATTAGAAATTTGGCCAAGGGTACTGAAAAAGTTAGATTATGTGCTGTGCAATGTGGGGCTTGATTGACGTCAAACACAATGTGCTGTGTAATGTGGTGAACTTTCCTTGTGCAGGCAAACATGTATGCTCCGATTGGGGTGTATGGGGAGCAGTCTGGAGCTGGGGATTTCCTCTTGTCTTTGAAAGCAATTTCACAAGCTTCAATCAGACGTACTGATAGACGAACACACACTTGATGAACGTGTCATTGGTTCTTACTTGAAGAACCCGGCAACGGCCATTGGCTGGACCTTTGTGCTCGTTGTGACGCTACATGCCCGGAAAGATCGGGCGACCACGGTACCTCCACTGACGCTGGCGTAATCATTGTTGGGATCATCGTCGAAGTCGGCGTCGACGCCGGCATGCTGACGGAATCATACCGTGCTTTGTTGCAGATCACTGCAAAAATAATAATTATGTTCATGTATTTGTAGAAAGAATTTTGATCTGCAGGCCATTTCAATTAAATCATGTTCATGTATTTTCAAGTTTGTACTGTGAAGCATTTTCTGTAGTAATAATAATGTGATGTTTGTACTGATTAAAGTTCTATCGATCTGTGGCCTTTGTAAGAATGCTCATTCTTATGTGATTCCTGTGCACTTAGTTGAGGAAGCTGGCTGCTCTTTCGATTTTTTCCGTGTACTTGCGTGCGTGAGGAAGCTGGTTGACCATTTGCACGAGAAAGCTGGCGGGTTGAGGTGGACAGGCGGGTGCTGGTTAGTATGAGCAGAATCAAACAGACAGAGCCACCAATCCCGATTAAATTATATACCCTGATTAGCAGGGAGGCTACAGTTACCGCTTTGCATGCTGTGTGTGCGCGCTATTAGCAGAGTTTTTTTTTTCTTTTTTGCTTTTGACTTTTGATCTCTTTCTCCGATGGATTTAGTACTACAGGATATTGGAAAGCTCCTACTCAAAACTGAAAAAAAAAACAAAGATGGCCATCAGGCCGTGCTTTAGGCGTGTCGGCCCGTGGCATACGGGCCCAACCTGCTAGGAGCCCGGCATGGCACATGGCCTAACGGGTTGCCCTGGCCGGTGGCATCCCGGGGGCCACGCCTAGACCGTAGCCTGCAGCATGCGTGCCAGCCCAGCACAGCCTATTTAGTCTTTTTTTTTTCAATTTTTATCTATTTTTTAATTGACAAAGCTCATACACAGGCAGACTATCTCCATGTTAGTTGAAAAAAAAAATACTACAAAGACATCTATACCATTATATAATATACAACATACTTTAAATATTGATCGTTGGATAAAGATTGGCAAATCCCAAAGTTGCTGACCATTGAATCTTCTTTTTCATATGTTAACTTATATATCACGTCTTATATCCAGAAGATTCCATTGTAAGCTTTTAGCATAATAGACACTACGCAAAACTCTCAAAACATACTTCTCCATAATTCTAGAATCCTCTATACTTATAATATCCCAACTTACTTTACTTAATGAAACTATCCTTTTTTTACTTTGTTATTTTTTCTTGGTTCAAGACTATACCTTTAATAAAAAATTGTTTATGTTTTGCATACGAGACACTAGCTATTTAGGTTATTGTGCACTGTAAATACAAGATACTTAATTATAACAGACACCTCCGAACCAAAAGTGTTTAACATATTTTAGCTATGTTTTTTCTAGAGTATGCCACACAATTTTCGAGTTTTAACTAGCTAATAACGGTTTATTTTTAAATGATATGAAGTGGTACAAGAATTAGATATAGCCTTGATAGTACATGGATGTGGCTCAATTTTTTTATGAGATTTATCGATTATAATTCGACATAGTGATGATATGTCATCCTCTATACTTCTATTATCAGAGCTCTCATGTGCGAGACGCATGCAACTTACTAGCTGATGTAGTTGCACAGAAGAGGAAAATACAAGCACTTACTATTAAAAAAAACTAGCATGGTGAAATGCGAGGGCACCATCTACGTTATGAAGCACATAATATGTGGATGTCTTCCCTGTTATTTAACATATTCTTCATTGTAAAATAATTGTTTTTTGATGTCAAGATATTTTTTCAAGTTATAACTTGGACATTTATTTCATATATGATTATGTTTGCTTTGAATAACAATAAAATGGCTTCTATAATATTCTAATGGTACTATTGTTTTCTCAATGTCTACTTTTGGTTAAGTGTGGTGTTGCGAGGACATCAACATAACTAAGCAGCAATGTGGATGCCCGCTAGGCCAATTGTCTTGTCGAGATCGGAAAATCTATCCTCCTAGCCATTTTGTGCATGATTGTAGAGAGTAAAAAACATAGTCTTTTCTATAATTATTACTTATGTTTACAATCAATCATCTTGTGTAAACAAAATGCCCATACCATACTTGACTCACTCGCCTTGTTGTACACTAAAAAAGACTTCTGGAGTCGCCAAATAAAATCTCAGTTGAGTGAGTTTACGAAATAAATTTTCCTCTTTATCTACATTTGTATTATCATTTATCATGGATTATATATATATATTTATCCTTATGAATGTGCAACGAAGTTCATCGGAGTCACATGTAGAATGAGATTATATTTGTTTTTTCTCAGAGTAGTGGCGATATTAGACCTTAAAGGCATTGAAACTATGTCGTTTTTTTTCTCATCTAAGGATTCCAGGAATATTCTAATCTATTAAAACTCTATGGATGAGAACGATGTATGTGTTGTCACTATCTTGATCGCAACGACCATACCAACTCAGAGCTTAGAAACGGCCCTCACTCAACGCCCTTCTCTTGCGCCTTTCCTAATATATATGTTCCTCTTCAAATAAGCTAAATGTTATATATCTTCTTCGGATTGGCAATAAAAATCTGATTTCCATGTAACGAAAGTACGCCCTAATCGACAACAACACAAAAACAAAGCTAGGAGGATCAAGAATGTGTGTGCTCTGACCATCTTCTTTTGGTTAAATATTTCCAATTGCATGTAGCCTATCTGGTTTGTGGTAACAACACAGAGATGAAGAATATTGTAGAATCGATAATTTGATGCATCAGTTAACACATGATCCAAAGAACATAATTCTAATTAATATAATAATGTAGGGGTTTGTAGCATGGAAAACAAAAAAATTCTACCGCATGAACACACAATCAAGATCTAATCTATGATCAAGCCAAGATCTATCTACTAGATTGTAGCAACGAGTCGATAGAATACTAACCCTCGAAGATCCAAAGCGGTTAACGAGAGCAGATTCTTGTGGGTGATGTAGTCGTACTCTTGCCGGTCTCAAGATCGCTTAGACGATCCTTCCGGCGCTGCGTTCTGGCAGCGCTTCCGCAGTCGGTCACACGTTCGGTACTCGATGAAGACCTTCCTCTCCCTTGTTCCAGCAGGCAGCGGAGGTTGTAGTACTCTACACGTGGTTCCGGCAGCATGACGGCATGGTACCGGAAGTAGAGGGGAGATCTCGCAGGGCTTCGCCTTAAGCCGGAGCGAGTATGGTGGAGCAAGAGAGGGGCATTGGCGATCTAGGGTTTAGAGGCACCAAGGGGGATTGATGTAGCCGACGGCTAGGGCTTGGAGAAGCCCTAACTCGGCGACTTGGGAGGAGAAACCCTAGGCGGCGGCAGCAGCAGGTGGTGGCGCCTGGAGCTAGGGTTTAGGTGTAGGGAGAGGGGGCGCCCTACCCCTCCTTATATAGGAGGGGAGAGGCGGTTTGGGGAGGAAGGAGTCCTCCTTCAACTCCTCCTCATGGCTGGCGGGTGGGAGGGAGAGGGACTTCCTCCCCAAGTAGGTTTCCTACTCTCCCTCCACCAAACAAACTTGCCGTTTGACTTTTTCAAATTGGCGTTTGACTTTCAAACTAGGATTTGATTTCTCCCTTTATTTTGCCTAGCCAAGTGACCTAGTACATGATGCAACCATTCCATATTGTCATGACACATTCATGTACCCTTCTCCTCCGGAGTGCCAGACCTTCCGGACCCTTCTAGAACATTCCCGGTGAAAACACCGGAATCATTCTCCAACTCCGAAACATGACTTTCCTTATATGAATCTTATTCTCCGGACCATTCCGGATCTCCTCGTGATATCCCAGATCCCATCCGAGACTCCGAAAAACATTCGGTATCTTACTCATCATTCCATAACTACTCAACAACATCGAATCCTTAAGTGTGTCTCCCTACGGTTCGTGAATTATACGGACATGATCGAGACACTTATCCGATCAATAACCAATAGAGGAATCTGGAAATTCATATGGCTCCCACATATTTATACGATTACTTTGCGATCGAATGAACCACTTACATACGATACCAATTTCCCTTTGTCTCACGATAGTTTACTTATCCAAGGTTTTAATCGTCGGTATCTCTACATACCTAGTTCAACCTCGTTACCGATAAGTACTCTTTTCTCGTTCCCGTGGCATGTGATCCCTTGTGAGCCAGTCACATGCTTGCAAGCTAATTGGATGACATCCCACCGAGAGGGCCCAGAGTATATCTATCCGTCATATGGATGGACAAATCCCACTCTTGATCCATGTGTCTCAACCCATACTTTCCGAACACTCAATGCCACCTTTATAGCCACCCAGTTACGGTGTGGTGTTTGATGTCATCAAAGCATCCTTCCGGTGATGGTGATAAGCATGATCTCATGGTCGAAGAAATTAGGTTACTATGTATCAGAAAGCTTATAGCAAATGAACTATATTAAATGACTTAATCTTTATGCTACGCTTAATTATAGGAGTATGTCCATCATATCATTCTCCTAATGATATGACCCTGTTGTTAATAACATCTCTATGTTCATGATCAGGAAACCATGATTATATATTAACCAACAAGCTAGTTTAACAAGAGGCTTTACTAGGGACTCTTTTATGTTTACAAATCACACAAGTATTAATGTTTCCGGTTAATACAATTATAGCATGGTATGTAAACATTTATCATAAGTATGAAGATATGATAATAACCACTTTATTATTGCCTCTTGGGCATATCTCCATCAAATAAACATAATAATTATATAACACGGGTTCATGGGATAACATAGTGATAATGGTTTGAAGAGGACAACTAAGTAAACTACTATACATTGAATAATTTTCCATTACAAAAGTAACTGCATTAACATAGACCATCAAAATTGTTTCACTAAACTTGCATCTTCTCTATTAGTGGGTATTTTTTAGGGACTTAAGTATGCTCAATATTAATTCTATTTTGCTAAATTTGATTGCTAATGATCAATGAAAATGCTAAGTGCAAAAAACATCTTTGAAATTACTTAATTCCACTCACCGTGGGGCCCCGTCATTTTCCATTCCCGTTGTACCATCTTGTACATATGGGCTCCCATTTTATACCTACAATCCTGCAATGAATTTTAGCATCCAAACTGAATTATAAACACCTTACGGATCCTCCTTGTTATTTGAATCGAGATGCACTTATACTCTAGACTATGATTATATTCCATTGTATCTACTAAAGCAGGAAAAACCTAACTACCCCACACCTTCCTAAAAATTCGATGTATTTGGAATTTTATTGCTAATGAACAATGAAAATTCTAAGTGCAAAAAACATCTTTGAAATTAATTAATTCCAAGGGCTTCTCATTTTCCATTCCCACTGTACCACCTTGTACATATGGGATCCCATTTTATACCAACAATCCTGCAAAGAATTTTAGCATCCAAACTGAACTATAGAGACCTTTCGGATGCTCCTTGTTATTTCAAATTGACATGCACTTATACTATATACTATGATTATCTTCCATTGTATCTACTAAAGCAAGAACATACTATCTACCCCACACCTTTCTAAAAAGTCAATGTATTTGAAATTTGATTGCTAATAAACAATGAAAATGCTAAGTGCAAAAACATCTTTGAAATTACTTAATTCCACTCACCATGGGGCTCCGTCATTTTCCATTCCCGCTGTACCACCATGTACATATGGGCTCCCATTTTATACCAACAATCTTGCGAAGAATTTTACCATCAAAACCGAAGACACCTTTCGTCAGATCCTCCTTGTTATTTCAAATTGAGATGCACATTTTTTTTGAATATTTACTGTAGGGGAGTCCCCCACAACCCTTTATTAAAATAAAACCAAAAAAGTCTTATGTACAAGCTAACAAACTAAAACAGAAGGTATGTACAAAAGGAGAAAAGGCTATACAAAATGACAGTAAGGCATCTATCCAGGAGCTGAGTTCTGTGATTGTATTCTTTTTGACTCTATATTTTAATAGTGAAACATCACAGATAAACCCTGATTTCCAAGAGGTGAAGGAAGCTCTTATTTCTTTGAATATTTTGTCATTTCTCTGCTTCCAGATATCCCAACAGGCCAGTATAGCAATCTCTGTGAAACATGGACCCTTGAATTTCTGTTTTGCATGTTTCAAAATTTCTGGTCTAGAGCCTGTACCCCAGACAATCTAAAGGTATGCCCAGATTCTGCACTTATACTATTGATATGGGCCTCCTTGTGGATTTACCCTTAGGGCGGCCCGATCTTCACAGATTTGAGGCGCGGAGTGAGGGGAGACACGATGAACGCAACACAAACACAAGGTAAAGATACAAATGGACGCAAACACAACCCGATTCGATTTGCTCTCATTGGTTCGAACAACCAATCCAATAGAATCCTCGGTGGGAGACCGCGTGGTAGAATCACCAGAGGAGAGATCGGCAAGCGGATGATAGAATCCAAATTAAAGGAGAGAGTAGCAACCAAGTAGAATCCCAAAGGGGAGAGACCTAGCACTACTAGAATCCTTGATAAGGAGAGACCAAACACTTGAGGAGGGTCTTGACGACTTGGAGACGAACACCGAACTCCAAGGCCTTGTATAACTCATAGATTAACTATAGAGAGGGGTTCCCATCTAGGGTTAGAAAACATGCCTTATTTCATCTTCAAATCTAGGGTTTACATATGGGGTAGGGGCATATATATAGGCCAGCCACGAGCTAGGGGTAGTTTAGCCATAAATAGGGAGTTTTGGGTTTATGATAAATGTTTACTGAGTGCTTTTACTGCAAGGGAGAAGGTCACTGGAAGCGGAATTGCCCAAAGTACTTGGCGGATTTGAAGAACGGCAACATCAAGAAGAAAGGTATATCTGATATACATGTTATTGATGTGTATCTCACTAGTATTCGTAGTAGTGCCTGGGTATTTGATACTGGTTCGGTTGCTCATATTTGTAACTCGAAACAGGTGCTGCAGAATAAACGGAAGCTAGCGAAGAACGAGGTGACGATGCGCGTGGGAAACGGATCAAAGGTTGATGTGATCGCGGTCGGCACGCTACCTCTTAATCTACCATCGGGATTAGTTTTATACTTAAATAATTGTTATTTAGTGCCTGCGTTGAGCATGAACATTATATTAGGATCTTGTTTATTGCGAGACGGTTACTTGTTTAAGTCAGAGAATAATGGTTGTTCGATTTATATGAGTAATATGTTTTACGCACATGCACCTTTGATAGATGGTCTATTCTTATTGAATCTCGATAGTGGAAATACACATATCAACAATATTGAAGCTAAACGTTTGAAATCAAGCGATAATTCGACCTATATGTGGCACTGTCGTCTTGGTCACATTGGAGTGAAACGTATGAAGAAACTCCATTCCGATGGACTTCTTGAATCACTTGATTTTGAATCACTTGAAAGATGCGAAGCATGTCTGATGGGTAAAATGACTAAGACTCCATTTTCTGGTATGATGGAGCGAGCTACGGACTTATTGGAAATCATACATACCGATGTGTGTGGTCCAATGAGTGTAGCATCGCGCGGTGGTTATCGTTATGTTCTTACCTTCACGGATGATTTGAGTAGATATGGGTATATCTATTTCATGAAACATAAGTCCGAAACTTTCGAGAAGTTTAAGGAGTTTCAAAGTGAGGTAGAGAATCAACGTAACAAGAAGATTAAATTTCTACGTTCTGATCGTGGAGGTGAATATCTAAGTTACGAGTTTGGTGAGCATTTAAAGAAATGCGGAATACTTTCACAATTGACACCGCCGGGAACACCACAGCGTAATGGTGTGTCCGAACGTCGTAATCGAACTCTCTTAGATATGGTTCGTTCTATGATGTCACTTACAGATTTACCGCTATCATTTTGGGGTTATGCATTAGAAACAGCCGCATTCACTTTAAATAGGGCACCGTCTAAATCCGTTGAAACGACACCGTATGAATTATGGTTTGGGAAGAAACCTAAATTATCGTTCCTTAAAGTTTGGGGATGCGAAGCCTATGTAAAGAAGTTACAGCCGGACAAGCTTGAACCCAAAGCGGAAAAGTGCGTCTTCATAGGATACCCGAAGGAAACTATTGGGTATACCTTCTATCATAGATCCGAAGGCAAAATCTTCGTTGCCAAGAATGGATCCTTTTTAGAGAAGGAATTTCTCTCGAAAGAAGTGACTGGAAGGAAAGTAGAACTCGACGAGGTTGTCGAACCTTCTCTCGAAATTGCGAGTAGCGCAGCACCGGAAGAAGTTCCTGTGGTGCCTGCACCAATAAGAGAGGAAGCTAATGATGGTGATCATGAAACTTCGGTTGAAGTTACTACAGAGCCTCGGAGGTCAACGAGAACTCGTACCACTCCAGATTGGTATGATTCCGTTATGAATGTCATGGTGGTGGACAACACCGATGACCCCGAGACATATGAGGAAGCGATGATGAGCCCAGATTCCAATAAATGGCAAGAAGCCATGAAATCCGAGATTGGATCCATGTACGAAAACCAAGTATGGACTTTGGTGGACTTACCGGATGGCCGGAAGGCTGTCGAGAACAAATGGATTTTCAAGAAGAAAACAGATGCTGATGGTAAAGTTACTGTCTATAAAGCTCGACTTGTCGCAAAAGGGTTTCGACAAATTCAAGGAGTTGACTACGATGAGACTTTCTCACCAGTAGCGAAGCTAAAGTCTGTGAGGATTATGTTAGCAATCGCTGCATATTATGATTATGAGATATGGCAGATGGATGTCAAAACAGCATTCCTCAATGGAGACATTGATGAAGAGTTGTATATGATGCAACCCAAAGGTTTTGTCGATCCTCAAGATGCTAACAAGGTATGCAAGCTTCAACGGTCCATCTATGGATTGAAGCAAGCATCCCGAAGTTGGAATCAACGTTTTGATAAGGTAATCAAAAGTTTTGGTTTTATACAAACTTATGGAGAAGCTTGTATTTACAAGAAAGTGAGTGGGAGCTCTGTAGCATTCTTAATACTGTATGTGGATGACATATTGTTGATTGGGAATGATGTAGACCTTCTTAATAGTGTCAAGGAATATTTGAATAATAGTTTTTCAATGAAGGATCTTGGCGAAGCAGCTTACATATTAGGCATAAAGATTTATAGAGATAGATCGAAACGCCAAATATCATTGTCACAGAGTACATATTTGGACAAAGTTCTAAAGAGGTTTGGAATGGAAGAAAGCAAGAAAGGGTTCTTGCCCATGTTGCCCAATACGACCTTGAGTAAAACTCAAAGTCCGACATCGGCAGAAGATAGAGAAAGGATGAGTAAGACTCCCTATGCCTCAGCCATAGGATCTCTAATGTATGCCATGCTATGTACTAGACCCGACATTGCATATGCTGTTAGTTTAACTAGCAGATATCAAAGTGATCCAGGAGTGGATCATTGGACAGCGGTCAAAAACATCCTTAAGTACTTGAGAAGAACTAAGGATATGGTTCTTTCTTATGGAGGTGATGAACAGCTCGTTGTTAATGGTTACACCGATGCTAGTTGGAACACCGATCCAGATGATTCTAAATCACAATCTGGGTACGTGTTTATTTTGAATGGTGCAGCAGTTAGCTGGAGGAGTGCAAAGCAAAGTGTTGTGGCGAGATCTTCAACTGAATCGGAATACATGGCTGCTTCGGAGGCTTCACAAGAAGCGATATGGATGAAAGAGTTCATTACAGAGCTGGGTGTGGTTCCTAGTGCGCTGGACCCAATGTCTATCTACTGTGATAACATGGGCGCCATAGCCAATGCGCAAGAACCAAGGTCACACAAGAAGCTGAAGCATATCAAGCTACGTTTTCACGCTATTCGAGAACATATCCAGGACGGGGATATAAAGATTTGCAAAGTACACACAGATCTGAATGTGGCGGATCCGTTGACTAAACCTCTCCCGAGGGCAAAACATGACCAACACCAAACTGCCATGGGTGTTCGGTATATTACCATGTAATCTAGATTAGATGACTCTAGTGCAAGTGGGAGACTGTTGGAGATATGCCCTAGAGGCAATAATAAATGTAGTTATTATTATATCTTTGTGTTTATGATAAATGTTTACATTCATGCTATAATAGTATTAACAAGGAAACCATTAATACTTGTGTGATTTGTAAACTTAATTTGAAGTCCCTAGTATAGCCTCTATACTTCACTAGCTTGTTGGTTGATTAATGATTGTGGTTTCACTGTCATGAACATTGAGATGTTATCAACAACAAGATCATATCGTTAGGAGAATGATATGGTGGACATACTCCTATAGACAAGCGTAGCATAAAGATCAAGTCATTTCAATAGTTCAATTGCTATATGCTTTCTGATACATAGTAACCTGTTTCCTTCGACCATGAGATCATGCATATCACCTTTACCGGATGGATGCCTTGATGACATCAAACACCACACCGTAACTGGGTGGCTATAAATGTGGCATTAAGTGTTCAGAAAGTATTGGTTGAAACACATGGATCAAGAGTGGGATTTGTCCATCCACATGACGGATAGATATACTCTGGGCCCTCTCGGTGGAATGTCATCCAATTAGCTTGCAAGCATGTGACTTGGTCACAAGGGATCACATATCACGGGAACGAGAAAAGAGTACTTATCAGTAACGAGGTTGAACTAGGTATGCAGAGATACCGACGATCATAACCTCGGATAAGTAACATATCGTGAGACAAAGGGACATTGGTATCGTATGTAAGTGGTTCATTCGATCGCAAAGTAATCGTAGAAATATGTGGGAGCCATATGAATTTCCAGATTCCTCTATTGGTTATTGTTTGGAGAAGTGTCTCGATCATGTCCGCATAATTCACGAACCGTAGGGAGACACACTTAAGGATTCGACGTTGTTTGAGTAGTTATGGTATTATGAGAAAGAGACCGAATGTTGTTCGGAGTCTCGGATGGGATCCGGGATATCACGAGGTGATCCGGAATGGTCCGGAGAATAAGATTCATATAAGGAAAGTCCCGTTTCGGAGTTCGGGAATGATTCCGGTGTTTTCATCGGGAATGTTCTAGAAGGTTCCGGATTGTCCGGCACTCCGGAGGGGAAGGGGTACATGAATGTGTCATTACATATTGGAATGATTGCATCATGTACTAAGTGTTCTTGCTGTCCCAAATAAAGGATTTATTTAAATCCTAAATTGAAAAGTCAAACGGCTAGTTTGAAAGTCAAACGGCAATTTTGGGAAGTGGGAAGAGAGGAGGATTGGTGGAGGCCGAATTGGAGGAGGGTTCCTCCCTTGGCTGGCGCCCCACCAAGCCGACTTGGGGAGGGACTCTCCTCCCCTTGGCCGGCCCCTCCACCTATATAAGGAGGGGCAGGGCTCCCCTCCTAGACACACAAGTTTCCACCTCTAAATTTCAGGTTTAGAGCCGTTTTGGTTTAGAGCTTCTAATTGCTTTAGCCAGCGGTTTAGAGCCTTCTAATTGGTTTAGAGCCTTCTAATTGGTGTGTCTAATTACTAGACCACTAATAGCCTCTCTCATAAGCTCCACCATACTCGCACCGGCTTAAGGCGAAGCCCTGCGGGATTTCCCCTCTACTTCCGGTACCACGCCGTTGTGCTGCCGGAATCGCGAGGAGAGTGCTACAACCTCCGCTGCCTGCTGGAACAAGGGAGAGGAAGGTCTTCGTCGAGTACCGAACGTGTGACCGACTGCGGGAGCGCTGCCGGAACGTGGCGCCGGAAGGATCGTCTACGCGATCTTGAGATCGGAAAGAGTACGACTACATCACCCACGAGAATCTGCTCTCGTTAACCGCTTTGGAATCTTCGAGGGTGAGTTCCTCTATCGACTCGTTGCTACAATCTAGTAGATAGATCTTGGCTTGTTTGTTTGTATGCGATAGAAAATTTTTGTTTTCCATGCTACGAACCCCTACAGTTACATGGGCCAAGCCCATCTTGAGGCTCGCAGGCCTGTTACTCTTGCACCGGAGACTCCGGGGTCGAGGGGTCGGAGACTCCGGTGGGGGTGTGGTCTCCGGGGTAGTATCCGAGGCGGCGTATAGAGACTTCTAGGCGATGGTCTGGAGTCCTGTCCGGAGTCCTTGGGGCGCCAAGCTTGAGACTCCGAGGAGCAGGGCCAGAGACTCTGGGGTCTGGGACGGAGACTCCGGTCCTTGTTCAGCAGCTTCTTGCGTCTTCTCTTCCAGGCCTCTTGCTTGGGTTTCTTGGCTCCTGGTTCATCCTTGTTGTATCCTCTTGGCATCATGGCCATGGTCCTAGTCATATCATGGGCATTTGTATCAAGTATAATCCCATTCTCATGATAACCAAAGGAAGGGAAGGTGTGGAAGGAATTCACCTTTGGACTGATGGTTAGCGTAGCATGATGTGGACCAATGATGAACGCCATGTGTTGGGATGCATCAACTATAGACTATGATTATCTTCCATTTTATCTACTAAAACAGGAACGGACTAACTACCCCACACCTTTCTAAAAAAAATCGATGTATTTGCAGTCATAGCATAGTAATCAGGAAGGTCAAACAACTTTTAGTGGTTTACGGATACTAATATAATTTTGATTACCCATCAAGCTACATGATCGCGATAGTGGGTAATATGAATCACCTCTTCTTTTGATCCAATAAATCAGGACCAGAGTCTTAATTGTACCAATTATTTTTGCATTAGCAGAGGGGAAAATTTGTGCAACCTTCCATGTCAATAGTCAAATATGCTGGATACCAAACAAATTCAACATGTTATCTAGACTATAAACCTTATTTTTATAGAAAGCCTCGTGACTTGTTGTATTGCAAACCATGTTTATCCCCCGGTTGGTAATAATATGCAAAGCCACCGGGCGTCAAATTGATCAGCCTACCTCGTCACTGTAGATCCCATGTTGTACTTTTCAGAAATTGTGGCCGGTGATATTCAATCTTGGCTCACGTGTATAGCCATGTGAATTCAATCTTACCTGCTGTTGTAGGCTACGTATTTTTCAGAAATTGATTCTGGCATGAATTCATACCGAGAATTTACGAAGAGGTCCAAGCCATCGAGACTACTTATGAGCTAAAGCCTGCGTGAGAGGAGGGAAGTCCGGCCTGAACCATTCTCGTTGTATTATTTCCATTCAAACCATGGTCGTAATTGTAGATGTAATATCTCAAAAAAAATTAAATGATTTTAATGGGTTGTTGTTTATAGGGACATCGTGTGTATCTGCATATTGACGTATATGGAGTCCGGCCGGACGGATTTGGTTGTCTGGTCCGTGATTTGTATAGTCTGTTTTGTTAGACATATTAAGTCTTTATTTATCTTTATTTGGTATATATATTTTGGTGTTGTATTTGCACCAAACTCTGTACCGTATCTGTACCGAACTCTGTAAACCTCTAGATCGACAGGATGTTCCCTCGGTCATATATTAACATGCAATCAGTGCTAGGTAACGCACCACGTCTAAAATCTGTCATGGTATCAGAACCAATATCTTCCCTGACCTAGCTTCCTAAAACGCCGCCGTCAGAGCCCGCTCTGTGCCGCCGCGATCTTGCGCCTCGCTGCCACAAAACATACAAAACCAAAATCGCCGCCGCCAGACTGATCTCTGCCGCCGCGACCCAAACCTCACAAAAAACCTGCCGCTGCACAGCCTTCTGTTGCCGTCGCCCACAAACACGCCACCAGATCCAGAAAAACATCAAGATTGATCGCAGCTGCTGGGCTCAGATCAACTCCCTGCCATGACGTCCTCTACATCCTCAATTACTGCCCTCGCCGCTGCCCTTGGGGCACCGCCGAGCCAGCTCCTTACTCGCGACAACACACTCGTCTGGAAGGCTCTTGTCATTCCAGCTCTGCGTGGCGCCCGGGTTCTCAACCTCATCAAGGGACTCGAGCCAGCCTCTCCGGAGGAAATTGAAGTGGAGGATACCAATGGAAAACGTGTCAAGATCGAAAATCCGGAGTACACTACCTGGATCACGCGGGATCAGCAGGTTCTGCGGTACCTTGTCAATGCTCTGTCTCCGGATCTGCTATCACATGTGATTGGTCTTGATACATCTGCAGAGGTGTGGAAGGCGATTGAGTCTCTCACCATGACTCCTTCCCGTTCCCGCACGCAACAACTTCGGTCAGCCCTACATGATATGAAGAAAGGCGACCTTCCTGCTGACAAATATTTTGACAAGATGAAAACGCTTGCATCTGAGCTTGCCGCTGCTGGAAAACCCCTTGAAGATGATGAGCTAATCTGGTCTATTCTACATGGTCTTGAAGATTCATACAACACCCTAAAAGTGGCCATCAATGCCAACCCGAGTACTACCCTAGCTGACTTGTGCAATCAGCTGATGGCGTTTGATCAGCTGCAACAATCTGGTGGCAATGCCGAGGCGTTTGTTTCCTCTGCCAACATGGCACGCCGTAGTGGTGATCGCCCTCCACCTCCTGCACGCTTTGATGATCGCGCCCGCTATGATGACCGCCCACGTCGCTATGAGGATCGTCCGGATGACTGCGGACGTCGTGACAGATATGATGACCGCCGTGATCGCTATGAGGAGAGGCGTGATAGTGGCAATGATCGTGACCGTCGATATGATGACCGCCCCCGCCGCCGTGATGATGATGGAGGACGGCGTCGTCTTGGACGGGCACCTACCCCTTATGTCAATGTAACGTGTCAGATCTGCAAGATTCATGGCCATCCTGCCTGTGATTGTTGGTGGAGATTTTAGAATAATCGAGATCGTCGTGATGATTCTGATCGTGGTGAAAAAGGGGCTAATATGGTGTCCTATGGTGTGGACACGAACTAGTACTCTGACACCGGTGCCACCAATCATGTAGCTCATGAGATGAACAAGATCACCTTCCAGGAGAAGTACACAGGGCGTGATCAAGTCCACACGGCAAACGGTAACGGTATGCAAATCTCTCATATTGGTCATTCAATGTTGTCCACTCCCCATGGTCCCTTACACCTTAGAAATATTCTTTATGTTCCTGATGCATCAAAAAACCTTCTCTCTGTCCATAAGCTTACTCTTGATAATGATGTTTTCCTTGAGTTTCATCCAAATTGTTTCTTGATAAAGGATCAGGCCACAAGGAGAACTTTGTTTGAAGGTCCATGTCATGAAGGTCTCTATCCACTAGTGCCTTCATCCGGCGGGTCTTCGAAGTAAGCCTTTCTCACCATAAAGCCGTCGTCTTCTACATGGCATCGTCGCTTAGGACATCCTTCCTCTTTTGTAGTCCAGCAAGTTCTTAGAAAAAACAATATTTCTCATTCGCCTGAAATAAATCCATATATTTGTGATTCTTGTCAACTAGCTAAGAGCCATTAGTTACCATATCCTGTCTCTACTAGTGTTTCGACGGTTCCTTTGGAACAAGTCTTCTCTGATATATGGGGACCAGCACCTGCCTCTGTTGGCAAACATTCATATTATGTAAGCTTTATTGATGATTTTAGCAAGTTTACTTGGATATATCTCTTAAAAAAACGTTCTGAAGTTTATCAAGTTTTTCTTAACTTCCAACAACCTGCGGAGAGAAAATTTGATAGAAAGATTATTACTATGCAAACTGATTGGGGTGGTGAATATGAAAAACTCCATGGTTTCTTTCAAAAAGTTGGTATCACTCATCATGTCTCATGTCCTCATGCTCATCAACAAAACGGTTCTGCAGAACGCAAGCACCGTCATATTGTTGAAATAGGACTTGCTCTCCTTGCAAATGCTCATATGCCTCTCAAGTTTTGGGATGAGGCTTTTCTCACTGCCACTTTTCTCATAAATCTTCTTCCCAGCAAAGTAATCCATAACTCTACTCCTGTTGAGCGTCTCCTTGACAGAAAGCCTAATTATGAGTCTCTTCGAGTTTTTGGTTGTGCTTGCTGGCCTAATCTCCGTCCCTACAATAAACACAAACTGTCTTTTCGTTCCACCAAATGTGTTTTCTTAGGTTACAGTCCTCGTCACAAAGGAGTAAAGTGTCTTGATACCAAAACAGGCAGAGTTTATATCTCTAGAGATGTTGTGTTCGATGAAAATGTGTTTCCCTTTGCTGATTTAAATCCAAATGCCGGCACACGCCTCAAGAAAGATATTCTCTTGTTTCCAACACATCATGGGGTGGCACATACTGATGATCATATGGAGTTGCATATTATTCCTAACGTCACTAATCACAACCTAGCTCCTGCAGATAATACTGGTTTTGCAGATAATGGTGTGTCGCAGAATACAGTTGAAGAAAACTCTGAAGAAATTAGTGAAGGAATCAACACAAATGAATCAGTGCATGGCTCGGAAAGTAACAAAACAGATACAGATTCCAATAGCACCGTGTCATGTATTGGTCCCGTTGCAGATCCCGAAGCTAATTCCCATGCAGCCAATCAGACAGTTTCCCGCCGGCCTCTGTCCCCCCTAGCGCACCGCCGGTCGCTGTCTCCATCGACGCATGCATCCGACTCGCTAGCTGCGCATCATCATTATGACCCGACACACTCCGTTGCTCCGTCACGTCAAGGAGACAACGATGTACAACTGCCACCGGTGGAACAAGCTCGTTCTCCCAGCGCGTCAGGCTCTTCATCATCTGATTCTCCCAGCGCGTCAGGCTCTGCTGCTCATTCAGCTGATTCCTTCAGCGTGTCAGGCTCTGCTGGCACTGTTCCAAGTGATGTCCATGGTACAGTTTTGGCTGGGGCAAACAACACAGGATCTTCTGCGGCAGAATCTTCAGATCTTTCTTCAAACACAGCACCATCACCGCCCCCTGAACCTCGCACACGTCTCTAGAAAGGTATAAGAAAACCCAAAGAATATACTGACGGTACTATTTGCTATGGTCTGTTTACGTCCACAGGTGAACCATCCACACTTTCAGAGGCTCTCTCTCATAATCATTGGATTAAAGCTATGCAAGAAGGATATGATGCTTTGCTAGCTAACAAAACCTGGAGACTTGTTCCTCCCAATTTAACTAATAATCTTATTGATTGCAAATGGGTTTACCGTGTGAAAAGAAATACAGATGGTACAATTGATAGATATAAGGCACGACTTGTTGCAAAAGGGTTTAAGCAAAGGTATGCCATTGATTATGAAGATACCTTCAGCCCTGTTGTGAAGGCAGCTACTATTAGACTGGTTCTATCTGTTGCTGTCTCTCGAGGCTGGAGTTTGAGGCAGCTGGATGTCAAGAACGCGTTTCTTCATGGTGTTCTTGAAGAGGAGGTTTATATGAAGCAACCTCCAGGATTTGAAGATTCACAAAACCCACACTACATATGTAAGCTTGACAAGGCTCTTTATGGTCTCAAGCAAGCTCCTCGAGCATGGTATTCCAGGTTAAGTGCTAAGTTGCAAGCTCTTGGTTTTGTTCCTTCAATAGCCGACACCTCACTTTTCCTCTACAAGAAGTCTGGCATTATGTTATTTGTTCTAATCTATGTAGATGATATCATTGTCACCAGTTCATCTGATCAGGCTATATCTGTTTTGCTACATGATCTAAAGGATGATTTTGCCCTCAAAGATCTAGGAGATCTTCATTTCTTTTTGGGCATAGAGGTAAAGAAAATCAATGATGGTTTGCTTCTTACTCAAGAAAAATATAGAAAAATATGCTACTGATTTGATTGCAAGAGTGGGTATGAAACAGTGTACACCTTGTCCTACACCACTTTCCTCCACTGAGAAGTTGACTCTTCATGAAGGCACCTTGCTTGGTCCAGATGATATTACTGAATATAGAAGTATTGTGGGTGCCTTGCAGTACTTGACTTTAACAAGACCTGATATTTCCTTTTCAGTTAATAAGGTCTGCCAGTTTTTACATGCTCCAACAACTTCTCCCTGGACAGCTGCAAAGAGAATATTAAGATATATTCAGGGGACCTTGAAGGTTGGATTGGTTTTTCAGCAGTCTTCATCAAGTCTGCTTAGTGCTTTTTCTGACGCAGATTGGGCAGGTTGTCTTGATGATATGAGGTCCACAGGAGGTTTTGCTATATTCTTTGGACCAAACTTGTTATCTTGGAGTGCCAGAAAACAAGCCACAGTGTCAAGATCAAGTACAGAAGCTGAGTACAAGGCTTTAGCAAATGGCACAGCTGAATTAATATGGGTTGAAGCTCTTCTTGGTGAACTGGGTGTCTCAATGAGAGAAAAACCGTGTTTGTGGTGTGACAACCTAGGAGCTACATACTTGTCTGCTAATCCTATTTTTCATGCAAGGACCAAACACATTGAAATTGATTTTCACTTTGTCAGAGAAAGAGTTACAAACAAATTGTTAGATATCAGATTTATTTCTACCAAGGATCAGATAGCAGATGGGTTTACAAAGGCACTTCCGGTAAAGGATCTTGATGAGTTCAAACGTAATCTCAACCTTAGACAAGGTTGTGATTAAGGGAGGCTGTTAGACATATTTAGTCTTTATTTATCTTTATTTGGTATATATATTTTGGTGTTGTATTTGCACCAAACTCTGTACCGAACTCTGTAAACCTCTAGATCGACAGGGTGTTCCCTCGGTCATATAATCAGTGCTAGGTAACGCACTGTTCCACGCCTAAAATCTGTCATGTTTCACGTTAAACATGTTTCTTATTATTGTGACATGTCGCGACAACGTGTTACGTAATGATACTGTGTTTTGTTAAATCATAGCCATAAATAATAGATCTAATGGTTGATGCAATTTAGATGACGTGGATCAATGTGGTGTCTCGAAACACAACGTGTTACTTAATGATACCGTGTTTTGTTAAATCATAGCCATGAATAATAATAGATCTAATGGTTGATGTAATTTAGATGATGTGGATCAATGTGTGGTGCCTCGAAACACATATTTATATTACTTTTAGTATATATAACAGATATTTTTTCTATGAAAAATTAAATGATAGCTACTACTGGGAATCTTTATGCTCGTTGTTTGGACCAAGAGAATCCTGAGTGAATTCTGTTGCTTGATGCCTGATGGTCTTGTGATCGAATTTTTCCAATTGATATATCTAGCTAAACAAGAGCTGAATCAGTGGCGGGCGCAGTAAAAAATGAAGGATGGCACACCTAAAAAAAGGACCAACTACACAGAATTCTATACTGTAGATTAGCGGTAATAGTAAAAATTTCTCAAAATCGGGTTGGGCCACGGCCCTCTGTGTACGCCCTGAGCTGAATGGCACTACCTCGGTTTCATACGATAAAATAACGCGTATAAATTTTACCAAACTTCCATTGAGAACTATATAGACATATTATGAAAACCGATATCATGATGTATCTAATGATATTGATTTTATATTTTTTAATAATTGGTCTTACATCGTGTGACTTTTGAAAAAAATTGTAATGGAGAGTGAACTGAGAGCCAGCGGATCCATCCATGAGAGTACTACTACTAGATGTAAGCGGAGTCAGGCGGCAATTAATTATCCGGAAGAATAGGAAGTGATTATTTGACGGGACCACACGTTACCGATTATCCGTGACACCAAATACATCTCTGTTGATCGCAAAAAAAAAAAAAATACATCTCTGTTACCCGCAAAAAAAAAACATCTCTGTTGTTCATCTCTCCATCAAGCATCAAACAAGAGAGAATCGAAATTCTGGTCGTTTGTAGGCGATGCATGTCCATGAAGACGTGCTATCTCCAAAACGCGGTTATAATTTCCTTAGTATAATCAGTTATCCCACTTCAGCTTCTCAAGGAACATGGTGAAGCGTTAAAAAGTTCAGTTTCTAGATAAATGCCTCCTATTTTCGTTTCCTGACTTTGGCTTCGGCTCATGTATCGGACATGGATGGTTGTGTTTTATTTGTAAAACGGGGCGAAAGCATATTTCAAAGATAAACACCTCCTATTGGCATCAATAAATACCTTCGGCAGCTACACTACCAAAGCCATTCCGTTTCGACTTCCCTAGCTACTTGCCAACTCCATGACGCCAGTTTTCTCGTATTTGATGAGTGTTGCATTATCTCATAGCTACGTGGATCGCATGTCAATATGACATGTGTGTCGAGCCAATGGTAACTAGGATATCCTGACATATCTGCTGCTAGGCCTCTGCGGCAAGACATTCATCAAGCCTCAGAGAGGCTCCTTCACCAAGCGTCAAGGAGAGGCCCTCGCAAGGCCTCCAGAGCAAGCTTCTCTTCGAGAGAAACTTCATAGAGCCAGAAGCATCTTGACGAGCACCCACCCTAGGGCACACCCGTGCACCGGTACTTGGAGTACCGAAGCCGTGTAGGGATATCTATGCTCCAAGAGCTGAGTAGAAGCTAATTTCTCAACGAGAAGCCATCAACTTCACCTCCAAACAAAGGGGAGCTTTCCCCTTCCTCTAAGCCAGAAGTGGCCGCATGGCCTCGACATGGGGGACCACCTCCCTATCTCAGTGGAGACATGAAGGGCATGCCGAAAGAAGCATCTTTGACTCAACCACTCCCTCTCTTGTCGCCATGTGGAAACCCTTCCCGCCACTCTAGAGGGAGAGGACCGGGGCGCCTATAAAAGGAGGGGTAAGGCACCATAGGAAAGGCTCTCTCCTCCCACCTCAGAAACCCTAGCCTTCTCCTCCCAGGAGCTCTAGCTCTAATCACACGATCCCCCTCTTGCATTTGTAACCTCACCAAGAAATACAAGCAAAGCAGGAAGTAAGTTTTTACACCGCATGGTGGCCTAAACCTGGTAAACTCGTCATGTCATCCTTGTCGTGATTCTACTGTTCCTCGCCAAGGACATAGAGGGAGCTTGGAGAGATCGTGTTTGGCCCACTGTGTTCGATTCTACCTACTTCGCGAGATACCCTGCCGGGACAATCTCGGACAACGTAAGTTCCACATAAGAACATGATGTCGGTCTTGGAAGGGTGCGATAGCTCAAACCCATTCTCGATGCACATATCGAATTAGACCTGAGGTAACTTGTCTGCCGAGAGGCTTCCAATGGCCATCTTTACATAGCCATCGACTTTGACGTGCAATGTGGTCGCCTTGACGTCATTTTCTCCCTCCGATTCCCCAAGAGCACTCTATGGAACAACGCACATACACATGAATGCCGATCAGTGACTATGTATAGGAAATGACGCATAAGGGGATGGATACTGTGTATAGAACCGAACCCGAGAGACATGCAGGAAGTGATCATCTCTGGCCTCTGGGCTCACACTTGACTGCCTGTCCAGGATTGACTTTGATGCCTGCACATACCATACATTGATCAGTACAAGCAAATTAATTTGCATTATTACAGCATAATGAGTAAGAAGAGTAACATGTTCTCTGAATATATCGGACATGTACATGTAACTATGGTTGCACATTAGTATGTACATCATCATTTATACTTTTTTCCAATTTAGGTCACAATCATGTGTTTTCTCAAGTAAAAACGTATCCATCAGTACAAGCAAATTTATCCTTTTTTTCCAATCTAGTTCACAATCATGTGTTTTCTCAAGCAAAAAAAAACTCCCTCGTGCTCCCTGGCTACACCATGAAATAGAAAGAAACACTAGCTCTACGAGCAGGTATGGTGTAGGTCAAAGAATTTACTACAAAACAAAAGGTATGATTTCCACTATCCTCGGTTGCCCTACATACATGACGATGCTTTTTGACATGCCATGACGAGAAATTCCTTTAATGCAGCATCGACGGCGGCGAGAAGAGCACTTCTGACGGGGGAGGCTGGCTATGACGATGGTTGGGTTATCGGGCATTGCCTTCGGCGGTTTGGCTTTGCTTTTAAGCTAAAGGGTACATACACGAGAACAAGTCCGTGTTGGGTTCACCCTGGCACCGGGCTTTGGTAGACTCCTATATAGGTCTTAAGACAACAAAACTTGCCTTACGGTTAAAAAGTTTGTTTTGAATTCGCGGGGCCCATGCTACTAGCATCTTGTACATGAATTGCAATTCCTTATTTATCTATTATTTTCTTGATCTTAGCAAAGTTTATACTAAACATTTTTTCTTTTTTCTTACTATTTTCTCATCATACTATTTATATCACTTATATGTTTGTATTATATTAAGAAAAACAGTCACATAACAATGCTTCTAAATATTTAGCACTAACATTTTCATTATACAATTCCCATTTTTAGATTGTAGAGATACTTGCACTAAATTTTAACAATTTTTTGCAAAGATATTGGCATGCGATCTTTCTATTTTATGTATTCTATGTCAGAAACCTTTGATTAAACTACAATTCTCTAGATCAGAGAATGTTTCTAAAAAAATGCATGTCTCCGCAATTTTGTACACTTAGATCTATTTATGAGAATACATGTGTTTTTGTGTCTATCTCACTATTATATATATATATCTAAGGGAATGGAAGAAACAACTTATGCCCTAACAAATATCATTTAAAGATTCTTTAGTGTATGGTTTTCTGTTTTTGGTGTTGGTAAACAAATATGATGATGGTAGTATTAGCTAAAAAATAAGAGTTTTTGTTTTTATACTGTCCTTAAGATTAACACTTCTGGACTAATTGTAGGAGTTCTAATGTAGGAACTGACCCATTATGCACCATGGTATCTACACACCTCTATGTTTATCATAGAATTCAATGCTTAATAGGTTATTTTAGCAGTCTTTCATAGTAGAGCACATATATTTGGTGTACAAAACTCTTTTCATAAGTTTGGTATGAGATTTTTGTGAGTTGACTTTGACATAAATAATTCAAACCAAAGAAACCGGTTTTGTAAAACAGAAATTCGTGTTTTACAGAGAAAAGAAGCTAAAAAGGCATTGGGGGAGTTTTTTGCAAACCAGAGAGCCGTCACCACCACCTTTGTTTTTTTGGATCAGATTGATCTCTCTTTCTATCCCTCCCTCTCTCTATCTACGCCGGAGAGTGAGATTTTTATACCATCTTCACCACCATCATCTCCAAACCCATCTCCATAAACACGTATTCATCCACCATCACCATGTATGAGTAGTTCTTTGTAGGCGCATGGGGTGGATGCGAATTGGACGAGACTGGTCATGTAATAATGCATAGACACTAGGATTTGAGATGCTTATTTAGTTCCAGTCAATGCTTGGCTCAAAATTCGAGGAGGGTGTGTAAACAAAGATAGGGAACAGTTTTTGTTTTTTAACCTAAAAATGAGAGTTTATGCCCGACATATGCATCGGTTACACATATGTCCCTCCTACTTCATTGTGCATGAACAATTGGCTAGGTAAGCACATATTCCCTGAGTGGATCAGCTATGCATGAGCACCCTATTAGAAGGAGAGTTGAAGGGTAGGGGACTCTCATTCCCCTTCCCTCTCTCTCTTCACCCTTCCCTTGAGAGTCTCCTGGCCGCCTGACTCCTCTCTCCCTCCTATCTGGTGGCCTCACCGGTCGGAGGAGAGAGGAGAGAGGGTTACAAAGTAGTACTTGTTGTGTTTGGGCTCTGTCCTGGTGTGGCGTTATGCCAATGGAGGATTCGTGGCCGAGACTCAAGGCGGTGCTCAATGACTGTGAGCTATGTGGATTCCGGTTGCGATGCTCCAAAGAGTGGAGCCAGTGGCGAGCACCGGTGTCTTCTTTACCTCTGCATCCAATAAGCTTGAGGTCACTCCAGAGCCTCGAGATCTGCAGATATCCATCCAGATCTTTGTCTTCTCGGTGACAGGAAGTTTTTAGGGTGTTGGGATCTACCTAGATCAGTCTGGCTCTAGAGCTTGCGGGGGTTTCATCATGTTGTGTCGCCTTGCCCAAGATCGACATCGACAGCAGCCTAAGCTCGTTGCTGCTCTGGAGACATCATGTCACCTAGGAGGGCATCCTCGACGACTTCTTCGCCATCAACTCATCGGGACAAAAGGCGGTCCCTCCCACCTTTGCTGCTGGCGTTTGGTGGCTAGCACAGGGTTTTCTTTAACCTCATCGTGGAGGCCTTTCAGCTCCGTCGTGTGTGACTCCCACCACAGTGAACCATGTGGCCAAGTCACCGATGTCGTCGGTGGTCGAACACGGCCAAATGCAGTCCGAGCATGCTGGAGTTGGAGCTGGACTTGATCGCATTTCCAACTTTAGATCTAGGGTCCTTAGTGCAAAAGAGCAGGGCTTGTTTGTAATTTCCAATCTTTTCAGGGTCCTTTAAGTAACTTGTACCTCCACTGCTCTAACACATGTTCTCGGTCCTTCAGGACCGATCACTGTACAAAAAAAAGATCATCTATGGATGGGAGAGTTCCGAAACAGTTCTTTGCCTTCTCCTCGTGAAAGCTGGAATAATGATGATGTGGAGCTGGAAACAAGAATGTTTGTAGCCAAGCGGCTTTAAAATGTTTGTAGCCAAGTGGCTTTAAACGGTACAAAAATCAAGTAATGAAATGAAACGAAATGAGCAAAGTACCCGTGGCTCATCGCTCATGCAGTAATGTTAAGATCCTAGCTATATAGTGTAGCTCGGTGTTTTAAATATTCGAGAAACTTCGTCTTCAATTAAAAAAAAAATCTGAGAAAAGTACACGGAGTACTTATAGATGTCCCTCCCAATTTTTTGTCTTCAAATTTTGGGCTCACTGGAGCCCTGTGGCACAAACGACTGCACTCTAGCTCTTCCTTCCTCCCCTTATGCATTCTTACTAGCGGCTGGCAATGACAACGACGATGATCTTGCTGCTTTCAGGTTCAGAAACACTGCCCTGCAATTGATTGTATATCCAAACAAGCTCGGTAAATACATCAAGCATTCCCGATCGATAGTTAAAATTTTGCCAAAATAAAATAAAATCAACGGACAGTTTCAGTCAGGGGACTGACCAACATGATGCAACGGAGCTGGCGAAGAGAACTCGGTGCTGGAGTGGGACATACTCGTAGTTGATCCAGCTAACGATTGGCCGAAACTGCATGAAGTCATGGAAATTATGGTGTTGTTATATAATAATCTCCCCCCCCCCCCCCCCCCCCCCCCCCCCCCCCCCCCCCGGGGTTCTTTTTTGGGGTGAGCATGGAAACATACAAAAAAAGTGAGTAGACCGAAATTGGGTGGCGAATAGCATAGCAGTAACCTTCTAAGATATCAATTGGATGTTCAGGTAGTCGTTCTTGATCTTGCTCTTGACTTGCCCAAATGGTCTCCCTACAATTTTATGAATTGCAAAGTATCAATCTCACTAGCTAGCTTAAGAAAGCAAGTTCATGTTTTTTCCCTCCGGCATTGGATAGAGATATCGGAATGAATACCTTCGACCGCCAAACCATAATACATCATGAACACCAAGTTGTTCAGCGGTGATGCAGCTAGCTGCTCCACTAGGACCTGCATAGCTGCACAAGTTAAGGCAGGATGCATGACAGCATGATTGTGGATATATAAATACCAAGATACAAGAACAATTGCCTTCTTGGCTGTAGTTTCTTTTCCTTTCTTCCCCTTGAAAATCATGGCCGAATGGTCCGGCGTATGCAAATCCGTAGAGCTGTCAATTTGTTTGCCATATCACACCGTCGTCAGTCAATGTATGTGATTGTGAAACTAAACAAGACAAAAACTGAGGATATCAAAAGAAGAGTAGAGTATTCTTAAGATTTTATGCACATTGAGAGCATAAAGTTGTTGTAAAACTGATACTACTACTTTATATCTCTCTAAAAGTAGACCAGCTTTATGTACGAGCGCAAGATTCCTGCACTTAGTTTGTGTGTGCATTACATGGCGATATGCACATCAAGCTTACTGGTTTTTATATGGATCTACTTTTTGTAACATGACCATTTTGTGCAAAATATGACCTTTTATGACACAAATTCGTCTTTCTCGTATAGTTCAATAATGATCATGCATGTGTACGTTTTATTTTGAAAGTGCTTGTACTATACTACTCCTTCGGTTCCAAAATAAGTGACTTGGATTTGTCTAAATTTGTATATATCTAAACGTGTTTTAATATATAGATACATGTATATCTTGACAAACTCAAGTCATTTATTTTGGGGACGTAGGGAGTAGCATACTATGTTGAGTACACTGCCGAAAAGTTTCACAGTTTTTTTCACAATTCACAAAATATGTCAAGTTTGTGACAACTAGTAAGCGTGCACGTGTAACACACGTCTAGAGAAAAAGACTATTTTCTTTTAGCAATTTTTTATCGAGTCAATCATACGTATCTCATGAGCAAAATGTAAGCGCATATGTAACACACCGTCCAAAGACATATCTTTATATAAAATTCATGACCGCATAAATGCATGATAATTAGTTATAAAAATAATAAAAAGAACAACTAAGCAACGTTACTACTATTAATTCTCTGAAGATGTTTATCTCTTGAAGGTCCATCTAATTATGCGCTCTATAATGCTTCGCTCTATTGCCAGGATATTCTTTAGAGCCTCATTTCCTTCGTATTTTAAAATATGAACCAAGAATCGCCTCCTCAGTTCAAGATTCTCCTACATATATACATTATAAAACTTTATCTATGCATCGAATGTACCGATGAACATGGTGTAAATACTCACCTCAGGTATTGGAAAATGTAGCGCTCTATCGTCCCAGAAGTGCATCAAATTAAACACTAAATAACCCGATAGAGGACTGCATGTATAAAATGTTACATTGTGTCTTGAATGAATCAATTAAGATTGTAATGCATTGACGGGAGACATACCCGTATGAGTTTGTGGGAACCGTTGGAACTTTGCATCCCCACTTAGAGATGTCTTCTTTCAATGTTGGGTTTGCATCTCTGAGTGCAAGGTTCAAACTATTGACAACAGTTTTAAGTATATTCTTTTCGAATGTAGGTATTGGAAGCGGATCCAAAATATAGACAACTTTTTTATTTTGATCCAATACAAACAATTGGAAGATCCCAAGAATATCCCAAGGCAATAAAATCTGTAGTGGTGAATCTCTTAGAAATATATAAATATAAGACCAAATAAACCACTCCTAGTAATGAAGAATTAAAACCTTACCATATTGCATTCTGAGATTTGGTACTTATTGCTATCAGGCCAGCTAGCAAACAGTTGTCCGAACCTAGCAACATCCGGATTTGTATGATGACTTGGATCTTGTGCATAGTGGGACATCGACTAAAATAACAATACGAAAATATTAGTAGCATTATGAGTAAAAATGCAGTATCTGATTATAGTAACTTACACAGAAGTTTAAATCCATATAGTGAATCGGAGTGTCTCTAGCAAGCTGGATGTCGTGGCATGCTAGTATCCGCACAGCCATATTAAAGCAGTCAACTTCCATGTATTCATCCATCTTTAATATTTTCCTTAATTGTCTCAAATTTAAACTAATAGGATAAGGATTAGTGCTTTTCACCCATTACGTCCTGCGAGAATCCGTCAATTACAATGGCACAAGAGTAGCTTATTAGAACACAAAATTAATAGGAAAAATGCTTACTCCAGTGAAGTGACATCATCAATCATGCTAATGCACAAGCAAAGCTCGTCTATTAAGTCATCATCTGTTGGATTGACAGACGATAAAAGGATAAAAGGTTGCGAGATGAACTCAACCTTTGATGATGAGTTTGACGATGTGGTTTCTTTAGGTGGACCATCCAATATCATACAATCCGTGGTATTTATTTCGCTTTCCTCAACATCCAAGTTTAAATTTCTCACACATTCATTATTAAATTCCGAGTCAATCAAAATTACAGCCAATTTTGTCCTAAAATTTGTCATGTGACCCTATGAAGTAATAATCAAAATTAGTGTAAAAAATTATAATACTATATTTAACACATGATACCGAGCGAAATATACCTGGTCAAAAATGTCAGACAAAATATTTCCTGTCCAGTACTCCATGAAGTTTAACATCCACAAACCACATGATGATCTACACAATTACAAATTTTTGGTCATACACATTTAAAAAATATTAATAGTTTTTAAGAAGGACAATTTATCACCTTTTGAATTAGTAACCGCAACGAAAAAACTCACCCTACCACTAAGCACTTGTTTTTATAGAGGATGTTTTTACCGGTGTCAATTAATCTCCCCAACTAATGTACACATGCCCCTGTCTGCCCACCCTCTCCTATTCTTCTCACTCTTCCCGTTCTTTTTTTTGGCAAACACTCGTCTTATCCCCTTATCCCTCACCACCGGTGAAAATGGCAGCTCAAAGACACTGCCTATCTGCTGCAGCTCACGACATCTTCCTCCTCCCCAGGTTCCCCTCGCCGGCACCATGACCGGGCCCTCCCCAGGTTCCCCTCCACCGGCACCATGACCGGTCCCTCCCCAGGTTCCCCTCCGCTGGCGCCGTGACTGGGCCCTCCCCAGGTTCCCCTACGCCGGCGCCATGACCGTCCCCTGCCTCCCATCGTCTGCTGCGATTCCACCCTCGCCCTGCCTCCTCGCGACTACCACAACAGTCGGCCCCTCCCCTGCCTTGTCACCACTCACATAAGGCCAAGCAAACATGTGCTAGGCCATCTCCATTGGACGCGAGCGTCGGAGGGATCCACAGCGCCGAGGAGGACGCCCCTCTTTGGCTGGTTGTCTGTGTCGCAAGCCTCTCGGCCGACGCCGATCTCCAACTTGCTCAGGCCTGGTAATTGGTCGCCCCCTCGTCTCAATTCTTCTTGATTCAGTTGGTTACAGTAGATATAGTTTTATAGCAAAATTAAATAAGTTAATCGGAACATTCTGGTATTTTCATCAATGGTTTGCTTGCCCTTTTATGCCCTGATATGTTGTATGAGGTAATGGAAGAAGCAGCAGCTAATGCTTCTCCACTTTGGATTGTACCTTCACAAAAACACATAATATAGATTGCCTTGAGTTAGGAGGTGTACCCATCTGTCTGTAGGCTGCTCTTAATACATTCTTCTCTTTGCCATGTTGTGACATTAAAGTCTTTCCACTTATCAGATTTTAGCTCCATTTGAAATGATGCGAATTTGAATACATTTTCTAGTCCTTCCATCTGTTGCAAAAATAAATGAAAAAGTATCAGCATCACAATCAAAGAATACCAGATAAGCATCTTATCAAAATATGAGGTAGTGGGACTAATTCCTAACCATAGCATCGAGATCTTTGCGGTGCATTCTACTGCCTAGTGAGTCGAGCACTTGGACACATCGTTTTTGGGTATTTAGAACTGCTAGGTACCAATGAAAGTCGTCAATGTTTATTGGAACGAATATCTGAAAAATGGGTATTTTGAGGTTGATTGGAGCCATAAAAAGGACCTCCAAATGAGTAAATGAAAGAGCCCTCGCATTAAGTTCAATTAAACACAAACGAATATTATGCAGTATTAACAAATCCATGTACTAACCTGAGTTTTCAAATGTGTGACCTGAGGTGTGTAAATTGACGGTTCTACTCATTTGTGGTATTTCAACCCCTGACAATTGTGTGAGGGGTCGTGCATCGTGTTGCATTATTTGTGGTTTATTATGACCAAGAGGCACAGCAACTGCTCTCATCCTTCCTGCAATTTTTTGCATATGGTATGAATCATTTTTATGCAACCAATTGGAATCATTTTCGTCAGTCACATTATTCTCGTTCTCTTGGGTGATGCCTCCAAGTGTTTGAGATGATGTTGGTAGAGTTGATAAGTATGCAAGGAAATTCCACATAGTAGAATTAATAATTGGCAAACTATAAACATACAATCAATACTTTGTGGTAGTAGAGAACCTGCAGATGTTATTTTCTGTAGTTCTGTCACAGCTGATTGACCTGTAGCCGGTGTATGTGTCAAAGTGTCATCTATGTTTAGGAGCGTGGCTGCTTTTTTTCTGTTCACGGGATTGCCGTTGTCGCTTCAAAATTTCCTCTCTATTCTGTGCATAATATAACCTTGCCTTTTGCCTCTTTATTTCTTTAGGATCTGCACTTAGATGAAAACAGTAATTGGTATATCAAAACAGTAATTGGTTAATCATCAGCATTACGAAGGGGCATTACCAAGAGATGTGGAGACAGGTGTTTGTGCTTCGTTTTCTTGGACATCGATATCGGCAAGAGAAGCAGGCACCATTTGTTCATTAGTAAGCAGATTTGACGAAGCAGGTTTGTTTTGAAGTGCCTCACGCCGTCTTTTCCGGATATCATCTGCATGTCGTGCATAATATTCTCTGTCCCTAATCCTCTTCAATTCTCTAGGGTCTGTAGAGATACATAATGTTACTTAGCATTACATCAACAATATTGTTCACTATACCAGATAAAATAGAAATACTCATAGCTACTCATTGCTGATATTACCCAATGGGCGGGTGTTGCTTATATCCTGAAATGGGGTGCGTGCCCCCTCGCGAGTGGGAAATGACATACCAGTTGATTGCTCAATATCTTGTGAATATAGCCATAGAAGTGTAGGTTGTAAAATATACTTAAGGAAAGAATGAAACAAAGTCCTATAATATGAGGAGGAGGTAACTATTATTGCTCTACATCTTATTTTGGATTCAAAATACAGTGCTTGCTCTACATTTTTATTTTTGATTATATGCCAGGGGTCAGTTGTAGAATCTATATGTGCTTGCTGTACATCTTATTTCAGATTATATGCCAGGTGTCAGTTGTAGAATCTATTTGCTAGCCGTTTGATGTATGTGGTGTTTATTAATAATAATATCTGGGGTTGCTCATTTGAAAAGCTCTGTGTCTGTGACTGTGAATATGGACATGGTAATGGTAAATATGTAGTGTCTTGATAGGAAGTTAGGGAGCTATAGTGGAAGCTAGTGTAAACTGAAGCCATGATATTGGACGATTAGAATAAAAAGAGTGCAGAAAATACATCATGACTTTTTTAAGAACAAAAAGGGTGCTATGAAATTCTTTGAAGCCACATGTGCTACTTATGTTGGTGGTGTCGCATATTCATTCATTACCTAGTAATCTTTTGACAATCATGGAAGCAATGTTTTGTTTCTAAAAGATTGTGTTGTCACCGTTTACAGGAGGGCGAAGCCGGAGGAGGGCGATGGAGGGGCGCCTACACACCAGACGGTGCGATGCAGTAGGGTGAAGGAGCTGGCGAAGGCGGTGTGACAATGGCGGCAATGCCGTCTTAAAGGATGACGTCGATGGCAGTGGCTAGGAAGGTGGTGATGGCGTTGTCAAGTGCTGCGATGGAGTCGTCCAGGAAGGCTTTTGATGGCGATGGTGGCGAAGGAGGTGTCTACAATGTCGTCCTCCAGGATTGCGTCGATGGCAGTGGCGAGGAAGGCGGCTATGGTGTCGTCAAGTGCGGCGATGTTGTCATCCGAGAAGGCGTCGATGGCAAGGATGGAAGAGAGGCAGACAAGAAGGCGGTGGCGAGGAAGGCGGCTATGGTGCCGTCAAGTGCGGCGATGTAGTCATCCGGGAAGGCGTCGATGGCGACGATGGCAAGGATGGAAGAGAGGCAGGCGACGAAGGCGGTGGCGGGGCGGTGGCGATCTAAGCTGTGACGAAGGCGGAGGTAGTGGCGACCTAACAGGCGTGGGTTGAGGGATCCAGATCGTGGTTGTGATCGTTCCTGATTGTCAGATCGTCTTTGTGATTGATTTCCTTAATTGTTTTTAGCCAAGGGGTACGCGGGTGGCTTCTCGTGCGGCGGAGCACACAGTCCGTCAAAGCTTATCGCTAGATGCACCCAGGCAAATCGTTAGGGTAATGTAAACCGTTGGATGGGATATCGTTTGGTTGTAAGCCTGCTATGTATGTCTGGTCGGGGTGTCTGTAGCAAAGTTCATGTTAGGGCCTTTATAAGTAGTAGAGATAGAGATGGGGATGGTGTTGCCACGGTTCTCTTTTCTGAATTCGTAGAGAATAGCGGAGGTAGGTACTGCTACTGAATCAATACCTTTCGCGAACTAAAAATTTACAAGATATTCTGTGTTCGTTAGCCTTGATTCCTGAACTCAACTATAGTTGACGTGACATGCATATATAGTTGCTCACTTGCTCTGTCTGACATGGATCGAGCAGTAAACTACAGCAAGCAAGCAAGAAAACAGAGGACGCAAACAATGCAGTAGTAGTAGGTACCATTAGGAGGAGGAGCCGCCTGAGCTGGAGCCTCCTGGCCCCGGCCATCTTCTGCGCGACAGCGTCGCTGCAGCCGGCGAGCACCCCGGAGGTGACGGCCTTGGTGCGGAGTGGGTGCAAGCGGAGCTGCCTCATGTACGCCCGCTCCGCCATGGCCACCACCTCAGACATCGATCGATGCATCGCGATCTGATCCCGATGATGATCTCTTGGTCGTTGCTCCTCCTCTGGCCTCGCACTCCGTGAGCACGTACTCTCCAGAAGTACTACCGACAACCAGTTCCAGCCAGGGGGCAGGGTGGTAGGCAGGACGTGCGGATTAATAACTGCTCGGAATAACGATGATCAATTAATCAGGCCACATGTGAGAGCATCTCCATGCAAAAATAGGGCACACAAAAACAGTTTTAGGGCACTTGTTTTTAGGTTTTAGTGCACACATTCCAGATGATGTGAAATAGGGCTTCGCCAACACATTAAGCGTTGGAATTTTAGAACTTTGACACATTTTCAACATCTTTCACACATAGTTTGACACTTCGATAGATTTCCATTTCAACACTTAGATACATGGACACTTGGACAGTTAGATTCATTCTGATTGTGACAGTACTTATTCTTCGACACATAGTTCGACACTAAATTCGATATTACATAGACCTTCGACACTAACGTCGAGTACGATATTACCCACGCCTGCTACAACTTATCATCGAAGTCTTGTCCAAAACTCTCGCAGAAGCATCATTCATCTTATCATCGGAGTCTTAGCCAAGACTCTCCCAAAACGCACCATGCAGCTTGACTGACGATGAGATGATGGTCGTGTAGGGGCCAGCCTCCCCTAGGGGTGTCGAAGATTGCTTCTTCATGTCCCTCTCAGCGTCGTACTCCATTCACGCCTAGACGAGCTTCGGGTGCTCACGACGAAACATCTCCATTGCCTCCTTTGTCGACCCGATGGATGCGGCGGAACTGCATGTAAGTGTGGCAGTTTTCCTGCTCCTACTCGCGAGTTACCATACGTAACCTTCGAGGAGAGGAACCAGGACTCTTGCAATCTCTCCACCTCCTAGAATTTTAGCTCGATGGGCGGGCGACCGAACCAAAATGCCGCCATGCCTAACACTACCTGTCCTAAATGATTTCCTTGAACCAGTGCCCGGACATGCACAGTTTTACGATGCGGAAACTGGTGTTGCTTCTCATGTGGCGGTGTGGCGGCATCCTGTGGATGAGAGGGTGTGGCACAACAGCGACGAGCATGAATCAGCAACAAAACTTTGGGCGAATAGCGTGGTGGGGAACGGCGTGGCCGGATCTATCGGTGGATATGCATGACGGGGGCAATGGCAGCAAGAATTGGTGTCGGACGGGGAAGTAGCAGGCAGTCGTTCTCGGCGGGAGGGAGTATTAAGACAACAAAGTCCTAGTATGAATTGATTCTCGAAAAAAGGCGATCCCCGCGAGCTTATTCCGTGAGAAACCTAATTTTGACAATATCATCTCTAATGGCTGGGTAAAAGTTATGGAAAGCCGGTTCTATGAGCTTCTAAACTGATTTAAATTAAAAATTATTTATACTAAAATTTTGTACATCCCATTACTTATTTTTGACATATTATAGTTTAAAGTGTTTATTTCTCATTGCTTAATTAGCATTATTGGCTATGTAACAATATTGCTAAAGAATAGTTATGTTGTTGTTTTTTATATAATTGAAAAAATACATGTACTCTGCACTATATTTAGATCTAATGCTTTAGCAAAAGTTCTTCTCTTTTTGAGACTTTGCCCCTTAAAAAAACATTGTAAGTTTGTAACCTACTTTTCTTTAACGAGAAAAGTGTGAACCTCGCATGCCTCATGGATCATTTTTTCACAATGGCATGAATTATATCGTGTGTATGTTTATTTTTTATGTGCACATGTGTGTGCGTGTGTGAATTTATATTTAATATCCTTAAATATTTGGGTAGAGAACAATAAATTGTATTTTTCTAACAAATATCTTAATAGCATAGATATGAAAATATAGAGAAAGTTCTCGAGAATTTTTTTAACCACTGATATGATTATTTACCAACTTCGTGGTTGTCAAATCTTTGTCTTAGCTACGATTGGTTTGCTAATAAGTTGAAAAGGTGATCAAATCGACTAGCATAAATATACCATGGATTACACATATGATTTTATTATTTCATATGCTTGCCACAAGTGCTCTTTCATTTCGTATAGTGTATATACATTCTCAGTTTCTCTGCTAAGACGTCAAGCACAAAATTAGGCATGGAAATCCATATTTATGCCGAGGAATTGCCAAAAATGGGAGCTAGCTTTAATCTTTATGAACCTAGCTTAACCTACAACGGGTGCAATCCAGATTTGCACATGCGGATACTAAGGTTAATCTTGACGAGCCTAGCATGTATAGACATGGTCTCGGAACATGTAATACCCAAAGGTAAAGCATGAGTCATATATATGGATGATATGATGAACATGTTGATTGTTCGCCTTTGAAACTACATCATCTCACATGATGATCGGACTTGGTGTAGTGGATTTGGTTCGTGTGATTACTAAAATAATGTGAGGTATGTTGTTTTGAGTGGGAGTTCACCTAGTTAATTTATGAATTAAATTTGAACTCAATTCATCATAAACTTAGTCTAAACTAGTGCAAATATGTTGTAAATCATGGCGACCCCTACCATCATTTTTAATGCATTCCTAGAGAAAGAAAAGTTGAAATACAATGGAAGCAACTTCCTAGAATGGTTTTGTAACATGAGGATTGTCCTCGATGCTGAAAATTTGACCTATGTGCTGGATGCACCGCTAGGTGACCCACCTGCAAATACTGCGTCTCGAGATGAGTGCAATGTGTATGACACAAAGTGTGATGACTACAATCTTGTGAAATATGTGATCCTTATGTCATTGGAGGCTGAACTCCAAGAATGTTTTGAACCTAGCAGCGCTGCTGCCATGGTGGAGGAACTCAAAACCATGTTTGAGAGACAAATCCGTGCTGAGAGATATATGATTTCTTTAGTGTTAAGATGAAGGAACACAACTCTATAAACGATCACGTCATGATGATGATGCGCTCTGTTCAAGGTCTCAAGGTACTAGGATATGAAATTCTAGTTGATCTTGTGACGGATAGAGTTTTGAAGTCGCTCACACCCAGTTACAAAGAGTTTGTGCTGAATTACAAGATAAGTGGTATGATTGGATCGCTCACTGAACTTGTTGTCACTTTGATGGCTCCCGAAGTATACATGAAGGAAAAGGTTGAGCTCAAGGGTAACTTCGAGGACAGGAATTCTGTTGCTACACCTAAGAAGAAGATCCGAGTTGGCGCTAGCCTTGATATAGAATGCTTTTATTGCAAAGAGTGTGGTCACTGGAAGCGGAATGGCCTAAAGTACTTGGCAGATCTGAAGAACGATAACATTAAGAAGAAAGGTATATTCGATATACATGTTATTGATGTGTATCTTACTAGTAATCATAGTAGTGCCTGGATATTTGATACCGGTTTGGTTGCTCATATTTGTAACTCGAAACAGGTGCTGCAAAATAAATGAAGACTAGCGAGAGACGAGGTGACGATGCTCGTTGGAAATGGCTCCAAGGTTGATGTGATCGTTGTCGGCACGCTCCCTCTTCATCTACCGTTGGGTTTAGTTTTATACTTAAATAATTGTTATTTGGTGCATGCGTTACTCGTTTAAGTCTGAGAATAATGGTTGTTCAATTTATATGAGTAATATCTTTTATGGTCATGCGCCTGAGATAGATGGTCTATTCTTATTGAATCCCAATAGTAGTGATACACATGTTCACAATATAGATGCTAAACAAATGAAATTGAATGATAATTCTATATACATGTGGCACTGTCGTCTTGGTCACATTGAAGTGAAGCGTTTGAAGAAACTCCATTTCAATGGACTTCTTGAATCAATTGATTTTGAATCACTTGAAAGATGTGAAGCATGTCTAATGGGAAAAATGACTGAGACTCCATTCTCTAGGATAATGGAGCAAGCTACGGACTTATTGGAAATCATACATAACGATGTGTGTGGTCCAATGAGTGTGGCATCGCACGGTGGTTATTAATGGCTGTGAAATGTGGCCATCCACTTTAGCATTTAAACTAGATATTATTCATATGTTTGATGAAATATCTCTCTAAATCCTACCACTAATGCCTAATGATCAAAGGGGTATGCAATCATTTCTTACTATTTTTCCATGCGTAGATAATAACGTATGATGATGGGAATCACTACATAAATGCCAAAGACACGCGATTTCCAACACATCAAAGAAACCAGGAGTCGTGAAGTGAATGCTAAAGCTTTAACGACCATCTATACGGCGGGAATTTTATTCCGGCTGTATAGTTTGCACATACTTCATTAGGTCAAATAGAACAACTTTTGTGAAGGTACCCCTATATAAATAGGCTTCAGACGACGGGAAACAACGCTTCTTTTCGACCTCAACTCTCCCTTCCACCATAAGCCGCCATGCCGAAGGAATAGATCTAGATCTAAACCTCTAAACCCTTCTACGCCACCATAGCCATCTTCCACCACTTGTAATAGTAGATCTCTTCTCCAATTGGCGACATTGTAAGACTATTTGCTAGCAACCTTATGATCTCTATTACAATGTTTATGATTGTTGATTTCATCTCTATGTGTGAGTAATTCTCGTTGGGTTAAGGGCTTCGGCCTAGCCATATAGCTTTTTGTGCATGTTATTTATCATAGATGGGATCATGTAATAGTTTGTATGACATGATGATTGTAGTACCCTCTCTTGCCTCAATCTAAGGACTTGTCAAGTACCCAAGACCTCGAGGATTGATCCAGGTAAAGGGAGTGTGAGTAATGACTGATCTGTAGGATGGAAACCCTAGTGAAAGAAGGGGTAGTGATACGTCCAATTTGCATCACTATTCTATATCATAATTTGCTGTTATTCATTGATATATTCCTTATTAAGAGGTGATACTTATGTCATTTCATATATGTTTGCATGTTTGATGATTCTTGGAGGATGAACTGCCGGAGTCAAGATTATGATGGAAAAAACGGTGTCTAGATGCAATTTTCGCGAAGATCTGAAAAATACCAAAAATACACGGAAAATTCTATTTTTCCAAAAGACGAAGGAAGCTAAAAGGAGAGGCTGAGATGGGCCACAGGGAGATAGATCCTTTTAAGATACATATGATGTCTCGTGAGTAGTTTGTCTAGTTCTTGAGGACATGGGAGAAGTCATGTTGTTAGTAGTAGAATTGTGTTGAGGTATTATTCAATGGTTTAATATTTAAGTTGTGGTGCTATTCTTCTAGTGGTGTCATGTGAACGTCGACTACATGATACTTCACCATTTATGGACCTAGGGGAATGCATTGTGTATTTGGCTACTAATTAGGGGGTTGCCGGAGTGACAGAAACCTGAACCCCCGTTAGGAAGCCTTTGCGCAAGGGAGTGTAGGATCTCAGAGTTTAAGGTTGTGGTTAGGTTTTGATCTTAATTACTTTCTTGTGTATGCGGATGCTTGCAAGGGGTTTAATCACAAGTATGTATTAGTCCAAGTCAATGGTAAGGAAATCGGTAATCGTTAACTTCTCGATTGGCTTGTGAGTAGCGACTAATCAGAATTCGGACGATTAACTGATTTAATCGGTCGATTATTAATCGATGAAACCTCAAAAAATTAGCACCTAAAACACGTATGAATCCTCTTGCACCTCAACCACCTACCATATTAAAGGCAGCCCTGAGCTCCCGGATGAGATCCTCAAGGCGCCCGAGCTCTTGTATCTGAGGTCTAGCCGGTAACTACGAGGAACTTGTCAACAATGACAAGGAACTAGTTGGTGATGGCGGAAATCGAGCTCTTAGATGCAGGAATCGAGCGAAAGCTTCGCAAAACCTACTTCGTAGGGGCGGGCTAGCGTATGGATGGGCGATATATGTTCATAATTTTGCAACTTTTTTACCAAGTGTAATAATTAATCGGGAACATACCTAGTAATCGGAGTGTCAAAGCTATTAATCGGGATAAATGATTAACACAAATGATTAGTGTTAATCGACACGATCAGGTCCCTAGTAGCGATTAATCGGCCTATTAATCATTGATTCGGACGATTTTTTGAACACTGGTCCAAGTAAGGTCGGTACATTAGCACAGGTTCACCCATATAACACTTATCAAACCAAAGCAGATTAATCAACTATATGAAACGAAAACACTTGAAAATATTCCCATGTGTCCTCGAGAACGTTTGGTCCTCATAAGTATTATCATCGGCTTTTCCTTTGCTAAGAAAGGATTGGACCATTGCTGCAATTATTTGTTGTCTTTATTTACTTGCACTTTATTTCCTTGCTTTATCAAAAACCCCTAAAAATCCATTTGCTAAGTATTTACATAGATTTCCTGCTCCAAACCACTAGTCAACACCTTCTGCTCCTCGTTGGGATCGACACTCCTATTTATCGAAAGTACTACGATACACCCCCTATACTTATGGGTTATCAAGACTATTTTCTGGCGCCGTTGCCAGGGAGTGAAGCGCTATTGAAGAGTGGATCTGGTAAAGGAAACTTCTACTTTGAGTATTGCTTTTATTTTCGTTTGTTACTTTGTTTCCAATATGGATAACCCACTTTTCCTATTTGGTAAAGCCACTACCACTGCTAGGGTAGTAGATGAACCACCACTTGTTGAGATAGATCCTTTTAAGATACCTACAAAAATTGTTGATCGTGTTATGGATAATTATATTTTGGGGATGGAACTGTCCATCCTAGTGATCACTTGCTTTTTATCCATGAATTATGTGGGTTGTTTAAGTGTGCAGGTATCACAATTGAACAGTTTAAGGAGAAGTTACTCTCTATATCAGTGAAAGGAGAGCTGTAGAATGGTATAAGCTGTTGAAGAATGGAAAATCTATGGAATGGAAGGAAATAGTACCTCTATTTTATTCTAAAATCTATCCTCCTAGTGAGATTCATAAGGATATGAATCAAATATATAACTTTTGGCCTCGTGATGGAGAGAGAGTATAGCCCAATCTTTGGGGGAGATTGAAGTTACTAATTCTTAAATGTCCTATTCATGAACTCCCTAATAATATTATTAATAACTTTTATGCAAGGCTTGCTCTTCATGATACAGATTTATTAGATGCTTCTTGTGCCTGATCATTTACACGTATAAAAGAAGAAGCTAAATGGGATCTTCTAGACCGTATTCAAGACAATAGTGAAGCATGGGAGAATGACAAAGGAAGAAAGTCAGGTATAAATTATGATTATGATGCATTAAATCACTTTAATGGGAACTGATGACTTTTGTGATATTAGTACTGAGTGTGGTCTTGATTCTCAAGTTCTTGAAAATTTCTTTAAGGCCGTTGCCTCTTATATTAAAATTCCCAAAAAGGAGTGGAACAAGTACCATGCACCTTATAAAGATGTTGTTAATCATGTTCTTGTTAGAAATACTGAAGTTTGTACCGTTGATCCTATTTTGCCTGAACCTTATATTGAGAAAATACCTTTCTCTGCTAAGGTATAGGAACATTCTATTATGGATAATGTGGTTAGCAAAAGTAAAAAAGAAAGCTATGGAACATGATGAACAAATAAATATTGAACCTGTAGTAGCCATTGTGAAAGACCTTGACACTAAAAATGTAGAAGATGGGCACATTATCTTTTGTGAAGATTCTTCTAATATTGTATGGCATCCTAGTAAAGCTAGGAAAGCTAGTGTTACATGTGCTTTCTGTTAGAATTAGTGATCATTTCTATTATGGTTTATGTGATATTGGTGCTAGTTCTAGTGCTATTCCTTATGAGCTTTACAAGGAAATTATGCATGAAATTGGTCCTTGTGAACTGGAGGACATTGATGTGGTTATTCACCTTGCTAATAGAGAGACAGTCTATCCAATTGACATTGTAAGAGATGTGGAAGTTCTTTGTGGTAAAATTAAATATCCTACTGATTTTCTAGTGCTTGGAACAGAAGCTAGTAAAACTTGTCCTATCATTTTTGGTAGACTTTTCTTGAACACTTGTGGAGCTATTATAGATTGTAGGAAGGAGAAAGTTTTAATTAAATTTGATGAAGAATCTTATGAGTTTAACTTTTCCAAATTTGCTAAAACTCCTAATGAAAATAATTTGCCTAATGAGGATTTTAGAATTGAACAACTTGCTTCTATTGATCCAGTTTATGACCTTAGACCTCTTTTTGATGATAATAAGTATGTTCATTCTGATGATAAAGTTGTTTGTTGTGATAGTTATATTGTCAACTTTATTCAAAGTGCTACTGAAAGTTATTATGAGAGAGGGAAACATGGTTTTATGCATATCAATAATATTAAGTTTCCCCGCTTTATGCTGAAAGCTTTGAAGTTGCACTTGTTTTGTCTTCCTATGCTAGTAGCCTTTTGTGTCAATAATTTGTTTTCTCATGAAATTCTCTTGCATAGGAAGTTGGTTAGACTCAAATGTGTTGGATATTTTCTTCTTGATGCTCTCTTTCATTTCAAATCCATATCTCCTATGTGAGCATCATTGAAATTATCATGCCCATCTTAATGGCTATAAAGAAAGAGCTTTTGGGAGACAATCCTTTTTAGTCTGCTTTGGGTCTTCGTTTCTTTGAGTCTTGGAAGTTATTACCCCTCTAATAACCACTCCTTATCCTTTTTGTTTGGTTTTTGTGTCAATATCAACCTATTTTGAGAAGTAGGTGAGTTGTGAGAAGTTGCTGTCCTGGGACAGATTTTTGTGCTGCATTGTAAAAATTCGTGAAGGACCCCAGTATTTCGGATAGAGCTGTAATTTTCTGTGCTTGTGACCCAAGTTGTTATCCAACTTTTGTTAGTTTTGCACTTTTTGATTTGAGCAATAGACGATTTTTGAAAAAATCAATCTTTACCCGCTGGTCTGTTTTGACAGATTTCTGCATTCATTTGCATTTGCCTCTCAAATCAACATTCTTTTAATTCTTTTTGGGCTTTAGAAAGGAGTTGACACAATGACTTTTGTTTTGATGGATCTCAGTTGAAATTTGAACCCAAAGGTTTATTGTTTTTCCTTACACTAATGTTGCTAATAAAGATTGTGTGAGGCTTTGTATGGAAGGAACTTTCAAGTGTTGGAGAGAAAGAATCTGCAGAGTCCGTCTTCGAATAGGTAAAAGTGCTGAAAACAGAAGGTTCGCGAAAAACTTATCTTTTTATAATTTTGCAGTTTTTATTTCATATGGAAGTTTATGAGACGAAAAGAGGAGGAAACGGAGCCCGGGTGGGCCACACCCACCAGTGGCGCGGGCCCCACCTGGTCGTGCCACCAGGGGGTGTGAGCCCCCTGGAGTCCGTCTCCGCCCCGTTTTTGCACAGTACTTTCCTTATGTCGTGAAACTTCATGATATATAACCCGCCGCATCCCCCGAGGTTCGTATATCGTGTTCTCATCGTGTTTTCATTTCGATATGTTTCTGTCAGAAAATTTTCTCAAGTTTAGAGGCACCATGGTCTCCGCCAACGACAAGGGCAAGAAGCCCGTGGAAGAAGAAAGGATCGCTGCTAGGCTTGAAGACATGGATTGGAGCATTGAGGAGGAAGTGAAGAACATGTCAGCATGCATGAAGGGACAAGCTGCCACAGGATCAAGGGCAAGAAAACCTACTTTTGTAGGGGCAATTAACACTGGACGTGCTTTTTCTCATAATATGCATGGGATGATGACCTCTGTTCCAGAACTCAGTTCCTGCCCTGAGGCAGTGGAAGCCCTTCGAACCACTGATGAGTTTTGTGATAATTACTGAGCTCTAAGGAAGAAGGTGGATATGCTTCAAGAGGAGAATAACAGGCTTCGTAATTTGCTGGAGGGTTTCCTCACCCTAAACAAGGGAACACCACCACCACCGAAGGAGTAATTCTTCATCAGGTTTTCCATCCCCTTGGTTTGATCCAAGATTGGGGGAGTGCCGCGGTATCACATCATTATCTTTCATCTTTTTAACTTTTAGTAGATCCATATCTTGAATAGATAAGTTATCATATATGATGGTTTGTATTGTGGAAGTATCTCTCCTTTAGTTGGTTATCTATGTATCCCTTGGTGTGAGTGCCTTTATGGAATATTAATGAGAAGTCTCATATTTTACTTTTTGCACTTCTTATTTTAGTTTGCAATCTCTATTATATGATTGATCTTGTTGATTAGTATTGGTATCACTTTGGGAGCATCAAGTAAATCTAAATTGGTTTTGGCAAACCGAGCTCTGGTCAGTAGCAGCACTTTTTGAGGTTTGAAAGGGAAAGAGAAAAGCACTTACAGGTATTTTATATCATTTTCTTTCTTTCTTGATTGGCTCATAAGCTTAGTATTTTTTTTTGAGATCTTTTGTGTTTTTCAAGGAAGATTGCATGTTTTACTTTTTCTCTTGTATGTTTGCTTGTTTCCTTCAACTCTTTTGCTTGCTACCCAGCCTTGCTAGCCAAAAACCTGTACTGAGAGGGAATACTTCTCGTGCATCCATTCCTTTAAACCAAAACCTATGCCATCTGTGTCGACCATATCTACCTATTAGCATTATTGCTATTCCAAGTAAATTCTCGAGTTTCATCTATCTTTCAAATTAAAAATTCTTTCGTTATGAGAAAACGAGTTAGTAAAGCTCTCACGAACTTGATGGCACACCTTATTTTCTTGCCCCTAATAAAATTGAACCATTGTGTCATCTATGTTGTATATGTTTGCACCTATAAGTTGGGATTAGCAGAACCGTGTTGTCATGGGGAACGCTTTCAACACCTAAATATCTATCCAGTTGATATCATGCTCTTTTGTTCACGGATATCGTCGGTGTGAAATAAAAGGGGAGCTTGTAAGTCCATGGAGTTATGTATTTGTGTTAGAGAAACGCCTGGGCCGCTAGCCTAAGCCATGCCTAATCATGGTGGAAACTTGCAGCATCACCATAGTGACCAATTTATGAAGCATTCTTCTTATATAAAAAAAAGAGAGACAGAAAAATAGGAAAGAGAGAAAAAATCACCATTTCCCATGGTAAATAAGAAGATTGCTGAGATGATCATTGTCTGCTTGCCTTGTCATTTTGATATGGGATAGCTCATGTATCATGGGGCAAGGGGTACCCCGTTGGCGGTTCTCTATGATACACATGTACTTACTATGACAAGAACTTACCGGTAACTAAAGTTGAGTAGCATGAGGAGCGGCCCTCGTACTCAAGGGACATGAGATTGCCAACTTATATTTCGTCAAGCATATACTCCATCTTTGTTCACTTTAACCTTAATCACCTCAAGATGCTTATGATAGGGGCAATGAGAGCTCAAAGCTAGTAAGTACCATAATATTTTGAAAGCCATCACCAATTATGATTTATCTTTATGCATCGTTATTGTGACTCCCATGCTCGTTGCAAGTTAAGTTATATAATGGTGAGTTGCTTTCTATTATGAGTTGTGTATTGGTAAGTGTGATGCTTCTTGTCCGTATTCTTTTTATCGACACTTCACTCCATAGACCTGTGGGCATGTTTACTGAGCTTAGTTTTCGCTTGGGGACAAGCGAGGTCTAAGCTTGGGAGAGTTGATACGTTCAATTTGCATCACTATTCTATATCATAATTTGCTGTTATTCATTGATATATTCCTTATTATGAGGTGATACTTATGTCATTTCATCTATTTTTTCATGTTGGATGATTCTTGGAGGATGAACTGCCGGAGTCAGGATTCTGATGGAAAAAAGCGGTGTCTAGATGCAATTTTCGCGAAGATCAAAAAAATACCGTAATATACATGGAAAATTCTATTTTTCCAGAAGACGAAGGAAGCCAGAAGGAGAGGCTGAGATGAGCCATAGGGGGCCCACACCCCCAGGCACGGGCCACCCTGGGCCGCGCCACCAGGGGGTGTGTCCACCCTGGCCCACTTGCCGCTCCACCCTTCCGCCTATATCTTCCTCCCGAAACCCTAAAGTTCGGGGAGCGACCATAGCAAGATTTCGCCGCCTCTATGAGGCAGAAACTACAGAGAGAGAGAAATATCTCTCGGGCAGACATATTTCTGCCGGGGAAATTCCTTCCCGGAGAGGGGAGATCGTCGCCATTAACACCGTCATCAAGCTAGACTTCATCGGGATCATCATCATCATCATCCACACCACCATCTCCACCAGCACCATCATCACCACTCCATCCCACTGTAACAATTGTGTTGAATCTTGCATAGTTCTTATGGGAAACTTTCCCGGTGTTAATTACTTTTGTAGTTTATGCTTGTGAGTGGAACCATTGAATTATTATTTATGTTTAGATTGTTATTCATCATTATATCATCTCTGATATTGATCCATATGATGTCTCGTGAGTAGTTCGTCTAGTTCTTGAGGACATGCGAGAAGTCATGTTGTTAGTAGTGGAATTGTGTTGAGCTATTATTCAATGGTTTAATATTTAAGTTGTGGTGTTATTCTTCTAGCGGTGGCATGTGAACGTCGACTAATACTTCACAATTTATGGGCCTAGGGGAATGCATTGTGTATTTGGCTACTAATTGTGGGGTTGCCGGAGTGACAGAAACCTGAACCCCCATTAGGAAACCTTTGCACAAGGGAGTGTAGGATCTCAGAGTTTAAGGCTGTGGTTAGGTTTTTATCTTAATTACTTTCTTGTAGTTACGGATGCCTGCAAGGGGTTTAATCACAAGTATGTATTAGTACAAGTAAGGTCGGTACATTAGCACAGGTTCACCCATACAACACTTATCAAACCAAAGAAGATTAATCAACTATATGAAACGAAAGCACTTGACAGTATTCTCATGTGTCCTCGAGAACGTTTGGTCCTCATAAGTATTATCACCGGTTTGTCCTTTGCTAAGAAAGGATTGGGCCACTTGCTGCAATTATTTGTTGTCTTTATTTACTTGCACTTTATTTCCTTGCTTTATCAAAAAACCCTAAAAATCCGTTTGCTAAGTATTTACAGAGATTTCCTGCTCCAAACCACTAGTCAACACCTTCTGCTCCTCGTTGGGATCGACACTCTTATTTATCGAAAGTACTATGATACACCCCTATACTTGTGGGTTATCAGGTAGTACGGCTTTATGTGAGGGATTTACTTGGGACTAACGGTGACATCACTATGCATATCATTAGTTCTCTTTCTTCTATGGATGAGACTAGTAGGTTATTGCTATAAGTGGTTGCGGAGGCGATAACAATTATGGATGCAGAGCCCATATAAAATTATCTCGCTCTAACAATTACATGCATACTTTATTATTATCTATTATTCCCATCAGATGTTTTGCTTAGCTACTGGTGAAAACCGAAGACCCGAGGCTCTCTCTCTCCATCGTCAACAACAATAAAAAGATCGCAAAATCTTGGTCCGGTGAAAACACAAAAGGAATTCTAAAACTCTCAAAAGTCCGTTTAAGTAATATCACTTTGCTTTTGATTCCTGGGGATTTGATAAACCTAGGTCTACTAGGGAAAAAGAGCTATACTACATCCGTAATCCGGATCGAAGGTATCAACCCTTTTTTTCTGGTGCTGTTGCCGGAGAAGCAATAGCTACCCTGGTGAGGTTAGTAGGAACCTTGATAGTTTTAATTCTTATTTTTATCATCATTAGTACTTGTTTAAGAAAATCCAAAAACATAGGAAGTATGGCTGAAAAGATACTAGGGGAGTTTGCAACTCCCAACAATGATTATTTGCGTACTCCTATTACTCAGCCAGCAATTGCTACTGAGGATTATGAAATTAATGCCCACTATTTAAGTTTGGTTCAATAGAATCAATTTGGAGGCTCTGCTATTTAAGATGCAGGTAAGCATTTAAATTCTTTTACTAAAATATGTGATATGATGCGCATTAAAGATGTTGACCCGACGCGGTCAAGGTGCAATTATTTCCTTTCTCTCTTAGAGGAAGAGCAAAAGAATGGTTGCTATCTTTGCCTAGAAATACTATTGCATCATGGGTGGAATGTATTTATTTATTTATGACTAAATTCTTTCCACCTGCAAAAACTAGGCAACTAAGATGTAATATTACTGGTTTTAGACAGAAAGAGCGTGAGCCACTAGCGCTTGCATGGGAGAGAATGAAAGAATGCATGAGAAACTGTCCCAGCCATGGGATGGAAGATTGGTTAATTCTCCATTTATTTTATAATGCTCTTAACCCTGTGTCTAAGTCTATGCTAGATACTATAGCTGTAGGAACATTTATGGGTAAGCAAATTACCAAAGCAAAGCAGCTGTTAGACAATATGCAAGACAACCATGCCCAATGACATGTGGAAAGATCAAACGCAAAGAAGTTGAACTCCTTCACACCTCAAGAAAATGAATAACTCTATGCTAAGTTGGATGAGATCATATTATCCGTTAAAGGTAAAGAAACCTAGGTAAGAGCTACTCTCGAACCAACTATTGAAGAAATAGACTTCATAACTCGTAATGATTATAACCCTGCTTGGAAAAAGAATTATAATCCAAATTTCTAGAAACATTATTCTAGTCCTGCAGGTAACTCTAATAATAATATGGCATCAAGTAATAGTAGTCTCCAAGAAACTCTTAAATATTTTATGGACTCACAAAATGAGCAAAACAATATTCTAGTTAAAATAACAGAGAATCATGATGCTATGCTTGCTAAATTATCTAACCAAGCTGTTAGTTTGAGGAATGATTTGTAGGCCCTCCAAGAAAGAATAAGGATTGTTGAGGCATAGCTAGGTAAGATAACCGAGAGTCAAATTCTCATTCTAGCTAAATTTGCAGGTAAAGCTGAGCCTAATCCGGTAGAAGACCTCAAGATGATAAGAATCCAAAAGGAGGAGCCCGAAGAGCTTGATTATAGCAATGCTCCTTCACCGAACTGCATAGTTGAAGATCTTGTAAAAAGGATCAATGTAAAGATTCCGGTAAGTGAAGGTGATGAGGGTTCGACTCCTCAATGCCCATTGTTATGGACTTGAGTTTTTGGAGAAGATGGGGATGCTTGAGATCGCGAGACGGTTAACGGACACGCAGCAAGGGGACATGAGGTTTACCCAGGTCCAGGCCCCCGTAGGGGAAACCGTACTCCTTCTTACATGTTCTTGATTATGGCGGAATAGAAGATTACAGGGGTGCGCAAATGCAATATGGCGTGAGGTGTGTGTATGAGTTGGGGAGGTCGTCTAGATCTGTAGATCTGTTGTGGAGGTGGAGATCGTAGACCTGTCTATTAGGGGGTTTATGGCGTAGCGTGCCCTCCTCGTTGGACCCTCCTATCCTTTATATATGGGGAGGCTAGGTCTCAGGTATCGATACGAGTAGATTACAAGTTGTATTGAAACTCTAGTCTTGAGCTTTCCTTGTCTTGTGCACTTGGGAGTCCATGTCCATGTGAGCTTCGTATCAGCCAAAACGTCATAAGCGTAATGCATCCTAGCAGGTCGTCGAGTGGGCCTTCCGTTGGGATGGACCAGGTAGGCTAACATCGGGTACCCGTAGGGCATATCCATTTCAGTAGCCCCCGAGTGTTCAGTCGAATCATAGATTCAATTGGAGACTCTCTAGTCTTTTGAGTGCTTCTCATCCGAACATGTTTCAGGTGAATATGCTGGTTCATAGGGATAGTTGATACGCGTGCCTAACTCTCCTGACGGATCAGGGTTAATTAACTGTCTTTGAACAAAACAACACGATCTACTTCAGACTCGAGGCCCCGGACTCGAATATGGAAAATTGCTGGCATAATTCGACTCAGACCGTAGAGGTCTTACAGAAGTCGAATTCCAATGTTTTAAGTTAAGTACCCAATGCGTCCGTCGCTGTTTTTCATCGTGCCTGCTGACACGGTATGTTACTGGCAGAACGCAGTCGGGTGCGTTATTGGTCATCCGATTATATCTGTAGGTCTTATCTTTGTGTCGCAGACATAGAATCCGAAGGTTTATCGCCGCGGAGGCGTTTCAGGTGACTAAGGAGACGTTATCTCTCTTAGCGTCAATTTTGGGTGGAGTCGCCGATTTTGTTCGTAGTAGCTGTTAAGGATTCGAAGGATCGCAGTCGAGTGATCCATAGGGTGCACGACCAACGCTCCCTATGGGAGTATCCCGAGTGTCAGTTCGAGTCGTAGACTCGAGCGGAGACTTAATCTTGCAAATGCCATCAACACCGGTGTTTTTTCGAATGCATGACCAGCGCTTCCTATGGGAGTAGCCCTCGAGTCCTCAGTCGAATCGTTGATTCGAGTGAGGGATTGGAGCGTGCCACTCGAATATCTTGTATGTGCGCCATCAGCGCTCCAGTTTCGAGTAGCCCCCAAGTGTCTGGCGGAGTCGTAGACTCGGGCAGAGACTCGAGTCTTGTATTGTGCAGTTGCAGTCAAAAATATCGTGGACATACCGCTGACCCAGAAATACATCGGGTGCGCGACCAGCGCTCCCGATAGGATTAGCCCCGAGTGTCTAGTCGAGTCGTAGACTCGAGTAGAGACTCATGCAAGGAGAGACCATTGGCCTCGAAGTGCATCGAATCAGCGTCTCACACATAAGGATCCAAGACTCGACGTAGCGGAGTCGCGTGACGTTTAGCCGGAAGGACTCGATGTTCTGGATGAAGTCAATGCTTCTTCTTCTTTCGGGTGCGCGACCAACGTCGCTTCTATCGGTGCGTGCCCAACGCCGCTTCTGTTGACAACTAATGTGGTCATCCGAGGAAAGTATCGACTCGGGTCTTGGTGTCCATGAACACGACTGGCGCTGGTTGACTCCGTTGGAGGACGCGATATAATAGCTCGATGCACTCGACGTCCTTGTAGGCTACGGAAAATATGAAAAATTGTGAAGTACTTGTATCTTCTAAAGAATATTTGTTTGCCGGCTTGCAAAGTAAAATTCTGGTGCCAATCGAGTCGACATTTTTGTACTGTATGCTAGGCCTTTTCGTTAGCCTGATTACCCTTAGTCTCAGTAACTTGCCGAGGTGCTCGGAGTTTAAGGATTCGTCGATCAGACAGAATTAGCTAATCGGGTTGTCGCGTATGAGGTGCTCGAGTGCATGAAGCCGATGGCATATTAGGTTACTCTAAGAGGACGCAGCCCCCGAGTGTATCGATTGCGATTTAAAATAAAAAGAAAGTCAACTCTAAATAGAAAACTTAGCTTTGTTGGTTGTCCACGAGATGGACGGGTCGCGGGAGCCAATGCGATCGGCGAATCACGAGAGCCGATGCAACCGGTGGGTCATGGTCAAGGATTGTAACGGATCACCGCAGTCAAAGGTCGCAGCGGGCTACCGCAGTCGAAGACTGTAGATGGAAGTAAAAAAATTGTGCCAACTATTTTTATAAACTTAGCTTCAATCTGCTTCCGTGAACTACTAGGTTGGTGCAAGAAAATTGCCAGATAGAAAGAATAAAAAACGAAGAGCACAAGCTTCAACGGCGATGGGAGTAGGAAATAAATAAAAGTCTGAAATTAAACTCCTTGGGCTGCATAATTAAGCTAATTAAACATAAGCTAAGTAAATGGGCCTGACTAACGCGCAGCTGGCTGTGACTTAGACTAAATCTCAGCTAGCTGACGTCACATGCTTGCACGATACCAGCTGTTATTGCTAGTTTATTTCTCCTCTGCCCCATACGTGCGGAGAGCTATAGGCCTGCACCCGGACGGACGGCACCTATGCCAGCGGAAATGTTAAGACCCCGTTAGCTCGTATTGCTCATACAATTTTTGTTATACTCCCTTTTCAATTTGCCCACAACGAAATGATATGTTCGTTTAAGTACGGAACTAGGACTTGTTTACTGCTATGCTCGTTACTATTTTCATTCACGCTCTCTATGTCTGTTTAAAATGCAGTTATTTTGATGGAGAAAAAATGTTTTAAAACTAAATATATTTAGGAACTTGCTAAAAATATTCATAGAGTTCAAAAATTGCCAGGTCCAAAATTTTATTCACAAGGTTAAGAAATTTGTTCGTATAGTTCAAAAAAATTGGTTGCGACGTTCAAAAAAAACTCCAGGGTTTAAAAAATGTTAGCATGGTTCAAAGAAATTGTCCGCGAGTTCTAGAAAAAAATGTTCACAAGATTTATAAAATGTTTGTATAGTTCATAATATTTGTTTGCGAGGTTCATAAAGAGTTCATGAGATTTAAAAATATTCGTATAGTTCACACAATTTTTTCGTGAGCTTCAAAAAGTATATTCACGATCTTTAGTAAATGTTCGTATAGATCAAAATTTTGTTCACAAGGTTCAGTAGAATGTTCATGTGACACAAAAAATGACATGGTACAAAATAATTGTTCACGTGTTAGGAGAAAATTCAGATATTGCACATTAAAAAGTATCCATATTTTTTAAAACTTAAAAGACAGAAAACAAAGGAGAACATGAACAAACAGAGAACACAAGAAAATAGGAAAAACAAAAGAAATTGTAACAGAAAATGAAATAAAAGACGTAAAAGAAAACAAAAATATATTAAATAAAGAAACTGGAAAAGAAAAGAACAAATAGAAACAAAACAGACACACAAAACACAACAACAAAAAATAGAGCTAAACGTATAATCGCCTAGGTGGGTCGACTCACCCGGGGTTCGCTTCAGGAGTTAGTTGGTAACCGACGCATTAAGCTTCTAACAGGGTTCACCGATGAACTTTGTGTTGTATTGTTGTTGGGCTCTTTTCATTTGAAAACACTCCCCGAGAAAAGACAGTTGCAAGTCTAGATTTAACTCATAGTAAGAATGTGACCACAAAATAAGAAAATAACGTTTCAATACATAATAAGAAGGGATCGTGAAACAAGAAAATGACAGTTCAATCCTCAATTGCAACCTAGTAGCGGCCCCCGTTAAAAGCATGTTGCAAGTCTAGTTGCAACTTATAGTAAGAAAGGACCGCAAAATAATACTTAGTTGCAACTCCAGCCACATCTCCCGTTAAAAGCTAGTTGCAACTCATAGTAACAAGGGACCGCGAAATAATATATGTCGATATGCAACTAGTAGTAAAGAAAGGGAACCATGAAAAGTCCAGATACAAAAAACTCAAAAAACATAAAGAAGGGATCACGAAAACAATCCTTAGTTGCAACCCCATTTGCAACTGCTCCCCGTGAAAAGCCAGTTGCATGTCAATATGCAACTAGTAGTAAAGAAAGGAAACCACAAAAAGTCCAGATGCAAAAACTCGAAAAACATAAAGAAGGGATCACAAAAACAATTCTCAGTTGCAACCCCACTTGCAACTGCTCCTAGAGAAAAGACAGTTGCATGTCGATATGCAACTTGTAGTAAACAAAGGGAACCACGAAAAGTGTAGATGTAAAAAACTTAAAAAACGTAAAGAAGGGACCATGAAAACAATTCTTAGTTGCAACCCCACTTGCAACTGCTCCCTGTGAAAATCCAGTTGCATGTTGATATGCAACTCGTAGTAAAGAAAGGGGACCACAAAGACAATTCTCAGTTGCAACCCCACTTGCAACTGTTTCTCGAGAAAAGACAGTTTCATATCGTATGCAACTAGTTGTAAACAAAGGGAACCGGGAAAAGTCCAGATACAAAAAACTCAAAAAACGTAAAGAAGAGACCACGAAAACAATCCTCAGTTCCAACCGCTCCTCGAGAAAAGATAGTTGCATGTCGTTATGCAACTATTAGTAAACAAAGGAAACCACGAAAAATCCAGATGCAAAAAACGTGAAGAAGGTACCACAGTAAAAAATCCTCAATTGTAACCCCACTTTCAACTGCTCCCCGTGAAAAGCAAGTTGCATGTCAATATGCAACTCGTAGTAAAGAAAGGGGACCACGAAAAGTGTAGATGGAAAGAAATTCAAAAAAGGGAAATAAGAGACCATGAAAACAATCCTCAGTTGCAACCCCACTTGCAACTGCACCCCAAGAAAAGCCAGTTGCATCTTGATATGCAACTCGTAGTAAAGAGAGGGAACCATGAAAACTGCAGATGCAAAAACTCAAAAAAGGTAAATAAGGGACCAGGAAAAGTGCAGATGCAAAAACTCAAAAAAGGTAAATAAGGGAGCACGAAAACAATCCTCGGTTGCAACCCTACTTACAACTACCCCCCCCCCCCCCCCGAGAAAACCAGTTGCATGTTGATATGCAACTTGTAGTAAAGAAAGGAGACCACGAAAAGTGCAGATGCAAAAACTCAAAAAAGCTAAAGAATAGACCACAAAAATAATCCTCAGTTGCAACACCACTTAAAAACTGCGCCCCCCTCAAGAAAAGCCAATTGCATGTCGATATGCAACTAGTAAAGAAAGGGGACCACGAAAAGTCCAGATGAAAAAACTTAAAAACGTAAAGAAGGGATCATGAAAACAATCCTTAGTTGCAACCCTAATTGCAACTGCTCTCCGAGAAGGGCCAGTTGCATGTCGATATACAACTGTAGCAAAGAAAGGGAACTAGGAAAAGTCCAAATGCAAAAAACATAAAGAAGGGACCACCAAAACAATCCCCGGTTGTAACCACACTTTCAACTACTCTCCGTGAAAAGCCAGTTGCATGTCGATATGCAACTCGTAGTAAAGAAAGGGACCATGAAAAGTGCAGATGCAAAAAACTAAAAAAAGGTAAAGAAGGGGCCATGAAAAAAATCATCAGTCGCAACCCCACTTGCAACTGCCCCCCCCCCCCCCCGAGAAAAGCCAATTGCATGTCGATATGCAACTTGTAGTAAAGAAAGGGGACCACAAAAAGTGCAGATGCAAAAACTCATAAAAGGTAAAGAAGAGACCACAAAAACAATCCTTAGTTGCAAACTCATTTGCAACTGCTCCTCCGCCCGAGAAAATCCAGTTGCATATTGATATGCAACTAGTAGTAAAGAAAGGGAACCACGAAAATTCCAGATGCAAAAACTCAAAAAAGTTAAAGAAGGTACTAAAAAACAATCCTTAATTGCAACCCCGCTTGTAACCCCTCCCCCCCCCCACACACACACCCTACCCCAAGAAAAGCTAGTTGCATGTCGATATGCAACTAGTATTAAAGAAAGGAAATCAAAAAAGTCCTGATGCAAAAACTTAAAAATGGTAAAGAAGGAACCACGAAAACAATCCTCGTTTGCAAGTCCGCGGAGAAAAGCCAGTTGCATGTCCATATGCAACTCATCGTAAAACGAAATGTGATCACAAAACAATCCTCATTTGCAAGTTCGCAAGAAAGCCAGTTGCATGTCAACATGCAACTCATAGTAGACCATAAAACAAATCCTGATTTGCAAACATATTTGCAACACCGTGATCCCCTTCTCCACCCGAGAAAATTCAGTTGCAAGTCCAGATGCAAAAACTCAAGGTAAAAAAGGGACCTCGAAAAATCCTCAGTTGCAACTGTCCACCGATAAAAGCCAGTTGAATGTCCATATGAAACTCGTCGTAAAAGGAAAAGAGATCACAAAACAATCCTCATTTGCAAGTCCGCGAGAAAGCCAGTAGCAATTTGAGATGCAACTCATAGAAAGGAGTAGAGACCATGAAATAATCCTCATTTGCAAACTTATTTGCAAATCATGGATGCAATTTATAACGAAGAAGGGAGTACAAGAAAAGCTAGTTGTATGTATAGTTGCAACTCCGTCCCCCTCTCCTAGAGAAGTCAGTTGCAAGTCCAGATGCAAAAACTCAAAGTAAAGATAGGACCATGAATACAATACCCAGTTGCAACTGATCCCAAGAAAATCCAACTGCATGTCGACATGCAACTCGTAGTAAAGAAAAATCAGTTGTATGTCAAGTAGCAAACCACAAAAGCTGACAAAAAAGAATGATCCAACAAAAATATCCACTACTCGACCTAGCAAAAATGAAAAGGAAAACACGGGACAACGACCCAACAAAAGTAGCTACAAAAGCTCGGTACAAATGTTGGGACAACACGGATCATGATTCAGCGGCGAGAGTCTCGTCCCGAGACCTCAAAAATCCAATGCATGTTAGCACCGATCTCAACATGCGGGAGAAAAATTAAGGAACCAAGAGATGACTATGCAATCCCAAAATATTATTTGCAAAAAAATCAATTGCAACTCATAGATGAGCATCTACTCAAAAATATAAAGGCAAACTTACATACATTTATGAACCACAATTTAAAAAATCAATGCCTATCTAAAAAATAATCATTTCACACCTAACAACATGCTGAAAAAACAGGAGAAAAAACAAAACAAAAAAAATGTGAGAACATCCATGCATACTAGTACCCTCTCCGATCCAAATTATTATTCTCGGATTTGTCTAGATTCGGTTGTATCTAGTCCGAATCTAGATAAATCTAGATACATTCGAATTTAGACAAATCTAAAAACTAAAAATTAGATCGGAGGTAGTAAAAATTAGTCTTGCGAAAAATATTGAATAATAATAACAATTAAAAGTAGCAGGTAAGTGGTCAAAAAGAAAAAAGAAAAAGATAACAACCCCATAGAATCCCGTACTATTTAAAAGGGCCAAAACTAGGCACGCTCGATCAGCCCATAACAAAAACAAAACTGCCGGATTGGCAAGCAAGCACGCGGGTGACGCGGCCGAGCAAACCAGAACCAACACAGGCCAAGCAGAAAAAACAATCAAGCACGGATCTTGGCGCACAAGTACGATCGGACGATGGTTGAGTTGACTGCGATGTAAGCTATTTCTCAGCTAGCTGAGAATTAGCAAATCCCTAAGTAAATAAACTATACTAGACTATAGAGTATGTGTCCGTTTTTGTCAACTGTCGGAGACCACCGAGAAAGTGCCCGTGAGGCGGCGCCAAAGCTCACCTCGGGCTGCAGAATGCTTTCCCTGTGCATCACCGTACGAGCCAACCGCGAAACGCTCACCTTGCGCCACTCCTTTCGTCCGAGGTTGTAGGCGTCGATCTGTCCGTCATGGCGGAGGAAGATCTCCTCGCCCTCCCGAACGCCCTCTACCACCTCCACCTCGGTGTCTACGCAGAACTTCCGTGACCAGTTGGAGCCGTCCGGCAGGACCAGCCCGATCCGTTCCTTGAGCCGCCAGCAGCTACTGATCCTGGGCGGCGGCACCGACACGGCTTGGTAGTCGTCGAGCACCCACACGTCCATGGAGCTCGTTGACGGCTGGACGACGAAGGCACAGAGCTTGCCGCCGTGTAGCACGCCTAGTCGTGTATTGGTCAGGTCGCCTGCGTCCCTGTGTCCGGTTCTGGGCGGTGCCTCCATCAAGCAGAACTTCTCCCGTGTCGTGTCGAACGTGAGCAGCTGCAGCGTGGTCGTTGATTCCGAGGAGCCCCACAGCACTAGCCAGTGCAGGTTGCCGTGTAATCTGACGCAGCGGGCGTGGCGTCCGTCAATGGAGATGTTCGATCCAGCCGCCGTGGGGCTGTCCTCCTCCTCGTGGAGGCTGAGGGGGATCTCGCGCCAGAGAGCGTCGTCGTCTCCAACCCTCAAGACTCGTAATGTCCTCAGGGCAATCAGGCCACCTACGGTTGTTTTGCCTGAGGCGTGGACGAGGTGGAACCGCCTGGTGGATGGGTGCGAGTAGCCGCCTATGATCTCGTCGCCGGCGTCCCCTGGGGGCGGCGACACGGTGGCGCAGGCCATTGTGAGCGGGTTCCAGAGCACGTACCGCTTGAGGCGGGGAGGACACGAAGGCCACCCCGTCATCCTCCGGGGCTTTATACACACCACCCCGTCCCATGAACCGAGGACCGAAGAGGCCTGGAGGAAGAGAGCCCGAGTCACTGGCTGCTTAGGGTTTGCGTGCACGTTATCGCGGTGGTGGCGGCGGTGCCACCGGCCGCGGAACAAGTCGAAGACGAAGCTTGTCCTTCTCATAGGCATTGGTATGAAATCTCCGCGCACCTCATCGACGGCCGTCACCTTGGCGACTACGGCCGGGCGTTCGGCGTGGACGACGTCGAAGGTCGGGTGGGAGATGGCGGAGCGCCAGGTCCTGCACACTTGGCGGCAGCGCGAGATGGAGCGGGCTGGCAGGCGGACGAGGATCGTAACCAGCACGTCGCCGGGCAGATTGGCAAACGCGTCGTCCATGCTGTGTGTCGTACGTAAGAGGGGCGAGAGAGACTGCTCGTTATATATAAGTGCATCTCGATCGGAATCGTGTCGTAATGGACCCGGTCTATGATGACCAGATGGAATTTTGGCAGGTATGTCACCGCATCTTTCATTTATCCACCCGATCTCTGATGAGAAATAATACGTTCCTACATATATTACCGTATAGTATGTTAGAGGGCTTTGGAAAAAAAAAAACAGCAACTCTTACAAAAAAAAAGAAGTAGTTCTGTACCTCCAACTGCACAATTCTTTTTTTGAGAACGTCGGAAGGGGCAGCCCTTACCTCAAATTTTATTAAGAGAGAGCTAAGGCAGCTCAGGGTTTTACAAGTAAGAGAAGATTACAAGGGGGGAAACCAAAGGAGAAACAAAGGGAAAGCACAATCAGGAGTGCCAATCTGAAGTCCAAATCAACGCTGCCTCCTTTTCTTTCTTGTTTGCTCTGTGCGACCAAAGCTTCACCATATCAACACATTGTTTAGCGACCACTTCAGCGGGTGTTTCGATGTCATCAAAAACCTTCTTATTCCTTGAAAGCCAGATGGTCCAATAGATTGCAGTAATAACCAAAGGCTAGGCATGTCTTTTGTTTTCTGGAAGTCTTTTATTTGCTTCGATATAAATATCTTCTGGTTCAAAGTACCCGTTCATTTGGATCCCTAGCTTGTCCAAGATGAGCTTGGAGTGCCGGCAATGAAACACAAAGTGCTGAACAGTCTCCTTATCTTGACATCCAAAGGGGCATAGGTCATTGTTAACAATATTTTGCTTAAGAAGAATAGTCCTCACTTTTATCCTTCCTTTGATCATGAGCCAAGCAAAATTCTTTCCTTTTTTTGGTGCGGCGCTATTCCATATGGATCTGGCACCCTCATTTTCAGCTCCTTCCCAGTTACAAATCATTTATAAATTTTTCACTGAAAAGTTGACCGAGGGGTTAAATCTCTAGCCCCTCTTGTCTTGAGTCAGAGGATCCAAAGTACAGTGATTCAGGAAGGAGATCAAAGTAAATCGCTCAAGCTCAGCCTGGTCAGAAGTAATGTGTTTCAAATGAAGAGACCATTCCCCATTCTCCCAGCACTCAGCAACTGAAATATTTGGCCTGTTGGTGTGGGAAAACAAAGTTGCGAATTGTGTACAGAAGGATCCATTACTAGTCCATTTGTCCTTCCACAGAGAGATAGTCACTCCATCCCCAAGCTACACACAGGTAACACTTCTGTATAAATCAATGAATTCACTAACCTGTTTCCATGCTCTAGTTTGAAAAGCAGAAAGGTCCCCAAGATCTTTGTCTTGAAAGTGTGCTGCCAAGACCCATCTAGCCCAAGGAGAATTGGGCTCAGTATGCAACCTGTGGGTGAATTTAGTTAGAAGACAAGAGTTCTGAATCTTCATGTTTCTAATTGCCAAACCTACTTCCTCAAAACTCCTAGTGACATGATCCCAAGCTACTAAACAATCACTCCCAGTAGCAGAACTTTTTCCTTTCCAAAAGAAGGCCCTCAACAACCACTCAATCTCATCAATAACCCATTGTGGCAGTTTGATGCATGACATAAGGTGGGTAGGCAGAGCAGACAAAACAGATTTCGTGAGAGTGAGCCTCCCACCATGTGTGGTAAAATTAATTGAAGAGCTGATTCTTCTATCAATCGCAGCAATGTAAGGTAAGAAAACTTCTCTTGAGAGTTTTTTATCCGATAAAGGTAAGCCCAAGTAAGTTTGAGGAAAGGAGGCCACCCCGGAATGTAAGATTGTAGCAATATCTTCACTTTCAGCCGAAGCAAGATTTATTGGCAGGAAGGTAGACTTGGAGAAGTTGATTTTGAGCCCAGTGGTGCAAGCAAAGTTATCAAGAATTTGTTTGAGAATTCTGGCCTGCTCTACATCTCCCTAACAATTAAAGTGTCATCGGCATATTGCAATACCGGGCAAAGGTTCATCCTCAAGAATTGGGTGCTGCAGCAGGCCTTCGGAAGCAGCAAGTTTTATGGCTTTTTGCAACACATCCACCACCACCACATCAAACAAAAGAGGGGATAGAGGATCACCTTGCCGCAAACCCCTTTTAACATTAATCCATCTGCCCGGCATTCCATTAAGAAGAAGAATTGTTTTGGGCGAGTGGAGCAGTTCTTGAATCCACATAATCCATCTATCATTAAAGCCTCTCACTTGCATGATGGAGAAGAGAGCATCCCATGAAACAGTGTCAAAAGCTTTGAACTTTCAATTCTATTCCTCCCCTGGCAATTCTATTGAGGAGAGTGGCAGTCGACGTACACGGTGGCGTGCCTCCATCCCTCAGGTATATGGTTCCACATAATTTTAGTGTCCCACACTTCTGGTACCATCAGTCTGGTAACATCTACTTTATCATAGTCAGATTGAGGTGAATGGACCGTTTCTAAAAATACCAACCACTGTCAAGCTTGTAAAAATTAATACTAGGATTTTTCTAATTCTCAGTCGACTATAAATGAAGTTAGAGCTCAGTCGGCTCCTAATTCATTAGATTTGCATCGCGATTCTTGCGGTTTTTGAGTTGCAAGTGGTGAGATGCACGTGAGATTTTCAGTTGCAATTGGAACTGAGATTTTTTTTGATGACAAATGTGGCTGTAATCGTAATTTCTTGTAGCAAGTGGTACTGTTGCAACTTAGATTGCATGACATCATGTAAAGCTAATTCTCAGTCGATTGATAACGGGACACATACCACGCAAATTAACCACTTGGGCAGAAGTACTTTTAGTCGAGGGTGGCAGCCGACCATCCTGAAAATAACCTGACGGTCGGTGCCATCAGAAAAAACTAGTACCGGAACGGGTATGGTCGAGGCAGTTTTGATGCGATGCACGCCAAGAAAATCATATTACAGTTCCCACTGAAAAAATCGGCTTGAATTTGCTTCGGCTTTGTTCGGTCGGATGTATGAGAATTTTCTTCAGTGAATCGACGACCTAGTAATGAAGCTTGTATAATTGTTTGACGCTCGTTCACTGGCAAGAAATTAACTCATCAAGCTGAAGACAACACTTTAGTTAACCGGAAAGGATCGATTTCCCCTTAAAAAAAGATCCTTGCACGCGCAACACAACTGAGCAAGGTAGAGGCGAAACTTCTGATTTTCAGCAGGATGGAACAAATATGAACGGTGAATGATTGATCAATTTTTGGTGCACAAGACATTTTTCGCGGCAGCTCGCTAGCTGCAACACGTGGAAATTTAGTTACAGTTGTACGGTTTCACACACAATAATTCAAATAGACACTCTATCTATCTTTACTACTCCCTCCGTCCTAAAATAGATGTCTTAGATTTATCAAAATTTGAATTAATCTAGACACTATTTAGTATAATGGTTCATCTAAATTTTGACAAATCTAAGACATCTATTTTAGGACGGAGGGAGTATTAATTTCAAAAGCGTGGTGAATGTTTGGTATCACAAATAGAAAAATTACAGAAAGTGCCACCACCTAACCATTTTTAGCCTTATTTCATGTTGGGTTTGTTAATTACCGGTTGGCATGCTGCATGCAGTCTTATCTTCTTTGGTTGTTAGTTCCGTTTGTCAAGTTATTAGTGCTTTTTACGGTAAAGCAGATAATTTATTAGATCGATTTATCTGCTACATAAACACCATGGGGGATATCAGATTCCCACACATGTATCATACTATAGTTCTAACTCGTGAGCTACGACGTTTAGAAGATGATGAAGCATTTAAAAAATCAGGTCCAGCACATGATCTTCAAATCTTCAACGATCAGAGTATCACGCGGGTAGTCAGCAGTGATACGATTCATTAGTGCGTCTGTTTTTCAAAGATAACTCTTATCATTGATAGGCTTGATGCCATGTCGTTAGTTTTCTTAGCTCTTAATCAGTCATTTAATGTCATTTTTTCTGGATGACAGAACGATTTGGATTTCGCCCGAGATTTTTGAAATTCTACCCAACTTAGCCATTTCATTCAGGATCGGTAAGAAAATTTACCAAAGAAACATCCTGAGTTTTGGTGAACTTTTGTTGAATTATGTAAAACAGTTGGAACTTGTCGAGTTTTGTCCGAAAATTCAAATTTTGGTCAAATTTTGTTTCAAAGTTTGACTTTTGGTTCTACGAAAGTTTTCTAAAATGGCCAAGTCTCGGCCATTCTGTTCAGGCCTGGTAAAAATTCAAAACCTAAATCAAATACTTCACTAACCCTCCCGCATGCATGCATCTTTTACCCGCTGCGCCACTAAAAGTGGGGCCTAAATATTGAATAAATATCCATACTTTGCCAAAACAGATATCAAAGAAACTAACAACTACCATGCCCCATGTGAGGAGATTACCACGTCATCCATGTGTGTACCAATAATCGCGCAGATCATCCGATATTTTTCGATGTGTATGTACTACAACTTTATCTCATAGCGCACATTAATTACGGGCTACACATATATGCATCTAGCGTGCGACCATGCTTACTTCGTTGGCTCATGCTTCATACTTCCATGAACCTGGATGATCTCCTCGTGACTTATGACAACACGCAAACGGCGTCCCAGCGAGAAGCTGGGTCGTAAGTCCAACCCATGGACGGTCAGGTATTTTCATACACAGGGATTTGGATTTCGCCCAAAAAAATATGAGTTTCAGCCAAACTTCACCCATTTCAGCTAGGTCAGTTAAAAAGATTTCTCGGACGAAATATTCTGAATTTTGAAGAATTTTGTTAGAGATTCAAACTTTGGTCAAGATTAGCCAGGATGTTCAAAAAAAATTGATTCAGTCAAATTTTGTTCGATGATGCAAATTGTGCTTCTCTCTTTGTTTGAGACTAAAAAAATCCGAGATGTACGAATTTAGCCCATCTTGCTCATGCCTGATAACTCCTCATTCGCTGTCGTGGCCAGTGCTCCATGTCTTGGACGATGGGCTTCAAGACATGGTCGGCATATACGGAGCGTGAGAAAGGAAGATAAAATGCGCCTCGGAGCATAGGGTGTTCAAATAATTTGAGCATCGACACCAGCGGTCCTCTATAGTGGAGGGTTTGGGAAGATGTCTACCGTTTCGTGTTGCCAAACGATGGCACCAAGTGTGACCGCCAAAGGATGGACGGAATGAAGTAGCAAGGACATGGTGTCATGTGCAACGACTTTTTCGAGCACCATGAATGCACCCGGCGAAGGTCTAATGTGAAGATATGGCCGTTGCCTTCAACATGTGAGTGTTTTTTGTATTGATCTACTCAGTCCAGATACATATATATGAAGGATCATGGTGCTAAGTAAGTCAATAAAAATTCTTATAAATCTGGTGGCAAGTACATGTTAATTACCATTGTTGATTAGTGACTTTTATGTGTGATGTGGCTGCTATATATGGAGACATAACAATGAGATCCACTCAGTTCAATTAACTTTCTACATACTTCGTACATGTATTCAAACGTTTTCCTTTTATAATTCATGAGATCCATCCATATATATGTATCAAACTAGATGTTGGGGAAGTTCTTGTCCTTCTATTGGATAAGGTGGTGCTAGATCGCAAGAACATATGGAAAAACATTGTCATGGTAATATGATTGGTTGCAGTGACATCATGTGGACTACAATTTTGCGACGCATGAGAGTAGTGTTATGGATTTGGCCATGGTTGTGATATTACCAACGGTCTATTCTTGCACAAAATCGCTCATAGTCCTCCAGCCATGAAGGTCTAAAGAGGTTCAGTCGTACATCAACTTGTAAATCGTCAGGGCATTTAGGGTTTAAAGAAGTAGTACACTTAGACACTTTGTTTTTGAAATTCACTTACATGGCACATTGTGTTGGACCATGTGCACAGTTTCAGCGAGAGACGAGGGGTGGGGGATGGGATAATACGTTTCGACGACCGCATCAAGAGAGATATGCTTAATTTGGCGTTTTCTCGAAACTGTCCTCCAAGGTGAAAAGTAGGACTGTCCTTTATGACTGAATCTAGCGTTGGCGGTGGTTACATGTCACTCCCTTCCTCAAGGCGTTACTTTTGGAGAACATTTCTCACAACTCTTATGTTATCTAGAGCGGTGGTTGATGTCGTTGCTGGCGGGTGCACGGTCATTTTAACAATCCCTTATCCCAAACGAACCGTGCACATTCGCCTTTAGCAGTGCCACATCAGGATCATTAGCTCGGCTTGGGGTTGTGTGGTGTATCACTTAGGCAAGATGATGAACTAGGTTGAATGGTTGGAAAGTTTATCTACTAAGCAGAACACATCTCTGACGTGGTCAAGTACTAATTAACCATGTATATTAATTTTTTTTGCATGTAGTAACTTTTAAGTTAGTCAAACTTACTGGCAATGATTACGTTTTGGTATTGTTTATATGCATTTTTAGCCACTTGTAAAACTTTCTATCAAATCTTCCAATTTTTTCACAAAAAAAAACTTCCAATTTCTTACATTGCTCTATTTGGAGACACCTTTCATGCCACAATATTAAATTAAAAAAAGATTAATTCGCCTATGTTGATATCACACAAAAGACACTCAAATTATTCAAATTTATAGCTGCCAAAATCATGTAATAAAATAACACGAACTGTGTATTTATACTAAACTTTTGTACATCTTATAACTTATTTTTAACAAATTAGAGTTTAACAAGTTCATTGCATATTTAACTATGTAACAATATTGCTAAATAATAATTACGTTGTCGTTTGTAATATAGTTGTACGTTGGGCTATATTTAGATCTAATGTTTTAAAAATGTTATTCTCCTTTATTGAGACTTTGCCCCTTAAAAACACATTGTAAGTTTGTAACCGAATATTCTTTAATGAGGACAGTGAGAAACTCGCATGCCTCATGAACATTTTTTGACAATTACATGAATTATACGTGTATATGTTTATTTGTTTATGTGCACATGTATGAATTTATATGTAATATCCTTAAATATTTGTGCATCTAAATCAAAGTTTCTAACAAATATCTTAATAACATAGATATGGAAATATAGAAGTTCTCGAGAATTTTTTTTAACCGTTGATATATTATTTAGCTTTCTCGTGGTCAACAAGCTACCATAGGTTCAGTAATAAGTTGAAAAGGTGATTACACCAAACATACAAAAATATACCGTGAATTACACGCACGACTTTATTATTTTATATTCTCTCACAATGCTCTTTCATTTCATGAAGCGTATATACATTCTTAGTTTCTCTACTAAGACGTCAAGCACGAAACTAGGCATGGATTTTTCAGGTTTTACTTTTCTAAGTTCACTAGTAAGATGCATGGGAGGTGATGGAAAAATTGCTATTGAAATGGAACCGTGGAGCGATCTATTACTAGTACAGATCAGGCCTTTGCACATGGTAAAATTGGCCCTTCACACACGGTGAATCGAACCGTCGCTACCCGAGGGTGTGTGATGACCTTCTACTATGCACACGGTTTCCCGGACCATGTGCAAAGCTTGTTTCTTTCGCAAACGATTTAGCATCCTTGATCGATTGAGAATATCCTGGCATTCGCAAACGCATTTTCGTGCTAAACCGTCGACATATTTAACGATCACAAACGGCGAGTATTAGTTTCAATGTTTCATATCACTAGACACACGGTTGTTTAGTCCATCCGTATTCTTATTAGAAATGTGTGACCGTCATTTGTAGTACTCTTATGACATACTTTCTTTAGAGAAATAATCATTTACATGTTACCGCTACTGGTCTAGTTCTGGGTAGTCTGTCATTAAAAATTCACCTTTGACGTGTAGATTTTATGTCAAGTTGTCATTGGTGGATTAACACTTGTTTTTTCAGTATTTAATACTAATTGTTTTGGCAAACGTAAATGGTGGCGAGACAACCGCATTCTGTATGCCACTGTCTTCTCTTAAACACTGACATATATATATTTCATAGGATCGTCGGTGTTTAGGTTTTTTGAAATAAAATAAATAAATACATGTATTTGCCATTTAAATACAACTTGGGATGGGGTATGTACAAATGCATACATTTTATTCCTACAAAAATTCATAAATAGATAGGTTGTCATTTGAAACATAATTGTTCAAATTCGAAAGTAATACAAAACATCACGTGAAGACCAAAATATCACTTTTCAGATGTTTCAGCTCATCAAAATGAAGTTCTAAATAATAATATAACAAAACAAGCATCCTCATATTTTTGTGGGACCACTATTGTAAGCAAAATATAACTAGAATCACCATCTTTGAGTGGCTAATATCCTGACATGCCTCATGTTCCTGTGGCGTCCTTGTTGAAAGCAAACTTAACAAAATTATAGTAGAGACAATTAGCTCATGGCCTCCAAAGTTATAAGCAACAAAAAGACAAATACTTTGGTGAATAAGAAAAGATTAATCATAACATATACACCAGGCTTTTAAAAATAATATTTAGCGTGAATAGCGAAACAAGTAACAGGTTTCACAGGAACTAGACAATTGGCAAGGACAGAATTTTGAGACATGGTAAAAGAGAAAATACGTAGGAGCTAGACGTCGAGACCCTGAAAAAATGTATGACATCAGGTAATTATGGTGCACATATTGTCTGGAAATGCAAAAAAAAGTGTGCAAATTTTAAACTTGAATAACAAATCATAGAATCAAGAAAATTACATGACATCAAATCTTTGTGCACAGATACATAGATATATTAAAAACATAAATTTTAATTACACGAGCAGTGTGTACTTGTCTTATGCAACATACATTGTAAATTGTTGAACTTTCAAAGAAAGGAAAAAAGGAAAGTTTCGAGCAAATCAACCATAATGAACCTGAATAAAGGACAATTTTATGTCTTCCTATGCTTTCAAAACACAATCGCTGACAGATTATAATGAGTCGTCACCAATTTAATATAACAGAAACATTAGTCATTGCTTCTTATCATATCTATTAGGGATGCATCAGCCATGTAGTCAAGGAAGTGTACCAGGCTGAGGCCATTTCTTCTTTATAAAATTCTATCCTTAACTCCTTTTGCCCCGTTTCACCACGAAATCAAGGCTTTTACCATTATGCACATGGCTCTCTATTTGAGAGGCTTCATTGTATCTTCATTGTTGGACATGTATGTGTGGAACAACTTGCTTAAGAACTCTTCCCTCATGTTATTGTACTCTTTTACTAAACTCTTACATTCTTGTCTGTGCACATGATCTTCACGCTTTGACGATCGATAAGGCCTATGTTGTTGCTATAATTACCAGCGACCCTTGCTGGACTGACAAGAATATCTCATTTCTCGACTCTTGTACCACATGCCTCATTTTCATAGTTCGCTGCTTATGCATTGCTCAAAAGCCAACACGTAGTGATTTTTCTGCAGTTAACAAGATTCATCAGGTTATAAATCATAGCATCAAATATATTATAAAACATGAAATATATTCCGTAGATTCTAGATTAAGCATGAGTAGTAGGCTAAACCAGTACTATTCGGACGATTGTTGAGCCGATAGGTCTTATAGTGATGTCGTCAATAGGACTTGGCCACCAGGGGACGTGCCCATAAACGGGACAGCTCTACTCTGTCAAACGTCTTGTAGCGAGAAGGGATGCAAGGATGCAAGTTCTTTTTCCATACCACTTTACGCCCAATAGCGTGTCAAAGTCCATTTCACTATATATCACTTCAAAAATCTTCTTTTTTCATGGAAGATGTGACCATTCTACAAATAAATTGAAACAATTTATCAAAATGAAACTAGCAGAAGTATATAACCTACTAAAGCAATATTGAACTACTATGGAATACCGGATAACATGAGTAAAAAAGGGAATACATATATCATTATACCCAGATTAAATACTGTGTATATACATGTCGGTCTACGCTTGGACTTTGAGAGTTACGGTAGGTGTGCATAAGATACTGAGTAGTGTAGAGTAGAGCACATGTAGCCTGCTTGGTCTCCAAAATGATACTGTGATTGAGAAGATGTAAAGCATGACCATGGTCATTGCACCATGAAGCAGACGAGTTTTAACAAATCCCGGTGGCGCTGTTATGCTAGATCGATTGTGGGCATACGATCGATAACAACAGCAAATATTTTCAATCTTTCAGAACACGCCCAGCCTATGGCAAATGATTTCACCAGGAGTTTTAAGAACACGGCGCTGTTATAGTAAGTCGTTGTTGACGCTGACTGTTACCTTGTCGGGAGCCCTGTACTTGTGCTAGAGACAAGGACATTATTAGTTTGTGGCCGGCCCGGCTGAAGACCAAGCTAAGTGAATGGTTAAACAAATTAATCATTGTTACTGTTGGGTTGACAGTTTCAATGCAAGTTGTTGACTACTGAAATCAACAGAGACCGGCGCCATTGCGGGCAATCAACTGAAACCAAGTGACCGATGCGGATCATCAGGGAGAAGCAGTACTAGTTGTAGCTAGTCGGGTTAGCGCAACCTGCCATGGCGACGATGGTGGGTGTCGTCATCATCCTGCTCCTCCGGCTACTCGCTCCGTCCCCCGCGGCGGCCGATGTATTCTGTGACAACCTTAAGGCGGTCGCTGCGATCCTCCCGGAAAACACCTCCTCTTCACCGGTACACATGGGCACCGTCACCTTCGGCCAAGCCCCCAATACCGTCTACGCGCTCGCACTCTGCCGCGCCGACATCCTCAACAACTCTGCCTGCAGTGACTGCGTCGCCAGCGCCTTCCAGGGGGTGCTGAGCGCAACACCACCAGAGCAGGAGCCATGTTACAAGGCCGGCTCCTCCATCTACGGCGACTGCTCCCTCGTCTACTCCGACCACATCATCGGGCCATCCGACTCGACGGGAGGAAACGATGACGACGCGCTCTATGAGAGGTGGAACACCAGGAACCTCACCGTTGACGCAAGGGACGGCCCCGGCATCGCCGGCCACATCAAGGACTTCCTAGTGCGAACCGCAGAAGGGGCGTCGAGCATGGCGCCCATAAGGTTCACCACGGCGGTCACGGACTCCATTGGCAGCAGCGCCGTCCCAACGATGTACTCAATGGCGCAGTGCACGCCCGACCTGTCCGCCGGCGACTGCTTGTCGTGCCTGCATCTTCTCCTCGACTCGGTCGATCCCAGTATGTTTCTACACCTTGGAGGACAGATGGGTATCACACGGTGCTATTTTAGGTACGAGTCGTATCTGTTCTACTACCAGCAACCTCCACAGATACTGGTGGGCCTTTTGCCGCCGGCACCACCTCCGGCGCCCAAACACAAGGGTAAGGAGCTAGCCATGCCGTATCATATCAGAGCTAGCTTTTTTTCCCACTACAAACACTATCTTAATTGGTCTGCCGGCCGGCATGTTCATATCAGGGCATGTAAGCAAGCTGTGGGCGATTCCGATAGTTGTAGCTCCTCTAGCGGCAGCAGCTGTTCTCTGCTTCATCATCTACTCTCGTCGCCTCAGGAAGCAAACAAAAGGTATATATATGTGGTGTTTATCTATATATTATTAAAGAGGGATTTACACAGCTCATCATACATATACAGATTCAGGCAAAGTGATGACATTACAACCATCAAGGAGTGCTCTGGATTTGGAGGGAGAGGAACACCATGTTTGGCGATGGAAAGACTCGGAGCTGTCGATGTTTGGATTTGAGCAGCTACGGGAGGCCACAAATAATTTTTCGGAAGAAAACAAACTTGGACAAGGTGGCTTTGGTCCTGTCTACAAGGTGAATTAATTGTCTATATATACTTATAAGATTTTAATTATTTATTAGGTAGCAGTATTTAGCAGCATAATATATGATTGTATGAACTGAAACAAATTCATACAAGTTGTCCTTTTGTGATAACATCGTGACACGTCATTGAGGAGCCCAGCCATCCAAAACATCGATCGACAAAATTAGTGCAAAAGCTTAGGAAAAATTAAGAAGATTACTGACCACAGCCATAATCTTAGAGAAGAAACCACCAATCATATAATCATATGCTTAAATCTTTTAAGTGATAAAGTGCTGTTTGTTAAAAAAATCATATGCTAGGTGGATGGAAAAACTGCACATTCCATAACCAAACGTAAAGAAGGAATGCAGGTCGACACCATCTGACAAAACAACGAGGCCTGGGTATATCATCCTTTAAACAAAAAACTGACAAATCAAAAATTCAGAGTGCCCACGATTTTTATTAGCAACCTCTCTTATCATTTACAAATGGGAGAGGAGGACTAGTGTTTATCTTATGGAGCGTAACTCTTGAATGTATCTTTTTTCTAGGGCCAACTTCCAGAGGGATTGGGGATTGCCGTTAAAAGGCTTTCTTCACATTCAGGACAAGGCTTCACGGAGTTCAAAAATGAAGTCCAGTTCATAGCCAAACTCCAACACAAAAATTTGGTTAGGCTCTTGGGATGTTGCTCCCAAGATTTGGAGAAAATACTGGTCTATGAATACTTGCCGAACAAAAGCTTGGATTTCTTCATCTTTGGTAAATATTTGCACTATATATTGCTTATTTCTTTATGAGGATGACTGATATAATAGTTTCATTCCCTACATAACTAAGCTTTAACATTTTACCAGATTTCTCTCTATTTTTTGCTAAATAATATCTAGCTGATGTGTAGATGAAAATAAAAGAGCTTTATTGGATTGGTCCAGCCTGTTAGCAATAATTAAGGGAATAGCTCATGGACTTCTTTACCTACATAAGCACTCCCGATTGCGTGTCATACATCGAGATCTTAAACCAAGCAACATTCTCTTGGATGGCGAAATGAATCCAAAAATTTCAGACTTTGGGCTTGCGAAAATATGCAGCTCAACTAACATCGATGGGGACACTACAAAAAGAGTGATTGGTACATTGTAAGTTTCACAAAAATAGAACAAATTTATGAACAATCATATTGTACTTTAACCTTCTAAGTATTTTTGACATCTATGCTTTATCATTTTTAGCGGATACATGGCCCCTGAGTATGCATCGAAGGGTGTCTTCTCTGTTAAATCCGACGTCTTCAGCTTTGGCGTTGTTATTTTTGAGATACTTAGTGGAAAACGGAATTCACGTAACCAGAAAAATGGTGATTTCATTAATCTCCTTGGATATGTGAGTTTCAAGTACGAGGTTATAAATGTGTATTTATTTATATTTCATTTGATATATAACTTATGTTATGTGACAAAACTGAAATAGGCATGGCAATTATGGGAAGATGGGAGGTGGAGTGATCTCATGTATGCATCATTGGTTATCGAGAGTGACTCAAAGGAGATGATGAGATGCATTAAGATAGCATTTTTGTGTACACAAGAGAATGCAAGTGACCGACCAACAATTTCAGACGTTGTTACAATGCTTAGTAGTGAGACTAGCATCATGCCTGACCCTAAGAAGCCATCATATTTCAATGCAAGGATCGGAAATGAAGAGTCAACCAATACCATTGAGACATGCAGTATGAATGAGATGGACATGTCTATTACGATGCCAAGATAGTGTCTCCTCATGTCATGTGGCATTTATACTATAGTAATACAAGTATTCAAAAAAGCAGAATCGTGTTATAAAAAAAAGTTACTGTTGTTTCAGAAGTGGGATTATGTACTATCAAGATATTGAAAGGTAATTCCGAATTGTGTATTAAATTAGTTGTTCTTACCGTACAATTGATTTGATTTTGGTATTTGTTTTCTAATTCGACCTACTTTTAACTATGCCTATATAATTATAATACTACCTAACATAACCGGATCACATTTTACATGGTGATCACAACAAATGAAACAAAAAGTTATGCATGGTGTAAAACGAGATTTTATTTCTTTTAATATGATTTTGGAGATATAATAATGACCGGACCTACAAAGGTTGGGTATCTTAATGAATAAAAAATGGAAGTATAATTCCTATAATAATTTTTAGTATAAATTCATGACTTTCTTATTCATCCAAATGGTTTTTATTGAACAATTACGAATCTCTCTTATAGAATATCTCCATGCAATAAGAAATGACCCCACAATAAGTGACAGCTAGGTGGCCGACTAGAATGGACCTATAACTGAATTGTTATAATGCATGAGATTATGTAATTCACTTGTGCCAGAAGAATACTTTGGAGGCATCAACTGTCACATCGTAACAGGGTGGCTATAAAGTTGTTCTTCATATACTTCAAAAAGTACTTGTTGAGTTCCATGAATTAAGACTGGGATTTGTCACTATAAGTGAGATATACTCTAGACCCACTCAGTATGATTGTGACGTCACTTACCGTGCTTTTTGGGACAGTCAGTGACGTGTTAGCTAAACGAAACAACATGAACAATTCTCTTGAGTGGTTGGAAGTATAATTAACTTCGTCCATCGATCACTTGGAGAACTATTTATACTGGTGCTACAGATTGTTTCAATCGGTATTTAGGTCATAATTATTGTGATAATCCATGTTAATATTATACGTAGTGGACTACAATTTTCTCCGGGTGTTCATATTAAATTCGAAGCATACCATAACCAAGAAATAATATTAAACAAATCTTGTATATCAGCCAAAACACAAACAACTAATGTATATAAGTGGATGAGTTGTTCTTGAGCATGGATTGAAAAAACCCTAATTTTGTCTAGGTTGTAGATGAAAAGATTGGCAATTGTTAACTGTTTTCATTTAGGAGAGTGGATCTGATGAAGATTAGAAAAAAATCTTAAACCACAACCCTTCCAAACGTAGTAATTTGCATCCAGCTGGGGCAAAGTCCTCATTAAATATTTTCTATCATGCGTTTTATCTAGAATGCAAATATGTTTTGTGATTTTTTAATCGTAACTTATGGTTGGGCTACTCAACTGTACGGCGGGGAATCATCCATCCATCAGTATTGTTACGTAAGAAGTACATCTGACCTTGGCATGCCCAGGTCATCAACCAAGCCTGACCGAACCTCTCCTGATCATACTCATGAACCCATTCCCCCAACCACATATCCTTCTAATTCTTGTGATGGAAACCCGTTTTCCCTCTCTCGTAGGGTTATGTGATTCCATGGCGGTCTCCGCCTCTAGGGTTTGAAACCTCTCCTGTGACCATGTTTGTGAGCGCGATATCCCACTTGTGCCCTCCTGCTCTGCCGGTGTTCCCTAGGATACTCCCGCAGCTGGTTCTCTACGCAAACTTGGGGCGATCATAGGGCTCTTGTAGATTGCCGCCCACCCTTGGCCTTGCCGCGAGATTGGTGGGGGGGGGGGTGACGATGACGGGATCATTAGAGGTGAGTGGTTTGGCAAGTTGGCGATTGCCCCCCCCCCTCGATGGGGGTGGCGGGATTTGTGGGGCGTAGCGAGAAGGCTTTCCCTTCTGTGTGGAGTCTGCACTGCGGGTGGCCCTCCTGCTGCACCACTGTCGCATCCACCTCCGGAAGAAGTAGTTTGGACGCCATATGCAGGTCTTCATCGTCATTAAGGACTAGGGCGCCGACCTTCACTGCCACCACAAGCACACCCTATTAGATTAAGGTGAATATCTAAATGTTTTTCTTTTGTTGAAAATTGTTTTTTGTTAATATATATATTGTTGGAGATATGCCCTAGAGGCAATAATAAATGTAGTTATTATTATATCTTTGTGTTTATGATAAATGTTTGCATTCATGCTATAATAGTATTAACAACGAAACATTAATACTTGTGTGATTTGTAAACTTAGTTTGAAGTCCCTAGTATAGCCTCTATACATCACTAGCTTGTTGGTTGATAAATGATTGTGGTTTCCCTATCATGAACATTGAGATGTTATCAACAACAAGATCATATCGTTAGGAGAATGATATGATGGACATACTCCTATAGATAAGCGTAGCATAAAGATCAAGTCATTTCAATAGTTCAATTGCTATATGCTTTCTGATACATAGTAACCTAATTCCTTCGACCATGAGATCATGCATATCACCTTTACCGGATGGATGCTTTGATGACATCAAACACCACACCGTAATTGGGTGGCTATAAAGGTGGCATTGAGTGTTCAGAAAGTATTGGTTGAGACACATGGATCAAGAGTGGGATTTGTCCATCCATATGACGGATAGATATACTCTGGGCCCTCTCGGTGGAATGTCATCCAATTAGCTTGCAAGAATGTGACTGGCTCACAAGGGATCACATATCACGGGAACGAGAAAAGAGTACTTATCGGTAACAAGGTTGAACTAGGTATGCAGAGATACTGACGATCATAACCTTGGATAAGTAAACTATCGTGAGACAAAAGGAAATTGGTATCGTATGTAAGTGGTTTATTCGATCGTAAAGTAATCGTAGAAATATGTGGGAGCCATATGAATTTCCAGATTCCTCTATTGGTTATTGTTCGGAGAAGTGTCTCGATCATGTCTGCATAATTCACGAACCGTAGGGAGACACACTTAAGGATTCGACGTTGTTTGAGTAGTTATGGTATTATGAGAAAGAGACCGAATGTTGTTCGGAGTCTCGGATGGGATCCGGGATATCACGAGGAGATCCGGAATGGTCCGGAGAATAAGATTCATATAAGGAAAGTCCCGTTTCGGAGTTGGGAAATGTTTCCGGTGTTTTCATCGGGAATGTTCTAGAAGGTTCCAGAATGTCCGGCACTCCAGAGGGGAAGGGTACATGAATGTGTTGTATCAAAGTTCGTATGATTGCATCATGTACTAAGTGTCATCGCTGTTCCAAATAAAGGATTAATCGAATCCTAGTTTGAAAAGTCAAATAGCTAAATTGAAAAGTCAAACGGCTAAATTTGGAAAGCGGAAAAGAGGAGGAGGGGGTGAAACCGAGTTGGGGAGGGAGTCCTCCTCCCCAAGCCGGCGCACCACCCAAGACGAGTTGGGGAGGGACTCCCCTCCCTCCCCTTGGCCGCCGGCCACTCCACCTATATAAGGAGGGGCAGGGCTCCCTCCTAGCACACACAAGTACCTCTCCTCAAACCCTAGCTTGGCGCCTAACACCATAGCCGCCGCCGCCCCCCTAGGGTTTTGCCCTAGCCGCCGACTTGGGATCCCCGGAACCCTAGCCACCGGCTCTAGCACTTCCTCCTTGGTGTGTCTAAACCCTAGATCGCCGAGGAGCTCTCTCATACTCCACCATACTCGCTCCGGCTTAAGGCGAAGCCCTGCGAGATCTCCCCTCTACTTCCGGTACCACGCCGTTGTGCTGCCGGAATCGCGAGGAGAGTGCTACAACCTCCGCTGCCTGCTGGAACAAGGGATAGGAAGGTCTTCGTCGAGTATCGAACGTGTGACCGACTGCGGGAGCGCTGCCGGAACGCAGCGCCAGAAGGATCGTCTACACGATCTTGAGATCGGGAAGAGTACGACTACATCACCCACGAGAATCCGCTCTCGTTAAACACTTTGGAATCTTCGAGGGTAAGTTATTCCATCGACTCGTTGCTACAATCTAGTAGATAGATCTTGGCTTGTTTGTTTGTATGCGATAGAAATTTTTTGTTTTCCATGCTGCGAAACCCTACAGTGGTATCAGAGCCGTGTCTATATGTAGATCTGTTGCACGAGTAGAACACAATGGTCATTGTGGGCGTTGATGCTTTTATTGTCGATTGCTTCTTGTGTACTTTGCATGTTGCGGTATGTTGGGATGAAGCGGCCCGGGCTAACCTTACATGACATCGTTCATGAGACTTGCTCCACGCTTGACATGCAACTTATATTGCATAAGTGGCTTTGCGGGTGCCTGTTTCTCCTAGCATAGTTAAGATCCAATTTACAACGGGTGATCAACAATACTAGTATCAATGTTGTGGTTCTTGTTCGTAAGTTAGAACGACGCTTATTGAAAGCCCCAAACCACGTAAAATATGCAAAGAAAGTAGAGGCGTCTAACTTTGTTTTGCAGGGGTGTGCAGTGATGTGATATGGCCATGATTGTGATTATATTTGATGTATGCAATGTTCCTTATTGTAAGTTGGCAACCGGCAGGAGCCATATGGTTGTCTTTAATTTATGTTAAGACCCGCGTGTCTATTCAAAGTAGTTGTAATAGTTGAAGACCGGTGGACGACAACCATGGAGAAGCGTCATTGACCTTGATGCAATGCCGGTGATGATGGAGATCATGTTCGTGCTTGAAGATGGAGATCGGAAGCACAAAGAAGAAAGGCCATATCATATCACATATATTGAATTGCATGTGATGTTAATCCTTTATGCATCTTGTATTGCTTAGTAGACGACGGTAGCATTATAAGATGATCCCTCATGCACATGAATTTCAAGTCATAAAGTGTTCACCCTTACTTAGCACCGTTGCTAAAGCTTGTTGTTTCGAAGCACCACGTGATGATCGGGTGTGTTAGATTCTGCAAGTGTATACAACGTGAGCAAGCCAGATTTGCTCATGCGGAAACTAAGGTTTGATCTGTAGGGTTTCGTAGCATGGAAAACAAAAAAATTCTATCGCATACAAACAAACAAGCCAAGATCTATCTACTAGATTGTAGCAACGAGTCGATGGAATAACTTACCCTCGAAGATTCCAAAGTGTTTAACGAGAGCGGATTCTTGTGGGTGATGTAGTCGTACTCTTCCCGATCTCAAGATCGTGTAGACGATCCTTCCGGCGCTGCGTTCCGGCAGCGCTCCCGCAGTCGGTCACACGTTCGGTACTCGACGAAGACCTTCCTCTCCCTTGTTCCAGCAGGCAGCGAAGGTTGTAGTACTCTCCTCGCGATTCCGGCAGCACAACGGCGTGGTACCGGAAGTAGAGGGGAGATCTCGCAGGGCTTCGCCTTAAGCCAGAGCGAGTATGGTGGAGTATGAGAGAGCTCCTCGGCGATCTAGGTTTTAGACACACCAAGGAGGAGAAGCTAGATCCGGCGGCTAGGGTTCCGGGGACCCCAAGTCGGCGGCTAGGGCAAAACCCTAGGGGGCGGCGGCTATGGTGGTAGGCGCCAAGCTAGGGTTTGAGGAGAGGTACTTGTGTGTGCTAGGAGGGAGCCCTGCCCCTCCTTATATAGGTGGAGGGGCCGGCGGCCAAGGGGAGGGAGTGGAGTCCCTCCCCAACTCGGCTTGGGTGGTGCGCCGGCTTGGGGAGGAGGGACTCCCTCCCCAACTCGGTTTCAACCTCCTCCTCCTCTTTCCAAAACTTGCCGTTTGACTTTCAAACTAGTCGTTTGACTTTCAAACTAGTCGTTTGACTTTTCAATTTAGGATTTGAATAAACCCTTTATTTTGGACAGCGAAGACACTTAGTACATGATGCAATCATTCCAACTTGTAATGACACATTCATGTACCCCTTCCCCTCCGGAGTGCCGGACATTCCGGAACCTTCTAGAACATTCCCGATGAAAACACCGGAATCATTCCCCAACTCCAAAACGGGACTTTCCTTATATGAATCTTATTCTCCGGACCATTCTGGATCTCCTCGTGATATCCCGGATCCCATCCGAGACTCCGAACAACATTCGGTCTCTTTCTCATTCATTCCACAACTACTCAAACAACGTCGAATCCTTAAGTGTGTCTCCCTACGGTTCGTGAATTATGCGGACATGATCGAGACACTTCTCCGAACAATAACCAATAGAGGAATCTGGAAATTCATATGGCTCCCACATATTTCTACGATTACTTTGTGATCGAATGAACCACTTACATACGATACCAATTTCCCTTTGTCTCACGATAGTTTACTTATCCGAGGTTATGATCGTCGGTATCTCTGCATACCTAGTTCAACCTCGTTACCGATAAGTACTCTTTTCTCGTTCCCGTGATATGTGATCCCTTGTGAGCCAGTCACATGCTTGCAAGCCAATTGGATGACATTCCACCGAGAGGGCCCAGAGTATATCTATCCGTCATATGGATGGACAAATCCCACTCTTGATCCATGTGTCTCAACCAATACTTTCCGAACACTCAATGCCACCTTTATAGCCACCCAGTTATGGTGTGGTGTTTGATGTCATCAAAGCATCCATCCGGTAAAGGTGATATGCATGATCTCATGGTCGAAGGAATTAGGTTACTATGTATCAGAAAGCATATAGCAATTGAACTATTAAAATGACTTGATCTTTATGCTACGCTTATCTATAGGAGTATGTCCACCATATCATTCTCCTAACGATATGATCTTGTTGTTGATAACATCTCAATGTTCATGATAGGGAAACCACAATCATTTATCAACCAACAAGCTAGTGATGTATAGAGGCTATACTAGGGACTTCAAATTAAGTTTACAAATCACACAAGTATCAATGTTTCCTTGTTAATACTATTATAGCATGAATGTAAACATTTATCATAAACACAAAGATATAATAATAAATACATTTATTATTGCCTCTAGGGCATATCTCCAACAGTCTCCCACTTGCACTAGAGTCATCTAATCTAGATTACATGGTAATATACCGAACACCCATGGCAGTTTGGTGCTGGTCATGTTTTGCCCTCGGGAGAGGTTTAGTCAACGGATCCGCCACATTCAGATATGTGTGTACTTTGCAAATCTTTATATCCCCATCTTGGATATGTTCTCGAATAGCGTGAAAACGTAGCTTGATGTGCTTCAGCTTCTTGTGTGACCTTGGTTCTTGCGCATTGGCTATGGCGCTCATGTTATCACAGTAGATAGACATTGGGTCCAGCGCACTAGGAACCACACCCAGCTCTGTAATGAACTCTTTCATCCATATCGCTTCTTGTGAAGCCTCCGAAGCAGCCATGTATTCCGATTCAGTTGAAGATCTCGCCACAACGCTTTGCTTTGCACTCCTCCAGCTAACTGCTGCACCATTCAAAATAAATACGTATCCAGATTGTGATTTAGAATCATCCGGATCGGTGTTCCAACTAGTATCGGTGTAACCATTAACAACGAGTTGTTCATCACCTCCATAAGAAAGAACCATATCCTTAGTTCTTCTCAAGTACTTCAGGATGTTTTTGACCGCTGTCCAATGATCCACTCCTGGATCACTTTGATATCCGCTAGTTAAACTAACAGCATATGCAATGTCGGGTCTAGTACATAGCATGGCATACATTAGAGATCCTATGGCTGAGGCATAGGGAGTCTTACTCATCCTTTCTCTATCTTCTGCCGATGTCGGACTTTGATTTTTACTCAAGGTCGTATTGGGCAACATGGGCAAGAACCCTTTCTTGCTATCTTCCATTCCAAACCTCTTTAGAACTTTGTCCAAATATGTACTCTGTGACAATGATATTTGGCGTTTCGATCTATCTCTATAAATCTTTATGCCTAATATGTAAGCTGCTTCGCCAAGATCCTTCATTGAAAAACTATTATTCAAATATTCCTTGACACTATTAAGAAGGTCTACATCATTCCCAATCAACAATATGTCATCTACATATAGTATTAAGAATGCTACAGAGATCCCACTCACTTTCTTGTAAATACAAGCTTCTCCATAAGTTTGTATAAAACCAAAACTTTTGATCACCTTATCAAAACGTTGATTCCAACTTCGGGATGCTTGCTTCAATCCAGAGATGGACCGTTGAAGTTTGCATACCTTGTTAGCATCTTTAGGATCGACAAAACCTTTGGGTTGCATCATATACAACTCTTCATCAATGTCTCCATTGAGGAATGTTGTTTTGACATCCATCTGCCATATCTCATAATCATTATATGCAGCGATTGCTAACATAATCCTCACAGACTTTAGCTTCGCTACTAGTGAGAAAGTCTCATCGTAGTCAACTCCTTGAATTTGTCGAAACCCTTTTGCGACAAGTCGAGCTTTATAGACAGTAACATTACCATCAGCATTTGTTTTCTTCTTGAAGATCCATTTGTTCTCGACAGCCTTCCGGCCATCCGGTAAGTCCACCAAAGTCCATACTTGGTTTTCATACATGGATCCAATCTCGGATTTCATGGCTTCTTGCCATTTATTGGAATCTGGGCTCATCATCGCTTCCTCATATGTCTCGGGGTCATCGGTGTTATCCACCAACATGACACTCATAACGGGATCATACCAATCTGGAGTGGTACGAGTTCTCGTTGACCTCCGAGGTTCTGTAGCAACTTCAACCGAAGTTTCATGATCATCATCATTAGCTTCCTCTCTAATTGGTGCAGGCACCACAGGAACTTCTTCGGTGCTGCGCTACTCGCAATTTCGAGAGAAGGTTCGACAACCTCGTCGAGTTCTACTTTCCTTCCAGTCACTTCTTTCGAGAGAAATTCCTTCTCTAGAAAGGATCCATTCTTGGCAACGAAGATTTTGCCTTCGGATCTATGATAGAAGGTATACCCAATAGTTTCCTTTGAGTATCCTATGAAGACGCATTTTTCCGCTTTGGGTTCTAGCTTGTCCGGCTGTAACTTCTTTACATAGGCTTCGCATCCCCAAACTTTAAGGAACGACAATCTGGGTTTCTTCCCAAACCATAATTCATACGGTGTCGTTTCAACGGATTTAGACGGTGCCCTATTTAAAGTGAATGCGGCTGTTTCTAATGCATAACCCCAAAATGATAGCGGTAAATCTGTAAGTGACATCATAGAACGAACCATATCTAAGAGAGTTCGATTACGACGTTCGGACACACCATTACACTGTGGTGTTCCCGGCGGTGTCAACTGTGAAAGTATTCCGTATTTCTTCAAATGCTCGCCAAACTCGTAACTTAGATATTCACCTCCACGATCAGAACGTAGAAATTTTATCTTCTTGTTACGTTGATTCTCTACCTCACTTTGAAACTCCTTAAACTTCTCAAAAGTTTCGGACTTATGTTTCATGAAATAGATATACCCATATCTACTCAAATCATCCGTGAAGGTAAGAACATAACGATAACCACCGCGCGATGCTACACTCATTGGGCCACACACATCGGTATGTATGATTTCCAATAAGTCCGTAGCTCGCTCCATCATACCAGAAAATGGAGTCTTAGTCATTTTTCCCATTAGACATGCTTCACATCTTTCAAGTGATTCGAAATCAAGTGATTCAAGAAGTCCATCGGAATGGAGTTTCTTCATACGCTTCACTCCAATGTGACCAAGACGACAGTGCCACATATAGGTCGAGTTATCGCTCGATTTCAAACGTTTAGCCTCAATGTTGTTGATATGTGTATTTCCACTATCGAGATTCAATAAGAATAGACCATCTATCAAAGGTGCATGTGCATAAAACATATTACTCATATAAATCGAACAACCATTATTCTCGGACTTAAACAAGTAACCGTCTCGCAATAAACAAGATCCTGATATAATGTTCATGCTCAACGCAGGCACCAAATAACAATTATTTAAGTATAAAACTAATCCCGATGGTAGATGAAGGGGTAGCGTGCCGACCGCGATCACATCAACCTTTGATTCGTTTCCCACGCGCATCGTCACCTCGTTCTTCGCTAGCTTCCGTTTATTCTGCAGCACCTGTTTCGAGTTACAAATATGAGCAACCGAACCAGTATCAAATACCCAGGCACTACTACGAGTACTAGTGAGATACACATTAATAACATGTATATCAGATATACCTTTCTTCTTGATGTTGTCGTTCTTCAAATCCGCCAAGTACTTTGGGCAATTCCGCTTCCAGTGACCTTCTCCCTTGCAGTAAAAGCACTCAGTATCAGGCTTAGGTCCAGCCTTGGTCTTCTTCGCCGGCGTGGCAACTTTCTTACCACCCTTCTTGAAGTGTCCCTTCTGCTTAGACTTGCCTTTTTGAATTTGGTGGTCTTATTGACCAACAACACTTGGTGCTCTTTCTTGATCTCCACTTCTGCAGACTTTAACATAGCAAACAGTTCTGGCAACTGCTTGTTCATGTTCTGCATGTTGTAGTTCATCACAAAGTTCTTGTAACTTGGTGGTAGTGATTGGAGGACACGGTAAATCCCCAAAGCATTAGGAATCACTATACCCAAGCTTTGAAGTTTGTTTGCGTGCCCAGACATCTTAAGCACATGCTCACTGACGGAGCTGCCCTCTTCCATCTTGCAGTTAAAGAACTTTTCAGAAGCCTCATAACTTTCAATTGCCGCATGAGTCTCAAAGATCAATTTGAGATCCTCGACAATATCATATGGGTCTGAATTCTCAAACCTTTTCTGAAGCTCCGATTCCAAACCATACAAGATAGCACACTGAACTATGGAGTACTGATTCTTCTGAGCGAGGTAAACATTCTTTACTTCATCGGAAGCATCAGCTGCAGGTGGGTCACCCAGCGGTGCATCCAGCACATAGGTCAAATTACCAGCTGTGAGGACAATCCTCAAATTGCGGAACCAATCCGCGAAGTTGCTTCCATTGTTTTTCAACTTTTCTTTCTCTAGGAACGCATTAAAATTGATGGTAGGGGCTGCCATTGATCTACAACATATTTGCAATAGTTTAGACTAAGTTTATGACAAATTGAGTTCAAATTAATAATAAAATTAATCTAGGTGAACTCCCACTCAAAACAATATCCCTCACATTGTTTTAGTGATCACACGAACCAAATCCACCACATCAACACCGATCATCACGAAAGTTGATATAGTTTCAATGGCGAACAATCGACATGTTCATCATATCTACTATATGATTCATGCTTTACCTTTCGGTGATCCGTGTTCCGAGACCATGTCTGTACATGCTAGGCTCGTCAAGATCAAACCTTAGTTTCCGCATGAGAAAATCTGGCTTGCTCACGTTGTATACACTTGCAGAATCTAACACACCCGATCATCACGTGGTGCTTCGAAACAACAAGCTTTAGCAACGGTGCTAACTAAGGGTGAACACTTTATGACTTGAAATTCATGTGCATGAGGGATCATCTTATAATGCTACCGTCGTCTACTAAGCAATACAAGATGCATAAAGGATTAACATCACATGCAATTCATAATATGTGATATGATATGGCCTTTCTTCTTTGTGCTTCCGATCTCCATCTTCTAGCACGAACATGATCTCCATCATCACCGGCATTGCATCAAGGTCAATGACGCCTCTCCATGGTTGTCGTACACCGGCTTCAACTATTACAACTACTTTGAATAGACACGCGGGTCTTAACATAAATTAAAGACAACCATATGGCTCCTGCCGGTTGCCAACTTACAATAAGGAACATTGCATACATCAAATATAATCACAATCATGGACATATCACATCACTACACACCCCTGCAAAACAAAGTTAGATGCCTCTACTTTCTTTGCATGTTTTACGTGGTTTGGGGCTTTCAATAAGTGTCGTTCTAACTTACGAACATGAACCACAACATTGATACTAGTATTGTTAATCACCCGTTGTAAATTGGATCTTAACTATGCTAGGAGAAACAGGCACCCGCAAAGCCACTTATGCAATACAAGTTGCATGTCAAGCGTGGAGCAAGTCTCATGAACGATGCCATGTAAGGTTAGCCCGGGCCGCTTCATCCCAACATACTGCAAGATGCAAAGTACACAAGAAGCAATCGACAATAAAAGCATCAACGCCCACAATGACCATTGTGTTCTACTCGTGCAACAGATCTACATATAGACACGGCTCTGATACCACTGTAGGGTTTCGTAGCATGGAAAACAAAAAAATTCTATCGCACACAAACAAACAAGCCAAGATCTATCTACTAGATTGTAGCAATGAGTCAATGGAATAACTTACCCTCGAAGATTCCAAAGTGTTTAACGAGAGCGGATTCTCGTGGGTGATGTAGTCGTACTCTTCCCGATCTCAAGATCGTGTAGACGATCCTTCCGGCGCTGCGTTCCGGCAGCGCTCCCGCAGTCGGTCACACGTTCGGTACTCGACGAAGACCTTCCTCTCCCTTATTCCAGCAGGCAGCGGAGGTTGTAGTACTCTCCTCGCGATTCCGGCAGCACAACGGCGTGGTACCGGAAGTAGAGGGGAGATCTCGCAGGGCTTCGCCTTAAGCCGGAGCGAGTATGGTGGAGTATGAGAGAGCTCCTCGGCGATCTAGGTTTTAGACACACCAAGGAGGAGAAGCTAGAGCCGGCGGCTAGGGTTCCGGGGACCCCAAGTCGGCGGCTAGGGCAAAACCCTAGGGGGCGGCGGCGGCTATGGTGGTAGGCGCCAAGCTAGGGTTTGAGGAGAGGTACTTGTGTGTACTAGGAGGGAGCCCTGTCCCTCCTTATATAGGTGGAGGGGCCGGCGGCCAAGGGGAGGGAGTGGAGTCCCTCCCCAACTCGGCTTGGGTGGTGCGCCGGCTTGGGGAGGAGGGACTCCCTCCCCAACTCGGTTTCAACCTCCTCCTCCTCTTTCCAAAACTTGCCGTTTGACTTTCAAACTAGCCGTTTGACTTTTCAATTTAGGATTTGAATAAACCCTTTATTTTGGACAGCGAAGACACTTAGTACATGATGCAATCATTCCAAATTGTAATGACACATTCATGTACCCCTTCCCCTCCGGAGTGCCGGACATTCTGGAACCTTCTAGAACATTCCCGATGAAAACACCGGAATCATTCCCCAACTCCGAAACGGGACTTTCCTTATATGAATCTTATTCTCCGGACCATTCCGGATCTCCTCGTGATATCCCGGATCCCATCCGAGACTCCGAACAACATTCGGTCTCTTTCTCATTCATTCCATAACTACTCAAACAACGTCGAATCCGTAAGTGTGTCTCCCTACGGTTCGTGAATTATGCGGACATGATCGAGACACTTCTCTGAACAATAACCAATAGAGGAATCTGGAAATTCATATGGCTCCCACATATTTCTACGATTACTTTGCGATCGAATGAACCACTTACATACGATACCAATTTCCCTTTGTCTCACGATAGTTTACTTATCCGAGGTTATGATCGTCGGTATCTCTGCATACCTAGTTCAACCTCGTTACTGATAAGTACTCTTTTCTCGTTCCCGTGATATGTGATCCCTTGTGAGCCAGTCACATGCTTGCAAGCCAATTGGATGACATTCCACTGAGAGGGCCCAGAGTATATCTATCCGTCATATGGATGGACAAATCCCACTCTTGATCCATGTGTCTCAACCAATACTTTCCGAACACTCAATGCCACCTTTATAGCCACCCAGTTACGGTGTGGTGTTTGATGTCATCAAAGCATCCATCCGGTAAAGGTGATATGCATGATCTCATGGTCGAAGGAATTAGGTTACTATGTATCAGAAAGCATATAGCAATTGAACTATTAAAATGACTTGATCTTTATGCTACGCTTATCTATAGGAGTATGTCCACCATATCATTCTCCTAACGATATGATCTTGTTGTTGATAACATCTCAATGTTCATGATAGGGAAACCACAATCATTTATCAACCAACAAGCTAGTGATGTATAGAGGCTATACTAGGGACTTCAAATTAAGTTTACAAATCACACAAGTATCAATGTTTCCTTGTTAATACTATTATAGCATGAATGTAAACATTTATCATAAACACAAAGATATAATGATAACTACATTTATTATTGCCTCTAGGGCATATCTCCAACATGATCTTGACGAGCCTAGCATGTACAAACATGGTCTCGGAACACGGATCACCGAAAGGTAAAGCATGAATCATATAGTAGATATGATGAACATGTCGATTGTTCGCCATTGAAACTATATCAACTCTCGTGATGATCGGTGTTGATGTGGTGGATTTGGTTCGTGTGATCACTAAAACAATGTGAGGGATATTGTTTTGAGTGGGAGTTCACCTAGATTAATTTTATTATTAATTTGAACTCAATTTGTCATAAACTTAGTCTAAACTATTGCAAATATGTTGTAGATCAATGGCAGCCCCTACCATCAATTTTAATGCGTTCCTAGAGAAATAAAAGTTGAAAAACAATGGAAGCAACTTCGCGGATTGGTTCCGCAATTTGAGGATTGTCCTCACAGCTGGTAATTTGACCTATGTGCTGGATGCACCGCTGGGTGACCCACCTGCAGCTGATGCTTCCGATGAAGTAAAGAATGTTTACCTCGCTCGGAAGAATCAGTACTCCATAGTTCAGTGTGCTATCTTGTATGGTTTGGAATCGGAGCTTCAGAAAAGGTTTGAGAATTCAGACCCATATGATATTGTCGAGGATCTCAAATTGATCTTTGAGACTCATGCGGCAATTGAAAGTTATGAGGCTTCTGAAAAGTTCTTTAACTGCAAGATGGAAGAGGGCAGCTCCGTCAGTGAGCATGTGCTTAAGATGTCTAGGCACGCAAACAAACTTCAAAGCTTGGGTATAGTGATTCCTAATGCTTTGGGGATTTACCGTGTCCTCCAATCACTACCACCAAGTTACAAGAACTTTGTGATGAACTACAACATGCAGAACATGAACAAGCAGTTGCCAGAACTGTTTGCTATGTTAAAGTCTGCAGAAGTGGAGATCAAGAAAGAGCACCAAGTGTTGTTGGTCAATAAGACCACCAAATTCAAAAAGGCAAGTCTAAGCAGAAGGGACACTTCAAGAAGGGTGGTAAGAAAGTTGCCACGCCGGCGAAGAAGACCAAGGCTGGACCTAAGCCTGATACTGAGTGCTTTTACTGCAAGGGAGAAGGTCGCTGGAAGCGGAATTGCCCAAAGTACTTGGCGGATTTGAAGAACAGCAACATCAAGAAGAAAGGTATATCTGATATACATGTTATTGATGTGTATCTCACTAGTACTCGTAGTAGTGCCTGGGTATTTGATACTGGTTCGGTTGCTCATATTTGTAACTCGAAACAGGTGCTGCAGAATAAACGGAAGCTAGCGAAGAACGAGGTGACGATGCGCGTGGGAAACGGATCAAAGGTTGATGTGATCGCGGTCGGCACGCTACCCCTTCATCTACCATCGGGATTAGTTTTATACTTAAATAATTGTTATTTGGTGCCTGCGTTGAGCATGAACATTATATCAGGATCTTGTTTATTGCGAGACGGTTACTTGTTTAAGTCCGAGAATAATGGTTGTTCGATTTATATGAGTAATATGTTTTATGCACATGCACCTTTGATAGATGGTCTATTCTTATTGAATCTCGATAGTGGAAATACACATATCAACAACATTGAGGCTAAACGTTTGAAATCGAGCGATAACTCGACCTATATGTGGCACTGTCGTCTTGGTCACATTGGAGTGAAGCGTATGAAGAAACTCCATTCCGATGGACTGCTTGAATCACTTGATTTCGAATCACTTGATAGATGCGAAGCATGTCTGATGGGTAAAATGACTAAGACTCCATTTTCTGGTATGATGGAGCGAGCTACGGACTTATTGGAAATCATACATACCGATGTGTGTGGCCCAATGAGTGTAGCATCGCGCGGTGGTTATCGTTATGTTCTTACCTTCACGGATGATTTGAGTAGATATGGGTATATCTATTTCATGAAACATAAGTCTGAAACTTTCGAGAAGTTTAAGGAGTTTCAAAGTGAGGTAGAGAATCAACGTAACAAGAAGATTAAATTTCTACGTTCTGATCGTGGAGGTGAATATCTAAGTTACGAGTTTGGCGAGCATTTGAAGAAATGCGGAATACTTTCACAGTTGACACCGCCGGGAACACCACAACGTAATGGTGTGTCCGAACGTCGTAATCGAACTCTCTTAGATATGGTTCGTTCTATGATGTCACTTACAGATTTACCACTATCATTTTGGGGTTATGCATTAGAAACAGCCGCATTCACTTTAAATAGGGCACCGTCTAAATCCGTTGAAACGACACCGTATGAATTATGGTTTGGGAAGAAACCTAGATTGTCGTTCCTTAAAGTTTGGGGATGCGAAGCCTATGTAAAGAAGTTACAGCCGGACAAGCTTGAACCCAAAGCGGAAAAATGCGTCTTCATAGGATACCCGAAGGAAACTATTGGGTATACCTTCTATCATAGATCCGAAGGCAAAATCTTCCTTGCCAAGAATGGATCCTTTCTAGAGAAGGAATTTCTCTTGAAAGAAGTGACTGGAAGGAAAGTAAAACTCGACGAGGTTATCGAACCTTCTCTCGAAATTGCGAGTAGCGCAGCACCGGAAGAAGTTCCTGTGGTGCCTGCACCAATAAGAGAGGAAGCTAATGATGATGATCATGAAACTTCGGTTGAAGTTGCTACAGAGCCTCGGAGGTCAACGAGAACTCGTACCACTCTAGATTGGTATGATCCCGTTATGAGTGTCATGTTGGTGGACAACACCGATGATCCCGAGACATATGAGGAAGCGATGATGAGCCCAGATTCCAATAAATGGCAAGAAGCCATGAAATCCGAGATTGGATCCATGTACGAAAACCAAGTATGGACTTTGGTGGACTTACCGGATGGCCGGAAGGCTGTCGAGAACAAATGGATCTTCAAGAAGAAAACAGATGCTGATGGTAATGTTACTGTCTATAAAGCTCTACTTGTCGCAAAAGGGTTTCGACAAATTCAAGGAGTTGACTACGATGAGACTTTCTCACCGGTAGCGAAGCTAAAGTCTGTGAGGATTATGTTAGCAATCGCTGCATATTATGATTATGAGATATGGCAGATGGATGTCAAAATAGCATTCCTCAATGGATACATTGATGAAGAGTTGTATATGATGCAACCCAAAGGTTTTGTCAATCCTAAAGATGCTAACAAGGTATGCAAACTTCAATGGTCCATCTATGGATTGAAGCAAGCATCCCGAAGTTGGAATCAACGTTTTGATAAGGTGATCAAAAGTTTTGGTTTTATACAAACTTATGGAGAAGCTTGTATTTACAAGAAAGTGAGTGGGAGCTCTGTAGCATTCTTAATACTATATGTGGATGACATATTATTGATTAGGGAATGATGTAGACCTTCTTAATAGTGTCAAGGAATATTTGAATAATAGTTTTTCAATGAAGGATCTTGGCAAAGCAGCTTACATATTAGGCATAAAGATTTATAGAGATAGATCGAAACGCCAAATATCATTGTCACAGAGTACAATTTGGACAAAGTTCTAAAGAGGTTTGGAATGGAAGATAGCAAGAAAGGGTTCTTGCCCATGTTGCCCAATACGACCTTGAGTAAAACTCAAAGTCCGACATCGGCAGAAGATAGAGAAAGGATGAGTAAGACTCCCTATGCCTCAGCCATAGGATCTCTAATGTATGCCATGCTATGTACTAGACCCGACATTGCATATGCTGTTAGTTTAACTAGCAGATATCAAAGTGATCCAGGAGTGGATCATTGGACAGCGGTCAAAAACATCCTTAAGTACTTGAGAAGAACTAAGGATATGGTTCTTTCTTATGGAGGTGATGAACAGCTCGTTGTTAATGGTTACACCGATGCTAGTTGGAACACCGATCCGGATGATTCTAAATCACAATCTGGATACGTATTTATTTTGAATGGTGCAGCAGTTAGCTGGAGGAGTGCAAAGCAAAGCGTTGTGGTGAGATCTTCAACTGAATCGGAATACATGGCTGCTTCGGAGGCTTCACAAGAAGCAATATGGATGAAAGAGTTCATTACAGAGTTGGGTGTGGTTCCTAGTGCGCTGGACCCAATGTCTATCTACTGTGATAACATGGGCGCCATAGCCAATGCGCAAGAACCAAGGTCACACAAGAAGCTGAAGCACATCAAGCTACGTTTTCACGCTATTCGAGAACATATCCAAGATGGGGATATAAAGATTTGCAAAGTACACACAGATCTGAATGTGGCGGATCCGTTGACTAAACCTCTCCCGAGGGCAAAACATGACCAGCACCAAACTGCCATGGGTGTTCGGTATAATACCATGTAATCTAGATTAGATGACTCTAGTGCAAGTGGGAGACTGTTGGAGATATGCCCTAGAGGCAATAATAAATGTAGTTATTATTATATCTGTGTTTATGATAAATGTTTGCATTCATGCTATAATAGTATTAACAAGGAAACATTAATACTTGTGTGATTTGTAAACTTAGTTTGAAGTCCCTAGTATAGCCTCTATACATCACTAGCTTGTTGGTTGATAAATGATTGTGGTTTCCCTATCATGAACATTGAGATGTTATCAACAACAAGATCATATCGTTAGGAGAATGATATGATGGACATACTCCTATAGATAAGCGTAGCATAAAGATCAAGTCATTTCAATAGTTCAATTGCTATATGCTTTCTGATACATAGTAACCTAATTCCTTCGACCATGAGATCATGCATATCACCTTTACCGGATGGATGCTTTGATGACATCAAACACCACACCGTAACTGGGTGGCTATAAAGGTGGCATTGAGTGTTCGGAAAGTATTGGTTGAGACACATGGATCAAGAGTGGGATTTGTCCATCCATATGACGGATAGATATACTTTGGGCCCTCTCGGTGGAATGTCATCCAATTAGCTTGCAAGCATGTGACTGTCTCACAAGGGATCACATATCACGGGAACGAGAAAAGAGTACTTATCGGTAACAACGTTGAACTAGGTATGCAGAGATACCGACGATCATAACCTTGGATAAGTAAACTATCGTGAGACAAAAGGAAATTGGTATCGTATGTAAGTGGTTCATTCGATCGCAAAGTAATCATAGAAATATGTGGGAGCCATATGAATTTCCAGATTCCTCTATTGGTTATTGTTCGGAGAAGTGTCCCGATCATGTCTGCATAATTCACGAACCGTAGGGAGACACACTTAAGGATTCGACGTTGTTTGAGTAGTTATGGTATTATGAGAAAGAGACCGAATGTTGTTCGGAGTCTCGGATGGGATCCGGGATATCACGAGGAGATCCGGAATGGTCCGGAGAATAAGATTCATATAAGGAAAGTCCCGTTTCGGAGTTGGGAAATGTTTCCGGTGTTTTCATCGGGAATGTTCTAGAAGGTTCCGGAATGTCCGGCACTCCGGAGGGGAAGGGTACATGAATGTGTTGTATCAAAGTTCGTATGATTGCATCATGTACTAAGTGTCATCGCTGTTCCAAATAAAGGATTAATCGAATCCTAGTTTGAAAAGTCAAATAGCTAAATTGAAAAGTCAAACGGCTAAATTTGGAAAGCGGAAAAGAGGAGGAGGGGGTGAAACCGAGTTGGGGAGGGAGTCCTCCTCCCCAAGCCGGCGCACCACCCAAGACGAGTTGGGGAGGGACTCCCCTCCCTCCCCTTGGCCGCCGGCCACTCCACCTATATAAGGAGGGGCAGGGCTCCCTCCTAGCACACACAAGTACCTCTCCTCAAACCCTAGCTTGGCGCCTACCACCATAGCCGACGCCGCCCCCCTAGGGTTTTGCCCTAGCCGCCGACTTGGGATCCCCGGAACCCTAGCCGCCGGCTCTAGCACTTCCTCCTTGGTGTGTCTAAACCCTAGATCGCCGAGGAGCTCTCTCATACTCCACCATACTCGCTCCGGCTTAAGGCGAAGCCCTGCGAGATCTCCCCTCTACTTCCGGTACCACGCCGTTGTGCTGCCGGAATCGCGAGGAGAGTGCTACAACCTCCGCTGCCTGCTGGAACAAGGGAGAGGAAGGTCTTCGTTGAGTATCGAACGTGTGACCGACTGCGGGAGCGCTGCCGGAACGCAGCGCCAGAAGGATCGTCTACACGATCTTGAGATCGGGAAGAGTACGACTACATCACCCACGAGAATCCGCTCTCGTTAAACACTTTGAAATCTTCGAGGGTAAGTTATTCCATCGACTCGTTGCTACAATCTAATAGATAGATCTTGGCTTGTTTGTTTGTATGCGATAGAAAATTTTTGTTTTCCATGCTGCGAAACCCTACATATATATATATATGTAAATCATATTTATATTTTCTTTTATTATATGTCTCTTTTGTGCAATTGTTTTACGGGCTGTCGTTGGGTGCACAACCACCCGCAATTGGGGAACGAGGATAAGAGCCTCGTAACTGTCGGGACACTACAACAGACTGATGAAGACAGAATCGATGTCCGAAATGCGGGGCACCATTGAAGTTGACATTATTCTATAGACATTATATATACAGATTTCTACTTTTTACATTAGATAATAGATTTCTAGTTTATATACGCGTGCTGGAATTTTGCTATTGGTTACAAATGAATTCTCCCGAGACAAATATTTCAAGTACATCTACTAAGAGTGATGAATCAGCTATCAATAGCCCAATAGTATTCGTTGGATCTCATCTTGTAAAATACAAACTTGGGTCAAATATGTCCCATTAAATCGGTATCACTATATACTTGTGGATATCATATGGTCATATTAACACTAGATGATTGAATACCAATAGATTGGACTTCACTGCATTCCCTTAAATAGAAATAAGCTGGGTGCTTAGGTGCACGTAGCGTCATTGACTTGATGCTTAGCATTTCAACCACATCCAATGTCGTTGGACGATCAACTGCATGCTCTTGTACACACAACAATGCAATGTTAATGCATCTCATCATTTCCGACGGATGACAACTTGGAAGCAGTGATGCATCAAGCAGTTCAATCCATCTTCCTTCTTTCCATAACTGCCATGCCTACTAAACATTTCAAGTACTTAGGTATATAACATAAGATAATAATAAAATTAATTCTATATGGATATAAATAAACTCACATATCCAAGAAGATTGAAGAAAGATCCACACTGATAGCTACCAGAATTGCTCTTCCCGCTAAGGATCTCAAGAGTTAAAACACCAAAGCTGAATACATCGGATTTTATAGAGAAGATGCCATCGGAAGCATACTCAGGAGCCATGTAGCCACTAAAAATTATGCAATAATGTAAGTTCGATTAATGTATGGTTGACTTGCAATAATAAAATTCATAAGTGGACAAATTGATATATGTCAAACTTACTAGGTACCAACTACTCTTCCTGTATTGTTTTCGTCGGTGTTATTCAAGCTGAAGATTTTTGCAAGCCCAAAATCTGAAATTTTAGGATTCATTCTGTTGTCCAAGAGAATGTTGCTTGGTTTAAGATCCCGATGTATTACACACAACCGAGAGTGCTTATGTAGATAAAGAAGTCCTTCTATTATTCCTTGTATTATTACAATACGTATGTTCCAGTCCAGTGAAGTTTTTATGTTTTCATCTGCACGTAAACTAGGTGTTAGTAAATGTGGGAAAATTCAGCTTAAGAAACCCCAAAAAGTTGGACATCTAAGTTATCAAGGAAGTTTTATAGGGATTTTAAATATTGATGAAAAATATTTTCAGCCATTATAAGACATTGTTGTGATAAACATTATCTAGCTTACGAATGCAAATGTAAGCGTATATGTACCGAAGATGAAGAAGTCCAGGCTTTTGTTTGGCATGTATTCATAGACCAATATTTTCTCCTCTCCTTCGGAGCAACACCCCAAGAGCCTAATCAAATTCCTGTGCTGAAGTTTGGCTATAAGTTGCACTTCATTTTTGAACTCTAGGAAGCCTTGTCCTGAGTGAGAAGCAAGTCTCTTTACTGCTATATCCATTCGTCCAGGAATGTAGCCCTAAGAAAATATGTTCAAAGTTTATACAACGATATTTCGCCACAGTCAAGTTGCTTTATCATCTGACCCAAGTTAATTTACAAGTAATGAGTAAAATCTCATTCAACTTAGTTCTGATCAACATCTTTCCTCCTAATAATGCCCACATATATCAAGAGGCTATCTATTCCTACGAGTGGACGGTGAAATATTGTCTAAAATATATGTATAACTATTATGCACTGATTAGAAAAGGATCTGTGTAAAAGGATATTAAATACAAGAAATTACAAATGTTTTATTTATCACATGTTCACGATTTTGTAACATATCAAAATCATTTTTCACACAATTTTAGGGTCTGGCTCACTTATTTATGCAAACTGGATGGGCAATCCAAATACGCTCACTTCCTAATGTTACTCTATAAAACGAAACATATATATGTAGTTGCCTCGCCGGATTCTTTCAATAGAAGTAGCTAGTTGTTAAAGAGGTGACATATGGAAACACGTAGGCCGGGTGTAATGCTTAGAACACTTTAATAAAAACGCCTTATATCGAAAAAATATGGAAACACGTACATGTGAATATTGTCAAAACTCCACGTTTATTGTTCAAGCATGACATCAAGAAGGCATTTGACTCTGTTTGCTGGGACTACCTAATGGATGTGTTAAAGCATAATGGCTTCCCTCCAAGATTTTGCGATTGAATATGGATCCTATTCATGTGAGCCTATTCATCATGGTCAGGGACTTAGACAAGGCGACCCCCTATGTCCCCTCCTTTTTGACTTCGCCATTGATCCCATCAGCCATATTCTTTGCAAAGCAACTACTCAAGGTCATCTCCATGCTATCTGAGGGAGAGCCCCGGTCACAAGGACCTCGCTTTATGTTGATGATTCGGCGGTATTTGTGGCCCCCATAAAAGAAGATATTCATTTTCTTGCGAACACTCTTGCCACGTCTGTGGAAGTTAGCGGTTTGTGTGCTAATTGTCAGAAAATCCTCATTTCTCCAATCTGATGTGAGTACCTAGATCTTGATGAAATTTTACAAGCCTTCATGGCAATAAGGACAACATTACCTATGAGATACTTGGGACTCCCACTTGGCATCACTTGGCTTAGGAGAATTGATTTCCAAGATAATATTACCGGAAAATTCAATACAATGAATTGGAAAAATGTTAACATGGTCGGGCGTAGGATGCTTGTTCGTTCGGTTCTCACCTCCCAAACCATCTATCATCTTACTTCCTTAGAATTTCTAAAAGAAGTCATAAAACAGATCATTGATCTTTTGCGTGTATCTTTGGGCCAGTTGTGACAAGGTCACCAGAGGAAAGTGCAAAGTTAGTTGGAATATGGTGTGTCACCCAACAAAGATTGGTGGTTTTCGTATATTCTAGATAGAGAAGTTTTCCGCCGACTTGAAACTACGATGGTCTTGGTGTGAATGGGTGGATATATCTAAAGCTTGGATCAGCCTTTAGGAAACTCTTGCAATGAGAAAGATAGATATCTATTTGATGCGGCCAATGTGGTCATGATTGGAGATGGAGAAAAAGCAAGATTTTGGACTTCGCCTTCGCTACACGGATGTAGGCCAAAGGACATTGCCATGAAGCTTTCTGAAGGGACTAAAATAAAAACTATTCAATCAAAAGGCTCTAGATGATCAATTTCGGGTACGCTAACTAGATATATAAAATGGCTTTAGCCTTGAAAACAAATAACAATTCGTCACCGTCTAGGAAATGTTATCCCCCATCCATCTTGTCATTGGTATTCTACTCAATTAGATGGAAATTTACCAATGATGGCCACTGCTCCGCAGCCTCGGTGTATAGAATGCAATTCGAATGACCCATTTGCATGTATAACAATGGTGTTATTTGGTAGGTTGGGCGCGTCCAGAGTGTAAAATCTGTGCCTAATTGCAGGAATCGTCCCCTATGCAACCAAGTTCAAGAATTGGTGGCACACTCTTCAAGTTTTGATTCTACGTGAGGATTTGGACTGATATCCTATCATGGGGCGGTTACCGTGACATATCTACCACAACGTGGTCAAACTATGTAGACGTAAACATTGGTGGATGAATCTCGCCATGGAGATAATGAGAGAGTGAGAAAGGCACTGGCCTCTAGGATTATGCTCGTCTCTTGGGAAACTTGGAAGGAATGGAACGTGAGGGTGTTTCAACACCATGCCATGCCAACTCATGTCATCATTGGCAAGATCAAAACGGAGGCAAGAATTTGGAGTGTGGCCGGTGCCAAGTACTTGGGTAATGTAATTTTGGGAGAGTAGAGCTATTTGAAAGTCCTAGAAAGTGTCCAAGGCAACTGTTGTTGTTCTTTAAGACCTCTAAAACTTCTTATTCAGTGAAAATGGCTAATACTTGCCTCGTTTCAAAAAAAAAAGAATATTGTACTTACTTAAACTAAAATTCACTTTTACCTCGTGCTATTGTGCCATAGCATATACCGGTGTACAACACAACTTAATTTGTTGTTTTCCCCAAATTTTCAACTATTATATTTATCAACCAAAACTGGCATTTACAAGGGTCTACATATACCTTTTACAAGCATATGTATTTTCAAAACAGTTAGACCTTCTTATAATGCATGTTAGTTTACTAAAAAATCAAACTTGAGTATCTTTTCACCAAGGTTTTAGATGAATCTTTAGCATCTCTATACTGATTTGGTACTGTAAATGCTAATAAACATTTTCTGAAATATCAGTCAAGGTAGTCATGTTTTTTTTTGCGAAGAAAGGTAGTCATGTTTGACTTTTCAAAAAACTAAGAAAGCCTATAGTACGTAGCAGTAGCAACGGAAGGAGTATAGTAATTTTTACCAGGTCATGGTACTTATCATGGTCATAAGATTGAAGGATCTAAATTAATTAGGGCGTTTTATGTACCTTATATACACGACCAAATCCACCTTCCCCAAGCATGTTTTCTTGAGAAAAGTTACTTGTAGCATCCAGTATCTGATGAAAGTTAAAGACGACAAACTCGGGGAACTCTGCTTCCATTTCCCAGACTAGTGCATCTCCTCCTTGCAAACTGTGAGTAGGCTTTTCAGGTTTACCTAAACAGTAGGAGAATTGACACACTCAATCTCTTTTAATTATGGATTTTATAAGCTGAGTGAATATTTTACTAATGAATTTCATTTACTACTTAACCAACAAACCTTTAATGATCCGACAACAGTAAAGGATGAAGCAGAGAGCCAGTACAACAGGAGCAGCAACAGATATGGCAATTACCCAAGGTTTCCATCCATCTCCTTCACAAATTAAACCATTTTGGACAGGCATGTTGATTGACACAGAAACCAAAATCATAAACTAAATAGTAAGATGTAGTACATACTCTTGCGTATGGGAGCCGGAGCTACGGATGATAGGTTGATCTGCCGCATGGGTTCGCTATCGTAGAAGCTAAACCCCTCGAACCTGATGTTGCAGCGCAGCACGAGGATCCGTCCCCCCTTGGGACCGGACGTGGCCATGGTGGCGTTGACCATGGCGATTAGTCGCTGGAGGCACGCGAGGCAGTCCCCTTGGGACAGGTCGGGCGTGCATTGCGCCAGGGAATAGAGCTTGCCGCTGGCGGCGCTAATGAAGTCCATGACCGTGGTCGCGAACCGCGTCTCGTTGGCCGCCGCGTCGTGGGCTGTCCCGGCCAGCAGCTCGTGGACGGCAGCGGCGATGGTGTCCGCATCACCGGCGATGTTGTCCTTCCACGACTGGTACAGAGTGCCATCCTCGGTGATGTTGGGTGGTTTCAGAAAGCCATGGCTCGAAAGGCCGAGGAGGCAGTCGTCGTAGTAGACGGTCGAGGTGAGGACATCAGTCGGGCACGTCTTGAACGATGCCTCGACGCAGACTCCGCACGCGGTGGCTTTGATGTCTCCACGGCAGAGCGCGAGCGCGTACACCACGTCGGGAGGTTCGCCGGCGGTAGCGGTGGCGAATAGATGCGGCGAAGAAGAGATGTTGCCTGGGAGGGTGCCGGCGACGGCGGCAAGGTTAGACTGGTAGGTGCTGCTGGCCACGTCGTGGCCGCAGAGCTGCGCCGTTGCCGACAGCGGCATGAGGAGTAGGAGGAACAAGACGGCGCTCTCACCATGCTCACCAAACCTCATAGCACTGAGGTTGCAGGCTGGCCAGTCAGCAAATGATTTCAGCAGGGAACGACTTTGAAGAACACGATCTGATACCAAGTCAGTCGTGGATGACCGTGACTGATTTCTTTTCCCGCTTGTACTGGTTCTAGAGACAGGCACATGATTATTTGGTCGCCGGCCACGTTAGATAACTTCTTTTTTTAATTTCACGAGAGAATGAGTCAAGGCGGTATGTGGGAGTTGTCCCTCTGCTAGATTTCTTTGCCAATCAAAATGACACACAACCCAACGATGACATCTAGAGGTCGTTTGACATCCCGGTATTCATTTTATTTATTAGAAATGAAATTTTATTTATATTATAATTCTAAAAACATCCACATGTTTGGCTGTCACTGGAATTTGGAAATGAAAAGTCTAAGATAGGAATCAAGTTTACACATATTTTAATGGATTTGCCAAATAAAATGACGACCCAATTCCATCCCAACCAAATAGGATAGAGATGGAATTGCAAAATAAATTTCAGGATTTTAGGCCCAAATGATGGATACCAAACGTATAAAGTAACATTGAGCCTTTTAAGATAGAGATTATCGTAGCACGTTATCGTAGGAAAATAGTTCTTAAGAAACTACTTTTTCCAATGGATTGTCTCCTAGATTTTGTCTCTATATTTAATGATTTTGATAATATGTAGGTATGTGATTGAGCTAGCCATTATGTTTTGTCTTTGATGTCGCGTGCATATGTTGTATCTAAATTAGAGCAAGTTTAATAAAAAAGAGTCGGTTGTTAAACATGTCATGTCACTTGATGCCATCATAAAAGTCCAAGCCCACTATTACAATGGGCTAGCTATTAAACTAGCTATTAGGTAGGCCTTATTTATGATTTAATTATTTGATACATGCATCTATCGGGCCAAGACTTCATGCAACCTCCTTTACCTCGTTTAATTATTTATAGATTTTTCTCAATTAAACTACAACCTCTATCCCAGTTTATAAGACTTACGCGTATACATAGGTCGTCCGTATGAGCTATATAATATAATTTATATAATATAAAAATTATATCATTAGAAAATATAACATTTGAAGTTTTTAATAGTATAGTTTTTATCTTATGTACCTCATGCTAAGTTAGTTAATTTATCGATCTAGAAATACGCATAGGTCTTATAAACCGGGACAGAGGGAGTATTAGATAAGATTTTTGGCTCCCTGAAACAGAGAGCCTTGTTCAGGCAGACAAGTTCTTTTAAAAAGGGACTCCAGCAAACGGTCATTCTAGGAACCTCCTCTTGGGAATTAATGATAGTTTCTTCGAGGTTAGTGAGATATATAGCGGTGAATTATTCACCAATTTTGTGATTCTTCACAAAGCCTCATGTTTCTTTTTCCGATTAATTGGTGTTTACGGTCTTGTTGGTCACGTGCAATTAGGGGATTTCTTAAAATAGGTTTTCGCCCCGCCATATTAATAAAGCAATCACACGATACAACCAAAGATAGGCTCGAACCGAACAAGAAAAAAGGCCGAGGCAGCAGCCAACACACGCCCAACAAGAAAAAGAAGAAACAAAATAAAAACAGAGGAGGACCGACTAAGCAAAGGCGACCCGCAACAGCTGCGCCCTCCCGAAAAGTACCACCACGCTCCTTGCACGGACTCGCCAAGTACCAAGAAACACCTTCAAAAAGGAGAGCAAATGTTGCTGCCCGGATTAGCCGATCCTAGGGTCCCCCCCCCCCAGTGGGAAGTAGATGAAGGGTATCCACGACGCCCTTCAGGAAGGAATGGTGCCACCCGAGGGCGGCACCGCGTCGGTGTCAGCCAAGCCGACAAAGGATTTCTCCTGAAAACCCCCATCCACGACCCTAGGACTAAGATACTGCAGTGACCCAGCATACCACTGCATGTGTAGTACACTATAGTCGTTGACATGAAATCCACAGAACACCGTTCCGTAAATATCACATCCCTCATAGTGATACAACAGAAACATTGCGGGTCCATATTATAAACATACAGACATTATTATTACAATACCGAAAGTTCAAGACTTTCAAAAGATTCAACTTACAAACCAGAATATAAGTGTTTTAGTGAAAATTTCAAATTTAAAACTTAAACTCTAAATTGAGCTCAACAACTTATTGCTATATATTGTTCATGTTGATCGGCTCAAATGGCTACTAGAACTATAGTAATTATTCGGATTCCTGGAACTCTCCTCCGTCGACGATGTCGTAGTCCTCCCCTTCTACGGCTCCATACAGGTTGGACTCTTCTTAGAAGACCTCCTCTTGACTCTCAGATGCATACATTGGAGTATCTTCAGGATTCTCAGAGTCTAAGCAAGGATTCAAAGGAAAGGATGAGTAACAGCGTTACCCAGGAAATTCATTATATGCAAGGTAGGAAGGTTGATGATCTATCTACCACCTCGGACTATCAGTATTTGGCACTATGCAATTTTCGTAAATCTTTCTTCAAAGGTTGATTTTATTATGAAAATCTATGACCATCAGCCTTCACAGGTTGACCAGAACTTTCATGGAGTTCCTTTCTTGCCGTGTTCTCATCTGAAAGGATCGTATGGGCACCTAGAGGGGGGGTGAATAGGTGCTACTTCAAATTTTCTTATTTTTCAAATTAAGGTTTGACAATAAGGTAAATTCTCTAGATAATGCAACTATGGTGAATTTACCTATATGACAAATATGTAACACAACACAAAGTAGTAACAAGTAAGGTGCGGTAAAGGATAGAAGTAACCGAAAAGTGGATGCGGAGACACAAGGATTTGTTTCCCGTAGTTCCTTCCTTTTGAGGGGAAGTACGTCTGCGTTTGGAGAGGGGGTGGTTTCAAACCACCAACGCCACGAGAGGCCTCCCTTGTTCTCCGATGAATCTCACCCCAACGGGATCGATTCACCTTCCACTATATCGGCAACCTTCAAGGTGGAAGCCGGCACCGTTACAAGTTTGGGGCACACATCCACAACTTAATCGGAGGCTCCCAAATACAAGCAAGCTGTCAAAGCAATCAAAGACAAGCTTGTAAGAACAAAAACAAGAACTAGGGTTTCCAACAAAACACTAGAGCAAAGGGGGCCTCAATGAAATGAGGGGGAAATGAAGATCTCTTTTGGTGAAGTAGTAGATTGGGGCCTCCTCCTTCGATTCCCCAAAGATCAAGGACTTTGGGTGGTTGGATGAGGAGATCTTGAAGATTTGAGTGGCTCCAATGGACTCCAATGGTGGGCAATGACTTTAATATGCTGAGCAATTTGTCCCAAGGTAGGTGGAGGGGTATTTATACCCCTCCATGAAATATATGGCCGTTGGAGCATTTAATGACCGGTAGTACCGGTACTCAAGCGGTAGTACCGCTTGCATGCGTTACTACCGGTCCAGTACCGGACCAGGTACCGGAGGTGTCTCAGTTCTTCAGTGTTCTTCAGTCTTTGGGCGGTATCGCCCTTGCGGTACTACCCCCAAGCGGTAGTACCGGTGGTAGGAAGCGGTACTACCGGTTCGGGCGATAGTACCGGTCCCAAGTACCGCTTGGTACTGACCAAAATGGAGAGGGTGGGTGCTAGTCAGTATGCCACGGTACTGACGAGCGGTACGACCGCCTCAAGCGGTAGTACCGCTTGTACCGGTTGGGCCGGTAGTGCCGCTTCGTGGTACCGGTGGGTACTGACTAGTACGCACCCTTATCTCTTTTGATCAGTGCCAACCGGTACAGGAACCGGTAGTACCGGTTGTAGGTCCGGTACTACCGGTTGACACAGAAGTTTTTGCAAGGGGAATTGTTATGCCATAACTTGTGCCTCCTTTTATCAATCCTGTGATAAACATAGTACACAGTTAAATCGATAAGTGTATTGTTATCAAACATCAAAATCAGAGGGATAGAAAAATGCTCTTTCAATCTCCCCCTTTTTGGTGTTTGATGACAATACACTTTTGCAGGATGATTTTAACAATAGGCATATGATATTTGTAAAATAGAGAAGAGACTCCCCCTAGATGTGTAGAAACAAACCTCCCCCTCTATTTTACAAACCCAACATGGGTACACAAGTATGGATACTGGCATTTGAAACATACCTTTGCACAAAACATGTGATGAGGAATATATAGACAATAGATACTGCATAACATCACCAGATGGATCCAATGAAATAAACCACATAGTCGCATAAGATGGATCCAATCACATAGTTTCACACGACATAAGCACATAGTCTCATACATAAAATAGAGAGAAATCGAAGTTCACAAGCAATAAAAGGATCAAAGAGAAGAACGAGCTTGTGACTTCCCATGCAACACCCGTGCCTAGAGTGCAACTTCTCCCCCTTTGGCATCAAGACGCCAAAAAGGGACAAGTGCAGAGCTACCGTCCCAAAGGTCAATCATCATCCTCCTCCTCCTCCTCATCCTCAAGGTCCTCCTCATCCTCATACGTAGGTGGGGCGCGGTGGGAGGAAGAGACATCATCGTCCCAACGGCTGTGCTAAGAAATCCACTGATCTTCTGGAGTGATGTTGTTCTCGGATCCCTCGGAGATGGTCAAACCTTGAGCAGACATCAGTTCCTTCTGACGAGCACAGGCTTTCTTTGCATACACGTGCGCCTCATACATGCGCTTCTGGTTATCAACCTGGAAGCAGAAGATCTTCTTGAGCTTGACCTCCATCCTTTTGGCCCAAGAGGGCTTGGCGTTCTTGCGGCGAGAGACACCATAGTCAGTGTCATGACCACTGTCAGCATGCTCAGAGTCATCCTCATCCTCATCCTCCTCACCTGCCTCAACGCGAGGTTTAGCATGTGTCTTGATCTTGAGTGCCTTTGGCTTGTGCACAACGAGAGAGCGAGTGGAGAGCGTCCTAGCAATGACGGGGCACTTGGACATAATGAGGGCCATAATGTAAGGAGCAAATGGTGGAACCCTCCGAGTGTGTGCGGCAGCAACCATTTCATTCCAAATGAAGTCTGTCACATCAAGAGGTTGACCTGATTCTCTGTTGAGGAACGTGTTGAACAGCAAGTCAACGGAGAACCCATGTATCTCGTCCTTGTTGCCCGCACGAGGAGCAACAGTCTCACGGAAAATGCGATGGAGAATGTCATATGTGGGGAGAAGATCCTTGATCTTGCCAGCAACCCCACGGCCTCGAATATGCAAAGGTGTGAGAACATCCTTTTTGGAGGGATGCTCCCGCATGTGACAACGGAAACCACAAGGAACATCCCGGCCACGGTCCTCATACCCCAAGATGGCAGCAAACTCCGCAAGTGTAGCTTCATTGACAGCACCTTGAGTCATCCAGGTAATCTTCCGATTGCGGCCATTGTGGAAGTGTGCAGTGGCATAAAACTGGCAGATGAGGAGGGGATCATAGTCATACTGAAACTCCATAATGGGGAACATGCCAAGGTTTGAGCAGATTTCCTTAGCTTCAGCAAAGTAGTCAGAGTTCTTGTCAATGTGTCCCATGTCAAGCCACTGCTGAGGCACCACCAGCTGGGTATTGGTCAAAAGAACCTCATGATACACATGCTCTTGGAAGTCATCATAGAAAAGACTGTCTGCCCTTGACTCGCTCCTGTTGCGGGAGTATGCATTGTCCACCCGGAGAGCCCTAAAGTCTGACTCAGAGATGTCTGAAAGTTTCTTTGGCCCAGATGGCCTAGAGCTGTGACTCTTGGTACGCCCAGTGGAAGGGGGGCGAGAGGGAGGGGCTCTGCCACGCCCAGCTGAGCGCTTGGTAACCCCTTCACGACCCCCACGACCACCTCGATTGGTAGGCAACTTGGACCGGTGTCTTGGCTGTGGCATAACTTCTTCCTCAGACTCAGTCTCTTCCTCAACAATCTCACAGTCAGACTTGGAGCGCTTGCGTGCACCCCGAGAACCACCTGCATCTGTGGAAGCATGAGGGAGGATAGCAAAGAGATGAGGACACATGAATCAAGAAGGAAAAACCAAGAGAATCTATAATTTGGGCAGAACAATGTGGTCAGAGTGGACCAGTACTACCGGACCTGACGACCGGTAGTACCGCTTGCAAGCGGTAGTACCGGAAAAAGTTCCGGTACTACCGGTTGAGCGGCACACAAGTTGTCAGATCTGATAGGAACGGCCCAAATTGATGGTATGAACTGCTAAATTGAAGATTCTACGCGGTAACAAGGAATAATATGGTAGTACAACCTTGCAAGTAGTCAATTTATCCACAAATATAAGCCAAAACCTAGATCTAATGGGGAAATCAAACAAGAAGAGAAGGGGCGGTTGTACCGGGATCCATGGCGGTGGAAAGTAGTGGGAGCCCGCCAAGAGGCCGAATCCAAGGAGAATCCGGAGAGAGGAGGACGCGGCAGGGCTTCGGTGGCTGCAAGATCTCCGGTGGCGGCGCAGGTTTGAGTGGAGGACGTGGGAAATAATGAGGCACTGAGGGGTGCCTCTCCCCACACGTCCAATATATACCTGGAAACCGTCAACCGGTAGTACCGGTTGTTGGAGCGGTACTACCGCTTGTAAGCGGTAGTACCGGTTCCATGACCGGTAGTACCGGTGACCGGTAGGACCGGACATGTGGGAGGTAGTACCGTTCCTGGAGCAGTACTGCCAGGAGACGACCTGGGAACTTCCCAGGTCCGGTAGTACCGCTCGCACATCCGGTAGTACCGGTCCCATCTGAGTCCAAAGCCAGGGATCAAGGATGATTCTTGTGCGGATAGAGAGAGGGTTCTCGTGAGGGAGTACGGAGGCTTGGGTTAAGACAGGTGAGCTGAGAAGCACATGCACTCTAAAAACAATGGAAGAAACTAATAAATACCAAACGAGAGTGCATGAGACTAAGAATGATGATGACAATTCAAATAGATGACAATCAAGAGTGAAGACCAATTCAACTAGGTGACAAACACGAGTAAGCACATCAACCTCTCGATTGAGAGGGGGCGGTGACCTAGGCCACCATATTTGAGTATACTCGGCTTAGCACCACGAAGATGTATCTTGGGTCCATTACCGAAACTCATCATTGAGCTCACATATCACAAAATGATATTAAGAGGAATGATTTTTGTCTAATTTGCGCATAATGGGGGGAGGGATAGTCCAATCAATTAGGACCGCACTCCCCCTATGTCCATGCCTACACCTAAACCAAACATGGGTCGAGTATTAGGTGAGAGTGCAAGATAATCAAGTCAAACTCCTATAATCTACGATATTTAGTTCATTCCTCAAGTAGCAAAACCTTGCTTCATCAAGTGGCTTCGTGAAGATATCGGCAAGTTGATCTTTGGTTGATACATAGGATAGATCAATATCACCTCTAGCAACATGATCTCTAATAAAGTGATGTCGAATCTCAATATGCTTTGTCCTTGTGTGATCCACCGGGTTGTATGCAATCTTGATGGCACTTTCATTGTCACATAGAAGAGGCACTTTGTCACAATGGACACCGTATTCCTTTAAAGTTTGCCTCATCCATAGCAATTGGGTGCAAGCACTAGCAGCAGCAACATACTCGGCTTCGGCGGTGGAGAGAGATATACAATTTTGCTTCTTAGAAGACCAACATACCAAGGACCTACCAAGAAATTGGCAAGCCCCGGAAGTTGATTTTCTATCATCCTTGTCTCCCGCCCAATAAGAGTCCGTGTATCCACAGAGAGCGAATGTTGAGCCTTGAGGGTACCAAAGACCATAAAATGGGGTATGAAGTAAATATCGAAAGATTCTCTTGACCGCCATTAAATGGCTTTCCTTAGGAGTCGCTTGATATCTTGCACACACACCTACACTCAACACAATATTGGGTCTAGATGCACAAAGGTAAAGCAAAGAACCAATCATAGACCGGTATACCTTTTGATCCACATCTTTACCATTTGGATTTTGTTCTAGATGAGTCTTTGTTGCCATGGGAGTTGGGGCTCCATTCAAATCTTGCATTTTGAATCTCTTGAGCATATCTTGAGTATACTTGGCTTGATTGAAGAATGTTCCTCCTCTAACTTGCTTGATCTCAAAGCCAAGGAATACTTTCAACTCCCCCATCAAGGACATTCGGAACCTACTAGTCATAAGCTTTGAGAATTCATAATTAAAAGCTTTGTTAGATGAGCCAAAGATAATATCATCAACATAGATTTGGCATACAAAAAGCTCCCCATTAACCCTCTTAGTAAAAAGAGTGGGATCGATTTTCCCACCCTCAAATCCACGGTCAAACAATAACTCTCTAAGGTGCTCATACCACGTGTGTGGGGCTTGCTTGAGCCCATAGAGCGCCTTATCAAGTTTGTAGACATGGTTTGGGAAGTTGGGGTCCTCAAATCCCGGGGGTTGCTTAACATATACCAATTCATTTAAAGGACCATAAAGGAATGCACTTTCTACATCCATTTGTTGTAACTTAAAGTTATGATGTGCCGCATAAGCAAGAAGGATACGGATGGACTCAAGGCGAGCCACGGGTGCATAAGTCTCTCCATAATCAATGCCTTCAATTTGGGAATAACCTTGTGCAACCAATCTAGCCTTGTTCCTTACAATAATCCCATGCTCATCTTGCTTGTTCTTGAATATCCACTTTGTTCCAATAACATTGCGGAAATCCTTTGGCTTCTCAACTAACTTACACACTTTGTTTCTCTCAAAGTTGTTGAGCTCTTTGTGCATAGCTTCTAACCAATCCGAATCTTCAAGAGCTTCCCACACTTTCTTTGGTTCAATCATGGAAATGTGAGCTTGATGTTCACTGAACCTCTTCAATTGTGCTCTTGTGGAAATTCCTTTCCTTAGATCTCCAACAACATTTTGGAGGGTGTGGTCTCTTATTTCCAGCATTCTTTCCTTTTTAGCTTCGCGACGAGCGTGGATCTCCTCATTGTTTCTTGGAGGACCCTCTTCATCATTTTGATCCTCGTCTTAACCATCAACTTGACCGTGATCATCATTGGATACATCCTCTACACTGGGAGGCAAGGATTGACCTTGGTCTTGATCAAGTGCTCTTCTAGCCTCAATTTGAGCACGTCTCAAAACAGCTTGGATGGATCTTCCTTGGCAAATTGACTTGGCACCACTTGACACCCCATCAAATGGACCAAGCTCCCTTTGACTAGAGTTCACACATTGATCACTATGTTGAGGGTCCACATCTTGTCTTTGGCTTGAGTCAATGTCCTCTTCGGTAGATGGAGCATGTTGAGGTTGTGAAGATGAGGGCTCCACTCGAGTGGAGCATAGTTCTTCTCGATCCGCCATAAGGGGTTCCTCAACGGGGCGGATATAACCCACACCCATTCTTCCTATGGCATCCTGAGGCATTTCATCATCTGCATCAAAAGCATCAACACGCCCCCCTTGGGGACCATCATATTCTTCGAAGGTCACACTACAAGATTCTATGACGGCTCCGGAGAGCTTGTCATAGATTCTATAAGTGTGAGATTCGAGACCATAGCCAACAAAGATACCCTCTAATGCTTTAGACTCGAACTTAGACAAACGAACACCTTTGATGAGATAGAAACACTTACAACCAAACACCCAGAAATAAGATATGTTGGGCTTGTTACCGGTAAGTATCTCATATGGAGTCTTGTTGATTTTCTTGCGGAGGTAGAGCCGGTTTGAAGCATGGCAAGCGGTGGAGACGACTTCGGCCCAGAAGTTGTATGGAGATTTAAACTCTGCCAACATGGTCCTAGCCATCTCAATAAGAGTCCAATTCTTCCTTTCGGCCACACCATTTTGTTGAGGGGTGTATGCAGCGGAATATTGATGTTTAATCCCCTCATCACTAAGAAAATCATTCAAGGTGTAGTTCTTGAACTCGGTGCCGTTGTCACTTCTTATAATCAACACGGGAACATTGTGTTGTCGTTGAACCAAGTTGATGAAGTCGATAAAAGTCCTTTGAGTTTCACTCTTCAACTTTAAGAAATAAACCCAAGAGTATCTTGAAAAGTCTTCAACAATCACCAAACAATATTTCTTCCCTCCAAGACTAGCATGAGATGGAGGACCAAATAGGTCCACGTGGAGGAGTTCCAAGATCTTGTTAGACTTGATTTGGTTTGTGGGCTTGTGAGGAGCGTCATGCATCTTCCCTAGAACACATGCCCTGCAAACACGATCTTTGGCAAAGGAAACATTTTCTTTTAGTCCAACAATATGGCCCTCTTTATGGATACTTTGCAAAGTTCTCATATTGACATGGGCTAGTCGGCGGTGCCATAGCCAACCCACATCGGCCTTCCCGTATAAGCACATCGGACCTGCAGTGGCTTGTCCCGAAAAGTCCACCACATACAAGTCATTTTCGACGTACCCAACGAAAGCGACCTTGAGATACTTGCTCCACATGAGGACCACAATATCATTATCAATAAAGACGGCAAAGCCCATCTTTCCAAGAGCACGAACAGAAAGTAAATTGTATCCAAGGGTTTCAACAAGCATGACGTTCACGAGGGTAATGTCGTGAGCCACCACTACCTTGCCGAAAACCCATTACCGTAGATTTTGACTTTTCGGCATATGTGACGGTGATTTGATCTTCATTTGACACCAAGTCCTTGACAATAGACGAGCTTCCGGTCATATGACTTGTGCAACCACTATCGATCACCCATTTTGACCCTCCGGAAGCATAAGTCTACAAAAGATCAAGCTAGTTTTTAGGTACCCATTTTTCAATGGGTCCTCTTTTGTTAGCAACAAGGGTCTTGGGAACCCAAATAGACCAAGCAATATAACCATCATAAGGACCAACATATTGTGCATACACATCACATAGTAATCACGCATTAGAACATAGTGAGGGTTAGCACTTCCCGCAAAATCATCATGTGACATAGTTTTACCATTTGTGGTCTTACTCTCCACAATGATCTTGTTGGTCTCTTGTGCGGGCTTGTCCTTCTTCTTCTTGTTGTTCTTCTTCTTTGTTTTGTAGACAAAACCAATGCCCCCTTTATCACCACTACGTATTTGCTTGCTCAAAAGATCATCAATAGACTTGTTGCCTTGTGGAAATGTGGCCTTAGCAAGCTCCCCCTTCAACCTAGCATTCTCTTCAAGGATAGTTGTGCTACTAGATGGAATGAAGTTACTAGGTGAAGTAATATTGGCCAATTGAGTTTGAAGCGTTTCATGGGACTTTGTGAGAGACAAGAGTTCACTCTCCAAGGCTTTGTGGGCCTTGTTAAGCAAGCTAAAGTCCTCGGCAAGTTTTTCATGAACCACACCAAACTCAACCTTGTCCTTTTTAGATCTTTTGTATTTAGCAATAGCATGATCACACTCTTTGATGAGTTTGTTAACAATAATGTCATTGGCCTCATCAAGCCCTTCAAGTTTTAATTCAAGTGACAACCTAGTTTCTTGTTCTTCTTCTAGAGCATTGTTTAGGGCCTCTAGCTCAATCATATGTTCATGCCCAAGTTTACATCTTACATCTAGAAGCTCTTGAGTATGTGATAGTTGATCTAAGATGTTTCCAAAATGTAGCTTAGCATCACCTTCTAGGTTAGTCATAAACTCATCAAAGGCAATTAATTCCTTTTTAACATCAAGTGACATCTCATCATCAATTTCATCATTATCTAAGTGAGTAGAGCGGGATGATGAAGATACCTCCGTTCCTCTTGCCAAAAGGCAAGTGGCGTTCTTGGTGGAGGAGTTCTCATTTGGAGAATCGAAGAGTGAGAATGTCGGAGTAGATGTGGTGGCAAGAGCAGCCACACCATGAGAAGTTTCCTCTTCGTCATCTTCATCATCTTCATTGTCGGAGGCATACTCTTCATGAGTGATCAAGACAATTTCTCCCGGCTTCTTGTTGATGGGATTCCTTTTGATGAAGGGTTTCTTGTAAGGTGCCTTGAGAGACTTCTTCAACACAAGCTTACTACCATTATCTTCTCTCTTCTCATAGGGGCAGCTTGCCACAAAGTGATAGCGGTCACCACAATTGAAGCAAGTTCTCAACCTAGTGATATTCTCTCTTTTCCCATTTGGATTGCTTCTTCGTTGCATTTCCATCTTGGCCTTGGCGGGGTTCTTCCAAAAGTTCTTTGCACAGAAAGCCATATATTGACTATGAGCAATCTTGACGTCATCGGGATGGTCCAAGGAGAGGCCTTCATCACTATCATCTTCATCTTCAAGGTCCACAACTTTGGCCTTCAAAGCAACATTGACCACATTGCTCATACCGAGAGCACGAGCACGAGCATCTTTGGCATTCTTGGCGGCGACCTTGAAAGCGGCCATCTCTTTCATAACTTCATTTGAGGTCATGAGATGATAGTTGTGTCTTCCCTGTAAGCTCTTCAAGTCGGTGGGCTCAAAAGGCATGAGTGCACTCACATATTTCCTTTTTATCCATGCATCATCCACATGTGAGGCACCCACATTTCTAAAAGCGGTGGCGGTGGTCTTGAGCCTTCGATACATGTCTTCGTGGTCTTCACCTTCTTTCATGTAGAAACCTTCGGCTTCATTGCTTAGAGCATCATATCTGTTCCTCCTCATACTCTCATTACCAATAAACAACACAGTGAGAGCATCCCAAGCTTCCTTGGCAATGCTAAAGTGCTCAATGTGTGGGTAATCCTTTGTTCCCAAACCTTGTTGAATCATATGCAAAGCAGTGGCATTGAGTTGACTATTGACAACCTCTCTTCTTGTCAATTTGTTTGGATCCCCAATAAAGAGTCCATGCTCGATGATGTTCCATAGTTCAATGCAAGAGCTGCGCATATGAGTTCTCATTAGTGATTGCCATTGAGCAAAAGTAGCAGACTCTTCTAGCTTAGGTGGGTCACCTCTATTGTACACATGAGGGTGTGGGATGGGAGGATCGGGAGAGTACCAAGAATCACGGTGCTCACCCTTCCCCCCATCAAGTCGTGTGGAGGAATTAGCATTGTCTAGTTTGTCCCCTACCATCATACCCTCGGGGGATACCGGAGTATTCCCTTTAGGTACAACGGATGGTAGTTCCTCTTGAGGAGATGGGGGTGATGAGCCATCTTTGTCTTTAAGAAGTTGCTCAAGCATCTTCTTGACTTCGTTGACCAAGGAAGAGCTCAATCTTGTTTCCAAGTTTCTGAGATCTTCCATGGTCACCGAGGTCGACTCAATACCACCATCCCCTTCTTGGCTACCCATATTCTCTTAGGCGGTAAAGCCCGAATAAAGAGCCCAGGCTCTGATACCAATTGAAAGGATCGTATGGGCACCTAGAGGGGGGGTGAATAGGTGCTACTTCAAATTTTCTTCTTTTTCAAATTAAGGTTTGACAATAAGGTAAATTCTCTAGATAATGCAACTATGGTGAATTTACCTATATGACAAATATGTAACACAACACAAAGTAGTAACAAGTAAGTAAGGTGCAGTAAAGGATAGAAGTAACCGAAAAGTGGATGCGGAGACACAAGGATTTGTTTCTAGTAGTTCCTTCCTTTTGAGGGGAAGTATGTCTACGTTTGGAGAGGGGGTGGTTTCAAACCACCAACGCCACGAGAGGCCTCCCTTGTTCTCCGATGAATCTCACCCCAACGGGATCGATTCACCTTCCACTATATCAGCAACCTTCAAGGTGGAAGCCGGCACCGTTACAAGTTTGGGGCACACATCCACAACTTAATCGAAGGCTCCCAAATACAAGCAAGCTGTCAAAGCAATCAAAGACAAGCTTGTAAGAACAAAAACAAGAACTAGGGTTTCCAACAAAACACTAGAGCAAAGGGGGCCTCAATGAAATGAGGGGGAAATGAAGATCTCTTTTGGTGAAGTAGTAGATTGGGGCCTCCTCCTTCGATTCCCCAAAGATCAAGGACTTTGGGTGGTTGGATGAGGAGATCTTGAAGATTTGAGTGGCTCCAATGGACTCCAATGGTGGGCAATGACTTTAATGTGCTGAGCAATTTGTCCCAAGGTAGGTGGAGGGGTATTTATACCCCTCCACGAAATATATGGCCGTTGGATCATTTAATGACCGGTAGTACCGGTACTCAAGCGGTAGTACCGCTTGCATGCGTTACTACCGGTCCAGTACCGGACCAGGTACCGGAGGTGTCTCAGTTCTTCAGTGTTCTTCAGTATTTGGGCGGTATCGCCCTTGCGGTACTACCCCCAAGCGGTAGTACCGGTGGTAGGAAGCGGTACTACCGGTTCGGGCGGTAGTACCGGTCCCAAGTACCGCTTGGTACTGACCAAAATGGAGAGGGGTGGGTGCTAGTCAGTATGCCACGGTACTGACGAGCGGTACGACCGCCTCAAGCGGTAGTACCGCTTGTACCAAGCGGTACTACCGGTTGGGCCGGTAGTGCCGCTTCGTGGTACCGGTGGGTACTGACTAGTACGCACCCTTATCTCTTTTGATCAGTGCCAACCGGTACAGGAACCGGTAGTACCGGTGTCAAGCGGTAGTACCGGTTGTAGGTCCGGTACTACCGGTTGACACATAAGTTTTTGCAAGGGGAATTGTTATGCCATAACTTGTGCCTCCTTTTATCAATCCTGTGATAAACTTAGTACACAGTTAAATCGATAAGTGTATTGTTATCAAACATCAAAATCAGAGGGATAGAAAAATGCTCTTTCAGCATCTCCTTCCCAGAACAGGGAGTAACAAGTTACAATTCTTAAACTCTGCAGAGGTACGTTACTTTTCCCATGAGAGATCAACTCCTTGTTGCAAAATCGGGCGTACTTTCCCGTCCACAATTCCATGATGTGGGGCCCAGTAGTTGGTCTAAGCCAATCACTGCCCTCTCCGCGACCTCATATGTCTGCACGATCCTTCGGGGCTAGCTCACCTTCGTTAGGCCCCCTTTCGGGCAGGCTAAAACCCTTATGAGTTCCCGAAGACTCTATGACCTAGTGATGCCCAGAATAGTACCATTTACATGGACTATATCCCTAAACACCATTCATAGATAATCTAGACACCAAAAGTGTGGGGCGTAAGGGTGCCCACCCATATGTTGGATCCGCACAAGGAATCACAACGTCACGTTAAGGTCGTCTTGCCTCCATACAAGAGGAAAAGGATACAGCTGACTTCTTCGTCCCATTCTAAATCTTATGGTTAACGCGTAATATACGGCGCTATAATCACTGATGTCATGGGTTATTAATCCCTAATTGTTCATCATTATTGCAATTAGAACCCTAAGTTTTATTTCTCCATCATATAATCACTTAGGATGATATCTAAGATTTAGTATCTTGAGAAAATAATGTTTTCTTTTTCTATAATATATAGATGATAACACACAATTTGCAAATACTTTGATAAAGACTCTTCAAAGGACATGAGCAAGTGATGAACTTGGCTTGTGATTGCAAGGTAGTGAAGTCTGATGCTTGCACTGGACCTTGAGCTTCTATGTCTACAAAAACATCATTATTTCCCAGTAAGGACGATATTTAAAGAAGCAAAATGATTATGTAAAAGTAATGTAATGCATTATTTAACTTTATATGTATTCTCCCCCATTATTTAAATTATAGTAAAAACCTTTTTAATAATTAAGGATTTATAAATATTAATTTCTTTCATATTTATTGAATAATGTATTTATTTTATTTTATTTCTTTTTTATTTGCATTTTATTTACTTAATAATTCATTTAAGAATTATCATTAAATACCAAAAATTGGTATTAAATATTTTTTTAGTATTTTTCTAAAATACTAAAATATTAATATATAATAAAAATGATTTTTATTTATTTTTATCATATCTCAATAATTTTGTAAAAATCCATACGTTATATATATTACAAAATTCTTAATAAAATTTATATGTCTAAAATTTTATTTCTTTAATTTATTTGGATATTTTGGATTATTGTGAACCCAAAAATATTTTATTTATATTTTTTAGATTTTTATTTTATTTTCTAGAATTTATATAAGTTCACGGGCATTTTGGTCCTTTTCCAATTATTAAAAGAGGCTCTAAATGATTTGGGCTGATTGTTTGGGTTTATTGGGCCCTTGTGGCCTATTAGGGCAAAGTCAAAACAACACCCCAAAGGGTTCCTGGCCCAATCCAGCCCAACACTCTTTGTCTCTCTCTCGAGCTCACCTTTCTTCTTCTCCTTCCCCGACCCCGTGGTCAGCGGTGTCACCGCCGGCGATTCACGCCGCCGTGGTGCAGGACGAGGTTGTTGGCCCTGCTCTACCCTCCTGTCCAATTTGATTTGGACCTGAAGCCCTCATATGGCCAGACCGATTCCGTTCCGAACCCTAGGGTTTGGGTGGGGTTGGTGCTGACGCCGCCGCTGCTATGTGCTGTTGTGGTGCTCCTTGCCTCCACGCGAGACTATCGTCGCTTCCGTGGTGTTGTGTGGGTCGTAGCGCCCCTTGGGGGTGCTCCCCATGCCGCCGTGTTTGTCGGCCTTCTCTGCTTCCTCTTCTAATCTACAGCGAGGACCTTCGGTAAGTGGTTCCTCTCCCTCTCATGCTCTCTGTGCTAGGCCATCCCATGCTAGATGTTGGTAGTGGCATCTCCTGGTTAGTGTCATGTCCTGATTACGATGGTTTGTTCAGCTTAGGGTTCATACCCCTCTATGGAGTAGATATCTGATGAGTTGGATCAAGTTTTGATGGTACCTAAGCATGCTAAGTGGTTGTTAGCTGTGGCTTGATATTTATGATTAGCTGTGCTGATGCTAGTGGTTTACTAGATGATTTTTATGGATTAATTTGTATATGATTCAGATGGTAAAATTGCTCTGGAAGCAATACTTGGGAAATCTAGTGGTTTTAATAGATTACCACTGTCATTACTTGGTTAATGACAGTGAGTGTTGTGTGATGAAGTCATTGTATTAGTACTATTGGCTTAAGAGTTCATATATAGCTTGAGATCAAATGGTCTTTTACAGTGAAGATATGTATATGGATTTTCCTGATTATGATTCCTGTAATGTCAGGAAAATGATTTATAGTGGATTGGTTGTAGCTGTGATGATTGGATGCTTAACCTGCTTAGTTTAGAACTTTTCTTGTGACACCATCCTTGTATGGCACACAAGATTAGATTCTATAACTTAGTTTGGTCTTGTTCAAGCTTAATATTAGCTTGTCATTATAGATAAGTGGAATTCTCTTTCCTTGCATCCCTAGAACCCATGATGTTGGTCTGAGGTTTAGGGATTAAGCCTTTGTCTTGTTGTTTCTCATGGATTGGTTCTGGTGGTGATACCAGCTACTATTTCTTGAATCAAAGTTGGGGAAATTAATTGTAGGCTTGATAACTTATATAGATCCATAAGATTAAATTCTAAGGTGCTACTCCTATTTAAGATATGTGCCTAGAAGTTTAAATCTTGGCTATATTCATTCTTGAATTGAAATATAGCTTGATAGCTTAGATCAATGATGTTGTCTTGAGATCTTAGTTGGATATTTATAGTTTTCTGATTGCTTTTAGTGTTTAAAAGTTCAGTGATGAATTCACCCCACTTGGGTGTTTTTTGAGAATTTGAGTAAGAGATAAATCATGAATACTTGTCTAATCTAAGACAGATAGATCATGTGATGGTCTATTTTACTCACCACACTCATTTGATGTTGGGGTTGCCAGTGGTTGATCTTGTGCTAACTTGATCTAGTGCTCTCCTGGTATTTCCAGCTCCTAGGCTTGTCCTTGATCTAGCCCTTCACCTCCTGGTCCTGATGGCTTGATCTTGGTCTTGCTATCCACCTGATCTACCCCCTCATTATGTCACCATCTTGGTGATGTGATCCAGGGTTTTGATTGGTGTGATCTAGCTTGGCTTTGGCTTGGTTTAGCTGTTGGGCTTCTGTGCTTGGTGTGTATGAAGCAAGAAAATGATGTGGGTTTGCTTCCCACGGCTGTGCTGAGCAGTTTTGTGTGATTGAGCTGCTGTTGTGGTGCTGACAGCACACACCATGCAATTTGGTGTGTGTGCTGCCTGTGTGCCTGCTGCACACCTTGTGGATATGTTCTGAATATGAGAGTTACTTTTATCAGATTACCATTTACTTGGCTGGTGAAACTTTCCCCTCCTTGCTGTTTATTTGACTTATGTCTTAAAAATTATGAGAGAGATATTCTTTCATATTAGTGAATGCCCCTTTAAAAGATTACTCTATGATGAAATTTTGAACAGTGCACTTCACTGTCAATTCTGAGAGTAATATAATTTTAACCTTAACTTTGTTTCTTTTTGTTTGTGTTTGTTTTGTAGGTACCAGACTTGGGAATTCAAGATTTTAGTTTAGTTTTTCTTTTTCTTTGTATAATAGTCATATGTAATATTTCTTTATTCTTTTGTAATTTTATTTTTATCCTTTTGAATAAAGATTGTACTATTATTCAATAAAGAAATATTATTCTTCCATTTAATTACTATTGTAAAGGTTGTTGCTTATTTACATAAGTTACATTTTTGTAACATATTTGTTTATGGAATAAATATTCATTTTATTGATTATGTTATTTATTTAAATTTTGAGCTATTAATCATCATCTCTTGACTAATTCAAAATTCTTTTGAATTATAAATCAAATATTCAAATTTAAATTCAAATTTCATTTCCCCAAAACACTCTAATCCACAAAGATCATATCAAAGTCTATAAAAATCATCCTTCAAGACTAAACCTAATCTTAAAGCATGAAACAAACCTTGATCACTTTAGGTTTTTATTTGGCAAAAAAATTACCCATATTTTAACATATGAAGGCATGCAATATCACAAATTCCTAAATCTACCCTTCGTTGGTTCCTAAATGCTGGGATGTTACAGACTTCCCCCCTTAAATTAAACTTCGTCTCGAAGTTTGTTGAGATGTACATGAATAGTTCTGGTACATCTTTTCTTAAATCCTCTTCTTTCTCCCAAGTGGCTTCCCTTTCAGGGTGATGTTACCACTGTACTTTGCAGTACTTGATTGCCCTATTCCTCAACCTTTTCTAGTTTTCTTCCAAAATTTTACAGGGCTTTTCAACATAGGTCAAGTCTGCTTGTAGTTCTATCTCCTGATGTGTGATTGCATCATCTGGAACTTTCAAACATTTACGAAGTTGTGACACATGGAAAACATTATGCACTTGAGCCAATCTTAAGGGTAACTCTAAAGCATAAGCTATAGTTTTGTTCTGACTCAGTATCTTGAATGGTCCGATGTATCTTGGACTCAATTTTCCTTTAACTCCGAACCTTTTCACCCCTTTCATTGGACTTACTTTCAAATATACCATGTCTCCCACTTCTGGATGCCAAGATCTTCGACTTTGATCGGCATAACTTTTCTGCCTGCTCTGAGCTATTTTTAGTCTATCCTTGATCTTATCAATGATATCTTGTTTTTCCTTGATATAGTCTGGCGCAAATTCCTTGCTGCTTCCAGGCTCATACCAACATATTGGTGATCTACACTTCCTTCCATATAGAACTTGGTATGGAGCTGCCTTCAGACTACTCTGATAGCTATTATTGTAGGAAATTCTACTAATGGTAGATGATCTTCCCATGTACCTCCAAAATCTAATGCACAATCTCTTAACATATCTTCTAGTATCTGATTTGTTCTTTCTGTTTGACCTACTATTTCCGGATGATAAGTTGTGCTGAAATCTAATTTGGAACCAAGTGCTTCATGTAGTTGCTTCCAAAATGCTGAAGTAAACACTGATCCCCTATCAGTTACGATCTTTTTGGGTACTCCATGCTTACTTACTATCTCTTTGATGTAAACTTCTACTAACTTCTCGGCATTATCTTTATGATTTACCAGAATAAAATGTGCACTTTTAGTGAGTCTGTCCACAATTACCTATATCATATCCTTCCGTTTAGGTGTCATGGGCAATCCTGTGATGAAGTCCATACCTATTTCCTCCCACTTCCATTCGGGAATTTCCAAAGGTTGTAATGGTCCTGTTGGACTTTTATGTTCAGCCTTCTCCCTTTGGCAAGTATGGCATTCCGATACATATTTAGCAATGTACCTTTTCATGTTATTCCACCAGAATAGTTCTTTCAAGTCCATATACATCTTAGTACTTCCTGGATGTATAGAATTTGGTGTTTTATCTGCTTCTCTAAGTATGACATCTCGAATCTCAGTCACATCTGGAACACAAAGACGATCTTGGAACCACAAAGACTCATAATCTCCAAGGCAAAAACTGATTTTTGCCCTTGAGATATCCTCCGAATTTCCTCAGCAATGAAAGGATCTTTTGCTTGATGTCTAAAAATTTCGTGCTTAAGATCACTGTCCTGCTCTGCAACTACCTGCATAGTAGCTAATCCTCCAAGAACCTCTGTTCTGATGAATTGAAGCTCTAATCTTTCTAAGTCCATTTGTAACTCTTTTGGTAGCTCCCGATTGCTCGGCTGAATGTTTGCACTCTTTCTGCTTAAAGCATCTGCTACAACATTTGCCTTTCCTGGAGTATAGTTGATTGTTAAATCATAATCTTTGATCAATTCCAACCAACGCTTATGTCTCATATTCAACTCCTTCTGAGTGAAAAAATATTTAAGACTTTTATGGTCAGTGTATAACTCACATATGGCTCCATAAAGAAAATGCCTCCATCCTTTCAGCGCAAAGACAACTGCTGCTAACTCCAAATCATGAGTTGGATAATTGACTTCATGTGGTTTTAGTTGTCTTGAACCATAAGCCATCACCTTCCGGTCTTGCATTAACACACAACCCAGACCTTCTTTAGATGCATCACAGTATACTGTGAAGTCCTTCCCTATTTCAGGAACTGCTAAAATTGGAGTTGTGGTTAACCTAGTCTTCAACTCCTGAAAACTTGCTTCACACTTCTCATCCCAATTGAATGGTGTATTCTTTCTTAACAATTTGGTCATTGGTCCAGCTATTTTGGAGAAACCTTCAATGAATCTCCGATAATAACTAGCCATTCCTAAGAAACCTCGAATTTGCTTCACATTGGTGGGTGCAGTCCACTCTAGTACTGATTGAACTTTAGATGCATTTACAGCAATTCCATCTTTACTGATCACATGGCCGAGGAATTCTACCTCATCTAGCCAAAATTCACATTTACTGAACTTAGCATAAAGTTTATGTTCCCTTAGAGCCTGCAATGCTATTCTCAAATGATTAGCATGCTCTTCCTTATCCTTGGAATATATCAAAATATCATCAATAAAGACTATGACGAACTTATCCAAATATGGCATGAAGATTTTGTTCATCAGATTCATGAATATTGCTGGTGCATTGGTCAAACCAAATGGTACTACCAGGTACTCATGGTGTCCATATCTTGAGACAAATGTTGTCTTGGGAACATCCTCAGTCTTGATTTTTATTTGATGGTATCCAAATCTTAGGTCGATCTTTGAAAATACTCCGGCTCCTTTCACTTGATCAAACAAATCTTGAATCCTTGGTAAAGGATACTTATTATTGATAGTAACGTTGTTCAGATTTCTGTAATCTCCACACATCCTTCTTCCTCCATCTCTTTTATCCACAAAGATTACTGGTGTTCCCCATGGGGATACACTTTCCTGGATAAACCCTTTTCTGGATAACTCATCAATATGATCTTTGAGTTCTTTTAATTCTTTTGGTCCCATCTTATATGGTGCTTGAGCTATTGGTGTTGTACCAAGAATTAGATCAATAGTGAACTCTATCTCCCGATCTGGTGGCATTCTCGGTAGATCTGCTAGAAAAACATCTTGAAATTCATTTACTATAGGAATATCTTCCAATTTGACCTCTTTCATCGAGTTCAACTGCAGATCCACCACGATATGACTGTGCTTATCTGCTTGGTAAACTATCCTTGCTCCACTTGGAGTTTTGATTGAGACAGTTTTCTCCTCACAATTTATCTAAGCTCCATGTTCCACCATCCAGTCCATCCCCAGCACTACTGCAATTCTCTTCAAAGGAATCACATGAAGGTCTGCAAAGTATGTACAACCACAGATCAAGATAACCTGATCTTGTTTAATGTGGAGTACAATCACATTCCCCCCTGTCGTAACTACGGTCATAGGGTTTTCTAACGTTGCCCTTCTAATCCCAAACTTCTCACAAAATTCTTCAGAAATGAATGAACTAGTTCCACCAGTATCAAATAGAACTTTGCCGGGATTGGTAAGGATATTGAGCGTACCTATCACTGCATGCTCTGAATTATCCACCTCCTCGAGGTTGCATAGTTCAGCTTCCCGGTAGGTCTTTTCCTCTTGCCATTGTTGTTCTTGTCATTATTCCCTCCTTTATTGGGTTGTCCATTTCCTCCACTGGCTTGCCTTCCATCTCGAACTGGCCAACCTCCTTATGGTTTGCTTGGACAATTGGGCTTGATGTGACCTCTCTGACCACAAGCATGGCATACAATTACTGGTTTTGGGCAATCCCTATTCATATGCCCTAGGAGTTTGCAATTGTGGCATATAATATTCTTTACATTTGGATTTGCACTCCGATTGGAATTGGAAATGTTATAGGGCTTATTCCTTGGTTTGAATTCCAGATTGGGCTTGGGCTTGCTTGCTTGTATCCTCTTGGTTTCCTTCTTAGCTATCTTCCTTCTATCCTCTTGAACATTCTTGTAGTCATCTTCGAAGGTAATAGCTGCATCTAGCAACTGCTGATAAGTTTGCTTATTAGCTAACCTCAACTGCATCCTCACAAATGGATTTAATCCACACAGGAAACGCTTCTTCCTATTTTCCTCCGTATTAACTTCTTCCTCAGCATAACGAGACAGTTGACTAAACTCCCTGATATACTTCATAACACTAGTATATCCCTGCTGCAGCTCCTCGAATTCTCTCTGCTTCAACTCCATAACACTCTTCGGAACATGATATTCACGGAATCTCTATTTAAACTCTTCCCAAGTGTACTCCCTTCCTGGTTGTTGCATGACCAACTGATTCTCCCACCAAGATGATGCAGGTCCAGTCAGAAGATGAGTTTCATACCTCAATTTCTCCTCCTCATTGCAACCTACAGTCTTCAGCTTTCTTTTTGTGTCTGCTAGCCAATCTTCTGCATCCATTGGTTTAGGAGCTGATGCAAAAGGTAACGGCCTTGCATTCTGGAAATCAGATAGACTCACTCCTCCACCTTCAGGTGCCCTCTGATTTGCTCGCCCCAGCAACTCCTCAATGAACTTGTTATGGGTCTCTTGCATCATTTGCATACACTGCATAAAGTTCTGCTCCATTAACGGCCTCATTGGTGGTGCTGGTAATTCTCCCTGACTTGCTGCATCTGCATCGGCCTTCTCCTTGGCCTCACGTTCCATTCGCTGTTGTTCAGCTTCGGTTTCTACACCCGTATCCATGACCCTATAGTATTGCAACATAAAGCGAATACTCATAATTACATCATGCACATGTGTTCTGAGCTCGACTTTACGCACAAAACTAGTCACACAATGAAGATCCAAAGAAAATCCAAATATGCATTTCACATATTATACATAATATCATAATTATACAAAGTCATTGCAACATATACCAGATAGGTATAATCACAACTCTACCTTATTTATCTAACTATCTTATTTCTTGGAGTACAATACACAGTACTTGATACCTCTAAATAGTTGCCTACTTCTAGTAGTAACTACGCTCATCATACATGCCTGATGTCCAACCGTGATGACGTGTCGTTTGTCGCACAGTTTGTGAAACAAATGGCCTTCCAGAAGGAACATACTCAGTATCTGAAGTGTCAGGACTTGAGTCATTACTCAACCTGAGCGCATTGACTCCCTCCAGCTCAGCTGAAAAGTCTTTAGAAACATATTCAACATTATCTCCTGCCTGCATCTCCTGAGCTTCACTCCTTGAGTTGTCAACAGGATACGCAGATCCCGCTGATCCCCAGGTGCTCCTTTGGGCAAGATAGTTAAACACCGGATAATGTATATTCCCTGGGTTTTGAGAAGATGTTGATGATTCAAACACTCTCTCCTCAAGATCTTCTTCTTCATCCTGATTATCTATCGACATGGCATTTCTACTATTGTTACTAGGGTTAATTCTTGCACCCATCCAACTAGATTGTCCAACATTTCTGTCAGAACCATCTATGGACATCTGGTGTTCATGAGATCCTTCATATGATCCCCTTCTCCAACCATCAGAATTCTCAATAGGAAGTTCTAAATCAGAACCATCCTCTGAACCCTGTGGTACTGCATACCTCATATCCATAGTAGGATCATGTATAGGTTCCGGACTTGGTGAATAAGGATATGGTATAAAAGATTCAGGATCTATAGGTATATCCTTAAAGATAGGTGATGCACTACTACTTGCTTCCTTCTCTAACTGGATTGCTAACTGCTTCCTCCTTTCCGGATCAGTTAGATCCTCTAACATGTCATTTTTATCTTCAACAATCACTTGATGTGTCTTATAATAAGATGCAATGAGTGTTTGGTATCTATCCATAAACTTGGAAGCTAACTTAGGATGCTTCTTAACCAAAGTAAGATGATCTGGTACGGGCTCTGAGTCTATAGAATCATGGGGTATCACAGAAAATGTGCTACCTTCTAACTCCTTGGCTTTATGCTCCCGGATATTAACTATCGCCTCCACAACGGCAACACGATATGCTGCTAAGTGACTCATACCTTCACCTATAGGCAGATCGTGATATAATCCAAGCTCCTCTGGAAGTTGGATACTCACACGATACTTGGATAACATCCGACCATCATGGTAAGTTATAGTGTTTACTGGAATTCTAGTTGGACAACTAAAAATCATTAAAAGTTGACGAAGTTGGTCTGTGAATGACCTTGATAATCATCAAGAGTATCCTCTTTCCTTACGAAAGTCTGTTTTGGAAACTTTGGTGCCATAGCTCTATATATCAAGAAAATATTTTTATTAGTAACCAATAATATATTGCATCATAACAAAGAATTATCACACTAAAACATATAACAGAATATTCTCATTTGAATACCCATTATATTTCTTTGAGAGAATTCCTTATCGTTGCTACACTCTCCTACAGGTAATACCCTTACTAGGTTTCCAACCTAAGTGTTGGAGATATGCCCAAGAGGCAATAATAAAGTAGTTATTATCATATCTTCACACTTATGATAAATGTTTACATACCATGCTATAATTGTATTAACCGGAAACATTAATACTTGTGTGATTTGTAAACTAAAATAAGAGTCCCTAGTAAAGCCTCTTGTTAAACTAGCTTGTTGGTTAATATATGATCATGGTTTCCTGATCATGAACATAGAGATGTTATTAACAACAGGATCATATCGTTAGGAGAATGATATGGTGGACATACTCCTATAGATAAGCGTAGCATAAAGATCAAGTCATTTCAATAGTTCAATTGCTATATGCTTTCTGATACATAGTAACCTAATTCCTTCGACCATGAGATCATGCATATCACCTTTACCGGATGGATGCTTTGATGACATCAAACACCACACCGTAACTGGGTGGCTATAAAGGTGGCATTGAGTGTTCGGAAAGTATTGGTTGAAACACATGGATCAAGAGTGGGATTTGTCCATCCATATGACGGATAGATATACTCTGGGCCCTCTCGGTGAAATGTCATCCAATTAGCTTGCAAGCATGTGATTGGCTCACAAGGGATCACATATCACGGGAACGAGAAAAGAGTACTTATCGGTAACGAGGTTGAACTAGGTATGCAGAGATACCGACGATCATAACCTCGGATAAGTAAACTATCGTGAGACAAAGGGAAATTGGTATCGTATGTAAGTGGTTCATTCGATCGCAAAGTAATCGTAGAAATATGTGGGAGCCATATGAATTTCCAGATTCCTCTATTGGTTATTGTTCGGAGAAGTGTCTCGATCATGTCCGCATAATTCACGAACCGTAGGGAGACACACTTAAGGATTCGACGTTGTTTGAGTAGTTATGGTATTATGAGAAAGAGACCGAATGTTGTTCGGAGTCTCGGATGGGATCCGGGATATCACGAGGTGATCCGGAATGGTCCGGAGAATAAGATTCATATAAAGAAAGTCCCGTTTCGGAGTTCGGGAATGATTCCGGTGTTTTCATCGGGAATGTTCTAGAAGGTTCCGGATTGTCCGGCACTCCGGGGGGGGGGGGGTACATGAATGTGTCATTGAATGATTGCATCATGTACTAAGTGTTCTTGCTGTTCCAAAAACATGAAAGTCAAATTGCCAGTTTGAAAGTCAAACGGCTAAAACAGGAAACTGTGGAAAACAGGAAACTGTGGGAAACAGGAAACTGTGGGAAACAAGCAAGAGGAGGTTGAAACCAACTTGGAGGAGGAGTTCCTCTCCTCCAAGCCGGCGCCCAGCCCTAGGCCGAGTTGGGGAGGGACTCCCTCCCTCCCTGGCGCGCCTAGCCCCTCCACCTATAAAAGGAGGGGCAGGGCTCCTCCTTGAGACACACAAGTTTCTACCTCTAATCTCCGGTTTAGAGCCGTTTGGTTTAGAGCTTCTAATTGCTTTAGCCTGCGGTTTAGAGCCTTCTAATTGGTGTGTCTAATCTCTAGACCACTAATAGCCCTCTCTCATAATCCACCATACTCGCTCCGGCTTAAGGCGAAGCCCTGCGGGATTTCCCCTCTACTTCCGGTACCACGCCGTTGTGCTGCCGGAATCACGAGGAGAGTGCTACAACCTCCGCTGCCTGCTGGAACAAGGGAGAGGAAGGTCTTCGTCGAGTACCGAACGTGTGACCGACTGCGGGAGCGCTGCCGGAACGCAGCGCCGGAAGGATCGTCTACGCGATCTTGAGATCGGAAAGAGTACGACTACATCACCCACGAGAATCTGCTCTCGTTAACCGCTTTGGAATCTTCGAGGGTAAGTTATTCCATCGACTCGTTGCTACAATCTAGTAGATAGATCTTGGCTTGTTTGTTTGTATGCGATAGAAAATTTTTGTTTTCCATGCTACGAACCCCTACAGTGGTATCAGAGCCGTGTCTATATGTAGATCTGTTGCACGAGTAGAACACAATGGTCATTGTGGGCATTGATGCTTTTATTGTTGATTGCTTCTTGTGTACTTTGTATCTTGCGGTATTTTGGGATGAAGCGGCCCGGGCTAACCTTACATGACATTGTTCATGAGACTTGCTCCACGCTTGACATGCAACTTGTATTGCATAAGTGGCTTTGCGGGTGCCTGTTTCTCCTAGCATAGTTAAGATCCAATTTACAACGGGTGATTAACAATACTAGTATCAATGTTGTGGTTCTTGTTCGTAAGTTAGAACGACACTTATTGAAAGCCCCAAACCACGTAAAATATGCAAAGAAAGTAGAGGCGTCTAACTTTGTTTTGCAGGGGTGTGCAGTGATGTGATATGGCCATGATTGTGATTATATATGATGTATGCAATGTTCCTTATTGTAAGTCGGCAACCGGCAGGAGCCATATGGTTGTCTTTAATTTCTGTTAAGACCCGCGTGTCTATTCAAAGTAGTTGTAATAGTTGAAGCCGGTGGACGACAACCATGGAGAAGCATCATTGACCTTGATGCAATGTCGGTGATGATGGAGATCATGTTCGTGCTAGAAGATGGAGATCGGAAGCACAAAGAAGAAAGGCCATATCATATCACATATTATGAATTGCATGTGATGTTAATCCTTTATGCATCTTGTATTGCTTAGTAGACGACGGTAGCATTATAAGATGATCCCTCATGCACATGAATTTCAAGTCATAAAGTGTTCACCCTTAGTTAGCACCGTTGCTAAAGCTTGTTGTTTCGAAGCATCACGTGATGATCGGGTGTGTTAGATTCTGCAAGTGTATACAACGTGAGCAAGCCAGATTTGCTCATGCGGAAACTAAGGTTTGATCTTGACGAGCCTAGCATGTACAGACATGGCCTCAGGAACACGGATTACCGAAAGGTAGAGCATGAGTCATATAGTAGATATGATGAACATGTTGATTGTTCGCCATTGAAGCTATATCAACTCTCGTGATGATCGGTTTTGATATGGTGGATTTGGTTCGTGTGATCACTAAAACAATGTGAGGGATATTGTTTTGAGTGGGAGTTCACCTAGATTAATTTAATTATTAATTAGAACTCAATTTATCATAAACTAAATCAAAGTGAAATTGCATAGTTGTTGTAGTCATTGGCATCCGTTTACCACCTTGCGCTTAGTTATAATTGAGATGATAGAACTATAGAATTCTGGTTAGTTACTTTACGAACTGGTATCGTATTGTTTTGAAGTGTTAATCTAAAGTTTAAAAGTCCTATTGCAAACTTTCAGTAAGTTCCGGTTACTCCATGAAGTTTAATAATTAGTATTAAATCAAGAGTAACAATTCCAAGTGTTAGTATCATGTTTGTTTCCATGATTCTTGATATTCAAAGGATTGTCTTAATATCAAGGTTATCTAGGATCTGAAAGAGTTGTTTCAGAAACCATGATATGTGGAAGATATTGTGATATCTGAAACGAAGTATTGGTTACAACATGATAGAGTATAATATGGCAAAAGTCATGTTCTCATATTTGATGAGAATTTGCAAAAGGTTGGAGACACTAGTTGTCCTAATCCTCCAAAAGGTTTTGGAGAGCAACATTATACTTGCGATTCACCGTTACAAGCTAAAAGTAGCTTGATCATGGATAAATCCATGATAAGGGTGAATATTTGATGTAGGTAAAATGTTTACTACACCAAGAGATTACTAAAGAAAGGAATTTGAAAGAACACCAAACATTTGATAATGGTGATCTACTTCAAAGTGCAAGTCCAAAGACATTGGTATTTAACTATACACGCTTTGGACTATATGTCATATGTATGACTCCACTATTGATGTTGATAGATTATTTCAAACTGAAAAGGAAATATTGAAAGAGAATCTCATAAATATATGGCAAAAAGGAAAAGACTAGAATTGTTCAGCTTAAGTATATAGATGATATACATGTTATGGCTATATTCTTTGCTTATTAAACAATGTGGTTCTCAAGTTTTTGATACTGAATTTGTTGGTGTGAATCGTCATACGAAACAACACAATTCATGAACTACAATGGCCTAAGTAACTAGCAAAAGAATATGTGATGATGTTCATCGAGAACAAATAAAGGGTTATTGTGTTGCTCATTAAAACATCAAAGCTTGCCTTCAAGATTTGTTTTATCAGGTATTATAAGAACAAAAGGGTTGTTCAAATAATAGCCGTAATCCATAAAAGATGGATGATTCACAAATCTCGTTGGAGAAATCACATCCATAAAACTAGTGCTAAAAATGTCGAAAGACAAATTGATTGAAATATCACTTAGGAAGTAATATCGCCGTTTAAATTATATTGGAAAGAAAACATGAAGAAAATCCATATGGATGGAATTTTGGAGTCTATTTGATTTTGATCAAATGACGCTTGTGAAACTTTCCTAGAGATAATTGAAACTTCGTTCATAGGCCAAAAGGGAACGAATGACTAGCTTATTGGAACTTGTACATATTGTTGTATGAAGTCCATTATGTGTAGTCAAGAGCGATGGATTTCAACTTCATATGCTTTCACCGAAAATTTGAGTGAATATATGAATATTTACTTAATAAGGATGAAGTGTGAAATATTTGAAGAGTTCAAAGACTTTCAAGATGAAGTGCAAAATCATTGTAACAAGAATATAAATAGTTTATGATAAGATCATAAAGGAAGATATTTGAGTTACAATTTTAGCATAATACCTAAGATTTAAGGAATCGTTCCGTGATTTGCATTTTCCCGAAACACCATAAGAGTATGGAACGTTCGAGATATGTAATTAAACCTTGTTTGACATGGTAAGATCAAAGGTATAATTCATAAAAATGCCATTATATTTTAAAGATTAAAAGCTTTAGAGATTACCGTTTTTCCACTGAAAAGAGCTCCATCATAATCCGTTGAAATGACACCATATAAAGTTATGGTTTGGGATAAAACCCAAGTTGTCCTTTCTTAAAACATTGGTATGCTATGCATAAGAAAGATGTTTGCAACCAAAGTCGGATGAACCTGTCTTTGTATGTTATTTCGAATAACTGTTAAGTAATCCTCCATAACATCGGAGACAAAAGTGTTTGTCACTTAAAACGTCAAGTTTCTTTGAGAAGGAATTTTTCGTGAAAAGTTAAGTGGGAGGACAATAGAACTTTGATAAGGTTAAAAGAACCTTAGCTGTATGTGCAGAGTTGCGCAGCACCGAAAAGTGTTCCGGAGGCAGCAACAAAGCTCATGGCTCACGTACCTCAAAGATTGTGGTCATGGAGATCCAAGTTCCTATTGAAACAAGTAGGTCGGATGAACAATCAAATACCAAGATTTGAGAGTTAAATCATTATTTAACAATAATGATCCGACTACATACAAAGAAGCGATGATGGGCCCTGACTCCGTCAAATGGCTTGAAGCCATAAAATCCGTGATAGTTCCATACACGAGAAATCAAGTTTTGAACTTGAAGGACCCTCGAGAAAGGTGTAAGACCTTACAGTTGTGTCTGGATCTATAAAGAAATAGACATGGATGTTTTACATCTATGAAATAGTCGACATGTTGGGAAAGAGTTCACAAAATGTTCAAAGGTTGACTATGACAAGATTTGATCTTTCATAGTGATATTTAGTCTAGACGGATTAATGTAGCAACCACTACATATAATTTGTTATATGGTAGTTGAATAAGCAAAACAAGTTCTTCTAATAGAATCGTTACCTAGGACATGTGCATAACACGGTCCATAGGGTTTTGTTAATTCAAAGGATGCTAAAAGCATATGCAAACTTCAATGGTTAAAGTGAGCATTGCGGAGTTGGAATCTTCACTATGATGAAACTGTTAAAGGAGTTTAAATTCGTCGGAGATGATGAAGATGCTTGCATATGCAAGAAATTAAGTGGGAGCGCTAAGACATATTTTCTAATACATTATGTGGAAGACATATTGTTGATTGGAAATAATGTATCTTTTATTAACACATATTAATAATTTCATCCCGATGAAAGACTTAGGCAAAACCCAAATATTTGGCATCAATAGACGCTAATATGGTTGTGCCAGAAGTACATAGACAAGATATTGAATGAGTTCAATATAGAAACTACAAGAAAAAGGTTCTTGTCGCACAGAAAGGATTGAATGAGTTCAATGTTGATGATATATTCAAGTGTATTGATATTTGGTAAAGTGAAACAAATAATCAAGTATAGATTGATACTTGATGTATGAAATCACAAAGAGTATTTATATCAATCATACTGTGATATGTACAAATCCAGATATGTCCTATGCTCTAAATGTTGTGAGCATATACCAGAATGATTCGTAAGATGATCATTGGACAATAGTAAGGATATTCTTATGATCTTTTGGAAGAACTAAGAGTATAATATTTGTAGAAGTGACAAATAGATGGTTAGTTCATTGTAAAAGTACTACATTGATACTAGTTTTGTCACAAAGTACAAATTAAGTTTATCTCAATCTAAACTAAGGGTGGAACAATATAATGGAAAGTGAGTTCCATAATGGATTTGGATGAGTTCCAAAGTTAAGACATTGTGACAGATACTACAACAAAAGGCTAAGTATATGACTGCTATTTTAGCATCAAAAGAGGGCATTTGTGTCAAGTAGTTTGTTATCAAACTAGGTGTAGTTCACAGTGGGATAATACTATGAAGATATATTGTGCGACAATATTATCAACATGTTTTAACCCCAAAGAGCTAAAGGTCACACCGAAAGACCAAATTTATACAAAGCCATCTCATTAGAGAATGAGTGATGCGTAGAGACGCAAAAACATGCAATTACACACGGATCTAGAAGTGTCAGATCCGGAGATCAGTTGACCACTAGCAATCGTGTACATACAACACCGGAAAGCCATAGGTGTTGAATACACAAAGGTTTGAAACTAGATTATTGACTCTAGTGCAAGTGGGAGACTGTTGGAGATATGCCCAAGAGGCAATAATAAAGTAGTTATTATCATATCTTCACACTTATGATAAATGTTTACATACCATGCTATAATTGTATTAACCGGAAACATTAATACTTGTGTGATTTGTAAACTAAAATAAGAGTCCCTAGTAAAGCCTCTTGTTAAACTAGCTTGTTGGTTAATATATGATCATGGTTTCCTGATCATGAACATAGAGATGTTATTAACAACAGGATCATATCGTTAGGAGAATGATATGGTGGACATACTCCTATAGATAAGCGTAGCATAAAGATTAAGTCATTTCAATAGTTCAATTGCTATATGCTTTCTGATACATAGTAACCTAATTCCTTCGACCATGAGATCATGCATATCACCTTTACCGGATGGATGCTTTGATGACATCAAACACCACACCGTAACTGGGTGGCTATAAAGGTGGCATTGAGTGTTCGGAAAGTATTGGTTGAAACACATGGATCAAGAGTGGGATTTGTCCATCCATATGACGGATAGATATACTCTGGGCCCTCTCGGTGAAATGTCATCCAATTAGCTTGCAAGCATGTGACTGGCTCACAAGGGATCACATATCACGGGAACGAGAAAAGAGTACTTATCGGTAACGAGGTTGAACTAGGTATGCAGAGATACCGACGATCATAACCTCGGATAAGTAAACTATCGTGAGACAAAGGGAAATTGGTATCGTATGTAAGTGGTTCATTCGATCGCAAAGTAATCGTAGAAATATGTGGGAGCCATATGAATTTCCAGATTCCTCTATTGGTTATTGTTCGGAGAAGTGTCTCGATCATGTCCGCATAATTCACGAACCGTAGGGAGACACACTTAAGGATTCGACGTTGTTTGAGTAGTTATGGTATTATGAGAAAGAGACCGAATGTTGTTCGGAGTCTCGGATGGGATCCAGGATATCACGAGGTGATCCGGAATGGTCCGGAGAATAAGATTCATATAAAGAAAGTCCCGTTTCGGAGTTCGGGAATGATTCCGGTGTTTTCATCGGGAATGTTCTAGAAGGTTCCGGATTGTCCGGCACTCCGGGGGGGGGGGGGGTACATGAATGTGTCATTGAATGATTGCATCATGTACTAAGTGTTCTTGCTGTTCCAAAAACATGAAAGTCAAATTGCCAGTTTGAAAGTCAAACGGCTAAAACAGGAAACTGTGGAAAACAGGAAACTGTGGGAAACAGGAAACTGTGGGAAACAAGCAAGAGGAGGTTGAAACCAACTTGGAGGAGGAGTTCCTCTCCTCCAAGCCGGCGCCCAGCCCTAGGCCGAGTTGGGGAGGGACTCCCTCCCTCCCTGGCGCGCCTAGCCCCTCCACCTATAAAAGGAGGGGCAGGGCTCCTCCTTGAGACACACAAGTTTCTACCTCTAATCTCCGGTTTAGAGCCGTTTGGTTTAGAGCTTCTAATTGCTTTAGCCTACGGTTTAGAGCCTTCTAATTGGTGTGTCTAATCTCTAGACCACTAATAGCCCTCTCTCATAATCCACCATACTCGCTCCGGCTTAAGGCGAAGCCCTGCGGGATTTCCCCTCTACTTCCGGTACCACGCCGTTGTGCTGCCGGAATCACGAGGAGAGTGCTACAACCTCCGCTGCCTGCTGGAACACGGGAGAGGAAGGTCTTCGTCGAGTACCGAACGTGTGACCGACTGCGGGAGCGCTGCCGGAACGCAACGCCGGAAGGATCGTCTACGCGATCTTGAGATCGGAAAGAGTACGACTACATCACCCACGAGAATCTGCTCTCGTTAACCGCTTTGGAATCTTCGAGGGTAAGTTATTCCATCGACTCGTTGCTACAATCTAGTAGATAGATCTTGGCTTGTTTGTTTGTATGCGATAGAAAATTTTTGTTTTCCATGCTACGAACCCCTACACTAAGGTCAAAGCAATTTGCTCTGATACCAACTGCGGTGACCCATCATACCACTGCATGTGTAGTACACTATAGTCGTTGACATGACATCCACATAACACCGTTCTGTAAATATCACATCCCTCAGAGTGGTACAACAGAAACATTGCGGGTCCATATTACAAACATACACACATTATTATTATTACAATACCGAAAGTTCAAGACTTCCAAACGATTCAACTTACAAACCAGAATATAAGTGTTTCAGCGGAAGTTTCAAAATTAAAACTTAAACTCCAAATTGAGCTCAACAACTTATTGCTATATATTGTTCATGTTGCTCGGCTCAAGTGGCTACTAGAACTATAGTAATTATTCGGATTCCTGGAACTCTCCTCCATAGACGATGTCGTAGTCCTCCCCTCCTATGGCTCCATACAGGTTGGGATCTTCATAGAATACCTCCTCTTGACTCTCAGATGCATACATTGGAGTATCTTCGGGATTCTCAGAGTCTAAGCAAGGATTCAAAGGAAAGGATGAGTAACAGCGTTACCCAGCAAATTCATTATATGCAAGGTAGGAAGGTTGATGCTCTATCTACCACCTCGGACTATCAGTCTTTGGCACTATGCAATTTTCGTAAATCTTTCTTCAAAGGTTGATTTTATTATGAAAATCTATGACCATCAGCCTTCACAGGTTGACCAGAACTTTCATGGAGTTCCTTTCCTGCCGTGTTCGTAGCTCCTTCCCGGAACAGGGAGTAACAAGTTACAATTCTTACACTCTGCATAGGTACGTTACTTTTCCCATGAGAGATCAACTCCTTGTTGCAAAATCGGGCGTACTTTCCCGTCCACAATTCCATGATGTGGGGCCCAGTAGTTGGTCTAAGCCAATCACTGCCCTCTCCGTGACCTCATATGTCTGCACGATCCTTCGGGGCTGGCTCACCTTCGTTAAGCCCCCTTTCGGGCAGGCTAAAACCCTTATGAGTTTCCGAAGACTCTATGACCTAGTGATGCCCAGAATAGTACCATTTACATGGACTATATCCCTAAACACCATTCATAGATAATCTAGACACCAAAAGTGTGGGGCGTAAGGGTGCCCGCCCATATGTTGTATCCGCACAAGGAATCAAAACATCGCGTTAAGGTCGTCTTGCCTCCATACAAGAGGAAAAGGATACAGCTGACTTCTCCGTCCCATTCCAAATCTCATGGTTAACGGGTAATATACGGCGCTATAATCACTGATGTCATGGGTTATTAATCCCTAATTGTTCATCATTATTGCAATTAGAACCCTAAGTTTTATTTCTCCATCATATCATCACTTAGGATGATATCTAAGATTTAGTATCTGGAGAAAATAATGTTTTCTTTTTCTATAATATAGATGATAACACACAATTTGCAAATACTTTGATAAAGACTCTTCAAAGGACATGAGCAAGTGATGAACTTGCCTTGTGATTGCAAGGTAATTAAGTCTGATGCTTGCACTGGACCTTGAGCTTCTATGTCTACAAAAACATCATTATTGCCAAGTAAGGACAATATTTAAACAAGCAAAATGATTATGCAAAAGGAATGTAATGCATTATTTAACTTTATATGTATTCTCCCCCATTATTTAAATTATAGAAAATCCTTTTTAATAATTAAGGATTTATAAATATTAATTTCTTTAATATTTATTGAATAATGTATTTTTTTATTTTATTTCTTTTTTATTTACATTTTATTTACTTAATAATTCATTTAAGAATTATCATTAAATACCAAAAATTGGTATTAAATATTTGTTTAGTATTTTTCTAAAATAGTAAAATATTAATATATAATAAAAATGATTTTTATTTATTTTTATCATCTTTCAATAATTTTGTAAAATTCCATAAGATATATATATATTACAAAATTCTTAATAAAATTTATATGTCTAAAATTTTATTTCTTTAATTTATTTGGATAGTTTGGATTATTGTGAACCCAAAAATATTTTATTTATAATTTTTGGATTTTTATTTTATTTTCTAGAATTTATTTAAGTTCAGGGGCATTTTGGTCTTTTTCCAATTCTTAAAACAGGCTCTAAATGATCTAGTATGATTGTTTGGGTTTATTGCGCCCTTGTGGCCCAGTAGGGCAAAGTCAAAACAACACCCTGAAGGGTTCCTGGCCTAATCCAGCTCAACACTCTCTGTCTCTCTCTCTCTCGAGCTCACCTCTCTTCTTCTCCTTCCTCGACCCCGTGGTCAGCGGTGTCACCACCGGCGATTCACGCCGCCGTGGACCTCCCTAGCCGCCGTTGTGGTGCAGGACGAGGTTGTCGGCCCCGATCTACCCTCCTATCCAATTTGATTTGGACCTGAAGCCCTCGTATGGCCAGACTGATTCCGTTCCGAACCCTAGGGTTTGGGTGGGGTTGGTGTTGACACCACCGCTACTGTGTGTTGTGGTGGTGCTCCTTGCCTCCAGGCGAGACTATCGTCGCTGCCATGGCGTTGTGTGGGTCGCAGCGCCCATTGGGGGTGCTCCCCATGCTGCCATGTTCGTCGGCCTTCTCTGCTTCCTCTTCTAATCTACAGCGAGGACCTTCGGTAAGTGGTTCCTCTCCCTCTCATGCTCTCTGTGCTAGGCCATCCCATGCTAGATGTTGGTAGTGGCATCTCCTGGTTAGTGTCATGTCCTGATTATGATGGTTTGTTCTGCTTAGGGTTCATACCCCTCGGTGGAGTAGATATCTGATGAGTTGGATCAAGTTTTGATGGTCCCTAAGCATGCTAAGTGGTTGTTAGCTGTGGCTTGATATTTATGATTAGCTGTGGTGATGCTAGTAGTTTACCAGATGATTTTTATGGATTAATTTTTATATGATTTAGATGGTAAAATTGCTCTGGAAGCAATACTTGGGAAATCAAGTGGTTTTAATAGCTTACCATTGTCATTACTTGGTTAATGACAGTGAGTGTTGTGTGATGAAGTCACTGTATTAGTACTGTTGGCTTAAGAGTTCATATATAGCTTGAGATCAAATGGTCTTTTACAGTGAACATATGTATATGGATTTTCCTAATTATGATTCCTGTAATGTCAGGAAAATGATTTATAGTGGATGGGTTGTAGCTGTGAAGATTGGATGCTTAACCTGCTTAGTTTAGAACTGTTCTTGTGACACCATCCTTGTATGGCACACAAGATTAGATTCTATAACTTAGTTTGGTCTTGTTCAAGCTTAATATTAGCTTGTCATTATAGATAAGTGAAATTATCTTTCCTTGCATCCCTAGAACCCATGATATTGGTCTGAGGTTTAGGGATTAAGCCTTTGTCTTGTTGTTTCTCATGGATTGGTTCTGGTAGTGATACCAACTACTGTTTCTTGAATCAAAGTTGGGAAATTAATTGTAGGCTTGATAACTTATATAGATCCATAAGATTAAATTCTAAGGTGCTACTCCTATTTAAGAGATGTGCCTAGAAGTTTAAATCTTGGCTATATTCATTCTTGAATTGAAATACAGCTTGATAGCTTAGATCAATGATGTTGTCCTGAGATCTTAGTTGGATCTTTATAGTTTTCTGATTGCTTTTAGTGTTTAAAAGTTCAGTGATGGATTCACCCCACTTGGGTGTTTTCTGAGAATTTGAGTAAGAGACAAATCATGAATACTTGTCTAATCTGAGACAGATAGACCATGTGATGGTCTATTTTACTCACCACACTCATTTGATGTTGGGGTTGCCAGTGGTTGATCTTGTGCTAACTTGATCTGGTGCTCTCCTGGTATTTCCAGCTCCTAGGCTTGTCCTTGATCTAGCCCTTCACCTCCTAGTCCTGATGGCTTGATCTTGGTCTTGCTATCCACCTGATCTACCCCCTCCTTATGTCAACATCTTGGTGATGTGATCCAGGGTTTTGATTGGTGTGATCTAGCTTGGCTTTGGCTTGGTTTAGCTGCTGGGCTTCTGTGCTTGGTGTGTATGAAGCAAGAAAATGATGTGGGTTTGCTTCCCACGGCTGTGCTGAGCAGTTTTATGTGATTGAGGTGCTGCTGTGGTGCTGACAGCACACACCATGCAGTTTGCTGTGTGTGTTGCCTGTGTGCCTGCTGCACACCTTGTGGATATGTTCTGAATATGAGAGTTACTTTTATCAGATTACCATTTACTTGGCTAGTGAAACTTGCCCCTCCTTGCTGTTTATTTGACTTATGGCTTAAAAATTATGAAAGATATATTCTTTCATATTGGTGAAACTTGCCCCTTTAAAAGATTACTCTATGATGAAATTTTGAACAGTGCACTTCACCATCAATTTTGAGAGTAATATAATTTTAACCTTAACTTTCTTTCTTTTTGTTTGTGTTTGTTTTGCACGTACCAGACTTAGGAATTCAAGATTTTAGTTTAATTTTTCTTTTTCTTTGTATAATAGTCATATGTAATACTTCTTTATTCTTTTGTAATTTTATTTTTATCTTTTTGTTATAAAGATTGTACTATTATTCAATAAAGAAATATTATTCTTCCATTTAATTACTATTGTAAAGGTTGTTGCTTATTTACATAAGTTACATTTTTGTAACTTATTTGTTTATGGAATAAATATTCATTTTATTTATTATGTTATTTATTTAATTTTTGAGCTATTAATCATCATCTCTTGACTAATTCAAAATACTAAAACATAATTCTAAATTCTTTTGAATTATAAATCAAATATTCAAATTTAAATTCAAATTTCATTTCCCCAAAACACTCTAATCCATAAAGATCATATCAAAGTTTATAACAATCATCCTTCAAGACTAAACCTAATCTCAAAGCATGAAAGAAACCTTGATCACTTTAGGTTTTTATTTGGCGAAAAATTTACCCATATTTTCACAGATAAATGCATGCAATATCACAAATTCCTAAATCTACCCTTCGGTGGTTCCTAAATGCTGGGATGTTACAGATACAGAGGAGCCCCTCGAGGATGAGGCCTCAACGCCACCGATCTTGCCACCCACCAACCTGCGCCCCACGGTTACTAAGCCTCCATCGTCGTCTCCCTGAAGCCATCGTCACGAGCTCTACAGATTGGAGGCGAAGGGAAGCTCGAGCATGGGACATTAGAGCTACGACTGCACGGGAGGGAACAACTTCCACCGCCTAAGGCAGTAGTCGACCGGATGCGGCCGCAAGGCATACCAGTCATGGTCGTGACCGGTCGGGCCCAGCGGGCCTGTAAAACCTCCATGGAGGCATACCAGTCCCAAGAAGGTCCGGCCAGGCCCAAAGCGGACCCATAAAGCCCGCTGCCACCATAATAACCTGTCGGTTGACAAAACTCTAACTTTATATATCTTGCCACAATGCTGAGGTCTCCAGCCCCTCCCGCTAGCGGAGTAGCAAATATGAGGTGGGGACCCATAAATTCTCGGTTGAAGACGATAGGACGGAGATTATGACGGCAACAACTATGGTGGAACCCTAGATTGTCGCCTCATAGGAAAAAGTGTGCACGTGGATACGTTTTATAAGGGTTTTAAGTAGCGTCTAGGAGGATAAGTGGATAGGTAATGCTACGCTCCATGAACGATATCCCGCATTGTATTATATTGTTCGTTATAAGGATGAAACAATCTTCATGATATCAGAATCGTTTCCTCCAAATGTGACTTTTATAAGAGATTTGTTCGGAACAAGACCAGACTCTTGGATTGCATTACTATATCGCTTAGCAGATGTCCAACTGTTGTCTGAGCCTGATAAATTTCAATTAATTTAGGCGAGAATGGTTTATTCTATGTCAGCCATATCAGTTTTGGATAATAGGATTATCCGGAAGATGAAAACACCATAGAAAAATAATTTTTTTGCTTGGTATCGTTCTCGAGGGGTTATCTTTACTAAAGATAATCTTACTAAACGGAATTGGCATGGGAATCCATCGCGTGTGCTCTGTCATCACAATGAGACAATCAAGCACATGTTTTTCCAATACAATTTCAGGTCTATATTGTCAGTTATTCAAGCAGTTTCTGACTTGTATCCATCAAGTAGTATTGCCAACATATTTAAAAATTGGTTATGTGGTATAGATCACAAGTTTAAGTTAGTACTCAGGGTTGGAGGATTGTCATTATATGGTCGCTATGGCTATGTAGAAATGATAAAGTGTTTAATAATAAAAAATATTCTCTTTTACAGGTCGTTTAGTGGTGTACCAACACCGTAAGTTCTTGGTCGACCCTACGTCGTGCGAAATATCACGACTTTTTTATGGAGGTGTGCACACGGCTGGAGGATACGTGCGTGAGATTTATTTACCCGCATGCATGGCAGCATACTTCATCAGTGTCTTACCCGTTTTTACATTGTCCCATCATGATATGTACGCTTTTATTTTATTTTCTTTGCATTGATATGTAGACTTTTTCGGCTGTGTATCCTAGTATGCAGAGACCGGATGTAATGCTTAAAACTTTTAATAAAGTGTCGTATATCGAAAAAAATAGCGACGCAATTATGGAGGTGAGTATTAATTTTGAGTCGTTCAAATCTGAGCATTTCTTCTTTCTCCAAAGAAATTTCCATGGGACCTTTAGATAATTTCTGTCGTGCAGGTCATCTTATTCGCATAACTAGGATCCTTAGTTTGCTCAGGATATCTGTGCACTCTTTTGGAGGAAAAATATTGTCACTCTATTGGTAATACATTTATTTACTTATTTTACTATTATGTCAAACAATCATTTGCACGAACTTTTATTATTTTAGAACTGCATAAAGAGTTCTTGAGACTCTCCGCAATACCCTTGGCCTTAAAGTTTTCTTTAACGTATCCTTGTTCTTGAAGTTGCTTACTCATGGAGGAAAACTCCATGGGTAAAGAGAGGTAGGGAGCCTCGCTTTCGAGCCAGCTTCAGGCCGGTGAGGCTGCTGGCGTGCCCCACTCGTCAGACAGGTGGTATTGGTCAACGAGTCTATGCGCGTCACCGTAGTTTCCAACCAAATACGTCACCGACAGTGGGGTCCACAACTGTTTCGAAGTTAATGAACTACCCCAACCGCGAAGCCGGGCCCCACCTTCCCCAACCGCGTGGACCCAAACAGCCAACGCCCCGTCGCCACGCACGCGGCCGCGGCGCCCTATACAAGAGCCACGTCGCCGCCGACCTCCCTCGCCGTCGCCGTGTTCCCCTTCCCACCTTAAAACTCTCCCGCACTGCAATCCCCATGGCATCCCACAACCCCCCGAACCCTAACCCGAGCTACCCATCCCCCTCCGCCCCGCCGCTCTACCCGACGCTCGCCATGGCCGACCTGGCGCCGGTCCAGATCCCGTCGTCCCACAGCACCCCCGACGGGGCGCCGCCGCCCTCGGAGGAAGTCCTCCTCCGCGTCCCTGGCGCACAGCTCCACCTCATCGACCGCCACCGCAGCCACCCGCTGGCCGCCGGCGACCTCTCCCTGCACCGCATCCGCGCCGGCGACACCTCCCTGGCCGCCATCGCGCTCGTCGGCCCCATCCGGTGGCCGCTGGCCCGCGACGTCGCCGCCGTCAAGCTCGACCCCTGCCACTACTCCTTCTCCCTCACCGTGCCCGCCTCCCCCGACGACCCGGCCCCCGAACCGCTCCACTACGGCCTCACGCTCTCCAAACCCGACCTGCGCCTCGACGGCATCCTCAGCGCCAGCACCAGGTTCTCCGTCCACTCCGTCGTCGGCAGCGAGGGGCTCGCCGGCAAGGTGCGGGGAGAGGTGGAGGCCGCCGCGTACTGGACGGCCGTGGCGCCGAACGTCGAGGAGTACGGCGGCTCGGTGGCCAAGGCGATCGCCTCGGGCGCAGAGCACCTGGCCAAGGGGATCTTGTGGTGCGGGGTGATGACGGTGGACAGGCTCCACTGGGGGAACGAGGTCCTCAGGAAGAGGATCCAGCCCGGCGACGCTGAAGCCGAGGTCACCCCAGAAATGCTGAAACGGATCAAAAGGTAGTACTGTCTCTCCCGGCTCTTGTGCTTTTTAATTTGCAGACATGCAAATTTGTGCGGTGGAATTTCTGATGTGCTATGTGGAATGCTTCAGACTCTTGGCACATCATAGTTCATTGTTAGAACAGTAGTTCAAGTCATGATTCAGTATGCCATTTTGGGTATCTCATTCAACGTTAATGCTATTTCAGTTGGGGTATAGAACATTTCTGATGAGCCTGGATAATCTCTTCCAATTTTTCGTGTAGTTATGCTGGCAATTACATGTATTTTACTAGTTCTGTTGTTTGGCATCCCTGGTGCTATGGTGACTGCTCTGTTTGTTTAATCATGGCTATGGCTTGATGCCTTGGTTAGTTGTCATGTAGGAAGAATCCCAAGCATTAGTGTACATAGTTTCATTTGGACGAATTTTGCAACTGGACTAACTTAAACTGAGAAATGTTCTTTGTAACCACGAAATTGTTTTTTACGAGAGTGTCGTTGTTTTATTACCAAGTGCATTATGTTTGACATAATCTTGAGTAGTTAATATTCATTTGAGAAAAAGATGCATTAGATTGTACTAGTAGTTTGACCCTCTGCCTTGTGAGTTGTCAACTTGTTGATTAGGGATATCAAGTTTGTGGTCACCAGATGTTTTGGATAACTTGTGCCCTTGTTAACCTGATTGTGTTGTCTCATTTTGGTATTTCTTATATTTGCTGGCAGGGCTAAGAAGGTGACAAAAATGTCTGAGAAAGTGGCGACTGGAATACTGTCTGGAGTCGTGAAGGTTTCTAGCTATGTTACAAGCTCATTGGCTAACTCAAAAGCTGGCAAGAAGTTTTTTAGCCTATTGCCTGGAGAGATTGTTCTTGCTTCGCTTGAAGGATTTGGTATGTGATCCTTTTTTAAAACGGAATGTGACCTATTTTAATATTGGCAGTACCTCTTGTGTTGTTAGCACTTGGCAGTAATACAAGCTTGTCAAACAATTTTTATCTAGGTGTAGTTCAGAATAATGATAACCGTCAGTACACCGTGAAATAAAATCAACATACCACACTGACACATGGTATATTTGAACATGCCTATGGAAGTATGCCATGAACCTACTTTGTTCTGGAGGTAGGTACCTCTGGTACTTTAGTGTTGTAAAGGAAGGAAATTGGCTGGCGATTTTCTTTTGCCTTGTCCCCTCTATTATCCATGTTACACACAACACAATATGTCATGCTTAAGGCCTACACTATAAATGGTTAAATACATCTGCTTCTACTCGTATAAGGTTGTCATATTAGTCGAGCTAACAACTACTGTCATCACATCAAAGTTAGTTATAGTACAGATACTCACTGACTGTTGATGCCATTAAGCTCCCTAGAGTGAAAATTGTTATAGTTCACTCTTCATGCGGGTCAACCTTACCTCAGACCTCAATATGGTTGAGTGAACCAAAACCCTGATTCAGTTTGCCAACTGCTACCTTACTTCCTGCAGTCTGAATGTTTAGGGATGCCGGATCCTCATTAAATATTCTGTGCCATGGATCTATTGTTAGTAACAACACGATGTCCTGGCAGCACATTTTGTTCTGCACTTGATGTTGCCAGATAGTCTGTGTTATCATCTAATCGTTTCGGAAAGAAGAGTGATAGTCTGTTACGAAATCGTGTATCTCTTGTGCTCTGTTGTTTTCCACTGTTAGGTGTTTGGAGTTTCAGTGTCCCTGAACATCATTCTTAGAAGTAACAGGGTTAACTTACTTTCTTCTGGTACTCGATTCTTATGTATCTTTTATTGGTGTCAACAGGCAAGATCTGCGACGCCGTAGAAGTGGCTGGGAAGGATGTGCTATCAACATCGTCGACCGTGACGACCGGCCTTGTATCTCACAAGTACGTGCCATTCTACCTTACATCCCTGTTTCTACTCATTGTACCACAACTCGTCCGAATCTTCCCTCACTCCGTTCTTCCTTCTCCTTCAGGTACGGAGAGAAAGCCGCTGCCGCGACGAACGAAGGGATGGACGCGGCTGGCCACGCCATCGGTACAGCGTGGGCGGTGTTCAAGATCCGGCAGGCCATCAACCCGAAGAGCGTCCTGAAGCCCACATCGCTCGCCAAGTCCACCATCAAGGCCAGGGCCGCCGACCTCCGCTCCTCGAAGAGCAGCAAGAGCAAGTAGGATTCGAAGCTGTCGCGACCTGGCCGGCGTAAGCCAGCATCGACATGTCTCCTCCCAGCTGATGTTCTGCCTTGTAGATATGTGTGCTGGGAAGAAAGAGCAGCAACCGGAATGTCATGCCCTTTCCCCTCATGAAATGAACGTTTTTGTATTCTGAGTGGAGTGGTGTTGTTCGGTCTGGTTATTATGTGTTGTGTTGGTTGATGAAATAGGGTAGGCTACTGCAGTTATGGTGTTGACCTAGGACATTTCGTTCGTTTGCTGTAATGCTGAAGGAGCAAGTATGAATTTGATGTTCTTACTAACTGTTAATGGATAAAATTCAAAAATATGTAACCAAGAACAATATTGTTTTTATTTGAAATTTGAAATGGAAGAACAATATTGTTAAATTAACTTTTGAAGAAGTTGAACCTTGACTAAATGCTCCATCTTACACTGAGAATTGATCTCCTTACCTTCATCTTCCCTTGATGAATGCCCAATCCTAGTTATTCCAGGCATCCCAGTCGTGATCCAGAGCCCAAATTAGATTTTCCCCTCTTCAGTCAGCTCAAACTAATTAACTAATAAGAGAGTGAAGTTTTTTCATGGTCGTGTGTTCCTTCTATCAAACTTTTAAGGTATTTTACCGAATCTGAACAATTGTCTTTGTTTCCAGACTTCTAGTCTGGCGCATGTTTTACATGAACTAGTAGAATGCAAAGCTGCGCAGAAACGGAAGAGGGAGAACTACTGTTGAAAGAAAAAAAATAAAGAGGGATCATTTTTTTTTGAACAAATTGAGGGTGCTTTGCACCCAAATTTCATTCATCCGCTCAACAACATTGTACACTGTGAATTACAAAGTCGGCATCCATTCAGAAGTTTGGAAAAGGGGAATGAAAGGGCTGGAGGAGGAAGATTGAGATGTCGAAGGGCAGTCTAAGATGGGTACGCTTGGAGTGTTCCTCTGTACCCTATGAGCATAATTGTAAGCAAACTGATTTTTCTCTCTAGCTATATGAGACACCTTTGCCTGTAAATTAGAGACGAAGTTTAGGATCATGGAAAGAGTGTCCCTATAGTGTTCCAATGGATGAACTCTGTTTCTAGCTTTCCACCTTAATAAAGAGGAATCAGAGCGCGGGGCAAAGAAATGAAGAAAGCAGCCTATGTGAGCCAACGCGGAAATGAGGGATGTGGGCCTGCGACGGTCTGGACCGTGTTATATATAAGAGTGAATTCCACTTTTTACCCCCTATTTCTGAATTTGTGACACATATTACCCCATTTAGTTGAGGTTTTACGAACATATCCAATCTAGAAGACTTTAAACATGGTTTTTTTCACATTTTAGCATTTTGCTTGTTTTTGTTAGATAGGACCGACATGCTACGTCGATGTGGCGCGACAAAATGTGTAAAGGTCGGAGGACACCATCCACAATCATGTCTAGACTTTTCTCATACACATGTCCCATTCCTTGTTGTTGTTTTGATATTTTTGAATCCCATTCATCACCTCATACCTTACCCAATGGATATGCTTCAGAAAAAAAGGGTTCGAAGCCTCTAAAAGGTGCAATTTAGATGAATTTATACTCTAAGGGATAATATGTGTCACAAATGTAGAAGTAAGGGTAAAAAGTGGAATTCACTCTATATATAACGACCACCACCTAGCGCCCATTCTTGTGCGCCCGAGGGCAGCTCCTCCTCGAACTCTCTCCGGCGCTGCCTCCTCAAGCCATCTCAAGCGGCTCGACGCAAAGACGGTCCATTTTGGTTTGGATGAGTCAGACCGCAGATAGAATTTGGGTCAGGGTCCGGCATTGTCTGAATATAGGCCAGAAACATCAGCAATGTGCCAACCTTGCAAATGTTGCCGGGTTTTTCGTACTTGTCGCATGGCGGTGGCGGCATCGCCACCGGTCAGTGGGCTAGCACGTGGGACTGGTCAGCTCAAACTAATTAACTAATAAGAGAGTGAAGTTTTTTCATGGTCGTGTGTTCCTTCTATCAAACTTTTAAGGTATTTTACCGAATCTGAACAATTGTCTTTGTTTCCAGACTTGTAGTCTGGCGCATGTTTTGCATGAACTAGTAGTAGAATGCAGAGCTGTGCAGAAACGGGAGAGGGAGAACTACTGGTGAAAGAAAAAAATAAAGAGGGATCTTTTTTTTTTTAACAAATTGAGGGTGCTTTGCACCCAAATTTCATTCATTTGCTCAACAACATTGTACACTGTGAATTACAAAGTCATGCCATTCAGAAGTTTGGATAAGGGGAATGAAAGGGCTGGAGGAGGAGAAATGAGATGTCGAAGAGCAGTCTAAGATGGGTACGCTTTGGAGTGTTCCTCTGTACCCTATGAGCACAATTGTGAGCAACCTGATTTTTCTTTTATAGGTACTAAGCCCATAATACAAAAATATCACATTGCGACTAGTACATCTTTTCTTTTACCGGTACTAACACTAGTTGTACCGATGCCAAAATACCTTGGTGGTACTACCGCCTAGAGCGACTCGATACTATCGGGTGGGAAGATGGCCCGGTGAAGGGGTGGTACTACCGGCGGCCCACCGGTACTACTGGTCAGGGCAAAACTGGTGAATTCAAAACTGCAAGAACTCAAGCATCCAACTCCGAAAAATATGAAACCAATTTTGTTGGAATTATTAAGGATCAGCAAGGGAGAAAATATCAAGAGGAGAGAGGTGTGAAACCTCCCTAAGATAAGAACGGGTAATATCTCCAATATTAAAAAAACAATAAGTTATTTAGTGAAAATCCGCTTTTGATGAGCTAGATCTTGTTATGAAGATAACCATAAGCTCTAAAATCTCACATGGATAAGATCCGAATAACAACTAAGAAGTGATGCCAAGGATGCAAAGGTTTGAGTTTTCTATGAAAAACATCACTTAAATTTTACTAGTTGAAGGCGAGCATGTTGTTGGTGCCCTTTAGTCCCTTCTTTGGTTCCATATGCTGTGAACTTACCTTTTCTCACAGAAAGGTACCTCTGGTACTTTAGTGTACAATAGTAGGGAAGTAAACTGGTTGGCAATTTTTTCCCTGTACCCTCCATTCTCCATGTTACACACATTATTTCCTATTACTTAAGCTCTACGTTATAAATGGTTAATTACTGCTGCTTCACCTTGTATAAGGTTGTGCTAGTTTAGCTATCAGCTACTGCCATAATATGCATAGTGAAATCAATGCTAGCGAAGTTAGTTGACTCTGCCTGCAACTTCGCCTTGCCTCAGTATGATGGAGTGCACCAAAAGCCTGCTCTGTGTTTGTTAATTACCACCACACTTGCTGAAATCTGAATCGTTAGGGATTCCTGTACTCATAAAATATTTCGTTCCATGAATCTGTTCTACTACCTCCTTACCATAATATAAGACGATTTTGGTAGGTTAAATTAGCCTGCCAAAACGACTTAAATTATGATAGAGGTAGTAAGTAATAATATAAGATGATTTTGGTAGGCTAAATTAGCTTACCAAAACGACTTAAATTGTGATACAGAGGTAAGTAATAGCATGATCTCTTGGGAGCACATTGTGTTCTGCACTTGCTGTTGCCCGACAGTCTTTTATCAAATCATGCATTTCATATGCTCGGTTATTTCTCAATTTTAGGTGCAAGGAATTTCTGTGTGCCTGAACATCATTCTTATATGAAAGAAATAGGGGAACTTACTTGATTCTGGTACTCCCTCCGACCCAAATTAGTCGGCTTAGATTTGTCTAGATTCGATTGTATCTAGATATGATTTAGTATTAGATTCATCCGTATCTTGACAAATTTGAGTCTAACTAATTTGGATTGGAGTGAGTACTTGATTACGCCATCTGGCTCATGTATCTTTTGCTGGTGTCAACAGGCAAGATCTGCGACACCGTAGAAGTGGCCGGTGTTGAAGTGTATAAGTGGATTGCACTAGCTCTTTCCATCAGTTCGGACTTTTATTTGCGTTGGCTAGTGCATGAAGCTTGACATGGTATTAGAGCCTAAGGTCTCGAGTTTGAGTCCTGGCTTTCGCAATTTATCTTAAAATTGCTCTTGACCCCTTTGTGTCCACGTATAGGCCTCTTGAGTCATACGTGAGTTTCACGCGTCGTCGCTCTCTTCCGGTTACACGTGCTGACTTCTCTCCGTCACACGTAAGAGAGGGTGTTGAAGTGTATAAGTGGATTGCACTTGTCCTTTCCATCAGTTCGGACTTTTGGTTACGTTGACTAGTGCATGAAGCTTGACAGCCGAGAAGGACGTGCTGTCGACATTGTGGACCGTGAAGACTGGTGTCGTATCTCACAAGTACATGTTAATTCTACCGCACATCCTTGTTTCTACTCCAACCTGGAGCATCTTCCCTCACAACATGCTTCTTTTTTCCTTCAGGTATGGTGAGAAAGCCGCTGCTGTGACGAACAAAGGGATGGACGCTGCAGGCCATGCTATCGGAACGGCGTGGGCGGTGTTCAAGATCCGGCAGGTCATCAACCCGAAGAGCGAACTGAAGCCCACGTCGCTCGCCAAGTCCACCATCAAGGCCAGGGCTGCCGACTTCCGGTCGTTGAAGAGCAGCAAGGGCAAGTAGATTACAAAGCTGTGACGGGGCCAATGGCCACCATAAGCCTGCATCAACCAGTCCCCTCCCAGCTGATGTGCTGCTGCCTTGTAGATATATGTGTGTGCTGGGAACCAAGAGCAACCTGGATGCCATGCCCTTCCCTCTGCTGATGTGAACATCCGCGTGTTTCTGAGTGGAGTGTTGCTGTTTGGTTTGGGTATGTGCTGCGCTGGTTGGTGGAATAGAGTAGGCTACGACTTTTTTTTACTGCCATTTCTTGTCAATTTTTTCCACACTTCGTTTTGATTTTTTTTTTCATCCTACCATTCCATTACGGAATTTTATTCCTTTTGAAGATTAAGAAAGATCCGAAATAGCTTGAAATAAATAATAATTGTTCCGAAGAAACCTTCCCTTCTACTTCCGAAGGAACCTTCTCTTCTACTGGGAGTTGGCCATTGATACATTGTATAAACATAACCTTAAATGTATTAACCGTTTTCTTTATACTTATTTTAAAATTTTAAATAAAAATATAAAATTTGACCTCTTAGTGTTCTAAGTTCAAAAGTCTAGTTAATGGTGTTGACCTACTACTAGGGTGTAGGTGAGAGTAGGCTACCCACTAATCAAGCCCACTTAAAACCGCCACTACCCAAGCCCGCATAAAATTGTACGTGGACACCAACGGATAGGAGCTGGAATTAAGTGGGATATGTGGGCTATCCCACTTTGGGCACATCGATCCCACTTATCCCTTCTTTTTGAAGAGGTCTTAGATTTGTTAAAATTTGGATGTTTCTATACATTAAAACGTGTCTAGATTTATTCAAATTTAGACATATTTGTGATATCTTTTTAGAATGGAGGAAGTATTACTTTTCCCAAGACACCCAGGTCACAACGGGGCAAATCCTAGCTGTAATGACTCCCAATTGTTAGTGCTAGCCACTCTCGGTAGATGCACTATAGGATTAGATCTAGGAGATCTGAGAGAGAGAGGGAGAGAGTAGTACTATCTGCGCCTGTGCTCGACAAGCATGAACCGGAGGGGATGCCGAAGCTAGCTCCGATGTCAGTAGCCATGGGAAAAGGGAGTAGGGCGAGCGTGCGGTTAGGGTGGCGGCGGTGGAGCTTCCCGTCGGCGCAGCGCTAGCCTAGATCGGATTGGCTTGTAGATGGGGCGGCTAGGGCACGGCTAACCTCGTAAGGCGTGCTGCTAGCCCCCACCTTCTTTATATAGCGCTGGCGACAGGGGCCCACCCACCAGATGAGGTTGGGGCGCCCCCGATCAGGGCGCGGATAAGGGACTCCGTTCGGCCGTTGGGCTCGAACGGGGAGAGATCTATCTAACATTCTCCCCCTTGATCTCGACTTTACTTTTAACTTTATACTTTACTCATTTCATCACAGATCGATACATAGAGCATGTTTCATCGTCTCAGCTCAATTGCCGATAGAATCAGACAACCACTATATACCTTTCTATTTTGAAACAAATCCTGTTACTTCTGGGCCTCTGTAGTCCAGGAATCATAGGCTTTCCATTAAACCCATGCCGGCTATGTGTTCCTTGAATACACTGGGTGGTAAGACTTTCGTTAGCGGATCCGCAAGCATATCCTTTGTCCTTATATGCTCTAGTCTTATAGTTTGATCCTGGACTTTGTGTTGGAGATATGCCCTAGAGGCAATAATAAATATAGTTATTATTTTATCTTTGTGTTTATGATAAATGTTTACATTCATGCTATAATAGTATTAACAAGGAAACCATTAATACTTGTGTGATTTGTAAACTTAATTTGAAGTCCCTAGTATAGCCTCTATACTTCACTAGCTTGTTGGTTGATTGATGATGTGGTTTCTTTGTCATGAACATTGAGATGTTATCAACAACAAGATCATATCGTTAGGAGAATGATATGGTGGACATACTCCTATAGACAAGCGTAGCATAAAGATCAAGTCATTTCAATAGTTCAATTGCTATATGCTTTCTGATACATAGTAACCTAATTCCTTCGACCATGAGATCATGCATATCACCTTTACTGGATGGATGCTTTGATGTCATCAAACACCACACCGTAACAGGGTGGCTATAAAGGTGGCATTGAGTGTTCGGAAAGTATTGGTTGAAACACATGGATCAAGAGTGGGATTTGTCCATCCACATGACGGATAGATATTCTCTGGGCCCTCTCGGTGAAATGTCATCCAATTAGCTTGCAAGCATGTGACTTGGTCACAAGGGATCACATATCACGGGAACGAGAAAAGAGTACTTATCAGTAACGAGGATGAACTAGGTATGCAGAGATACCGACGATCATAACCTCGGATAAGTAACATATCGTGAGACAAAGGGAAATTGGTATCGTATGTAAGTGGTTCATTCGATCGCAAAGTAATCGTAGAAATATGTGGGAGCCATATGAATTTCCAGATTCCTCTATTGGTTATTGTTCGGAGAACTGTCTCGATCATGTCCGCATAATTCACGAACCGTAGGGAGACACACTTAAGGATTCGACGTTGTTTGAGTAGTTATGGTATTATGAGAAAGAGACCGAATGTTGTTCGGAGTCTCGGATGGGATCCGGGATATCACGAGGAGATCCGGAATGGTCCGGAGAATAAGATTCATATAAGGAAAGTCCCGTTTCGGAGTTCGGGAATGATTCCGGTGTTTTCATCGGGAATGTTCTAGAAGGTTCCGGATTGTCCGGCACTCCGGGGGGGGAGGGGTACATGAATGTATCATTACATATTGGAATGATTGCATCATGTACTAAGTGTTCTTGCTGTCCCAAATATAGGATTAAATTGAATCCTAAAACAGAAAAGTCAAATGTCCAGTTTGAAAGTCAAACTGCCAAAAACAAGAAACTGTGGGAAACAAGCAAGAGGAGTTGGAGTCGACTTGGAGGAGGAGTTTCTCTCCTCCAAGCCGGCGGCCAGCCTAGGCCGAGTTGGGGAGGGACTCCCTCCCTCCCCTGGCGCGCCACCCCCTCTCACCTATATAAGGAGGGGCAGGGCTCCCCTCCTAGACACACAAGTTTCCTATCCTCTAAACTAAACCCTAGATCTAGACCCCGGTTTAGAGCTATTCGGTTTAGAGCCTTCTAATTGGTTTAGAGCCTTCTAATTGGTGTGTCTAATTACTAGACCACTAATAGCCTCTCTCATAAGCTCCACCATACTCGCACCGGCTTAAGGCGAAGCCCTGCGGGATTTCCCCTCTACCTCCGGTACCACGCCGTTGTGCTGCCGGAATCGCGAGGAGAGTGCTACAACCTCCGCTGCCTGCTGGAACAAGGGAGAGGAAGGTCTTCGTCGAGTACCGAACGTGTGACCGACTGCGGGAGCGCTGCCGGAACGTGGCGCTGGAAGGATCGTCTACGCGATCTTGAGATCGGAAAGAGTACGACTACATCACCCACGAGAATCTTCTCTCGTTAAACACTTTGGAATCTTCGAGGGTGAGTTATTCCATCGACTCGTTGCTACAATCTAGTAGATAGATCTTGGCTTGTTTGTTTGTATGCGATAGAAAATTTTTGTTTTCCATGCTACGAACCCCTACAGTGGTATCAGAGCCGTGTCTATATGTAGATCTGTTGCACGAGTAGAACACAATGGTCATTGTGGGCGTTGATGCTTTTATTGTAGATTGCTTTTTGTGTACTTTGCATCTTGCGGTATGTTGGGATGAAGCGGCCCGGGCTAACCTTACATGACATCGTTCATGAGACTTGCTCCACGCTTGACATGCAACTCGTTTTGCATAAGTGGCTTTGCGGGTGCCTGTTTCTCCTAGCATAGTAAAGATCCAATTTACAACGGGTGATCAACAATGCTAGTATCAATGTTGTGGTTCTTGTTCGTAAGTTAGAACGACACTTATGGAAAGCCCCAAACCACGTAAAATATGCAAAGAAAGTAGAAGCGTCTAACTTTGTTTTGCAGGGGTGTGCAGTGATGTGATATGGCCATGATTGTGATTATATTTGATGTATGCAATGATCCTTATTGTAAGTTGGCAACCGGCAGGAGCCATATGGTTGTCTTTAATTTCTGTTAAGACCTGCGTGTCTATTCAAAATAGTTGTAATAGTTGAAGCTGGCGGACGACAACCATGAAGAAGCGTCATTGACCTTGATGCTATGCCGGTGATGATGGAGATCATGTTCGTGCTTGAAGATGGAGATCGGAAGCACAAAGAAGAAAGGCCATATCATATCACATATTATGAATTGCATGTGATGTTAATCCTTTATGCATCTTGTATTGCTTAGTAGACGACGGTAGCATTATAAGATGATCCCTCATGCACATAAATTTCAAGTTCTAAAGTGTTCACCCTTAGTATGCACCGTTGCCAAAGCTTGCTGCTTCGAAGCACCACGTGATGATCGGGTGTCTTTGATTCCGCGGGTGAATACAACGTAAGCAAGCCAGATTTGCTTATGCGGTAGCTAAGGTTTGATCTTGACGAGCCTAGCATGTACAGACATGGCCTCAGGAACACGGATCGCCGAAAGGCAAAGCATGAATCATATAGTAGATATGATGAACATGATGATTGTTCGCCATTAAAACTATATCAGCTCTCGTGATGATCGGTGTTGATATAGTGGATTTGGTTCGTGTGATCACTAAAACAATGTGAGGGATGTTGTTTTGAGTGGGAGTTCACCTAGTTTAATTTCATTAATTAATTTGAACTCAATTTGTCATAAACTTAGTCTAAACTATTGCAAATATGTTGTAGATCAATGGCAGCCCCTACCATCAATTTTAATGCGTTCCTAGAGAAAGAAAAGTTGAAAAACAATGGAAGCAACTTCGCGGATTGGTTCCGCAATTTGAGGATTGTCCTCACAGCTGGTAATTTGACCTATGTGCTGGATGCACCGCTAGGTGACCCACCTGCAGCTGATGCTACCGATGAAGTAAAGAATGTTTACCTCGCTCGGAAGAATCAGTACTCCATAGTTCAGTGTGCTATCTTGTATGGTTTAGAATCGGAGCTTCAGAAAAGGTTTGAAGAGTCAGACCCATATGATATTGTCGAGGATCTCAAATTAATTTTTGAGACTCATGCGGCAATTGAAAGCTATGAGGCTTCTGAAAAGTTCTTTAACTGCAAGATGGAAGAGGGCAGCTCCGTCAGTGAGCATGTGCTTAAGATGTCTGGGCACGCAAATAAACTCCAAAGCTTGGGTATAGTGATTCCTAATACTTTGGGGGTTTACCGCATCCTCCAATCACTACCACCAAGTTACAAGAACTTTGTGATGAACTACAACATGCAGAACATGAACAAAGAGTTGCCAGAACTATTTGCTATGTTAAAGTCTGCAGAAGTGGAGATCAAGAAAGAGCACCAAGTGTTGATGGTCAATAAGACCACCAAATTCAAGAAAGGCAAGTCTAAGCAGAAGGGACACTTCAAGAAGGGTGGTAAGAAAGTTGCCATGCCGACGAAGAAGACCAAGGCTGGACCTAAGCCTGAAACTGAGTGCTTTTACTGCAAGGGAGAAGGTCACTGGAAGCGGAATTGCCCAAGGTACTTGGCGGATTTGAAGAACGGCAACATCAAGAAGAAAGGTATATCTGATATACATGTTATTGATGTGTATCTCACTAGTACTCGTAGTAGTGCCTGGGTATTTGATACTGGTTCGGTTGCTCATATTTGTAACTCGAAACAGGAGCTGCAGAATAAACGGAAGCTAGCGAAAAACGAGGTGACGATGCGCGTGGGAAACGGATCAAAGGTTGATGTGATCGCGGTCGGCACGCTACCTCTTCATCTACCATCGGGATTAGATTTATATTTAAATAATTGTTATTTAGTGCCTGCGTTGAGCATGAACATTATATCAGGATCTTGTTTATTGCGAGACGGTTACTTGTTTAAATCAGAGAATAATGGTTGTTCGATTTATATGAGTAATGTGTTTTACGCACATGCACCTTTGATAGATGGTCTATTCTTATTGAATCTCGATAGTGGAAATACACATATCAACAATATTGAAGCTAAACGTTTGAAATCAAGCGATAATTCGACCTATATGTGGCACTGTCGTCTTGGTCACATTGGAGTGAAGCGTATGAAGAAACTCCATTCCGATGGACTTCTTGAATCACTTGATTTTGAATCACTTGATAGATGCGAAGCATGTCTGATGGGCAAAATGACTAAGACTCCATTTTCTGGTATCATGGAGCGAGCTACGGACTTATTGGAAATCATACATACCGATGTATGTGGTCCAATGAGTGTAGCATCGCGCGGTGGTTATCGTTATGTTCTTACCTTCACAGATGACTTGAGTAGATATGGGTATATCTATTTCATGAAACACAAGTCCGAAACTTTCGAGAAGTTTAAGGAGTTTCAAAGTGAGGTAGAGAATCAACGTAACAAGAAGATTAAGTTTCTACGTTCTGATCGTGGAGGTGAATATCTAAGTTACGAGTTTGGCGAGCATTTAAAGAAGTGCGGAATACTTTCACAATTGACACCGCCGGGAACACCACAGCGTAATGGTGTGTCCGAACGTCGTAATCGAACTCTCTTAGATATGGTTCGTTCTATGATGTCACTTACAGATTTACCGCTATCATTTTGGGGTTATGCATTAGAAACAGCCGCATTCACTTTAAATAGGGCACCATCTAAATCCGTTGAAACGACACCGTATGAATTATGGTTTGGGAAGAAACCTAAGTTGTCGTTCCTTAAAGTTTGGGGATGCGAAGCCTATGTAAAGAAGTTACAGCCGGACAAGCTTGAACCCAAAGCGGAAAAATGCGTCTTCATAGGATACCCGAAGGAAACTATTGGGTATACCTTCTATCATAGATCCGAAGGCAAAATCTTCGTTGCCAAGAATGGATCCTTTCTAGAGAAGGAATTTCTCTCGAAAGAAGTGACTGGAAGGAAAGTAGAACTCGACGAGGTTGTCGAACCTTCTCTCGAAATTACGAGTAGCGCAGCACCGGAAGAAGTTCCTGTGGTGCCTGCACCAATAAGAGAGGAAGCTAATGATGGTGATCATGAAACTTCGGTTGAAGTTGCTACAGAGCCTCGGAGGTCAACGAGAACTCGTACCACTCCAGATTGGTATGATTCCGTTATGAATGTCATGGTGGTGGACAACACCGATGACCCCGAGACGTATGAGGAAGCGATGATGAGCCCAGATTCCAATAAATGGCAAGAAGCCATGAAATCCGAGATTGGATCCATGTACGAAAACCAAGTATGGACTTTGGTGGACTTACCGGATGGCCGGAAGGCTGTCGAGAACAAATGGATTTTCAAGAAGAAAACAGATGCTGATGGTAATGTTACTGTCTATAAAGCTCGACTTGTCGCAAAAGGGTTTCGACAAATTCAAGGAGTTGACTACGATGAGACTTTCTCACCTGTAGCGAAGCTAAAATCTGTGAGGATTATGTTAGCAATCGCTGCATATTATGATTATGAGATATGGCAGATGGATGTCAAAACAGCATTCCTCAATGGAGACATTGATGAAGAGTTGTATATGATGCAACCCAAAGGTTTTGTCGATCCTAAAGATGCTAACAAGGTATGCAAGCTTCAACGGTCCATCTATGGATTGAAGCAAGCATCCCGAAGTTGGAATCAACGTTTTGATAAGGTAATCAAAAGTTTTGGTTTTATACAAACTTATGGAGAAGCTTGTATTTACAAGAAAGTGAGTGGGAGCTCTGTAGCATTCTTAATACTGTATGTGGATGACATATTGTTGATTGGGAATGATGTAGACCTTCTTAATAGTGTCAAAGAGTATTTGAATAATAGTTTTTCAATGAAGGATCTTGGCGAAGCAGCTTACATATTAGGCATAAAGATTTATAGAGATAGATCGAAACGCCAAATATCATTGTCACAGAGTACATATTTGGACAAAGTTCTAAAGAGGTTTGGAATGGAAGATAGCAAGAAAGGGTTCTTGCCCATGTTGCCCAATACGACCTTGAGTAAAACTCAAAGTCCGACATCGGCAGAAGATAGAGAAAGGATGAGTAAGACTCCCTATGCCTCAGCCATAGGTTCTCTAATGTATGCCATGCTATGTACTAGACCCGACATTGCATATGCTGTTAGTTTAACTAGCAGATATCAAAGTGATCCAGGAGTGGATCATTGGACAGCGGTCAAAAACATCCTTAAGTACTTGAGAAGAACTAAGGATATGGTTCTTTCTTATGGAGGTGATGAACAGCTCGTTGTTAATGGTTACACCGATGCTAGTTGGAACACCGATCCGGATGATTCTAAATCACAATCTGGATACGTATTTATTTTGAATGGTGCAGCAGTTAGCTGGAGGAGTGCAAAGCAAAGCGTTGTGGCGAGATCTTCAACTGAATCGGAATACATGGCTGCTTCGGAGGCTTCACAAGAAGCGATATGGATGAAAGAGTTCATTACAGAGCTGGGTGTGGTTCCTAGTGCGCTGGACCCAATGTCTATCTACTGTGATAACATGGGCGCCATAGCCAATGCGCAAGAACCAAGGTCACACAAGAAGCTGAAGCATATCAAGCTGCGTTTTCACGCTATTCGAGAGCATATCCAGGATGGGGATATAAAGATTTGCAAAGTACACACAGATCTGAATGTGGCGGATCCGTTGACTAAACCTCTCCCGAGGGCAAAACATGACCAACACCAAACTGCCATGGGTGTTCGGTATATTACCATGTAATCTAGATTAGATGACTCTAGTGCAAGTGGGAGACTGTTGGAGATATGCCCTAGAGGCAATAATAAATATAGTTATTATTTTATCTTTGTGTTTATGATAAATGTTTACATTCATGCTATAATAGTATTAACAAGGAAACCATTAATACTTGTGTGATTTGTAAACTTAATTTGAAGTCCCTAGTATAGCCTCTATACTTCACTAGCTTGTTGGTTGATTGATGATGTGGTTTCTTTGTCATGAACATTGAGATGTTATCAACAACAAGATCATATCGTTAGGAGAATGATATGGTGGACATACTCCTATAGACAAGCGTAGCATAAAGATCAAGTCATTTCAATAGTTCAATTGCTATATGCTTTCTGATACATAGTAACCTAATTCCTTCGACCATGAGATCATGCATATCACCTTTACTGGATGGATGCTTTGATGTCATCAAACACCACACCGTAACAGGGTGGCTATAAAGGTGGCATTGAGTGTTCGGAAAGTATTGGTTGAAACACATGGATCAAGAGTGGGATTTGTCCATCCATATGACGGATAGATATACTTTGGGCCCTCTCGGTGGAATGTCATCCAATTAGCTTGCAAGCATGTGACTGTCTCACAAGGGATCACATATCACGGGAACGAGAAAAGAGTACTTATCGGTAACAACGTTGAACTAGGTATGCAGAGATACCGACGATCATAACCTTGGATAAGTAAACTATCGTGAGACAAAAGGAAATTGGTATCGTATGTAAGTGGTTCATTCGATCGCAAAGTAATCGTAGAAATATGTGGGAGCCATATGAATTTCCAGATTCCTCTATTGGTTATTGTTCGGAGAACTGTCTCGATCATGTCCGCATAATTCACGAACCGTAGGGAGACACACTTAAGGATTCGACGTTGTTTGAGTAGTTATGGTATTATGAGAAAGAGACCGAATGTTGTTCGGAGTCTCGGATGGGATCCGGGATATCACGAGGAGATCCGGAATGGTCCGGAGAATAAGATTCATATAAGGAAAGTCCCGTTTCGGAGTTCGGGAATGATTCCGGTGTTTTCATCGGGAATGTTCTAGAAGGTTCCGGATTGTCCGGCACTCCGGGGGGGGGGAGGGGTACATGAATGTATCATTACATATTGGAATGATTGCATCATGTACTAAGTGTTCTTGCTGTCCCAAATATAGGATTAAATTGAATCCTAAAACAGAAAAGTCAAATGTCCAGTTTGAAAGTCAAACTGCCAAAAACAAGAAACTATGGGAAACAAGCAAGAGGAGTTGGAGTCGACTTGGAGGAGGAGTTTCTCTCCTCCAAGCCGGCGGCCAGCCTAGGCCGAGTTGGGGAGGGACTCCCTCCCTCCCCTGGCACGCCACCCCCTCCCACCTATATAAGGAGGGGCAGGGCTCCCCTCCTAGACACACAAGTTTCCTATCCTCTAAACTAAACCCTAGATCTAGACCCCGGTTTAGAGCTATTCGGTTTAGAGCCTTCTAATTGGTTTAGAGCCTTCTAATTGGTGTGTCTAATTACTAGACCACTAATAGCCTCTCTCATAAGCTCCACCATACTCGCACCGGCTTAAGGCGAAGCCCTGCGGGATTTCCCCTCTACCTCCGGTACCACGCCGTTGTGCTGCCGGAATCGCGAGGAGAGTGCTACAACCTCCGCTGCCTGCTGGAACAAGGGAGAGGAAGGTCTTCGTCGAGTACCGAACGTGTGACCGACTGCGGGAGCGCTGCCGGAACGTGGCGCTGGAAGGATCGTCTACGCGATCTTGAGATCGGAAAGAGTACGACTACATCACCCACGAGAATCTGCTCTCGTTAAACACTTTGGAATCTTCGAGGGTGAGTTATTCCATCGACTCGTTGCTACAATCTAGTTGATAGATCTTGGCTTGTTTGTTTGTATGCGATAGAAAATTTTTGTTTTCCATGCTACGAACCCCTACACTTTGTCCTTCACAACATAATACTTTATATCTATAGACTTTGTAGCATTACTCGACTTGTTGTTGTGAGCATAGAATACTGCGGGCTCGTTGTCACAGTACATCTTTAGTGGCTTGCTGATGCAGTCAACCACTTTCAAGTCGGGCAAAAATTTCTTTATCCATAACGCCTGTCCCATGGCCTCATAACATGCTATAAATTCTGCATACATCGTAGATGATGCAACTATCGACTGTTTGGCGCTTCTCCACGAAATAGCACCTCCTGCGAGAGTAAAGACATACCCTATCGTGGACTTTCTGTCGTCTTTATCTCCCGCAAAATCCGCATCTGAATACCCTTTTATCTCTAGGGAATCAGATCTTTTATATGTTAGCATGAGGCCTTTTGTGCCTTGCACATAACGCAAAGCTTTCTTTACCATCTTCCAGTGCTCTATGCCTGGATTCTCTTGATATCTACCGAGTACCCCGGTGATAAAAGCTAAGTCAGGGCGAGTGCACACTTGTGCATACTGTAAGCTTCCAACAGCCGAAGCATATGGTACTGACTTCATTTGATCGATCTCATATTGATTCTTTGGACATTGGGATTTCCCAAAACTATCGCCCTTGACTATGAGAGCAGGTGTTGCATTACTCGCATGCATATTGTATTTCTTTAGAATCTTTTCACAATATGCTTTCTGCGACAGTCCTAACACTCCATTCTTTCTATCTCGGTGAATTTCTATGCCCAAACATAAGAAGCTTCACCAAGGTCTTTCATGTCAAAATTTGATGACAAGAACTTCTTTGTCTCTAGTAGTAGACTAACATCACTGCTGGCAAGCAGGATGTCATCCACATACAGAATTAGGAAAATATATTTCCCACTTTTGAACTTTGCATAAATGCAGTTGTCCTCAACATTTTCCTTGAATCCAAATCTTTTAGTTGTATCATTAAACTTTAAATACCACTGCCTAGAGGCTTGCTTTAACCCATAAATGGATTTCTTTAGGCGGCATCCCATATGTTCCTTCCCCTCCATGAAAAAACCCTTGGGTTGTTTCATGTAAACATTTTCTTCAAAATCTCCATTTAGAAATGCCGTCTTAACATCCATTTGATGCAACTCTAAATCAAAATGTGCAACTAGTGCCATGACGATTCTGAAGGAGTCCTTACATGAGCCCGGAGAAAAGGTCTCATTGTAATCTACGCCTTCTCTTTGCGTAAAGCCTTTTGTCACAAGTCTAGCTTTGTATTTTTCTACATTCCCATTGGAGTCATACTTTGTTTTGTAGACCCATTTGCATCCTACTGTTTTGGCTCCTTTAGGAATTTCCTCTAAGTCCCAAACATTGTTGGAACTCATTGATTTCATTTCATCTTCCATTGCCTCCACCCACTTGGCTGAGTGAGGGCTACTCATGGCTTCTTCATATGAGGTAGGATCACCCTCCATATGAACTACGTTGTAGACTTTGTAAATTTCTTTGGAAATGGCTGGTCTTCGTTCTCTTTTAGACCTTCTGAGTTCATCAGACTCTTGCTCATTTCTTGCCTCGGGTTCAGGCACATTTACAGTATGAGGCTGTTCTGGCTCCCTTTCGTGCTCAACAGTGGGTTCAGGTGGCTCCTGATGGACAGGTTCTGAACTTTCGCCCATTGTTGTCACGTGTGGAGTCACAACAGGTGCCGGCACCACAACCTCAGGGGTTGTAGATGGTGGCACAACAGGAAGCGAGAAAAATGGCTCCTGAGTCATCGGATTAGGTGCATGAACCCTCTTCTCCTCAAGATCAATTTCCCGAGCTACCGTGCTCCCCCTCATCAATTAATCCTCCAAGAAGACTGCATGTCTCGTTTCTACAAACTTTGTTTATCTGTCATGACAGTAGAAACGATAGCCTTTTGACTTATCTGGATAGCCAATGAAGTGGCAAGATACTGTTTTTGGGTCTAACTTTGCAATGTTTGGATTGAAAACTTTTGCCTCAACTGGGCTCCCCCAGACCCTCAAGTGGTGCAGAGAGGGAACTCTGCCTGTCCACAATTCATACGGTGTTTTGGGCACCGACTTACTTGGTACTCTGTTGAGAATGTGAATGGCGGTTTTAAGCGCCTCCATCCACAATCCCAATGGGAGGGTGGAATAGCTCATCATACTGCGCACCATATCCATAAGGGTACGGCTACACCATTTTGCTGAGGTTCGCCCGGCATAGAATACTGGGCGACTATTCCATTTTCCTGCAGGAACCTTGCAAAGGGCCCTGGTACTTGACCATATGGAGTATGCCGACCGTAGTACTCCCCCCCACGATCGGACCGGACTATCTTAATTCTTTTATCATGCTGATTTTCTACTTCAGCTTTGAAAATTTTAAATTTATCCAATGCTTCAGATCTTTCTTTAATTGGATAAATATAACCATATCGGGAGTGATCATCCGTGAATGTTATGAATGAATTATAGCCATCCACACTTTTCACCAGAAACGGTCCACAAATGTCCGTGTGGATTATTTCTAGTGTAGCTATACTTCGGTTTGCACCCTTTTTAATTTGTTTTACATACTTTCCTTTAATGCAATCTATGCATTGTTCTATGTCTGAGAACTCTAACGGAGGAAGAATGTCATTTTTAACGAGGCTTTCTATTCTTCCCCTCAAAATATGGTCTAATATGTAGTGCCATAACTTCGATGAGTCAAGAGTTCGCTTTCTTTTCTTTTGATCTTTGTTCGACAAGGGAACTTGTTCATTCACATCACACACATAAAATACTTTCTCATGCAAAGATAATAAATATAGCTTGTCATGTAGGGTAGCAACACCCACACAAATATCTTTTAACCAAATGGCACATTTGCCATGTCCAAAATAGCACTCATACGAATCTTTGTCCAAGAACGACACACTTATTAAATTTGTATGAATGGAAGGAACAAAAAGAACATCCTTAAGCAAAAGAGAAGAGCCATCAGCCAGCTCCAGAGGGATGTCGCCAACAGCCTCCACTTCTGCTTCAATCCCATTCGCCACTTCAATGAGTATTTCTCTTTTTGGCAAAATCCTTGTCGAATGGAACCCCTATAAAGAGTTGGCAACATGAACAGTTGCACCAGAGTCAATCCACCAAGTAGATCTAGAAAACTTTTCATACAGAGATTCATTAACAAAAGAAACTATATCTTTACCGTTTTTGGCCATTATGGACTTCAGCCATACTGGACAATCCTTCTTGTAGTGGCCAACCTTTTTGCAATGGTGGCACTGGTCTTTTTCCCCAGGGGTGGACTGCTGGTACTGATGCTGGTGCTGTTGTGGGCCCTTTCCATGTGGCTTGGAAGGTGAGCCACCATGGTTACTGTTGGTGAAGTTCCTCTTTCTATTGTCCTTCACGTAGTTCAAGGAACCACCGTGAAGAGACTTCAGCCTTTCTTCCTCTTGGGAGCACATCCCTATGGTCTTTTCAATGTCCCACTTTTCAGGGGACATGTTATAGTTGATTACGAAGTTCTTGAATGGTTGGGGAAGAGAGGCCATGACAAGGTGCACCAGAAGTGCAGGCTTTAGCTCGAGGTCCTCATCCATGGGCTTCAGCTTGGCCGCCATGTTTGACATCCTCAAGATGTGCTCTCTTATGCCATGTGGCCCTCCCGTGTACTTTTCTGTCACCAGCTGTTTTAGCAGCTGGGTTGCATACATCTTTGAAGAGCCAGTAAACTGGCTCTTTATCTTTGCAAGGTATTCGCCCACAGAGGCACACTCTCCAATTGAGCCCACTATAGTGTTCTCAATTGTGTTTTTTACAAAAGCCAAACATTTCTTATTGACGTTCACCCACTTTTGATTGTCTATGGAGTAGGCCAGCTCCAAAGGAGCATGGTCCCTCTTTCTCTTTTCAAATGCAGCACTTTCCTTAGCATCACCCCTCACAGGGTCAGCAGGCTTGACTGGTTGCTTGGTGTCAACCACCCAGTCCACCTCGGCGCATACAAACGCCAGATCAACCTTTTTCCTCTATTAGGAGTAGTTATCCCCCCTTAGCAGTGGGATGTCCTTCAAGCAGCTCATGAGGTTGAGACCTCCTGAAAATCACAAAAGATGTGAGATAACCAAAACAACTGTATGCATTAATCCAACGTTGGTATAAATTAAGCATGAAATTGTTTGTGCCATTTAAAATTACATCACCGTTGGGTAGAAATAAAATTAAATGCACCTTTAATACTCAATGAAAACGATCATGATCATGCTTATTAATAACGTTAGTCAATTAATAACATGGGACACAATCATCTTTAATTACTTTGTCACATCTTTTAAAACAAAAAATTAACACACTTTTATTGCATTCATGCAATTTGAATCAACTATTTGTAGTAGAAACTTATTACAACATTCATAAGCTTTGAACTTTATGGAAAAAACTTTGTCACTTTCATATTCTCTAATCAAGATATTCACAGAAATAAAATGAATAGAGAAACTTTGCAACATTTGCTTAAAAACTGTGCAAAAAAAACAATTAAAACAGCTTCTGTAAAATAATAAACAGAAACAAAAAACTGTACTGAAAAGCCCAGCGTGGCCCAGGGGCCCGGCAGCTATCTGCCGCACGGGGCGCCCGCTGGAGCGGCCAGCAGCCCAGGCCGCCGCCAAGGACTACTTGCGCGCTGCCCCCCCCCCCCCCCGCGCACTCGCTTGCCTACATGCCGCCCACGCGCAGCATAAAGCACTCCAGCCGCAGCCCAAAACAGCAGCCCGCCAGCGCCTGCGGCCTGCACCGCCCGGCCTGCTTGGCCCGCCACCGCCTGGCCCAGCTGCGCGCCCGCGGCTCAATCTCAGCCGCTCAACCAGCCAAACCTAGATCTGACGGCTGAGCGTCACAATCGCTAGAACAAAACCCCCCTCGCGCCGCTGCCCCCCCTAACCCTAGTCATTCGCCTCCTCCCACCCTGCTAGCCCCCTCTCTGTCTCTGGCGGCGCACGCGCCAGCGGCCGAGGCGAGGTGGCCGCCCCTCGGCGAGCCCCTCCCTCTCTGGCGTCCTCCTGCCCGCAGCCGTGGTGGCATCCAGCCCCGCGCTCGGTTGCACTGGCGGAGGGCCTCGGTGAGTGGTGCGAGCGGGTGAGGCGAGGTGGCCGCCCCGCGCGGCGGCGCGCCCCTCCCTCTCCGTCGTTCTCTGGCTCCCAAGCCCGGTGGGGACTGAGGCGAGGCGGCCGCTCGGCGCAGCCGGCGGCCCCCTCCCTTTCCCACGAGCATCAGCGCCCCCTGCCCTTATTGTCAGCTGCGCGTCCACCCGAGGGTGGGCGCACCACCGTCAAGCGGCGCAGCGGCGGCGCCCATCGCCGGCGCACGGCGGCGGGCCGGTGGGTCCCTCTTTTTCTTTTTCTTTCACCTCCCACCTCCCCCTCCCCGCGAGCAGCAGAGACCAGAGAGGGAGACGGCGGCAGTGCCTCCCCCTTGGCTCCTTGCCGATGCGTGCATCCACCCGAGGGTGGGTGCACCGCCATCAAGTGGCCGAGGTGGGGCAGAGCCTTTCCCGGCGAATGGCCGGGGCAACCCTTTTTTTGTGTTTGACTTTTCTTTTGGGGATCTGTGGGGATCTATGGTTAGATCTGGGGTTTGGGGTTTCTTTCTCGCGGGATCTGGGATTAGGGTTTTCCTTTGGGGGCTTTAGATGTGGGGATTCCTTTGGTTTTCTTTGCCCCCAAAGGGGTATGTTCTTCTTCCGACGCCTCGGCTTGTCGATGCGCGTCCTGATAGAGAGGAACGGCGCGGCCCGAGGGGCAAGGCGCACTTTAGATCTAGGATGCCCAAGCTTTCCTTGTCTGTTGAGTCTTTCTACCAAAAAAGTTAGCATCTAAGATGCTTCGATACCATTGTTAGTGCTAGCCACTCTCGGTAGATGCACTATAGGATTAGATCTAGGAGATCTGAGAGAGAGAGGGAGAGAGAGTAGTACTACCTGCGCCTGTGCTCAACGAGCATGAACCAGAGGGGATGCCGGAGCTAGCTCCGGTGTCAGTCGCCATGGGAAAAGGGAGTGGGGCGAGCGTGCGGTTAGGGTGGCGGCGGTGGAGCTTCCCGTCGGCGCAGCGCTAGCCTAGATCGGATTGGCTTGTAGGTGGGGCGGCTAGGGCACGGCTAACCTCATAAGACGTGCTGCCAGCCCCCACCTCCTTTATATAGCGCTGGCGACAGGGGCCCACCCACCAGATGAGGTTGGGGCGCTCCCGATCAGGGCGCGGATAAGAGACTCCGTTCGGCCGTTGGGCTCGAACGGGGAGAGATCTATCTAACACCAAAGTCCAAGAACTCTAGGAAGAGGAAGCACAAGGTTATTTTTCCCGTTCCTTTGCCTAATTCTGAACCATAGAAATATTCATGGTAGTGCGGGGAGCATGTGGCCGACGAATCTAAAATTGGTTTTGGGTTGTTGTGGTAGCAAGAAGATTTTTCTCTTGATTTTTTTTTTACTCTGAACCCTGATGGATATGCATGCATGTTCTGTGTGATTGAGATGTTGATCCGGTGGTGTTATACATGTTCATGGATACAAAATCTTCTTGTGTGGGTTGAGATGTTAAATACTGCAACATCCGTGTGTACTTGGTTAAAATCAAAGTCATTTGAAGTTCTGAATGCACTACTTTCTCTAGTCTGTTAAGTTTTGTTATATGTAGTACTAATACGCATTGCACCTTGCAAAAAAAAAGTACTCCCTCCATCCCAAGGCTTGAGGTCTACTATAACTTTTTTTTAAAATCAAGCCATGTAAAGTTTGACCAAATTTTTAGAAAAAACTATCAAAAGCTATTATATTATATAGATACCACGTGAAAATATGTTTCATGATGTATGAAAGGATAGGTATTACTTATTGTAAATATTAATATTTTTCTCTAAAATTTTTTGTCAAACTTTAGGTAGTTTGACTTTTGAAAAAAGTTATAAGCCTTAAGCCTTGGAACAGGGTAGTACTAATATGCATTGTGGTATGCAAATTTTGATACTGTTGCTAGTGCTTGCTTGTTCCCGCAGAAAACTCATACAAAAAATATTAGCAAAATGTAGTTTGCAGGTATGTGACATTGAAAACAATTTGGTAGTACCATTTAAAAAAAACAATTCGGTAGTGCTGAAGTCTGGCGAGATTACATACGGTTGTGCTTTTCATAATATAATAGTCGCATATTTTTGTTTGTAATCTCTATTTCTATGGCCCATAAGCATATATTGAATTTGAGGATCAAGTTATGAGTTGTCATAGTGCTTGAACTATGGACAACAAAAAGCAGCAGTGGATTCTTTCGAAGCTAGCAACTGATGTCTTCACTATGTACTAGTATCAGTCTAGCTCCTTGACACTTGAATAACAATCATGGTGATTGACGCTGTACTATGCCAGGGACGTTCACAAGCCAACTCCGGCTACGACTGCACATGCGTGAAAAATAACTAGACACCCCAGTTCACTTGTAGTTCATTCGCCGACATAAGATATAATTATATAGGCTGCTGGTGCTGGTCAGCCAAAGTTTGCATCAGTAACTACTTCCAAAATGGAGTCAAGAAAAATGTCTACTCAAAAAGGGAATGGGTAAACTATCCTTCTTTGGCCAAATGCCTAAATGTGTACGTAGAACGGAACAAGAATTACAACATTCCATTGAAGGAACCGAATGATCCCGCTGTTCATCAGAAGAAGGCAGCATGCTAGACGACACTTCCTTACGAAATGAACAGCTCAGTCCGATCAGTTACCGACAACCATGGCTTCAAGCTCCATCGGGAACCCTCGATCTGGAGAGTGTTTAGCCGCTGTCTTTCCTGTGCGAGAAGGATGCAGTTTAATCAGGAGCAACAAACTACGGACACATGTTCAGCTAATGATTACTCTGCCCACTTGTTTGATAAGGGTTAATTGTACATGCGTGGAAAATTCCAAAATTAGAACTAGTCATGAATTTAGTTTGAGATGTCGCTTGGCGCATATGGGTTCATTCAAAATATGACCCGACGAGCCGATCAAGCGAGCATACTGGCACATACAAGAAAGATCAAAATGAAAAGAGACAACTCATATAAAGAGATTAGCGCAACACCATATGAAAGTAACTGACATCTTGGAATAGTAAGGCAGTACATACATCATTTCCAAAGACTTCAATATCACCAAATAAATATATGTTTCACTAGTACAGAAGAGTTAGAGATGTTAGCTTACTTGGCAATAGATAAATTTGAGTCTTCTCCTTCTCCTAGCTAGGGGCTCGAAGAATCCCTTATGAATGGCTGTTGCACTTGAGTAAGCTTAGGACAGACGCATATGAAGACATGCTGAATAGATGAAAGTGCATGCGGTCCGTCGATGGAAGATAACTCCGGCAAGTGAAGGAGAATGAAATGTTCCATCTTGTGTGTGTTGATCGAGTTTAATAGAATGGACTCCACATTGTGACACTGTTCCAAACGCAGCAAGTTGAGAGAGGAGAGATTGTCTAAGCAGCCACCAGGCCGAAATGACTTGTCAAGCTCCCCACAAGAGGAAATCGAGAGTCTTTGCAGTGAAGGGGGCAAAATCATTTCTCTCGGGCATATCAAGCTCGGGCACTCATGGATCTCCAGGTTTTGGAGACGAATAAATCCCACAAAATTGTGGACAGGTAGTGATACTAGACTTGTAGAACCATGAATCTCTACCGATGTAATGGATGGCAGATATTCTGGACACAGGAAGTGGTCAACATTTGTTAGCGATTTACAGCTCCGCAAGCATAATGTAGTCAGGCTTATAAAAGGCAGATGCATCACCACATTACCAGCTGGTAGCAACAACTGTTGGAGGAAACCACAATCCACAAGTTGCAGAAATTTCATTGCAGGTAGATATTTTGGGCTTAACCAACTTGGTAAAACATCACCGCCAAAGCCTCGGACTTTAAGGCCTTCAATACTTGGAGGAGGACATAATGCCTGGAGTATTTCGTTTTCGGTAGTTCTCAAGCTGCATTCCGACCGTCGCCACTCTAGCACTAATTTCTTGAGGTATTGCTTGTCAGCAAGTCTAGCCTCGACAGCTTCTGCCGTACTCTGAACATTAGCAATCCTTTTGATAGATAGCTTTCCAGTGAGCTGATTCATACCTTTCAACTCACCAATTCTCTTCCCATTCAATACCCCGACTGTAAAGTATCTCAAGTTCCGCAGAGAATACAGATTTCCAAGACCACTTATCTTAGATAGCTCCTCAAATGCTTCCTCTGGCAGTGCTAGACGGCGCAATTTGACAAGATTTGTTACACCTGGATGAATTGTTCGCAGATCTGAATCACTGGCATCGAAAACTTGTAGACTGTACAGGCTCCAGAGTTTCTCGGGTAATTCAACTATTCTACTTTTTGATATATCAAGATGACGCAGATGACTTAATACACAAATTTCCTTAGGTAGCTCGAGCAGATCGCAACCTTTTAGACTCAAAAATAGGATGTTTGAGAGCTGGCTAAACCATGGAATCTCAACACCAATTCCGTATTGAAACCTAAGAGAATGCAATTTGTTAAGATGGTCAAGGCTAGCCATTCTTCCTAGAGCTTCATTATTCAGCAAGATTGACATGTGACGGATTGTTTGTGGTATTTTCTTTTGGTTCTGGCAGCTCAAATCTTGCAATAAAAAACACTCACCCGCCGAAATAGATTGTGCCATGTCATGGATCAGGTCATGCATCACATATCTATTTCGTCCAAGAAACTGGGGGTCATCTTGAAGAAGAAACCTGCTTCTCAAATCATCCAGATAAATACACCCTATCTCTTCAACACGCATGCTGCCTCCTGTTGCAACCAAGCCCAGTGCCACCCAAAGTTCTACTATCTCATCTCTTGCAAAGCTATAATCTTTCGGAAACATAGAGCTAACTGCAAAGCACCTTTTAAGTTCTTGTGGAAGATAAAAGTAGCTCAGTTGAAGGGCAGGCAGTATATCATCCTCCTCATATGGTAGCTCCCACAGTTCACTGTTATGGATACTTCTCCAATGTTCCTCAGTGAGATTGCCGTTTAACAAGCGTCCTAGAGTTTTGGCCGCCAGAGGAGACCCACACAACTTAGAGACGAGGCTCTGTCCAATGCCTTGCAGATGAGGATAGGACTCTGGGTGTTCTTTACCAAATGCGCACTTCTCGAAGAAATCCCAAAATATATCTGTTTTCAGGCCTTCGAGTTTAACAGGCTCCATGGTGCCAACAACATAAGCAACCTTCAAAGATCTAGTGGTCACTAGGATCACGCTGCCTTGATGTCCATACCTCAGTGGCGCTACGAATCTCGACCAGCTTTTATTGGCATCAGGCCATACATCATCAAGAACAATAAGAAATTTATGTTCTTTCAGTTCCTTCTCGAGTTCCACCTGAAGAGCATCTAAGCTTGATGGTGGTGGACCCGACATATCTGCAGGATTGCTACCTAGTATTACTTTTTTTTTGATAGAGCTTGGTATTTCTTTTTTTCTTTTTTTGATAGAGCCTAGTATTTCTTTGGTAACCCTTTTGATGTCAAAAATGTCAGATACACAAACCCACATCCTCATCTCAAAGTGGGATTTTACCCTTGGATCATTGTAGACTAGCTGAGCAAGGGTGGTCTTACCAACCCCGCCAATGCCAACCATAGGCAAGACAGCACTGTCTCCTTTCAGTCGCTTTGAGGATCTGCGCTTGGCGGATTGCACACCTAGCAGATTGATCACCAGGTCCCGTTCTTCATCACGGCCAACAATTGGCTCGCTCACTAGAGAACTCGTCTCTGGCATCAGCTGCTTTCCAAGCTGCGGCGGTTCAACATTAAGACCCATCAAGTTGAGCATCCCCTCGGTGTCTGCCATAACCTTGTCCAGATTACTCTGGGCATCCTGTACTCTTGATTTGCTACCACTGATCCAACTCTTGAAAAGATTAAATGAGGAGGAAACGAGTTGACCTGCCCTGCTTCGGTTGGCGTCCTCCGTCTTCTGTCGCAGCACCTGGTCATCAAACTCTCGGAGAAGATCCTTGCAGTCGTAGGTGGTATCCTTTAGCTGCAAGAGCAACACCGTGAGCCCCTTGTCCCTGAACCTGCCCCACTCGGCGCGATCGATGAGGAAATGAGCTTTTGGCAAGCTCATTCGGAGGCAGGTCAGGTCGCCGCTCAGGTGAATCGCTTCGATGAAGCTGGCTCCGACTGACATGATCGATTGTACATACTCCATAATTGCTGTGTTCTTGCGCTCATCCGTGGATCTTGTTCTAATGGGAGAGAGTGGGTGATGGGGATTCTGGTGGCAGTCTACACTGCACAGCAATACAGGAACAAAAGGTTATGTAATAACAACTAAACAATACGGTAGTATGGTGTCTTTCTATGCCAGTTGGATTATCTGCTGTTGTGTCCTGATTGTATTCATTTGAACCAAGTTGGGAAATTATAATTAATACAATTCGGAAGTTACCAAGTTGGTGCCATAACGAGCCAGTCCAAATATTAGGTGAAAAAGTGCACAGCCTGCAAAGCAACCCGTCCATTCTTATTTAACTGTATCTTGGAATTTGGTTTCATTCTGAATGTGAAAAAATTAAAGGAAATGGGACAATCCGAGCAAATCAAGGTCTACTGCCACCGCTTTGAACATTTAGGACATGTTTGGTAGGCTGCACTATCTCCGGCTACAGGGACGGACCCAAGTGTAGCTGACTGGGGGTCTAGGCCCCCACTCAAAATTTCAAATTCCTCGGTATTTGTTCATATTTGGAAGAAATTTCTCCAGATTTTACAAATTTATGAAAGAAAGGCTCCCAGTCAATTCATTTGCGCCCACTCATAATTTCTTCTGGGTTTGCCCTGACCGGCTAGACCATGGGAAGATGGAATAGCCCCAGGCTATGTCCGTGTATTGGCATGCATGCCCCTCAAAGAACCGCTGAGCCAACAACGCTACGAACTGCCGAATCAGTAGTTTCTGCGGAGCCAAGTTCGGCAAAGCGCATTTTGGGATCCATGTGGCCACCAACTGTATGCATGGGGAAGCACGGGAGACGCGCCCTTAACTCCCTTCCCACCCCTTCTCGGTATTGTCACCGCTAACTGCCACTGTACTCCTCACTCCCTCATGTCCCATCAACAAACGACCATGGTATTCTCGCCTACTCCGCCACCTTCCCCGTCAGTAAACGAAGCCTGGATTCTTAGGAGTGCGGTGATGTCGATTGACGCGGCAGCCGTTGCCCGTTGTCGTTCGCACAAGGCCCACGACCGCTGATGAGGCCCAGATCCCGAAGCTCTCAACCGACCTCACCTTTCAGGCTGCAAGATGACTTTAAAGGATCCCGAAGACCAGACGCACATCCAAGAGAGTCGAAAATTAACTTAACATGCAAGACAAGATGAAAACCTGTCGTGACTAAGGAAGACTCTTACATTCATGACTATATATAATGGAGGATATTCAACTAAAGAGGACACACCATATTCGCCCACGACATAGCCATTAGCCTTAGTCGTAAACACTAGATTCATATTCTCATAAACCCGTCGAAATCCAACTTGTAAACCCCTTGTACAATCTCTCAATCACCTTTTGAGTAAATTCCAAGGAAATCCTCCTCGCTACACCAATATCTTTATATTTGAGATCCAAACCTATTGACCTATGCCGGTTGCCGAACAAATAAATTCTCTTTCAATCTTTGGAAGTAAGACTGTCATGGGTCGTGAAAACCATCATTCGTTAGTTGGCACGCCAGGCGGGGGGGGGGGGGGTGGGGGTGCTCGCGTCATGCAGATAGGATCCTCATAGACCTCCCTGATGAGTCGCCCCGTCAAGGAAGACGATCAGGGAAGCGACTGCCCAACCGGGAAAAGGAGAGGTAGCACGAAGCCGGTGCGCCACGGATGGACCCATGACAGGGAGGAGAAGGGTCCACGACTGGTTGCCCGCGTCTCTCAGGAGCTAGGGCAACTGGTGCGACCTTCATAAGATGGCAGCACACTCTCTCTACGGCTGCTAGATGATACAATCGGGAGGACGTCGGCCCAAAGGGACACCACCATCCCCTGAAGAAACCCGTTCCAGGACCTAGAGTGTTGGAAATATGCCCTAGAGACAATAATAATACTGTTATTATCATATTTCATTATTCATAATAAACATTTATACTATATGCTAGAATTGTATTAATCGAAAACATAATACATGTGTGTTTTCGTAACAACATTGTATTCATGACTATAATAAAAAGAGCAATGTTAATGAATTATCTAAAGAACTTTATTTGGATTCAGATCTTGTGTTGCATGTTTTTAAAGCTTTTACATAACATATCAAATCTCTAAAAGAGGGTTGAGTCAAGTACGATCCACCACCCAAACCTAAGAAGAAAAGAGAAGTTAAAGCAACACTGGCCTCCCTAGAACCAATGTATGAGATACCTTTCCTAACATGGCGCAGAAACATATTTTTGAATATGAACAGGTTAAAACAGTAGAGCAGGAGAAAGAAGAAGAAAGTGTGCCAGAAGTTGAAGAACATTTGGATGAAACCAAAGATGAAGAGGTAACCAAGGAAGCAATTATGGCTATGTATGCACATTGCAACATAGTTGAACTTGATAAAGAGACTTTCGTACTGGTTGAAGGTAAAATTAAGGTAAAAGATGTCGGTAAGCCTATTCTTCCCTCTATATTTAAAGAAACCTCATATTATGGTTTATGTGATCTTGGCACCGCAGTTAATGTTATATCCTATGATTTTAATTTAGAAATGAAAGAAGAGATAGTACCGGCTACAATAAAGAACACTGATATGACAATTATCACTACTAGAGAAAAGGCTATAGGAGACATGCTTATAGGAGGCACATTATAAAATGGGCGAGGCACACTACTTCTCCATACGTCTCTAGTATAAAATTAGGCGAGGCACATATAATAAGAATGCGCCTCCTATATTCCCTGTACAGACGAAATCTAGTAGCCCCGAATTATGTGAGGCACATTCTAATCATATGCGCCTCCTATATATATCAGATAGGCGAGACACATATGGGAAGAATGCGCCTTGCATAAGCTGTGTGGGCCCGAGTAGAGGTCGGTGGTCAAATATGCGAGGCGCATATAATCATATGGGCCTCCTATACTTAATAATATGCGAGGCGCATGGAGTTCGAGTGCGCCACGAGTAACTCCCTCGCACCGATGCGCCCACATGCACGCGCAGACCTTTGCCCACGCACGGTCAAACCGGACCCGCGACCCCACCTCGACCCCGCACTTCGCTCGCGGCCCACCACCTCGTATCCCCCTCGTCTCTCCTCGCAATTCCCTAGCACCGCGACCCCGCCACCGCTGCCGCTTACCTTCCTCCCGCATGCCGCTCCCTCCCCTCGTATCCCACCACCCCGAGCCGACCTCGACGGAGCCCCTTTCGCCCCCACGCGTCGCCGCGTCGCCCTATGATACGTCGGAAACGTAGCTATAATTTTTGATGTTCCATTCTTGTTAGTATCTACTTTGCTTTGCTCTGTCTACACTTTGAGGTGGTTTTTATATCTTTTCTGATACTAACCTATTAACAAGTTGCCACAGTGCCAGTTGTCTGTTTTCTGTTGTTTTGGTTTCAGAAAAGCTAGTAAAGAAATATTATCGGAATTGGACGGGATAAACGCCGAAGTCAATAACTTTCCGTGGGGAACAAGAAGTCCAGAGGGGAGACGGAGAGGCGTGCCAGGGAAGCCAGACCCCCCTAGGCACGACCAGGGGTGGGCCCACGCTTGGGAGGGGTGTGACCCCTCTAGCCACCTCCTAGGCCTCCCCCTTCGCTTATAAGAAGCCCCCGATGCAGAAACCCTAAGCACCCGATCAAATCTCCACGAAACCGTCTATAGCCGCCGCCACTATCATTCCTAGATCGGGAGGGAATCTGAAGTTCTTCCCGGCACCCTGCCAGAGGGGAGATCATCCCGGAGGCCTTCTCTCTGGTATGATTCGTGAGTAGTTCCACCTTGGACTATGGGTCCATGTAGTAGCTAGATGGTTGTATCTCCTCCTTTGTGCTTTTATGTATAGATCTTGTGAGCTCTGTTCATGATCAAGATCTAATCTATTTGTAATCATGTAGGTTGTGTTTGCGGAGATCCGATGGATATTGAGATTATTATGTTGGTTTGATTAATGGTTTTGTCTTTATGATTCTATCATGTATGTGTTGTTTGTGATCTTGCATGCTCTCCGTTGTTAGTAGCTATCTTGGCCAAGTAGTTGCTAGTGACTCCAAGAGGGGGTATTTATGCTCGATAGTGGGTTCATGCCTCTAGTTTCCAAGGGAAGTGAAAATAATCTCTTTGGTTGTAGATGCGATGTTGCTACTAGGGAGAAAACAATGGTCTCTTGTTCATGGAACATGTGGACTGTTTACCTTACACACTTTGCTTAAAGCAGTTGTCTGTTGCTTGCAACTTAATACTGGAGGGGGTTCGGATGATAACCTGAAGGTGTACTTCTAGTAATAGATGTATTTGGATGGCGGTCTATGTATCTTGTTGTATTGCCCAATCGAATCTCATAGGATCTTTCTGACTAGTATTGCATTGTTATGCCTTGCTCAGTTCCTGTCAATTGCCCTGCTGTAATTTGTTTACCCTTCATGCCATGTTGTTTATCTAAGGAGAGCACCTCTAGTGAACTATGGACCCCGGTCCAATCTTTACCATTGATACATCTTCCACTTTTACTTGTTTACTTGCTGCAAACCATTACCTTCCACACAGTATGTTTAATCCTTTGTTACAGCAAACCGGTGAGCTTGACAACCTCACTGATTCGTTGGGGCAAAGTCTTGAGTTTGTGTTGTGCAGGTTTCCATGTTGCTTGCAACACCTTTGAGACGTTTCCTTCCTCCTTCTGGTTCTATATCCTCGGTCTCTACTAAGGGAAACTTGCTGCTGTGCTCATCACACCTTGCTCTTGGGGTTCCAACAAAGTGTCGTGTCAAGCACCATCAAGTTTTCTGGTGTCGTTGCCGGGGAACAAAGAAGAAGCTCCCACGTCAACATCGGGCGCACATATCAAGATTTCTGACGCCGTTGCCGGGGAGGCTAAGGACATCTTCACAAGGGGAGTCCTCCACTTCCTTTCTCTTTACTTTGTTTTTAGTTTGCTTTGTTTCTTTTGCTTGGTTTTGTTTGACTCTTTTCGAAAAACAAAAAAAAATTAGTTCCTACTCTAGTTGCCACCTTGCTCTAGCTCACCATGTTCCTCCCCAAGTTCGTTCTGAAAGATCTTGTAATAGGTAGTGGCTCTATAATTGGGTTGTTATATTTGGTTATTTACTAAAATCCCCTTTTAGGGGAGAAGGGTGGATTGTTAGTGTGGATGATTTAGAAGATATAATTGGTGGGCATATATGGTTGGGCTTAATTTGTGTATTTGGCGGAATTTGGCATATCTTAACCAAACCCTTCGCATGGGCTCGTCGTGCGTTTGTATGTAATATTGAAGAATTCTTTAATCATGTTAGCAAGCATGAGGATATTGAGGAAAAATCTATAGCTGAACTTGCTCCTAATTATGAGATTGCTGCAGCTTCTTTAGTTCATATGTTGGAGGATAGATTTGTTAGCCTTAACCCCTTCATGCAATTCTTGTTCCTAAAACTAAAAGAAGAGAAGAATGCTGAAAAAAGAGAATTCATCCTTGAAACTTTACTAAAAGAATTCCATGATGTTGCTAGGGAAGCCAAAAAGTGTTTTGAACGTTTCAATATGCTAGGCTCAAGTGTAGATGTTGTCTGATGATACTAAGCCTAGAAAGGAATTTAAGATACCCATACCTTTTAAGCTTGTTGGAATGCCTGAAGCCTTTGAAAAGAATTTTGATTGGATTGCTTTTCAAAATCTTTTTGATGAAAGTAGTAAACCAAAGAGAGATGATAAGGGATCCTACAAAACCCATTTGGATGAAATACCTTTCATAGTTGAAGATTTTGCAAGTATTGATGTTAATGCTTCTTCATTTGAAAATACTTTATTCTTCTTGCTTATTGTGCCTAACTTAAAGGCGTTAAAGAAAAGTACTTGTTGGGAGATAAACCAAGAGTTTCCTTGAGTCTTGGAAGTTGTTACTTAAGTAATGACCTATCCTTATCCTTTTTGTTTGCTTTTTGTGCCAAGAATGACCTCTAATAAGAGGGAAGTAAGATTTGGGGAGTTGCTGTCCCGAAACATATTTTTGTCCATTTTACGAGTAAATCCCCCAGTATGTTAGATAACTTGCGTTAGTTCAATACTTTTTTATTTGAGAAACATAAGATTTTCGAAAAAATTGGTGTCTGCCTGCTGGTCTGTTTTAACAGATTTCTACCATTATTTGCATTTGCTTCTTATTGATTCCTTTTTGAGTTCTCTTTTGGTGAATTGAGCTTTTTGAAGGAGTTACTACAGTAGCTTGTGTTTTTAGTGAAAATTCTTGCTGTTCCAAAGCTTTGCCAGAGATTTAATATCTTTTGAATAAACTAATGTTGCTAATGAAGATTGTGTGAAGTTTTGTATGAAAGGAAAAATTCCAGGTGTAGAGAAAGAATGATGCAATAAGATGAAGAATGGACAAAATCTCAAGCTTGGGGATGCCACCATGGTGTCACCCCAAGAAATATCCAAGAGGTACAAGCGTCAAAGCTTGGGGATGCGCAAGGCATCCCCTTCTTCATCAATAAAAAGCTTAGGTCTGTCTAGACACTTCGTTTTTATTGTTTCATGCACAGTTGTATTGTTCTTTAAGCGTCTTAGTTTTTGTTTGCTTTGATTAGTTTGTTTAGTTTGCTTGAGTAGTTTGGACCCCTGTTCTCGTTGTGTTGTTTTGCAAATAAGTTGCTTGGTGTTGGAAAGGAGTAGTAAGTTCTTGCTTGAAGTGCAAGAGGAGCTTGTATTGACTGTGACTTAGACTTTATCATGCCATGCTAGGTGTTGTTTTGACCTTATGCTTAGTATTTATTGCTGTAGCATGGCTTGCTCCAAGTCATTGGGATTGCTTAGTGTGCCTTGAAGAAATTATACGTTGTTTTAGCATGCAAAAGCATAGTATTGTGGTATTCTCCTTTAATGCTTTGTTTGGGTTGACTTGGCACATGCTCACACCATGTTATGACTCTCACAAGTCACTATAGCATCTATGATCATTTAGTCCTTGAATTGTAGTACCACTCTATGCTTTGATTAGTAATGCTTTGTTGCTCTGCATGATTATGGCCATTATTGCTCTCTTAGTTGGTTGCTCCCAGTCTTTTGCTAGCCTCCACTTGTATGAGTAAGCTCTACTCATGCTTCCAAATCCCAAGAAACCAAGTTATTCCAAAGTGTCCACTATAAACTCCTATGCATGGTGTGTTACACCATTCCAAGTATATTCTTTTTTTCAACTATCTTCCAACTACTATGTGAAAACTTGGTGCTTAAAGCTCTCACGAACTTGATGGCACACTTTATATTCTTTGCCCCTAATGAACTTGAACCATTGTGGCGCTATGTTGTATATGCTTGCACTTATGCGTTGGAATTAGCAGAACCATGCTATCATGGGGAACGTTTTCAACATTGCACTTGTACTCTGTACTCAGTAGATATCATGCTCTTTTGTCTATGGATGTCACCGGTGTGAAATAAAAAGGGAACTTGTAAGTCCATGGAGTTTGTATTCTATGTTAGAGAAATGCCTGGGCCGCTAGCCTAAGCCATGCCTAATCATGGTGGAAACTTGCAGCATCACCATAGTGAGCTATCTATGAAGCATCCTCAATAAAAAACTATGCATATAATAAATAAAAAGATTGCTGAGATGATCATTGTGTGCTTGCCTTATCATTTTGGTTATGGGAAAGCTCTTGTACCATGTGCAAGGGGTACCCCGTTGGCGGTTCTCAATGATATGCAAATACTTACAATGACAAGAACTTGCCTGGGCCCAAAGTTGATGTAGCATGAGGTGTGGCCCTCACATTCAAGGGACTCGAGATTGCCAACTTATACTTCGTCAAGCATATACTCCCTAGTTTGTTCACTTTAACCTTAATCACTTCAAGATGCTTATGATAGGGGCAATGATGGCTGAAAGCTAACAAGTACCATAATCTTTGGAAGCTCTTTTTGAAAATTGAAATCCCTGCTTCCCTTATGAAAAGGCTTTTCATCCACCATTACTTGAGTCTCCACCTTCTACCTTTAGGCACCATTAAGAGAGCATAGTTATCATCCTGTGTGCAGTGTTCTAAAGCTTATTGATTGATGCATATTGTGTTATTACTTGTCCTTGTGCTACTTGTTTCTAGTCACCCTTGTGAACTTTGTGTTGGAGATATGCCCCAGAGGCAATAATAAATATAGTTATTATTATATCTTCATGTTTATGATAAATGTTTACATTCATGCTATAATAGTATTAACAAGGAAACATTAATACTTGTGTGATTTGTAAACTTAAATTGAAGTCCCTAGTAAAGCCTCTATACATCACTAGCTTGTTGGTTAATAAATGATTGTGGTTTCCTTATCATGAACATTGAGATGTTATTAACAACAAGATCATATCGTTAGGAGAATGATATGGTGGACATACTCCTATAGATAAGCGTAGCATAAAGATTAAGTCATTTTAATAGTTCAATTGCTATATGCTTTCTGATACATAGTAACCTAATTCCTTCGACCATGAGATCATGCATATCACCTTTACCAGATGGATGCTTTGATGACATCAAACACCACACCGTAACTGGGTGGCTATAAGGGTGGCATTGAGTGTTCGGAAAGTATTGGTTGAGACACATGGATCAAGAGTGGGATTTGTCCATCCATATGATGGATAGATATACTCTGGGCCCTCTCGGTGAAATGTCATCCAATTAGCTTGCAAGCATGTGACTGGCTCACAAGGGATCACATATCACGGGAACGAGAAAAGAGTACTTATCGGTAACGAGGTTGAACTAGGTATGCAGAGATACCGACGATCATAACCTCGGATAAGTAAACTATCGTGAGACAAAGGGAAATTGGTATCGTATGTAAGTGGTTCATTCGATCGCAAAGTAATCGTAGAAATATGTGGGAGCCATATGAATTTCCAGATTCCTCTATTGGTTATTGTTCGGAGAAGTGTCTCGATCATGTCCGCATAATTCACGAACCGTAGGGAGACACACTTAAGGATTCGGCGTTGTTTGAGTAGTTATGAAATGATGAGAAAGAGACCGAATGTTGTTCGGAGTCTCGGATGGGATTCGGGATATCACGAGGAGATCCGGAATGGTCCGGAGAATAAGATTCATATAAGGAAAGTCCTGTTTCGGAGTTGGGGAATGGTTCCGGTGTTTTCATCGGGAATGTTCTAGAAGGTTCCGGAATGTCCGGCACTCCGAAGTGGAAGGGTACATGAATGTGTTATATCAAGTTGGTATGATTGCATCATGTACTAGGTGTCATCTCTGAACAAAATAAAGGGTTTAATCAAATCCTAGTTTGAAAAAGTCAAACGCCAATTTGAAAGTCAAACGGCTAATTTTGGGAAGTGGAGAGGGAGGTGGAAACCGAGTTGGGGAGGAGTTCCTCCCCTCCACCGCCGGCCCACCTTGAAGCCGAGTTGGGGAGGGACTCCCCTCCCCTTGGCCGGCCCCTCCACCTATAAAAGGAGGGGCAGGGCTCCCCTCCTTGACACCCAACACCTCTACCTCTAAACCCTAGCCGTCGGCGTCGCCACCTCCTGCTGCCGCCGCCTAGCAACCCTAGCCACCGGCCAAGACTCCTCCTCGGCGTGTCTAAACCCTAGATCGTCGAGGGCTCTCTCATAGTCCACCATACTCGCTTTGGCTTAAGGCGAAGCCCTGCGAGATCTCCCCTCTACTTCCGGTACCACGCCGTTGTGCTGCCGGAATCGCGAGGAGAGTGCTACAACCTCCGCTGCCTGCTGGAACAAGGGAGAGGAAGGTCTTCGTCGAGTACTGAACGTGTGACCGACTACGGGAGCGCTGCCGGAACGCAGCGCCGGAAGGATCGTCTACGCGATCTTGAGATCGGGAAGAGTACGACTACATCACCCACGAGAATCCGCTCTCCTTAAACACTTTGGAATCTTCGAGGGTGAGTTATTCCATCGACTCGTTGCTACAATCTAGTAGATAGATCTTGGCTTGTTTGTTTGTATGCGATAGAAATTTTTTGTTTTCCATGCTACGAAACCCTACAGTGGTATCAGAGCCGTGTCTATATGTAGATCTGTTGCACGAGTAGAACACAATGGTCATTGTGGGCGTTGATGCTTTTATTGTCGATTGCTTCTTGTGTACTTTGCATCTTGCGGGATGTTAGGATGAAGCGGCCCGGGCTAACCTTACATGACATCGTTCATGAGACTTGCTCCACGCTTGACATGCAACTTGTATTGCATAAGTGGCTTTGCGGGTGCCTGTTTCTCCTAGCATAGTTAAGATTCAATTTACAACGGGTGATTAACAATGCTAGTATCAATGTTGTGGTTCTTGTTCGTAAGTTAGAACGACACTTATTGAAAGCCCCAAACCACGTAAAACATGCAAAGAAAGTAGAGGCGTCTAACTTTGTTTTGCAGGGGTGTGCAGTGATGTGATATGGCCATGATTGTGATTATATTTGATGTATGCAATGTTCCTTATTCTAAGTTGGCAACCGGCAGGAGCCATATGGTTGTCTTTAATTTATGTTAAGACCCGCGTGTCTATTCAAAGTAGTTGTAATAGTTGAAGCCGGTGGACGACAACCATGGAGAAGCGTCATTGACCTTGATGCAATGCCGGTGATGATGGAGATCATGTTCGTGCTTGAAGATGGAGATCGGAAGCACAAAGAAGAAAGGCCATATCATATCACATATTATGAATTGCATGTGATTTTAATCCTTTATGCATCTTGTATTTCTTAGTTAACGACGGTAGCATTATAAGATGATCCCTCATGCACATGAATTTCAAGTCATAAAGTGTTCACCCTTAGTTAGCACCGTTGCTAAAGCTTGTTGTTTCGAAGCACCACGTGATGATCGGGTGTGTTAGATTCCGCAAGTGTATACAACGTGAGCAATCCAGATTTGCTCATGCGGAAGCTAAGGTTTGATCTTGACGAGCCTAGCATGTACAGACATGGTCTCGGAACACGGATCACCGAAAGGTAAAGCATGAATCATATAGTAAGATATGATGAACATGACGATTGTTCGCCATTGAAACTATATCAACTCTCGTGATGATCGGTGTTGATGTGGTGGATTTGGTTCGTGTGATCACTAAAAAAATGTGAGGGATATTGTTTTGAGTGGGAGTTCACCTAGATTAATTTAACTATTAATTAGAACTCAATTTGTCATAAACTTAGTCTAAACTATTGCAAATATGTTGTAGATCAATGGCGGCCCCTACCATCAATTTTAATGCGTTCCTAGAGAAAGAAAAGTTGAAAAACAATGGAAGCAACTTCGCGGATTGGTTCCGCAATTTGAGGATTGTCCTCACAGCTGGTAATTTGACCTATGTGCTGGATGCACCGCTGGGTGACCCGCCTGCAGCTGATGCTGCCGACGAAGTAAAGAATGTTTACCTTGCTCGGAAGACTCAGTACTCCACAGTTCAGTGTGCTATCTTGTATGGTTTAGAATCGGAGCTTCAAAAAAGGTTTGAGAATTCAGACCCACATGATATTGTCCGTGATCTCAAATTGATCTTTGAGACTCACGCGGCAATTGAGAGCTATGAGGCTTCTGAAAAGTTCTTTAACTGCAAGATGGAAGAGGGCAGCTCCGTCAGTGAGCATGTGCTTAAGATGTCTGGGCACGCAAACAAACTTCAAAGCTTGGGTATAGTGATTCCTAATGCTTTGGGGATTTACCGTGTCCTCCAATCACTGCCACCAAGTTACAAGAACTTTGTGATGAACTACATTATGCAAAACATGAACAAGCAGTTGCCAGAACTGTTTGCTATGTTGAAATCTGCAGAAGTGGAGATCAAGAAAGAGCACCAAGTGTTGATGGTCAATAAGACCACCAAATTCAAGAAAGGCAAGTCTAAGCAAAAGGGACACTTCAAGAAGGGTGGTAAGAAAGTTACCGCGCCGACGAAGAAGACCAGGGCTGGACCTAAGACTGATACTGAGTGCTTTTACTGCAAGGGAGAAGGTCACTGGAAGCGGAATTGCCCAAAGTACTTGGCGGATTAGAAGAACGGCAACATCAAGAAGAAAGGTATATCCGATATACATGTTATTGATGTGTATCTCACTAGTACTCGTAGTAGTGCCTGGGTATTTGATACTGGTTCGGTTGCTCATATTTGTAACTCGAAACAGGTGCTGCAGAATAAACGGAAGCTAGCGAAGAACGAGGTGACGATGCGCGTGGGAAACGGATCAAAGGTTGATGTGATCGCGGTCGGCACACTACCCCTTCATCTACCATCGGGATTAGTTTTATACTTAAATAATTGTTATTTGGTGCCTGCGTTAAGCATGAACATTATATCGGGATCTTGTTTATTGCGAGACGGTTACTTGTTTAAGTCCGAGAATAATGGTTGTTCGATTTATATGAGTAATATGTTTTATGCACATGCACCTTTGATAGATGGTCTATTCTTATTGAATCTCGATAGTGGAAATACACATATTAATAACATTGAGGCTAAACGTTTGAAATCGAGCGATAACTCGACCTATATGTGGCACTGTCGTCTTGGTCACATTGGAGTGAAGCGTATGAAGAAACTCCATTCCGATGGACTTCTTGAATCACTTGATTTCGAATCACTTGATAGATGCGAAGCATGTCTGATGGGTAAAATGACTAAGACTCCATTTTCTGGTATGATGGAGCGAGCTACGGACTTATTGGAAATCATACATACCGATGTGTGTGGTCCAATGAGTGTAGCATCGTGCGGTGGTTATCGTTATTTTCTTACCTTCACGGATGACTTGAGTAGATATGGGTATATCTATTTCATGAAACATAAGTCCGAAACTTTCGAGAAGTTTAAGGAATTTCAAAGTGAGGTAGAGAATCAACGTAACAAGAAGATTAAATTTCTACGTTCTGACCGTGGAGGTGAATATCTAAGTTACGAGTTTGGTGAGCATTTGAAGAAATGCGGAATACTTTCACAATTGACACCACCGGGAACACCACAGCGTAATGGTGTGTCCGAATGTCGTAATCGAACTCTCTTAGATATGGTTCGTTCTATGATGTCACTTACAAATTTACCGCTATCATTTTGGGGTTATGCATTAGAAACAGCCGCATTCACTTTAAATAGGGCACCATCTAAATCCGTTGAAACGACACCGTATGAATTATGGTTTGGGAAGAAACCTAGATTGTCGTTTCTTAAAGTTTGGGGTTGCGAAGCCTATGTAAAGAAGTTACAGCCGGAAAAGCTTGAACCCAAAGCGGAAAAATGCGTCTTCATAGGATACCCGAAGGAAACTATTGGGTATACCTTCTATCATAGATCCGAAGGCAAAATCTTCGTTGCCAAGAATGGATCCTTTCTAGAGAAGGAATTTCTCTTGAAAGAAGTGACTGGAAGGAAAGTAGAACTCGACGAGGTTGTCGAACCTTCTCTCAAAATTGTGAGTAGCGCAGCACCGGAAGAAGTTCCTGTGGTGCCTGCACCAATAAGAGAGGAAGCTAATGATGATGATCATGAAACTTCGGTTGTAGTTGCTATAGAGCCTCGCAGGTCAACGAGAACTCGTACCACTCCACATTGGTATGATCCCGTTATGAGTGTCATGTTGGTGGACAACACCGATGACCCTGCGACATATGAGGAAGCGATGATGAGCCCAGATTCCAATAAATGGCAAGAAGCCATGAAATCCGAGATTGGATCCATGTACGAAAACCAAGTATGGACTTTGGTGGACTTACCGGATGGCCGGAAGGCTGTCGAGAACAAATGGATTTTCAAGAAGAAAACAGATGCTGATGGTAATGTTACTGTCTATAAAGCTCGACTTGTCGCAAAAGGGTTTCGACAAATTCAAGGAGTTGACTACGATGAGACTTTCTCACCAGTAGCGCAACTAAAGTCTGTGAGGATTATGTTAGCAATCGCTGCATATTATGATTATGAGATATGGCAGATGGATGTCAAAACATCATTCCTCAATGGAGACATTGATGAAGAGTTGTATATGATGCAACCCAAAGGTTTTGTCGATCCTAAAGATGCTAACAAGGTATGCAAACTTCAACGGTCCATCTATGGATTGAAGCAAGCATCCCGAAGTTGGAATCAACGTTTTGATAAGGTGATCAAAAGTTTTGGTTTTATACAAACTTATGGAGAAGCTTGTATTTACAAGAAAGTGAGTGGGATCTCTGTAGCATTCTTAATACTATATGTAGATGACATATTGTTGATTGGGAATGATGTAGACCTTCTTAATAGTGTCAAGGAATATTTGAATAATAGTTTTTTAATGAAGGATCTTGGCGAAGAAGCTTACATATTGGGCATAAAGATTTATAGAGATAGATCGAGACGCCTAATATCATTGTCACAAAGTACATATTTGGACAAAGTTCTAAAGAGGTTTGGAATGGAAGATAGCAAGAAAGGGTTCTTGCCCATGCTGCCCAATACGACCTTGAGTAAAACTCAAAGTCCGACATCGGCAGAAGATAGAGAAAGGATGAGTAAGACTCCCTATGCCTCAGCCATAGGATCCCTAATGTATGCCATGCTATGTACTAGACCCGACATTGCATATGCTGTTAGTTTAACTAGCAGATATCAAAGTGATCCAGGAGTGGATCATTGGACAGCGGTCAAAAACATCCTTAAGTACTTGAGAAGAACGAAGGATATGGTTCTTTCTTATGGAGGTGATGAACAGCTCGTTGTTAATGGTTACACCGATGCTAGTTGGAACACCGATCCGGATGATTCAAAATCACAATCTGGATACGTATTTACTTTGAATGGTGCAACAGTTAGCTGGAGGAGTGCAAAGCAAAGTGTTGTGGCGAGATCTTCAACTGAATCGGAATACATGGCTGCTTCGGAGGCTTCACAAGAAGCGATATGGATGAAAGAGTTCATTACAGAGCTGGGTGTGGTTCCTAGTGCGCTGGACCCAATGTCTATCTACTGTGATAACATGGGCGCCATAGCCAATGCGCAAGAACCAAGGTCACACAAGAAGCTGAAGCACATCAAGCTACGTTTTCACACTATTCGAGAACATGTCCAAGATGGGGACATAAAGATTTGCAAAGTACACACAGATCTGAATGTGGCGGATCCGTTGACTAAACCTCTCCCGAGGGCAAAACATGACCAGCACCAAACTGCCATGGGTGTTCGGTATATTACCATGTAATCTAGATTAGATGACTCTAGTGCAAGTGGGAGACTGTTGGAGATATGCCCTAGAGGCAATAATAAATATAGTTATTATTATATCTTCGTGTTTATGATAAATGTTTACATTCATGCTATAATAGTATTAACAAGGAAACATTAATACTTGTGTGATTTGTAAACTTAAATTGAAGTCCCTAGTAAAGCCTATATACATCACTAGCTTGTTGGTTAATAAATGATTGTGGTTTCCCTATCATGAACATTGAGATGTTATTAACAACAAGATCATATCGTTAGGAGAATGATATGGTGGACATACTCCTATAGATAAACGTAGCATAAAGATCAAGTCATTTTAATAGTTCAATTGCTATATGCTTTCTGATACATAGTAACCTAATTCCTTCGACCATGAGATCATGCATATCACCTTTACCAGATGGATGCTTTGATGACATCAAACACCACACCGTAACTGGGTGGCTATAAAGGTGGCATTGAGTGTTCAGAAAGTATTGGTTGAGACACATGGATCAAGAGTGGGATTTGTCCATCCATATGACGGATAGATATACTCTGGGCCCTCACAGTGAAATGTCATCCAATTAGCTTGCAAGCATGTGACTGGCTCACAAGGGATCACATATCACGGGAACGATAAAAGAGTACTTATCGGTAACGAGGTTGAACTAGGTATGCAGAGATACCGACGATCATAACCTCGGATAAGTAAACTATCGTGAGACAAAGGGAAATTGGTATCGTATGTAAGTGGTTCATTCGATCGCAAAGTAATCGTAGAAATATGTGGGAGCCATATGAATTTCCAGATTACTCTATTGGTTATTGTTCGAAGAAGTGTCTCGATCATGTCCGCATAATTCACGAACCGTAGGGAGACACACTTAAGGATTCGACGTTGTTTGAGTAGTTATGGAATGATGAGAAAGAGACTGAATGTTGTTCGGAGTCTCGGATGGGATTCGGGATATCACGAGGAGATCCGGAATGGTCCGGAGAATAAGATTCATATAAGGAAAGTCCTGTTTAGGAGTTGGGGAATGGTTCCGGTGTTTTCATCGGGAATGTTCTAGAAGGTTCCGGAATGTCCGGCACTCAGAAGGGGAAGGGTACATGAATGTGTTATATCAAGTTGGTATGATTGCATCATGTACTAGGTGTCATCTCTGAACAAAATAAAGGGTTTAATAAAATCCTAGTTTGAAAAAGTCAAACGCCAATTTGAAAGTCAAACGGCTAATTTTGGGAAGTGGAGAGGGAGGTGGAAACCGAGTTGGGGAGGAGTTCCTCCCCTCCCCCGCCGGCCCACCTTGAAGCCGAGTTGGGGAGGGACTCCCCTCCCCTTGGCCGGCCCCTCCACCTATAAAAGGAGGGGCAGGGCTCCCCTCCTTGACACCCAACACCTCCACCTCTAAACCCTAGCCGTCGGCTTCGCCACCTCCTGCTGCCGCCGCCGCCCTAGGGCAAACCGCCGCCACCGCCTAGCAACCCTAGCCGCCGGCCAAGCCTCCTCCTCGGCGTGTCTAAACCCTAGATCGTCGAGGGCTCTCTCATAGTCCACCATACTCGCTCCGGCTTAAGGCGAAGCCCTGCGAGATCTCCCCTCTACTTCCGGTACCACGCCGTTGTGCTGCCGGAATCGCGAGGAGAGTGCTACAACCTCCGCTGCCTGCTGGAACAAGGGCGAGGAAGGTCTTCGTCGAGTACCGAATGTGTGACCGGCTGCGGGAGCGCTGCCAGAACGCAGCGCCGGAAGGATCGTCTACGCGATCTTGAGATCGGGAACAGTACGACTACATCACCCACGAGAATCCGCTCTCGTTAAACACTTTGGAATCTTCGAGGGTGAGTTATTTCATCGACTCGTTGCTACAATCTAGTAGATAGATCTTGGCTTGTTTGTTTGTATGCGATAGAAAATTTTTGTTTTCCATGCTACGAAACCCTACACTTTGAAGGTGTCCTATGCATATATATTGCTACTCTATGAGGGACAAGTTGATTGCAACTATGCTATGTTTTCTGTATGTGAAACAAACAAACATTTTCCAATGCATGTTTGATGATGCTCGACGTAGCACTTCGTTGGTAACCCCAAGCACAGGGTGTGTGAAGAGAAAACAGCAAGTTTTCCCTCAGTTGAGACCGAGCTTATTGAACCAGAAGGAGGAAGGAAACGTCACACAGGTGTTGCAAACAACGTGGAGACCTGCACAACACAAACTCAAGACTTTACCCCAACGAATCAGTGAGGTTGTCAAGCTCACCAGTTTGCTGTAACAAAGGATTAAACGTATGGAGTGGAAGATAATGGTTTGTAGCAAGTAAACAAGTAACAATGGAAGATATATCAATGGTAAAGATTGGACCGGGGTCCATAGTTCACTAGAGGTGCTCTCCTTAGATAAACAACATGGCATGAAGGGTAAACAAATTACAGCGGGGCAATTGACAGGAACTGAGCAAGGCATAACAATGCAATTACTAGCGAGAAAGAGCCTATGAGGTTGATTGGGCAATACAACAATATACATAGACCGTCATCCAAATGCATCTATGACTAGAAGTCCACCTTCAGGTTATCATCTGAACCCCCTCCGATATTAAGTTGCAAGCAACAGACAACTACTTTAAGCAAAGTGTGTAAGGTAAATAGTCCACATATTCCATGAGTAAGAGACCGTTGTTTTCTCCCTAGTAGAAACAACACATCTACAACCGAAGAGATTATTGTCACTTCCCTTGGAAACTAGAGGCATGAACCCACTATCGAGCATAAATACTCCCTCTTGGAGTCACTAGCAACTACTTGGCCAAGATAACAACTAGCAACGGAGAGCATGTAAGATCACAAACAACATAGACATGATAGAATCATAAAGATAAAACCATTAATCAAACCAACATAATAATCTCAATATACATCGGATTCCCGCAAACACAACATGCATGATTACAAATAGATTAGATCTTGATCATGAATGGAGCTCACAAGATCTATACATGAAAGCACAAAGGTGGAGATACAACCATTTAGCTACTACATGGACCCATAGTCCAAGGTGGAACTACTCACGAATCATACAGGAGAGAAGGACTTCGGGATGATCTCCCCTCCGGCAGGGTGCCGGGAAGAACTTCAGATCCCCTCCGTTGATCTAGGGAAGATGGTGGCGGCGGCTATAGACAGTTTCGTGGATTTCTGATCGGGTACCCAGGGTTTCTGCATCGGGGGCTTCTTATAGGCGAAGGGGCGAGACCGGGAGGCGTCCAGGGTCACCAAACCCTAGCCAGGCGTGGGCCCACCTATGGCCGCGCCTGGGGGCGGGTGGCCCCTTTGGCCGGCCCCATCGGCTCTCCTTTGGACTTGTTGTTCCCCACGGAAAGTAATTGACTTTGTCCTTCGTCACGTCCAATTCCGAGAATATTTCTTTACTAACTTTTCTGAAACCAAAAACTGCAGAAAACAGACATCTGGCACAGTTTCAACTTGTTAATAGGTTAGTACCAGAAAACATGTAAAAAGCACCTCAAAGTGTGGACAAGTAAATCAAAGTAGATACTAAACAAGCATGGAGCATCAAAAATTATAGATACGTTTCCAACATATCAATGTTATTCATGATCTTTGTTTGTATCTTGTCATGTAGCAACAGTAGTTGCTCTGTCTTACTATTAGAACTCCATTCTTTCATATTCATGTTTAGAGTTCTTTGATCCCAGCTTTCAATGCTTGCAAATGGTTAGATCTTTATTGTGAGGGTGCATGTCACCTCAAAAATTATTCCTTTTTATCACTTACCTACTCGAGGACAAGCAAGAGTTAAGCTTGGGGATGCTTGATACGTCGGAAACGTATCTATAATTTTTGATGTCCCATGCTTGTTAGTATCTACTTTGCTTTGCTTTGTCTACACTTTGAGGTGATTTTTATATCTTTTCTGGTACTAACCTATTAACAAGTTGCCACAGTGCCAGTTGCCTGTTTTCTGCTATTTTTGGTTTCAGAAAAGCTAGCAAAGAAATATTCTCGGAATTGGACGGGACAAACGCCAAAGTCAATAACTTTCCGTGGGGAACAAGAAGTCCAGAGGGGAGACGGAAAGGCGTGCCAGGGCAGCCATACCCCTAGGCACGACCAGGGGTGTGGCCCCTCTGGCCACCTCCTCGGCCTCCCCCTTCACCTATAAGAAGCACCCGATCAAATCTCCACGAAACCGTCTGTAGCCGCCGCCACCATCGTCCCTAGATCGGAGGGATCTGAAGTTCTTCCCGGAACCCTGTCGGAGGGTAGATCATCCCGGAGGCCTTCTCTCCAGTATGATTCGTGAGTAGTTCCACCTTGGACTATGGGTCCATGTAGTAGCTAAATGGTTGTATCTCCTCCTTTGTGCTTTCATGTATAGATCTTGTGAGCTCCGTTCATGATCAAGATCTAATCTATTTGTAATCATGCATATTGTGTTTGTGGGGATCCGATGGATATTGAGATTATTATGTTGGTTTGATTAATGGTTTTGTCTTTATGATTCTATCATGTCTATGTTGTTTGTGATCTTGCATGCTCTCTGTTGTTAGTAGCTATCTTGGACAAGTAGTTGCTAGTGACTCCAAGAGGAAGTATTTATGCTTGATAATGGGTTCATGCCTCTAGTTTCCAAGGGAAGTGACAATAATCTCTTCGGTTGTAGATGTGTTGTTGATACTAGGGATAAAACAACGGTCTCTTGTTCATGAAACATGTGGACTGTTTACCTTACACACTTTGCTTAAAGCAGTTTTCTGTTGCTTGCAACTTAATACTGGAGGGGGTTCGGATGATAACCTGAAGGTGTACTTCTAGTAATAAATGTAGTTGGATGGCGGTCTATGTATCTTGTTGTATTGCCCAATCGAATCTCATAGGATCTTTCTGACTAGTATTGCATTGGTATGCCTTGCTCAGTTCCTATCAATTGCCCTGCTGTAATTTTTTTACTCTTCATGCCATGTTGTTTATCTAAGGAGAGCACCTCTAGTGAACTATGGACCCCGGTCGAATCTTTACCATTGATACATCTTCCACTGTTACTTGTTTACTTGCTGCAAACCATTACCTTCCACACAATACGTTTAATCCTTTGGTACAGCAAACCGGTGAGCTTGAAAACCTCACTAATTCGTTGGGGTAAAGTCTTGAGTTTGTGTTGTGCAGGTTTCCACGTTGCTTGCAACACCTTTGAGACGTTTCCATCCTCCTTATAGTTCGATAACCTCGGTCTCTATTGAGGGAAACTTGTTGCTGTGCTCATCACACCTTGCTCTTGGGGTTCCAACAAAGTGTCGCGTCAAGCACCATCAAGTTTTCTGGCGTCGTTGTCAGGGAACGAAGAAGAAGCTCCCACGTCAACACCGGGCGCACGCATCACCCTCTGCCTAGGATCCTCGACCTCGCCCGCTCGCTCCCCGTCGCTCCCGTAGTGCCGGTCTCTCCCCAAGGCCCCCCTCCTTCCGTCGGTCGCCACCCTCCGCCACTACGTCGGCGCCCTTCCGTCTCCTCGCCCGCACAAGCCATTTCCCGAGCTCCCTACTGCCGCCTCGTGCACCCCTCATGTTGCCCTGCAGCGCCCGACCGCCTCCTCTCCACCAAGTTTTCTGGCGTCGTTGTCAGGGAACGAAGAAGAAGCTCCCACGTCAACACCGGGCGCACGCATCACCCTCTGCCTAGGATCCTCGACCTCGCCCGCTCGCTCCCCGTCGCTCCCGTAGTGCCGGTCTCTCCCCAAGGCCCCCCTCCTTCCGTCGGTCGCCACCCTCCGCCACTACGTCGGCGCCCTTCCGTCTCCTCGCCCGCACAAGCCACTTCCCGAGCTCCCTACTGCCGCCTCGTGCACCCCTCATGTTGCCCTGCAGCGCCCGACCGCCTCCTCTCCACCACCTCCTTGCCCCGCGCAGGCCCCGGCCTCGCCGTCCTCCGCCCCATGTCGCGCGTCCTCGCCCGACGCATGTGCTCATCTGCCTCGTTCTGCCCAGGTGCTCTCAAGGTGTTTGACGTAGTGCCCCTTCGGTATTTTGGCTTAGGCGCCTGACAGGACCAAGGCCATGGCGACAACCCCGATGCCTAGGTACTCATATCCTACTACTCCTAGGTTTCCGGCGACAGAAATATCAAACTTTTGACATCAGCCTCTTCGATCTACTTTTCCCAGATCATCAACATGGACTCGAACAACAGCACAACGCCAAATTGTCCTCAATATGTGGAGCCGAATAAATTGGTGGCAGCGGCTTTAATTTAGGACGGATTCTTCGACTTGGACCAATAAGAATGACTACATGCCAATAGGTGCATCCCGCTGCTGCTTTTCACCCATAGTTGTGTGCTGTTTTTGGCTGTCCAGCATAGTGCAACGCAATTCTTGGTCATTGCGAATTTAGCTAATTGATGATATGTCCATCCCTAAATATGTGGTGGCACCTAATCTAAAGTTTAGGAGCTAAAGTTTAGGAGCTAATTTGGACGAAAACCCTAACAACTTTCTAGCTAATTTGGACCGAAACCATCACATCTTTCTAGCTAATTTGGAGCTAATACATTTATTACATGGAATGCTTAAACAAAGAATACAGGAGTACCTTGTATGTCGTTTACTCCGTCCCATTCAGAATAATTCAACCGCGATGCAACACAGTAGTATTACTAAATATATATTAGTAGAGTTTTCTCTGACACTTTACTTCATGAGTAGCGTTCTCCTCATTTGTCTGCACAGAACTCTTGCCGGCACTTGTCTTGAATATGGATGCTGCCTTGGAGCTTAATAGTGGGCAGCGGCTTTAGGACGACTACTTCCACTCAGACCTAGGGGACAAGAACGACTACAATGGATATGTGCATTTGCTTGCCTTTTTCTCATAATTTTGTGCCGTTTTGGCTGCCCGTGCAACATAATCATTGGTGGTCACCAGATTGTGAAATTAGTGGGTGTTGTTGGTTCTCTATAATACCATGCGCTGATTTGATGTACATATATAGCCTCCTAAACCATGCAGAGAATCATTAGCTGGTCTTGGTTTCTTTCTCTTCATTTATATTGTTGTGCTAGCTCTTCCCTAGAAAGATGATGGACAGAAATGAAGAGTCGGATGTAATGTTCTATTACACAATGTCGACAGATTTTATTTCTGTTTTAACAACCGCATAACTGAATATCCATCTCTGAATATGCAGTACCACCTAATCTGAAGTTTAAGAGCTAATTTGGACTTGACCATTACAGATTTATAGCTTGAGTTTAGGAGCTAATTTATGGAATGCTTAAAACAAACAATCCAGGAGTACCTTGTATGTTTTTTTCAATTTATCTCAGTCAAAACAATTTAACCGCAAGGCAATGCAGTAGTATCTCTAAATATGTTAGTAATTTCTTTCTGACTTGACTTAATGAGTAGTGTTCTCATCTATTTTTTCTCTTCATTTGTCATCACAGAAATTCTTTATGACAATTGTCTTGAATATGGATGGTGCCTTGGAGTTGAATAATGGTTAGAAGGATCAGGACGACTTCCTCCACTAGGCTAACCATCTCAATGAAACTGCTGATATTTTCTGGCTCTCTATATGAACATGGATGGTGTATACTGTCATCCGTTGTCTTAAACCATGTGGACAATCATAGTTTTTGCTGTAGTCTTGGCTTCTGTCTAGAGGAGGCAGTGGTGGTGCCTTCCGGGGGTGTTGTGATGGTGATGAATGGCCAATTGTGTCGATCTGTTTAAGGTTCCTTGTTAGTTCTGTGGCGGGTATGGGACAATTACTTGAGTTCTTGATTGACTCAACATGTAAAGGAAATTACTATATTCTAGATTGAGAATTACTTGAGTTCTTGATTGACAATTGCAAGTTTCTGGAAAATTCTATGTCGTTTATACTATATTCTAGACTATATTGTATATTTGAATATATGTATACTGTTATGTACAGTGATCTGTAAAACTTGAATTTCGAAAATATTATAGAAGGCGCATATATGATACTATAGGAGGCGCATATACTATAAATATACGAGGCGCATTGTGAAACATATGCGCCTCGCATAAAAAATAGGCGAGGCTCAAAGCTAGTGCGCCTCACGTATGCTTTTAGGTGTGCCTCTCCTAAGGTATTCTCTAGTAGTGTATGTTAGCCAATAAATCTCTTAGAGTTCCAATAGGAGTGGTTAAACTTTTTGTAGTTGTTGATATGCCATCTGACACTCTTTGCCCAATTATATTTGGAAGAAACTTTTTGAATGATTTAGGTGCCAAAGTTGATTTCAAAAAGGAGATTGTGTTTCTTAAGCTTGGGGAAGCGGAAAAAATTCCACTTTTCTAAATTTAAAGACAGACCTCTACAAATACAAGAAGAATATAAAGGAAAAACTATTTAGGAGATGGCAGCTCTCTTCTTTAGTAATCAAGTAGAAGAAGCAAATGAAGACTCAAATTATGAAGAAATAATTATGGAGGACAAGTCCCTAGAAGAACTAGAAAGTGAATTCGATTCGCTTCCCATTTTAGGGCCTCCAACTAATGAGGCTTTTGAAGAGCTAGAAAAGAGAGGGAACGAGGAATTACCGCCCCCAGAATTGAAGACTTTACCAGATAATCTTAAATATAGATTTTGACAATACAAATAAATTCTCTGTTATTATTAGTGCTAAACTTTCAGGGGATGAAGAAGAAGAACTCATGAAAGTACTTAAGGAGCATCACAAGGCCTTTGGGTACTCGATGGATGATTTGAAGATAATTAGTCCCATGATAGCCGTCCATCGAATATTCATAGAGGGAGGTGTTAAACCAGTTACATAATTTAATAGACGGCTGAAGCCCAAAATGAACGAAGTGGTAAGAAAAAAATAGTATGCCTACTGGATACAGGTATAATCTATCCTGTAAAATAAAATGAATGGGTAAGTCGTGTTTATTGTGTTCCTAAGAAGGGCGGTTTTACTGTTGTTTCTAATGAAAACAATGAATTGATACCTACTAGAACTATTTTTGGACACAGGATGTGTATAGATTTCAGGAAATTGAATAAAAAAAGGAAAGATCACTATCCTTTACCATTCATAGACCAAACTTTAGGAAGGTTAGAAAACCACACTCATTTATGCTACTTGGACGGATACTCTGGTTTTTCCCAAATAGCTATTCATCCTGATGACCAACTTAAAACAACTTTTGTTAGTCCTTATGGTTTATGTAACACCCCAAAAATATTAATCAAGATTATCAAGTTCTAATCACCCAAGTTTAGGCTAATAAAAACTTTTGTTATTAAAAATTAATATGAATGCATGTGTGTGTGTTATGAATGCATGAATGCTTGAAATGACTTGTTTGATTGCTATGAATGGCAAGGATTGGTTTAAAGATAAAAACAAAATCATCTAAATCATTTTCAAGAAGAATCAAATTAAGAGAAATTCAAATATAAACCATATGAGCAAATGGCCATTTTGTCCAAACTTGTTCACTAGACCACTTTGAGTGTTTCTAGTCCAATATTTCTAACAGAAACAAATCCAATTATTTTCACCCCTTGCTAGACGAAGTATAAGTGAACCCAATCCCACTTTGCAAACCAGCAGAAATAGATTTCAAATCTATGCCAAGGACAATTCAAAATTGAGTCTAGTTCATATGGTAAGATCACCATTTCTCAAAACCCAATCAAACCAGTTCACCTTGACAAACCCAAGCAACCATATACTACCAAGCATGTGACCAGAGAACCCACCAAATCTCATTCAAAATTTTCAAACTTGATTTCTTTCGGCCATTTCATCAAACACTTGGCAGACACAAATCAAATTGGCCAAACTTTCACTGTTTTGAGCAGTGATCATTCAAATCATTGTCCCCAATTCGTAACCCTTGTCTCCCCCAGTGACAACCATAGCATTGAAAAACCTATCACCCCTACCCTTGCACCATGCCGTGCCACCTGAAGCCACCCCTTGCCAGCCGACCATAGCTATCTAGAAGGATCCATCGTCGCGCCTAGCCACCATGTCCAGGAGGCAACTGACCGTCCATCGCCACCCCTGTCCAGCCCTCGCACGTAGCCATGCCCTGGACCACCCCAACACAGCCGCGCCCAATGTCGCTGCACCATGCCGAGAGCACGCCAGAGCGCCGCGCCCGACACGCACGTACACGCCGTGCCTCGCCTTTGTCGCCCGTGCCTGCAATCACCGCGACACCATGAACCTCCCAGACATCCCCGTTCGTCGCGCATGACCCATAGCACCCGTGCGACGTCAAAACCACTGTAGGTGCCGCTGAGAGCACCAACATGTTTCGACCGTTCTCGACCTCCCCTGGCCGCGCCATTAAGTCCTTGAGCATCACCAGGAGACCGCGCACCGGCCTACACCCTCCGCCATGCCATTAGCTCATTGTACCACTGACGCCGACGAGCTCTGCCCATGTCGCACTGCCTCTCTCGCTCGGCTATAAAAGGAGGCCTCCGTAGCCCCAATTCGCCACACCATCTCACTCTCCTCTCTCTCAAAAACCTCCCACACCTCTCCCCAGATCAAGGCGAGCTCAGCGTCACCGGAATTTCACCAGAGTCTGCCACGGAGGAGGAGAAGTGGAGCCTTTGATTGGAGCCGCCCCAGGAGCTGCCGCAGCCACCGTTCGAACCGCCGTCCTCGACAACGTCATTCGCCCCCAACACCGACCTTAGCTGGAGCCCAGGTGAGCCTCATACGCCCCCACCGCCGCGTTAGGGTTTAGTCTTGCCGGCGCTGCCCGACGGAGACGACACAGCCCAGCCGTTAGATCAGGTTCTAATCTTAGGGCTCACATTGAAGTGTATCGCTTCGGTTGGAATGAGCCGCTGATGCGTGGGACACCCATGTCAGCAGCCCGACGCGCGCTGTGTTGTGCGCAGTGGGCCAGCCTAGTTAGTTCCCGCACAACCCAGTAGTTCAAATGTAGATTTTTCAATTTAGTTCAAACTCTAGTTCAGGCAGCAACTGTAAAAATCAATTCAAAGAGTTTCACTTAACCAAATTGCATGAAAACAATTTTTTTAGAAAGATATGGAAATTGTTAATCCAAGCCCGTTGGATTCAAACCATTTGGAATTATAAATCACCTATAGTAAAAATAACAAAGCAGAGATTTTTCTGCATTCAAACATTTTTCTAAAATCAACCATAAATTCTTTTGAGTTGATTCCAGCTCTCAAAAATCACTTTTGACAAGACCTTTCTGAATATATAAAAATATCTAGGTTTACTTGCAGTAATAATGTACAAGTATTAAAAGAATGCCCCATATGCATTTCTAGTCACTTTAATTAATTAAAATAATAATGTTAAAACTTATTAAATTGTGACACCACTTTAAATCATATTCCCAAGTATTAAAATATGTGGTGATGACATGTGTCTACATGATCCCATATTTTAATTGGAGAATATTAAATCTTAAGTAGATTTCAATGAGTAGAAATTACTTCTCTAAAATAAAAGAAATAAGACTAAGCCTCTAATTCATGTGATGATGCTAGATCATCTAGTGTGAACCTTTGTGTGCTAAATAGAAGTAGTTAAGTATTGTTTGGTGATAGTGTACCTCGTATTTATTTATAGACGCTAGTACCGACCAAGCATACGAATAGGAAGGAGACTACTAGGGAGAAGAAGAAGAAAACTTCAACCACTGTGCTACTCAAGGCAAGCTACCACTTGCAAGTTTCTTAACCATGCAAGCCTAGCACCACAAGTTAACTAGCAAGCTATCTAATGCAAGCCATCCTAGCAAGCTAACACTTGCAACCTTGCAAGATAGATAACCTACGTTTCAATCGTGGTATTATAGGAGCACACCACATCACCTTGGCAGGAACCCTCTTCCTAGGTGGCTCGCCATCAACATCACCAGGGTCATCTTTTCTGATCTTATACCGCAATGCAGTGCATACTAGGCATTTATCCAAATTCTCGTACTTCTCACCGCGGTAGAGGATGCAGTCATTAGGGCACGCATGTATCTTCTGCACATCTAATCCTAGATGGCAGACCAGCTTCTTTGCTTCGTATGTACTGGAAGCAACCTCTTCATGAGTACCAGCAACTTCTCAAATCCCGAGTCAGTCACACCGGTCTCTGCCTTCCACTTCAACAATTCCAGTGTACTACCCAACTTCTTCTGGCCATCTTCACAAGTTGGGTACAACAATTTGTTGTGGTCCTGTAACATCTTCTCAAACTGCAACCTCTCCTTTTCTGTGTTGCAGTCTCGCTTTGCATCAGAAATGACCCGACCAAGATCATTAGCCGGTCGGTCTGGTTCTCGTTCTTCACCTCCTTCTTCTTCATTGTCTTCCATTGCGGTATCAGCGTATTCAGGGAACATAGATCGGTAGTTTTCATCATCGTTCTCTTCTTCATCATCGTCTTCCATCACAACCCCTCTTTCTCCGTGTTTGGTTCAAACATTATAGCCGGACATAAAACCAGACCGAAGCAGGTGGCTCTGAATGACTCTTGCGGAAGTGTGAGCCTTCTCATTCCTATAGTCAACACATGGACAACACATAAAACCATCATGTCGCTTGTTCTCCTTGACCGCAACTCGAAAAGAACGCACGCCTTCTCTGAAAGCGGCAGAGCGTCGGTCACCGTACATCCATGGATGGCTCATCTGTATCATACAAATATATGTCAAACGCAATCACTATGCTAAAATTAGTACCGCACGACGGTCTAAACGAGAAAATAGCCGCTAACCTTTTATTACACTTGGAAACAAAGATGAGAAAACTTAAGTGTGGCTCGGGCACCTCATATCGTGTCTGTCTTGTGTGACCTAAACTCGCATCCCTCTAATGGACATTTCACCGAACACCTCTAGTGCATATGTATGAACAAGAAAAAAATAACACAACAACACTCTCTCCCACCAAGAAAAAAACAGTTGAGAGGGGGAGGGGGCTGTGCGTATATATAGGGTCAGACCACTAGTCCCGGTTGGAGATACAAACCGGGCTAAAGGGGGTGCCCCCAGCGAGCGTCAGGGCCAGGGCCCTTTAATCCCGGTTTGAGTACCAGACCGGGACTAATGGGGTCTAACGGGCTGGGACCTATGGTTCTGGGTGGCTCGGGCCATCCGGCGAGGGCCATTAGTCCCGGCCCCAGCCACAGCCGGGACTAATGGCCTGGACGAAAGGCCTGTTTTCTACTAGTGTCATGGACATTGGATGTTGTTAATAACGAGGTCACAACATTAGTGTAATAATATGATGAACATTCATCCGAAGTATAGCATTACGATCAAATTCATTGAGTTTATATTGCTATAACAACTTACGAAGTGATCCTAATCCTTAGACCATGAGATCATGTCAATCACTAACACCGGAAGAGTTTCTTGATGACATCAAACATCACACCGTAACTGGGTGATTATAAATATGGCTTCAGAACTACTAAAGTGTTATGTTGAGGCTCATGGATCAAGAGTGGAATTTGTTCATCCTGATTACAGATAGATATACTCTGGGCCCTCTCGGTGATATCACATTGGTTAGCTTGCAAGCAGGTGATTTGATCACTAGAATGTTATATCACAGGAACGAGAAAAGAGTGCATGTTGGTAACGAGATCAAACTAGGTATGGAGATACCGACGATCGAACCCCGGACATGTAATATATCGTGAAACAAAGGGATTAAGATACTAGCGTAAAAGGTTCCGATGATCACAGGAAAGTCACCGTTGAATGTGTGGGAGTCAGTATGTATCTCTAGGTCCCGCTTCTGATTATTGATCAGATAAGGGTCTCGATCATGTCCGCATTATTCACGAACCGTAGGGTGGCACACTTAAGGGACACCGACATCCAATTGGAGCAAAAGTTTCATACCGGAAAGAATAACAAGCGCAGGAATTTATTTCACTAGATACCGAAACAGGTTTTTGGGTGAAATTGCAGAAAGTGTTTTTTGCATGTGAAATGAAATACTAGCAAGGGGTTATATGTGAATGTTTGCCATTAAAGTAATTGACAAAATTCTGAATAAATAAAAGGAGTTTTATTTAATGAGAGATTGCATTAAATTTGGTGGAAATTTAATGGGAATTTGAGTGGGTTTTTTAGTGGAGGAAATTGAAAGCCATTTGAGTGAGTGGAGTGTCCACCCACATGAATGAGGAAGAGTTGGGGGCAGCCCCATGGCTGGGCGCCATGCCCCTTGGGTTCCCCCTTCTCTCCTATAAAAGGCACCCCTCTCCTCTCTCTCACTCACACCTCCTCGTGAAGGATCTCTCCCCCTCTAGTATTTATCCCCATGGTCTCGGACTAGCGAGATACATGTTCCCGGTGGATTTTCGGCAAGAAATAGTTGTGCTTCCGCTGCATCGCTGGAGCGAGGAGGCGGAGGTTGCTCGGTGTCTTGTACGTGTGTGCGAGCACGGATGCGCTGCTGTTTTGCGGCGCTAGGACTTCCTCTCGATCTTGAGATCGGCAAGAGATCATCTACATCAACCACGAGTTTGGACTCGTTAAGCTTTGTCGGTCTTCAAGGGTATGTTCTCTACGGATGTATATCCGTCCGTTGCTTGTATCTAGTAGATAGATCTTGGTACATAGTTATTTCCATCGTAGGAATTTTTTTGTTTTCTATGCTGCGAACCCTATAGTGGTATCAGAGCCGAATCTATGCATAGATGCTTTGCACGGGTAGTACACATCTGAGTATGTGGGCGATGATGATCATTTTATTGCTTCTTAGTTGTACTTTGGATATTGGTGACATAGTGGTATGAAGCGGCCCGGACAAACTTTACATGTCCTCGCACATGAGACCTGTTCCACGCTTGACATGCAACTAGTTTTGCATAAGTGGCTAGCGGGTGTCTGTCTCTCCTACTATAGTCAATATCTAATTTGCAACGAGTTGTCAACAATTTGGTTATACTCGTTGTGGTTCATGTTCGTAGGTACGAACGGTTCTATCTTCGAAAGCCCTAAACCACGTAAAACTTGCAATGGATAAATTAGAGGCGTCTAGTTTAGATTGTTGCTGGGCTAGTGTTATGATATGGTGATGTTGTAAGTAGAAGTATAAGATGATACTCTTACAACACACATAACGTGTAGGTTCCATAGACCTTGGCCTTACACATAGAGGTATGATAGAGATCATACCACAGTGCACATGATGGGGATCATATGCGGGAACCATATCATTTCACTTACAAACATGAGATGTTTGATTGCATCTTATATTGCTTGTTTGGAATTTTATTACAATAATAAGATGATCCCTCATTTAGATATCAAGATAAAAATGTGTTCTTCCTTAAGTATGCACCGACAATGTTTCGTCACTTCAAGACATCACGTGATGATCGGGTGTATTTGAATCCACGAGCATATCTCGGGTGTAAGACAGTTACACACGCGAATACTAAGGTTCTTACTTGGCGAGCCTAGTATGTACAAACATGGCCTCGGAACACAGACCGAAAGGTTAAGCATGAGTCATATGGTAGATATGATGCCCATTTGATGCTCGCCTTTGAAGCTACATCGACTCACATGATGATCAGACTTGGTGTAGTGGATTTGGTTCATGTAATCACCAAAAAGACACGAGGATGTCGTTTTTGAGTGGGAGTTCATTTCTTATTTGGATTGGTAGAACTCAATTTATCATAAATTAGATCAAAGTGAATTTTCATAATTTGTTGTAGTCATTGGCATTCGTTCACCACCTTATGCTTAGTTGTAATTGAGATAATAGAACTATAGAATTCTGGATATTTACTTTACGAACTGCTATTGTATTGTGTTGAGTGTCAACCTAAAATTTTAAATTCCTATTGCAAACTTTCAACAAACTCTGTTTACTCCATGAAATTTAATAATTGGTATTAAATCGAGAGTAATAATTCCAGAGTTAGTATCTTAAGTATCATGTTTGCCTCCATGATTCTTGATTGTTTTAATATCAAGTTTATCTAGGAGTTGAAAGAATTGTTTCAGAAACCATCATGTGTGACGGATATAACGATATCTGAAACAATGTTTTGGTTGCAGTATGATAGAGTATAATGTATGTTCTCATATTGGATGACAATTTACAAAGGTTGGAGATGTTAGACATCCTAATCATCCAAAAGGGTTTTGGAAAGTAACGTTATACTCAAGATTCGTCTTTATAAGCTACATTAGCTTGATCATGAAAGTCGTCATGATAAGGATGAATAGAAGATGTATGTAAAGTGTTTACTACACTAAAAGATTACTAAAGAATGGATTTTGAAAGAATGCCAATCATTTTTATGATGGTGATCTACTTCAAAGTGCAAGTCCAAAGGTATTATTATTTGAATATACATGCTTTGGACTGTGTGTCATGTATATGGTGCCACTTTTGATGTTGATAGATTCTTTTAAAAGGAAAAGGAAATGCTGAAAGAGAATCTATAAAATATATTTGGTAGAAAATAAAATATTGGAAATGTCCAATTTAGGTATATGGATGATATACATGTTATGGTTGTATTCTTTGCTTGTTAGACAATGTGGTTCTTGGATATTGGATACCGAATTGGTTGGTATGAAATTTCATACGGAACGACGCAATTCATAAACCATAATGGCCTAAGTAACTAGCAAGAGAATATGTGGTGATGTTCATCGAAAACAAACAAACCGTTGTTTGTATTTCTCATTGACATCAAAGCTTGACTTCAAGATTTTTTTTAATAATTGTTATTTAAATTAGGTATTATGAGAACAAAGGTTGTTCAAATAATTACCGCATTCCATATGAGATGGATGATTTACAAATCTAGTTGGAGAAATCACATCCATAAAACCTAATGCTAAAATGTCGCAAGACAAATGATTGGAAGATCACTTACGAAGTGACATCGCCGTTTAAATTATACTGGAAAGAAAACATGAAGAAACTCCATTTTCATGGATTTTTTGGAGTTTTTGATTTGATCAAATGACGCTTGTGAGACTTTCCTCGAGATAATTAAAACTTTGTTCAAAGGCCAAAGAAGAACGAATGACTAAATTATTGGAATTTATACATATCGATGTATGTAGTCCATTATGTATAGTCGTAAGCGATGGATTTCAACTTCATATGCTTTCTCTGGAAATTTGAGTGAATGTTCACTTAATGAGAAAGAAGTATGAAATATTTGAAAAACGTTTCAAAGACTTTCAAGATGAAGTGGAAAATCATTGTAACAAAAAAATAAATGATTTATGATTTGATCATAAAGAGATTTATTTGAGTTACAAGTATAACAAGAAAAATAAATGAATTATGATTTATCATAAAGGGATTTATTTGAGTTGCAAGTTTAGTAAAACACCTAGATTTACATCTCCCGAAACACCATAGGAGTATGGAGTGTTTGAGATTTGTAATGAAACCTTGTTTGACATGGTTGGATAAAAGGTGTTATTTATAAAACTGTCATTATGTTTTAAAATATTAAAGCTTTAGAGACTACCGCTTTTACACCGAAAAGAGCTCCATCTTGATCCGTTGAAATGACACCATATGAGTTATGTTGTGAGGTAAAACCCAAGTTGTCATTTCTTAAATTTTGGTATGCTAAACATAAGTAAGATGTTTACAACCAAAGTCAGATGAGCATGTCTTTATAGGTTATTTTGAATAACAATTGGTTATTCCTCCATAACACCAAGAACAAAAGGGTTTGTCGCTTGAAATGTGAAGTTTCTTGAAAAAGGAATTTTTCGCAAAAAGTTAAGTGGGAGGACAACAGAACTTTGATAAGGTTAAAAAACCTTAGCTATATGATCTGAGTTGCGCAGCGTCGAAAAATGTTCCGGAGGCAGCCAGAATGCTCATGGCTCACGTGCCTCAAAGGTTGCGGTCATGGAGGTCTAAGTTCCTATTGAACCAAGTAGGTCGGATAAACAATCAAATGTTGAGATTTGAACTGACTACATGCAAAGAAGCGATGATGGGCCCTGACTCCGTCAAATGGCTTGAAGCCATAAAATCCGTGATAGTTCCATACACGAGAAATCAAGTTTTGAACTTGGAAGACCCTCCGGAAAGGTGTAAAAACCTATCGGTCGTATTTGGATCTATAAAGAAACAGACATGGATGTTTCACATCTATGAAATAGTCGACATGTCGTAAAGTATTTTATGACAATGTTCAAGGAGTTGACTATGACAAGATTTGATCTTTCATATCGATATTTAGTCTGGACGGATTAAAGTAGCAACCACTACATATAATTTGGTATATGGTAGATGAATAAACAAAACAAAGTTCTTCTAATAGAATGGTTACCTAGGACATGTACATGACACAGTCCAAAGAGTTTTGTTAATTCAAAGGATGCTAAAAGGGCATGCAAACTTCAATGGATGAAGTAAGCATCGCGGAGTTGGAATCTTCACCGTGATGAAAAGGAGTTTTCATCAGGAGACGATCAAGATGCTTGCATTTGCAAGAAATTAAGTGGGAGCACTGAGACATATTTATAATACATTATGTGGAGGACATCTTGTTGATTGGAAATGATGTATCTTTTATTGACAAAGGTTAAGAATTTCATTTTGATGAAAGACTTAGGAAAAACCCGAATATTTAGCATGAATGTCTATAGTGGATAGACTGTGACGCTAATATGGTTGTGTCAAACGTACATATATGAGATATTGAACGAGTTCAATATAGAAACAACAAGAAAATGTTCTTGTCGCATGGAAAAGAATGGAATCAAGATTCAAGTGTATCAACACTTGATAAGTGAAACAAAATTCAAGTGCTTTAACATTGATGAGTGAAATCACAAGGATGTTTTGATCAATTATACCATGATATGTACACATCCAGATATGTCCTATGCTCTAAGTGTTATGAGCATATACCAGAATTAATCATAAAATGATCATTGGACGATAGTGAGGATATTCTTATGATCTTCTAGAGGAAATAAGAATATATTTGTGTAGATGTGACAAACAATTACAAATAGTTCATTATAAAGCGTTACATTGATACTAGTTTTTGTCATAAGATAGAAATTAAGTTTATCTCAATTTAAACTATGGGTGGCACAATGTAATGGAAATGAGATTCCATGATGGATTTGGATGAATTCCAAAGTTAAGACATTGTGACGGATACTACAACAAAGAGGCTAAGTATATGACTGCTATAGTAGCAACAAAGGAGGGAATTTGTGTAAAGTAGTTTGTTATCAAACTAAGGTGTGGTTCGCAACGGGCTAACACTAGAGATATATTGTATGACAATAGTATCGACATGTTTTAACCCCAAGGAACTAAAGGTCTCACCAAAAGACCAAATTTATACAATGCCATCTCATTGGAGAATGAGTGATGCGTGAAGACGCAAAGACATGCAAATACACACGGACCTGAATGTGTCAGATCCGTAGATTGTGTTAACCACTTGCAGTTGTGTATATGGAACACCAGAAAGCCATAGGTGTTTAATACGCAAAGTTTCTAAACTAGATTATTGTCTTTAGTGCAAGTGGGAGACTGAAGGGAATATGCCCGAGAGGCAATAATAAAGTGGTTATTATTGTATTCCTTGTTTATGATAAATGTTTATTTTGCATGCTATAATTGTATTAATATGGAAACGTTAATATATGTGTGTTTAATAAACAAACAGAAAGTTCCTAGTTATGCCTCTCTCATAAAAGAAAGAAGTCCATATCACCCCCCTAACTAACGAGTTTGGTCTACTAACCCCCCCCCCTAACTAATAATTGGGACAAATTACCCCCTAACTATACTAAACCGGGAAAATTATCCCCACAACGGTATCTGACGGTGGTTTTGGCCAGGGTGGAAACCAGTTTAGACACGCTGCTGCCACGTTGGGTGCAAATAACCCCCCCAGGTTTTCCCCACACACACACAGCTGTGCCGAGTGCCGACACTCCCCCGCTGCCTCGTCCTGCCCCATCCCCTACTCCCAGTCGCCCCATCCTGCCGCCCGTCTGCCCCGTCCCGCCGCCCGTCTGCCCCGTCCCGCCGCCCGGCCCCGACCTCACATCGCCGCCCCCCTACTCCATTCACTGACCCCAGTCGCTATCCCCTACTCCAGAGAGCTAGCCGCCCCTCCGCCACATCGATCCCGTTGCCGTCCTCTGCTCCACATCGCCGTCCTTTGCTCCACATCCACTGCTCCACATCGTCCCGTCGCCGTCCTCTGCTCCACATCGCCGCGTCGCTGTCCGCTGCTCCACATCCCGCCTCCCAGTAGCCTTTGCCCACCATCCAATCGTCGGCCTTTGCTCCCCATCGCCTACCAGATCAGTCGGGCACCGAATCCTATGGAGGGGGCAAAGTTGAATATGGAGGGGGCGGTGGAACATGAGAGGAAATTTGAGCGTCGGTGCTACCTGCAGCCGCCATCGAAAGAGGGGCAGGAGATTGAGGATGGTGTGGCTGTGTTGTTGAATTTGGCGCAGGCGCCGGTACAGGAGGTGAACACTCCTCGGTGTTACAGGGATTTGTTTCCGATGGGTGTGATGTGCAGGCGCAGAGGGGGCGAGCTGGTGATTCTGTGGGATGCCGATTTCAAGTGGGAGGGGGTGCTGGAGTTGCCGGCTTCGACCATGGCCTCGTACAGGGCTCGCATGACAGCAGCCGGATCTTCGTCACAGGAGATGTCTCAGGTGATCAAAATCACCAAATATGCTGGAGGGATGCCATTCACTGTTGAGTATGTTAGTAAGTTAGAGCTGCGCTAGTTGATGCTGAAAGCTGCACAACACCCGCGCCGTACTTGGTGTGGTCGTTAGCTGAATCAAGAGAAGATGAAGTGTAGTGTAGTAGCTCTATGTTAGCTACAAATGGCTCTATGTTAGCAATCTTTTGGTACAAGTGTAGTAGTTGTTTATTGTAGTGTAGTGCAGCTGTCTACTGTAAATATGTAGTGTAGCAAAGTAGTAGAAATATTTTGGCATAGCATGGGAATGAAGAAGAAAAAGATGGGCATGAAGAAGAACTTGGTATGTAGTAATGAGCCTATCTATGTAATCTTGCAACCTTTTGGTTTGAATGTATGGGAAATGTTATGTTAGCTGAATCATGCTATGTTTCTAGAATTTATGTTCTCTATACATAGCACTTGCATGATGTTTATGCATTGAAAGTTGACAGCATATACTTAATTATGCAATTTTTTACAGCATGTATCTACTATTTGTAAGATTGATAAAACAGTTGAATGTACATATCACAGTGGGGCACCACACAATTATTGAACTGATTCCATTATTGCATAATAGCAACAAGAAAAAAATATTTGAATGTGACCAACATATGACAGGTTTGCATATCAATCCCACTTAATTTAATACATCAAAACTTCACAGGTTTGTACTCCTTTGACACATACTACTGGCAGTAACAATCTTGTCCATTAACTACTGTGGTCCACCTTCTCCACATTGTTTTCTCTTTTCTCCCAATAACCATTTCATCCTCCCATGTTTTGGCACAGGTTCAGTAACAACTTGGGACATTGGTATGGTCTTTGAAAGCTTGTCCTGTTGGGGCACTTGATTGTGATGCACATGAGCTTGCTGCAAAGAGTGAGTAATTGAATATTAAGCATGTTAGCGTGACTCCATAAAATAGTACTTGTTGTATGTTTTAATTTTTGGATATTTTTACCTGAGGAGGAACAAATGTCCTGAAGCCGGCAGCTTTCTTATGGGGTGTTTCTTGCTGCAGGACATGTGCTTGGTGAATGGCTGTAGGTTGCTGCAGGGCAGGAGCTTGATGAAGGGCAGGAGCTTGATGCATGGCAGGTGCTTTCTTTCTTGATCTAGCTTTCTTCTCAGTATATAGCACATGTTTCTCTTGTTGCTGGGGTGGTTCTTGCTATATCCAACATTGTAAGAATCAAGTAACAATATAGTAATATCAACTTAAGTACAAGGACATCAAAATAATTTTACTAACCTGAGCTGTTGCTTTATCTTGCTTCTTCCTAGCACTCCTGACTGCTTTCTTGTTGTGGGCATGTTCTCTCACAACATCTGGATTACTAGTGCACTTCATTTTGTTATGCCCTTTCCCTCCACAGAGCATGTAATTTTGCATCCCTTGTTAATTTGTCGCCCTTTGGTTTCTCTTGCTCTTCCCTTCTTCTCTTTGTCTTTGGCCTTCCGGGCATTTTCTTCTTAATTGGTGGAAAGGGCCTTGGGTTTGGAGCTGTTGGCCAGCTCTCTTTGCCCTCCACTGTATGCAAGACATGGCTGTACACCTGGTCGTACACATCAATCCTATAGCAAGGTGCAATAAAATCATCCAACTCTCTTTTCACTGTATATATAGCACTGATGGCATGGCAACATGGCAAACCAGACAGATCCCAATATCTACAGCTACATGTATATGTTTCCAAGTTGACGGTGAATCTTCTCCATGTACCTTCCATAACCTCAAATCCTTCAGTTCCATTGTAGAGCACTTGGCAGATACTTGATCTTTTAACATTCAACTTCAGCTTCTTGAAAATGTTGGGGCATATTGTTCCAACCCACCCTTCTGATTTTGCCTTATTCTCTGCTATTCTTGCCATCACCTTTCTCCTCATGATTTCCATAGAAGTAATTACAGGATAAAACCTTGCTCTCATTATAGAATTGTTAAATGACTCACATAGATTATTTTCAACTGAATCACAGTAGGAACCAAGCTTAAAATTGGCTCTACACCAATGTTGAGGAGCAGTATTCATCATATCCCTTGCACCTTCTGGTGTTTTCAGTGCAAGCTTGGCCCTATTGTAGTTGAACTGAATCCTATCACTTGATTTAGCACAAGCCCAAAACAGCTTTTGGAAAGATTTGTCTCTATGTTGCTTTCTCCAATTGGCATATATATGCCGTGCACACATTCTATGTTCTGCCTCAGGGATTATCTCATTCACTGCCTTGATAAGGCCCTTCTGCTGATCAGATATGATAACCCATCCATCACCTTGGTTATTGATCTGTATGTCCTTTTGCAATAATGAAAGAAACCAGTACCAGCTGTCATAATTTTCTCCTTCAACTGTAGCCCATGCAATTGGGTACATTTGGTTGTTTGGGTCTCGGCCAACTGCACATAATATTTGGCCACTAACTGTACCTTTCAGAAAACAACCATCAAGCCCAACAACTCTCCTACAACCAGCAAGAAAACCTCTCTTGCAACCTTCTAGGCAAACATAAATTCTTTCGAAGACAGGCTGTCGGTTACATCTGGGTTTAAATTTACTGACACTGTGCTTCTAGGGTTACTTCTGACTAGTTCCATATGGTAGTCATACACTCTAGAAAATTCTCCATTTGTTCCATCAACAATCCTCTCCAGCACAATCCTTTTTGCTCTTTTGCATTTCGAGTCACTAACATCAGCACACAAGTCCTCAAGCACTCTCTCCTGCATCTTCTCAATCCTCCACCCAGGATTATCCCTGATCTCCCTAAAATACTTCTCTGCTATCACTGTGCTAGTGACTAGCTTGTTGGTCCTCCTTGCTACACAATGGTGCACATTGTGGTACCTGCTAACTGTGAACCAATGTGACCTGTTGGGTACTAGTGAGCCATATATGCTCCAGTTGCAACCAACCCAGCTGCATTTGGCCAACACTCTTGTCCTCTCATCCTTGGGAAAAATTAAGTGCTTAAAATTTTTTAATCCATAATTGACTAGTGACATGGTTATACCCTACGGGTACGTAACTTCAGCATACCTAGTCCAGCCCAAGGAAGGCCCACGGCAGACATACGCTGACCCATGAAGATTTTCGGGTGGCCAAGACCCATGACGTCTTCGGATCCTTGGAGAGCAAGACTAGAGGAGATAGGAAAATCAAAGGGGTAAAACCCTAGAACTTGTAACCGACTAGGACTACGCCCGGGACCTGCCTAAGTCTATATAAAGGCCAGGAGGGCACGTCCTAGGGCAACTCAACTCATACTTTCACACACGCATCCACGCCAGATCGAATCTGCGCACCCTGTAACCTTCGGTTCCGCCGTAATCAAAGAGCAGACAAGCAGGAGTAGGGTTTTCCCTCCAGGGGCCTAAACCTGGGTAAATCTCGTGTCCCCTGGTTGCTTGTCTGTTAACCGTGCCACGATCTCCAGCATCCCCATCTTCTCCAAAACCCAAGTCCATAACAATGGGCATTGACGAGATTAAACCTCGTCAATTGGCGCCGTCTGTGGGAACTGGGGCTGCTGATTGTGCGGTCGTGACGGTTCCGACCCGATCGATCTACAACTCCGCGGCGACGGAGAATCACCTCCTCTTTGGCGCTTTCGACTTCACCGCCCACTCGCCGGCCACCATGAAGGATTTCGAGCCCGTAGGCGACGGACTCGAAATTTTGTTCGGGAGCTTCTGCTTCCAGGTGGGACAAACTGGCACCCTCCGCCTCCCTGAGCGGGTGCCCGTGCCGTCAATCAGGCCCGCTTCATGGGCTCCACACCCCGTGCTATGCACGTCACCATCAACAGATAGTTCTACAGCAGCAGCAGCTGCAACTCCGATCTGTGCGATCCACCTTCGGATGAAGGAACCTACGGTTCCGGATCCGAAAGCTGCGGCAGCAGCCGACCAATCTGCAAGCGCTATCTGTGCGCCGCAGTCATCCAAACCGACGAGGAAACGCCTAACCCGCCACCCAATCGAAACGGCGAAAACGGCGAAAACAGAAGAAGCCAGTCCCCCCCCACCCAACGGGGAAAGCAACGGCCACGTCATCCAACTTAGCAAAGAAGGATGGGTCCAGGCTCGCCGTGCCGTCGCAGGCGACATCGTCTTACCTGCAGACGCCTCACGTGACCTACTGATGGCATACCACTACCTCCTCATCGAGGAGCATAAGAAACAAGTCAAGATGCAGGAGACGCTAGACAAGCGCAAGAAGGCAGCCTCCGAGTCCAGCGCGCGACGAGCTGCGCTCTCTGCCATCGCACCCGGCTCTAGCACAAACGGAAACCAGGGAAACAAGCACCGCTCACGGGTGGAAAACATGGATCCCAAGGAGCGGCGCGACGTGACCCGAACTCTCCACACATCGTTCATGGATATGGATGCCGACGACAACATCATCCCGAAGACGCCACAAGCTGCGATCATGGCAGCCACTGCGCATCTCGCGGCTCACCCACCTCCAGAGGGGGACCCGAAAAAGGCCATGCATAGGTCCGCACTCACCGGACTAGGACTAATCGGAGCTGCGCTCCACGAAGACGCTCCTGCGGAGCCGAAGAAGAAAGCTCTGGCCAGGCGCGACCGGAGCCCCACCCCCTCATCCGAAGAGGAAGAGGAGCACGATCTCCCTCGAAGAAAGAAGAGCTCGCACCGCCATAAACGCGACTACGACGCCAGAGACAAGCTTACACAGCGAAAGATCGACAAAGCACGCGCTAAACGCGCATGCTCGTCCGAATCTGAGATGGATGAAGACGAAGGAGAACTCTGCGGAGCTCGATGCTTCAGCAGATCTGTTCGGCGAACGCAGATGCCACGCAACTTCAAGCTTCCTTCGGATACTCCAAAGTTCAACGGCACGCAAGATCCAAAGTCCTGGCTCAGTGACCATCTGTCATCCGTCAAGCTTCACGGAGGCAACAAAGAAACCGCCATGCAATGCCTTCAGCTACAGCTAACAGGCGCAGCGCGGGTCTGGCTTAGCAGCCTATCATCAGGATCCATCCGAAGCTGGGAGGAGCTCGCTTACAGCTTCATCCGAAACTTCAAAGGCACCAGCAAGAGGCCCGCCTCAATCGAAGAGTTGCGAGCCTGCACCCAGAGAACGGGTGAATCTATTCGCTCATACATACTACGATGGTCTACAACCAAGAACTCCGCAGCACACATCTCCGAAGAACGGGCCATCGACGCCTTCAGGGACGGCGTCAAACGCCCAGACTTCAAGGAGGAACTTGGGCGTGTAAAGCCCAAGACACTCGACCACCTCATGGAAATTGCCAACAGTTGGGCAGACGGCGAAGATTGCATCCAGCGAGCGCAATCAGATGAAGAGGACAACTACGGCCAAAGACGCGAACGCCGCAGCAAGAGGAGATCGCGCGTCTATGAGGACCACGACGGGCCCGACATGGTCGCGGCCGGCTACGCCGACCGCCGTAACGACAATAGCCGCAACAGCGGAGGATACCGCAGCGGAAACTTCCGCGACAACGGACGATCAACGCAGTCATGGCAACGCCGCGACCGCGACAACCGACCCTCAGCATTCGACAAACTTTCGGGTCCATGCACCATCCACTTCTACATCGACAAACAGGATGGCAAAAAGAAAGCCAGCCACATGCTCAAGGACTGCCGCGAGTTCTAGAAACTCAGCGAAGGCATGGCGCAGATGAGGCAACAAGCTCCAATCCCTGCGTTCGGAAACACACCTGCGCCAGGTGAAATAGCACACGGAGCTCCTCCACCGCCGCCTATTGGAGGCCCAAATAAACCAGTCACACCAGCGCAAAACAACGCCGGGGTCGCATACCCCCCACCAAAAGGAGCACTCAATATGATACAGAAGGGACGCCCCACAAATAGGGTGCAGAAGAAAATCACCCGACAAATCAACTTGGCCGTGGCAACTCCGCCTGCAATCCCTGAGTACCTCAGCGGATCGGAGTCCTGCATCACATTCACTCGCGCGGATCACCCTTGCCAGATCCCTCGCCCAGGTCATGCTGCCCTGGTGCTGGAGGCGCAGATCGGAGGCTTCGAGATGAGTCGCGTCTTCATGGACGGCGGCAGCGGCATCAACCTAATGTTCGCAAGCACTCTAGCAGCTATGCGGATCCCGCAATGCAGCCTGGAACAATCAGACACAACGTTCCACGGCATTGTCCCAGGGAAGGGTATCTTCCCCCTGGGCAAAATAGGGCTCGACGTCATCTTCGGGAAGCCGGACAACTTTCGGCAGGAGCGCCTAGAATTCGAAGTGGTGGACTGGCTGTCGCAATACCATGCCATCCTAGGACGTGTAGCATTCGCAAGGTTCCTGGCCGTCCCACACTACGCATACCTACTACTCAAGATGCCAGGACCAAGGGGCGTCATCACAGTCCACGGGAGCTTCACCCGATCGGACCAATGCGACAGGGATTTCAACAAAATCTCCCAGTCCTTCGGCATGCAAGACGAGCTCGTAAGGCTCCGCGAGGTGACGGACAATGGGCTACCCCCAGTCACAAGGCAGAACGCACCCGACATGTCCTTCGACTCCACCGTCAACACCAAGAAAGTGCAGGTCCATCCGACAAACGCCTCCAAGACGGCGCTGATCGCCAACGACCTCAACACCGCATAGGAAGGCGCGCTCGTCGAATTCCTCCGTGAGCGCTGGGAAATGTTTGCCTGGTGTCCTGCGGACATGCCAGGAGTTCCCAGGGAATTCGCCGAGCACGCACTCAATGTCTTCCCAGACACCAAGCCAGTCAAGCAGTCTATCCGAAGACTGTCGGAGCCACGAGCCGAAGCTATCAGCAAGGAGATCAACAGATTACTCGCAGCAGACTTCATCCGGGAAATCAAGGAAAGCGAGTGGCTGGCAAATACGGTGATGGTCCCGAAAAAGGACACGGACATCCTGCGGATGTGCGTGGACTTCACGTCACTAAATAAACACTGCCCAAAGGACCACTTCCCTCTTCCTCGGATCGACCAGATCATTGATTCGACTGCAGGTTGTGAGAAGCTCTCCTTCCTCGACGCCTACTCAGTCTATAACCAGATTCGACTCAAGGTCGAAGATCAAGAGAAAACGGCGTTCATCACACTGTTCGGAGTATTCTGCTACAACACAATGCCCTTCGGGCTAAAGAACGTGGGTGCCACGTACCAGCGATGCATGCAGGCCTGCCTCAAGGACCAGATCGGTCGCAACGTCCAAGTCTATGTCGACGACATAGTCATAAAAACCAAGGAGGCAAGAACACTTATCGACGATCTCCGCAAGACGTTCGACAACCTTGATCGCTACAGGATCAAGCTCAATCCAGAAAAGTGCGCCTTCGGCGTCCCCTCGGGTCAGCTGCTCGGGTACTTCATCTCTCAACGGGGGATTGAAGCAAACCCGAAGAAAATCAAAGCTATCATGACAATGGAGAAGCCGAAAAACCTCAAGGGCGTTCAGCAGCTCGCAGGGCGAGTAGCGGCACTAAGCAGGTTCATCAGCCGCATGGGCGAGAAGGCCCTACCATTTTACCAGCTGCTGCGCAAGGCAGACAAGTTCGAGTGGACACCAGAAGCCAACGACGCATTCGAAAGCCTCAAGCGGCTCCTCTCCACCTCGCCCGTTTTGGTCACGCCAAAAGAGCGCGAGCCCCTATTGCTGTACATAGCAGCCACACACCAGGTGGTCAGCACAGTACTCGTGGTCGAACGACCCGAAGAAGGCAAGACCCACGGGGTACAACGCCCAATTTACTACCTCAGCGAGGTTCTCACTCCAACAAAACAGCGGTACCCGCACTACCAGAAGCTAGCCTACGGTGTGTTCATGACGGCTCGACGACTGAGCCACTACTTCCAGGAGCATCAGGTGATGGTCGTCAACGAGGCACCCCTAAACAGCATTCTGAATAACCCAGAGGCCACAGGACGCGTGGCCCTGTGGGGCATTGAACTATCACCCCTGGACATCATCTACGAGAAGCGACACGCAATCAAATCTCAAGTCCTTCCGGACTTCCTGGTGCACTGGATGGAGCTGCAGTTGCCTGACACCCCAGACATGTCGCATTCCTGGACAATGCATTTTGACGGCTCCAAACGCGAAGCCGGAGCAGGGGCAGGAGTCATACTGACCTCCCCGCAAGGTGACAAGATGAAGTACGTCCTTCGGATGAAATTCAGAGCCTCCAACAACGAGGCCGAATATGAAGCCCTCATCCATGGCATGAAGATGGCAAAAATATGTGGCGCAACGCGCCTGGTCATCTACGGTGACTCCAACCTTGTCGTACAACAGACGATGAATGAGTGTGATGCACATGCCGAAAACATGATCGCGTACCGCGCGCTCTACAACGCACTCGAAGGAGAATTCGATGGCTGCGAACTTCGGCACGTCGGAAGAGAGAGCAACGAGGAGGCCGATAGACTCGCCAACATTGGCTCCACTTGCGCAAAGGTGCCACCAGGTGTGTTCCTCGAACAAATCTGCGTGCCATCCATCAAGCGGAAATTCCCCAAAGGATCACCCGAAGAAGCAGAACACTCGGGGGCTACGCTACCCGAAGGTCATGAAGGACCCGAAAAGTTGGATACCGAAGTTGCCATGGTCAACCTGATGCAGGTCATGGCAGTCGAAGAAACTTGGACACGTCCATACCTCCAGTTCCTGATAAACGGAGAATTGCCTGACAGCCCGACAGATGCCCGGCGCATATCTCGTCGGTCAAAAGCCTTCACCATCATCAACGGCGAGCTGTACAAACGCAGCATTACGGGTGTACTACAATGGTGCGTCACCATCGACGACGGCAAGGCCATACTCCAAGATATCCATGAGGGCATCTGCGGCCACCACGCAGGCAGCCGCTCCCTTGTCGCCAAGGCTCTGCGAGCAGGATTCTATTGGCCAACGGCCATGAGCGACGCGAAGGACATCGTCCGAAGATGCAACGGGTGCCAACGGTTCGCCGACAAAACGCACGCACCTGGGTCCGAACTTCGACCCATACCCATAGCCTGGCCTTTTGCCCAATGGGGCCTCGACATGATCGGCAAACTGCCAAAATCTTCGAAAGGAGGACACGTCTTCCTCCTGGTCGCAGTCCACAAATTCACCAAGTGGATCGAAGCCATGCCAGTCACCAACCAGAAGGGCAAAACCGCCGTCAAGTTCTTCGAATCCATTGTCTACAGGTTTGGCGTACCGCACAGCATCATCACCGACAACGGATCGAACTTCATCTCCGAAGAATTCCAGGACTTCTGCGAAGGCCTCGGGATCAATATCACGTATGCCTCAGTGGCACACCCGCAAACAAACGGGCAAGTGGAAAAGGCCAACAGCCTAATCGGTGCCGGCATCAAGAAGCGCCTCATGAGCTCACTCGAGCACAAAACTGGAAACTGGACGAAAGAGCTACCGTTTGTCCTGTGGAGCTTACGGACTACGCCAAACAGCTCCACCGGCTACACACCGTTCTTCATGGTGCACGGAGCTGAGGCCGTGCTACCAGCCGAAGTACGCCACCAGGCTCCACGAGTCGTCGCTTACAGCGAAGCCAAATCCACGGCTGCACTCGAAGATGCCGTCGACACACTCGACGAAGCACGGGATATAGCAGCAACTAGATCAGCGGTGTACCAGCAAAGTCTCCGCAACTACCACAGCCGCCGGTTGCGCCCAAGGTCCTTCGTCGAAGGAGACCTCGTCTTACGACTCAAGCAAAAGCGACCGAATAAATTCGAGTCACCATGGGAAGGACCCTATGTCATCACCGAAGTCATCCTAGGTGGTGTCTATCGCCTCAAGCACGTGGAGTCTGGAGTCGCATACTCCAACCCATGGAACATCTCGCACCTGCGACGATTCTACCCGTAGCAACCTACCCCTTTTACTTTCAATAAGGCTTTCAGCCAAGGCTACTCAGCCGAACCATGTACCTCCTCCATTACGATATAAATAAAGCTAAGTGTCTCGCCCCCAACCTTCGGTTGACTATTTTTCTGCAACTTTACTACATGCTACAAACGCACTCGGGGGCTCCCCCCACCTCACGATTTCATCGACTGAGGACCAAACGTGTACACCTGAGTAGCTGACTACGTCAGACAAACGAAAAGGGCACGTACTCAATCAAAGCACTGCGTGCTCACAAACAAGCAAACCTTTACAACAAAGGGCACACAAACGCCCAGCAGCAATATACAAATTTTACATCTATCTGTTTATTTTCAGGTCCTACCTATTCTGAAGAATAACCTGAGCACGCTGCTCAAACAAATCTACAATTTGTTCGGCATACTGCCTTACAGCCGCATAATACGGACGCATGTTCCACTCGCCACCATCTGGTCGAGGAGGTGGCCCACTCGCCACAGCAGCCAAATCTACTTCAGGGCGGTGCACCCTCACAAGAGACAAGGCAGCCTTCACCCCTGCGACGAGCTGCTTCCGCACCAGCTCCTTGACATTGCTGGCACTACGAAACTTCGTCAGAAGACCTGCAAGGGTCGTTGGCACGGCATCCAACGGAAACATGACGTGCAGCACCGAGGAAAGTGATGTCTGCACCTGGCGGAGCACCCGCGAAACCTGGTAGACACGATCCTGCACCGTCGCCAGAACTATGGCGCGATCACGATCCATCCAGAAGAAGCCGCCGGCCTCCATGTCCTGTTGAGTCAAGCAATTGACTCGAACAACAATACGCTCCTTTTCTTCCATCGGAGTAAGATTGGCACCTGCGACAACCGCACAAAACAAGAGTAAGGCCAGCAGGCTCACCCGAAGAACTGAGCCACAGCCCGAAAGAAGGATCAACTTACATTGCAGCTGCTCGGACAGCCGACCCAGCTCCGCCATCAAATACTCCTCTCTGGCTGCACCACGATCTGCCTTGGATTTCCAAACGTCGACACGACCGCGTAACCCGAGCAAATCCCTCTCCAAGCTGCGCACGCGATCTCGAAGAAAAGCGAGCTGCGAAGAATCATCCAATGACGGTCGCAAGGGCCCTTCGGATGAAGTATCAACTGGGTCAGCACCCGAAGGAACCTATAGCAGCAGAAAAAAGAAGGCACACAGACACTCAGCCAAGGATAGAGCACAACTCGGAGGAATTCATTAAAATATATAAGGCCACTACGTGGCACAAGGATGGTACTACAAAAGATATTTACAACAAAATAAGACTACAAACTACCCTACGTCTACTATGCCTAAGGTGCAGGACACTGAGTCGCCTCAGAACCAGACTGCCTAGCTTTGGCCTCGCCCTGCTGCCGCAGTGCGTACTCAGACAGCAAGTCAATGAGCTTGGGCCCATATCGTCTGCAGCGAGCGGAGTAGGCGGCGAAGGCTACCTCGGATCCATCCGCAGCCGTCGGCATCCGAGAAGTAATCTGGGGCAGGTCCAGCTCCGCCCCAGCCGCCATGGCCATTGCCAGCCCGATGGACGCGCCGATGCCCTTCTGCTTGCGCTTGTACGCCGCAGGCGCTTCGGTTGACAAAGCCTCCGCCAGGGCATCCACATCTCCAAGGGATGCGCCCTTCGGGAAGAGCTCCTGGTAGAAGCGACCAAGGACCTCTTTCGCCTTGGCAAGGGAGTTGACGACGGTGCTGCAGCGGTCTTCGACCGCTACAGTGGCATCATCTAGAGCACTCTCGTGCTCCAGAGCACCGCGGTCGAACTCGATGCCTGCGGCATCTGAGACAAAAAGAAGAAAACATGAAGAAAGGCAGCATAGAAGAAGATTCGTAGAAAAAGAAACAAGTCCAAAAGCTTGTACTCACCCGAAATAGCCTTGGCAGCAGCCATGAGCTTATCCGCCACCCCTTTTTCACGAGCAGCCGCAACGGTGGCCAGCTGCTCCTCACGATCTGCGGCCTCCTGCTGCAGACGCTCTTTCGCTTCGGCTGCCTTCGCCAGCTCCAGCTCAAGGCGCTCTCTCGCACCAGCGGCAGCTTCGGCCTTCTGCTCCGATTGGCCAAGGCTCTTCTTCAGAGCATCGACCTCACGGAGAGAGTCGTTATGCTCCTCTGCATTTACAACAAGCAAGTGTCAAAGAACAAGACCAGGATAAGCAAGAGAAGTACTACAAGGGAGACGAATACCTTGAAGCTGCCGCAGTTTCGCCTCCAGCGTCAGGCGTTCCTCCACCAGCCGCTTGGCCTCTTGGACAAAAGGCTGCAGCAAAAGGCAATAGTAGTAAGAACAAGACTTGGGGGCTACGCCCAACACAAAGAAGCATAAACAACACCAGCATACGAAGACACTCGGGGGCTCCCCCCGTAACATCAAGCAGAAAAACTTACGTGCTCCGAAGGCGAACCCACAGGCCCGCCTGCGAAATTCTGGGGCGCAACCACCAGCCTCTCCTGCAAAGGAGGAACTGGCGCAACGTCACCAGAAGTCGCCACCGTCTGAGGAGGAGGCGACGCAATGTTCGACTCCCCCATCATCTCGCGCGCACCATCACTAGAGCCGTCGGAGGATTGCCTGCATACGAACCAATCAACACAGGTGCAAAAATAACAAGGGAACAAAGGACAACAGTGGCAACAAGAAAACTTACGAGCCCAACGCGCTCAGGTCGAAGATAGTAGAAGCCCTTCGGGCCCTCTTCTCCTCCTTCTTTTCTTCCTTCTTCTCCTCCTTCTTTTCTTCCTTCTTCCGCTTTGCTGGCGGGTGCGGAGCAACAGCCCGCATAGGAATGGCAGGAAGGGGAGAGGAAGAACCCCCATGAACATCATCATGACGCTCAAGGCCCAGAGGATTTCTGGGAGTCGGAGGAGTCGAGGCATCTGACGAATCGCTAGAGCTCCTTGATCGCTTGCGCGAATGGTCCTCACTCGATTCGTCGGCATCCTCCGCTGGGGATCGCGCCGACGGTAGCTCGGACACGGAATCCACCACTTCATTATCCGGGGCATTCGGATACCTCTCGGGCAACGGTGGTGCCATGCCCGGCACTTTGAAGCTCTGCAAAAGGAAAAGGAACTTTGTTAGCAAACAAAGGAAAAAGTACACAGCTGACAAAAACAAAAGGGGAGCACTACGTGCGCAAATCTACACCTTCGGTACGACCAACGTCAAAGAAAAGGGAGGGGTCAGCGACTTCTCCGGGATTTCTTCGTCGGCCTTGAACTTCAACAGCGCGCGAAGAGCCTTGTCAAGTTCCACCTCGGAGATTTTCTCACTCGAAACCCTCGTCGGATCACGGCGCCTAGAGTAAAGAAACATCGGGTGCGCCCTCGCTTGGAGGGGCTGCACCCGACGCTCAAGAAACGTCCGGATGATGTCGACACCGTTCACCTCCTTCTCAGGAATCAATTGGAGATCCTCCACCCGACGGTACAGGGCCTCTATCTCCACCACCTCACCATCTAAGATTCGGTTTTTCCAGGATCTTTTCTTCTCAATCAATTGGGAGGGGTCAAAAGGAACGAGACCAAAATCTTGCCCAGGCAGTACGGAGTCACGGATGTAAAACCATTTCCTCCGCCGGTACTGGACAGATTCGGACATGGAAAAGGAAAAGAATTGCACATTGGGACTAAGGGAGATGATGAAACCCCCAATGGGATACACAACATCCGAACCAGACTGCCTCTTCAGGGAATAAAGCTTCCGGAAGAGGCCAAAGTGCGGCTCAATGCCCAGCCAGCACTCGCAAAGGGTGATAAAACAAGCAATGTGGAGAAGAGAATTGGGAGACAGATGATGCAACTGAACCCCATAGAAGAAGAGCAGTCCACGAAGGAAGTCATGGACTGGATACGAAAACCCACGCAAGACGAAGGCAAGAAACATAACCCGGTACCCAGATGGGGGACGGGGGATTACCTCATTGTCAGGGAGTTTGACGGTCGTCGTATCCTGCGGGATCAGGCCCCGCTCGCGTAGTTTGCGGAGATCGCTCTCCCGCGTCTCTGATCGCCGCCAACCACCATCGGTGACGCGAGTAGTGGCGGCGCTCTTCTTGCCTCCGGCGGCGCTGGTCCCAACCGCAGATGAGGATTTCTTTGTCTTCCCCATGGCGCTACAGCGGTGGTGTCGTTGGCAACGACGAAGGACAAAGGAAATGTGGAGGAAACTCTCAGCGCGCAGCAAGAATAGCTCAAGAATGAAGAGGCAATGAATAGATGAACTGCTGCGGTGAAAAACAAACCACGATTTCACCAGAGATTATAACAGCGAAGACGACGCACGCTGGTCGTCCATCGAGAAGACCTAACGCCAACGGTAGATCTGGCCGTACACGTGTCAACACCAAAACGAACCGTCGTTACCACGCCGTCCACTACGCGCGGAAATCGAGGAGATGCCGTAATCATCTCCATGCCGCGCGTGACCGGTCAATTCAAAGTCAGCAAGTGGGACCCACGCTTCGTCCAGTCAAGTCATCTCTGGCGTAGCAGACGCTTGAGGTCATCGATCGTAAGCACTGACGTCATCAAAAGCTATACTAGCACCACTTCGGCTCCACAGCTAAGAGTACTCACTCGAATCTACGATTCGACTAAATACTCGGGGGATACTCCTATCAGGAGCGCTGGCCGCGCACCCGACAGACAAATGAGGACAAAATTACTTCTCTGAGTCCTACGCCGAGTCTATGACTCCACTACGGACTCGGGGGCTACTCCCATAGGGAGGATGGATTTAAGCATCCGAAAATTTTCGAGTCCTACGGACCTAATGATTGAAACAATGCTTGAACTAAAAGTCTCCGTTCGAGTCTACGACTCGAACAAACACTTGGGGGCTACTCCCATAGGGAGCGCTGGTCGCGCACCCTATGAAATCTTCGACTGCGATCTTCCGGATCCGCATGCAAAAACTTTTTTGGCAACTCTGCCCCAACAAAACGCTAAGTGAGCAACAATCTCCTTGGCCACCCGAAACACCTCCGAGGTGATAAATGTTCGGATGCTGCGTCTGCGACGCAAAGATAAGACCTACATATATCATCTGATGGCCTGGCAACGCACCTGACTGCGCTCTGCTAGTATAAATCCGTACCAGCAGGTACGATGAAAAATTCCGACGGACGCGTTAGGGTACACCAATTAAAATCACTGGAATTCCACTCCTATAAGTCCTCCGCGGCCTGAGTTGAATTACGCCAGCATATGTTCCAGGCCCGGGTTAAGGGACCCGAACCTGAAGAAGATCGTGTTGTTTCGTCCTAAGACAGTTAACTGACCCTGATCCGCCGGGTGAGTCAGACACACGCATCAACAATCCCTACACACATATACTATTAACATATAGTTGCTCCCGAAGGATGAAAGAGTCCTCAGTCGACACTCGGGGGCTACTGACATGGTTATACCCTACGGGTACGTAACTTCATCATACCTAGTCCAGCCCAAGGAAGGCCCACGGCAGACATACGCTGACCCATGAAGATTTTTGGGTGGCCAAGACTCATGACGTCTTCGGATCCTTGGAGAGCAAGACTAGAGGAGATAGGAAAATCAAAGGGGTAAAACCCTAGAACTTGTAACCGACTAGGACTACGCCCGGGACCTGCCTAAGTCTATATAAAGGCCAGGAGGGCACGTCCTAGGGCAACTCAACTCATACTTTCGCACATGCATCCACGCCAGATCGAATCTGCGCACCCTGTAACCTTCGGTTCCGCCGTAACCAAAGAGCAGACAAGCAGGAGTAGGGTTTTCCCTCCGGGGGCCTGAACCAGGGTAAATCTCGTGTCCCCTGGTTGCTTGTCTGTTAACCGTGCCACGATCTCCAGCATCCCCATCTTCTCCAAAACCCAAGTCCATAACAATGGGCATTGACGAGATTAAACCTCGTCAACTAGTGCTTGTTTGAATTGTCTGCTATCATGGAAAGCCTGCCCAACCTCAAACTCTTGCACCTCAGCACTCTCATCATACACTCTTTGTTTTGTCTTCCTTGTTCTAACATTTCCATCACTATCTTCATCATATGACAATTCGTCTTTAGAGTCAAAGAAATCACTTCCATCTTCTTGATCTTCCTTAACATTTTCTGGAACAATGAATTCTTCTGGCACTCTTGTTCCTTGCTGCTCTTCCTCTCCAATAATTTGCCTCTTTACTCTCTTCTTCAGCTCTTGTGCTTGTTTTATGTAACAAATGGCCTCTTCGTCTTCACCACTGCTATCATCACTATCTACTTCATGGACAACATCGTAGTCACTATCTGAACTGTCCTCACCACCTTGATCTTCATGTATCTCTTCTATCTCCTTACCTTTATGCTGCATTGCTGCCCTAACAACTGGCAATTTACTTGCAACATTTGACTGAACTAGCTGCTCCTCTTGGTGCTTCTCATGCTGAAGTTCCTGCTGCTCGTGGTGCTGCTCTTGGTGCCAAATTGTGCTTTGCTCATGCTGAAGTTGCTGCTGCTCTTGATCCTTCTCATGCTCAAGTTGTTGCTCATGCTGCTGCTCAAGTGGATGGTACTCTTGATGCTTGTCTAGCTGCTGCTCATGCTCAGCCTGATAATCAACTACAAATTCTTCCGCCCCATCATCTAAACTGGTTATTTGTGGGTGCCTTACAAAAATCTCAACAAAACCAACACATTCTCTTGTCACGTAACTAACCATACTGCTCACAGTTAGATGATCAACAAGGCTGCACATGAATTTTTTCTCCTTCTCAACTAGTATCCAACTCAGATTTATCTCCATCAAATCTTCATCGGAAAGCAACATGAAATCAGACAAGTGCTTCTTCAAATCTGCCACAGTCAGCTTTGTAATAGGCATAGTTGACACGGCACTCCTTCCCCCGATGTACTTCCATTCCTTATCAACGTATTCCAACGTCCCGCGATAATGGAAACGAACAGACAATGATTCCATCCTACAAGAACAATATGAACAATCTGAAATTTTTAGTGCCAATGCTGCTACCAGATGCTGCTACTTTGTTAAACTGAACTAAACTAAATTTATACTCAAAACTGAATTTTACTGCCAATGTTGCTACCAGATGCAGTCAATGCACTATCTAAACTGAACTAAACTACTTTAACTGGATTTATTGTTATGGACAAAATATTTGCCTAGCTATATGAACTTTATGATACTAGGTAAAGGTTACCCTGAAAATATTTGCCTAGCTAACTGAATCTACTGTCAAAACTGCATTTGCTGCATTTTTTGAATTCTAACACCTTTTTTTTGACAGTAACCAAACCACCTGGGTTGGATCAGATTGATACAGAGTAAGATGAAGTCATCTCACCTGCACTTCGACGCTGCACTACAACCGCAAATCAATTCCACAGATCCTCAGCGGTTTATGCCACCGATCCAGCTGATTCCAAGGCTACTCCACACATGCAGTCTAGTTGAGAAAACTGAATGTCAGGAGGGATAGAGCAAAGGGAGATCACAGGACATACCAGAGGGAGAGCAGAGGGACATGTTGGAGATATGCCCAAGAGGCAATAATAAAGTGGTTATTATCATATCTTCACACTTATGATAAATGTTTACATACCATGCTATAATTGTATTAACCGGAAACATTAATACTTGTGTGATTTGTAAACTAAAAATAAGAGTCCCTAGTAAAGCCTCTTGTTAAACTAGCTTGTTGGTTAATATATGATCATGGTTTTCTGATCATGAACATAGAGATGTTATTAACAACAGGATCATATCATTAGGAGAATGATGTGATGGACATACTCCTATAGATAAGCGTAGCATAAAGATCAAGTCATTTAAATAGTTCAATTGCTATATGCTTTCTGATACATAGTAACCTAATTCCTTCGACCATGAGATCATGCATATCACCTTTACCGGATGGATGCTTTGATGACATCAAACACCACACCGTAACTGGGTGGCTATAAAGGTGGCATTGAGTGTTCGGAAAGTATTGGTTGAAACACATGGATCAAGAGTGGGATTTGTCCATCCATATGACGGATAGATATACTCTGGGCCCTCTCGGTGGAATGTCATCCAATTATCTTGCAAGCATGTGACTGGCTCACAAGGGATCACATATCACGGGAACGAGAAAAGAGTACTTATCGGTAACGAGGTTGAACTAGGTATGCAGAGATACCGACGATCATAACCTCGGATAAGTAAACTATCGTGAGACAAAGGGAAATTGGTATCGTATGTAAGTGGTTCATTCGATCACAAAGTAATCGTAGAAATATGTGGGAGCCATATGAATTTCCAGATTCCTCTATTGGTTATTGTTCGGAGAAGTGTCTCGATCATGTCCGCATAATTCACGAACCGTAGGGAGACACACTTAAGGATTCGACGTTGTTTGAGTAGTTATGGTATTATGAGAAAGACCGAATGTTGTTCGGAGTCTCGGATGGGATCCGGGATATCACGAGGTGATCCGGAATGGTCCGGAGAATAAGATTCATATAAGGAAAGTCCCGTTTCGGAGTTCGGGAATGATTCCGGTGTTTTCATCGGGAATGTTCTAGAAGGTTCCGGATTGTCCGGCACTCCGGGGGGAGAGGGTACATGAATGTGTCATTGAATGATTGCATCATGTACTAAGTGTTCTTGCTGTTCCAAATAAAGGATTAAATTGAATCCTAAAACAGAAAAGTCAAATGTCCAGTTTGAAAGTCAAACGGCTAAAACAAGAAACTGTGGGAAACAAGCAAGAGGAGGTTGAAACCAACTTGGAGGAGGAGTCCCTCTCCTCCAAGCCGGCGGCCATCCTAGGCCGAGTTGGGGAGGGACTCCCCTCCCTCCCCTGGCGCGCCAGCCCCTCCACCTATAAAAGGAGGGGCAGGGCCTCCTCCTCTAGACACACAAGTTCCTATCCTCTAATCTCCGGTTTAGAGCCGTTTTGGTTTAGAGCTTCTAATTGCTCTAGCCTTCGGTTTAGAGCCTTCTAATTGGTGTGTCTAATCTCTAGACCACTAATAGCTCTCTCTCATACTCCACCATACTCGCTCCGGCTTAAGGCGAAGCCCTGCGGGATCTCCCCTCTACTTCCGATACCACGCCGTTGTGCTGCCGGAATCGCGAGGAGAGTGCTACAACCTCCGCTGCCTGCTGGAACAAGGGAGAGGAAGGTCTTCGTCGAGTACCTAACGTGTGACCGACTGCGGGAGCGCTGCCGGAACGTGGCGCCGGAAGGATCGTCTACACGATCTTGAGATCGGAAAGAGTACGACTACATCACCCACGAGAATCTGCTCTCGTTAACCGCTTTGGAATCTTCGAGGGTAAGTTATTCCATCGACTCGTTGCTACAATCTAGTAGATAGATCTTGGCTTGTTTGTTTGTATGCGATAGAAAATTTTTGTTTTCCATGCTACGAACCCCTACAGTGGTATCAGAGCCGTGTCTATATGTAGATCTGTTGCACGAGTAGAACACAATGGTCATTGTGGGCGTTGATGCTTTTATTGTTGATTGCTTCTTGTGTACTTTGCATCTTGCGGTATGTTGGGATGAAGCGGCCCGGGCTAACCTTACATGACATCGTTCATGAGACTTGCTCCACGCTTGACATGCAACTTGTATTGCATAAGTGGCTTTGCGGGTGCCTGTTTCTCCTAGCATAGTTAAGATCCAATTTACAACGGGTGATTAACAATACTAGTATCAATGTTGTGGTTCTTGTTCATAAGTTAGAACGACACTTATTAACAGCCCCAAACCACGTAAAACATGCAAAGAAAGTAGAGGCGTCTAACTTTGTTTTGCAGGGGTGTGCAGTGATGTGATATGGCCATGATTGTGATTATATATGATGTATGCAATGTTCCTTATTGTAAGTCGGCAACCGGCAGAAGCCATATGGTTGTCTTTAATTTATGTTAAGACCCGCGTGTCTATTCAAAATAGTTGTAATAGTTGAAGCCGGTGGACGACAACCATGGAAAAGCGTCATTGACCTTGATGCAATGACGATGATGATGGAGATCATGTTCGTGCTTGAAGATGGAGATCGGAAGCACAAAGAAGAAAGGCCATATCATATCACATATTATTGAATTGCATGTGATGTTAATCCTTTATGCATCTTGTATTGCTTAGTAGACGACGGTAGCATTATAAGATGATCCCTCATGCACATGAATTTCAAGTCATAAAGTGTTCACCCTTAGTTAGCACCGTTGCTAAAGCTTGTTGTTTCGAAGCACCACGTGATGATCGGGTGTGTTAGATTCTGCAAGTATATACAACGTGAGCAAGCCAGATTTGCTCATGCGGAAACTAAGGTTTGATCTTGACGAGCCTAGCATGTACAGACATGGCCTCAGGAACACGGATTACCGAAAGGTAGAGCATGAGTCATATAGTAGATATGATGAACATGTTGATTGTTCGCCATTGAAGCTATATCAACTCTCGTGATGATCGGTTTTGATGTGGTGGATTTGGTTCGTGTGATCACTAAAACAATGTGAGGGATATTGTTTTGAGTGGGAGTTCACCTAGATTAATTTAATTATTAATTAGAACTCAATTTATCATAAACTAAATCAAAGTGAATTTGCATAGTTGTTGTAGTCATTGGCATCCGTTTACCACCTTGCACTTAGTTATAATTGAGATGATAGAACTATAGAATTCTGGTTAGTTACTTTACGAACTGGTATCGTATTGTTTTGAAGTGTTAATCTAAAGTTTAAAAGTCCTATTGCAAACTTTCAGTAAGTTCCGGTTACTCCATGAAGTTTAATAATTAGTATTAAATCAAGAGTAACAATTCCAAGTGTTAGTATATAAGTATCATGTTTGTCTCCATGATTCTTGATATTCAAAGGATTGTCTTAATATCAAGGTTATCTAAGGATCTGAAAGAGTTGTTTCAGAAACCATGATTTGTGGAAGATATTGTGATATCTGAAACGAAGTTTTGGTTGCAACATGATAGAGTATAATATGGCTAAAGTCATGTTCTCATATTTGATGAGAATTTGCAAAAGGTTGGAGACACTAGTTGTCCTAAACCTCCAAAAGTTTTTGGGAGAGCAACATTATACTCACGATTCACCGTTACAAGCTAATAGTAGCTTGATCATGGATAATTCCATGATAAGGGTGAATATTTGATGTAGGTAAAATATTTACTACACCAAGAGATTACTAAAGAAAGGAATTTGAAAGAACACCAAACATTTGATGATGGTGATCTACTTCAAAGTGCAAGTCCAAAGACATTGGTATTTAACTATACACGCTTTGGACTATGTGTCATATGAATGACTCCACTAATTGATGTTGATAGATTCTTTCAAACAGAAAAGGAAATACTGAAAGAGAATCTCATAAATATATGGCAGAAAAGAAAAGACTAGAATTGTTCAGTTTAAGTATATAGATGATATACATGTTATGGCTATATTCTTTGCTTATTAAACAATGTGGTTCTTAAGTATTTGATACTGAATTTGTTGGTGTGCATCGTCATACGAAACAACACAATTCATGAACTACAATGGCCTAAGTAACTAGCGAAACAATATGTGATGATGTTCATCGAGAACAAATAAAGGGTTATTGTGTTGCTCGTTAAAAATCAAAGCTTGCCTTCAAGATTTGTTTTATCAGGTATTATGAGAACAAAAGGGTTGTTCAAATAATTGCCGTAATCCATAAAAGATGGATGATTCACAAATCTCGTTGGAGAAATCACATCCATAAAACTAGTGCTAAAAATGTTGAAAGACAAATTGATTGAAAGATCACTTAGGAAGTGACATCGCCGTTTAAATTATATTGGAAAGATAACATAAAGAAACTCCATGTGGATGGAATTTTGGAGTCTTTTGATTTTTGATCAAATGACGCTTGTGAAACTTTCCTAGAGATAATTGAAACTTCGTTCATAGGCCAAAAGGGAACGAATGACTAGCTTATTGGAACTTGTACATATTGTTGTACGAAGTCCATTATGTGTAGTCAAGAGCGATGGATTTCAACTTCACATGCTTTCTCCGAGAATTTGAGTGAATATATGAATATTTACTTAATAAGGATAAAGTATGAAACATTTGAAAAGTTCAAAGACTTTCAAGATGAAGTGCAAAATCATTGTAACAAGAATATAAACAGTTTATGATAAAGATCATAAAGGAAGATATTTGAGTTACAGAGTTTAGCATAATACCTAAGATTTAAGGAATCGTTCCGTGGATTTGCATTTTCCCGAAACACCATAAAGAGTATGGAGCGTTCGAGATATGTAATTAAACCTTGTTTGACATGGTAAGATCGAAGGTGTAATTCATAAAACTGCCATTGTATTTTAAAAGATTAAAAGCTTTAGAGATTACCGTTTTTCCACTGAAAAGAGCTTCATCATAATCCGTTGAAATGACACCATATAAGGTTATGGTTTGGGATAAAACCCAAGTTGTCCTTTCTTAAACATTGGCATGCTATGCATAAAAGGATGTTTGCAATCAAAGTCGGATGAACCTGTCTTTGTATGTTATTTCGAATAACTGTTAAGTATTCCTCCATAAACACCGGAGACAAAAGTGTTTGTCGCTTAGAACGTCAAGTTTCTTTGAGAAGGAATTTTTCGTGAAAAGTTAAGTGGGAGGACAATAGAATTTTGATAAGGTTAAAAGAACCTTAGCTATATGTGCAGAGTTGCGCAGCGCCGAAAAGTGTTTCGGAGGCAGCAACAAAGCTCATGGTTCACGTACCTCAAAGGTTGTGGTCACGGAGATCTAAGTTCCTATTGAAACAAGTAGGTCGAGTAAACAATCAAATACCAAGATTTGAGGGTTGAATCATTATTTGAGAATAATGAACGGACTACATGCAAAGAAGTGATGATGGGCCCTGACTCCGTCAAATGGCTTGAAGCCATAAAATTCGTGATAGTTCCATACACGAGAAATCAAGTTTTGAACTTGAAGGACCCTCGAGAAAGGTGTAAGACCTTACAGTTGTGTTTGGATCTATAAAGAAATAGACATGGATGTTTTACATCTATGAAATAGTCGACATGTTGGGAAAGAGTTCACAACAATGTTCAAAGGTTGACTATGACAAGATCTGATCTTTCATAGCGATATTTAGTCTAGACGGATTAATGTAGCAACCACTACATATAATTTGTTATATGGTAGTTGAATAAACAAAACAAGTTCTTCTAATAGAATCGTTACCTAGGACATGTGCATAACACGGTCCATAGGGTTTTGTTAATTCAAAGGATGCTAAAAGCATATGCAAACTTCAATGGTTAAAGTGAGCATCACGGAGTTGAAATCTTCACTGTAATGAAACTATTAAAAAGGTTTAAAAGTTCATTAGAGACGATGAAGATGCTTGCATTTGCAAGAAATTAAGTGGGAGCGCTAAGACATGTTTCTAATACATTATGTGAAAGACATATTGTTGATTGGAAATAATGTATCTTTTATTAACACATATTAAGAATTTCATCCCGATGAAAGACTTAGGCAAAACCCAAATATTTGGCATCAATAGACGCTAATATGGTTGTGCCAGAAGTACATAGATAAGATATTGAATGAGTTCAATATAGAAACTACAAGAGAGGTTCTTGTCGCACAGAAAGGATTGAATGAGTTCAATGTTGATGATATATTCAAGTGTATTGACATTTGGTAAAGTGAAACAAATAATCAAGTATAGATTGATACTTGATGTATGAAATCACAAAGAGTATTTATATCAATCATACTGTGATATGTACAAATCCAGATATGTCCTATGCTCTAAATGTTGTGAGTATATACCAGAATGATTCGTAAGATGATCATTGGACAATAGTAAGGATATTCTTATGATCTTTTGGAAGAACTAAGAGTATAATATTTGTAGAAGTGACAAATAGATGGTTAATTCATTGTAAAAGTACTACATTGATACTAGCTTTGTCACAAAGTACAAATTAAGTTTATCTCAATCTAAACTAAGGGTGGCACAATATAATGGAAAGTGAGTTCCATAATGGATTTGGATGAGTTCCAAAGTTAAGACATTGTGACAGATACTACAACAAAAGGCTAAGTATATGACTGCTATTATAGCAGCAAAAGAGGGCATTTGTGTCAAGTAGTTTGTTATCAAACTAGGTGTAGTTCACAGTGGGATAATACTATGAAGATATATTGTGCGACAATATTATCAACATGTTTTAACCCCAAAGAGCTAAAGGTCACACCGAAAGACCAAATTTGTACAAAGCCATCTCATTAGAGAATGAGTGATGCGTAGAGACGCAAAGACATGCAATTACACACGGACCTGGAAGTGTCAGATCCGGAGATCAGTTGACCACTAGCAATCGTGTACATACAACACCGGAAAGCCATAGGTGTTGAATACACAAAGGTTTGAAACTAGATTATTGACTCTAGTGCAAGTGGGAGACTGTTGGAGATATGCCCAAGAGGCAATAATAAAGTGGTTATTATCATATCTTCACACTTATGATAAATGTTTACATACCATGCTATAATTGTATTAACCGGAAACATTAATACTTGTGTGATTTGTAAACTAAAAATAAGAGTCCCTAGTAAAGCCTCTTGTTAAACTAGCTTGTTGGTTAATATATGATCATGGTTTCCTGATCATGAACATAGAGATGTTATTAACAACAGGATCATATCATTAGGAGAATGATGTGATGGACATACTCCTATAGATAAGCGTAGCATAAAGATCAAGACATTTAAATAGTTCAATTGCTATATGCTTTCTGATACATAGTAACCTAATTCCTTCGACCATGAGATCATGCATATCACCTTTACCGGATGGATGCTTTGATGACATCAAACACCACACCGTAACTGGGTGGCTATAAAGGTGGCATTGAGTGTTCGGAAAGTATTGGTTGAAACACATGGATCAAGAGTGGGATTTGTCCATCCATATGACGGATAGATATACTCTGGGCCCTCTCGGTGGAATGTCATCCAATTAGCTTGAAAGCATGTGACTGGCTCACAAGGGATCACATATCACGGGAACGAGAAAAGAGTACTTATCGGTAACGAGGTTGAACTAGGTATGCAGAGATACCGACGATCATAACCTCGGATAAGTAAACTATCGTGAGACAAAGGGAAATTGGTATCGTATGTAAGTGGTTCATTCGATCACAAAGTAATCGTAGAAATATGTGGGAGCCATATGAATTTCCAGATTCCTCTATTGGTTATTGTTCGGAGAAGTGTCTCGATCATGTCCGCATAATTCACGAACCGTAGGGAGACACACTTAAGGATTCGACGTTGTTTGAGTAGTTATGGTATTATGAGAAAGAGACCGAATGTTGTTCGGAGTCTCGGATGGGATCCGGGATATCACGAGGTGATCCGGAATGGTCCGGAGAATAAGATTCATATAAGGAAAGTCCCGTTTCGGAGTTTGTGAATGATTCCAGTGTTTTCATCGGGAATGTTCTAGAAGGTTCCGGATTGTCCGGCACTCCGGGGGGAGAGGGTACATGAATGTGTCATTGAATGATTGCATCATGTACTAAGTGTTCTTGCTGTTCCAAATAAAGGATTAAATTGAATCCTAAAACAGAAAAGTCAAATGTCCAGTTTGAAAGTCAAACGGCTAAAACAAGAAACTGTGGGAAACAAGCAAGAGGAGGTTGAAACCAACTTGGAGGAGGAGTCCCTCTCCTCCAAGCCGGCGGCCATCCTAGGCCGAGTTGGGGAGGGACTCCCCTCCCTCCCCTGGCGCGCCAGCCCCTCCACCTATAAAAGGAGGGGCAGGGCCTCCTCCTCTAGACACACAAGTTCCTATCCTCTAATCTCCGGTTTAGAGCCGTTTTGGTTTAGAGCTTCTAATTGCTCTAGCCTTCGGTTTAGAGCCTTCTAATTGGTGTGTCTAATCTCTAGACCACTAATAGCTCTCTCTCATACTCCACCATACTCGCTCCGGCTTAAGGCGAAGCCCTGCGGGATCTCCCCTCTACTTCCGGTACCACGCCGTTGTGCTGCCGGAATCGCGAGGAGAGTGCTACAACCTCCGCTGCCTGCTGGAACAAGGGAGAGGAAGGTCTTCGTCGAGTACCGAACGTGTGACCGACTGCGGGAGCGCTGCCGGAACGTGGCGCCGGAAGGATCGTCTACACGATCTTGAGATCGGAAAGAGTACGACTACATCACCCACGAGAATCTGCTCTCGTTAACCGCTTTGGAATCTTCGAGGGTAAGTTATTCCATCGACTCGTTGCTACAATCTAGTAGATAGATCTTGGCTTGTTTGTTTGTATGCGATAGAAAATTTTTGTTTTCCATGCTACGAACCCCTACAGGACATACCAGAGGGAGGAGCACCTGCTCGCCGGAGAGAGGAGCACCAGATCGCCAAAGAGAGGAGCACCTGATCGCCGAAGAGATAGCGGTCCACGGCGGGCGGCACTGCCGTGATTCGATCAGCTCGATCAGCGCCGCAACTCCGTGATTATCGACCAGGTGCAACCGAACGGGTCCAGCTGGGTTGGTATAGTTATTTAAACCCAACGTCTACATACCCAAACCTGGGGGGGTTATTTGCACCCAACGTGGCAGCAGCGTGTCTAAACTGGTGTCCACCCTGGCCAAAACCACCGTCAGATACCGTTGTGGGGATAATTTGCCCGGTTTAGTATAGTTAGGGGGGTAATTTGCCCCAATTATTAGTTAGGGGGGGGTTAGTAGACCAAACTCGTTAGTTAGGGGGTGATATGGACTTCTTTCCTCATAAAACTAGCTCGTTGATTAATAAGATGATCAAGGTTTCCTGATCATGGACATTGGACGTTGTTAATAACGAGGTCACAACATTAGTGTAATGATGTGATGAACATTCATCCAAAGTATAGCATTACGATCAAAGTCATTGCGTTTATATTGCTATAACAACTTACGAAGTGATACTAATCCTTAGACCATGAGATCATGTCAATCACTGACACCGGAAGAGTTTCTTGATGACATCAAATGTCACACCGTAACTGGGTGATTATAAAGATGGCTTTAGAACTAATAAAGTGTTATATTGAGGCTCATGGATCAAGAGTGGAATTTTTTCATCCCGATGACGGATAGATATACTCTGGACCCTCTCGGTGATATCACATTGGTTAGCTTGCAAGTAAGTGATTTGATCACTAGAATGTTATATCACAGGAATGAGAAAAGAGTGCATGTCGGTAACGAGATCAAACTAGGTATGGATATACCGATGATCGAATGTCGGACATGTAATATATCGTGAAACAAAGAGATTAAGATACTAGCGTAAAAGGTTTCGACGATCACAGGAAAGTCATCGTTGAATGTGTGGGAGTCAGTATGGATCTCCAGGTCCCGCTTCTGATTATTGATCAGATAAGGGTCTCGATCATGTCCGCATTATTCGCAAACCGTAGGGTGGAACACTTAAGGGACACTGGCATCCAATTGGAGCAAAAGTTTGATGTCGGAAAGAATAACAAGCGCAGGAATTTATTTCACTAGATACCGAAACAGGTTTTCGGGTGAAATTGCAGAAAGTGTTTTTGCATGTGAAATGAAATACTAGCAAGGGGTTATATGTGAATGTTTGTAATTAAAGTAATTGACAAAATTCTGAATAAATAAAAGGAGTTTTTTTAATGAGAGTTTGCATTAAATTTGGTGGAAATTTAATGGGAATTTGAGTGGGTTTTTGAGTGGAGGAAATTGAAAGCCATTTGAGTGAGTAGAGTGTCCACCCACATGAATGAGGAAGAGGTGGGGGCAGCCCCATGGCTGGGCGCCATGCCCCTTGGGTGCCCCCCTCTCTCCTATAAAAGGCACCCCTCTCCTCTCTCTCACTCACACCTCCTCGTGAAGGATCTCTCTCCCCCTCTAGTATTTATCTCCATGGTCTCGGACTAGCGAGATACATGTTCCCGGTGGATTTTCAGCAAAAAAGAGTTGTGCTTCCGCTGCATCGCTGGAGCAAGGAAGCGGAGGTTGCAAGGTGTCTTGTACGTGTGTGCGAGCACGGATGCGCTGTTGTTTTGCGGCGCTAGGACTTCCTCTCGATCTTGAGACCGGCAAGAGTTCGTCTACATCAACTACGAGTTTGGACTCGTTAAGCTTTGTCGGTCTTCAAGGGTATGTTCTCTACGGATGTATATCCGCCCGTTGCTTGTATCTAGTAGATAGATCTTGGTACATAGTTGTTCCCATCGTAGGATTTTTTTTGTTTTCTATGCTGCGAACCCTATAGTAAATACAAGCTTCTCCATAAGTTTGGACAAATCCAAACTCTTTGATCACCTCATCAAAGCAGAGATTCCAACTTCGTGATGCTTGCTTCAATCCATAGATGGATCGCTGAAGCCTGCACACCTTGTTAGCATCCTTAGGATCGACAAAACCCTTTGGTTGTATCATATACAACTCTTCTTCAATATTACCATTGAGGAACGCGGTTTTGACATTCATCTGCCATATCTCATAATCGAAATATGCAGCAATTGCTAACATAATCCTAACTGATTTTAGCATCGCTACGGGAGAGAATGTCTCATCGTAGTCAACTCCTTGAATTTGTCGAAACCCCTTTGCGACAAGTCGAGCTTTATAGACGGTCACATTACCATCAGCATCAGTTTTCCTTTTGAAAAACCATTTATTCTCCACGGCCTTTCGGTCGTGAGGTAAGTCCACCAAGTTCCAAACTTGATTTTCATACATGGATTCCATCTCGAATTTCATGGCTTCTAACCATTTGTTAGAATCCGGGCTCATCATCGCTTCTTCATACGTCGCAGGGTCATCATTTTCATCAACCATGAAATTCATGAAAGGATTTCCGTACAGCTCGGGATCTGCACGCGTCCTGCTATACCTGCGAGGTTCCGTAGTACTCTCTTTCGGAGTTTCATGATCATTATCATTAATTCCCTCTTCAACTGGTGAATCCAACTCCGGAACGACTTCCGGCGCTGCGCTACTCGCCATACTTTGAAGAGAAGGTTCAATAACCTCTTCGATTTCTACCTTCCGACTACTCACGCCTTTCACGAGAAACTCTTTCTCTAGAAAGGATCCATTCTTGGCAACAAAAACCTAGCCCTCGGATCTGTGATAGAAGGAATACCCAATTGTTTCCTTAGGGTATCCTATGAAGACTCATTTTTCCGCTTTGGGTTCGAGTTTATCCGGTTGAAGTCTCTTCACATAAACATCGCATCCCCAAACTTTAAGAAATGATAGCTTAGGTTTGTTTCCAAACCACAATTCATACGGTGTCTTTTCAACGAATTTAGATGGTGCCCGATTAAAAGTGAATGCAGCAATTTCTAGTGCATAACCCCAAAATGACAACAACAAGTCCGTCAGAGACATCATAGATCGAACCATATCCAATAAAGTACGATTACGACGTTCCGACATACCATTTCGCTGTGGTGTTCCGGCAGGTGTGAGTTGTGAAACAATTCCACACTCTTTCATATGAGTGCTAAACTCGTAACTTAGATACTCACCTTCACGGTCGGACCGTAGAAATTTGATCTTTCTATTACGATGATTTTCCACTTTACTCTGAAATTCCTTAAACTTTTCAAAGGTTTCAGACTTGTGTTTCATCAAGTAGATATAACCGTATCTACTCAAATCATCCGTGGAAGTAACAAAATAACGATATCCACCTCGTGCCGACACACTCATTAGGCCACATACATCAGAATGTATGATTTCCAATAAATCTGTCGCCCGTTCCATTGAACCGGAAAACGACGTTCTAGTCATCTTGCCCATAAGGCATGGCTCACATGTATCAAATGATTATAAATCAAGTGATTCCAAAAGTCCATCCGAATGTAGCTTCTTCATGCGTTTAACGCCAATATGACCTAGATGGCAGTGCCACATATATGCGAAAAATATCATCATTAAGTTTAATTCTTTTATCATCAACATTATGAATATGTGTATCACTATTATTGAGATCCAACATAAATAAACCATTCATCATCGATGCATCTCCATAAAAGATTTCATTCATATAAATAGAACAACCATTGTTCTCGGATTTAAATGAATAACCACTTTGCATCAAACACGATCCAGATACAATGTTCATGCTTAGTGCAGGCACCAGATAACAATTATTCAAGTTTATTACTAATACCGACGGTAAATGGAATGGTAGCGTTTCGACGGCGATCACATCAACACTTGATCCATTGCCGACACACATCTTGACCTCACTCCTTGCTAGCCGTCGCTTGTTCCGCAGCCCCTGATTCGAGTTACAAATATTAGCAACTGAATCGGTATCAAATATCTAGGTGCTACTGCAAGTACTAGTCAAGTACACATCAATAACATGTATATCATATATACCTTTGTTTGGCTTGCCGGCCTTCTTGACTGCCAAATACTTGGGGCAGTTGCGCTTCCAGTGGTCAGTCCCCTTACAATAATAGCACTCGGTATCAGACTTAGGTCCAACTCGGGGTTTCTTTTTAGGCACGGCAACCGACTTGCCGCCCTTACTTCCCTTCCGTTTTCCCTTCTTGTCTTTCTTGAAACCAGTGTTCTTATTGATCATCAACACTTGATGTTCCTTCTTGATCTCCACTTCCGCAATTTTAAGCATTGACAGAAGCTCGGGGAGAGACTTCTTCATGCCTTGCATATTATAGTTCATCACGAAGCTCTTATAGCTAGGTGGCAGAGACTGCAGAACACGATGGATGCCTAAGTCAATGGGAATCGATATTCCCAAGGACACAAGCTTATCGCGTCACCCGACATCTTGAGTACATGCTCACTTACGGAGTTGTGCTCTTCCATCATGCAGCTAAAGAACTTTTCTGAAGCATTGTAGCTCTCTACAGCAGCATGTGTGTCGAAAATCATTTTCAACTCACCCATTGTATCAAATGCATTGCCGTTTTTGAAACGCTTTCGTAGTTCTGGCTCTAGCCCATACAATATGCCGCAATGAACTAAGTTGTGGTCCTCCTGACGAGTCTGATAGACATTCTTCTCCTCGTCAGGGGCATCATCAAAAGGTGGGGGGCCTAGTGGCGCTTCTAGCACATATTGCTTTTGTGCAACAGAGAGGAGAATCCTCAAATTCATGGCCTATTCGGTAAAGTTGCTATTGTTCGTTGCTAGTTTCTCTTTCTCCATGAACACATTGAAATTAAAAGCAGGTGGTGCCATCTACAAAATAATTTGTAAAGTTTAGACTAAGTTTATGATAGATTGAGTTCAACTAATCCACATTATGAATGAACTCCCACTCAAAATGACATCCCTCGTGCCTTTTTGGTGATTACATGAACCAAATCCACTACACCAAGTCCGATCATCACGTGAGTCGGTGTAGCTTCAAAGGCGAGCATCAAATGGGCATCATATCTACCATATGACTCATGCTTAACCTTTCGGTCCGTGTTCCGAGGCCATGTCTGTACATGCTAGGCTCGCCAAGTGAGAACCTTAGTATTCGCGTGTGTAACTGTCTTACACCCGTAATATGGTGATGGATCCAAGAACACCCGATCATCACGTGATGTCTTGGAGCGACAAAACATAATCAGTGCATATTTAAGGAAGAACACATTCTTATCTTGATATTTAAATGAGGGATCATCTTATTATGCTAATAAAACGCCAAACAAGCTATATAAGATGCAATCAAATATCACATGTTTGTAAGTGAAATGATATGGTTCCCGCATATGATCTCCATCATGTGCTCCTTGGTATGATCACTATCATACCTTTATGTGTAAGGCCAAGGTCTATGGAACTTACACGTTATGTGTGTTATAAGAGTATCATCTCATACTTCTACTTACAACATCACCATATCATAACACTAGCCCAGCAACAATCTAAACTAGATACCTCTAATTTATCCATTGCAAGTTTTACGTGGTTTAGGGCTTTCGAAGATAGAACCGTTTTTACCTACGAACATGAACCACAACGAGGATAACCAAATTGTTGACAACTCTTTGCAAATTAGATATTGACTATAGTCAGAGAGACAGACACCCGCTAGCCACTTATGCAAAACTAGTTGCATGTCAAGCGTGGAACATGTCTCATGTGCGAGGACATGTAAAGTTTGTCCGGGCCGCTTCATCCCACTATGCCACCAATATCCAAAATACAACTAAGAAGCAATAACATGATCATCATCGCCCATATACTCATATGTGTACTACCCGTGTAAAGCATCTACGCATAGATCCGGCTCTGATACCACTGTAGGGTTCGCAGCATAGAAAACACAATTTTCCTACGATGGGAACAACTATGTACCAAGATCTATCTACTAGATACAAAAAAGGGCGGATGTATATCCGTAGAGAACATACCCTTGAAAACTGACAAAGCTTAACAAGTTAAACTCGTGGTTGATGTAGACGATTTCTTGCCGATCTCAAGATCGAGAGGAAGTCCTAGCGCCGCAAATCAGCAGCGCATCCGTGCTCGCACACACGTACAAGACACCGAGCAACCTCCGCCTCCTCGCTCCAGCGATGCAGCGGAAACACAACTCTTTCTTGCCGAATAGCCACCGGGAACATGTATCTCGCTAGTCCGAGACCATGGGGGATAAATTCTAGAGGGGGAGAGATCCTTCACGAGGAGGTGTGAGTGAGAAGTGAGGAGGGGGTGCCTTTTATAGGAGAGGGGGGGAACCCCAAGGGGGTGGCCGGCGCATGGGGGCTTCCCCCTTGCCCTCCCCTCATTCATGTGGGTGTACACTCCACTCACAAAAATCCTTTCAATTCCCTCCACTCAAAATCCCACTCAAATTCCCATTAAATTTCCACCAAATTTAATGCAAACTCTCATTATATAAAACTCCTTTTATTTATTCAGAATTTTGTCAATTACTTTAATGACAAAAATTCACATATAAACCCTTGCTAGTATTTCATTTCACATGCAGAAACACTTTCTGCAATTTCACACGAAAACCTGTTTCGGTATCTAGTGAAATAAATTCCTGCGTTTGTTATTCTTTTCGGCATAAAACTTTTGCTCCAATTAGATGTCGGTGTCTCTTAAGTGTGCCACCCTATGGTTCGTGAATAATGCGGACATGATCGAGACCCTTCTCCGATCAATAATTAGAAGCGGGATCTGGAGACCCATACTGACTCCCACACATTCAACGATGACTTTCTTGTGATCGTCGGAACCTTTTACGCTAGTATCTTAATCCCTTTATTTCACGATATATTACATGTCCGAGATTCTATCATCGGTATCTCCATACCTAGTTTGATCTCGTTACTGACATGCACTCTTGTCTCGTTCCCGTGATATAACATTTTAGTGATCAAAATCACTTGCTTGCAAGCTAACCAATGTGATATCACCGAGAGGGCCCAGCGTATATCTATCCGTCATCGGGATGAAAAAATTACACTCTCGATCCATGGGCCTCAACATAACACTTTAGTAGTTCTGAAGCCATCTTTGTAATCACCCAGTTACGGTGTGACGTTTGATGTTATCAAGAAACTCTTCCGGTGTTAGTGATTGACATGATATCATGGTCTAAGGATTAGGTTCACTTCGTAAGTTGTTATAGCAATATAAACTCAATGACTTTGATCGTAATGCTATACTTCGGATGAATGTTCATCACATCATTACACTAATGTTGTGACCTCGTTATTAACAACATCCAATGTCTATGATCAAGAAACTTTGATCATTTTGTTAATCAACGAACTAGTTTATGAGAGAGGCATAACTAGGAACTTTCTGTTTGTTTATTAAACACACATGTATTAATATTTCCGTATTAATACAATTATAGCATGCAAAATAAACATCTATCATATATTTGGAATACACATAATAAACACTTTATTATTGTCTCTCAGGGCATATTCCCTTTAGATCTAGCACCCTATTGGTCATCACCCCCGTGAGAACTACTTTCGGCGAGGCAGGTTACATCAAAGATCTAGGGCAGTACATCGGAGGCTTAGAGGATGACCTCTTGGTTGCAAGGCATATCAAGGGAAGATGCAGAAACCGTTCATGATTTGGAGTAGGGGATGTGACGGCCACACGTGTCGTGGAGCCGAGGATCGGGGCAATGAAGGAAGAAGCCAGGGGTGGTGTGGTCGTTGAAGGAGGCCAGAACGATGGTGCAGTAGGGGGAGGTGGGGAAGGAACAATGGAGTAGGTTGCCAGACACCACGAGTGGCATGTGCCAAAGCTGGGATGTCAAGGCGGTAACCTTCTTGCCAAATATGAATCGGAGGTGGACCGCAGGAAAGGAGGGGGATGGTGGTGTAGGGGATAAGTTGGGCTAGGAAGGGAAAATGGAGTGCGGGTTGATTTACCAATTTTGGAAGGGCCAAAATGCAAAAGAGGATGACAGACCAAAAAAACAAGTTGAATGTAAACCTCGCTAGACCAAATTCCAATATAGAATTCTCCCTTCCATTAAAAAAAACTGAGAGGGTGACCCTTTTTTTTGCAAAATTCCACCGATTGATTAATGACATCAACATCGGTACATAAGAGCTAAAAAGTAATAAAAAATGTAAATAGGTCATTGGACCATTTAGCGATAACTACATACACTAGAACGAGCCGAAGGCGTGCTGCCGTCCTCCCCCTCCATCACTGGATCCAGAAAGTTTGTCGTAGTTGAGCTTGTTGTAGTAGAACAGGAAGTCGTCGTGCTAAGGCCCCGATGGATCAACGTACCAGAGCATCAATCATAGATGTAGATGACAACCGTAAATCGGAAGAGTCTGACCTCAAACCACACCAACTAATACAAAAATTGACCATATCTAAAGAAATCCGCTGGACACATGACTCCATGCGTTCCCAGGCGCTACTTGCACCATCTGAGCGAGGATAGGGAGCGAAGAACCTTATTCTGATTTCCGAACATAGCCGCCGCCTAAACATCCCTAAAGAAAGCCCTGAAAACAGTATAAACAAAGAATGTGAACTTTCCCTCCAGCGAGAGGGCGTGGTATGTCACACCTTCAAGACTCAGACGAGAGGGACAAAACCCTAGACGAGTTTTACAGTCACCGTCGCCTCTCTCCTGCCTTCACGCAGTTTAGTTTTCTGAACTTGAAGCATTTTAGAACCATGGTATTTCATTGTCTAGGCCAAAAAAGTCTACACCGACTTCTTTAATTAATGTGTAACATATCTTTATTATGGAATACCACGGTTTCATAAAACCAGTTTTTGGAAGCATCTAATGGAAGGGAGAATTCTAAAATTGGTGATTATAAAACCAGTTTTTGGAAGAAAAAAAAGTCTACACCGACTTTTTTAATTAATGTGTAACATATCTTTATTATGGAATACCACGGTTTCAACTTTTAAAGGTATAGTATTTTTATGGTAGCCAAACAGTTTAAAGTATTCCAAACTATAGTATTTCTAAAAACTACTCCCTCTATCCCAAGGTTTCTTTCAAATACCGAACATGTACTTAATTTTCCTGAAGGCCACAAGTGCAAGATTATGTTATGAAAGGAGAAGATTACGTAGACCTTCAAAATTTGCTTTTCTTTTAGATATTATTTTATAACTATTGAAGACAGTTGTGTATTCCTACCGTGTAATATTCGCTACTGTAATATATCATGGTATTTGATTGTCGAGAAAAAAGAGGAGACAAAGCGGGCGGCAAATAACTGAAGAAAACGGCCTATTTGGCCCATTGCGGAGTGGCGGGCTGTGGGCCTACAACGGCCCGCGTCATATACAGCGATCACCCACAGAGAAACCTAGCGCCGCCGCCCCGCAGAGCGACCCCCTTTCATTCTCGTGTGCTGCGAGCTCCTCTTCGAACTCTCCAGCGCTCCTGCCTCCTCAGCCCACTCCTCGCCGTCGCCGTCGCCGTCGCCATGCCGATCACCGCCCAGATGCCGGACATCATGGGCGAGCGCCAGTCCGGCCAGGACGTCCGCACACAGAACGGTAACGCCCTCCTCCTCCTACTGCTGCTGCTTCTCACGCCAGATTCCGTGGTGTTCCGTGAGATCTAGGGGTTTGCTTGGATCCGTGTCACCTAGCTAAGCGACGCTCGCAGTCCCGCCCAGGAAAGCAACGCTAGTCATTTGGTTAGCTAGCGGCCCGTGAGACGCTTGAAGCACGACCTGCGCCCCTGCCCGTGCGGCTCCTATGGCGAAGGGTTTTGGCTGCAATTTGAGCAATAATATTTACTGTTTAGCAAGACTAGAGTTCTTAAGTGCCACCGAATGAATGACCCAAGCAAAGCTGGGATCTCCCTAGCTTGAGTTCCAACCATGCCCTAGTTGCCCATGTACCCCCTTCAAGCGCGCGTGGTTTAATTTGCGTTCAATCTCCTCTGATTGCAGTGGTGGCGTGCCAGGCGGTGTCCAACATCGTCAAGTCGTCGCTCGGGCCTGTCGGGCTCGACAAGGTATGTCCCTTCCACTTCCCTTGTCAGTGAAGCAGTAGATAGGACCTGGATCCCCAGTAATTTAGAAGGAGAAGAAGGAACACCTTGTTAGGATTTACTGACTTAGCACATGTGCGACTAACAGATGCTGGTGGACGATATTGGTGATGTTACCATCACGAACGACGGAGCAACCATTTTGAGGATGTTGGAAGTCGAGCATCCAGCAGCCAAGGTGATTATACCTGGCAGGCAGGCAGACGGAGCTGGCCTTTTTTGGTTTAGTCGTTGCGCTGCTCTTACTTTTGTTGTGGTTCCATATGTTTGCAGGTTCTTGTAGAGTTGGCCGAGCTCCAGGACCGGGAGGTTGGAGATGGAACAACTTCTGTTGTCATCATAGCCGCAGAGTTGCTCAAGGTAATGAACGGAGCTTTAATGCCAGGTTTTTCCTGCATACAGATTTCCGATTCTGCTATTCATACACATGATGTTCCTTTTCTTACCAGAGAGCCAATGATCTTGTGAGGAATAAAATCCATCCAACATCTATTATCAGTGGCTACAGGGTGAGCTTATAATTTATATTTGTTTATTGCTGTAGCTCTTTCATTCTGAATGAACATTTTGAAGAAACCACCTAATGGCTTTCTATACTTAATTTTTCACCTTCGTGTTCTACCAGCTTGCTATGCGTGAAGCTTGCAAGTATGTTGAAGAAAAGCTGTCTGTCAAGGTAAAATAAATAAAATAAATTCTATCCGGAACTAATGGCAGTAGCACTCTCTTCTATTCTGTGCTTATTGTCACGCTGACATGAATATCCATCCAACTTTCTTAGGTTGATAAACTTGGAAAAGATTCCCTTATAAACTGTGCAAAAACTAGCATGTCTTCGAAACTGATCCACACCGACAGCGATTTCTTTGCAAATCTGGTAAGTTCCTGTGGTCAGATGTGTACTTTTGGTTTCTTAATCATGCCTTGTTTTTACAGCGTGTGCACAGTGAAGGTCTTAAATTAGATGGTATAGTTGTCATGTACTTGATTTGGTTGCATCTGTTAACCCCGTAATTAATTATTTAGGCTACATGTATTTGAGGTAGCTGGTCTATTATTTTGATAATACTGCCATGTTATGGTGTTTATCTGATAAGTTTCTTATCCCTGGGACCAAAAGTTAGATATTCCATTGTCGTCTTGTTAGCCTTGGTTGAAGAAATGCGATAGTCAGTTGACTTGGCATTGGTTTCTTAGGTTGTAGATGCAGTTCAAGCTGTGAAGACTACGAACTCCAAGGGAGAAGTAAAGTATCCAATCAAGGTAAATAAAGTGCATTAAAGCATTACTTCGTTAAATCAATTTTTTCTATTCGTATTTGATATATCAAGTTATGTGCAATTGTAATATTGCACTCTTTTTTTCTGTTACTGTGCCCCTTCTTTTGAATGTAGATTTTTAGTTGTATAACCTTGTATAGACACTTCAGCATGTATTCTACCAGTTTGTTATGTTGTGCCATTTGTTTTTATTGTTTGGTCATGTGTTTAACGTCTTGATATTTCATGTGCTAGTGTAAGGTAAGGTAATCTAATGTCTTTCTTAATATCGTGCTCTCTTTTTTCTTGATATTCATGTCAGCAATCTTGCTGCCACTTAAACTATTCTCATAATAATTTGGTGATGTGCTTTTATGTATTGGACATGATGTTTGGTTCATTTAACGCAAGGATGAGAATTTGTTGTTTCTGCCTCTTAAGTTTTTGCTTGTAAATGATTGCTTTGTTTGTTCTGCAGAGTATTAATATTTTGAAAGCTCATGGTAAAAGTAGCAAGGAAAGTTACCTGCTGAATGGTTATGCACTGAATTCTGGCCGTGCAGCTCAAGGAATGCCTACTAGAGTAACCCCTGCTAGAATTGCTTGTCTTGATTTTAACCTTCAGAAGACAAAAATGCAAATGGGTGTTCAAGTCCTTGTATCTGATCCAAGGGAATTGGAGAAGATCCGTCAGAGGTATGTTAATCTTTCTCTTTCGCAGTTCATCATTATACCTACTGCTGTTATCTCCCCAATGAATTTGCAATGAGTGTGCTCCATTATCCTGTTTGTTTCTCATTTCTTCTGATAGATCTTCATGCCTTTTTCCTTTACAATCAATTTATTTTCCATTTAATGATCTCTTGCAGTATACCTAATACCCTTTTTCCTTAGAGAATCTGACATAACGAAGGAGCGAATTGAGAAAGTTCTCAAGGCTGGTGCTAATGTTGTATTTACCACCAAGGGTATTGATGATATGTCATTGAAGGTACTTTCTCATCAACTAGCACAGAAACGTTTGCTGTTCCTGTTCTTGATATGATTTTGTGCATGGTTACCCAGCAACTGCAGCACAAACTATTTATGTATTTAGTTGAACTGGTCCATGCTAGTACTGAATGACATTCTGCTTAGCTGCTGGTACTTTTGGTTGGGTGGTGCACACAGAACCTGTTGTACTACACTTAGCATAATATGTTTCATAATCTAGACTTTTCGGTAGAATTTAATGGATATCACTGCCATCGTACATTCCCTTCCAACAATACTCGATCTGAAATTTATGTCCTCGGAAGTTTCTGTTTCATAATTGATTTGATTTTTATGATTTTATGAAAATATGTACTTGGTTATTGTGTTGTATATGGATATCACTTCCTGATGACTGTAACTGAATGTGCTTTATCGTTGTGTGACAAAACATCATTTCAGTACTTTGTTGAGGCTGGGGCAATTGCGGTTAGACGTGTGCGTAAGGAGGATTTGCGCCATGTTGCCAAGGCAACAGGTGCAACAATGGTATGCTTTATTTCTTCCTATTGTTCATTGCATGGTTATGTTCAAGCTGTTTTTTTCATAGTTTATACTCTTTAATCTCATTCATGACTAGTTGTTTCTCCCATGAACTTGCTTTTCTTTGAAATCCTAGTAAAGTTGCTTCAACTGTGTGCTCAGATTCTAATGGAATATGCAATGCATCATCTGAACTCAATGCCCTTGTAATATTGGAATTCGTTTATTGGATTAATTCCTGTTTCTGAATATCTTATTCGAGCATGGCAGCTTTGAAGGTGCTATAAATTGACGAAAGTATAACTTTATTAGTAAAACAACTTCTACCCTTGACGATCCCAAGTAACAAGGCAAATAATCACTTTTTCAAGCCCAAGTGAACGTTTTGTCAATATCTGCAGGTGACTACTTTTGCTGACATGGAGGGTGAAGAAACATTTGATTCATCATTCCTTGGACATGCCGATGAGGTTGTTGAGGAACGGATTTCTGATGATGAAATAATTCTGGTGAAAGGCACAAAGAACACAAGTGCGGTTAGTCTTTTTATGCCAATCTTGACTCTTGAGTTAGCTTTACTACGAATGACAGCAACCTTTGTTTTGAAGCTAGAGTCATCACACTTTGCGTATCTTTTATGCAGGTTTCCATTATTCTTAGAGGAGCAAATGACTTCATGCTAGATGAGGTTGAACGGTCTTTGCACGATGCGCTGTGCATTGTGAAGAGAACTTTGGAATCCAATATGGTAGAACCTTCTGCTGCTGTTTGTTTACTTGTTATGTGTTGTTTGTCCCCTGTTGAATACAACATGTTTCAGTTGTCATGATTTATGTGGAACATGAGGAAACATTAATGTGTTTTTCTTTAGCATTTTACTTGCTACTAAGCGAGCCTTGCAGTTAAAAGTTTAGCTGGTGCATCCTGGTTGTCATATTAATATTTTCGCAAGATTCTTCCTTATACCGTGCTCGTTGTTGGCTTCCACAATTTTTTATTTAGACCTTGTTGTCAATAGCTGCATGCCCATTTATCATGAACTGTTTTCATGAATAGGAACAGTTAAAATGTCGTCACTTGAATGAGCCACTTAATTCTTTAGTATCTGTATTTTTTCATCTGTCATCGCACAAAGTAGTTCTAGCATTAAATCCTCTTTTGTGGTTGGTTAATGCAGATCTGTAAGTGTAGGTGTCATTTTATTTTAACTAAATAGAACATATCGCGGCAGCGTATCTCCCCTCCCAAGGCACCCAAATGTGCACACACACAAACATTGTCTTTAGAAACTAATTTTCTTTAGTAGTGTATTTAACATGTATGCGGCTCATGCAGGTAGTTGCTGGTGGTGGCGCTGTAGAAGCTGCATTGTCTGTGTACTTGGAGAATCTAGCTACAACTCTTGGATCTAGGGAACAGCTGGCAATTGCTGAATTCGCAGAATCTTTGTTAATCATACCGAAGGTTTGATCAGTTATATTTGATATATGTATGATACTTGCATACTGAACCACATAATATACTAATGGGAATATGGACGTGTGATGACAGGTCCTCTCTGTTAATGCTGCCAAAGATGCAACTGAGCTTGTTGCAAAGCTTAGGGCATATCATCATACTGCCCAAACAAAGGCTGATAAGCAACACTATTCAAGGTAATTACAGAATTTATAATCCCGTTACATATCCAAATGGATTACTGTTCCTCTAATTTACATTTGCAAAGTCATGGGCCTTTCCAGATTAATTCAACCACCCTCTAAACGAAAGTAATTAAGCACTCTGGGATGTGCTTATTAAGCAATTGTATGTACCAGACAATATCCCCTATGTTTTGTTTATGCAGTACACTGCAACATTCATTGCAGTCGGAGCTTTCTTTATGTAACTAAAGTGTTATTGCTCTGGAATACCTATTATTTAAAATTTGGACTTATTCGCTGGGAAGGTGCACCTAGATGCATAGTTTCGTAAAAATAACTGCTTACAGTTTTTTTAGTTTTCCGTCACTGTTTGTTCTGTTACTGCACATCTCTGTTTTTTCCTTCCACTGCACATGTTGAATTTGTTCCATTTTGCCACAGCATGGGTCTTGACCTGTCGAAAGGTATCATCCGCAACAACCTGGAATATGGCGTGATCGAGCCAGCCATGAGCAAAGTGAAGATCATCCAGGTCTGTACCCACGCTTAACCTGTTAGCTTTCTCGTCACCCTCCGTATTTGTGATCCGCCGCGTGTGTGTCATACATTTCCTTCCCTCTACAGTTCGCCACGGAAGCGGCCATTACCATTGTGAGGATCGACGACATGATCAAGCTTGACAAGGAGGAGTCTGGGCAAGAAGAGTAACCGTGCTGTTTTATGATCTCTGGCCACTGTTTGTCATGTGATGCCTGTCTGGTTGCTGCTATAGACTCTTAGATTTGTCTGGTTTGGTTTTTTCTTTTCTTCCTTTTGCACAATGTTATTGGACATTGCTGTAGAACGGAATGTTGTACGGGAGGTGTATCGGTGTGCGTTACTGTATGCAGGTAGTAGAACGACACTTGAATGTAAGCAAATTTTTGCGTAGAGCACCAGAGCCTAGGATCATAGTGTATCTGAATTGTGTGTTCTCTTGGATTTCTATCTAATGGACCTTCCGGTTGCTCATCTTAAAAAATTAAAGTAAATGGTATTGGTTACTTATTAGTATTACACCTTTTGGTTGGGTTTGTTGGGTCCCTTATCTTTGAGCCGTACTTGACCATATATAAAATGAAAAATGAAATAAGATCTCACAGAAACTTAACGAACGGAAACTTCTTTCAAATATGAATTGAATATTTTTTGTGTCCTACATGGTTTAATTTTGTGGTTAAAGTTGGGCTGAAAATGAATATATATATATTCATTTGTAAGGATTGCGGGGGATTTTGGTGCTACGGTTTGCACACATCTTTTGCACATTTTGTTCATTAACACATTTATGTGGGACACATGTTGTTTGCTCCCTGGCACAATGGATGTAAAACGATGTACACGAGCGCATATAGAAATAAGAGTAGGGTGGCTAGAGGATTTCACTTTAATTTTTTTTTACCAGGGGACCGAAAGATTTTAATGAGACGGCTTGCATACTTAATATAATATGATTTAAAAAAAAAAGTAGGGTGGCTAGAAATAAGAGTAGGGTGGCAAAAGCGTGTTCTCCTCTGCCTGGCTCGCGAGGAGGCTACATATAGGACCAAGGAGAAAAGAATGAATGAGAACGTATCAATTCCAAAATTTCCCCCTTCCTATCCCCATACAAACCCTATACTATGTTGTCTCCTCTGTTCGCCGCCGCCATCTAGATGCCATGCAACCAATTTTACAACAATGGCGTTTTCCTTTTATTATGTTGTGTTGCGAGAGTTCAAGCTACTCGATAGCACCTCATAGTTCATGCCCATGTTGCCGAGCCTAGATATGGATGAGGAATTAAGGATAAACAACTTGTATTTATAGAGGTCATAGAAGGATGAATTTTTTTGCAGTGGTCGAGGCAAAGCCCATCGAGGAAGGACGAACTACTCAATAGAAGCCTAGCCAAGTCTGACCCAACCTCTCAAAAAAATGTTCTTCCTCCCTCTATGACACTGCCATAGGTCAACCATCCCGATGAGGGAGGATGAACAATTTTGAAAAGTTGGGCCAGATCTCGATTGAGGAAGGCTGAGTAATTACATACAAATCTTATGGGGACTTTCATGGTTTGAAATTGATGTTGTTTTCGTCATTCTATACGGTGATGCACCCGTACCTTATACATTTTCCTGTCATCTGTAGTTTTACCTTTCCTTTTTTATTTTGATGACATCTCTATTTTAGCATGTCAATTTTATGCGTCTTTTTTCTTTCATGAATAACTTTATCCCCTTTCTTATGCCACCCTCGTCGACGATGCCAAACCACCCCCAAACCCCCCACTCGCTCATGATCTTCTCTAGGAGTTGTTGCGTTGTGTTGGTGTATCGACAACGATGACATGATGTGTCGTACCGCCATAGGTCAAAGCTCCTCGTGGTCGAGCCAGATTCGAGCGAGGAATGATGGATAACTCCGTAGATATGCCAGATACGATCTAGGAAGGATGGACAACTCCTCAGAAGCTACGCCAGATTTGGCCGAGGAAGTACAAACAACATCGCAGAAGTCGAGCCATATTCGACTGGCAAACAATGAACCACTCTCCGTGGAAGCTGTAGAGGAAGGCCGAGCAACTCCGTAGAGGCGGAGCGATATCTGGTTAAATGAAGAACAGACAACTTAGTAGAACCGGAGCCGGATACGGTGAAGAAGGAACGGACAACTCCTTGTAGAATCCGTCTAGCGTGGTTGCGAGGAAACGCATAACCAAGACAACGAGAACTCCGGTGGTCCCAAATCGATGTTGCTTCTCTGTCTTGTTCTCTATGGTGTTTGCATATCCACTTTCCTTTTCTTTTCCTCAATCTTATCATTTGTTTTTTTAACTCTTTCGTTTCTTTATTGGTCATATGTATCAGCATGCCTTTCTTCTTTATTTTATTTTATCAAAAATCTAGTAATATATAATCAAATAAAAATTTTATTTTGTCTAGTCTTTTGATATTTTATAGTTTTTTTTTGCTTAAAGGAGATCTGGACATGGCCAAACACACTCAAGACGTTTTTTTTTTACCACGGGTAACTTTGACCAACTCTATATTTCGCATAGCACGAGGATTCATGCCGAGCCCCTGCCACAAAGCATGTGGAGCCAGGTCACCTATCCAATCAGCCGGGAAAGCGGAGAAAAAAAATTGATCGTGAGATGCCCAACGTCTTATATTTCGATATGGAGGGAGTAACACTTATGCCCTGTTCGGTTAATATGGGATTGAGATGGATTAATCTGGATTACATCCCATATAAATCAAAATCCTTCTTAATCCTCTTCGATCCCCTCCAATCTGGTTCTAGGTGGATTAATTAAACAGGGTCTCGAAATGTCTGTTTTTTACCGGAAATAACTTTGACCAACTCTATGTTTTGCATAGCACGAGGATTCATGTGGAGTCAGGTCACCTATCCAATCAGCCGGTCGAGCAGAGGAGGAAAAAAAAAGTTTCACAGCAGGAGGAAGCCCAAACAAGTGAATGACCCATCATCATGAGTCATCACCCATCGTGGGACAGGGGCAGCCCCAGAACCCCAGACCACCCCGCGCAGGCGCCCACCGTACCCACCCATAGTTCATCCACTCGCCTTCACTTACACGCGGGCCCCAGAGATTCCGGTCCCATGTCCAGTGTCAGGGCTCGTCGAGCGTACGCGTGGGCGTCGGACCAAGCGAGTTCCACGCGCCGATGGGTTCCCACTACGGGAACATGGCCCCACCATTCGCCCCTCGACTGCCTGTGGGCCCCACCCACCACTCCCCCCATATCTCACCCTCATCCGTCGTCACGAGAAGGAGACCACAGCCCAGAGGCCAGAGCCCACCGTCCCTCCGACCGAAATCAAAATTTCAATTTTCAAACCTCACCTCCCCTCCCCTCCCCATCCGTCTCCCTCCCTCGCCGCCGCCACCGCCGGACGAGATGCCGGACCTGCCGTGCGACGGGGACGGGGTGTGCATGGTGTGCCGCGCCGCGGCCCCCGCCGAGGTCGACCTCCTCCACTGCACCACCTGCGCCACGCCGTGGCACTCCCCGTGCCTCTCCCGCCCGCCCGCGCTCGCCGACGCCGCCGCCTGGGTCTGCCCCGACTGCTCCGGCGACGCCGACTCCTCCTCCCCCACCGCCGCGCCCGCCCCCTCCCTCGGCGCAGGCGCCGGAGGCGCCGCCGGGGACATGCTCGCGGCCATCCGCAGGATCGAGGCCGACCCGGCCCTCTCCGAGCAGGACAAGGCGCGCGCGCGCCAGGAGCTGCTCGGGGGCGCCGCGCAGAAGAAGGCGGCGGCGGAAGAGGATGGCGACGACGACGACGACACGCTCGAGATGGTCGGCAAGAACTTCTCCTGCGTCTTCTGCATGAAGCTCCCCGACCGCCCGGTCACCGTACGTCGATATCCCCCTCTCTTCCCCCCCATCTCCCCCCACTTCTCAATCGCCGTTTACTGTTAATTAAATCCCTTTCATGCTATTTCCCACTCATCACAGTATACATAATATACGAGCATCTGGGTGACGGATCTACCCGTCGGCGCCCTGTTTTTATGGTTCCACCATGATCTGCTTCCGTATGTTTTTATGGTTGCAGCATGATCATTAGATGCAGCTGGGTACAGCAGTAAATGATATCCGGCCGGGTCATTTCTTCTCACATGTTCAGTCAACAAACCGTCCCCATTCATGTCGTGTCAGGGCTTAGATTTCTTTATTTCAACAGATCGAGATGTCTGTGCCCCTTCTGTGCGGTCCTTTTTTGTTGTTGTAACTGCTGCATCATTTGTTTTGGTGAGCTTGTCTGCAGTAAGAGGGGAATAGGGGATCACAACCCGTCTGTTCTCGGCCGATGATCACCTGAAAACTTTTAAGGGAGTGCCTATAATACCCAATCAGTCTGTATGGCCAATTGATCATCCGGTTTTTACACTTGGTCCAGCCTTGTTCTTCTGAATCATGCTTCAACTTTTGTTGGTCCAGTCTTTATGAATGGTGCTTTGCATTTCCCCTGATGCCTTTTCTGACGAGCACAGAGTGATTGATTACATGAAGTAGGTAGCTGGTTCTTGGGACCAAACTCATGTTTCCTTTTTCTTGTCTATAGAATGTTTCATCTAGCAGGGATCTGTTTCTTATCGAAAGTTTCTTTACAGTGCACTGCACCTACACTATTAGAGGGCAAAAGTACATAGGGGTTCCCTTCTCTAACGGGATTGGATGGTTCAAATCAATGAAGCCATTCCAGAGACATTATTGTAGTTTGTAATGCGCTGAATCATTTTTCGATACAATGATGTTTAACACCTCAAAAACTAAATTTTTGTCTGTGCCTTGATTATATTTTCCCATGTCCCTTATTCTGCATTTCAAGCAACGTTATATGAGCTCTAGATGTTCTATATTCAGATTACTGTGCAAGCTCTTATCTTTCTACTATGGAACTCATGTTAGAGTTTCAGGATTGTGCTTTGAGGTGCTTGATGACAGTGAGTATAACTTGTTGTAAGTTGGACAGCGGATGTGGAGTGTCATACTAAATCAAGTGTTTTGCCTCAATATTAGCTAGAATACTATCGAGACGATTTATTCTTTTTTCTATGTTTCAACATACTTGAATATGTGATCGATATTTGCAGTTAAAAGGTTGCTTGGTATAAAGAAATTATGGCGTGTATAAAGGGTTGCTTGGCATAGCTGATCCTTCATTAAGTTCTAGAGACATAGCTGATCTTTTACTATATTTGAAGCTAGACTAGTATATTCATCAAAACTAGCTCATGCATGGCAATGTTTATCATGTGTTCACACAATCACCCAAATATTCCATTCGAACAATCACCCAAATATTCTATTCAAACAATCACCCAAATATTCTATTCGAACAATCACCCAAATCCCAATTGCTGTTTCTGCTTGTCTGATGCTATGCTATGTTTGAGCATATTCCAGCATTCCTTGTAGATTTTTATTCTATCTAAATACTCTACTCAGGACACCATAACACTGTAACTATTCACTGTCTCATTTATTTAACATCTTCTTGGTACCTTTTCTAATCATGATTTCGCATTTTTCTCGTGCAGACTCCATGTGGCCACAACTTCTGCTTGAAATGCTTTGAAAAGTGGATTCGTAGTGGAAAAAGGACATGTGGAAAATGTCGAGGACCGATCCCATCCAAGATGGCAGAACAGCCAAGGATTAACGCAGCATTAGTTGTAGCTATCCGTATGGCTAGGATTAAGAAGAATCCTAACTCATCTGGCTCCGCAAATGCATACCATTACATAAGAAATAATGATAGACCAGACAAGGCTTTTACAACTGACAGGGCAAAGAAGAGTGGTAAAGCGAATGCTTCAAGTGGCCAGATATTTGTGACTATCGCACCTGACCACTTTGGCCCCATTCTTGCAAAAAACGACCCCAGAAGGAATACTGGTGTTTTAGTTGGGGAAACCTGGGAAGACCGCCTTGAGTGTAGGCAATGGGGTGCTCATTTTCCTCATGTAGCTGGCATTGCTGGCCAGTCCACACACGGTGCTCAGTCAGTAGCACTCTCAGGAGGTTACATCGACGATGAGGACCATGGGGAGTGGTTTCTGTATACTGGAAGGTTTGCTAGCTTAACCACTTGCTATCCTTGTATTTTCTTGCCTGATCCTAAATACAAGCACTTACTATTTGTCTATTTCTTTAAAATAATTTGCACTGACAGTGGTGGAAGGGATCTAAGTGGGAACAAGCGAACAAACAAGGAGCAATCTTCAGATCAGAAATTTGAAAAGATGAATGCTTCTTTGCGTGTTAGTTGCTTGAAAGGTTACCCTGTCAGGGTTGTACGGTATGTTCTTTTGCGATGCTTATTCCCTGAAATACCAGTGTTCAATGATTAGATAATACTGTGGTATAATGCTGTTAGCTCTACATTGTTAATGATGCTCCTTGGTAATCATCTTAGCTTGATTTATGTTTCATACTGTTGCAAATATGGATCACATCCTATCCTTCACAATCACATCTTCTTGTTTCTGAACTATCTTTTACTATATCTTCTTCAAAAGGTCACATAAAGAGAAGCGTTCTTCATATGCTCCTGAGTCTGGTGTGCGCTATGATGGGGTTTACAGAATTGAGAAATGCTGGAGGAAGATCGGTGTTCAGGTAATTTTTATATCCTGTACACAGGCTGCACATGTTACAGAATTAAGAAATGCTGGAGTAACATTTATTGTTCTGAATTCTCTTATAGGGTACACACAAGGTCTGTCGGTACCTCTTTGTGCGCTGTGATAATGAACCGGCTCCTTGGACCAGGTTTGAGAAATTACCCTTTTTGTATTTGGGATATTATTTTGTGTTAAAAAAAGCAACAGACTTTGCTACACAGATATGTTGTGCTATTTGGTTTAAAGTAATCTTTATGGTTTGCTTACACTGATTATTGTGCTATTTGGTTTAAAGTGATCTTTATGGTGACCGGCCAAGACCACTTCCCAAGATTAAGGAGCTGCAAGGTGCAACTGACATAACTGAGAGGAAGGAATCTCCTTCATGGGACTATGATGTATGTGCACACGTTTTTTCTTCTCTCGTTATCACAATACTATGTCACGATTGATCTATATTTGATTGTTACCTTTCATTATTCCATACTAAATTTCACGACTTATCTATATTTGATTGTAGCAAGACAAAGAAGATTGGAAGTGGGTGAAGCCTCCACCAATCAGCAAGAAGCCCGTCCAATCAGGGAATCCTGTAACTGACGAGGAAATCAGGAAATTCCGAAGGCGTGCTCATGTGTCTGTTGCTGAAACGCTGCTGAAAGGTTGTTTTTATGTCGTGTGTTTTTATTGCAACACTTTGTTTGGCTTTAAAGAACCGGAATCTACTCCAAGCTATTCTCTTAATACCTGTTTTTGTTGTTCCTTGTTACAAAGAGTTTGCGTGTTCCATTTGCCGCAACGTGATGAAAGAACCACTGACTACTCCCTGCGCTCATAACTTCTGCAAGACTTGTCTGCTCGGATCATTTGATGACAAGGCTTCTATGAGGGAGAGAAGCAGGGGTGGCCGCACTCTACGTGCGCAGAAGATTGTGAAGACATGCCCTTCCTGCCCCACTGACATTTGCGACTACCTGGAGAACCCACAGGTACATCTAAAACACAATTCTGTCAAAGCATGGTATGGCCTGTAAAGTATGTGCTGATGCTTTTTGATATTTGCCTTGCAGATCAACAGGGAGATGATGGACCTGATCGAGTCTCTGCAAAGCAAGGCCGCCGAGGATATGAAAGATATGGATGAATCTGGCGAGGAGAACGACGATGCCCTGGAGAAGGAAGATGATGACGACAGCAGCTTGAACGAGGAAGAGAATGCCATTGCTGAGAACAAGAAGACTGATGAATGTGTTGATGGAGAACAGGATGCTGACGTTAAGAAGGTGGTCAAGATCGTGGTGGACAGCAAGGAAGTAGTTGCCAAGAAGGCTCGAAAGCGTAAAGGAGATGACAAGGAAGGCAAGGATGAGAAGAAGATCAAGACAACGGCTGCTGCTGTGGACAATCCAGCCGAAGGGAAAGGGCAGGAGATGAAGAAGGGTACTGAGATAGCTGAAAGCAAGGAGGAAGGTGAGCAGCAGCAGGTTCAGAAGAAGCGCAAGGGGCGTGGCGCTGGTACAGCCACCACCGAAGCTGAGATAGCTGAAAGCAAGGAGGAAGGTGAGCAGCAGCAGGTTCAGAAGAAGCGCAAGGGGCGTGGTGCTGGTACAGCCACCACCGAAGCTGAGATAGCTGAAAGCAAGGAGGAAGGTGAGCAGCAGCAGGTTCAGAAGAAGCGCAAGGGGCGTGGTGCTGGTACAGCCACCACCGAAGCTGGCGCTGGAAAAAGGAAGAAGACCAGTTCTGCTGCAGTTGAAGAGAGCGCTGTGACGGCCGCCAATGGCGGCAGTCCTTCTGCCAGCAGCCCTCGCAGGTCGACGAGGGGCGGCCTGAAGGCTGCCGGTGATGCAGATGGTAGCCCTGCTGCTACCAGCAGCGCTCGCCGGATGACGAGGATCAGCGGGCTGGCGGACGGAGGTGGCAGCCCTGCTAGCAGGACCAGGAGCAGCGCCAAGGCGGGTGTCAGCGGCAACTGAATCCCTCTGTAAGCGGAGGAAGGAGGAGTGCTGAGGCTGCTTCTACCATTGTTGAAGAAGATGAAGAGGCAGAAGCCATTCACCTCGTTGGTTGAGGCCAGGCTCCGATTTTTGGCTGGTCGGTCGCGCATGTTATATAGCCTATTTATATATATTTAGACTGCTTGCTGCGTCTCTTTGGTATGGGAGACGGCAGCTGGAACTGGAATTGGATTGCTGGCAGTCCTTTTGGGTGAAAGAAAACCTTCTAGTTAAATTTAGTAGTGTACTACTCTGCAGATGGGTTCTAGATGTTGGTACTGTTTGTGATGGTTAAAACTATTTACTGCAGCTGGCTGTAGTAGTTGATCTATGTTTTTTTTTGCTATAAGTAGTTGATCTATGTTGTTGCATCTGGTTGGTTGCTTGTGATGCTCCTACAGTGTGTTCCTTGCTGCTGCCGCATCTCAAAAGTCTTCAACATTTTCCATCAAGAATTATGGTTCCTAAAATAGTTTCATCATGGAAAATTTGTGACTCTTGTGCAAATTTTGTGTTGATTTTGTATGGTTCTCAGAACTCTTAGCATCTGGCCAAGCAAAGCAAATCGTCATATGCCACTCTTTTTTCGTTTTTCCTCCCAAGTTTAACATGGTACCAGACAGGAGAGACATCAACTAGGAATTGCAAATTCCTGACTGATGGAACCCCACATGACAACTATATCTACATGCTGAAGTTATGTGATTCCCAAAATAGTCTTGTTTGCATCTTTGAATCAAGATTAGGTTTTTTGAAATAGTTTTTAGACGCTCCCACCCCCTAGACACTCACCGCTGGCGATCTCTTTCTCCGGCCACCTGTTAGCCATTCCATTCCTACCATCCTGCTCCCCATCCTGTGATCTCTCTTCCCATCCCCATGGAGGCTCTCATACATTGGGATTTTTCGCATGGCCAAGCCCTGGCCGATCAGGTTCGTGCAAGGTTTGGATCTACAGTTCATTTCTCCCCCTCTGCAGGGGCCAAGGAATTCTTCCTTGTGGTCTCTTTCTCCTCGGCCTCATTTGCATTATCTGAAGAATCTGTTGGTGTTGCACTCCAATGTTGCATTGGTGGTTTGGCGCAAGGTTTTAAGGTTTTCAAACTCAGTGATCGACGTTTTCGGTTCTCGGTTTCTTCAAATAAAGTGGGTCATTTTATATATGGACTTAAGGATCGGATCTGGCTAGATTTTGTTTGCCACTTCTCTCTTTTTCGTGGAATTCATCCAGATGTCTCAGGGTTTATTAATCGGTCTAGTTGGAGTTCCAATGAAGAGATTGTGGATATTTCACATAGAAATGCTATCAGAATTCGTTCCGATCTAAGTTTTCTCAAGGAAAGTGCTGCAAGTGATAGTTCTAATTCATCAGCTCTGGAATTTGCTAAGTTTGGGTTTAAGTCTCCCAAGATGAATTTTGCTGCTCCTTTTTCATCCTGTGATAGTCATGGCAGAGGGTACTTTGCGTTTCAGTTCCAATATTCAGACATTTAAAAATCGATCCATGTTGAAGTCTGATAAGATCAATGATCAAAAGGTGATCTCTAATCCTGGTTTTCTCAATAATATCTCTAACTTTCAACGTGGGCATTCTAGTTGTGAGATTACTTTTGGAAATTTTATTTGCACCCTGCCATCTAGCCGACATCATGTGACTGAGAGAAAGATGAGTTTCTATGGATCGATTTTCTCTGAAAATTTTTGTGCTACCTGGTCGATTGTCAAGCTTGAGGAAATTGTGGATCTTCTAGATGCTAGCTACTCGGAGGAAGAAGTCAAAGATATTGTTGAGATCCCGTTTATTCCGCCTAAAGATGTTATTTTCAAACTTTTGGGCCGATGTAGTTCTTGTGGCCTGAAGGATCACTTTGCTAGTACGTGTCCTGGGTTTTGTTTGGCTTGTCGTGATCGGGGTGCTACTTGTGATTCTTGCTCTACTGCTAGCTGGGCCGTTCTTGATTGCTCTAAATGTCTTGGTGTTGGGCATCTGGATATTGATTGCACTGTTGGGCTGAGCTGTAAGAGGAGCAAGAATATTGGTCATCGGGCTTCTAACCGCACCCGACAAACCATGTTTTGGAGACCGAAGAGACACATTAAACAGGCCAATTTATGTTGCAAGAAAATCTGGGTGGTTAAAGCAGATAAACCTGAATTAAAGGTAACAAACTCTCCAACATCTACGCCTCCTCTGTTTTCGCCTGTCGTTTCGTATCCTCCCTGTTCTACAGTGCAACCCTCGTTTTCTTTGACATCTCCGACTGCTGCCGCCGCCATTGTTGTTGCCGTTCCTCTTGCCATGGTCAACTTCCCTGTCAACCCTCTTGCCTTTATTCCTGATGGCATGGCGGTCGAGCCAGGCCCATCCAATCGCCGCATTCGTTCATACCTTGTGGTGAACCCTGCTCCACCGCTGCAACACGATAATGTGGTCATCGCTGAAACCAGCAGATTCATTCCAATTTAGTTCAGAGAGCAGACACGTCTGGAGATTGCTGATCTCCTGGTTGAAGCTGGTCATCCGTCGCACCGTCTCGACGATCATACTTTTGGTATTGGCTCTTTTACTCTTCATGATGCTCTAGCTGCTGATACTGTCATTGGGCTGAATTTTGCTTTGGATGAGGAAACTACAATTACTTTTGTCAAACATGATGTTGCTAGAAACATGAGATTATCTGATTTTGGTAGGGAGATTTGGATTATGTTTCTTGGTTTTCCTCTGGACTATTAGACAAACTTTTACATCAACAGAGCCTGTGATGATTTTGGTCTACTCTCTGAATGGCACTTGCCTAGGTCTAACAATAAATATGTGTTAGCTAAAGTCTGGATTGTTGATCCTAAGTTTGTCCCAAAGAGTTTTGTGATGATGCAGCTGGGTGGTGCTAGGCGTAGGTGGACCATTCCTGTGATTATGTTAAGGTTTGCTGATTGGAATTCTCATGTGCATGATGTCCCTCCCCCTCCTGAGGATCCTGAACCTGAAGATGGCAACCCACATCCCCTGTTTGGTGTGGAATTGACTGCAGAGCAAATTTATCAACATCAGGTTGCTAATTGGTTGCAGCAGATTGGAGCTCCCTTTGGTGCTCACAATAATCAGAATAATGGGGGTCACAATAACCAGAATATTGGGGGCCAGCAGCACATGCTCATTGATCACAATGTTGTTTTGGATAACATGTTGGTGGATCCTCCTCTGATTAACTTTCAGGCTATTCTGGCTGAGCAAGGTGTTTATTTCTCTGCTGGTGTGCATCCACCTGCCACTAATGTGACTGATAGCCCTGCTCAAGCTTGGAATGACAGCATTTCTGATAACTCTGGCTCAAGTTCTACCATTCATGATATGAACATGCAAGATGTTAGCACCACTCTTACTTTAAATTGTATGGTTCATGCTGATCACTCATTTATTGATAGTGAACTTCTGGCAAGACTATCTGTGGCCAAGGCTTTGTTGTCTAGTACTTTTGTGCCCAAGATTCAGAGAGATGTTTCATTGTTTCCCTCCATTAAGATGTCACCTGCTACTTTCCATGAACTTATTGGGGAAAGCTTCACTCTGTGGCAGAACAGGAGAATTGTTAGGGCCTCATCTGTGAAAGTAAGGGAATTATCTGTCACTAATACTACTTTGGTTGAACCTGGTTCTGATCAGGATGTGGTTGTTGGTCAGAAGAGGAAATTGGAAGCACCTATAGTGGAGAATCAAGTGAGGAGGAGTGCCATGAAGAATAAATATGATGGCTTCAAACCTAAGGGTTCCTCAGATGTGAAGACAACAAAGTCCAAAGTCAAGCCTAGGATGGTGCCTGCTATTGCTGAAAACGAGGTGGATGAGGATATTGATCAGGGGTGTGTCCTTAACCCAACCCCTCCCTCTACTCCAATTCCTACTATTCAGGCTATTGGGATCAACCTCTGTGGGGTCCATCCTTCCAAGATCTCTCCTAAGAAGTTGCTCAAGAAACCTCTTGATGAGGTGAAGAAGCCTAGTGGCAAGGAAGACTAGAAGACTTCATGCAGACTATTAAGAAGTGGTTTGTTTTGTGCTGGAATATTAGGGGCCTTAATGCTAGATCTAAACAACTAGCCTTATGTAATGCAATCCACTCTAGTGGGTGTGCTGTGGTTTGTGTTCAAAAAACTAAAAAGGAACACTTTGATGTGGCTTTTATTAAGGAATGTTGTCCTCCTCCTTTTGATGAATTTGTTTATGTCCCTTCCTGTGGTGCCTCTGGTGGTTTGCTTATTATCTGGAAGAGTGCAATATTCTCTGGGCTTGTAATGCATTGTGAACCATTTGTTTTATCTGTCCATTTCACTTCAACTCAATCTGCACAGGAATGGGTCTTTCTTAACATTTATGGGCCTTGTCATGGGCAGGCTAGGGAACAGTTTATCCAATGGCTGTATAATCTTAACATTCCTGATACTGAAGATTGGCTTATATTGGGTGATTTTAATTTCATTGGATCACCTAATAACAGAAAGAGGAGTGGAGGTGATGTTAATGATATGCTCATTTTTAATGATTGGATAAGATCACATCACTTGACTGAAATTCCAATTAAAGGGAGAAAATGTACTTGGTCAAATATGCAAGAAAATCCTTTACTTGAGCAGCTTGATTAGTTTTTTACTTCTTTACATTGGACCAGTTCTTACCCAGCTACTCTGGTAAATCCACAAGGAAAGCCAACTTCTGATCATACACCTCTTGTTGTGTCCATTCAAACACATATCCCTGCCAGTAAAATCTTTAGATTTGAAAAAATTTGGGTGGCCCACCATGGTTTCTTTGACACAGTGGCTAAAAGTTGGGAGAAGCCAACACATAAGAAAAACAGTGCAGCCAATTTAAATGCTAAATTTAAAAGTCTTAGATATGATCTGAAATTCTGGAGTAAATCAATTTCCAGATTATCTGTATGTATTGACAACACAAACAAAGCTCTTTTGGAATTGGATAATTTGGAGGATTATAGGGGCCTGACTGTACCTGAGGCAAATTTCAGAAGCATTTTAAAGAAGCACATTTTGGAGTTGCTAGAGTTTTAGAGAATTTATTGGAAAAAGAGATGCATAATCAGATGGAAAAAAATTGGTGATGAGAATACCAAGTTCTTCCAGAATATTGCTACTAAAGATACAGGAGAAATTCTATTTCTCAGCTTAAACTGGATGATGGAACTGTTGTCTCCAGCCATGAAGATAAAGAGAAGGTCATCTTTGATTCATTTAAGATGAGGCTTGGCACTAGCTGTTCCGTACCTATGCTTTTTGATTTAGGCTGCACTATTCAGCCAATTGATGATCTGGATGATCTGTCTAAACCCTTCACCACTGAGGAAATTGATAATGTGGTCAAGTTTATGCCTGTTGACAAAGCTCCAGGACCTGATGGTTTCAATGGGCAGTTCCTTAAAAGTTGTTGGCATATCATTAAGCAGGACATTTATCAATTGTGTTTTGACTTCTATGATGGACAACTTGATCTTGAGAGTATTAATATGGGTCATATCACACTTATCCCCAAGGTCCATACCCCTGAAACTGTTAATGAATTTAGACCAATCACACTGCTAAACTGTTGTTTGAAGATTATTACAAAGTTATTGGCTAACAGATTACAAAAAGTAGTTCTGAAAATTGTGCATAAAAACCAATATGGTTTTCTCAAAGGAATAACTATCCAGGACTTCTTAGCCTGGGCCTTTGAGTTCATTCATCAATGTGCTGCTTATAAAAAGGAGATTATCTTACTTAAATTGGATTTTGCCAAAGCCTTTGATATTATAGATCATGAAGCTATGCTGAAAATTATGAAGCAAATGGGGTTTGATAAGAAGTGGTTACAATGGATTTCTATTATATTTTCTTCTAGAAAATCATCTGTCCTTTTAAATGGGGTTCCTGGCAGACAATTTTGTTGCAAGAGAGGTGTCAGACAAGGTGATCCACTTTCTCCTCTGATTTTTGTGCTGGCTGCTGATCTTCTTCAATCTACAATTAACAAAGCATTTAGAGATCAGATACTCCTTGCACCCTTTTCCCCAGACTTTGGTATGGATTTCCCTGTTATACAGTATGCTGATGACACATTAATCATAATGCCTGCCTGCCATACTCAAATTAATGTGATGAAGGAGATTCTAAGAAAGTATGCAATATCTACTGGTCTTCATATTAATTTTCACAAATCATCTTTGATTCCAATCAATATTTCTACTGAGCAAGCACATATTTATGCTGCCTCCTTTGGCTGTATTATTGGTCAGATGCCTTTCACTTATCTGGGACTTCCATTGGGGACTACTAAACCCTCAGTTATTGATCTTATGCCCTTAGTGGACAGGATTGAGAGGAAAATGACTGCTTCCTTCTTGATGATGACTTATAGTGGTAGAGTCACTGTCATAAACTCTCTGCTTACATCAATTGCCATGTTTACCATGTGCTCTCTGAATATTCATTCAAAAATAATTAACCATGTGGAGAAAATCAGGAGACATTGTCTGTGGAATAAGAAAACTGAGGATGGTGAAAAATGTCACTCTTTAGTGGCATGGGATAAGGTGCGCAGGCCAAAAAATAAAGGAGGTACTGGCATTCTGAATTTAAAACTACAGAATCAGGCTCTGTTATTGAAGCATCTTCACAAATTTTATAATAAGATTGACACCCCTTGGGTGACACTGCTCTGAGAAACCTACTATCATGATAAGATCCCTCATGCCGTGGCCCCTTGTGGATCTTTCTGGTGGAAAGACATTATTAAACTTATGCCAATTTTCAGAGGTGTTACTTCTTGTCAGATTGGTACTGGTGAGACTATGCTTTTCTGGAAAGATGATTGGCTGGGAACAATTGTTGCTGATAATTTTCCAAGAGCTTTTTCATATGCTCTAAATGAAGATGTGTCTGTTAAGTCTTTCTTGGTGGCCACTAGCCTATATGCTAATTTTCTCTTCATGTTTCCCCTGAAGCATTTGAAGAAATTAAGCAACTTCAACAGGAGGTCAGAAATGCTGATATTGGAGGGGAACCTAAGGACATTTGGAAATATGTTTGGGGCTCTGATTATTATTCTTCTAAGAGATATTATGAGTTCTGCTTCAGGAATATTAAGCCTCATGCTGCTTTTAATTGGATTTGGAAATCCAAATGCACTCCAAAGGTTAAATTCTTCTGCTGGCTTCTCTTCTCAGATAGACTGAATACAAGGAATCTATTGAAAAGGAAGAATATGTTCCTACAATTTGGATATAGTTGCATCATGTGTACAAATCCCCTGAAGAAACAGTGGAGCATCCATTCTGTCATTGCCTTTTCAGCATAGATTGTTCGAATATACTGGGGATGTCTTGGCATAATTAAGGTAACAGGCTGTCTATAGTTTCTGAGGCTAAAGAGAATAGGAATTGTAACATGTACATGAAAAAAATTATGTTGGGAGCCTGAAATATTTGGAAGGAGAGGAACAATTTACACTTCAAGGATATTACTCCCACATCCCAGAACTGGAAAACCAAATTTATTAAAGATTTTGGTCTTCTGGTGCATAGAACCAGAGAGGATTTACATCCCTTTATTCATAGTTTTGTAACTTCTCTGTAAGATTTCTGTTCTTCTTTCTATTCTTGGCTGCCTCCTTGGCACCCACCCTTCATATAAGTCCATAGATTTTATAAGTTAATGAAGAAAATGAGGCAGTAGGAATTTTCCCCCTACTGTCATGAGGTTCAAAAAAAAATAGTTTTAGACAGACGACCTGTGAATTTTCCACAGATTCAAGGGAGACTAAACGTTGAGGTTGTATGGCTCTTTTTTTTGACAATCATTATCACGTTATATTTATAGTAGCAAATAGTACATGGTAGAGATACATAAGTTGACTCCACGGTTATAAAATAAAATCTAAAGAAAACTAGCAAATCTTTGACGTCTTCAATCACTTTTTTCTTACAAGACATAATCTTACACTTTTCTGAAGGCAGTCGAACCCTAACAAATATTAAACCATAACCTGTAAATACCAATGAAGGTTTTCCCATAATATTTTGAGTCGCAGTGCCATCGCTACGTGCACGCGCGCAACCATTAGGATAATCAATCAACATTGGCAAGAGACCCAATACAAGCACTCCAGAAAAAATTAATCGAACAACCTGATCAATGTCACCGGCAAACCAAGAGTACGAATCACCATTGTCAAGGACGTAGCAGCCAGAACAAATATTGCAAGAATAATTCTTCTCGCGACAACCATGAGAAAAAGTCCAAATCGATCTGGTGAAGGAAGATCTGAAAGACCGTACCTATAGAAACTGGATCTTTCAACACCAGCATTGACGCTGTGAAAGAGATCTCGCCATCGAACGAAAGACCAAAGATCACTTATTGTAGACGGTGCCATCTCCTTTAACACATAGGTAAAAAAGATGACAACTAAAACACTAATCTAATATTTGAAAACACTATTTTTATTGAAAACTCCACCCATAGATCGGGTTTCCCACCCCTCCCTACGCCACCGAGACTGGCCGAAAGAGGGGGGACCGATCCATGGAGGAGACAGAGATGTGGCTAGATCAGGAGAGTAGGCGGCATTTGAGAGGTACATGATGCGGTCCTTCTTGAAACCGTGTCGAGGTTGTATGGCTCTTAGCATTCCCCTTGTTGGAAGTTTGCGAGCTATTAATAATTTGGTACCACAACTTGCACCTTGCACCCCGGTTGCATTTTAATCCCACTTCTTGCAAATTGCACACACAAAGTGCCATAACTTGCGAATTAGATTGAGGAGAGGGCGCCATTAACCACTTCGACGCCGAGCTCGATAGCGAGGACGACAACAACGAGGACGACGCCGACATCGTTGTCAAGCAGGAGGCGGTGGACGACGTCGCTGTGAACCTGCCCCAGAGTACCGCGAGGTGCTGGTACGAGACTACGACGAGGACGCCTTCACCGAGCAGGCCATTACGACTAGCACGCGGGAGGAGGAAGCCCAGCGGATCGGCTTCGATGAAGCCGTTCAGCTCACCGGCATGGTGGCGCAGGCGAACGTCCAGCTGCCTCCATCGCCACCGCTGCCGGGATTGGCACCAACGATCACGCCGGAGGTGGGGATGGAGCTGGCGCACCTCCAACACAGTTGGGCGCCGTGTCTAGGCAGGTGATCAATCCACTTGCGCCCGCTCCCGCACCGGCCCTGCCACCGCCCACCTCTGGACGCTGTCGGAGTACATCGGTCTTGACCTGTAGATGGACGAGGCGGAGCCGGCGCGCGAAGATCGGTAGCTAGGGCTACGGGTAGTTTAAATTTCGCTTTTTTATATTTTAAATGTAAATTAAGTACGAACTTTGCTAGTTTTTATCGCGAACTGTTTATGTTTGCATTTGTAAAACAAAATACCGCTCCCAAGCCAGACAAATGGATCGCGCCATTGGGCGCGGCTGGCCGGACCCCCTCTCCATATTGACCGTGATCCGACCTAAACAGACACAAAAGAACAGTTTGTGACGACGTAATGGATCGACCCGGTGAAGATGCGTTTACACATTTATACCACGGTGGGCACCTAGCAAACCTGGCCAACGGGCCGTCATTTAACGTGCCGGCATGTAGGCCCGCTTAAAAAGCCGGGCATCGGCCCAGCCCGTGGCTGCGCCGCGGCATGAGGCACGCGTGCCGGCCGGGCACGGCCCGTCAAGGCTACCACCATCAAAAAATTACAATATAGGTGCAAAAAGATGAGGGTAGGGGTCGAACTGGCGACCTGCCCTCCAAACTCCCTCGGCCTAACCAACAAACCAAGCAACCTTTTGGGATTTAGTACAGGTTATGAAGATTTCGTAGGCAAATTTTAACAGGCCAGCTGAAAAAAGCCCACGGCCCAAACGGAGCACGCGTGCCGGCCCAGCATGACACGTGGCTTGGCGGGCCACCACGGGCCATGCCGCATGCCGGACCGCCCGGTTGGCCAGATTTGGCACCTAAGCCTCCAGCCCTCCGCTTCCAACTTCCAAGGAGTATTAATTATTGCGTGGCAGAATGGAGAGCGTCGTCTCCTTGGCACCAAAAGGGACAGCCGATTGAACTCCTAGTCCAAACCTCCGATCTTCCTTCGGAGGGGAGCAATGTCAGGAACCGGAGAAGACGAAGCAGCTACCCCTCCTCCTCCTCCTCCTCCTCCTCCTCTAGATGGACAAGTAAGCAGCACTATCATCCTGTGCCCTCTCCTCGCCTGTAGGCGTTCCTGATTAGATCGATCGACTGACCAGCCGTTCCGTTCGGACCGTTCCTACCTGCAGCTCATGGACGAGGCGGCGGCGGGCAAGCTGAGCAACGGCGTAGGCGATGCGCCCAGCTCGCCGTCATCCTTCCGGATGGAGGACCTTCCTGTGGTAATTTCCATGTCCGTTAACTCCTCATCTCTACAGCAAGGGTAAACAAACTGTTGCCCTTAGGATTCAAACCAGTGCGTAAAAAGTAGGGGCAAACCTTTGATGTGATGCCTGTGGTGTTCCCCACGGATCTGAAACCTGTCCTTCTGAAAGGGCTCTTCTGAAATTTCATGTCTTTTTTGTCGCAGGAGATTCAAACTGCTGTGATGTCACTTCTCCCGCTGAAAGAGGCTGTGAGGGCAAGCATAGTTTCAAGAAGTTGGAGTATGCTCTGGACACTCCACGGCAATCTATGCTTTATTGGCCCCAATGATCCGGATTTTGAAGATGATATGGATTATATCACCGATGACCAATACATCGATGATTTGGTCAAAATAGAACGAGCCAAGTTCATTGACTCTGTAAATGGGATTATTCAACGGCACAGTGGGATAGGAATCAACAAGTTCAGCATCAGGTGTGCCCTTGGCCTGCCGAAAGAGGACCTTGGTCATCTTCACAGGTGGATTGCCTTTGCCGCTTCGTCAAAGGCGAGCATAATAGAATTTGACCTGAAGAAAATGCACTGGGCATCCAAAGAAGCAGTTCACCACTTTCCTCTCGAGGCCTTAGACGTTCAAGGCAACTCTTATTTGCAGTCCTTGTTTCTCGCTGATGTTTCTATAAAGCTACACTTTGGTATTTGTGGCTTTGGTATACTCAGAAGGCTTGTTTTGGAACATGTTCAGATATTTGGAGACTTTCCGGGCTTCCTAGCAAGTTGTTCAACACTAGAGGACTTAGCGATCATCGACTGCCCAGGTCTGGCCAATTTAAGCATACCACACAAGCTTGATAAACTTCAACATTTGCTAATTGAAGGAAGGGATGTCGAGATGATCGAGTTTCATGCTGCAAATCTTGGTCATTTTGAGTACAAATTAGGACGAGTGATCCCTATAGTACTTCATGGCTGCTCAAAATTGGAGAAGGCAACTATACTGTTCATTTGCGATAAAGGACTAGGCAATGCATTCACTCTAGTTCCAAGCATTTTGCCAGTGAAGATACTAAACGTGGAAGCTGTTATAATAAGATATGAAGAGGTTAGTTGCCTGGTGTTTTTTCTTTTTTTGCTAACTTATAGTTCTTCAAACTAGGTTTTTATGTTGTCTTATTTGTTCTTGCAATGTTTCAGTTGCAGAAGCTGACTACGGGACCACATGGCATGTTTATGCATTTGAGGCATATGACTTGTCGATTAAATGTCCTAAATGGTTCAGAAAATGCAGACAATGGAGTTCTTCAACTTGCCTACTGTTTGGATATTGCACCCCAACTGGAGACGTTGCATTTGGATGTAAGTGTCATTTGTCGGTTCAGAATTCAGATAGATAGACCTCATGTATTCATTATCTGCATACTGGACATACTGAACAGTTTGGACTATTTTTTGACCAATTTATTGCGAGCTTTGGAATGCAGATGTTTCATTCGGGCTTTAAGGATAATAATAGGTGTGATGAGGTGGTGGGAGAGGAAGGCGGCCCCGACATGCGTCGCCATGATCATCTCAAGACAGTCTACATCAGCGGGTTTCGGCTCTACAAGGCTCAGACTAAGCTGGCGTGCTGTATCTTGGCTAAAGCCTCTGTTCTCGAGCATTTGAAACTAGAGCCAAGGTTTGCGGTCGGTATAGGTTCCAGGCCAAGTGTTGGCCTCGAAAGTGTTATACCAGAGGTTTGCAAATGGGCACGTCTTGCCTCGAAGCACTTCGGTAAGGTAGTCACCGTCTCGGGCACCCCTTCGGAATGAGTAAACCGACCCTTAGCTTTTTCCAATCTGTGTACTATCAGATGAGCTCACCATGCCATATTTTGTTACTTGCAAAGAGTTCATTTGTCCCCTTTCTTGTATTTCTGAAGCTACTATACTGCAGAACTTGAGTGGTGAAAGCTCAAACGAAATTGCAACTATCCCTGTTCGTTTACATTTGCAAACTCTTGAAAGAAGAGAACTAGCTCTAGGTTTGCCTCCCAGGGCAAAAAATGAAATACCCCTTCTGAGTTATGCTAATGTGTCAAATCTTCGAACCATAAGAAACATTTACACAAAAAATTGGTGCACGGTATTGTATTTGGCTGACATCTGCCCGAACATGCTTGAAACCGTGCTCATTGTGCTAGCGGATACCATGGTGCCCACCTGCAAATGAGCACGGTTTTTGCTAGCGTGTGGCCAAGGAAAAGCGTCCCTGAGGAAATGCGAGCTCTCTTCACCCGCAAATGAGCACGGTTTTGCGCTCAATTCTGTCTGTTCGCTGTCATGTGGTCTATTTGGAAATCGTGTAACTGCATGGTGTTCGACGGCGATTTGCTCAAGAGGAGCTGATGAAGCTCTTCTTCATTAGTGACCTCGAAGCCACCTCCTGGTGTCGAGAGCCTCAACGGTTAGAGATTTTTTTCCTTAGCCAGACAAATTAGCAGCAGCGCGATCTTCCCTGGCGCCACACCATTGAGCCACCTATCAGTCCAAAATTTCACCTTTTCGTCTATTGACCATTGTGATCTTTGTGCAAATCGCAAACAGCTGCATATATTTACTGTCACACAACACCGCCATCCCTTTCCACGGATACTCGGCTTCATCCCAGGCATCCATGGCCACCGAAGCCTCAGAGCGCGGCCAGACATATCCAGATCCTTGATGCCCAGGCCCCCCAAAACCTTTTTAGGGCTATAAACTGCCCTCCAGCTGACCAAACAATGTCCTCCCTTCGCCTCTTCATCTCCCTTCCACAAGAAACTTCCACAGATCTTGTCAATCTTCTTTATTGCCCAGGGGGTAAGATAAAAACTGGTGAGAAAATATGTCAAAGTTGATGTCAGTATCATAAGAAAGTATTGCTTGCAAATAGCAGGACACGCACAGTATAATCTGCCTATTTTTCTCTAGTGGTTTAATCATACCCGGAAAATTAAAAATACATCAGTTGTGGAGCCTTTGAATGCATTCTGTTCACAGTGAACCAGAGATTCAATATGGTCTTTCTGACAAAGGAAAAGATAAAATTATGCATGTTTGTAATTCCATTTTATCAAGCATCAACTACACTTTAGGAAATGGTATTTTATTTGTCCACAGTCATATAGCAGGCAGCACAAAGGTAGAGTAGATGTCATTGAAAATCTACCTGAAAATTGAGTCACTAGTATCCTTTCCAAATGCACCAGCTTCAGCTAAAATATAAGAAACCAAGCAAATGGCACATAAAAAATGAGGTCACTAGTTATGTACATGCCAATGGAGAGAACAAACAGAAAATCATGGTTCTATGGTCACGGCGAAAATCTTGAGTAATTCCTTGTTGTTCAATGGGAGAGACATTTTCACTGAACCCCAAGAAATATCCTTGCTCTACCCCAGACTTACTGTGACTATATCCATAATAGTACATTGTTTCAAAAAAACTAAATGCTCTCAACATATTGAGTAGCGTCTAGCTTTCCAATACATTTATGTGAAGATAACAACAGAAATATCACATAGTCATGTATCTTTAAGCTGCAGCTTGTTATGCTCACTTCTCCTGTTTTGTTCGCCCAATCTATCATATCCTCTTAAACTGTCCCATGGCTCACACAAGGAAAGAAGAAACTTTTACTATGGCACGGAGAAGAGGATGATGCAAATTTCATAGTTGAAGGAAAAAACTTTGCCACTATACAAGCTTGCATGAGTATGCAGCTGAAATTGAAGGGCGTGCCAAAAGTATTGAATAAAAGAAGATTTGATTCTATTATAAAACAAAGGAACTTATTGAATACCAGAGTTGATGACATGAACACTGGCCTATATCTATAACACAGGAACAAAAGATGATAAATAGTAGTATTAAAACACAGATCCTCCTTCACGGCACACGGTAGACTGCAATTAAATCCCTAATACGAATGCTCTGTCATAAATAAGTCTCCACTCTACACACACACAGTGGTAGAGAAATAAGAAATTAACACAAGGAGTGATGGGATCAAAGTGTGGGCTGGAGCGCGTAGCCCCTTTCAGCATTTCCACTCGCCTACCCAGGAGGCCGATCCGGACGCCGAATTTCAGTCCAGACGCCGAAAACTGGCCCAGTCTCGTACCCAAGGACCTCTTTTCGGCCGGATTTGGGCCATTTTTGGTCCGGACTACCCAGGCCGAACCCAGGTTTCCGGGTACGCCCTGGGAACACCAGGCTCAGCGAAATCGGCAACAAAAATCAAAGCGGCGCGTGGACCCGCCGAGTCAGTGACGGAAGCCGAGTCGTCGTCATCCTCGGAACCACGCGGCGACCGCCGGACAATAACTGCCCGTCGCGTCGACCATGCGTCGCCGATTTACGGCGCCACCGTCGCCGCCTCGGCTCCCGCGACGGACCGGCGGTCACTAAGTTCCCGCCGTTTCCACTTTCCCGCCCTCGCTGCTACACCCCTCCCGCCCTCGCCGCTCTCCTCGGCCTTTATAAGCCGTACTCCTCGCCGGAGATCTTCGCACTCTCTCACAGCTCCCCCCGCCCACAAGCCCAAATCCGGCGAACCTTCTCTCACCTTTCCCCCTTCTCTCACCATGGGCGAACGCTACCCCGACGATGGCGCTGCGGCGAACGGCTTCGGCCGGCGCACCCTCCAGACTTGGGAGGCGCGCATGCTGTACGAGGCGGGGTACATGGCGCCACCGGACACGCGGATGCCTCCGGGGTGGACGCTGAGCGCCGACGGCATCCCAATCCCGCTGGGGCCGACGCCGGAGGAGCTGCCGTACGATGTACAAGAGTACATCGCCGGGATGGACAACCCCGCCGAAGCGGAAAGAGCCGACAACCTCCAGTACTTGGGGAACTTCTTTGCGGAGCGGCGCCAACAGGAGCTCGCCCGCCACGAGCGGCCGTCGAGCGAGTCCCCGCCGGCGCAAAAACTCGGCAGGGCGCCGGCGTTGGTGGAGCGCACCAGGGCGGACGCTCGCCGCCGTGCTGGAGCACATCAACCGCGGGAACATTCCGCGGCTCGGCTTCCCGCGCAACCCGACGTCGGCGGCCAGGACGGGTCGGCGTGCTCCGGCGAACTGGGCACCGAGGAGGATGGCGAGCATGAGATCGTCCTCCTCCGCTTCGGCGTCCCACTCTTCCGGCAGCGCGCTGCTTCGCACGCCGACGACCGTGAAGCGTGAAACCGTCTCGCCTGCGCGCTCACCGCCGCGGACATGCACGCGCGGTATTGTCATCAGCGAGCCATCTACGCCTACGCCGCCAACAGGCCACCTGCGCCTATGCCGCCCCAAGACAGAAGGCTCGGCGCCGGCCGAGGATGCCGCCTTGAAGATGGCGCTAGAGCAGTCGCTCCGCTAAGCGCCGCCGCTGACGCCGGTCGAGCCCTCCTCGTCGGACATCCTGGAATGGTCCAGGAGGGACTGGGAGAAGGCGGAGCATCAGCGCATCCTCGGCCTGCAGCAGTAGGCCGAGGAGCAGGCCGCCTAGCGTCGGGCGCTCTCTAGGCGTGATCTCGCCTACCAAGGCGCCCCGCTCTACGTCCTGGACGACGACGATGAGGACGCATGCCCGTCCTACTAGCCATGGAGGTACGGCGACCCTGGCCAGGGCAGCTCCCGCCAGAACCAGCCGCCGAGCAACGACGACAGCGGCGAGGATGACGGCTGAGCCGACCCCCGCTACACGTCGTTCTACGACAACTTCGGCATGTAGGACGGCGAAGGCACCGACGGCGGCCTTTTGAAGTTTATTTATGTCCTAGTTTCGTTTAAATTTGATGTAATCCGCCTATATTTCACCCAAGTTAATGAAAATCGCCTAAATTTCATGAATTTTAGCCAAACTTGGGGACTCATCCTGGGTACGCGGGTGGGAAAATGGGCGTACCCAGGCCGAAAACAAGTTCAGTCCGGCCGAAAAACGGACCAAATTTCGCCCTGGGTTCGGCCAACGAGTGGATATGCTCTAACAACGAATCATTCGCTTCACCATTCGGACTCCCTGAAGCTTGCCGTGGAGCTGGAGCTGGAGCACCCTTCTCCTCGAAACAGGCATAAGCCCATCTATATAAATATAGCAACCATTTGAGACCACTGCTGGGCCAGTCAGCACAACGCCTAAAAGAGAAAAAACAAATAAACCAAAGAAGAACAAGAAAAGAAAATAAAGCCAAAAACAGTGGCTTGACGAAAACGAGGAGGATCCGCAATCGTTGCGCCCTCCAGCTAAGTACCACCACATGCCTAGCACTCCGAAGCGTCGCACACCAAGCATCACCTTCAGGAAGGAAAGCGACGATGACGACGCTGCTACCCGGACAGGTCCTAGGGTTTCCCCTGGTATGCTCCAGGAGGTGGAAAAGAGGTACACCCGACGCCCTTCAGGAAGGTCGATGGCGCCCGCAGGCGTCACCACATCGGTGTCAAGATGACAAGGATTTCTCCCGACCCCTAAAAAAAACCACACCCTCAGACGCTACATAGTGCTCCACCATGCTCGTCGCCCGCCAACGCACGCCACCACGGTCTTGCATCCGCCCTTGCCGTCGCACCGTGACACACGAAGTAGGGATGATAGAGCAGCAAGGAGGAAGCATCGGTAGGGGTTGCCGGGCCACAGTGCGCGGGAGGGAACTACCTCCACCACCAGAGGCGGTAGCCGACCGGGTACAGCCGCAGGGCAAACCAGGCCCTCCTGACCTGGCCGAGCCCAGTAGGACCCGTGAAGCCCCGCCGGCGCCGCACTGCAGCAAGGGCACTGTCGTACAAGCCAACCCCACGCTAGCCCCTACTTCGCCGTCCACCAGGGGATAACCTGCCACCGTTGATCCCAGCCGCCAAGTAGCAGCACCACCACCATCGCGCTCACCCGGACAAACCGGACCATCGCCGGTCTGAGAGAAACCACATGGGCCTGCAAGAGCACAGAGGGACGAGCAAGGACATCACAGCCTTTTTGTAACCTCCCACGGGTCCCCTAAGAAGGACTATCGGGCGACCGCCATATCGAGGCCCGCCCAGCCCAGATCCAGTTCATCGGCCGCACGTAACGAGGGAAGGAGCCAGCCACCTGCCTGGTGACCAGGGGCCCCGGACGGTACCTGCAAGGCCCAGAACCCGGTCCAACCTGGCCCAGATCCGGCCCTGCAAGGCCACCGCCAGGAGCACCTCACTCCAGTCCGCTGCCCATCCTGAAGGGGCCAACCCGCCGCCACGCCGCTGCGCCGGCCATCCGTCCCTGCCGGACCATGAGGAGCACCGCCACCGAAGGAGAGCCCCGCGTCTCTGCCACCATCGCCGGGAGAAGAGGACCCGCCGCCGCCGGCACCGCCCGGGCTTCGCCTGGCGGCGCACGCCGACGGCGGCAGGAGGAGGGAGGGTGCTGTGGCCGGCCGGAGTCAGGGAGCCCCCCCTCCTTCGTGTGGCCTGGAGCACCCTTCCACCGGTAGCTCCCACTCCCCCTCTTTTCGTCAGGTGCGCTGCAGCCCCGCCGTGTTGAGGGAGTAGGTGTCGAGCCCCCGCAAACACAGCCACAACCGACGGCCCATGGTGAAGCAGGCCTTCACCGAGCAGACAGGCTTGATGCCGATGAGGTCGGGGTTCACCCGCTGCACTTCCGGCAGAGGCTCCGGGAGGGCGCGCCACGCCACAGTAGGCTCCCGGGTGCTGATGGCCTCCAAGTGGGGCCGCGCTCGCATGTCCGCGCCAAGGTGCGGGTAGATGCTGAGCGCGTAGATGTCGGCGCCGACGGGGATGAGTAAAGCGCCGTACTTGAAGCCGCTGGTCGTCGGGCCAGATTTGGCAGCCTTCGAATGGGTGAATGGGTGCGCTTCATGCCGAGGCTGACGATGGTGGTGCCGGACACGGCGAATTCGATGTTCCCGCGGGGCGCTTCGGGCTCCTGGAACGAAGCGACGGGAGCACCAGGGAGAGCCAACACCTCCATCTCCGTCGGCGGGAGCACTGTGTGGTCCTCCGAGAAGAGATCCTTCAGGTTAACCTTGAACAGTAGGTAACCGTCTCGCTCGTAATCCACCATGAAAAGGACGCGGTTGCGGTGGTGGTGCTCTGCCGCCATCCGGTGCTCCTCCGCCGATCCACGCCGGCGACAAAAATCGAATCGATTGGAATTGGAGTGTGTTTGTGAACCCCAACTTGATCCTGAAATAAATAGATACAACATAAATTAGAAATGAATTACACTACTCCCTCCATCCCGATTTAAAGGACACAATTTGCAATTCTCTTGGACCTAGGTGTTCTCTGATTGGTCAATTTAATAATGTGGAGAAGAACATGCATGAGGAGAAGAAGAGCCAGCAAAACGTTCATATTTGTTCACACATGTGCATGCAAGTATTTTATTATTTTCACACGGGAGTAATTACAGAGATTAAATGCTTTTGTGTCTAAATATTTTGGGATTGCATGTTTTACAAATTGTGTCCTTTAAACCGGGACATAAGGAGTACTACGAGGCAGCCGAATCACCCGCGGTCTCGGTTCCTACCTTCCCCGATTTCACCAGGGGAATCCCAAGTTTTCAAAATTAGATCACTTATCCCCTTATTATTGCTCTGGGCGAAATAACTCATTAGCCCTTTGTGTCTTATGTTCCAGCCCATCACGGGAGTTTTTTTTTTAAACCATCCAGCCTCCTTATTCAAAAGTCAAATAACGTGGAAATACATATGACATCAAATAGGTTCAGAGTTACTCCCTCCATTTTAAAATATAAAGTGTTTTACCTATGTGAAGCAGATATATTTATACTTGTTTTAGTATGTAGGTTTACTCAGATTTAGAGTGAATCTACACATTAAAAAAAGTCTAGATACATTTTGTTTACAAACCTAAAACATCTTATATTTTCAAACGAAGGGAGTAGAAGCTCTATTCTCATGCACAAACAAAACCTCAGAAAAGTTCCCCGCCATCGCTATTATTTTCTGTAGGATATTGCTGTAGCTTCCCAAGTTTGTTTCCCTCTGTGCCTTTATCACACTGAGACAATCACCCACCCCACGAATCTTTTGGAGAAAAAGATCGCTCGCAAGACTTAGACCTTCTCTAATTGCCATTGCCTCCAGAGTTTCAGGGTCAGCAATGCCACCAAGTACACCACTGCCGACGCTCCCAAGTATACCCTAGTTGAAGTCCTTGCAACCACTACAACCACACCTAAGCCATTCTTTCTTGTGACGCCTGCATCAACGTCCTGCTTCGCAATACACTCATCGGAAGGGATCCATTTAGGATGGTGTTGTATGATCTGCCCCAACTCGAAGATGAAACTCTCGACGAAATGGTGTGTGCTAAGCGGGTTTTGGAAAATACCATCATGAATCATCTTGTTCCTGGCATGCCAGATGGCCCATGTTGTAACACACATGCAAGTGAGTTGTTCATGAGGTAAAGTATCAATCATCACGAACAGCCAGTTCCACGCCTTCGGTTCCTGTACTTGGCTCGGATGTTTAGTCATCTCCTCGTCGGCTAGTGCCCATACACACCTAACCATGGTACAGTCAATTTGAGACTGTCTCCAAGAGTCCTCGGCTCCATAGATCCCACAGTTGCTCGTCGTGGATATGTGCCGCATGTGTAGATATCCCAACAGTTGCTCGTCAAAGTACGAAAATACAATTGTACTGAGAGCCAAAATACAGAATAATACAAGTTTACTCACAGCGAAAGTACACGAAAAATACAACTTTACTCACAGCGAAAGTATACAAAAAGTACAAGTGTACTCACAACCGAAGTATGAAAGTATAACTGTACTTAGAGCCAAAAGAACAGAAAAGTACAAGTGTTCTCGCTGTCAAAGTACGTGAAAGTACAAAGTGTGTAGCAACCCAAATAGAAAGTACACTAAGAACCCATAAGTATAAAAGTACAAAACTAAATTAATTCAAAGTACGAACGCAACGGTTTTGAAAGTATAAAAAAATTTGTTCAAAACTTATCAACATGAGATCTAGTTTTAAAGCTCTTGGCACAAGGAGCTCAAAAATGAAAACGGTTTATAATTTGGACAAACAATTTTCAAAATATTTCTTTTTAATCATCAGATTTGAAAAACTAAAAGGGAAAACTTGTACGCTCGCTCGCTCCCTCTCTCTCTCTCTCATCCTAATTCCACTTTCGTTCACTTGGCAAGCATGCAAAGCCCCATTGAAAGGACCGTGCGAAAAAGAAGACACCAATTGGTATGACGTGTTATGTACCTTTGCTAAGGTTGGCTTTTTTTTAAAGAATTTTCTAGGACCTGCCGGCAACGTATTATGCCCTGCCTCCCGCAGCATGAATCATTGCAGCAAATCGTGGCGGCTGCAGAAGCCAAAAAGAGAGTAAGAGCGACCATATGTCCAGCCCACCCCGGAGTTCTCTTCCGAAAGTACGAAAGTACAACTGTACTACTGAGAGCCAAAGTACAAAAAAGTACAAGGGTTCTCGATGTCAAAATGTCAAAGTACGTGAAAGTATAAGTGTATAGCAACCCAAATACAAAGTACACTAAGAACCCGTAAGTATAAAAGTATAGAATTGAATTAATCCAAAGTACGAACTCAACTGTTTTGAAAGTACAAAAAAAAGTTGTTCAAACCCTATCAACATGAGATCTAGTTTTAAAACTCTCGACACAAGGAGCTCAGTGAAAACGGTTTATAATTTGGACAACGATTTTCAAAATATTTCGTTTTGAATCATCGGATTTGAAAAAACAAATAAAAAAACCTGTACGCTCGCTCTTATTCTAATTCCACTTTCATTCACTTGGCAATGATGCAAAGCCCCACTGATGGGACCGTGCGAAAAAGAAGACACCACTTGGCACTAGGATGACGTGTTACGGACCTTTGTGAAGGTTTTTTTTTTTAGAATTTTCTAGGACCTGCAGGCAACGTATTATGCCCTGCCTCCGGCGGCATGCATCATTGCCGAGGTCCAGCCCACCCCGGAGTTCTCTTCCGATGATACGCTCGTGGTCGCTCGTTTCCCCTCCGGCCGGCGACTTCTCGGACCCGGCACACCGCAGGATCCGTTTCTGGCTGGAATACGACTCTAGCTAGGATCCCATTACAGTACAGCTACGAGGGATTGAGGGTGCGGGCAATCCGAAACCGAGGCCGATCGAGGTTTGGGCACATCGTCCTTACCCCTACTATATATATATATATATATATATATATATATATATATATATATATATATATATATATATATATATATATATATATATATATATATATATATATATGTGCTGGGCTCGCTAAGAAAAACAAACCTGCATCGCGAAACCCAGTTAACACAGAAGCTAGCCAATCGTCCGTCGGGATGGTCGAATCGATCGACGCTGCCGGCGACGATCTCAAGAAAGGCGGCGGTGCCGGCGAGGCGGCGGCGGCCGCCGTCTCTATCGGGAGCTATCTATGGTGGTACGCCCCGCGGGTAAGCTGCTGCTGCTACTATCTCAAGAGCGATCACTTCTCCTCGCTTCCTTCCTTCCTTCGTCGGTTAATAATTAACGCTAAACCTCTCTTAATTTGTTCCAACTCACTGCAGTGCATCCCGTGGACGACGGTTGTGTGGATTAAGGTCAACCATCTGATAAACTTCGGAGCGTGGTCCGCGCTGGCGTTCCTCGTGCTGCAGGCGGTCGTGTTCCTCGTGCTCCCGCACCTCCGCAAGAGGAGGAGGACGCCATGATGCCTCCACCACCAAATTTGAATATATTATATTACGTTTGGATCTAGACAAATCTAAGTCTATTAATTTGGACTCTGAGGTAGTAGTAGTTGATCTAAAGTAGTTTTATCATGTAAGACTTGTGACACTCGTGTAAATTCTATGAATATACTGCATCTCAGCGAATCTTGTTGTTGCATCTTTGTGGTTCTCAAAACTCTTACTAGCATATGTCCAAACAAAGTAAAACATGGCAACTTACGATCGTCACCTCTTTTGGTTTTCATCCCAAGCTTAATACTATGTGAGTAGTAGAACGACTCGTGAATGGAAGCAAAATTTGCCAACAACACTAGAGCCTCCTAGCCAGGTTGAAAGGATCATAGTGTCCCCTAAGAAAGGCTCCTTTTATCTTAAGAACTGAAGTAAATTGGATAGAATTTATTAAAACTTATTTTTGGATTATTTTGAACGTTGATTCCACATTCTCCTCGAAACAGGCATGCGCCCCGTTTTATAAATAAAGCAACATCTAAATACAAACAGGTTCCCACACACAGCCGGCCGGAGCCAAAAAAAAAAGGAAATATGTTGGGGCCTCAGGACAAGACAGCCCAAAAGAAAAACAAAGCAGACAACGAAACTAGCCTGGCTACACGGAAGACGCCTGGATGGCGTGTGATCAGAAGCCGAGAAGGGGTGCGCCGCGCCCTTAGAGCCCGAAGGGTATCGTGCAGGTGCTCCCGATACTTCTGTCTAGCTAGCGGGTACCGCTACTACAGGTAGGCAAGGAAAGATAAAATGGAGTCGGAAGCGTGGCTAGAAAAGATCCTCTCAATCAACATATTATTCCACATATTCTATAATAAGATCCAGGTTAAGTCCAAACACTAGCAAGAAAAGGTGGCGCCTCATTCCAGCCCGGTTCGCCTCAATCTGCAAGAACTCCCCGAGATCCTGGGCCTGCCAAACAGGCCCAAGGGCTTCCCAGACGAAGCTTTACAGAAACTGAGCCGCAGTACATGTGAACATAATATAGGTGCACGTCTGTCTCCAATGTCCTACATAATGGACACATGTCATTTCCAGGGCAATTACGCTTAGCCACTTCAACTCCTGAGGGCAGAAGATCGCAAAGCAGTTGCCAAATAAAATAGGAATACTAGGAGGAAGGGGTGCCTTCTAGAGAAGGGTGATCCACCCAGCTCAGGGCCCTGTATGCCGAGCTAACCGAGAACTCTTTCCACCATGGTCAGTCACATTCCACATTCTCATATGGTAGTTTAGGGAAAATCTGCTACTTAGTCGCTTTGTACCGGATTAGGTTTTACATGACTTGTATGGAACGTTTCTCCTCATGTTGAGATTATCTTCTTATCCACTAGTTTAGAGTAAATGATTTATCCTCTAAAGTGTTAATCTTTGTTTGAGGGGTCATAATCTGTTAATCTGGTTAGAGATCCTTGTTCAATGCTATATTTGTCTCGACAAGGTCCTCAAAACTTTGCTACCTTTTGACATTTTTTTCCTATCACGCCAGTTGTCGGATTATAGTACCATGACAATTTTTCAATCTGTACTATAGAAGTTTCTATAATAATCTATATACTACTATACAATATGATGCACTATTAACAATCTCATACCAATATTTTAGTAGATCTGGACGAAGATATTTAGGAATAATAAAGTATAGAGTGGCATATGCACAAACATACACACATGAGAATAAATATATGCGCTTTATCATTAGTGCAATTCCAACCAACAATTCAAGAGAACACGCAATTTTGTCAATGTTTATTCTTTTTTGAATTAAAGGGCTTCACTTTCAATATCTATTTACGACACAATATCCATAAAAGGAGAAAACTATCATAACCATATTTATACAAAACACACTTTAAATGTAGCACATTATTAAGAAATGATATTAGCTAAGAATGTATGATAAAATTAATTTATGAAAAAATATAAAAGTTTAGTAGAAATTTAGCTGCAATTTTAAAGTTTAATGTTGTATTAGAACCAGATGTAGCGGTTGATAATGCAAGCGACTAGCTGCTGCAAACAAAGATAAACAAATTAGTACAAATTAGTTTAGGAAATAAATAGTTTTTGCCAAATCTGAATAGATAATGTTGAAAATATGGAGAAAAACAAATCATGTGGACCAAACCGTGGTCAAGTTAAGTATGGTGAAGGCGGGTATACCCCATGACAAGGTGGATTGCTTGTCACGAAAAAAGGAGAAATTTAGCGGGGCTCACCAAGCCTGTCACACCAAGTGCTGCTCCCCCAACTGGTAGATATGTCGGGCGACTGGTTTTTGGAATTTTGAATTAGCCATTAATTTTCTTAAAAACAAGAGATGAACAAGCCATTAGATATCTCAGGCAACTGATCTTGAACGTTCACTCCATATTCTCACTAATAGTTTACGGAAAACCTAAGGAACACATGTGTGCTACTAATTAGTCTTTGTATACTAGGTTGAGTTTTACATAGTTTGTATAGTAGAACGTTTCGCCGCATTGTTGACATCGTATTTTAAATTTCCATGTTATCTTTATGTCGACAAGGTACTCAAAACTATATCTCTTGTTGCTATGTTTTGACTATTCTTTTTTCCTATTGCACGAGTTGTCTTACTGTGACAATGGTTCAATTTGTATTATAGAAGTTTCTATCATAATTTAGACTAACTATACAATGTGAAACACTATAAACATTCTTAGAAAACCAGTTTAGTAGATCTCGGTTAAGATATTTAATTAAGAATAATAAAGTATTGAATGACGTATGGACACACATCTACACATGAGAATAAACATATGCTCTTCATAATTAATTCAACCACAACCAATTATTTCGAGATGATGCCCAATTTTGTCACTGTTTATTCATTTTTGAATTAAAGGGGATCACTGTACAAAAGGAGAAAACTAACTTAATTTTTATTTGCAAAATATAATTTTAATTTGGCATATTATTAGGAAATAATATTAGTTAAGATTGTATGATGAAGTTAATTTATGAGAAAATATAAAAGTTTAGTATAAATTGAGCTACAATTTAAAAGTTTAGTACTATAGTGGAACCTAATATAGCGGTCGATGATGAAGCGAAGATAAACTTGTCCTTGTGATTGAGGTCTCCTCTTGTTGCAACCGGCACACAACTCCTCCGTCGTCCATTTGGGCTATGTCTCTCAAGAATTATTTTTTGCAGAATGGGAATGGCTCTGAAGAAAACTAGAAAGTAGAAGAAACGAGAACACATGCTAAATATCTAACCTTCCCCTTGCACCGGGATGCCGATGCAGGATTGTCATAAAATGCGAGAGCAGGGATGTGGAAGAATGTCCAAGGACTCCTAGGCTAGTGCCTAATAAATATTACAACAGCGCGTGGTAGTGGTGATAACTGTTGTTTCACAAAATTATCGCTATTATTTAACTATTTGGTTTTATAAAATTTTATTTATTTCTATGTAAACTCTATTAAAGTTCAAAATAGTTTGACTCTCCAACATAGTTGGAAGTATGTTGGCTTGTGCACCAACTAGGTGCCTCGGTTCGGTTCTCTGGTTGTTTTAGTTTGTTATACTTTAGGGTTTATTACGACTGTGTCTCTGTTCGCTCATAAATTATGAATGTGCCACAACGATCCATCGAATTGTAGGAACACCATTAGTTCACGGACTCATTATGTCTATGCCTTGGGTTTTGTTTGTTGCTGGTTGTTGTCGTCTGCCTCAGCTGTCGGCGGGGGTCTAGTTCTTTGCCACATCGGCATCGACGAAAACTAGCATATTTGTCTGCCTTCTGACCTGTGGGACCTCGTTGACGTGTGATACCTCTTCTGACGTGCGGGACCCAACACATAACCCGTCACCAACGCCTAAAAATGGCCAACAAAGTCTAACCCGATGCGGCCACTCTGGGCATGCAGAGCAGCCACATAGGTATGTCGGTCGCGTTCTGCACATTTCTACCACACTATACGATTGACTTTACCCGCTTCGGACCACACGCCGTTTTCATGTAAACATAATCTCTGTAGAAAGAAACGAGTTTGAGTCAAATTTGGAAAGAAACGAGTTTGAGTCAAATTTGGATTGAGCTGGGCGCGTCGCCGACGCCGTTGCTCAGCTTGCCTGCCGCCGCCTCGTCCATGAGCTACAGGGAGAAACGGTCCGAACGGAACGGCTGGTCAGTCGATAGATCTAATCAGGAACGCCTACAGGTGAGGATAGTGCTGCTTACTTGTCCATCTAGAGGAGGAGGAGGAGAAGGAGGAGGAGAAGGAGGGGTAGCTGCTTCGTCTTCTCCGGGTGCTGACATTGCTCCCCTCCGACGGAAGATCGGAGGTTTGGAGGAGTTCAATCGGTTGTCCCTTGTGGTGCCAAGGGGACGACGCTCTCCATTGTGCGAGGCAATAATACTCGGAGGTTGGAAGTGGAGGGCTGGAGGCTCAGTTAATTACTAGGTGCCCATAAATGCGCAGGGCTGGTTCTAATAGTAGTATCATATTATTAGTATTATGTATATGATACTATTTTTATAGTGCATGGTATTATATGATAGTATCATGTTAATACTATATTTAATAATTTGTAAAATTTTAATACAAAATTGTATATAAGATTTATTTGTATGAGGATTTTCTAGTTTTATGTGCTATGAAATGGTATCTACCTATGATACTCTAACCATCTCTTTCTTCATTAATTGTTGTGCCATATTAGATTTTTGCCAATATGGCATGCATGATACTAGCTATGATACTTCCATTAGGACCAGCCTAAGGCTGCGTTGGCAGCAAAGTATTTTTTTAAAATTATTTTAACAAATAATATAGTTTTTTTAAATACTAGAGTTCTAAATATTTTGATGTGTTTGGTTATGACTAAAAACTATAGTATTAATACTTTAATATCTTTCAAATCGTGCTATTTTGAAGTATTGGGAAAATAACTCTGGACCTCTTTTTTATAAAACTAAAGTAAAATTATAATATATCTCCAAAAAAATATGCCACTAAAAACTACATTTGAAGATGAAAACCAAAGGTAATTTTTATGACATATTATGTACTAAAATTTGTTGACTAAAATTAATGGTCAAAGTTAAACTACGATACGTGTCTACTAAACTAAATCGGGAGTAAATGTTTGGTTTACTACCGTACAATTTAATCTACTACCTCCATTCTGGTTTATAAGGCAAATAGATACACACATGATTCATATATTGTTGATTAAATTTATAGTCAAACTATCTTCTTAGAGTATGTGTTAGCCTAATAAACCGGAATGGAGGTAGCATGTAATATCTCGGCCAAATTTAATTGAGCATATTATGATCAAATGATGGCAGTGACTACCATTCACTTTCGGTCTCTAATATTATCCTAGCTTGGAATTCAGTGAGAAATGAAAGTGGCTGCAGTTGAGGTGTAGGAAGAACACATGATACATCGCAATTCGCGATATCAAATGATGGCAGGAGCCGACAACAAGGAGCGGCTCGGCGCGAGACTTGTACACGGCGACGACGGTGTCGAATATGAGGACGTGCCACTCTTTGGACACGCATCGGAACCGAAGCAGCGACGACTTCACCGGGATCCTGGAGAGGATGTCGATGACGATGTCGTTTGGCAAGGAGACGGGCGTCCTGGCGGAGGAGGGATACTGCCGCAGCCCTAGGGTCTGGCGAAGAAGATAAGGCACCGCGGAGAACGCGATCCCCATATACCATCGAATTGGCTCTTCTCTTGGATAATATTTGGTCCCGAATTTCCGCGTTCAGGATCTCGATAGCCTCGGAATAATTTTGGACGAAGCCTTTTCTATGTGTGGGTGTCCGTTTTGAGGTTTACTAACGAGGAGGTCGTCGGTCGGCCGAAAGAGATTATGTCGTGGTTTGACGAAGACGTAAGAAATCAAACATGGAATGAACCCGAGTACGTAGGCAGTAGTCGAGGTGGTGTAGATGGACTCGGATATATATATGCATGGCAGCCACCCCCACCGGATATGCAACAATTATTCCAACTCTCCCGAACACGTACGTACCGTCATGTAGACCCCACGTACGTATACGTAGACGCACAACTTGGTCCGGCAGCTTCTTATCTTATGAACCAAGAGCGGACCCAGAGAAAATAATGAGCGGGGCCAATATGGTGAGTGGGGGCATTTCATGTATGAATTCTTGCAGAAATTTGAATTTTTTTCTTTCAAATGTTTACATGAATTCAAAAAAATTAGTGGGGGCTCACACGCTTCCTTCTTCTTCGAGACCCGACCTAGTACCACGTATACACGTACTCCCTTCGACCAAAATTAGTTGACTTGTCTAAATTCAGATGTATCTAGCACTAAAACAAGTCTAGATCGGAATAAAACAAAGTCGATCGGCGGAGGATCTCGTGCATATCCACTGCTCACTCGCTCGCTCCGTTCGAGACCTTATGGGTTGATATACAAAATCATTCTTGTTAGTACAGTGATTTAGAGCAATTCATTGTTGTTGCTATACAAAATGTCGTGATTGATATCTCTTTCAGTTTGTTAGAATGAGATTTCAAACTTACTTTATTTAGACTACACCGAAAAAACATCTAACAAAAGACCGTTGAACATATAAAAAATGCAGAAATAATCTAGTATTACAAATTGTCAATTAATTCATCACAATCAATCCCTAATATTGTTTAACAAATCTAATGCTCTCGATCGGGAGATACTTTAGATATGACATACGGAAAACTTGGTGTGCTCGATCTTGGACGAGATAAAACCATCTAGGTGCATGGTACAAAAGCCGATACCGGATACATGGTCACGGAGCAGTTTATTTACGGCATCTGCGCAAGTGTCATAATAGTGGTCATAGATTTGTAGTATCGGTGCTCCTCTCAACTTGTTGTAACGGAAAAGCAGTTTCAAACCGTCTTGAAACACTCTCAAAGGCATCATCTGGTAATACGTGAGTGGGTCCAAGGGTATCTGGTACGCTTTGACCCATAGACTATTGTGAGAATCTGTTAGGAGCCATATGTTGGTATATCCAAAATCGGTGTAATTGAACCCCGGTTCAACCATGCATAGGGCACCGTTGAGCTCGCCCAAGCTGATTTCGAGCCGTCCAAGTTTGACATCCGGTGGGCCTTTGATACTGCTCTTCCACTCCTCCGTCTCTAGGTCGAAACGGAGGATGCTTCCCGCTGCGTCCGGTAGCGCCACCGCCAAGAAATGGAGCGCGCCGTCAACCGACGCAGTGTGGTTGTCACGACTGGAAGAGTCGGTGCGAAACGGGAACGATTTCCTCTTCCTCCACCCGTCGCCTTCTCCTCCTATCGTGAATACCTCGCACTCGTAGGAGGAAGTAAAGCGCACCACCTTATAGGCGCCGGACGGGGCCGCACGGCCGCATCCCCATGCTCTGTCTTGTTCCAAGGGTGTGATAAGAAGCTTCATGGTGTCGAAGTCGAGCATCCCGGCGACGGGGATGCCGTTCTCCGAGTAGCCGGTAACACATAAGATGTCGTCGATGGGACTCGAGCACACGGGTGTCCAACCACAATCCGCGTAGTTGATCGTCCTCACGACGCTGCCTTCCATATCAACCAGTCTGAGGCACGACTCCTTTGAGGAGCCCGCGACAAGGAGCAGCTCGGCGGGGCGGGACTTTCGGGCGGCTATGAAGATCGGGTCCGAGATGAGAGCACGCCACCCTGTGGACACGCATCGGAGCCGGCATAGTGACTTCACCGGGATCCTGGAGAGGATGTCGAAGATGACTTCGTTTGGTAGAAACACCGGTGTGGTTGTAGTCGATGGAACCCGTAGCAGCTTTTGTGCTTGGTGAAGAAGACACCGCAACAACGAGAACCTGATACCCATCCTTTTTGGCTTTGCCACCTGAACTCCACGACAGGTTTCCACTCCGCCTTGTGACACACGGACAGGGTCGAGATCACAGGGGCCTTGCGTTCGATTTGCTGCCTTATCCTTCGAGGTTATATGTAGGCTTGAGCTGTGTTTTTGGACAGAATCCGATGTCTGAATGGAGTCGGCTGTATAGCATTTGCATCGTGCTTTTTTTAACTTTGGAAAGAGAGATTGCATGGGAATTTTACTTTGGCTAGAGACGTATACTGTCCGGTCACATCGACTAAGAAAACAAACAGAATCCGGAAATGTTCGTGTCGCATCTAGCAAGGACTCGGCCGGTAGGGATATCAGAGTTTTCCCTGGATACAGCTACGAACAACTAGGTGGAGGAATAATCCGGATCGGAATAGGAAAGCAAAAAAAAAGGCAGAAAAATATGATAACAGCTTCCACAATGCAGCACCCGTAATATCTTTCCAGGAAACTAGCGGCGGTGGCCCCCTGCAAATGCGAGGGAACCATTTTCTATACTTGCATGGGTATTCATTATGCTATAGGAAATAATACGGCCACCAGAAATATTATGGTTTTAAATGTTTTCCTAGATCGCTTTTAAATGTTATTTATGCACATCTGATGGTCTACTGTTTTAAAAAATACAATAGAAATAGATACACTAAATTAATAGTCATATTTTACTTTTTTTAAACAGTGATACCTTTTAACCATATTATGATTTTGTTAAATAATTTATAGATCAAGGATTTATAGAAAATGCATGGTAGACTCACATAGATAATATTAAATATTTTTATAAGAATAAGAAAAAATAATGTGGAGATGGTGCAACTGTATGCCTAGAGGCTTAATATAAGAAAATGAGATAATCGGATGTATATTTTGAAATTATATTTGCTGAATTTGATTCCCAATTAATTAATTATTAGAGCCAAATAATATGGGGATCATGCCGCCGTGCCGATGCTTTCTTTCTTACAGCCAGGCGACGGCACGCTCCGCCGACGACAAGAACGCCGCCACAATGCAGTCACCTTCCTCGCATGCACGATGGCGATCAACCTGCGATGCTCCCCACGCGACCAAGGTCCAAATCTACACTTCTTCTGTCCGGTTGCCGTACCACGTCGTCTTAGAGATCCTGCCTCTGCTCCCGGTGAAGTCCCTATGCCGGTTCCGATGCATGTCGAGGGAGTGGCGCACACTCATCTCTGACCTGGTATTTGCCTCCGAGCACACGTCTCGTGCCGAGCCCCTCATCCTCGCTTACTCCTTTCAGGACTTCTCCGTTAAGACTGGTTGATATGGATGGAGTTGTGAGGGTTATCCGTGGCATGGACTGGTTTGCCAAGTCTATTAGCACGGGTGCCAATAACCTCGCATGCGTCGTTAACGGATGAGCCTCGCTAAACTTGTATCAGATATGTGATAAAAATAGATATTATGAGTCTCTAAAAATAATTTTTTTATACATAATGTATCTGTAGTTTATATTGGACCCACTTTCTGCCGATTCAGCAGTAATTTGTCTTTTTTATCAGGGATGGATGAAAATGTTTGAGATCCCCTGGTTTGGACATTTTCCAAATAAAGGTAGTCAAATATTCTTTTAAAATGGGACGATAGCATTCTGAATTAGCCCCTTGGTGGTTGCTTCACAAAAAGCCTGTGTTTGACGTTTAGAAAATAGAAAATGGCCTTTGCCGCATGTCTATCTTGTGTCCTCTGCCACGAACACACGGTAAAGCCATTTAAAAAATCACGTGGGAAAGATTCGCGCGCAGAAAAATTTATAAGACACGTAAATAAAATAGAAATTCGAAAATTTACCGTGCGCCTGACGGTGGTACACGGCTAAGGCCTGCCGTCAGGTCGGCACCGTCAGCTGGCCGAAGATGTGGCTCTCCTTACCTGTTTGCCATCGGCATTTCCTTTGCCTTGCGATTTTCTGTTGTTTTGCCGTGTGTCGTTCTTTGCCATGTGTCTTTGTCTATCTTTATTGTGTGTTTTCCCGTTGCCGTGTGCCCTGTGCTTGTTTGCAGTGCATCTTCTCTTTTCCGTGTGTTTTTCAGAAGGGCACACGACAAATGTTTTTCGCAAAAGCAAAGGCCCGACGCACGGTAACGCCGTGTTTTCCAGTAGTGTTTATAATATCAATTGTATATAATATAAAAGTAGCATGTTGCGCTTGTTTATATTATCAATTGTATACAAAATAATAACCTTTTTCCTTAAAAAACAAAATAATAACCTTTATACCGCCATCGGTAGCTACCAGGTATGTTCGACCACAGGCAGGGAGAGACTGCCGCCATCGGTAACTTGTTGCGCTTGATCGGAAACAAGGAAGACGGCTGCCGCCGACGGCACGCGCATATGTGCACGGCGGCGCCGGTCCTGCCACATGGTACCAGAGCGCCTTCCAGGTATGTCGTACCATACACAATCGGTTTCAGATGGGAGGGAAAGTTGGAATTGTTGCATACCCGGCCGGTGGCTGCCATCCGAGTCCATCTAGACCACGACATAATCTTGCGTTTCATGTGTTTTGATTGCTTACGTTAATTTGCCTAAAACCACGACATAATATTTCGGCCAACGACCTCCTCGTTTGTAAACCTCAAACGGGACACGCAGGCATATAGAAAAGGATTCGCCAAAATTTATTCTGAGGCTGTCGAGGTCGAGGCCCTGACGCAGAAATTTGGAGCCAATTCGATCATATGGGGATCGCGTTCTCGGCGGTGCCCTGTCTTCTTCGCCATGCGCAGGGGCTGCGGCAGTGTCCCTCCGCCAAGTCGCCCGTCCCCTTGCCAAACGACGTCGTCATCGACATCCTCTCTAGAATCCCGGTGAAGTCGCTGATTCGATTCAGATGCGTGTCCAAAGAGTGGTGTGCCCTCATATCCGACACCATCGTCGCCGTGTACAAGTTTCGCGCCCAGCCGCTCCTTGTTGTTGGCTCCTGCCAGGACAGGTCTCTTCGGTTAATTGACATGGATGGTAACGTGGTCAAAGTGATCAAGAACATAGCTTCTGCCTGGAAGCTTATCTGCACAAGCCGTGATGACCTCATATGTGTGATTGGCCGTTCATGTGATGTCAAAGTGGTTGACCTCCACAGTGGGAAGGTGCGTCAGACCTGTCAGAAAAGTGGACTTTTGGGATTCGGCCGCGCTATCCCGTCAGCAGGTGTGTACAAGCTGGTCTACATCAATCCCAGCAAATGTGAGATCCTCACGGTGGGAGATGGTGCTGGGTGGAGACGAATGCCGTTGCCTCCAACCACCAATATTTCATACACTAGTAACCCTGTCGCGGTAAATGGTGTCCTCCATATTATGGTAGAATCTCAGCTAGACAGAGACAGTGTACTATGCTTTAACCTTGTGAGAGAGGAGTGGAAGAACATGATCAAGGGCCCACCGGATGTGGAACTTCGCCAGAGTGACCCTCTGTTGAAGTGTGACCCTGTGTTGAGCGAGCTCAATGGTTCCTTGTGTATGGTTCAACCGGATGTTGAGAGCTATGTGACAAACTTATGGCTCCTCACTGATTCTAACAATAGCACATGGGTTAAGGTGTTCATGATCCCTTTTGATTCATTAGGGTTTGATGATCGATTGATACCTTTGAGGATGCTACGTGATGGAAAAGGCTGATCTTTTCTAACTTCTGTAAAAACACGGATCTTTTGTCGGTGCAAATCTATGATGCACATAGCTGGGAATTTACAGACACGCCAAAGGCACTAGCCGGTGTCTACGACACCAATTTCAGTCCTTGCTGCTAGCAGAGAACAACGTCATGCGTTCTATTAGACATGACCTAAATAGCTACTATTGTCATTTTATGCAACTAGAACATTGCCCCTCCTAATTGCGAGGGCGTCATCTAAGTGTTCAAAGTGTGTCAAGTGTTTATCTTATCTTATAAGTCTATTGTCTCCATTTATTTACCACATTCATTGCAAATACATGATGCTCTAAACATGAATAAATTTATAAAGATGTAACTTTGACCCATATTTAATAATTGATTATATAGTTGGAAATAAAAATGAATAAAAACATGTTTTATGAATCTTATATAGTCAGTGATTTTCCGTGCTACACATGGTAAGAGCTTTTCATGTGCGACGAGGGGCTTAATAGGCCCGAATGGTGGAGAACCTATAAACTTTTTTATTTATTTCGATCGTATATATCATATCATAGACACCGCTCATGGAATACCTTTTCCATCTGCAATGGATGAGCTTAATAGTACATATGTTTAGTAGTGTGTGTTCCTTCCTAAAACAATATGTGTATATCGTGTTTTGATTTTTCAAATTACTTGTTCGCGCATGTAAATGCTAGTGTTTTTGTGCCCTCTAAAATTAAGACGTGTGTCCCGTAAAAATAAATTTAAAACCAGCGTTTATGTGTTTTTTGTAATGCACGCGGACACTTAATTTGTATACTACCTCCATTACGGTTTTAAGGCAAATATGTATTTTGAGAAAATAATTTAACCTAATTTTAGTCAACAATATATAAAAAATCGTATGTCATAAAAATTATACCATTGAAAGCGTATTTTAAATATGAATCTAATAGTATTTTTTGTTAAATATAGTTTATATTTTATTGACTAAATTTATGGTCAAACCATTTTTTTGAAATATGTATTTGCCTTATAAACCGGAATGAAGGTAGTACTAGTACTATTTAAGTTGGAGTTCAAATCGGTTTCTCTTGTGTTGCGTCGGCGTACTTAACCTGATTTTGAGGGCCGGGGTGAGAAGATCGATCGCCAGCAACAAATTAATTCCCAATTAATTAGAGCCAAGTAATATGGGGATCAGGCCGTCCTGCATGTATGGTTCAAATTACTTGTTCCGCATGTTGGAGCAGGCAGATATTCTCAAATAACCTCGATTTTACATTCTTATGTAAATAATCAGAAGGTGTACTATGTCCAAAAAATCTTCTCACCTGTACATATTAAATTATCTGACATGCAAAAAAACATAAGAAAACTTTCAAGGTACTACGAGATCTTGACCGAAACAAAATGTTCCAAGTTCAAGTTGCAAAGGACCATCTCCCAGCCATAGTCGCGAGGCAACCTCTTCGTCGCGTCCGTGCATCTGCCACTATGAGGATCGTAGATTTGTAGGACCGGCATTTTAGACTTAATAAGGCCGAGGTAGAAGAGCAATCCCCCACCATTACATAAAATTCTTAAAGGCTTCATCCGGTAATATGAAGATGGGTCCAAAGGAATAATGTTATACGCCTTCACCCAGGAGGTCTTGTCGAAATTATCCAGGATCCATATGCTCGTGCAGCCTCCATGAGAAGTGTGGCCGCTAGAATCCTTTTGAACCATACATAGTGCACCGTTTAGCTCCCCCAAGGTAATGTCACCCCCACCAAGTTCCACTTCTGGTGGGCCTTTGTTTGACGATGAGCAGCGGCTCGGCGTGGGACTTTGTTCCACTTCCGTCCATGTCAATCACCCACAAGGATTTTCTCCGACGACGGTTCTCGACGATGAGCAGCGGCTCGGCGTGGGACTTGTGTGCAGCAAGGAAGGCTGGGTCGTCGGAGATCAGGGCGCACCACTCTCTGGAAACACATCGGAATCGGCAGGTGGATTTCACGGGGACCCTAGCTCGAGAGGATGTCCAAGATGACGTCGTTTGGTATGTCTGACCGGCGTCTTAATTGGTGAAAGGAAACTGCAGCAGCGCTTGTCCACGGCGAAGAAGACGCTTCAACGACAACGCCTTGATCCCCATATGCTTGGGTGGCTTTCTTGCCCCTCGCAACGACGACGCCTTGATCCCCATATGTATGCCGACTGTCCCTTGGAGGGAGGCTAGGTGAGAGGGCGACGAGCGAGATCAGCCGATAATGTTGATGCTAGGACAGTGCTACGCGTCCCCCGGGGATAAAAACTTCTGATTTCCCGGGTCCTCGTGCTGACACGTGTCCACCTAAATCCCGCTTTTGCTACACTCAGACCCGCTTTTGCTACATACGGCCCCATTTTTGCTACACTGTAGCAAAAAACGGTTCGTCCACGAGACAAATAAAAAAGACAGATCTCGTCGGAGACCTCGCCGGAGACTATGTAGCATAATATTTGTGCTAATGTAGCAAAACTGACTCCGTCTTAGACTCGCCGAAGAATTTCGCCGGAGATCTCGCCGGAGACCTCGTAGCAAGAAGTCTGCGCTATTGTAGCAAACTCAGAAAACAGATGTAGCAAAAATAATGTTCTAATGTAGCAAAAACGACTTCACCGGAGACTTGTCGGAGATTTTCGCCGGAGACCTCGCCGGTAAACCACGTCGGAGACCTATAGCAAAAATTTTATACTATTGTAGCAAAATTAAAAAACAAATGTAATGAAAAATTTGTATTAGTGTAGCGAAAACCAACTTCGCCAGACAAACGCCAGAGAGATCGCCTGAGATAGTAACACCATGTGTCCATGGTAGCAAACACAGGTAGCAACATAGTAAACCCAATGTAGCAAAGTTGTATGACGTCGGTAGCAACGACGTACACCCATGGTAGCAAAAGCCACCCGTCATCTGTAGCAACATCGTGCGCCTAAGGTAGCGAAGCCTTGCGTCGTTTGTAGCAACACCCGTGGATAACTCGGCCGAAGCAAGGCCATGGCCGGAGGTAAGCCACAACGTCCTTGATGCCAGCCTACAGTGATAGGTGCCGATGGTCGCCAACAAAGGAGGCGAGCTGGAGCCTGTGGGTGACCTCCCATGGCTCTCGCATAGAGGGCACAAGAGATGCCGGCCTACAGCGATGGGCGTCGACGGTCGCCAGCAAGGAGGAGAATCGGAGCCTGCCGGTGACCTCCCTGGCTCGCGGAGATCCGGCGGCCTGTCGGTCCGGCGGCGGAGATCCGGCGGTGGGGACTAGCTCAGGTGGCGATGCTATTTTCCATTGATCTAGAGAAGATAAGGAAAGTTGGGGAAAGAAAAACCGGAAGAACCAGACAGAGATAGGTGGTGGGCCTACGTACAATAAGTACGATGCAGACTCGGTCTCGAGCGACCCGGGGGATCGATCCCCCGGGGTAACGGTATCATTTTCCTTGATGCTATGCGTTTAGGTGTCCGCAGGCAGAAGATGGGCAATTAAGGATGGAATCTTATATCGATCCTGAATCCCTGATGGATCCGGATGAGGATATGGCAGCAGCCGTAGAATATGGAATTAGGGATCGTACAATAATATTGGACACAGATCGCATGGATAATTATATATTTGAAGTGTATCTCTACTATATAATTTATGTAGAGGTGGTTTTCGTCTTCCCGGATTTTCGTCCGTCGTCCATTGCTAGGTACAGGTACGTCCCGCATCTTTTGTATCCTGATCCGTCTCTTTTTGTTCGTCCTTCCGCGATGGAGTCCGTTTTTCAGCCGTTTTAATTTTGTTTCCTAGCGAAGAGCTCAAGAGTTAAACAGTACAAGAAGAGGACTCCGCTCCGGACTCTTGCTCTATATAGGAGCCGATCGCCCAACCTACATAGGGCAGCCGCGGGAGGCGCTGGGGCCACGGGCCCGACGGCACCGAGCAACACGATCAGCGCACGAAGCGAGAACGCGTGGAGGCGGCGGGAAATTGAGAGAGATTGGACAATGACGGAAGTTGGTGAGTGCCGCCACAGGGATGCTGCCGAGGACGCCGGAATCTATGGTGACCTGGGATTCCGAGAGAGAAAAAACAGATCGGGGCAGAGCTGTACATGAGGGAGGACGTTGTGGATGGGCACCTGCGTCCACGCGCGATTAACTGTTAAACATGCCGGTCGCATCTTGCCGAGCAAAGCTGTTATAGTCGTTGCTTCCATGATTCCCTCCACAACGAGCCAAGCAAGAAATAGAGAACGGGCAGGCAGCTAGACGGGCGGCCTGCCGGACAAAGCAACATGTGAGGCTTGATGGCAGCGGATATTATCCAGCAGGGACGGCGTTAATTGCGACCTGCTGCACCACCAGGGACGTATACTCTGAGGTGCAACCCGCAGTAGCCATCTCTCATATGATTCCCCTCGTCGTCTCCTTCCAGACCCTCCCAGCCGCCATAGTAGGCCGCTGCCAAAGACCAGCCACCGGCCGCCCCTAACGCCGACGGATTCTAGACCCATTCAGATTCAGCCACACGCGCTCGACATCTTGGACGATTGGACGAATCGGTGAGGCGCGATCGACATCTTGGACGCGCCTGGCTGAGCAGAACAAGGGGGTGTTCATAGCTATGGTCGTCGAGACGGGTGAAGGGCCAACCGTGGATATGGAGACCTGTGTCTCAGAGTGCAGCAGGCGTGCGGCCGCACACAGCCTGCTGGACTCTCCTCGCTGCCGTAGTAACTGGCAACAATACCATAAAATTTCAGCTCCTAATTCTGTATTGCTCTTTATATTTTAGTCCACAAGTCAAGTACCGCTCTTTCAAAGAATAAGTTAAACAGTCTGATTTTTTCTATGAAATTATTAGCCTTGAAAATATTTCTGCTATATCATGGTGTCTGAGCGATGACTAATGATTTATTTTCTGAATTTCAAACAGTTCTCTGTTCGTATGATTTTAAACTTGCATTCACCTTATGTTGCACGAATTGTGAACACTCTTTGGAAACCACGTCCCTGCTGACACCAAGTCCCAACTGACTAATTTTGTTGTGTGCCTTGGACACGCCAGTGCAGCAGGACGGGATGGCAACGCCGTGGGCGACGCGAATGCGGGACCGTCGCCAGGGAACGCTGTGCCGGCGGAGTTCATACTCTCGGTATCAGTGCTGCCGCACAAGGCGGCCAACCGTGGTTGGCCGCTAGCGAATCGCGGCATCCGGAAGAAGCTGGGGCAGGGACAATTCGGCTCGACGTATTGCAGGAAAAGAGATGGTTTATATTAGTTCTTTGTCGAAAATGCCAACAAGTAGTGTTCCGTGCTTTCTTTCATTATATACATGCTATCCGTAAATTTTGTTGGCTGCAATTGTGTATACAAAATGACATGTTAGCAATAGTAATAGTAATTGATTGAGCTCTATTTTCTCAATGACAAAAAAGTTACTGAGCTCTAAAGTTATCAACCTATTAATTTGTTGCATGGTGTTCAATCTGATACTCCCTCCGATCCATATTACTTATCACAAAAATAGATATATCTAAACATGTTTTAATGCTAGATACATTCGAAAAAAGAATTAACATGGACCGGAATGAGTACCATTTTCCATTCGCAAAAAAACGTTGTTACAATTATCAACTTATGATTACAAATTATTTCATACAAATCAACCACTAGGAAGTAGCAATGCATGAGCATGTGGGCTAGATAGACAAATCAGTAATTCGAGACCGATGTACTATTAAATTGGAACCGATATGTCATGTATTGTATTGTAAGGAATGTTTTTCGTCTGCCGTAGCAACGCACGGGCATTCAGCTAGTTTCGTATAGTTACGTATATGGTCTATTCTTTTTTTTGCATGGTAATACGTGTCTCATTTATATCAGAAATTTCATAGCACAAGCCATGTAGATATCGACCTGACAAAACTGAAAAAATAGCCTTTGCGCAAAGAACAGCTAGCCAAGAAAGAAAAATACAATCCAGACCAAAAAATCTTTTGAGCTTGACGCCGACGCCCGTCACCTGCCTCTGGCACTAAAGGAAATAATGGATCATCTCCTCACCTGAGCTTGAAGCGGCTCCATCGCTGATATGCAACTTCGTGGACCTCCAAGGTGGCTCACCCAAGGTAAAACCATGTCGTTGAACGAATCAGACCGGGGCAGCACCTCGGACAAGCCATCGAACTTCAGATCTAGCACCCCCACACGACTAAGACGTCGGAGGAGGAAACCATACCTGCCATCCACGAATCACAAACCCAGCACGCGATCCACCATCTTCCAGATGCCGTTGATACAAATCACAATCTGCATCCGCTCCTTGACTATCTCCCAGGTTCCACGTCGGTGCTAGAGCAAACGCCGCCGTGGCGGTGGATCCTGAGGACACACATCCACCACAAGGATGCCGCCACTGTCGCACCATCCTTACTTGAATAGACTAGTCTTCAAATCTATTAGGGAAGGATCTGAAGAAAACTTATTCAGCGCCGTCATCGCCTCCCCCGAACCAAGACGATAAACATCCTAAAAACGAATCTACTTTGGCTAAAAACTATCCACACGCGTGGATCCATCGACCCCCTCACCACCGATGACCTAGGTCGTCGGCGGGGGAGCCACCGGAGGCCGGCGTCGGAAGGCTTGTGCCCTAGGGCAAGATATATTTCGCCCGGCGGCGGCGTCTGGGGAGAAACGAACGATCAAGGAGTGTATATGGTCTACTCGCAAGAATCGGCCGGCAGTTAATTTCCTGACGACGGCGTCACGGCTGTACTAGTACATCGTACAAGGTACCGTGTACGCAGTAGCCGTACGCGTGTTCTGAATTCCTCGTACTACTTACTCATGTATGGTAACTCCGAAAAAAAAACCATTATTCATTCTGTAACTACAGCACAGTTAACAAACCAAAAGCAGTAATAAGTGTACAAAAGGGCGCTTCTGAAACAACGCAAACGGCTAATTTGAGCTAGCTAGAGTATCATTAAGAAGCTTGGGCGAAAAACACCGTATCATGATGATGCGTTCTCGCATGGAAAAATGGACGTCCCTCAAAACCATCACATTTCCAGCAGTTACCTTCTGCACCTATGACCAACACAACAGAGCTAAAAAGCGACAACACAACTGCAGCTCGTCCTTGTCGTACTGCTCGTACTCCGGCTCATCCGCCGCCTTGGTGGCCTCCTTCTCTTCCACCTCACGCTCATCCGCCTCCTCTTCCTCCTCCATGGCCGCGTCGGGGCTCACGTTGCCATGTAATCAATTTAGCATCATCATTTGAGATCGTTCAGAAGACAGAGATATATAGGCAACCCGAGACTGCATATTTACCTCGCTGTCCTGAGCGACCTTGTCGCGGAGCTCCTTGATGATGGGGTGCCTGGGGTTGATCTCAAGGACCCGCTTGCCACGCATGTAAGCCTGCTTGCTGGCATCCGCTGGGGTTGATCTTCTCCATGTTGGAGCTCCGGCCATACTTGGAGGTGACAACAACGCAGGGGGTGTTGTGCAGCCGGTTGCTGATCTTCACCGAGTCGATGCCCTCGGTGTCAAGAGCCTTCTTCCACCAGTCCGTCAGCTCCTTGAAGGACTCCTTGAGGTCCTTGAGCTTCGAGTCCTTGCCCAGCTTCAGACCCTCTCCTTGGACACGTTCTGGAACTTCTTGTCCTCGTAGTCCATCAGGTACACGTCCACAGGGTCGGTGAAGTAGATAACCTGCAAGAAAAGGATGGGGTGCCATGTTACTTCACACTCTTGATACAGATTCAGCATTAGCCTTGCCGTGTTCCTGGATGGAAGACTATTTCCATTTTATGCTTGCTGTATTTTTTTTATTTATTACTGTATAGTAATCTGAGAAGGGGATCAAAATTACTCTCTGGTAGCTTTGGAGTCGACAAGTTGTAACTATATTTTTTTTCTAAAATGGGTGATATATTACTTAAAGAGTTTTAAGTGCTACACTCGGTCTCTGCATAACCAGAAATGCACACAGCCAACACAAGTTAAGAAACCGGAAAAACAATTGTAGATGAATTACATGGAGATCAGCAAGGAAACAACATAACACCTAAACAAGACTAAGGCGACCCAATGCGAAGATCATGTTGCCACCCATGTCGGGAAAAAATATCCCTCCTCATATTCTCCAAGCGTATACAAACCTCCGTAAAACACTCCACTCAATGTAGAAACGATCACAAACAGAGCGTAGCTATGCACTGGTAGACAAACTGCATAAGAGAAGGCATTTTATCATTAAAAATCTTGTCATTTCTCTAGATGAATCATGCTATGCACAACACGATTTACACACGACGTTGCTTATGAACCTTTCGTTTTGCGGGCCAAAGCAAGGGGGTCTGTTGGATTTGCGTCGTGCAGGACTCGTCTAAGCAGTTGTCGTGTGCATAGTGCTTCAATTTCTACACAACGATAGCGATCAGATAACAGCAAGTGCTTCCACCCTAATAAGAGTTTTATACTTAAAATCTATCTCATGTAGTCAATTGCCAAATATATTTGCAACGCTACGAGCGGAACGTAGTCTAGAAGCTACCTGGATGATTGACCATATAGTTCTAGCGAATTTGTGCGCCGAAAGAAAGATATTTAATTGTCTTTTCATCATGATGATAAAAAACATGTTGTTTACTTTCTTGCCAATTCTTGTAACAATGTTGTCCTTTGTTAGTATGACACCTTGACGGATATTTTTGACTTTAATGGTATCTTCTTCCAATTTTGTTTTTATTATCGATCGGTACAAAAGGTATGATCAAAGATCTATACATGAAATCTACAGATAACGTTTCATTCTCAAGTAAATTCCAACGGAACTGATTGGGACCATTACAGAAATGCACCATAGTTAAACATTGTAACAGAGCATTCCATGATGCAAGTCTAGTTCCGAATAAGGTCCTCTTAAATGACACATTAGGAGGGGAGGATTCTAGCACCGAGGCAATGGTATCCCCTTTATGTCGAACAATATTGTATAGAGCAGGGTACTATTCTCAGAGTGTAGCATTACTCCCTCCGTTCAGGATTTTTAGTCCGGAGGACCGAAGCAGCAAGACCAAGACCGCTAGTAATTATGTTAATAACTGAGTTTTAATATGCATGCATTCCTCTCTACTGCCGTCTTGACTATTAGTTGCTACCAATCCTGGATCAATCAAATGTGCATGCACTGGGGCTAAGCTATTATAGAAGCTGCATGAGACAGAAAGAGGGCTGAGCTATTATAGAAGCTGCATGCAGGAGAGAGAAAGAGCGGATTGCACTGGCTTAGAGATATTAGAGGCTTCATGCTATAATTACTCCAGACTAATAATTCTAAACAATCTGAAAATGCTCTCTTGGACTAAAATTCCTAAACAGAGGGAGTACCTAGCAACTTGTCTTCCCAGAACCTAACCTCCGATCCATCCCTAATAGAGAAAGTGTCGAATCTAGAAAAAATGTTTCTTCGTACTCATCAGACCAGCCTAAAAGTACGAATCTCCTGACTTTCGAAGCACTTGAGATAACGCTTTTGAGTCAATATATTTCCTCTGTAGGAGGGTTTGCCATATACCATCTTTAGTAAGTAGTTTGAACAACCACTTACCTAGTAGAAAAATATTTTTGACCTCCAAGTCATGTATACCTAGTTCACCTTGGTCCTTTGGATAACAAACCACACTTCATTTTGCCAGTCGATATTTTTTTTCTCACTATCTCTTTGCCAAAAGAATATAGAGCGGAATTAATCTAACTTTTCAATACTCCTTTGGGAAGAGAGAGAAAAGATATCATATATGGTACCATATTGGTAAGTACTACTGAATTGATGAGCACCGATCCTTCGCTCAGAGATAGTAATTTTCTTTTCCAACTACCGAGCCTTTTTCTGTAGCCTTTCCTCAACTAATTTTCATTCGACATATTTGAGGGCCTCCGTATTTTGTCCCGGTGATGTGCCGTCGCCGCCACCTTATTTAGGGTTAGGTTTTATGACGCCTCCTTGTGTAGATTTTTAGAATCGGTATGTGTAAATGAAGAACTCACTGTGTATGAACTCGTATCTAGACACTTTCCACGAATTTATTTATTAAAATATCTAGTTCCGAGATTTAAGACATGTTGTGTTCGGAGAGATCTCGAAGTGGATATGCGATTGACGATCCCCGATACTAATTATTCGAGTTCGGTTTATCTTGGATATGCTAGAAATGCTTTTACCACCGCTTTGTGTATTTTTATCTCTCACACACCCTCTCTACCAAGTGTTTTCTTGTTATGGAAGAAGAATCTCAACAATGTTATATTTGCTGATAGAGTTAAATCCATGGGTGGTCACTGAACTTGCTTAGCAAAGTCAATACAATCATTGTACAACAGAAATACGAGTTTACGGTAATTGAAGACGCGTGAGAGCGTCACTCGCGGTCACCGCCCGCATGGTTACGCCACGTCGTCAAATATATTTCTACGGTGCGGACGGTGACCGCGAGTGACGCTCTCACGTGTCTTCGATGACCGTAAACTCGTATTTTTATTGTACAATGATCGTATTGACTTTGCTAAGCAAGTTCAGTGATTAACCATGGATTTAACTCTTGCTGATACATATGTAGTTACTATTTGGTTTTGTTTGACTGTATAAACCTTCACGTCCAAGCAACAGTTCACATATAAACTGCAAAAGAAAAATCAAAAGCGGCGTCGGGTCGTTCTCCACCGTCCATCTCCTGGCGGCTGATATTTGTCCTCACTCACCTCCCTCCCATCACGCGCACCGATCAACCCACCACACCAAATCCCCCCAGCCTCAAAAAAAATCTCTTCCCCTCCGCGCCGGCGCCGCCGCCGCAACGCCGGGTCCGCCGAAGCGCATCTGCAGCGCGTGTTTTCCGGTCGCCGCTGCTTGTCGCGGCCATGGACGACGGGGACCTCGATTTCTCGAACCCGGAGACGTACCTGTGCCCAGGCATCGGTAGCGATGGCCCCGGCGGTTGTTCCATGGACAGCTACTTCGACGACATCCTCAAGGACACGGAGCACCTGGCGTGCACGCACACCCACACCTGCAACCCGCCGGCGCACGACCTCTCGCACACCCACACCTGCGTCCACGTCCACACCAAGGTCGTCTCGGCCTCCTCGGACGGCGCCGAGTCCCCCTCCGCCTCCAAGAAGGGTCGCCCCTCGGGCAACCGCGCCGCCGTGCGCAAGTACCGCGAGAAGAAGAAGGCGCACACGGCGCTTCTGGAGGAGGAGGTGATCCACCTCAAGGCCCTCAACAAGCAGCTCATGCTTAAGGTCCAGAGCCACGCCGCGCTCGAGGCCGAGGTCGCCAGGCTCCGCTGCCTGCTCGTCGACATCAGGGGCAGGATCGAGGGGGAGATCGGCGCTTTCCCGTACGGCCGGCCCGCCACGAAGAGCGTCGCCGATTTGGTCCCTGGTGGTGGCGGTGTTGACCTTGCTGGTCGCGCCGCCCAGGTCATGAGCTCCTGCGATTTCAGATGCAACGATCAGCTCTACTGCAATCCGGGGATGCAGACGAGGAGCATGGGAGATGATGGCACTATGGGTGGTCAGGTTTTTCAACAGGGCAACGCTGATTTCGTGAATGTTCAGTGCACGGGGGCTGCAAAATCTGGATCCACAATGCCTCCAGGATGTTTGCCAAATCTGAAGAGAAGTGAAGGTTAATTATGTTTTGCTGACATTCTTTCTTAGGAAAAACATTCTTCTAGGTAAAATTGCTTGACTGCCTTTCAATATGTTTGCATCCTCTGGAATCAAGTCATCATGAGGTGTCTATAGTTTTCTGATAAATAAGAGGATGCTTCAATTCTTGAGTTGTCGATCGACTATTCTGCACTGCACTTAAGTTGCATTTTTGTCGGATGCATTTTGATTTAGCAACTTGGCTACTGCCTCATTGATAGTGGCACAGTAGACTTGATCCATACAATGCTAGTACTAGAAAGCGAAGCTACTGCTTTTCTTTAAGCAACACATGGTTTTATGAGGAAGCAATTAGAACTCAATTTCTTTAAGTAACACATGGTTTTATGAGAAAGCAATTAGAACTCAGTTCTTGTGTGGTTGTGCATGGTTAAACTTGTCAGTATCACCGGGGTAAAGACTATGTTGTCATCCATTCTTATGAAACTAGAAAATAGCCCGCACGTTGCTGCGGAAATTATAGAAATAAATATATTGAGAATAAAATTAAAACATCTGAAAATCCACCTTGAGGTACAGTAGGCATTATAGTTGGTTGTATAGAAAGTTTGATCATGAGGTGAGACAAACACAACTCTCGGCTGATGGCACATGGAGGCGTGTGTCCGGTGGATCTCTTGGAATCAAGCGTTTTTCGTATTCGTTGGTGTGGTTTGAGGTTGGTCTTTTCCGATCTATGGTTGTCATCTTTGACGATGGTTAGTGCTTTGGTGCGCTGGTCCTTTGAGGTCTTAGCGGTAGCACGACGACTTCCGTTTGTTCTACTACGACAAGTTCTGTCTGACTCCGACAATGAATGCGGCGCGCCTTTCGTCTCGTGTCGCTAGGTGGTCCAACCTATTTGCAATTCTTACTATTACTTTTAAGATATTCTATACGTTGTTGATGATTACTAATAGATCAGGGGATTTTGCGGGAAAAAAAAGACTCTTTCTACTCCTTCTCATCCTACCCAAAAAAAAAACAGCCAGACGCATGGCAGCTTCCAAAAGCATGAAAATACCGAAGAAGGAATCTGGAAAAATCTCTCTGCAGATGACTCCCTATAACAGTCAAAGCGCAGACCATGCACCAACTGTACAGAGACAAATCAACATCAGAAAGTCGATTTTGTATGGGAAATACCGAGAGATCGACTCATCATCGTAATTTAAGCCAGCCACCGTCTCCTTGCGGTTGCTGGGTGGATCTGAGCTGAGGATCTCCGTCGTAACACCACGGTGGAGATGACAAAGTTCTGTCTCTGTACGGAGAGGCCACGTAGGAATAGATTTAGTAATAGCAGTGCAGACAAAGCTGATGGGGCAGAAAAAAAATGTGGATGGAGAAGGCCAGCTGATCAGAGAGTCGTGGTTGAGTGGGGTGCCGTGGTGGGCATATAGGTAAGCGATTTAAGATGCGATGTCCGCCTGCCTACCCTAGTCACTCTCGACCGTCTCGTTTTCTTGGAAATGTCGAGCAAAGGAGGAGACGTGGACTGCTTTTTCCCCCCACGGGGAGGGAGGCCTAGAAGCTGCAAATAGAAGGTGTGCACAAAATTATAAACAGGTCCTCCTTTGCGTCTATAGCCCGGGCTAACCTAGCATCTGAGGAAACATTTGCAAAAAGGACCTTAAAGATGAAAAAACGCAATCAAGGCACTGGTCTTCTTGGTTCGATCGGCGGCCTCCTCAACGTTGTCGAGAGACAATGGACAAGGCCTCCAGACTAGAGGGTGAAAGAAAGGTCAGCTTTCGACTAAAAGGTGCATAGGTGGGACGAAACTCGTCGTCGTCTTCGAGCCCCTGCTGATGAACACCAACGAGCGTAGCTCCCGGAGGGCGTGGGAAGGTAGGCCCTCCAACAATAGCGGCGGCGCACCATCATCGTCGCTGAGAAATTGTTGAAGAGGGCGTAGACACCAGAGACCCTCGGCACCACCTCTAGGAACCAGCATCCGCTTCCTTGCTGCCACGGCCGACCGAGATGAAGGACGAAGAAGACAAAGACGGTGCCAGACACGGTGCCTCAACAGAGAGATTGAGCCGGACTCGCTCCACCTCTTCCTCTCATCTCCACAGCAGGCCAGAAGGAGGGCAGCAACACCGCTCGCCCAACTCCGTGAAGGGAAACGCCCGCCGATTCGCGGTTTCTCCTCGCCGCCACGGCCAGCCAAAAGAAACTCCACAACACCATCTCCCTCCACTTCAAGGACGCCAGGATACAACGCAAATTTATTGGAGGTTGCCGCGCTCGCCATCATTGTCACCTCCTCCGGCCATCGGAGCTCATGAACAGCGGGATGAGACCCTAGTCCCTAGATCTGGCTGCAAAGATCTCGAAAAGACCAGCCTACGGGCAAGAATCCCACAACTAAAAAGCAAACTAAAAACCTAACCCTTTCTACTCCGGCACCGCTCCCTATCCATCTCCGGCAAGCTACCCCGACGGATAAGACGAGGGAGAGGCCCGGCGCACGGCGGCGCCTTCTCAGGAACTGTAGTAGAGCGAGAGCAGGAAGGGGGAAAAGAGATGCAACTATGATATTTGTTAGAGACGTGGACTGTTGTGGACATTCATTGAGAGATGGAAGCACGGTGTTAGTCGATGCAAGGTTACAGACTAACTCGGAGAAGACCGGAAAACAAATATTTGATGTTTAAAATAGGGAAAAAAATGTGAGATATACTTGTATGTTGAAAGAAATCAGATAGTAGGGTGTTTCTATTTAGATATAAAACATGTTAATTGTTTTACTGGTATCAAGTCATACTAAAAAGTAAAGACTGCAAGGGCCTACCTGCCTCGTACAATAGTCTGAGGTTCCTTTGATTAATGGATAGAAAAACGGAGGATTGGTATGCTTGCGCCATTGAATCCTATAGGAACGAAAGCCAAGGGAATTGGTACATGTGAGTGTGTTACGCTTTAAACGGGGTCACACCCCCGGGACAATTTTCAGGAGTCGTCAATATATTTGACCTACTAATATGTAAGAATGTTACTCGGGTTACCCGTATGAGAAAGGGTGATGCATCTCAATGCATTTCCAAGAGGATGAACTTACAAGGCGATACACAAGACAATAAACTGGTACTTTTGGAACCAAAAGCCTCGGTTTCTCGGGAGTGTCCCCGTCTGAGATTTTGATGCCTACTAGCTGAGCTAGTCATCCTAACTTGGTCATCGATCATTCAAAACCGCTAAGTCACCCAAAAAAGAAGCAATAACAAAGGTTTGAGGATAACAAGTAGATCGTATTGAAATTTTCGGCTGTGTGCTTAAGTTCAATCGATCGTCACCCTCACATATATATACGTGGATGGTCTTTCGGTGCAATCCTAGGAGACTATTGAGTACAATAAAAAAAATCATAATGAGACCATTGACTGATACCATGATTTGTGGTGAAAGTGTTAAGCTATTCAAAGAATGGTTGAATTCATGTATTTCTTGTTCCTATTCTCTTCCTTTAGTTAGTTATCCTATGAAAGTTTATATCTTTTGCAAAATCAATCATAATGTTAAGATGTTGATGATAGGGATAATGGAAACCATTCTTGTGATACACTGTGATCTGCAACATGCCATTAAGTAATGAAGGTTTGGAGTATGCAAATTATTGTACATGTTTAATGTCTGCTTACTTTCTATTCCTCAAGTGACGAGGTTTAATCTCGTCAATGCCCATTGTTATGGACTTGGGTTTTGGAGAAGATGGGGATGCTGGAGATCGCGGAACGGTTAGCAAACAAGCAACACGGGACACGAGGTTTACCCAGGTTCAGGCCCCCGGAGGAAAAATCCTACTCTTGCTTGTCTCCTCTTGATTACGGCGAAACCGAAGATTACAGGGATGCGCAGATGCAATCTGGCGTGGAGGTGTCTATGCGAAAGTATGAGGTCAGATCTCTAGGTCGTGTCCTCCTAGCCTTTATATAGAGTTAGGCAGGTCCCAGGCACAGACCGAGTCGGTTACAGGTTTAGGGTTTACCCTTCGAATTTTCTATCTATTCTAGTCTTGTTCTCCAAGGATCCGAAGGCGTCATGGGCCCTGGTGACATGGATATGCCCTACGGGTACCCGATGTTAGTATACCTGGTCCAGCCCGATAGAAGGCCCACTCGACGACCTGCCCGGGTCCATGACGCATATGACGGTTCGGCTGGAACGAAGCCCATATGGACACGGAGTCCCAAGCGCATAAGACAAGGAAACCTCAAGACTAGAGTTCGAATCTAACTTGTAACCTACTCGTATCGGTACCTGAGACCTAGCCTCCCCATATATAAAGGCTAGGAGGGTCCAACGAGGAGGACACGACCTACATATGCCATAACCCCCGATAGACTAGACCACAATAGATCTACAGATCTAGATCTCTCGACTCATACTTTCGCACACGCACCTCCACGCCAGATCGAATCTGCGCACCTGTAACCTTCGGTTCCGCCGTAATCAAGAGCAGACAAGCAGGAGTAGGGTTTTCCCTCCGGGGGCCTGAACCTGGGTAAATCTCGTGTCCCTTGGTTGCTTGTCTGTTAACCGTGCCACGATCTCCAGCATCCCCATCTTCTCCAAAACCCAAGTCCATAACAATGGGCATTGATGAGATTAAACCTCATCAATTGGCGCCGTCCGTGGGGACTGGGGATGCTGATTGTGCGGTCGTGACGGTCCCGACCCGATCGATCTACAACTCTGCAGCGACGGAGAGTCACCTCCTCTTCGGCGCTTTCGACTTCACCGCCCACTCGCCGGCCACCATGAAAGATTTCGAGCCCGTAGGCGACGGACTCGAGATCCTATTCGGGAGCTTCTGCTTCCAGGTGGGTCAGACTGGCACCCTCCGCCTTCCTGAGCAGGTGCCCATACCATCAATCAGGCCCGCCTCGTGGGCTCCACACCCCGTGCTACGCATATCATCATCAACAGATGAGTTCTACGACAGCAGCAGCTACAACTCCGATCTGTGCGATCCACCTTCGGATGAGGGGACCTACGGTTCTGGATCCGAAAGCTGCGGCAGCAGCGGACCAATCTACGAGCGCTACCAATGCGCCGCAGTCATACTCGATCTGAGAAGCAATACACGTGGACCGAGAAACGGTGGAGGAACATGATTGACCTCCAGTAAATTCAAATTCGGACTAGCACAATTTGGAAAGAAGATCAGAGTTCCCCATGCTATTCAGACAGATCGAGCAATCGAGGAGCGCTGGCGAAGGAACCAAGCAAACTTTTGTTATCAGAATTCAGCGGCTGCTCCGGAAAACCATCAATTGGGCCAGTTTCCGACAGGAGTTGACAGATCAATGACAAGTGTCGTCTCTATCGATTGCGCGATACACTCGGGGGCTACACCGACTCCGTCGTGTGACCCGCTGCGGCCTTCAGCTGTGGTGATCCGCTGCATCTTTCGGATGCGGCGACCCGACGCGATCTTCGATTGCGGCAACTGGCCGCATCGGCTTCAACGACCACGACTCGGGGGCTCCCTCAACATCGGTGACCCAATGCGGTTTCCGGCTGCAATGACCCGATACATCCTTCGGATGGCGACCCGGTGCGGTCTTCGACCGCGACAAACTTCGGATGCGGAGCTCTCTACCACCATTAACTTCGGAAACCCGTCGCCGTTATGATTATGGTTCGCCGTGTCGGTTACGTCCACGTGCAACCCGCTACCGCGTCGATTCCATCCACGACAACTACCAACAAAGCTAAGTTTTCCCTCTACTTAGAGTTGGTTTCTTTTTTAATTCGCACTCGAAACACTCGGGGGCTGCACCCTCTTCGAGTAACCTAATGTGCCATCGGCTCCACGCACTCGAGCACCTCGAACGCGACAGCCCGAGTAGCTGATTCTGCCTGATCGTCGAATCCTTGAACTCTGAGTGCCTCGGCAAGGTACTGAGACTAAGGGTAATCAGGCTAACGAAAAGGCCTAGCATACAGTGCAAAAGTGTCGACTCGATCGGCACCAGAATCTTACTAAACAAGCCAAAAGGCAAATATTCCTTACAAGATACAAGTACTTCACAATTCTTTATGTTTTATGCAGCTTACAAAGACGTGATGCTGGCCACGCACCCGACTGATGCGACACTGGTCGCGCACCCGATAGAAGCAACGGTGTCGACTTCATCCGGAATGTCGAGTCCTTCCGGCTAAACGCCGCGCACTCCACTACATCGACTCTTGGCTCCTTATGCGTGAGACGCTGACTCGATGCACTTCCGGGTCAGTGGTTTCTCCTCGCATGAGTCTCCACTCGAGTTTGCGACTCGACTAGATACTCGAGGGCTACTCCTATCAGGAACGCTGGTCGTGCACCCGATGTAACGGGTCAGCGATACGCCCACGATATTGTCGACTACAACTCAACGATACAAGACCCGAGTCTCTGCCCGAGTCTACGACTCCGTCAGACACTCGGGGGCTACTCCAAACTAGAGCGCTGGTCGCGCACACACAAGATCTTCGAGTCCTACGCCGAGTCTACGACTCCACTACGGACTCGGGGGCTACTCCCATAGGGAGGATTAATTCAAGCATCCGAAAAAATTGTGTCCTACGGACCTGAAGCAAACAATGGATGAATTAAAGTCTCTGCTCGAGTCTACGACTCGAACAGACACTCGGGGGCTATTCCCATAGGGAGCGCTGGTCGCGCACCCTATAGTCCATTGTGTTGACTACGTCCACGATGTCGATTTCTTTACAACAGCCGAACAAATTCAGCTGACCCGATGAACTTCCGGGTGAAGTGCTTCACACTCGGCACAAATTTCGACTCCGACATCCAAATACAAGGTTCAAGACAACTAAGTCTCCACCCGAATCTATGTTTCGGATGGAGACTCGGGGGCTACTGACATGGATATGCCCTACGGGTACCCGATGTTAGTATACCTGGTCCAGCCCGATAGAAGGCCCACTCGACGACCTGCCCGGGTCCATGACGCATATGACGGTTCGGCTGGAACGAAGCCCATATGGACACGGAGTCCCAAGCGCACAAGACAAGGAAACCTCAAGACTAGAGTTCGAATCTAACTTGTAACCTACTCGTATCGGTACCTGAGACCTAGCCTCCCCATATATAAAGGCTAGGAGGGTCCAACGAGGAGGACACGACCTACATATGCCATAACCCCCGATAGACTAGACCACAATAGATCTACAGATCTAGATCTCTCGACTCATACTTTCGCACACGCACCTCCACGCCAGATCGAATCTGCGCACCTGTAACCTTCGGTTCCGCCGTAATCAAGAGCAGACAAGCAGGAGTAGGGTTTTCCCTCCGGGGGCCTGAACCTGGGTAAATCTCGTGTCCCCTGGTTGCTTGTCTGTTAACCGTGCCACGATCTCCAGCATCCCCATCTTCTCCAAAACCCAAGTCCATAACAATGGGCATTGATGAGATTAAACCTCGTCACCTGGCCACCCGAAAGTCTTCATGGGCCGACGTATATTTGTCGTGGGCCTTCTTTGGGCTGGACTAGGTATGCTGAAGTCGTGTACCCGCGGGGTATAACCATGTCAGTAGCCCCTGAGTGTTCAGTCGAATCGTAGATTCGGCTGAGAACTCTTCAATCCTTCGGGTGCAACTCTGTATTTCAAGAGAATGTGTAGGGATTGTTGATGTGTGTGCCTGACTCTCCCGACGGATCAGGGTCAGTTAACTGTCTTAGGACAAAACAACACGATGTTCTTCAGGTTCGAGTCCCTCGACTCGAACCCGGAACATATGCTGGCGTAATTCGACTCAGGCCGTGGAGAACTTACAGGAGTGGAATTCCAGTGAATTTAAATGATGTACCCAACGCGTCCGTCGGGATTTTTCATCGCGCCTGTTGGCACGAATTCTTACTAGCAGAGCGCAGTCATGTGCGTTACCAGGCCATCATATGATATCTGTAGGTCTTATCTTTGTATCGCAGACACAACATCCGAATGTTTATCACCTGGAGGTGTTTCGGGTGGCCAAGGAGGACGTTGCTGAGTTGCCGAAATTATTTGCATGCTGATCCGAAGGATCGCAGTTGAAGAATTCATAGGGTGCGCGACCAGCGCTCCCTATGGGAGTTGCCCCCGAGTGTCTGTTCGAGTTGTAGACTCGAGCAGAGACTTTAATTCAGCCGTTGTTCAGCTTTAAGTCCATAGGACACAAATTTTTCAGATGCTTGAATCCATGCTCCCTATGGGAGTAGCCCCCGAGTCCGTAGTGGAGTCGCAGACTCGACGTAGGACTAGAAGAAGTGATCCGGTGATATAGTTTTTGTTCATTTTCGGGTGCACGGCCAGCACTCCTGATAGGAGTAGCCCCCGAGTAGTTAATCGAATCGTAGATTCGAGTGAGTACTCTTAGCCTTGCAGCCGAAGAATTGCGGCTTTTGCTAGTATAACTTTTGATGACGTCAGTGCTGACGATCGGTGACCTCAAGCGCCTGCTGCGCCAGAGATGACATGACTAGACGAACATGGGTCCCACGTTCTGACCTTGAATTGACCGGTCACGCGCGGCATGGAGATAATTACGGTGTCGCCTCGATTTCCGCGCGTAGTGGACGGCGTGTTAGCGACGGTTCGCTGCTATGCTGACACGTGTATGGTCAGATCTTGCCTTTGGCGTTAGGTCTTCTTGATGGACGGTTCTCGTGCGTCGTCTTCGTCCTTATAATCTTTGGGGAAAATTAGTCTGTTTTCACCGCAGCCATTCTTGCTTCACTGCTCCAATCTTCTTTGAGGTTTCTTGCTGCGCGCTGGAATATCCTCGGACATTTCCTTCTTCTATCCTACGTTCTCGCCGCCGACGCCGCCGCACCGCAATGGGGAAGCCTAAGAAGTCTTCTTCTGCGGTAGGCACCAGCACTGCTGGAGGCAAGAAGAGTGCTGCCGCTACCCGTGTCACCGAACTTCTTGACGTAAGCTTCGCATCCCCAAACTTTAAGAAACGACAACTTAGGTTTAGCACCAAACCACAGTTCATACGGTGTCGTCTCAACGGATTTAGATGGAGCCCTATTTAAAGTGAATGCAGCGGTTTCTAATGCATAACCCCAAAATGATAACGGCAAATCAGTAAGAGACATCATCGATCGGACCATATCTAATAGGGTTCGATTTCGGCGTTCAGACACACCATTGCGCTGTGGTGTTCCGGGTGGCGTGAGTTGTGAAACGATTCCACTTGCTTTGAGATGCGTGAGAAAATCATAACTCAAATATTCGCCCCCACGATCGGATCGTAGAAACTTGATCTTTCTGTTACGATGGTTCTCCACTTCATTCTGAAATTCTTTGAACTTTTCAAACGTTTCAGATTTATGTTTCATTAAATAGATATACCCATATCTACTTAAGTCATCGGTAAAAGTGAGAAAATAGCGATATCCACCGCGCGTCGAAACACTCATCGGTCCGCATACATCGGTATGTATGATTTCCAACAAGTCCGTTGCTCGCTCCATCATACCGGAGAACGGGGTTTTGATCATCTTGCCCATGAGGCATGGTTCGCATGTGTCAAATGATTCAAAATCAAGAGACTCCAAAAGTCCATCAGAATGGAGTTTCTTCATGCGCTTTACACCAATATGACCTAGACGACAGTGCCACAAATAAGTAGTATTATCACTATCTACTTTGCATCTCTTAGCCTCAATGTTATGGATGTGTGTTTCATCCCTTTCGAGATTTAGAAGAAATAAACCATTCACAAGAGGGGCATGACCATAAAAGATGTTACTCATATAAATAGAACAGCCATTATTCTCCGATTTAAATGAATAACCGTCTTGCAATAAACACGATCCAGAAATAATGTTCATGCTCAACGCAGGCACATAATAACATTTATTAAGGTTTAAAACTAATCCCGAAGGTAAAACTAAGGAGAGCGTGCCGACGGCCATCACATCAACTCTTGATCCGTTGCCAACGCGCATCGTCACCTCATCCCTCGCAAGCCGCCGTCTATTCCGTAGCTCCTGTTTCGAGTTACAAATATTAGCAACTGAACCGGTATCAAATACCCAGGCACTACAACGAGGGATAGTAAGGAAAACATCAATAACATGTATATCAAATATACCTTTGATGGTGCCAGCCTTCTTGTCCGCTAAGTACTTCGGACAGTTGCGCTTCCAGTGACCCTTGTCCTTGCAATAGAAGCACTCAGTGTCCGGCTTGGGACCAGACCTGAGCTTCTTCCCAGCAGGGGCATTGCGCTTGCCGCCGCCTTTCTTGAAGGGCTTCTTTGCACCTTTACCTTTCTTAAAGGAGGGCTTGTTGACCATCAACACATGATTATCCTTCTTGATGTCCACCTCCGCAGCCTTCAGCTTTGCGAAGAGCTCGGTGATCGTATCAGTGGAACCAATCTGATTATGAGTCACTACAAAACTTTTGTAGCTGGGAGGGAGTGATTGCAGAACCATGTCAATCTTGAGCTCCTCTGGAATCTTGCAGTCCAGTTGCTCAAGGCATTGAGTGTAGCCCGACATCTTAATGGCGTGCTCACTAACGGAACTCCCTTCCTCCATCTTGCAGTTAAAGAACTTCTCAGAGATCTCATATCTCTCAGAACGGGCCCGAGTCTGAAACATGGTTTTCATCTCTTCGAGAATCTCAAAGGGCCCGTGATAGTTTTCAAAACGATTTTGAAGTTCCGGTTCCATAGCAAACAACATGGTGCTCTTAATCACACCATAATCATCTTTGCGCGACTGATAGACAGCTTTCTCATCAGCCGGCGCAGTTGCAGCAGGGGGGTTACCTAACGCTTTCTCAAGGACATAGTCCTTTTGTCCGCCAGACAGAATGATTCTCAGATTGCGGAACCAGTTGGTGAAGTTAGACCCATTGTTTCTAAGCTTTTCTTTCTCAGCAAAAACGTTGAAGTTGAAGTTGGACTTAGCCATGTGATCTACAATATTTGCATGTACAAATTAGACTATGTTCATGATAACTAGTTCAACTTTTAATCAAATTACTAGATGAACTCCCACTAAATTCAACATCCCTCAAGTTGTTTAGTGAACATGATCCAAATTCACCACACCTAATCCGATCTTCACGAGAAGAGATGTGGCTTCAATGGTGGACAACGAAGTGTCGATCATATCATTCATATGACTCATGCTTAACCTTTTGGTTCATGTGTTCCGAGGCCATGTCTGTACATGCTAGGCTCGTCAAGTTAGACCCAAGTATTTCCGCGTGTGCAAAACTGGCTTGTACCCGTTGTATGTGAGCGTAGAGTCTATAGCATCCGATCATCACGTGATGCTTGGACACGACGAACTTTCGCAACGGTGCATACTTGGGGAGAACACAGTTTTTATCTTGATCTTTAAGTGAGGAATCATCTTATAATGCTACCGTCGCGATCTAAGCATAATAAGATACATAAAAAGATAAACATCACATGCATATAACTTTATGTGACATGGTATAGCCAATCTTCGCGCAATGATCTCCATCTTGTGCGTTCCGGCATGATCTCCATCACTCCACCATGATTGCCTCCACCACGAATAGCAACTCCAACTATTGCTAACTACTTAGCGATAAAGTAAAGCTATTACATGGCGTATAAGAAGTTGACTCGCAGGTCATACACAATTATAAAGACAACCATATGGCTCCTGCCGGTTGTGTACTCATCGACATGCAAGTCGTGAAACATTACAAAACATGATCATCGCATACATTATACACATCACATCTTGGGCCATACCATATCACAGAAAACACTCCCTGCAAAAACAAGTTAGACGCCTCTACTTTGTTGTTGCATGTTTTACGTGGCTTATGGGAGTAGATGCTAAGAACGATTCTTACCTACGGAAAGCCACAACGGTGATATTATGGTTGCCAAACTCCGGTGTTAATCCCATGACAACTATAGTGAGAGAAACTGACATCCACCAGCCGCATGTGTGGTACAAGCCACACGTCAAGTGCGGAGCCGGTCTCGCGAACGACGTCGCGTAAGGTTGGCCTGGACCGCTTCAATCTCACTATCCCGCGTCATAAGAAGAACACAAACAAGAGGCTTGCAACAGAAAACATCAACGCCCGCAACAACCATGTTGCGTTCTACTCGTGAATCACATCTACGCATAGATCTAGCTCTGATACCACTGATGGGGTTTCGCAGCATAGTAAATCAAAATTTTCTACGGAAGCGAACAGAGGAAAAGCCAAGATCTAATCTAGGAGATGCAAACAACGAGAGAGATTGGATTAGATCTTCATACCCTTGAAGATTCGCACAGCGGAACGTTCGTTGGAACGTGGGTGATGTAGTCGTACCCGCTTCTCCTCCTCGCGATCCGATCCGATCTAGCACCACAAGTGGCAGTGCCTCTGTGAGATGCACACGTGCAGCACCTCGACGTCTCCTCCTTCCTCGGACCAGAAAGTAGGGTGGAGATATAGATTGGATCTACAACACGATGGTGTGGTGTATATGGTGGAGAATTTTTGCAGCAGGGCTTCGCCTACAAACAGTCGGGAGGGAGAGTGGAAGGCAGCAGGGCTACTAGGGCTTGGAGGAAGGTGTGTTTTGGGAAGGGGCGCCCTAGCCCTCTATATATAGAGGGGGAGGGGCGGCCAACCCTAGCCCCTCCTCCAAGCCTTGGGCCGGCGGCCAAGGGAGGGAGGAGTGGGGGGATAGGATTCTATCTCTAGTTTAAACGATTTAAACTTTCCCTCTTCTAGAAATTCTATCCCGAGATTTAAACGATTTAAACTCTCTAGGATCGGCTGGGCCCTATGGGGCCTTGTGCCCCTGGCCCAATGCGGCCAGGACACTCCCTCATAGGCCCATGCCCCCTCCCGGAAGGTGGGACCACGTTGGCCCCCTTCCGGAAGGTTCTAGAAGCTTCCGGTACAATACCGATTAACCCGGAACAATTCCGAACTCCAAAAACTGCACTGCCTTATATGAATCTTATTCTCCGGACCATTCCGGAACCTCTCGTGATATCCCGGATCCCATCCGAGACTCCGAACAAAAATTCATAAACCAATTATCCAATCTATCCTAGCGTCGAGACACGTTAAGTGTGTGACCCTGCGGGTTCGAGAATATGCAGACATGATCTTCTATCAATAATCAACAGCGGGGTCTGGGCACCCATATTGACTCCCACACATTCATCGATGATCATATCGGATGAACCATGATGCCAGGATTCAATCAATCCCATATATATATTCCCTTCGTCTCGCGATATTTTACTTGCCCGAGATTCGATCGTCGGTATCGTCATACCTAGTTCAATCTCGTTCACAGCAAGTACTTTACTCGTTCCGTAATCCGATATCACTTTGTGATTAACTCCTTAACCACATGCTTGCAAGCGGTGTTGATATCGATTACCGAGTGGGCCCGAAGTATATCTCTCCGACTTGGGAGGGACAAATCCCATCTCGATACATACAACCCAACAGATACTTTCCGATCACCTGAGAGACACCTTTATGATCACCCTCTCATAGGATGACGTTTGATGACCTCAAAGCTTTCTTCCGATACCAGGGAGTTGCATTATCTCATGGTCTAAGGAATACAATATTTGACATAAGAAAAGCTTCGCAAAGACGAACACGATGACACGATCTAATTGCTTCGCTTAGTTTGGGTCTATCCACCATATCATTCTCCAATGATATGATCTCATTATCAATTGACAACTCATGTCTATGGTTAGGAAACCTTAACCATCATTGATCAATGAGCTAGTCCATAGAGGCGTACTAGGGACACGGTGTTGTTTACAAATCACACAAGTATTAATGTTTCCGCTTAATACAATTCTAGCATGGAATATAAACTTTATCATGAACAAGAATTATAATAATAACATCTTTATTATTGCCTCTAGGGCATAATTCCAACAGTAATTCCCCGTCCCCCCGCTGGGTTTCGGGTTATGTTCCTCGCATTTGTCCTTCAGGGCTTTTCCTTCCCAGTCCACAATTTCCTTCGTGGACTGCTTTTTCTTTATGGCATCTAGTTGCATCATCTTTCCCCTAACTCTCTTCTTCACATTGCTTGTTTTATTACTTTCTGCGAGTGCAGGCTCGGTATCGAGCCGCACTTTGGCCTCTTCCGGAAACTCTATTCCGTGAAGAGGCAATCTGGTTCTGATGGTGTTTATCCCATTGGGGGTTGCATCATCTCCCTTCTATCCAATCTTCTTGTCTTCTCCTTTTCCATGTGCGAATCTGTCCAATACTAGCGGAGGCGATGGTTTTACATCCGCGACTCCACGGTAGCTGGGCAGGATTTTGGTCTTGCTCCTTTCGACCCCTCCCAGAAAATCGAGCCGAAAAGGTCTTGGAAAAACCAGATCTTGGATGGCGAGGTAGCGGAGATAGAGGGGCTCTATCGTCGGGTGGAGGATCTCCAGTTGACTCCACAGAAGGAGATGAATGGTGTGGATATCATCCGCACCTTTCTCAAACGCCGGGTGCAGCCGCTCCAGGCTAGGGCGCACCCGATGTTCCTTTACGCTGGTCGTCGTGATCCGACTAGGGTTTCGGCCGAAGAATTCTCCAAGGGGGATCTCTAAGGGGTCCTTCGTCCGCTGCTGAAGTTCAAGGCTGGGGAGGATATCCCAGGGAAGTCGCTGACTTCTCCGTTCTCTGCTTCACGTCCTGTTCCATAGGTGTAGATCTGGGACGTGCGCGTAGCGCTATTTTCGACTGCATTGTACTTGCATTTGTTTGCTAACAAATTTTCTTCTTTTATGTAGGAGTTCAAGGTGCCAGGAATGTCGCCACCACTTCCCGAATTGTTTCCGGCTGCGCCGGACAATGAAGTGGTGGATTCCATGTCCGAGCTGCCATCGACGCGGTCTCCGGCTAAAGAGGCCAACGAGTCGAGCGAGGACCACACTCGCAAGCGGACACGGAGCTCTAGCGAGTCTTCGGATGCCTCGACCCCGCCAACTCCTAGGAACCCACTGTGGCTTGAATGTCACAGTGATGGGCATGGAGGCTCTTCCTCTCCGATTCCTGCCGTTCCCGTGCGGGCTGTGGCACCGCATCCGCCGGCGAAGCGGAAGAAGGAAGAAAAGAAGGAAGAGAAGAAAGAGGAGAAGAAGGTCCGGAGGACCCCTCCCGTCTTCGACTTGAGCAAGCTTGACTCGTAAGTTTCCTTAGTCCTGTATTGCGTTTTCTTGTATGTTTACCTTGCGCTTAGCTTAATTTGTCCTTGTGTAGCCATTCCTCCAACGACTCCTGTAGTGATGGTGCTCGGGAGATGATGGGGGAGTCGAAGGTCGTGCTTCCTCCTCCTCAGACGGTGGCCACCTCTGAAGGCGCTGCTCCAGACCCTTCTCCGCAGGAGGTTCGGGTGGTTGCGCCTCAGAAGGCTGCAAGCGGACCTTCGGAGTCGCCGTCAAATCATGTAAGTAATTCTTCTTTTTGCCACGGGGGAGCCCCCGAGCCTTTTTGGATGATCGATTGATTATTTCTTTTCTTCCCCATCCCGGGGGAGCCCCCGGGCATCTGTAGGGTAGTTTGTTGTTTGTTTTTCCTTCGAGTCATGGGGGGAGCCCTCGTGCACTTTTGTATGTGTGACTTGCTTCTGCTCGTTCTTTTGGGCGTAGCCCTCGAGCCATTCTTTTGACTGGTGATTCTTGTTTGCAGCCTTTTGTGCAAGGTGCCAACCAACTAGTGCAGCAACACCTGGCGTTGGAGGCCAGCCTCAAACAACTTCAAGGTATTTTTATGCCTTGGTCTTTGTTTTTTTCTTGCATTGTGTCCTTCGATCCGACATTTGTATTGTCTGTTGTAGAGGATCACAATGCCTCCCTTCGTGAGATTGATGCTCTCAAAAAGAGCCTTGGTCAAGCGGAGAAAAAGGCCGAGGTCGCCATTGGTGCCAAGTAGCGCCTCGAGCTGGAGTTGACCAACGCGGCCGAGGGAAAGGAGCGCCTCAGCAGGAGGCTGCGGACCACGAGGAGCAGCTCGCCACTGCCACGTCTTCGCGCGAGAAAGAGGTTGCCGGCAAGCTTATGGCGGCTGCCAAAGCTGTTTCGGGTGAGTGTCTCTACCTTCTTCTTTTTGATTTCCTGATCTTTGTTTTCTTGTTCTTTTGTTCATTCTGCTTCCTTTGTTGTCTTAGATGCCGCGGGCATCGAATTTGACTGCGGTGCTCTGGAGCATGGCAGCGCTCCGGATGATGCTACTGCGGCGGTCAAAGACCGCCGCAGTACCGTTGTCAACTCGCTTGCCAAGGACAAAGAGGTCCTTGGGCGCTTCTACAAGGAGCTTGTCCCCAAGGGCGTGGCCCTCGACAATGTTGATGCCTTGGCGGAGGTGCTGTCAGCCGAAGCACCTGCGGCGTACAAGCGCAAGCAGAAGGGCATCGACGCATCCGTCGGGCTGGCAATGGCCTTGGCGGCTGGAGCGGAGCTGGACCTTCCCCAGGTCACTTCCTGGATGCCGACGACTGCTGATGGATCCGAGGTAGCCTTCGCCACCTATGCTGCTCGCTGTAAGCGTTACGGGCCGAAGCTGATTGATCTGCTGGCCGAGTACGCGCTAAGGCAGCAGGGGGAAGCCAAGGCGAGGCAATCCGGCTCCGAGGCTACTCAGGGTGCAGCTTTGTAGGCGTTGTAGTTATATGATAGTTGTAGCCTCTTTTGTTGTAAATATTTTGATGAACAATCCTTGTGCCACGTAGTGGCTTTTGCTGCACCTTAATGAATGTGCTGAATTTCGTGCTCCTTCAACTGCTTGTTCATGTCCTTGTCTTTCTGTTAATCTAGGGTCCTTCGGGTGCTGATCCCGTTGACACTTCGCCTACAGCGCAGCTGCGGCCATCCTTGGATGATGCGTCGCAGCTTGCGTTTCTTCGAGACCGTGTCCGTAGCCTCGAGAAAGAGTTGCTTGGGGTACGTGGCCATGCTGACGTTTGGAAATCCAAAGCAGATCGAGGCGCTGGTAGAGAGGAGTACTTGATGGCGGAGTTGCTTTGCTTGTCCGATCAGCTTCAGTGTGAGTTTTTCGAGCTGTTGCCCGTTACTTCGGATGCGCCTGTTGGCATTTCATCTTACTCTTTTACGAGTACTGCAGGTGCTAACATTGCTCCAAGGGAAGAGAAGGAGCGTGTTGCTGTTCGGGTCAACTACTTGACTCGGCAGGACATGGAGGCCGGCGGGTTCTTCTGGATGGACCGTGACCGTGCCATGGTCCTTGCGACGGTGCAAGATTGCATTTACCAAGTATAGCGGGTACTTCGTTAGGTGAAGACTTCACTCGCGTCGGTCCTGCATGTGATGTTTCCGTTGGATGATGCACCATCAACTCTCCCTGGTCTGCTGTCGAAGTTTCGGAACGTGCATCATGTCAAGGAATTGGTGCGGCATCAGCTCGTCACAGGGGTGAAGGCTGCGCTCTCCCTTGTGTGGTTGCATCGTCCTGATGTAGATCTGTCCGCTGTAGCGGCTGGGCCACCTCTTCGGCCAGATGGTGGTGAGTGGAATATGCGTCCACATTATGCGGCTGTAAGGCAGTATGCCGAACAGATCGTAGATCTGTTTGAGCAGCATGCTCAGGTTATTCTTCAGAGTAGGTAGTACCTGTAAAAAAGATAGATGTAAAAATTGTATACATTTGACTGGGCCTGTTTTGCCCTTTGTTATAAAGGTTTGGTTGTTGTTTTAGCACGTAGTGCTTTGTTCATATGCGTGCCCTTTTCGTTAGTCTGACGTGGTCAGCTACTCAGGTGCACACGCGTTATCCTCAGTCGACGAAGTCGTGAGCTGGGGGGATCCCCCGAGTGCGTTTGTAGCATGGAGTAAAAAATGCGAGTAGTAAACAAAATTTTGGGACGAGACACTTAGATTTATTCATATTGTAATGGAGGAGGTACATTGTTCGGCTGAGTAGCCTTGGCTGAATAGCCTTATTGAAAGTAAAAGAGGGAGGTAGCTAGGGGTAGAACCATCACAGTTGTGCGATGTTCCATGGGTTGGAGTATGCGACTCCAGACTCCACATGCTTGAGGCGATAGGTGCCACCTGGGATGACTTCAGTGACGATGTAGGGTCCTTCCCACGGTGACTCGAATTTCTTTGGTCGTTCTTGCTTGAGTCGCAAGACTAGGTCTCCTTCGACGAAGGACCTTGGGCGCAGCCGTCGGCTGTGGTAGTTGCGGAGACTCTATTGGTACGCCGCTGATCGAGCTGCTGCTATGTCTCGTGCTTCGTCGAGTGCGTTGACGGCGTCTTTGAGTGCAGCCGTGGATTCGGCTTCGCTGTAGGCGACGACCCGTGGGGCCTTGTCGCGTACCTCTGCTGGCAGCATGGCTTCGGCTCCGTGCACCATGAAGAAAGGCGTGTAGCCTGTTGAGCTGTTTGGCGTTGTGCGCAGGCTCCACAGGGCCGAAGGTAGCTCTTGTGTCCAGGCACCCGCGAGTCGTTCGAGTGGGCTCATTAAGCGCTTCTTGATGCTGGCACCGACAAGGCCGTTAGCCTTTTCGACCTTCCCGTTTGTTTGCGGGTGCGCCACAGAGGCATATGTGATGTTGATTCCGAGGTCTTCGCAGAAGTCCTGGAATTCTTTAGAGATGAAGTTCGACCCATTGTCGGTGATGATGCTGTGCGGCACGCCGAACCTGTAGACAATGGATTCGAAGAACTTGACGGCGGTTTTGCCCTTTTGGTTAGTCACAGGCATGGCTTCAATCCACTTGGTGAATTTGTCGACTGCGACCAGGAGGTAGATGTGTCCCCCTTTCGAGGACCTTGGCAGTTTGTCGATCATGTCAAGGCCCCATTGGGCGAAAGGCCAGGCCAAAGGTATGGGCCTGAGCTCTGACCCGGGTGCGTGCGGTTTGTCGGCGAACCTTTGGCACCCGTTCCATCTTCGGACGATGTCCTTGGCGTCGTTCATGGCCGTCGGCCAGTAGAATCCATCTCGTAGAGCTTTGGCGACAAGGAAGCGGCTACCCGCATGATGGCCGCATATGCCCTCGTGGATGTCTTGGAGGGTGGTTTTTCCGTCGCCGATGGTGACGCACCTTTGTAGTACACCCGAAATGTTGCGCTTGTACAGCTCGCCATTGATGATGGTGAAGGCTTTGGACCAGCGAGATATGCGTCAGGCATCCGTCGGGCTATCAGGCAGTTCTCCGTCTATCAGGTACCGGAGGTATGGCCGTGTCCAAGTTTCTTTGACTGCCATGACCTGCATTAGGTTGACCACGGCGACCTCTGTATCCAGTTTTTTGGGTCCTTCTTGTCCTTCGGGTAGCGCAGCCCCCGAGTGTTCTGCTTCTTCGGGTGATCCCTTGGGGAATTTTCGCTTGATGGATGACACGCAGATCTGTTCAAGGAACACCCCTGGCGGCACCCATGCGCAGGTGGAGCCGATGTTGGCGAGTCTGTCGGCCTCCTCGTTGCTTTCTCTTCCAACGTGGCGAAGCTCGCAGCCGTCGAATTCTCCCTCATTGTAGAGTGCGCGGTACGCGATCATGTTTTCGGCGTGTGCATCGCACTCATTCATCGTCTGTTGGACGACGAGGTTGGAGTCACCGTAGATGACTAGGCGCGTTGCGCCGTAGATATTTGCCATCCTCATGCCGTGGATGAGGGCTTCGTATTCAGCCTCATTGTTGGAAGCTCGGAATTTCATCCAGAGGACATACTTCATCTTGTCGCCCTGCGGGGAAGTCAGTATGACCCCGGATCCTGCTCCGGCCTCGTGCTTGGAGCCGTCGAAGTGCATCGTCCATGACTGTGTCATGTCTGGTGTGTCTGGCAGTTGTAACTCCATCCAGTGGACGAGGAAGTCCGGGAGGACCTAAGACTTGATTGCGAGTCGCTTCTCGTAGACGATGTCTAGGGGGGACAGCTCGATGCCCCACGGGGCTACGCGTCCTGTAGCCTTCGGACCTATTCAGGATGTTGTTCAGGGGTGCCTAGTTGACGACCATAACCTGATGCTCCTGGAAGTAGTGGCTCAACCGACGAGCCGTCATGAACACACCATAGGCGAGCTTTTGATAGTGAGGGTACCTCTGCTTGGTTGGCGTTAATACCTCGCTGAGGTAGTAGATTGGGCGTTGGACCCCATGGGTCTTGCCCTCTTCGGGTCGCTCGACCACCAGTACAGTGCTCACCACCTGGTGTGTAGCTGCTATGTACAGCAGCAGGGGCTCGCGCTCCTTTGGCGTGACCAAGATGGGCGAGGTAGAAAGCAGCCGCTTTAGGTCTTCGAATGCGTCATCCGCCTCAGGCGTCCACTCGAATTTGTCGGCCTTGCGCAACAGCTGGTAGAATGGCAGTGCTTTCTCGCCCATGCGGCTGATGAATCTGCTTAATGCCGCTATTCGTCCTGCAAGTTGCTAGACACCTTTGAGGTTTTTCGGCTTCTTCATTGCCATGATGGCTCGTATTTTCTTCGGGTTCGCCTCAATCCCTCGCTGGGAGATAAAGTAACCAAGCAGCTGACCCAATGGGACGCCGAAGGCGCACTTTTCGGGGTTAAGCTTGATCCTATAGCGGTCGAGATTATCGAACGTCTCGCGGAGATCATCGATGAGCGTTCTCGCCTCCCTGGTTTTGATGACTATGTCGTTGACATAGACTTGGACATTGCGACCGATCTGGTCCTTTAGGCATGCCTGCATGCACCGTTGGTACGTGGCACCTGTGTTCTTTAGCCCGAAGGGCATTGTGTTGTAGCAGAACACCCCGAACAGCGTGATGAACGCCGTTTTCTCCTGATCTTCGACTTTGAGTTGAATCTGGTTGTAGCCTGAGTAGGCGTCGAGGAAGGAGAGCTTCTCGCATCCTGCAGTCGAATCGATGATCTGGTCGATCTGAGGGAGAGGGAAGTGGTCCTTTGGGCAGTGCTTGTTCAGCGACGTGAAGTCCACGCACATCCGCAGGATGTCCGTGTCCTTTTTGGGGACCATCACAGTATTGGCGAGCCATTCGCTTTCCTTGATCTCCCTGATGAAGTTTGCAGCGAGTAGTCCGTTGACTTCAATCCCTATGGCTTCGGCCCGGGGCTCGGACAGTCTCCGGATGGACTGCTTGACGGGCTTGGTGTCTGGAAAGACGTTGAGTGCATGCTCGGCGAATTCCCTGGGAACTCCTGGCATGTCCGCAGGACACCAGGCGAAGATTTTTCAGCGCTCACGGAGGAATTCGACGAGCGCGCTTTCCTATGCGGGGCTGAGATCGTTGGCGATCAGCGCCGTCTTGGAGGCATCCGTCGGGTGGACCTGCACCTTCTTTGTGTTGACGGTGGAGTCGAAGGACATGTCAGGTGCGTTTTGCCGTGCGACTGGGGGTGCCCCGTTGTCTGTCACCTCGCGGAGCCTTACGAGCTCCTCTTGCATGCCGAATGACTAGGAGATTCTGTTGAAGTCCCTGTCGCAGTGGTCCGATCGGGTGAAGCTCCCGTGGACCGTGATGACGCCCCTGGGTCCTGGCATCTTCAGTAGCAGGTACGCGTAGTGCGGTACTGCCAAGAACCTTGTGAATGCTACACGCCCGATGATGGCGTGGTATTGTGATGGCCAGTCCACCACTTGGAACTCGAGCCGCTCGCATCAGAAGTTATCCGGTTTGCCGAAGATGACGTCGAGCCATATCTTTCCCAGGGGGAATATGCCCTTTCCTGGAACGATGCCATGGAACGTTGTGTCTGATTGTTCCAGGCTGCACAGCGGGATCCGCATTGCTGCTAGGGTGCTTGCGAACATCAGGTTGATGCCGCTGCCACCATCCATGAAGACGCGGCTCATCTCGAAACCTCCAATCTGCGCCTCTAGCACCAGGGCAGAATGACCTGGGCAAGGGACCTGGCAAGGGTGATCCGAACGGCTGAACGTGATGCAGGACTCCGATCCGCTGAGGTACTCAGGGATGGCGGGTGGAGCTGTCACGGCCAGGTTGATCTGACGGGTGATTTTCTTCTGCACCCTATTCGTTGGGCGCCCTTTTTGGATCATCAGCGCTCCTTTCGGTGGGGGATACCCATGCCCACCGTTATTCTGTGCTGGTGCGACTGGGTGGTTCGGGCCGCCTACAGGTGGCGGTGGAGGAGCTCCATGCGCTATCTCGCCTGGTGCGGGTGTGTTCCCGAATCCAGGGTTTGGTGCTTGCTGCCTCATTTGAACCATGCTTTCGCTGAGTTTCTGAACTCGCGGCAGTCCTTGAGCATGTGGCTTGCCTTTTTCTTACCATCCTGCTTGTCGATGTAGAAGTGGATGGTGCATGGACCCGACAGTCTTTCGTATGCTGAGGGTCCGTCGTCGTGACCGCGGCGCTGCCACGATTGTGCTGGTCGTCCTCCATCGCGAAAATTACCTCCGCGGTATCCGCCGCTGTTGCGGTTGGCATCGCTGCGGCGGTCGGCGTAGCCAGCCGCGACCATGTCGGGTCCATCGCGATCGTCATAGACGCGCGGTCTCCTCTTGCTATGGCGTTCTCGCCGTCGGCCGTAGTCGTCCTCTTCCTCCGAGTGCGCTCGGTGGACGGAGTCCTCGCCGTCATCCCACCTGTTGGCGATGTCCATGAGGTGGTCGAGTGTCTTGGTCTTGACGCGCCCAAGTCCTTCCTTGAAGTCCTAGCGCTTGACACCGTCCTTGAAGGCGTCGATGGCCCTTTCTTCGGAGATGTGTGCCGTGGAGTTCTTTGTGTTGGACCAGCGCAGTATGTACGAGCGAATGTATTCGCCTGTTCGTTGAGTGCAGGCTCGCAACTCTTCGATCGAGGCAGGCCTCTTACTGGTGCCTTTGAAGTTTCGAACGAAACTGTACGCCAGCTCCTCCCAACTTCGGATGGACCCTGAGGATAGGCTGCTTAGCTAGATCCGAGCTGCGCCTGTCAGCTGCAGCTGAAGGCATTGCATGGTGGTTTCCCTGCTTCCGCCGTGCAGCTTGACGGACGACAAGTGGTCACTGAGCCACGCCTTGGGGTCCTGTGTGACGTCGAATTTCGGAGTGTCTGAAGGGAGTTTGAAGTTTCATGGCATCTTTGTCTGTCGGACAGATCTGCTGAAGCATCGAGCTCCACAGAGTTCTCATTCGTCTTCGTCCATCTCGGATTCAGACAAGCATACGCGCTTGGCACGTGCCTTGTCGATCTTGTGCTGCATTAGCTCGTTTCGAGCGTCGTAGTCGCGGCTGCGATGGCGTGAGCTCTTATGCCTTCGAGGAAGGTCATGCTCTTCGTCTTCGGATGAAGGTGTGGGGCTGCGGTTGAATCTGACCGCAGCCTTCTTTTTCGGCTCCGCGGGAGCTTCTCCGTGGAGCGCAGCTCCAACGAGTCCGAGCCCGGTAAGCACGGACTTGTGCATGGCCCTCTTCGGGTCCCCCTCCGGAGGTGGGTGGGACGCGAGGTACGCGGTGGCTGCCATGATCACAGCTTGCGGCTTTTTTGGGATGACGTTGCCGTCGGCGTCCATCTCCATGAAGGACGCGTTGAGGGCTCGGGTCACCTCGCGGCGCTCTTTGGGGTCCATGTTCTCCATCCGAGAATGGTGCTTGTTCCCGTTGTTGCCGTGTGAGCTGGAGCCGATGCCCATGGCGGAGAGCGCAGCTCGCCGCGCACTAGACTCCGAAGCTGCCTGCTTGCGCTTGTCCAGCACTTCCTGCATCTTGATCTGCTTCTTGTGCTCCTCGATGAGGAGCATGTGGTATGCCATCAGTACATCTCGTGAGGCATCAGTGGGCAGGATCTTGTTGCCTGCCACGGCCTCGCGTGCTTGAGTCCATCCCTCCTCGTCGAGGTGGATGACCCGATTGTTGTTTTCCCCGTTGGGTGGGGGGACTGGCTTCTTCTGTTTCCACCGTTTCTACCCTGAGGGTTGGGTGGCGGATTGTGTTCTTGATCCTGGATGACCGCGGCGCACTGGTAGCACTCGTAGATCGGTCTGTTGCTGCCGCAACTTTCGGATCCAGAACCGTAGGTCCCTTCGTCTGATGGCGGATCGCACAGATCGGAGTTGCACCTGCTGCTGTCATAGGACTCGTCTGTTGACGGTGTGGTGCGTAGCACAGGGTGTGGAGCCCATGAAGCGGGCCTGATCGATGGTAGAGGCACCCGCTCTGGGAGGTGGAGAGTGTCGGTCTGTCCCACCTGGAAGCAGAAGCTCCCAAATAGGATCTCGAGCCCGTCGCCAACGGGCTCGAAGTCCTTCATGGTGGCCGGTGCGTGGGCGGTGAAGTCGAAGGCGCCGAAGAGGAGATGACTCTCCGTCGCCGCGGAGTTGTAGATCGCTCGGGTTGGGACCGTCACGATCGCACAGTCAACGTCCCCAGTTCCCACAGATGGCGCCAATTGACGAGGTTTAATCTCGTCAATGCCCATTGTTATGGACTTGGGTTTTGGAGAAGATGGGGATGCTGGAGATCGTGGAACGGTTAGCAAACAAGCAACGCGGGACACGAGGTTTACCCAGGTTCAGGCCCCCGGAGGGAAAACCCTACTCCTGCTTGTCTGCTCTTGATTACGGCGGAACCGAAGATTACAGGGGTGCGCAGATGCAATCTGGCGTGGAGGTGTCTATGCGAAATTATGAGGTAAGATGTCTAGGTCGTGCCCTCCTAGCCTTTGTATAGAGTTAGGCAGGTCCCAGGCACAGACCGAGTCGGTTATAGGTTTTAGGGTTTATCCCTTTGAATTTTATATCTACTCTAGTCTTGCTCTCCAAGGATCCGAAGGCGTCATGGGCCCTGGCCACCCGAAAGTCTTCATGGGCCGACGTATATTTGTCGTGGGCCTTCCTTGGGCTGGACTAGGTATGCTGAAGTCGTGTACCCGCGGGGTATAACCATGTCATCAAGTTTTTAGGAAAGAAGAAAAAAGAAGTGAAAGGATGATTCTAATACTAGTATAGGATTTACTTTTATATGCTTAATGGTCCATAGTACTTTCATTTGTTTTATGCAAGTTAACTTATTGTTAAGCATATATGTAAGTACATAAGAGATATCACTTCATAGCTTATTTTATTGTTGTTATTCCTTAAAGAATGAACTATTTAGCTTTGTGTAGCACTGATCATGACTTATCATATTCAACATTGCAACAAACTTCAAACTCCACGTTTAGTTTTACCACCTTTATGCTCGAGGACGAGCATAGGTTAAGCTTCGGGATATCGATGCATGTAAAATTCATACAAGAACTTTGCAGTTTATTGACACATATTCCATTATTTGTATCTTATATAATGTTATATCCATGTTTTACATTGATCTAGGGGATTTTATAAACAATTCCCTCTTCTTTAGTTCTAGCTCTGTCCAGCAGAAAATACCTTTGTTAGTATTTTGACTTATAGGAGCTACGAGACTCCAAAAAGGGCAAGGTCAGAGAGCATGCTTCCGAATTTTTGAGTAGCTTCTAAGGCTAAAGGAAGTCACTAGGAGCTTAATGGGATGGGAAAGAGTCCCAGTGGCGCGGGGTACTATGCAGGCCACGCCACCTACCCTCGTTCGGGCCTTGTTGCTCGGATATCGTCGATTCCACCGCTATCCTCTTCGTCTTGACCTAAAACCTTCTATAAAAAAGTGTTCTTAACATGATCTCGGAACATACGAATGCGAAGATAAAAACACATGAACAAAGGGTTTGTAGTCCGCCGTTGGCAGAGATCAGAGGGAGGAAACGCTACTGGAATCGCCTCCGGTGGGATCCAACCCCCTTCGGTGTGGTTATCATCAATATCTATAGCGAGATCATCTCCATCCATCTACTGTAATGTTTTGACAAACATGGTGTGTGATGCAATCTATTGTTTTTTCATGATCTATTGTATCTTTATGTCTATGTTTGAGTAGTGTTCTGTTTATGGAAATTGCAAAATAGTTCATTGCTGGCTGCATACAAGTATATGTTATCTTCTATGATGGTCTTATGTACTGATATATGAGTGCACACATATGTAGAGGAATGTATAAGTTTGTCATCGTTGCACGTTGATAGGAGGAATGGCCGGAGATTGACGAAAACCATATCCCAAGTCTTAAATATGTATGCTATGTTAATTCATGGTTAACTAACGGGGGTATAAGTTATGGGGACCTTGAAACTTACAATGATGATTGGACTTTATGTATTAATAACTCACTTGCTTGCTCGAAAATAGCCTTGGAATTAATTACTAGGGGTTTAATTGCTGCTAACACGGCTGCACCTATTTATGACTCCTCTGTAGAAAACAACAATAAAATAACTATCCACGTGTTTCACTAATTTTGATAACCAAACAAATAAAATAAAAATTTGTCTAAACACTTGCTCCCTTGAGTTACCTGCTTCTCCTTTACTTGTAGTATTTACTTCCTGCTATTACTTTCAACACCCTATAGTTTTCTAGTTAGACGTAAAAAATACCTTACACACTCTAGTCCATTGCTTTACACGAAAGATCATATAAGTTGGGTTATAGGAATTTAAAGAATAGATAGTTTAGCTTCAGCTCCTCGTGGGTTCAACACTCAAATACTTATCAAATTGTGCACAGTGATTCCCTCCTCTTGGAGATTATCAACATGGCATGTGAGGAACGAGGTTATTCACAAAAAACTGTACCACTGGTTGAAGCTTCAAAGAAGATCTTGGTCAATTATTTTGAGTCCTTGATTCAAATTACATTCCACCCTAAAGAAGATATTCTAAAAGGAAAGTTTATACTCAACCCGACACTGAAAGAGTTTCACCCTGCAGTGGGTGTGCGTATACCGAATGACCTGCAATGGTGCCCTCTACCTTCTGGCTAGCCTAAATTGAATACCGATGGAACCTTTCTCAATGCCAAAAATGTAGTTGCTGGCGTTGTACTTATAGATGATATTGTACGTTAATCCTACCTTTGACCCGTCAGCTTACATCCTACATAAGTGCCCTAGGAGCCGATCTCATGGCTGTTCAAGGAGGACTCTCCCTTGCCCTACATTGGAATAACGTGTCGTTGATGGTGGAGACAGAATGCTTGGAGATATCAAAACTTTTGAATAGAAAAGAGATTGATAGATCAGTTAACACGATGATCGTAAAGGAGATCAAATCTTTGCTTCAGGTTCGAGATTTGTATTACTCATGTCCATAGAAGTCAAAATAGAAGTACCTCTCGTATGAGTGTGTGGTTGTCTTGAGGTTTAGAGGGACTAACCAACACGTGCTTGTTCGGATCGAGAGTTTTGCCTCTACGTTTTAGAAAATCTTGTTTTGGGAATAATTTACGGAAAACCAGTACTAGTAACAATATGGTTGACAAGAGGTATACGAAAAATCCTGTTTGGTAAGTTTGTTGAGTAACAATATGGTTGACAAGTGGTATTCACTCCGTTTGAAAATATAAGATATTTTAGGTTATATTTTTTATTTGTGAAGTAAATGTATATAGACATCTTTTAATATGTAGATTTGTTTGAACCTATATACTAAAAGATATATAGATACATTAGCTTCAATGGTCTAACATATCTTATATTTCTAAATGGAGGAAGTAGCTGCAATCATTCTCGAGTGAACGCTTTTCCACAAAAACAACGGATATCTATTTTTCCTAAAATTTAGATTGCGTGGATTGTGGAAATCAGGTTTTCCTTATCAATCGCCACATTCAAACATAGTGTTTGTTTGTTAGACGGTTATGTGAGAATAGGCTAAACGGGTTCTGTTAAAACGTTGTATCCAAATAAGGCCTTAGAACCATTATAATGCCTAATGTTTGAGTAATACAAGTTTGAGAACCGATCTGTGGTTAGACGGTTAGGTGGATAATGATATCCCAGCCTACTAGAGTTGAAACTCTAGATTTGACGTTTTATTGTCTCATAAAAGATAGAAATATTCTCCGGTGAGAAACGATGTTTTCATCGATAGCAAGGCACCCGCGATGACTTGATCAATATCAAGAACCACCGGATCAGTCTCTCGGACTCGGTTTTCGGAAGTGCTCACAAGAGTCGAATGTGCATGCGAGCGTTTAACGGTGTACTGGGTTTAAAAAAGTACTCCCTTGGTTTCATATTATTTGTCGTTAAAATGGATGTATCTAGCAAATAATATGGATTGAAGGGAGTAGGAGTAATACAAGTCTATTAAAAAAACTATTACTACCTCCGATCCTAAATAAGTGTCGTCATTTTGAACTAGAGTTAGTTCAAAACCGTGACACTTATTTTGGATCGGAGGGAGTACATCTTTTTACAATTTTGTAGGGTGTTTGCACCGTTCGACAAATTTATGAGTGCCCCTATTTAACTTTTTGCGAGGATGGACCGCAAGAAATCGGTCTGGCCCCGTTGGACCACGATAGGGAGTGTTTACCCAAATTTAATAAGCTACTCGTACGAAAAGGCACACCTAAGTCAGATCGTTCTCCTCCGTCCATCTCCCGGCGGCTGATATTCCCCCCCAGCCTCCCATCGCGAGCACCCGTGAATCCGCCCCACGAAATCCCCCAATTCTCTCTGTCCCCCCGCGCCGCGCCGCCGCATCCTGCAACACGCCGGAACACGCCTGCGGCCGGCCGCGTTCTCTCGCCCGCTGCTAATCGCGGCCATGGACGACGGGGACCTCGATTTCTCGAACCCGGACACGTACCTGTGCCCAGGCATCGGTAGCGACGCCCCCGGCGGCTGTTCCATGGACAGCTACTTCGACGACATCCTCAAGGACACGGAGCACCTGGCGTGCACGCACACCCACACCTGCAACCCGCCGGCGCACGACCTCTCGCACACTCACACCTGCGTCCACGTCCACACCAAGGTCGTCTCGGCCTCCTCCGACGGCGCCGAGTCCCCCTCCGCCGCCGACGGCGCCTCCTCCAAGAAGCGCCGCCCCTCGGGCAACCGCGCCGCCGTGCGCAAGTACCGCGAGAAAAAGAAGGCGCACACGGCGCTGCTGGAGGAGGAGGTGGTCCACCTCAAGGCCCTCAACAAGCAGCTCATGCGGAAGGTCCAGAGCCACGCCGCGCTCGAGGCCGAGGTCGCCAGGCTCCGCTGCCTGCTCGTCGACATGAGGGGCAGGATCGAGGGGGAGATCGGCGCCTTCCCGTACGGCCGGCCCGTCGCGAAGAGCGCCGCCGATTTGGTCCCTGCTGGGGGTGTTGACGCAGCCCAGGTCATGAGCTCCTGCGATTTCAGATGCAACGATCAGCTCTACTGCAATCCGGGCATGCAGATGAGGACCATGGGCGATGATGCCGCCATGCGTGGTCAGGTGTTTCGACAGGGCGCCGGTGAGTTCCCTAATGTTCAGTGCATAGGGACTGCAAAATCTGGATCTACGATGCCCCCAACCTGTGGGGGTTCAATGCCTTCGGGCTGTTTGCCGAATTCTGAACAGAGATGAAGGTGAGCTATGCTCCTTTTGCTATTTCTAGACATTCTTTTCTAGCAAAACCATTCCAGGACAATTGCTCAATTTTGGCCTTTCAGTATCGTTAACATCCTGTGAAATAGTGTATACTCATGACTGTAAAGGGCAGATGCTTGTGCTGTCTATAGTCTTCTGGTAATAGCCAAATTCTGAACAGAAGTGAAGGTTAGTTATGTTAGATTTGCTATTCTAAGCTTTAGACATTCATGAGGGTAGAGGGCAGAAGCTTGTGCTACCTATGTTCTTCTGGTAAGAGCATACCTCAGTTCTTGTGTTATTGAACAGCTATCCTGATTTGCATTTAAGTTACTGCATTCTAGGGTGATGTAATTTAGCAACTTGGCTACTGCCTCTTAGCACCATAGACTTAATCAATACAAATATACAATGATACTAGAAAGCTAAGTAACAACCCTTTTTGTGGATCAAGTAGCTTTGATTGTGAGTAAAAGTAAAACATGATTTTATGAGAGAGCACTTAGAACTCATTTTTATGGGTTTGCGCATGGTTGAACTTATTAGTATCACAAACTGAGTGTTATTAAGACTACTTTTATGTTCCAATCATCCTTGCTGCTTCATACTATAATCTGGGTTCATTTTGGTTCAGAACCAATGGCTGCTTGTTTCACTTGCTTATTTCATTCATCATTTAACTTGCTAGCGACTTGGCTAACAAGTTGGATGCATTTTGATTAGCAACTTGGCTAGTGCCTCCTTAAAAGCACCATAGACTTGATCGATACAATGATTCTAGCAAGCTAAGTAACTACTTATTTGTGGATTAAGCAGCTTTTTGTTTAGGCTATGAGAAAGCAATTAGAAGTGATTCTCGTGTTGTTGTTCATGGTTAAACACTTCAACTTATCAGTATCACAAGCTGATCTGGATAAAGACTACTTGTCTGTCTCCTTGCATCCTTCAAATGTTAGTATTTTTCGGTGTCAAGTGATAATAAAAACTAAAAACTGGAAGAATCTAGCTTCCTCATATAATAATCTGAGGCTACATTGGGTTTAGTAGAACCAGTGGTTGTTTGTTTCACTTGCTTATTTCATCATCATTTAGGTTGCTAGCAATGTTCCCTGCAACTTTAGTGCCATTACCCTGCAGTGCACTTAATTGCATTTTAGTTGAATGCATTTTGATTAACCAACCTGGCAAGATGGAACTTATCAGCAAACTAACCTGACATTGTATTATAAAATTGGAATGCTTCAATTGGAATATAACAGCTAAGGCTAGCGTTTCCCATGTGCAAGGATGACACACATGTATCTTTGACACATTGGTGTCAAGTAGTACAAAATGAATACAAAAGCCTAGGTGGTCTCATACAATAATTTGTGATTGTTTGGGTTTATCAGTTCAGCTCCAGCGGTTGCTTCGCTTTATCTTTTAGGTTTCCATAAATGCATGAGACATTCCTACTACTGCAGTACAGTACTAGCTCTGTCTCAAACATTCTACACATATGCAGTGTGCACTGTTCAATGCAGAGTATCTTTTCAAAAATGATAGTTATGACAGTAAAGCATGTACAGTATCATACTGTACTGCATATTTTAAGGTTGTGATAGGTGCCAATTTTAACAATCTGTTCTTGAAGCAACACCTTCAAATTTTCTAATTATGAAGAATTCTGTCTTCATAGGCGTTGATATCAGCAGCGCTAGTGTTTAGAGATCATACCCTTTTATTTGGGTTGGTCATTCTATGAAGAGCTAGTTGTAGCCTGACATGTATTGCACCTGGCTTTCCCTACTAATAACTTTCTTTATAATAGTTGAGGCTACCTTGGGTTAGAATGTTCCACTTGTTAATAATATCTAATGCTAATAACAGCAATACGACATGTGGTAGAGTAGTGCCTCCACAGTTTGCCATGAAATGCGATTTTTGTTCACTGCTAGTCATGTAACTGAAGTCATGGAAAAAATGAGCTTGTCTATCAGCAAATAGTAAAATGTTCTATGGCTAGACAACACTTGCTATTTCCTATGAACCTTTGTGTTGTGTTTCTGGTTTCTTACCTAGTTCAGTTACAATGTGCAAACCTGCTGTGATGTGTCTAATTTTTTTATCGTTATCTTTCCTGCAATCGAAGGCTTCTTAAAGCTAGTAGTACTGATGTTTGGTTCCAAGTTCTAACTAACACATTGTACTGCTCTTTTCAGGACCTGCGAGGTGCGTATCTTCTCCTTGCTAGAGACTACCGGTCTCCACATGCAAGGAAGACTGTACAAATTGCTAGCTTCTATCTGTAGGGTCGTGTTTTGTTTCGAGATGGTCTCGCTGATGATGTCTCCACGGTGCCTGGGGCGCTGCACTTGCAAGTTCGTTGGCTTACAGGGAAATCCTCCTTTGTTTTTCCTGTTCAGTTTTGTTCCTGGAGTTCGACAGCCTTTCTCCTATGTACTGGGGGTACTCTCCGACAAATAGTATAGGTGGGCAGAGGATTCGACGGAACCCTGAATAAGTAGATGCGCGCCATCCGTGTTCTGTGCCAGGATCATGTTCAGTTTTGTGTAGGCCTCAAGCTGGATATGAACCTTGTGTTAGCTCTGCCCCGTATGAACTGTTCCGAGTTTCGAGTAGCTGGTAATGGTATGGCTGCGTTTCTTTCGTGTCCGTGGTTCAAGAACATGAGTTCAGTCAGTTTGTGGATGCTTCATTATTTGATTCTTGAGCAAATAATATGTACTATAAATGAACACGTTGGTTGGCTCTTTTGAACTTTCAGATGTATTTGGTACACCAGGTAGGGCCCAAACTCGCCCACCACAAGTGCCTCACTTTGTTAATTACAGTACAATGACAGCAGAACAATTCATTTTTTTTTGTTAATTAAAAGCAAAAGAAAAAGGAGGATCTGCAGCTTTAGCTTTTCATCAGTCTCGATAATTCATTTTGACTGCCAGCCCTCGACAATTTTCTACCCCGAGCTGCTTTTATGTTTTCACCCACCTTCCGCCGTGATTGTTTGATTCCCTCCTTCACCCTCCAGACAGCCAGCTTCCCCAGCCCGGAGCAGAGGCCACCCAAGGATTGGTCGGCGCCGTCCGGCATCCAGGAACCTCGCCGGAGCGGGAGACGAGGCCGTCGAGTGGCGGGTCTTCCGGCTTGGGCATCCAGGGAGCGGCCAAAATCCAAATCCCTCCCTGCTTCAACGGCATCGATCGAGCAGGCTTGTTGCTGCAGCACACGTGAGTCTGTGTCTTATACTATACTCTAATTTCTTATGCCAGATTGCCAGATTGTTGCTTTGTTAGATTAGAGGCATGTGTAGAGTGAATCCCTCATGCACAACATGCTAACGATTATCCTGGGCTTGTGTGAATATATGAGTGTGGATCCCTGATGCACGGATAGGTTTATTTGAATGCTTACCAATTGTCAGCTTTATCATCTCATAAATAAATTCAGTTTACACCGTGGTGCAGTCTGTGCACTAATTTTTTAACAGTTTAATTCTCAATAATAAAAAAGCAAAATTCTCAGCTTAGTATTTACACATTGATAATAATAATAATGTGCATAGTTTAACTTGTTGCTTGCAGCAGCAGGTTGGTGGATCCATGGCACCGATGCAGTCTTGGCTGGAGAAGTGGATTGAATGGGAGATCCAAGCTGTTGTTGCTGTCAGCTTCGGTCTTCAGGTTACCCTCTTCTTCCTCGCAGGGATCCGCCGCTACAGCTAGCGTCTCGTCTCTTCTCAAGGTCCTCCTCTGGCTGGTATATCTGCTTGCCGATACCGCTGCGGTCTACGCGCTGGGGCACATGTCGGCTTCGCTATCCAAAGCGTCGACGACCGAGAAGCACCAGCTGGTTGCGTTATGGGCGCCGTTCCGCCTCCTGCTGCACCTCGGCGCGCGGCCAGGACACCATCACCGCCTATGCATTGGAGGACAACGAACTTTGGCTGCGGCACCTGCTAAATTTGCTTGTGCAGGTCGCCGGCACCGGGTATGTGCTCTACAAGTACATCATTGCTGACAGGGCGGCCATTGTCTCCGCCGCCGCTGTGCTCGTTTCGGTGGCCGGATTTGTCAAGTACAGCGAGAGGATATGGGCGCTCAGGTGCGCGAGCAACGGTTCCAATAGGCATTTCCGGGATGATCGGTCAGGGAGAGGCTTCCACTTCGGTGCAGTATTATACGGTCTCAGCAGAAACGACAAATTAAAAATTTATGAACTTATTGTGAGGTCAGCACATGAATTGAAGTATGTATTTCTCAAGCCTTTAATCATAGACAGAGATGAGGCGTCCACGAATTGGGATACACACATAAGCACGCTACTAGTTTGGCTTGTAAACAGCATGTTTGATAGAGAAGAGAATGTATTGGCACGCGAGAAGAGGTATGCTGAGGAGATGTACAGAGCAATCGAGGTGCAGCTCGCCGTGGCGTATGACATGCTCTACACCAAGGCAGAGGTGATCCACACATGGTATGGCTACCTCATCCGTGGCATATCGTTTCTGTCTTGCTTCGCCGCTCTTGTGGCCTTCATCACAAGAAGAAGCGAGAGAGATGGCGATTACTGCACGCCCGACATTGTTATCACTTTTGTTCTTCTAGGCGGAGCTTGCGCGCTAGAGGTCGCATCAGCTTTCAAGATGATTGGATCAACCTGGACATATGCCATCCTCAGCGGCCACGGATGGAAGTGGCTGGCCAGATTAATTGTGTTTGCACGTTACCACCTCGTCGTCGTCAAGGATGGAAGATGGTCCAATTCTGTCGGGCAATATGACTTCATATCCTTTTGTCGCAGCCCCAAGACCAAGCTTAAGAGAAGAATGGCTGGATGGATTGGGCTCAAGGACTGGTGGAACAAAAGTCATTACACCAAACATGTCAAGCTTTCACCTGCCCTCAAGGAGCTTGTATGGGGCTTTCTCAGAGCGGAGAAGAATGATATGGTACAAATTGAAGACGTGGCCGAGCGGAGTGGGTATTGGGCTCGCAGGTTGACACACTTCAACCAGAGCCAAGAGCTCGATTGGAGCTTGAGGATGGAATTTCATAACTGCGTGTTTATCTGGCACATAGCCACGCACACCTTCCTCCGCGAGTATCCCGTCACAGGATCGTTGCTGGATAATGACACATCGAGGGCCAAATTGGTGGTCAATACTCTCTCTGATTACATGATGTACCTCCTCGTCCAGCACCCTGACATCCTACCCACAAATGCAGCTACTCGTAGCTTGTTTCAGAAAACCTACAGCAGCTACGAACAGCACTGGGATTTGTTCTCGAAGATGATTATCAAGGATGATATCGTGGATGTACCTCAACAGATTGATTATTTAAGCAAGCATCCTTCCAGATATTTTGGAAGTAATAAGATGGAAAGTGACGTCCTCAAGAATGTCAGCTGGGATGCTTACCCGGGCGAGGCTGTGCTGGTGAAAGCAAGCATCCTTGTTCGGACATTGCTCCGCTTGGAGTTGGGGCTCCCACATAAGCTGGTAATAATTGGAAGAGTGTGGACGGAGATGTTGCTCCACGCAGCAACTAATGCATCTGGGGATTTCCACGCCAGGCAGCTGAGCAATGGTGGCGAGTTTCTTACCCACATGCTGCTCCTCACTAATTTTATCTCCGTCGTTATACGCCCAGCAGAGAGGATTAGGGACGCAGGTCACGCAGCAGCTGATGATCAAACTGTGGAGGCTGCCGCCTACGTCGAACCGAGGGTGGAGGTTGCTGGCCAGGTCGAGCTGAGTGTGCACAATGATCATCATGAGGAAGAGATCACTGAATGCGGCTGACCCGGCAGAGCGTGGTGGCAACAGTCTGGGAAGCTGTACGTTCTCTTCCACAAATCTGGCGTTCGTTTAGGGTTTAGGGTTTAGGGTCGTAACTCCATTTTCCTATTTGCCTGAACTTGCAATTCCGTTTCGACTTTTGGTCCTACCGCTGTTCGTGAACTATGTAATACTATCGTTTTTTGCCAATTTGTAAGTTCAACTGGAATTATAACTATTATGATATACTAGTTCGGATTTCACTAGCTGTGTCAGTATATTGAATGTACAAGCTGTAATGCTTACTGCTTTCTTACGTCACAAATCAGCTCCGCGCTTATGCATAATCGGATTTTATCGAAAGTTTTGGGCTCCTTGTTACTAGTTCTCACGTGATACTATCATCCGGATTCAGTATTTTTTTTTGGATGTTTCGTTACTTGATTCTTGAGTAAACAGTGTGCCATATACACACTTCATCTTCTGGGACTGGATCGATCCGGGGACTACCGGTCATATTCTGTTTCGAGCCGTCCAAGTGTTCGCGATGGCGTTTGCTGATGATGCCTCAGGGTCCTGAGGCAGTGCAAGCTCGTTAGCTCCTCCTCTGTTGTTTTTCCTGTTTAGTTATGTTTTGGCAGTTTGACAGCCTTTCTTCTCCTATGTCCTAGGTATAGTCTCTTCTCCGACAAAGAGTAGAGGTGAGCAGGATTCGATGGAACCGTGTAGATGCTCGCCATTCGTGTTATTTGCCAAGATTATGTTCAGTTCAGTGTAGTCCTCAAGCTGGATATGAACCTTGTGTAAACTCCGCCCTCTATGAACCCTTCCGAGCTTCGAATTAGCTGGTAATGGTGTTCCTGCGTTTCTATCTCGTGTCCGCGGTTAAGAGTACATGAGTTTGAGTAGTTCTATGGATGCTTCATTATTTGATTCTTGAGCAAATAATATGTACTCCCCTCGTCTCAAAATAGATATATTAGATTTTTTAAAATTTGAATGAATCTATATACTAAATAGTGTCTAGATTTATCAAAATTTTGACAAATTTAAGACATCTATTTTAAGACGGAGGGAGTATCACAAATAAACACGTTGCCTCTTTTCAAATCTCAGAGGTATTTGGTACCATTGAGTACCAGGTAGGCACACGACGCATCTTATTTGGGTGAAAAAAAAGGAGAGTTTTGTTTTTTCTGAAAAAAAAAGGAGAGTTCTTTTTTTTTTAGAAATAGACGTTTTGTTATTCAAAGCAATGTTTATATCCGGCCTCTGCATAACTAGGATGCACACAACCGAAAATCTTCACAACTTACAACCAGTAGGAATAGTATGAAAAGTACAAAACGTATAGATAACACAATGAACTGTGACTATGATATTTCTATTCGTAGGTTACGCTGCCATCCATGTCTAGAGAAAATATTCCGCGCCGCGGCCTCCAAACGCATACACCCTTCCGCAAACAAGTCGCGAAACTCCATACGTTGAAGAGTTGTCCATGATCGTAGGATCATCGTGGCTCAAAAGATAACCTACAATGAAGAAGACACCATATTATTAAAAATCTTGTCATTCTTATATAGCCATAGCGACCAAATAATGGCAAGAACTCATATAGGAGAGTTCTATATAATAAGAATAGAATTACAATCGTTACAAATAGCAGAGGATACAACAACTAGAACATCAGCTAGCAGGGTACCCTCCGTTTTGTTCCTATGGAACTAGCGATCTTGCGAGCAGCTCCAATGTTCTCTCTTCCTCCTCTTGCTTAACCTGTAGACATGGAAGAAGAATGCGAGCAGACGTTGTTCTCATTTTAGTAGATACGCGACCGAGATCTGTCAACAAAGTGAGATTGGACAGGGCCTCAATGACAGCAGAACAATCTCCCTCCCGCCGCCGCTCCTGTGCGGCCGCGCCGGGCCGCACAGGGGCACCGCCGCTGGCCGCCAACAGCCCCCCTCCCTCCCGCCGCCACCACCGAGGGCGTTGCCGGGCAAAGCCGTGGTGGCGCGGTGGAGGCGGAAGATCTCCTCGGCTGAAGTCAAATCGAGGCGGCGGCGATCCTGTCCCGGTTGATCAACGGCGATGTGGCGGAGTAGTGGCGGCTAGGGACGTCCCTGCATGGCGGCGACAACAGATCGGTGGGTGGCGGCGGTTGACAGGTCCGATCTGGCCCGATGGGCTTGGATGGTCCTCGATCCCGATCTGCTGCCTGTTGCATCATCTCCGACGACGGCATTGGTGCACCTGGATTAATTCTGCGGCATGAGGACGACTAGGGCAGTGACCCTGGGCATGGTGGTGGCGGCCTCCTTCGTCGGAGGTGGTCGGCCAGGACTGGTGTTTTTTTTCCACATCTAGTCCCAGCGACGAGTTGGGGTGGTGGTGCTGCCTGTGAAAACCGAGCTTGACTCCGGTCATGGTTGGCGATGGCGGCACATCTGCATCGCTTCGTGACCCCCCTCAAGCTACTCCGAGGGAAACCCTAAGATCTCCGGGTCGGGCGATGGCGGCGCATCGGTATTGCGTTCTCTCTTGGGAGCATTGCTTGTGGTGCAGTGCTAGATTGAAGAGGCGGGAGAGGTGGAGTGGCTAGCGCGCAGGGAGGTGGTGCTACTTGCTGGCACCGCGATGGTGTCGGTGACTGGTGTGGCGAGATTCTGCGTATCGATCTACATACTGACGACGGGTTGGCGGAAGATAATGAAGGAGACGACATTCAGAGCGCGTGCGTGGGCGCCGCTTTGTGGATATGTTGTGCGGTTCTAGGGCTCCTTTTGCTTGTGTTCGTGCTGCCGCCCCAGACACTTCAACTTCTCTTGGCGAGTGGCAACAGAGAGTGACCATGGAGCAGGGTCGAAACATGCAACTAGGTGTTTGGTAGATCTCGTTGGAGAGCTGGCGATACAATTATCATTTTCTGCTTTTTATTTTGACGGTTTCAGTTTACATAATCTTTATAATAGCCTTTGCTAAATATTGTGGTTCTAATAATAAATAAAAACTGTACGAATCGTTTAATGCAGAGGCTGAGATTGCGCTCCACATTTCGAAAAAAGAAAAAAAAAAGCAGAACAACCGGCCTCAACGACGACCGGTCTGCTGTACACAGGTTGTTGGACTACGATGAGCACAGCAGCTGCCTCCGATTCTTCGTGATTAAAAAAAGTTGTGATCTGCTTGCAGGTAGATAGATACCACCGTAGTTCCTCGATGGTCCCTTGCTGTGAAGAATTGTAGTGGACAATAAAGATGCATGATTCAACTGTGTCATTATTCTAGCCTTCTTTGAAAAAGACATAATTTTTAGTTTAAACTAGGATGGCGAAATTGTGAGGGCTTTCGGTGACATGGTCAAAACGGTATGGGAAGCCAATTGCTGGATGAACCCTAGTTTGAAGATGAAATAATAAAGTACCAGGACACTCAAATGCCTTGTGGATGGACACGTTCATATGACGGGCAATCTCAAAAAGGAAAAGCTCTAGATTTTGGAGATATGCCCAAGAGACAATAATAAAATAGTTTTATTATATTTTTGTGTTTATGATAAATGTTTATATCCCATGCTATAATTGTATTAACCGAAAACATTAATACTTGTGTGTTTTGTAAACATAAAAGAAGTCCCTAGTAAGCCTCTTGTTGAACTAGCTTGTTGATTAATAGATGATCATGGATTCCTGATCATAGACATTGAATGTTATTAATAACAAGGTCATATCATTAGGACAATTATGTGATGGACACACTCCTATAGTAAGCGTAGCGTAAGATCAAGTCATTTAAAGTTTGTTTGCTACAAAGCTTTCAAATATATAGTAATGTAATCCTTCGACCATGAATTCATGTTAATCACCATCACCGGATGAATACTTTGATGACATCAAACACCACTTCCGTAACTGGGTGGTTATAAAGGTGGCATTAGGTATTCTGAAAGTATGTGTTGAGGCATATGAATCAAGAGTGAGATTTATCCATCCATATGATGGATAGATATACTCTGGTCCCTCTCGTTGGAATGTCACCCAATTGGCTTGCAAGCATGTGACTAGGTCACAAGGGATATCATATCACGGAACAAGTAAAGAGTACTTATCGATAACGAGGTTGAACTAGGTATAGAGATACCGACGATCAAACCTCGGATATGTAAAGTATCGCGCGGCAAAGGGAATCGGTATCGTATGTAAATGGTTCATTCGATCACAAAGTAATCGTAGAAATATGTGGGAACCATATGAATTTCTAGATTCCTCTATTGGTTATTGATCAGAGAAGTGTCTCGATCATGTCTGCATAATTCACGAACCATAGGGAGACACACTTAAGGATTCGATGTTGCTTAGTAGATATGGAATATGAGTTGGAGACCGAATATTGTTCGGAGTCTCATATTGGATCCAGGACATCATGAGGAGATCCGGAATGGTCCGGAGAATAAGATTCATATAAGGAAAGTCCAATTCTGGGGTTCGCAAATGTCTTTGGTGTTTTCACCGGAATCTTCTAGAAGGTCCACCACCCTGGAGGGGGGGTACATGAATATGCCATGCCAATGTGGAATGGTTGCATCGTACCCTAGGTCACTTGGCTGGGCAATGGTAAGATAAATAATCAAACTTAGTTTGAATAGTCAAACTCCAATTTGAAAAGTCAAATCCTAACATTGAAAGTCAAAGTCCAAGTGGAGGGAGGAGAGGAAACCTACACGAGAGAGGTTTCCCTCTCCCTCCTTGCTGCCGACCACACAAAGGGAGTTAGGGGAGTACTCGGCCTCCCCTAGCCGCCTCTCCCTCTCATAAAAAAGGAGGGGTGGGGCGCCTCCTTGGCCTCACCCAAAAAACCCTAGGTCGCCGCCTGCTCCCAAGCCGTCGGCGCCCTAAACCCTAGCTCTCCTCTAAACCGCCGCCTAGCCCTAGCTCTAGCCGCCGGCCATGTCCTCCCCTCGGCGTCTAAAACCTAGCCACTGAGGGCCTCTCTAAATCCACCATACCTACTCCGGCTTAGGCGAAGCCCTGCAGGATCTACTCCTCCACCTCCACCACCACACCGTCATGCTGCTGGAATCGCGAGGAGATCTACAACCTCCGCTGCCTACTAGAACACGGGAGAGGAAGGTCTCCATCGAGTACCAAACATGTGACCGACTGCGTAAGCGCTGCCGGAATGCGGTGTCGGAAGGATCGTCTTCGCGATCTTGAGATCGGTGATACGCCCAATTTGCATCACCATTCTATATCATAATTTACCTCTATTCACTGATATTTGTCTTATTATGAGGTATTACTTATGGATTTTCATATGTTTATGCATGTTGGATGATTCTTGGAGGATGGACTGTCGGAGTCTGGATTCTGATGGAAAAGAAGGCGTTTCAGTGCAATTTCACAAAGATCAGAAAAATACCAGAAAAATATGAAAACATATTATTTCTCCAGAGGAATGAGGGAGCCGGAAGGAGGGACGAAGAAGGGCCTCAGGGGGCCCACACCCCTAGGTGCGGGACCACCTGACCCCGCGCCTAGGGCAGGTGTGGCCCACCTGCCCGGCCTTCGACTCCGCCCCTTCGCCTATATCTTCCCTATAGAACCCTAAGCCTCGGGGAGCGACCACAGATAGATTTCCGCCGCCTCTGGGGGGCGGAAAACATCGAGAGAGAAAGATCTCTCCGGCAGACAGATTTCTGCCGGGGTAATTCCTTCCCGGAGAGGGGAGATCGTCACCATCAACACCGTCATCAAGCTAGGCTTCATCGGGATCATCATCATCATCATCATCCACACCATCATCTCCACCAGCACCATCATCACCACTCCATCCTGCTGTAACAATTGTGTTGGATATTGCTTAGTTCATCAGGGGAAACTTTCCCGGTGTTAATTACTATTGTAGTTGATGCTTGTGAGTGGAACCATTGGATTATTATTTATGTTCAGATTGTTATCCATTACCATATCATCTTTGATCTTGATCCATATGATGTCTTGTGAGTAGTTCGTTTAGTTCTTGAGGACATGGGAGAAGTCATGTTGTTAGTAGTGAATCTGTGATGAGTTATTATTCAATGGTTTAGTATTTAAGTTGTGGTGCTATTCTTCTAGTGGTGTCATGTGAACGTCGACTACATGACACTTCACCATTTATGGGCCTAGGGGGATGCATTATGTATTTGGCTACTAATTGTGGGGTTGTCGGAGTGACAGAAACCTGAACCCCCGTTAGGACACCTTTGCACAAGGGAGCGTAGGATCTCAGAGTATAAGGCTGTGGTTAGATTTATATCTTAATTACTTTCTTGTAGTTATGGATGTTTGCAGGGGGTTTAATCAAAAGTATGTATTAGTCCAAGTACGGTCGGTACATTAGCACAGGTTCACCCACACAAAACTTACAACACCAAAGAAGAGTACTCAGCTATTTGAAGCGAAAGCACTTGAAAGAATTCCCATGTGTCCTCGAGAACGTTTAGTCCTTATAAGTATTTCCACCGGCTTGTCCTTTGCTAAGAAAGGATTGGGCCACTTGCTCCATTTGTTTGTTACCTTTGTTACTTGCTCCTTGTTTTGTTGCCTTGTCAGAAAACCACTAAAAATCCGTTTGCTAAGTATTCATAGGGATTTCCTGCTCCATACCACTGTTCAGCACCTTCTGCTCCTCGTTGGGATCGACACTCCTATTTATCGAAAGTACTACGATACACCCCCTATACTTGTGGGTCATCAAGACTATTTTCTAGCGCCGTTGCCGGGGAGTGAAGCGCTATTGAAGAGTGGAACTGGTAAAGGTAACTTTTACTGTGAGTATTGCTTTTGTTACTGCTTGTTACTTTGTTTCCAATATGGATGACCCACTTGGTTTTCTGTTTGGTAAAACTACTACCACTGCTAGGGTAGTAGATGAACCACCTCCTGTTGAGATAGATCCTTTTAAGATACCTACAAGTATTGTAATCGTGTTATGGATAATTATTATTTTGGGGATGGAACTATCCATCCTAGTGATCACTTGCTTTTTATCCATGAATTATGCGGGTTGTTTAAGTGTGCAGGTATCAAAACTGAACAAGTGAATAAGAAGTTACTCTCCATATCCTTGAAAGGGAGAGCTGAAAAATGGTATAAGCTGCTGAAGAATGGACAATCCATGGAATGGGATGAGATGGAATCTCTCTTTTACTCTAAATTTTATCCTCCCAGTGAGATTCATAAGGATAGAAATCTTATATATAACTTTTGGCCTCTTGATGGAGAGAGTACAACTCAAGCTTGGGGGAGATTGAAGTTACTAATGCTTAAATGTCCTATTCATGAACTCTCTAACAATATTATTCTCAATAACTTTTATGCTAGGCTTCCTCTTCATGATGAAGAATTACTAGATGCTTCTTGTACTGGATCATTCACACGTATGAAGGAAGAAGCTAAATGGGATCTACTAGACTATATTCAAGAGAACACTAAAGATTGGGAGAATGACAAAGGAAGAAAGTCAGGTATAAACTATGATTATGAATGCATTAAATATTTTATGGGAACTGATGACTTCCGTGATACTAGAATTGAGTTTGGTCTTGATTCCCAAAGTATTGCCAACTGTTTTAAGGCCTTTGCCTCTTACATAGAAATTTCCAAGAAGAAGTGGAATAAGTACCATGCTCCTTATAAAGATGTTGTTAGTCATGTTCCTGTTAGAAGTACTCAAGTTTGTACTACTAATCATATTGTGCCTGAACCTCATGTTGAGAAAATGCCTTTCCCAGCTAAGGTAAAGGAGTATTCTATGATTATTAGTTCAAATAACAAAGGTATAATGAAAACTGTGGAGCCTGGTAAGCAATTGAATGTTGAACCTGTGGTAGCTATTGTGAAAGACCCTGTCACTAGAAATATAGAGGATGAGCATATTGTATTCTGTGAAGACGCTTCTAATATTATCTCTCATCCTAGTAAAGCTAGAAAAGCTAGTGTTCTTGTGCTTTCTGTTAAAATTGGTGATCATTGCTACTATGGTTTATGTGATATTGGTGCTAGTTCTAGTGCTATTCCTTATGAGATTTACAGAGAAATTATGCATGAGATTGGTCCTTGTGAGCTTGAGTACATTGATGTGGTTATTCACCTTGCTAATAAGGAGACCATTTGCCCTATTGGCATTATAAGAGATGTGGAGGTTCTCTATGGTAAGATTAAGTATCCTGCTGATTTTCTAGTGCTTAATTCAGCAGCTAGCAAAACTTGTCCTATCATTTTTGGTAGACCTTTCTTGAACACTTGTGGAGCTATTATTGATTGTAAGAAGGAAAAAGTTTTAACTAAGTTTGATGAAGAATCTTATGAGTTTAAATTTTCCAAATTTGCTAAAGCTCCTTGTGAAAATAGCTTGCCTAATAAAGATTTCAGGATGGGACAACTTGCTTCTATTGATCCAGTTTATGACCTTGGACTTCTTTTTGGTGATTGTAAGTATGCTTATTCTGAAGATAAAGTTGTTGCCAGTGACAGTTATATTGTCAACTTTATTCAGAGTGCTACTGAAAGTTATTATGAGAGAGGGAAACATGGTTTTATGCATCTCAATAATGTTAAGTTTCCCCATTTTATGTTGGAAGCTTTGAAGTTGCATCTGTTTTGTCTTCCTATGCTTGTGGATTTTTGTTTCAACAATTCGTTTTCTCATGATACCCCCATGCATAGTAAGTGGTTTAGACTCAAGTGTGTTGGTTATTTGCTTCTTGATGCTCTCTTTCATTCCAGATATATATATCCTATGTGAGCATCTTTGGAAGTTTCGAGCCTAACTTAAAGGCATTAAAGAAAAGTACTTGTTGGGAGATAATCCAAGAGTTTTGTCGAGTCTTGGAAGTTATTACCTCAGTAATAACCGCTCCTTATCCTTTTTGTTTTGGTTTTTGTGTCAAGTTCAACTACTTTTGTGAAGTAGAGGAGTTGTGAAAAGTGGCTGTCATGGGACAGATTTTTTGTGCTGAATTGTAAAAATTCGTGAGGGAGCTCAGTACGTCGGATGGAGGTGAATTTTTCTGTGATTGTTCTCCAAGTTGTTACCCAACTTTCATCAGTTTTGCACTTTTTTATTTGAGCAACATAAGGTCTTCGAAAAAATCAATATTTACCTGCTGGTCTGTTTTGACAGATTTCTGCCATCATTTGCATTTGCCTCTTACAGAAGCTTTTGTTTTGATGGGTTTTCAGTTGAAGTGTTTACCAAAGGTTTATTGTTTTTGCTTACACTAATGTTGTTATTGAGTTTGTGCAAGGGGTTTGTAAGAAGGAAATCTTTAGGAGAAGAGAAAAGGAATCTGCCGAGTTCGTCTTTGAGTAGGTAAAAGTGGTGAAAACAGAAGGTTCGTGAAACCCCAATATTTTTATTTTTTTGATGTTTTTAATACATAAGGGAAGTTGCGAGACGAAACTGAAGAGGAAACGGAGCCCGGGGTGGACAAACCCACCCCAGGCACATGCCCAGCCTGTCCGCGCTTGAGGGGGGGTGTTCCCCCCTCGAACTCCGTCTCTGCCTCGTTTCCGTGTCAAAACCTTCCTTGTGCATTGAAACTTCATAATATATAACCCCCCCGGGTTCCCCGAGGTTCTTGCATCGTGTTCTCGTCGTGTTTTCGTTTCAATCTGTTTCTGTCAGGAAATCTTCTCAAGTTTAGAGGACCATGGCCTCCGCCAACGACAAAGGCAAGAAGCCCGAGGAAGAAGAACCTCAAGTCCCCAAGGAGGAGGAGATTTCGATAGGGTATGAAGGTGACATGGAGGAGGACAAGGAACCGGACACTCGCGCTACCGTCGCAAGCATTGGTTTGGTGGCACGACCTACCAAGCTTAAGAGGACAACACAGATGTCTACAGGAGGGAGAACTCCGCGTCATATCCTCGCTCCACGCTGACATGGTTATACCCCGCGGGTACACGATCTCAGCATACCTATTCCAGCCCAAGGAAGGCCCACGACAAATATATGCCGGCCCATGAAGACTTTCGGGTGGCCAAGGCCCATGACGCCTCCGGATCCTTGGAAAGCAAGACTAGAGTAGATAGGAAGTTCAAAGGGGTAAACCCTAAAACCTGTAACCGACTCGATCTGTGCCTGGGACCTGCCTGCCTCTATATAAAGGCCAGGAGGGCACGACGAGGAGGCTATCTCATAACCTCTCGCATACACACCTCCACGCCAGATTGCATCTGCGCACCCCTGTAACCTTCGGTTCCACCATAATCACAGCAGACAAGCAGGAGTAGGGTTTTCCCTCCGGGGGCCTGAACCTGGGTAAACCTCGTGTCCCCGTGTTGTTTGTTTGCTAACCGTTCCGCGATCTCCAGCATCCCCACCTTCTCCAAAACCCAAGTCCATAACAATGGGCATTGACAAGATTAAACCTCGTCAATTGGCGCCGTCTGTGGGAAACGGGGACGCTGATTGTGCGATCGTGACGGTCCCAACCCGAGCGATCTACAACTCCGCGGCGACGGAGAGTCATCTCCTCTTTGGCGCCTTCGACTTCACCGCCCACTCGCCAGCCACCCTAAAGGATTTCGAGCCCGTTAGCGATGGACTCGAGATCCTGTTCGGGAGCTTCTGCTTCCAGGTGGGGCAGATCGACACTCTCCGCCTCCCGGAGCGGGTGCCCCTGTCGTCGATCAGGCCTGCCTCGTGGGCTCCACACCCTGTGCTACGCACATCATCATCGACAAATGAGTCCTATGACAGCAGCAGCTGCAACTCAGATCTGTGCGATCCACCATCGGATGAAGGGACCTACGGTTCCGGATCCAAAACTGCGGCAGCAGCGATCCGATCTGCAAGCGATACCAGTGCGCTGCGGTCATCCAAGATCAGGAACACAATCCGCCACCCAACCCACAGGGTAGAAACAGCGAGAATAGAAGAAACACTCTAATTTGGAAGCTAGTACCCCTTCTACCCCTGGGTACACTTCCTCCTAGTACCCCTTGTTCTAACCGTGCAGGGAAGAAACACTCTAATTTGGAAGAATGGAGAAAGAATAACAAGGACTGGGATTCTCAGTCCGAGTTGATCATGGGCTGCATTGAGCATATTTCGGAGTTAATTCGTCCTTCTAATCTTCGATATGGAGGATATGAGGAAACTTATTGAAGAGCTTATCAAGAGAACACCACTACCAAGGGAGTAATTCGTCATCAGGTTTGGCATCCCCTTGGCTTGTTCCAAGCTTGGGGGGTGCCGCGGTATCACCACCATTATCTCTTATCTTTTACCTTTTTAGTGGATTCATATCTGTGGTAGAGAGGTTATCTTATAGTTTGGTTTGCATGTGGAAGTATCTCTCCTTTAGTTGATTATCTATGTATCCCTTAGTGTGAGTGCCTTTATTGGAATATTAATGAGAAGTCTCATCTTTTACTTTTTGCACTTCTTATTTTAGTTTGCAATCTCTATTATATGATGGATCTTGTTGATCAGTATTGGCACCACTTTGGGATCATCAAGTGGATCTAAATTGGTTTTGGCAAACCGAGTTCTGGTCAGTAGCATTACTATGAAAGAGAAAAATAAAGAAAAAAAGCTTACAAGTATTTTGTATCATTTGTTTTCTTTATTGTTGGCTCATAAGCTTAGTATTCTTTATTTAAGATATTTTGTGTCTTCAAGGAAGATTGCATGTTTGGCTTTATTACTTGTATGTTTGCTTGTTTCTTTCAACTCTCTTGCTTGCTACCCAGCCTTGCTAGCCAAAAACCTATTTTGAGAAGGCATACTTCTCATGTTTCCAAAATCCTTTGAACCAAAACTTTTGCCACTTGTGTCCACCATATCTACCTAGTAGCTTTTGCTATTCCAAGCAGATTCTCAAGCTTCATCTACCTTTCGAATTAAAAAGTATTTTGTTATGTGAAAACTAGTTAGTAAAGCTCTCACGAACTTGATGGCACACCTTATTTACTTTCCCCTAATAGACTTGAAACATTGTGGACATCGAAGTTGTATATGCTTGCATCTATACGTTGGAATTAGCAGAACCGTGTTGTCACGGGGAACATTTTCAACATTGCACTTGTACTCTGTACAAAGTTGATATCATGCTCTTTTGTCTATGGATGTCAACAGTGTGAAATAAAGAGGGAACTTGTAAGTCCATGGAGTTTGTATCCTGTGTTAGAGAAACACCTGGGCCGCTAACCTAAGCCATGCTTAATCATGGTTGAAACTTGCAGCATCACCATAGTGAGTCATCTATGAAGCATCCTCAATAAAAAGCTATGCACATAGTAAATAAAAAGATCGTTGAGATGCTCATTGTCTGCTTGCCTTGTCATTTTGGTTATGGGAAAGCTCCTATACCATGTGCAAGGGGTACCCCGTTGGCGGTTCTCAATGATATGCAAATACTTACAATGACAAGAACTTACCTGTGACCAAAGTTGAGTAGCATGAGGAGTGGCCCTCATATTCAAGGGACATGAGATTGACAACTTATATTTCGTCAAGCATATACTCCATCTTTGTTCACTTTAACCTTAATCATCTCAAGATGCTTATGATAGGGGAAATGAGGGCTCAAAGCTAGTAAGCATCATAATCTTTTGGAATCTCTTTATGACTTGTAATCCCTGCTACCCTCTATGAAGGGACCTTTCTCCCACTTCCAAGTTGAGTTAGTAAACCTACTTCCTCTCTATCTTCAGCAAGCATTTGAGTTGTTGTGTTTCAAGCATTCATATGGTGATTTATTCAATCATGTTCTTTATCTTCCTTGTTTGCACAAAACTCTTATCTATTGAGTATTACTTTGAAAGCCTTCACTTGTGAAAAACCTTTTTGAGCAAAGAGTGTTCCTGTTTTGAAACTTCGACAAAAAGCTTTTGTGAAACTGTTTGCCTGTTGTTCTCTGACCAAGAACAAGTTTGCCAGTTCCAATTATGATTTATCTTTATGCATCTCTATTGTGACTGTTGTACTTGGTTGCAAGCTAAGTTATGTAATGGTGAGTTGCTTTCTTCTATGAGTTGTGCAATGGTAAGTGTGATACTTCTTGTTCGTATCCTTTTATCGACACTTCACTCCATAAACCTGTGGACATGTTTGCCGAGCTCAGTTTTCGCTTGGGGACAAGCGAAGTATAAGCTTGGGGGAGTTGATATGCCCAATTTGCATCACCATTCTATATCATAATTTACCTCTATTCATTGATATTTCTTATTATGAGGTATTACTTATGGCTTTTCATATGTTTATGCATGTTGGATGATTCCTGGAGGATGGACTGCCGGAGTCTGGATTCTGATGGAAAAGAAGGCGTTTTGGTGCAATTTCACAAAGATCAGAAAAATACCAGAAAAATATGGAAACATATTATTTCTCCAGAAGAATGAGGGAGCCAGAAGGAGGGACGAAGAAGGGCCTTAGGGGCCCACACACCCCTAGGCGCGGGCCCACCTGACCCCGCGCCTAGGGCAGGTGTGGCCCACCTGCCTGGCCTTCGACTCCACCCCTTTGCCTATATCTTCCCTACGGAACCCTAAGCCTCGGGGAGCGACCACAAATAGATTTCCGCCGCCTCTAGGGGGGCAGAAAACACCGATAGAGAAAGATCTCTCCGGCAGACATATTTCTGCCGGGGGGAAATTCCTTCCTGGAGAGGGGAGACCATCGCCATCAACACCGTCATCAAGCTAGGCTTCATCGGGATCATCATCATCATCATCCACACCATCATCTCCACCAGCACCTGTTGGAGATATGCCCTAGAGGCAATAGTAAATGTAGTTATTATTATATCTTTGTGTTTATGATAAATGTTTACGTTCATGCTATAACAGTATTAACCGGAAACATTAATACTTGTGTGATTTGTAAACTAAATTAGAGTCCCTAGTAAAGCCTCTTTATAATACTAGCTTGTTGGTTAATAGATGATCATGGTTTCCTGATCATGAACATTGAAATGTTGTTGACAACAAGATCATATCATTAGGAGAATGGTATGATGGACATACTCCTATAGATAAGCGTAGCATAAAGATCAAGTCATTTTAATAGTTCAATTGCTATAAGCTTTCTGATACATAGTAACCTAATTCCTTAGACCATGAGATCATGCTTATCACCATCACCGGAAGGATGCTTTGATGACATCAAACACCACACCGTAACTGGGTGGCTATAAAGATGGCATTGAGTGTTCGGAAAGTATGGGTTGAGACACATGGATCAAGAGTGTGATTTGTCCATCCATACGACAGATAGATATACTCTGGGCCCTCTCGGTGAATGTCATCCAATTAGCTTGCAAGCATGTGACTGGCTCACAAGGGATCACATATCACGGGAACGAGAAAAGAGTACTTATCAGTAACGATGTTGAACTAGGTATGCAGAGATACCGACGATCAAAACCTCGGATAAGTAAACTATCGTGAGACAAAGGGAAATTGGTATCGTATGTAAGTGGTTCATTCGATCGCAAAGTAATCGTTGAAATATGTGGGAGACATATGAATTTCCAGATTCCTCTATTGGTTATTGATCGGAGAAGTGTCTCGATCATGTCCGCATAATTCACGAACCATAGGGAGACACACTTAAGGATTCGATGTTGTCGAGTAGTTATGGAATGATGAGAAAGAGACCGAATGTTGTTCGGAGTCTCAGATGGGATCCAGGATATCATGAGGAGATCCAGAATGTCCCGGAGAATAATATTCATATAAGGAAAGTCCTGTTTCGGAGTTTGGGAATGATTCCGGTGTTTTTACCAGGAATGTTCTAGAAGGGTCCGGAAGGTCCGACACTCCGGAGGGGAAGGGTACATGAATGTGTCATAACAATATGGAATGGTTGCATTATGTACTAAGTCACTTGGCTAGGCAAAATAAAGGGAGAAATCAAATCCTAGTTTGAAAGTCAAAACGCCAATTTGAAAAAGTCAAACGACAAGTTTGCTTGGTGGAGGGAGAGTAGGAAACCTACTTGGGGAGGAGTTCCCCTCCCTCCACCCGCCGGCCAAGGAGGCCGAGTTGGGGGAGGACTCCCTCCTCCCAACCGGCCACCCTCCACCTATATAAGGAGGGGTAGGGCGCCCCTACCCCTCACACCTAAAACCCTAGCCCCAAGCCGCCGGCGCCACCACCTCCTTGTGCTGCCGCCGCCGCCCAGGGCACCTCCAACTCGGCGAGTTGGGGTTTCTCCAAACCCTAGCCGCCGGCCAAGCCCTCCCCTTGGTGCCCTCTAAACACTAGATCACCAAGGCCTCTCTCATAGTCCACCATACTCGCACCGGCTTAAGGCGAAGCCCTGCGGGATCTCCCCTCTACTTCCGACACCACGCCATCGTGCTGCCGGAATCGCGAGGAGAGTGCTACAACCTCCACTGCCTGCTGGAACAAGGGAGAGGAAGGTCTTCATCGAGTACCTAACGTGTGACCGACTGCGGAAGCGCTGCCGGAACGCAGCGCCAGAAGGATCATCTACGCGATCTTGAGATCGGCAAGAGTACGACTACATCACCCACGAGAATCTACTCTCGTTAACCGCTTTGGAATCTTCGAGGGTGAGTTCCTCTATCGACTCGTTGCTACAATCTAATAGATATATGTTGGCTTGTTTGTGTGCATGCGGTAGAAATTTTTTGTTTTCCATGCTACGAACCCCTACAACACCATCATCACCACTCCGTCCTGCTGTAACAATTGTGTTGGATATTTCTTAGTTCATTAGGGGAAACTTTCCCGGTGTTAATTACTATTGTAGTTGATGCTTGTGAGTGGAACCATTGGATTATTGTTTATGTTCAGATTGTTATCCATTACCATATCATATTTGATCTTGATCCATATGATGTCTTGTGAGTAGTTCGTTTAGTTCTTGAGGACATGGGAGAAGTCATGTTGTTAGTAGTGAATCTATGATGAGTTATTATTCAAGGTTTAGTATTTAAGTTGTGGTGGTATTCTTCTAGTGGTGTCATGTGAACGTCGACTACATGACACTTCACCATTTATGGGCCTAGGGGGATGCATTGTGTATTTGGATACTAATTATGGGGTTGTCGGAGTGACAGAAACGTGAACCCCCGTTAGTGACATGGTTATACCCTAAGGGTACACGACATCGGCATACCTGGTCCAGCCCAAGGAAGGCCCACGAGAATATACGCGGCCCATGAAGATTTTCGGGTGGCCCAAGCCCATGATGTCTTCGGATCCTTGGAGAGCAAGCCTAGAATAGATAGAATATTAAAAGGGCAAACCCTAAACCTATAACCGACTCGATCTGTGCCCGGGACCTGCCTACCTCTATATAAAGGCTAGGAGGGCACGACGAGGAGGATACCTCTCATACCACCGCATACACATCTCCATGCCAGATTGCATCTGCGCACCCCTGTAACTTTCGGTTCCACCGTAATCAAGAGCAGACAAGCAGGAGTAGGGTTTTCCCTCCGGGGGCCTGAACCTGGGTAAATCTCGTGTCCCCTGGTTGCTTGTCTGTTAACCGTTCCGCGATCTCCAGCACCCCCATCTTCTCCAAAACCCAAGCTCATAACAATGGACATTGACAAGAACAAACCTCGTCAATTGGCGCCGTCTTTGGGAACTAGGGGGCGCTGATTGTGCGATCGTGACGGTCCCGACCAAAGAGATCTACAACTCCTCGGCGACGGAGAGCCATCTCCTCTTCGGATCTTTCGACTTCACCGCCCACCCGCCAGCCACCATGAAGGACTTCGAGCCCGTAGGCGACAGGCTCGAGATCCTGTTCGGGAGCTTCTGCTTCCAGGTGGGACAGACCGGCACTCTCCGCCTCCCAGAGCGGGTGCCACTGCCATCGATCAGGCCCGCCTCATGGGCTCCGCATCCCGTGCTATGCACGTCAACATCGACAGATGAGTCATACGACAGCAGCAGCTGCAACTCAGATCTGTGCGATCCTCCATCGGATGAAGGAACCTACGATTCCGGATCCGAAAGCTGTGGCAGCAGCGATCCGACCTATGGACGCTACCAATGCGCCGTGGTCATCCAAAGCAACGTGGAGCAGCAGCCACCAGGTTCGGGTGCTCACGTACCGCCACCCAACACGCAGGGTAGAAACCGCGAAAACAGGAGAAACCAATCCCCCGCCCAACGAGGACGACCCTGAGGCCAATAGGGTAATCCACCTCAGCGAGGAAGGATGGAACCAAGCACGCGAAGCTGTGGCGGACAACAAGATCTTGCCTGTGGATGCCTCATGGGACCTACTGATGGCATACCACCTGCTCCTCATCGAAGAGCACAAAAAGTAGGTGAAGATGCAAGAAGTGCTCGACAAACGCAAGCAAGCGGCCTCGGAGTCCAGCGCGTGGCGAGCTGCGCTCTCCGCCATGGGCGGCTCCAGCTCGCACGGCAACAATGCCAACAAGCATCGTTCTCACATAGAGAACATGGACCCCACTGCGCGTCGCGAGGAGACGCCGTAATTATCGCCACGTCGCGCGTGACTAGTCAACTCCAAGTCAGAAAATGGGACCCACGTTCGTCCAGTCACGTCACCTCCGGCGCCGCAGACGCTTGAGGTCACCAATCGTCAGCACTAACGTCATCAAAGCTATACTAGCAATGGTTACAAATTTTCGGCTAAACAGCTAAAGTACTCACTCGAATTTACGATTCGAGCAACTACTCGGGGGCTACTCCTATCAGGAGCGCTGGCCGTGCACCCGAAGCATGAATAGCGTACTATGCCTATGATCTATTTCTTCGAGTCCTACGTCAAGTCTACGACTCCACTACGGACTCGGGGGATACTCCCATAGGGAGGATTGATTCAAGCATCCGAAAAAATTGTGTACTACGGACCTGAAGCAAATAACGGATGAATTAAAGTCTCTGCTCGAGTCTACGAATCGAACAGACACTCAGGGGCTACTCCCATAGAGAGCACTGGTCGCGCACCCTATGAATTCTTCGACTGTGATCCTTCGGATCAGAATGCAAAAACTATTTGGCAACTTTGCCCCAATCAACGCTAAGTGAGTAACATCCTCCTTGGCCACCCGAAACACCTCCGTGGTGATAAAATTTCGGCTGATGTGTCTGCGACGCAAAGATAAGACCTACAGATATCATCTGATGGCCTGGCAACGCACACGACTGCACTCTGCTAGTAAAAATCCATGCTAACAGGCGCGCCGAAAATCCTGACGAACGCGTTGGGTACATCATTCGAAAACTGGGATTCGACTCCTCTAAGACCTCAACGGCCTGAGTCGAATTACGCCAGCATCTGTTCCGGGTTCGAGTCGAGGGACTCGAATCTAAAGAAGATCGTGTTGATTTGTCCTAAGACAGTTAAATGACCCTGGTCCATCAGGAGTGTCAGGCACACGCATCAACAATCCCTACATACTAAAATCATTCTCTGATGAACAGAAACAACTGCACCCGAAAGATTGAAGAGTCCTCAGCCGAATCTACGATTCGAATGAACACTCGGGGGGCTACTGACATGGTTATACCCTACGGGTACACGACATCAGTATACCTGGTCCAGCCCAAGGAAGGCCCACGAGAATATACGCGGCCATGAAGATTTTCGGGTGGCCCAAGCCCATGATGTCTTCGGATCCTTGGAAAGCAAGACTAGAATAGATAGAATATTCAAAGGGGCAAACCCTAAACATGTAACCGACTCGATCTGTGCCCGGGACCTGCCTACCTCTATATAAAGGCTAGGAGGGCACAACGAGGAGGGAACCTCTCATACCAACGCATACACACCTCCATGCCAGATTGCATCTGCGCACCCCTGTAACTTTCGGTTCCGCCGTAATCAAGAGCAGACAAGCAGGAGTAGGGTTTTCCCTCCGGGGGCCTGAACCTGGGTAAATCTCATGCCCCCTGGTTTCTTGTCTGTTAACCGTTCCGCGATCTCCAGCACCCCCATCTTCTCCAAAACCCAAGCTCATAACAATGGGCATTGACGAGAACAAACCTCGTCAGTTAGGACACCTTTGCACAAGGGAGCGTAGGATATCAGAGTTTAAGGCTGTGGTTAGATTTATATCTTAATTACTTTCCTGTAGTTAGAGATGTTTGTAGGGGGTTTAATCACAAGTATGTATTAGTCCAAGTACGGTCGGTACATTAGCACAGGTTCACCCATACAACACTTATAACACCAAAAAAGAGTACTCAGCTATTTGAAGCGAAAGAACTTGACAGAATTCCAATGTGTCCCCGAGAATGTTTGGTCCTTATAAGTATTTTCACCGGCTTGTCCTTTGCTAAGAAAGGATTGGGCCACTTTCTCTGTTTGTTCGTTACCTTTGTTACTTGCTCCTTGTTTTGTTGCCTTGTCAGAAAACCACTAAAAATTTGTTTGCTAAGTATTCACAGGGATTTCCTGCTCCATACCACTGTTTAGCACCTTCTGCTCCTCGTTGGGATCGACACTCTTATTTATCAAAAGTACTACGATACACCCCCTATACTTGTGGGTCATCAATCGGCAAGTGAGCGACTACATCAACCACGAGAATCCGATCTCGTTAAACACTTCGGATCTTTGAGGGTTAGTACTTCATGAACTCGTTGCACCAATCTCGTAGATTAGATCTTGGCTTTTGTGTGTTCATGCGATAGAATTTTTTGTTTTCCATGCTACGAACCCCTACAGTGGTATCAGAGCCGTGTCTATGCGTAGATCTGTTGCACGAGTAGAACACAATGGTTATTATGGGCGTTGATGTTTGTTGTTGATTGCTTTCTGTGTACATTGCATCTTGCGGAATGGTGGGATGAAGCGGCCTGGGCTAACCTTACATGTCATCGTACATGAGACTTGCTCCACGCTCAACAATCAACTTGCATTGCACAAGTGGCTTTATGGGTGTATGTATCTCCCACCATAGTGAAGATTCAATTTACTATGGGCACTGGACAATACTTGTATCAACGTTGTGGTTCATGTTCGTAAGTTAGAACGGTTCTTATGCAAAATCCCTAGCCACGTAAAACTTGCAAAGAAGATTAGAGGCGTGTAACTTGGTTTTGCAGGGCTTGTGTTGTGATGTGATATGGCCATGATTGTGATTATATATGATGTATGCAATGATCCTTATTGTAAGTTAGCAACTGGCAGGAGCCTTATGGTTATCTTTAAATTTCGTTTAAGACCCGCGTGTATATTCATCAAAGTAGTTGTAATAGTTGCTGTTGGTGGAGGACAACCATGAAGCGGCGCCATTGACCTTGACACTACGCCGGTGATTATGGAGATCATGTTCGTGCTTGGAGATGGAGATCAAAGGCACAAGAAGAAAGGCCATATCATATCATACATTATGAATTGCATGTGATGTTAATCCTTGTTATGCATATTGTATTGCTTAGATCGCAATGGTAGAATTATAATATGATCCCTCACACTAAATATTAAGTAATAAAGTGTTCGTCCTTAGTAGGCACCGTTGCTAAGACTCGTCATTTCGAAGCATCACGTGATGATCGGGTGTGATAGATTCTACGTGTGCATACAACAGATGCAAGCTAGATTTGAACACACGGATACTAAGGTTAAGCTTGACGAGCCTAGCATATACAGACATGGCCTCGAAACACGGAATACCGAAAGGTAAAACATGAGTCATATGGATGATATGATGAACATGTTGATTGTTCGCCTTTGAAGCTACATCATCTCTCGTGATGATCAGACTTGATGTAGTGGATTTGGTTCATGTAATCACCAAAATGACTCGAGGGATGTGGTTTTGAGTGGGAGTTCAACAGTAATATGATTAAAAGTTGAACACAATTTATCATAAATTAAATCAAAGTGAATTTGCATAATATTTATTTATTGGAATCCGTTCACCACCTTATGCTTAGTTATAATTGAGATAATAAAACTATATAATTCTGGATAGTTACTTTACGAACTGGTATTGTATTGTTTTGAGTGTTAATATAAAATTTAAAAATCCTATTGCAAACTTTTAACAAACTCCTTTTACTCTATGCAATTTAATAATTAGTATTAAATCAAGAGTAACAATTTCAGTGTTAGTATCTAAAGTATCATGTTTGCCTCCATGATTCTTGATATTCAAAATATTGTTTTAAGAGTAAATTCCACTTTATACCCCTTAGTTTGATTTTTCTGACACTAATTATCCCATTTAGCAAATTTTCATTCAAATTATCCTATTTAACAAAAGTTTTGCCGATTTATACCCTTTCTAAAAAAAATTACCCCATAACATCAAACTACTGACTGCAAAGAGCATCCAATTCTATCTTACCAACAAGATGCCAAGAATTATCTCACAAAAAAAAAGATGCATAGAACGAACCACCACATTGACATGCTTTGCATGCAACGACATCATGTATTGTCCATCAAGTTGTTACAGTGTATATGGAAATCCATACACATGCGCGCGCGTGATGGATCGAACCGTCGCACATATGTCTATAAATCTATAAGGATGCTAAGAAGTATCTGCACGCGTTTGCTAGGTAAAGGTGTTAAACAGTATGTGCAGTGCACGCGTTTTGCTATGTGTTCAGTTTGCGTTTGGAGATCAGGTGTGGTTTATCGTGGCATAGATTTTGATCGGCTTAAGCAAGATGCTGTCTGTTCGTTTTTTTGGGGATATACACGATCTGTCCTTCGTGTTACAATACATCATTGGAGAGCCGGCAGTTGTAGTTTATGGCAAAGACCACTTGATTGTAGTAAATTATTTAAGCACTTGAACATGGTACAGTAGCATGGTCAATTGTTTTATTTTATTTTTCCATATAGTAATAATAATTGCAGAATTAAACCATTTGGCACGTGACGTGTACCTGACGCTAGGAACCCGCCGAATAAAAATGCTCATAAAAATTTAGAAGGGGTAAAAGTTGACATAACTTTTGCTAAATGGGGTAATTAGAATGAAAACTTTTCAAATGGGGTAATTAGTGTCAAAATTGTCAAATTAGAGGGTAAAAACAAGAATATACTCTTGTTTTAATATCAAGGTTATCTAGGAGCTGAAAGAATTGTTTCAGAAACCGTCATGTGTGGAAGATATTGTGATATCTAAAATAATGTTTTGGTTGTAACATGATAGAGTATAATTTAGAAAAATATATATTCTCATATTTGATGAGAATTTGTGAAGATTGGAGACGCTGGTCGTCCTAATCTTCCAAAAGATTTTGGAGAGCAATATTATACTCGCAATTCACCGTTATAAGCTATAGTAGCTTGATCATGGAAATTGTCATGATAAAGATGAATAAAAGAAGATGTAGGTAAAATGTTTACTACACTAAAAGATTACTAAAGAATGGATTTCGAAAGAACGCCAAACATTTGATGATGGTGATCTACTTAAAAGTGCAAGCCCAAAGATATTAGTATTTAACTATACACACTTTGGACTATGTGTCATGAGTATGGCCCCACTATTCATGTTGATAGATTCTTTTAAAAGGAAAAGAGAATGCTGAAAGGGAATCTTAGAAATATTTGGCAGAAAAGAAAAGACTTGAATTGTTCAACTCAGGCATATAGATGTTATACATGTTATGGCTATATTCTTTGCTTGTTAAAACAATGTGGTTCTTGGGTATTGGATGCCAAATTTGTTGGTATGAAATGTCATACAAAAACAACACAATTCATGAACTGCAATGGACTAAATAACTAGCAAGAGAATATGTGATGATGTTCATCAAAACAAACAAAGTGTTGTTGTGTTGCTCGTTGACATCAAAGTTTATCTTCAAGATTTGTTTCAATAATTATTATTTCGATCAGGTATTATGAGAAAAAAGGGTTGTTCAAATAATTGTCGTAATCCATAAAAGATGGATGATTTACCAATCTGGTTGGATAAATCACGTCCATAAAATAAATGCTAAAAATATCGAAAGACAAATGATTGAAAGATTACTTAAGAAGTGACATATCTGTTTAAATTATATTGGAAAGAAAACATGAAGAAACTCCATGTTGATGAAATTTTCGAGTCTTTTGATTTTGATCAAATGATGCTTGTGAGACTTTTCTGGAGATAATTAAAACTTCGTTCAAAGGCCAAGAAGAATGAACGACTAACTTATTGGAATTTATACATATTGATGTATGTAGCCCACTATGTGAAGTCATGAGCGATGGATTTCAACTTCATATGCTTTCTCCGAAAATTTGAGTGAATATATGTGTATATTTACTTAATAAGGAAGAAGTATGAAACATTTGAAAATGTTCAAAGACTTTTAAGATGAAGTAGAAAATCATTGTAACAAGAAAATAAAGAGTTTATGATTGGATCATTAAGGAATATATTTGAGTTACAAAGTTTAGCAAAACACCTAAGATTTGAGGAATCATTCCATAGATTTATGTTTCCCGAAAACACCATAAGTAGTATGGAGTGTTCGAGATATGTATTGAAACATTCTTTGACATGGTAAGATCAAATGTGTAATTTATAAAACTGCAATTATATTTTAAATATTAAAATCTTTAGTGACCGCTGCTTTTACACTGAAAAGACCACCATCATGATCCGTTGAAATGACACCAGATAAAGTTATGGTCTGGGATAAAACCCAAGTTGTCCTCTTAAGTTTTGGTACGCTAGGCATAAGTAAGATGTATACAACCAAAGTAGGATGAGCATGTATTTGTAAGTTATTTCGAATAACCATTGGGTATTCCTCCATAACACCGAAGACAAAAAAAAATTGTCGCTTAGAACGTCAAGTTTCTTGAGAAGGACTTTTTATGAAAAAGTTAAGTGAGAGGACAATAGAACTTTGATAAGGTTATTGAACTTTATCTATATGTGCAAAGTTGCACAACACCGAAAAGTGTTCCAGAGGCAGCAATAATGCTCATGGCTCACGTGCCTCAAAGGTTGTGGTCACGGAGGTCTAAGTTCCTATTTAATCGGGTAGGTCGGGTAAAATATCAAATACTAAGATTTGAGAGTAAATCATTGTTGTTTGACAATGATGAACCGACTTTATGCAAAGAAGCGATGATGGGCCCTAACTCCATCAAATGGCTTGAATCCATAAAATCTGTGGTAGTTCCATACACGAGAAATCAAGCTTTGAATTTGGAAGACCCTCTGGAAAGGTGTAAGACCTTGAAGTTGTATTTAGATCTATAAAGAAATAGACATGGATGTTTCACATCTATGAAATAGTCAACATGTCGAGAAAGAGTTCACAACAATGTTCAAGCAGTTGATTATGATAATATTTGATCTTTCATAGCGATAGTTAGTCTGGACGGATTACTATAGCAACTACTACATATATTGGTATATGATAGTTGAACAAACAAAACAAAGTTATTATAATAGAATGGTTACCTAGAATGTGTACATGACACAATCTAAAGGGTTTTTTTAATTCAAAGGATGCTAAAAGTGCATGCGGACTTCAAAGGTTGAAGTAAGCATCGTGGAGTTGAAATCTTCATCATGATGAAACTGTTAAAAGGTTTAATTTCATCAGAGACGATGAAGATGCTTGCATTTGTATGAAATTAAGTGGGAGCAATAAGACATAATTCTAATACATTATGTGGAACACATATTGTTGATCGGAGATGATGTATCTTTTATTGACACCGGTTAAGAATTTCATTTCGATGAAAGACTTAGGCAAAACCCGAATATTTGGCATCAATATAGATTGAGATGCTAATATGGTTGTGCCGAGAGTACATAGATGAGATATTGAAATAGTTCAATATATAAACTACAAGAAAGGTTCCTGTTGCACAAGAAGGATTGAATCAAGATTCAAGTGTATTAACACTTGGTAAGTGAAACGAGATTCAAGTGTTTTTGACACTTGGTGAATGAAATCACAAAGAATATTTTGAATCAATCATACTGTGATATATACACATCCAGATATGTCCTATGTTCTAAAAGTTATAAGAATATACCAGAATGAATCATAAGATGATCATTGGACGATAGTAAGGATATTCTTATGATCTTTGGAAGAACTAAGAATATATTATTTATGTAGAGGTGACAAATAGATAGATAGTTTATTGTAAAGTATTACATTGATACTAGTTTTGTCACAAGATACAAATTAAGTTTATCTCAATTTAAAACTATGGGTGGCACAATGTAATGGAAAGGAAGTTCCAAAACGGATTTGGATGAGTTCTAAAGTTAATATATTGTGACAGATACTACAATAAAAGGCTAAGTATATGACTGTTATGGTAGCAGCTAAAGAGGGCATTTGTGTCAAGTAGTTTGTTATCAAACTAGGTGTGGTTCACAGCGGGCTAGTACTATGAAGATATATTATACGACAATTGTATCAACATGTTTTAAACCCAAGGAACTAAAGTTGTCACCAAAGGAATAAATTTATACAATGCCATCTCATTGGAGAATAAGTCATGCGTAGAGACGCAAAGACATGCAATTACACACGGACCTGGAAGTGTCAGATCCGAAGATTATGTTTACCACTAGCAATAGTGTATATACAACACCAGAAAGCCATAGGTGTTGAATACACAAGTTTTTTCTAAACTAGATTATTTACTCTAGTGCAAGTGGAAGACTGTTGGAGATATGCCCAAGAGGCAATACTAAAATGGTTATTATTATATCTTTGTGTTTATGATAAATGTTTAAATCCCATGCTATAATTGTATTAACTGGAAACATTAATACTTGTGTGTTTTGTAAACACAAAAGAAGTCCCTAGTAAGCTGATGTCTACGCACTTTTATTCTTGTAGACAGTTGTTGGGCCTCCAAGTGCAGAGGTTTGTAGAAGAGCATCAAGTTTCCCTTAAGTAGATTATCCAAGGTTTATCGAACTCAGGAAGGAAGTGGTCAAAGGTATTCCCTCTCAAGCAACCCTGCAATCAAAATACAAGAAGTCTCTTGTGTCCCCAATACACTTGTCAGGTGTATAGGTGCACTAGTTTGGCGAAGAGATAGTGAAATACAAGTGGTAACGGTGCCAGAAAATAGCTGATGGCGTGGAGGAAAAGACTGGAAGCAAGCAAACATGCAACCGATCTAGTAGCAAACGGTGTTTCAATGTTTAGAAACAAGGCCTAGGGATCATACTTTCACTAGTCAACACTCTCTCATACAAATATCCTCTCTTCATGATACTACTCTTAACTACTCTCCGGTTGGACTGTAAGATCCCTCCTTTGTAAAGGAAAAGTATCACTGTGATTGGAATGCTAGTCCCTGGATCAATAGCTAGCATCCACAGTTAAGATGTAATATCAAGAAACAAAGGTCATAATACAACTTTATAACCAGGAATAACATAATTTTATTACATCTTACATAGCTCATTTGGCTATTACTTTACATTGCAGCAGAATATCTATAAGCATGGGGTCCTTCATCTTCAAAGTGCCACAGGCAAACATGCTGGTTGTAGACTTTGTAATCCTAATCAATCAACATCACTAATATCAAACAAACCTGCAACATAACAAGTTACAGCCACAAGGGTCAATACATTTGAATTGTATTGGCAAGTTTCACTACTATGTAGAATATAAGTGGATCCTATCAATACATGCATATTTGGCTAAGTAGGGTTTAGGGCTCATTTGCAGAAAGCAATAATTTATCCTATCTTTTCAAAATAGTTTTAATCTTTTGTCAAAACTTTCTGAACTCCTTGGTAAAACCCCAAGTGTTTCAAGTCTTTGTTAAAATCTCTTGAGCTCCTTGGTACACCCCAAGTACTTCAAGTTTTTATCAAAATCTCTTGAGCTCCTTGGTAAATCCCCAAGTGCTTCAAGTTTTCATCAAAATCTCTTGAGCTCCTTGGTAAATCCCCAAGTGCTTCAAGTCTTTTGTTGTCACTTTAAAGTTTTTCTTTTAGAAATTGGAATGTCGAGATTTCCCATAGCTTCAAGCTTTAGTTGCTCAGTATTGTCCATAACCGGGGACACGGCTAAGTACTTAGATTTTTATCTTCTGCAGAAGTTGTACACTTTACCCATATGACACAATCTCATCTTGTTGCCACTAGTGGCTGCTGGATAAGTACTCACCAAGATGGAGTACTGGCAGATTGAGAATGTGACGAAGTCTTTCCATAGGGTCCTCCCATACACCATTGCTAGCTTGTCTTCAGGCACCAATGTAGGGTTCCTAGTTCCCTCATTTCCAGTAAACCTGAAGACAATGTATGGGTCTTCCCAATGTAGTTGACTAAGCCAGAGCCATATTAGCATGTGGCTGTACACGAAAGCCACTGTTGGAGAAACATGTTCAATCTCTAAGTCCCTGGGTGGTTTTCTTTTGGTGCACAACACAAAGAGATTGCCATCGACATGGTTCCTTTTGTTGTCACCTTGTACAAAACTTGAGTATCCTTGTCCACCCAGGTGGTTCATTGAGTACTTGTTTTATTATATAAAACATAAGTCCTTTTCCCAACTTCATAAAAAATCTCAACATGTATCTCTTCTCAAAATATATAGCTTGGCTAAGCACTTTACAACTACATTGTTTTCACTAAGGAATATATAAGGTATCCTATTAGGATTTAGCATAGCATAAGTATAGAAATTCTTTTCATGCATGTTTCAAAATCCACTAAGTATAATGAAAATAGTAGGACTTTAGATGATAGTGTAACTTGCCTTTTGGTAGGGAATGTTGGTTCACCTCTTGATCTTGCTAATCTCACACTCTTCTAACTTCACTACAAGTCAATCAAGCAAACACAAATTCAACTAGCATTCCAAACCATAATCAAACAAACAAAACATCACACATATCATAATAGAAACCAAGTCATGCATGCAAGCATGCAAACGATAGTTTTATTTGCAAAGGTGGTTTCTACTAGGCTCTATTCAATGTAAGGCTCAAGGTGGTCATTTCCCAAAGTGGCAATGTCATTTGCAAAAGGGTTTTGTCCATAAACTATTTTTAAATCCAATCATTATTTTATGTGATGGAAAATGTTTTTATCAAAGCAAAAACTTTATGTTGTTCACCAAATAAGTTGTTAATTCTTAAAACTTGGTGTTTAGGGTCAGTAGGGTTGAATCAAATCATTTTCCCAAAGTTTTTACTCCAAAGTCATTTTCATAGCAAAATCAATATTTTTATTTGACTAGAAATGAGCTAAATCAATTATTCAATCCTAATCTTCACCAAAACATTTTTAAATCCATGAGTTGGTTCCTAAGTCCAGTAGGTTCACAACAAACCAATTTGCAAAGATTTCAACCCCAAAATCATTTTGGAATAAGTTTTCTAACCTAAGCAAGCATACAAATGTTTCTGCAAAAACAAACATTTTACCAGAAGCTTTTTACTAAACAAATTGCATGGTTGGCTAGGGCTTGTTTCACTGATTCCATTGATATAAAGTTTGTAATTTTTGGACGTGTGGATCAAAATTTACAAGGTTTACAAGTTTTCATCTAAATCTGATTTCAAATTCTGTTTTAAATCATCCTGTGCCACGCGGCGTGATTTTACTGGCTGATACCGCTTCGGTCGGATCGTGCTTGCTGGACCGTAGGATCTAACTTAGATCGAGTAGCTCAGAGGCACACGATACCCCTTCGTCTATGTTCTATCACAGCCACTCGATATCGATCTAACGGCTACAACCAACTTGCCACTAACTGGCGGCGCTGCGCGGCGGCAGACGGCAGCGCACGCTCTAGCGGCGACGGTACTGGCGATGCAGGAAGCAAAGATAGAGGGGGAGGTGCTCACCGTGCTCAGGGGATCGCGGCGATGCTCAACGTGGTCGTGAGGAGGTGAGGGGCGCTCAGGATCCATCAGGATTCCTCGTCGGAGTCAAGGACGGCGTCGGTCTCGCTCAGGCGTCATCGGGAACGAGGCTACAGATCGTGCCGAGGCGAAACAAAGGTGTGGTTAGACGCGTACGAGTAGGGGGAATGTGAGAGCATCACTGAGAGAGCTCGGGGCGGTTTATACTTACCAGGAAAACTCGCCGGAGAAGGAAGCAGACGCGGCGGCGCTCAGTCGAGGTGGTTGCCGATGTTCTGGGTCACCAGAGGAAGTGTGGCTGGGGTCAGTGGGTGCGCAAAATGATGGAGATCCAGTGAGCATGAACTAGAGAGGAGGAGGCGGCGTGTACTCACCGGAATTGTTCGCGGAACTCGCCGGAGACAGCGGTAGTGCAACGAAAAATGGGAGCAGCCTGGTGGCTCCGGTGGTGCGGGGTCTGGGGGGAAAAGAGAGGTAAGACACGGGAGGTTAAATGGGCGTGGTCGCGGGGTGGAGTAATGCGGTCTTTAACGCGAATTGATCGCCGGTGTTACTGACTGCAACGGCAGGGCGACGTCTGCGCGAGGAAGAAGAGAGTGAGCTGGCGGTGGGGTCGTCTCGTCAGCGATAGAGGAAAAGGTACGGTGGGGTCCAACTGTCTGCGATGCTGCGGGTGAGTGTTTGAGTGAGAAAACGTTTCGCGAGAGAGTGGGGTGGGCTTGCTGTTGGGCTTGTTGGGCTGGCCGGCTGGGCTGTGTCCTTTGCACTTTTTTTTTGTTCTGAATCTTTTCCTTTTTCTGTTTGAATTTCCTGATTGAATTTCAAACAAACAAATCAAACATTCAAAACAATCAAACTTTCACCACACTTTTCAATTGAATTTGGTTCTGTTTAACAACATAAACCAAAGTCCAAGACAAAATAATACTTTATTCTTTTTAGAATCCATTTATTAATTAAATGAAATGGACCTTAGTTATTAAATCAAATAGGATTTGTTTTATTTAAAATCTTTATTTGAAATCTAATAAAACCAAAAACACTTCAGTAAGTTTTATTTGAGAATATAAAATACTTCGAAAACTTATTTAAAATAAATAAATAAGTTTTGATGTTTAATTAAAATAGTAAAACCTTTATTTTTAATAAACTTGGATATTAAATCCTTATTATTTTATTTAAATAAACCTTTACTATTTTTATCAAATAGAAATATTTTATTTCAAAGGCTTGGCCAAGTTTTAATTTGGCTTATAAAATATTCCTTATTTAAATTTCTTCCTTTTCATTTGAAAACCAAATCTTTTTATTAAAAGATTCAAAAAATAGTAATTCTAAATATTTTTAACTTTATTGTTTAATTATCTTTTTAAATCCCTTTAGGATTTTATTTGATCAAATAGGTTTGAAAGTTCCCAATTGGAATCAAAAAGTTTCTTCTCACCCTGAAAATCAACAAAGTTTTATTTTATTCATTTATTTTTCACATTACAAGATTTGGAAAATCTTGGGATGTGAGAGGCTACCACCCTTAAAATAAATCTCGTACCGAGATTTGGGAAGGCTAGGGTTACAAGTAGGCTCAAAGCATCTAGGGTACTACCACCCTTAAAAAATTTCCAACTAAATTTACATATTGGCTTGCTTGGGATCCTGGGGAAACTTCTCTGGGCAACCATCTGCATAGTGTCCTTTGTTTCCACACTTGACTCATGTGCCAAGGCTGAGATCCTTCATAGGCTTGTTTATCTTGTTCTTCATCTTTTCTGGACAATTGCTTGCATAATGTCCTGGTTCTTTGCAATTGAAACATATGATAAGTTTGAGTTCTTCACGTGTCTCTTGTGGACAAGTTGTTGCATAATGGCCTAGTTCTTTGCAGTTATTGCACCATACCTGGCCAATTTCCTTATACTTCTGTTTCTCTGGACATTCACTGGAATAGTGTCCCATTTCTTTACAATGATGACATTGCACATGGCTTTTGTCCTTCTTTTTCTTTTTGGGCTTCTCCAAAGCTAGGAGTGCATCTAGTTCATGTTGTTCATATGTTATCTGGTAGGTAGGAATGTCTACTTGTTTCTTGGACCTTCTATTACTCCTTGGATAATTCATATGCCTCTTCTTTGGTCCTTTGAATTGGGTTGTATTGCATGGAGGTATAAGTGGAGCTTTTCCTTTGTCCTCATTCTTCTTGATAGACTTTGATCCTTCTTGATAGTTTGCAATCATTTGTTGCACTCCACCTTGTTTCCTTTGTTCAACAATGGAATAGATGGGGCATTGGATAGGTACATGATTGTTTCCTTCACATAGGTAGCAAGTAGCTTGTGATGTGGGACATTGGCCTACTGGATGTTTCTCTTCACAGTTGGGGCATTGATTTCCATGCTCCTTGGAAGTGTGATCCTTGTCTCCACAAATATTGCAAGCTTTGGTTCCTTTTAGAATAACATCCTTGTCTCCTTTGGAAAAGTTGCTTTCCATGTTGAGAATTTGGTCTGTCACCTTATGCAACATTTGGGCTTGGTCTTCCAAAAACTTTTGCAGGGTTGGATCTTCCCCACTGGTGTTGGCTATGAACTGAGCTGTCATTTGGTTCAACTGGTTTTGGGTTGCTATGAGTTCCTCCATGTGGTCCTCTTGGTTGGTGTTGTTGTCATCAACCTTGATGTTGGAGTCTCTTGGAGTAGTCATCTGTTTGGGTTGAATTGATATTAGAATAGGCAAGATATTTCTAAGGAAATAGTTCTAATCACACTCATTACAATTCACTCAAACAATGTGCAAGCAATCACAAACAAACACTCAAAAATGAAGTTCAAACACATTTTTAGGCAACCAAAAATATTTTGTTACACCACATAAGTTGGTGTGTTTAACTTAACTAAAATATGGTAGTCCATCTATATGGTTCACTTGTGATCTTTCCATCTTTCTTGGTTGATTCTTCTTACTTGAGATCATGGTTTCTTTGGGAAAACTTTTGGTCACAAAACTTCAAGTGATGTGGGCTCCTTCTAACTTGTGTTTCCTTAGTCTCCAATTCTTGAGCAAGATTTATTATCCCACTTGTCCTTAGTGAAACCCAAGGTTGAAGTCCTTGGTGAATATGCTGAAGATGTTGAAGTCATTAGAGTTGAAGATGTTGAAGTCATTAGAGTTGAAGAAGTTGAAGTCATTAGAGTTGAAGAAGTCCTTTGCACATGGTGAAGTCCTTGGCCATGGGGTAGGTTTTCCCATCAAGTTGAAATAGAAGAGATGTAGAATCAAAACCAAAATGGTTGAGGAAAGAGTTTACAAGATTGTTTGTAAATAAGTTTTGGAACAAATACAACTCCTATTTTTCTAAGGGTTTTGTCCAATCCTAGGGTTTACAAATCCTACAGGCAACACAATGCTCTGATACCATCTGTAAGATCCCTCCTTTGTAAAGGAAAAGGATCCCTGTGATTGCAATGCTAGTCCCTGGATCAATAGCTAGCATCCATAGTTAAGATGTAATATCAAGAAACAAAGGTCATAATACAACTTTATAACCAGGAATAACATAATTTTATTACATCTTACATAGCTTATTTGGCTATTACTTTACATTGCAGCAGAATATCTATAAGCATGGGGTCCTTCATCTTCAAAGTGCCACAGGCAAACATGCTGGTTGTAGACTTTATAATCCTAATCAATCAACATCACTAATATCAAACAAACCTGCAACATAACAAGTTGCAGCCACAAGGGTCAATACATTTGAATTGTATTGGCAAGTTTCACTACTATGTAGAATATAAGTGGATCCTATCAATACATGCATATTTGGCTAAGTAGGGTTTAGGGCTCATTTGCAGAAAGCAATAATTTATCCTATCTTTTCAAAATAGTTTTAATCTTTTGTCAAAACTTTCTGAACTCCTTGGTAAAACCCCAAGTGTTTCAAGTCTTTGTTAAAATCTCTTGAGCTCCTTGGTACACCCCAAGTACTTCAAGTTTTTATCAAAATCTCTTGAGCTCCTTGGTAAATCCCCAAGTGCTTCAAGTTTTCATCAAAATCTCTTGAGCTCCTTGGTAAATCCCCAAGTGCTTCAAGTCTTTTGTTGTCACTTTAAAGTTTTTTTTTAGAAATTGGAATATCGAGATTTCCCATAGCTTCAAGCTTTAGTTGCTCAGTATTGTCCATAACCGGGGACACAGCTAAGTACTTAGATTTTTATCTTCTGCAGAAGTTGTACACTTTACCCACATGACACAATCTCATCTTGTTGCCACCAGTGGCCGCTGGATAAGTACTCACCAAGATGGAGTACTGGCAGATTGAGAATGTGACGAAGTCTTTCCATAGGGTCCTCCCATACACCATTGCTAGCTTGTCTTCAGGCACCAATGTAGGGTTCCTAGTTCCCTCATTTCCAGTAAACCTGAAGACAATGTATGGGTCTTCCCAATGTAGTTGACTAAGCCAGAGCCATATTAGCATGTGGCTGTACACGAAAGCCACTGTTGGAGAAACATGTTCAATCTCTAAGTCCCTGGGTGGTTTTCTTTTGGTGCACAACACAAAGAGATTGCCATCGACATGGTTCCTTTTGTTGTCACCTTGTACAAAACTTGAGTATCCTTGTCCACCCAGGTGGTTCATTGAGTACTTGTTTTATTATATAAAACATAAGTCCTTTTCCCAACTTCATAAAAAATCTCAACATGTATCTCTTCTCAAAATATATAGCTTGGCTAAGCACTTTACAACTACATTGTTTTCACTAAGGAATATATAAGGTATCATATTAGGATTTAGCATAGCATAAGTATAGAAATTCTTTTCATGCATGTTTCAAAATCCACTAAGTATAATGAAAATAGTAGGACTTTAGATGATAGTGTAACTTGCCTTTTGGTAGGGAATGTTGGTTCACCTCTTGATCTTGCTAATCTCACACTCTTCTAACTTCACTACAAGTCAATCAAGCAAACACAAATTCAACTAGCATTCCAAACCATAATCAAACAAACAAAACATCACACATATCATAATAGAAACCAAGTCATGCATGCAAGCATGCAAACGATAGTTTTATTTGCAAAGGTGGTTTCTACTAGGCTCTATTCAATGTAAGGCTCAAGGTGGTCATTTCCCAAAGTGGCAATGTCATTTGCAAAAGGGTTTTGTCCATAAACTATTTTTAAATCCAATCATTATTTTATGTGATGGAAAATGTTTTTATCAAAGCAAAAACTTTATGTTGTTCACCAAATTAGTTGTTAATTCTTAAAACTTGGTGTTTAGGGTCAGTAGGTTTGAATCAAATCATTTTCCCAAAGTTTTTACTCCAAAGTCATTTTCATAGCAAAATCAATATTTTTATTTGACTAGAAATGAGCTAAATCAATTATTAAATCCTAATCTTCACCAAAACATTTTTAAATCCATGAGTTGGTTCCTAAGTCCAGTAGGTTCACAACAAACCAATTTGCAAAGATTTCAACCCCAAAATCATTTTGGAATAAGTTTTCTAACCTAAGCAAGCATACAAATGTTTCTGCAAAAAACAAACATTTTACCAGAAGCTTTTTACTAAACAAATTGCATGGTTGGCTAGGGCTTGTTTCACTGATTCCATTGATATCAATTTTGTAATTTTTGGACGTGTGGATCAAACGTTACAAGGTTTACAAGTTTTCATCTAAATCTGATTTCAAATTCTTTTTTAAATCATCCTGTGCCACGCGGCGTGATTTTACTGGCTGATACCGCTTCGGTCGGATCGTGCTTGCTGGACCGTAGGATCTAACTTAGATCGAGTGGCTCAGAGGCACACGATACCCCTTCGTCTATGTTCTATCACAGCCACTCGATATCGATCTATCGGCTACAACCAACTTGCCACTAACTGGCGGCGCTGCGCGGCGGCAGACGGCAACGCACGCTCTAGCGGCGACGGTACTGGCGATGCAGGAAGCAAAGAGAGAGGGGGAGGTGATCACCGTGCTCAGGGGATCGTGGCGATGCTCAACGTGGTCGCGAGGAGGTGAGGGGCGCTCATGATCCGTCGGGATTCCTCGTCGGCGTCGGTCTCGCTCAGGCGTCGTCGGGAACGAGGCTACAGATCATGCCGAGGCGAAACAAAGGTGTGGTTAGACGCGTACGAGTAGGGGAATGTGAGAGCATCACTGAGAGAGCTCGGGGCGGTTTATACTTACCAGGAAAACTCGCCGGAGAAGGAAGCAGACGCGGCGGCGCTCAGTCGAGGTGGTTGTCGACGTTCTGGGTCACCAGAGGAAGTGTGGCTGGGGTCAGTGGATGCGCAAAATGATGGAGATCCAGTGAGCGTGAACTAGAGAGGAGGAGGCGGCGTGTACTCACCGGAATTGTTCGCGGAACTCGCCGGAGACAGCGGTAGTGCAACGAAAAATGGGAGCAGCCTGGTGGCTCCGGTGGTGCGGGGTCTGGGGGGAAAAGAGAGGTAAGACGCGGGCGGTTAAATGGGCGTGGTCACGGGGTGGAGTAATGCGGTCTTTAACGCGAATTGATCGCCGGCGTTACTGACTGCAACGGCAGGGCGACGTCTACGCGAGGAAGAAGAGAGTGAGCTGGCGGTGGGGTCGTCTCGTTAGCGATAGAGGAGAAGGTACGGTGGGGTCCAACTGCCCGCGATGCTGCGTGTGAGTGTTTGAGTGAGAAAACGTTTCGCGAGAGAGAGTGGGGTGGGCTTGCTGTTGGGCTTGTTGGGCTGGCCGGCTGGGCTGTGTCCTTTGCACGTTTTTTTTGTTCTGAATCTTTTCCTTTTTCTGTTTGAATTTCCTGATTGAATTTCAAACAAACAAATTAAACATTCAAAACAATCAAACTTTCACCACACTTTTCAATTGAATTTGGTTCTGTTTAACAACATAAACCAAAGTCCAAGACAAAATAATATTTTATTCTTTTTAGAATCCATTTATTAATTAAATGAAATGGACCTTAGTTATTAAATCAAATAGGATTTGTATTATTTAAAATCTTTATTTGAAATCTAATAAAACCAAAAACACTTCAGTAAGTTTTATTTGAGAAAATAAAATACTTGGAAAACTTATTTAAAATAAATAAATAAGTTTTGATGTTTAATTAAAATAGTAAAACCTTTATTTTTAATAAACTTGGATATTAAATCCTTATTATTTGATTTAAATAAACCTTTAATATTTTTATCAAATAGAAATATTTTATTTCAAAGGCTTGGCCAAGTTTTAATTTGGCTTATAAAATATTCCTTATTTAAATTTCTTCCTTTTCATTTGAAAACCAAATCTTTTTATTAAAAGATTCAAAAAATAGTAATTCTAAATATTTTTAACTTTATTGTTTAATTATCTTTTTAAATCCCTTTAGGATTTTATTTGATCAAATAGGTTTGAAAGTTTCCAATTGGAATCAAAAAGTTTCTTCTCACCCTGAAAATCAACAAAGTTTTATTTTATTCATTTATTTTTCACATTACAAGATTTGGAAAATCTTGGGATGTGACATGGACACTGTAATCCATGGTAGGGCTATAACAAAACACCTCAAAGTCCGCCTTCCCCAATCTAGATAACCCCATGTAGGGGTTCGTAGCATGGAAAACAAAAAAATTCTACCGCATGCACACAAACAAGCCAAGATCTATCTACTAGATTGTAGCAACGAGTCGATAGAAGCACTCACCCTCGAAGATTCCAAAGCGGTTAACGAGAGCAGATTCTCGTGGGTTATGTAGTCGTACACTTGCCGATCTCAAGATCGCGTAGACGATCCTTCCGGCGCTGCGTTTCGGCAGTGCTTCCGCAGTCGGTCACACGTTCAGTACTCGATGAAGACCTTCCTCTCCCTTGTTCCAGCAGGCAGCAAAGGTTATAGTTCTCCCCTCGCGATTCCGGCAGCACGACGGCGTGGTGTCGGAAGTAGAGGGAAGATCCCGCAAGGCTTCGCCTAAGCCGGTGCGAGTTATGGTGGATTAGGTTTTCCTGGAGATCTAGGGTTTAGAAGTCCGGGAGGAGGAGGACATGTCGGGACGGACCGGCGGCGGCTATGGACCTGCGGCGGCGAGCAGCGGCGCTGCGGGTCGGCGGCGGCTCGTGTGGAGAGGGGCTAGGGCTTGTGGTGTTGGGGCAGCCCCCCCTCTATTTATGAGAGGGAGGGGAATCCTTGGGAGGGGTGGGTTTGAATCCAAACCCAAACCCAAGTTGGATTGAGAGAAGGACTTGTTTCTTATCCCACTAGGAAACCATTGTTCCAGTTTGACTTTTCAAACTTCCCGTTTGACTTTCAATTTAGAGCTTTAATTCTCTCTTGAAAATGCCCACACCAAGTGACCTAGGATATGATCCAATCATTCCACTTACCCATGACACATTCATGGACCATTCTCCTTCCGGATCGGTGAACCTTCAAGAACCTCTCCGATGAAAACATCGGAATCTTTCCCGAACTCCGGAATTAGACTTTCCTTATATGAATCTTATTCTCCAAACCATTCCGGATCTCCTCATGATATCCCGGATCTAATCCGAGACTCCGAACAACATTCGGTATCCCTACTAACATTCCATATCTACTAAACAACATCGAATCCTTAAGTGTGTCTCCCTACGGTTCGTGAATTATGCGGACATGATCGAGACACTTCTCCAATCAATAACCAATAGAGGAATCTGGAAATTCATATGGCTCCCACATATTTCAACGATTACTTTGCGATCGAGTGAACCACTTACATACGATACCAATTTCCCTTTATCTCTCGATTGTTTACTTATCCGAGATTTTGATCGTCGGTATCTCTGCATACCTAGTTCAACCTCGTTACTGATAAGTACTCTTTTCTCGTTCCCGTGATATGTGATCCCTTGTGAACCAGTCACATGCTTGAAAGCTAATTGGATGACATTCCACCAAGAGGGCCTAGAGTATATCTATCTGTCATATGGATGGACAAATCCCACTCTTGATCCATGTGCCTCAACCCATACTTTCCGAACACTCAATGCCACATTTATAGCCACCCAGTTACGGTGTGGCGTTTGATGTCATCAAAGTATCCTTCCAGCGATGGTGATTAGCATGATCTCATGGTCGAAGGAATTAGGTTATGTCACATCCCAAGATTTTCTAAATCTTGTTATGTGAAAAATAAATGAATAAAATAAAACTTTGTTGATTTTCAGGGTGAGAAGAAACTTTTGAACCCAATTGGAAACTTTCAAAAACTAGTTGGATCAAATAAAATCCTAAAGGGATTTAAAAAGATAAATAAACAATAAAGTTAAAAATATTTGGAATTACTATTTTTGGATCTTTAATAAAAAGATTTGGTTTTCAAATGAAAAGGTAAAAATATAAATAAGGATTATTTTATAGAGCCAAATTAAACCTTGGCCAAGCTTTTGAAATAAAATGTTTTGCTTTGATTAAAAGAGTAAAGATTTATTTAAATAAAATAATGAGGATTTATTAATATCCAAATTTATTAAAGTTAAGGCTTTGCCATTTTAATTAAACATCAAAACTTGTCAAATTATTTTAAACAAGTTTTTCAAGTATTTTGTATTCTCAAATAAAACCTACTGAAGTGTTTTTGGTTTTATTTTAGATTTCAAAATAAATATTTTAATAATAAAATCCTATTTGAATTAATAACTAAGGACTATTTTATTTAATTATTAAATAGATCCTAAAAGAATAAAAATATTATATTATTTTGTTTTGGACTTTGATTTGTGTTGTTAAACAGAACTAAACACAATACAAAGTTTGGTGGAAGTTTGATTTGTTTTGTTGTTTGAATTGTTTGATTGAATTTCAAAACAGAAAATCAAATGGAAAAAGAAAAACAGAAGCAGTACAAAAAAAAATGAAAGAAACGACCCAGCCCAGCTAAGCCCACATGGCCCAGTCCAGCCCACCTATCCCCCTCGCCCCCGAAGCGTTTTCCTTACCGCAGAAAGAACCCGCGCAGTCACTGAACACTGGCCCCCACCTCCACTCTCTTTCTTTCGCTAACGAACAGGCCCCACAGCCACGTCACTGTCTTCAACCGCGCGACCGGTTCTTCCTTCCTCTCTCTCCCGTTTCTGCCAATTGATTCGCGAGTTAAATTCGTGTCAATGCCGCTGTTAATCCGCCTAGTAAACATGCCCTACTAATCGCCCCCTCCGCTCTCTCTTTCCCCCAAAACAGCGCATCCCCTCTGCCCCTAGGCTGCTCTAATTCGAGCTCGCATTCCACTGTCTCCGGCGAGCTTCTAACGTTGATTCCGGCGAGACCACCTACCTCCACTGCCCCTGGTTGCCACTAGGGTACTCGCCAGCACCAGACGCATCCTCCAGTACCTCCAGCTCGGCCACGCTCGTTCCAGAACGTCGGCAACTTCTCCAAGTCGTGCGCCGCCGCGTCTGTTCTTTCTCCGGCGACCTCCCCAGGTAACCCCCGTTCGCCCCAGCACATCCCGATGATGCTCTCTTACTCACGACCCTCGTGCGCACCTAACCATGCCTCCACTTTGTCTTAGCGCGGTCCTAAACGACACAAGCGATGACGCCTGAGCACAACCGACGCCGCTGCACACTCCGGCGAGGGATTGCCGCCGTCCCTGAGTGCCCCTTGCCAAGCCGACCATGCGTTGAGCATCACCTCGATCTCGCGAGCACGGTGAGCCACCCCACTCCTCCTCTAGCTTCCTGTATCACCGGAACCATCACGAGCACAGCCGCGCCGCCAGTCGTCACCGCGTAGCGCCGCCAGTTTCTGGTCGAGGCACTGGGAGCCGTCAGATCCAGATCGGAGCGATAGGATAGTTTCACTTAACGAAGGGGTATGCGATGATCAGAGCCGCACAGATCTCTTTTAATCCAACGGCCTGTATCTGTTGATCCTCGCGAACCATTTTCAGCCAATCAAAACATTCCACGTGGCCTCTGTTTGATTTAAAAGCCAGAAAACTTTCTATTAGATGTCCATTTTGTAAAATCTATAACTTTCAAACCACACGTCCAAATTTTGCAAATTTTATATCAATGGATTCAGAAAAGCAAGACCTAGCTAACCATGCCATTTTTTTAGTAAAAAGCTTCTGGTAAAATGTTTGTTTTTGTAGAAACTTATGTATGCTTGCTTAGGTTATAAAATTATTCTAAAATGATTTTGAGGATAAAATCTTTGGAAAATGGAGTGTTTTAAACCTACTGACCATAGGAAACACTTTGTGGATTCAAAAATGTATTTGGTGAAGAAAAAGAATGATTCTTTGATTTAAAACCAATTCTAGTCAAATAAAAATATGGTTTATTTATTAAAAATGGTTTTGAAGGAAAACCTTTGGGAAATGTTTTGTTTTAAACTCTCTGACCCTAAACACAAAGTTTTATGGTTTGAAAACATATTTTGTGAATCCTATAGATTAATGCCTTATTAAAAACATTTCTACACCACATAAAATGATACTTTGTTTAGAAAAGGGTTTATAAATTGAAACCTTTTGCAAATGACTTTGCCACTTTATAAAATGACCAATAGGTGTTTCAAAATGTTGATAACCTATTAGAACCCACTTTTACAAATAAAACAATCTCTTGCATGCTTGCATGCATTGTTAGGTTTTATTATTTTATGTGATGTTTTGCTTGATTGGTAGATTGAAATTGTGCCCTGCTTGATTGAATTGAAGTGACTTGAAGAGTGTGATTGTTGCAAGGACAAGAAGTGAACTTATATTCTCTACCAAAAAGGCAAGTGATGCTTCATACTTTGTCCCATTATTTTCACTATGCATTAGTGATATTTCTAAGTAGGACTTGCATGGAATTTTGCTAAGTATAAACCATGCTATGGGAAAACCTAGTAGATGAAAACCTTAGTAGAATTTCCTAAGTTAAGATTCCTACTACTATCATGCTTAGCTTAGCTAATAGAAAACAAGGGTGGAATATATATATATTCATACTATGGAAAATTTCTAAGTTTGAGGACTTGTGTTTTGTTTAATAAAACAACTAAGTTAATGAATCACCTGGGTGGAAAGGGACTTGCTTGGTGGTTTTTGGTTGAGTGGTTACACAAGGCCCATGGATATGGTTTACCTTGTGTATCACACTTGTGGATTGCCACCCAGGAACAAAGAGATTTGAGATGTCAAATGTTGAGAAGCTTCAAGTGCAGCCACTTGGCATTATGGGCTCTGCCTGGATCATATAGGTTGCAATAACTTAGCCAAATGGACAGTTGGTGGTAGGGGTTTGATAGGTTGGAGCGCGTCCATTTTGGTCTAAGGGAAGGCTTCTGAAAGATCTTGTCTTGGGAAACCAAGTTTTGTGGGGAAAGTGCACCACCTCTGCAGAGTGTAAAATCTAAGTACTTAGCCATGTCCCTGGTAAAGGACAATTTGAGCATCAAGACATGGAAGCTATCAAGAATCTCATCATCCAAATTTCTAAGTTAAAAACTTGTGGATTGAACAAGGGTTAAAGGATCTTCAATCTTTGATTGGTAGATGCCTTGGGTGATTTTTGTCAAGCAAAACTTAGTGTTTTCAAATGATAAGGAAAAATATATTTTTGAGCAATGCAAGCCTCAACTCCACTTTGCCAAATGCATATAGATGATAGACTCCACTATACTACCATAGTATCACTTGCCAATACAATTCAAATGTATTGACCCTTGTGGCTGTAACTTGTTATGTTGCAGGTTTGTTTGATATTAGTGAAATAGGATTACAAGTCTACAACCAACATGTCTGCCTGTGGCACTTTGAAGATGAAGGACCCCATGCTATTGTTATATTCTGCTGCATTATAATGAGATAGCCAAATGAGCTATGTAAGATGTAATAATTTATTTTATTCCTAGTTATAAAGTTGTATTATGACCTTTGTTTCTTGATATTACATCTTAACTGTGGATGCTAGCTATTGATCCAGGGACTAGCATTGCAATCATAGGGATCTCTACCTTACTAAAGGTTGGGACCTCTACAGGTTACTATGTATCAGAAAGCTTATAGCAAACAAACTATTGAAATGGCTTGATCTTAATGCTACGCTTATCTATAGGAGTATGTCCATCATATCATTCTCCTAATGATATGATCCTGTTGTTAACAACATCTCAATGCTCATGATCGGGAAACCACGATCATCTATTAACCAACAAGCTAGTATTACAAAGAGGATTTACTATGGACTCTAATTTAGTTTACAAATCACACAAGTATTAATGTTTCCAGTTTAATACTGTTATAGCATGAATGTAAACATTTATCATAAACACAAAGATATAATAATAACCACTTTTATTATTGCCTCTAGGGCATATCTCCAACAGTCTCCCACTTGCACTAGAGTCAACTAATCTAGATTACATGGTAATATACCGAACACCCATGGCGGTTTGGTGCTGGTCATGTTTTTCCCTCGGGAGAGGTTTAGTCAACGGATCCGCCACATTCAGATCTATTTGTACTTTGCAAATCTTTATGTCACCATCTTGGACATGCTCTCGAATAGCGTGAAAACATAGCTTGATGTGCTTCAGCTTCTTGTGTGACCTTGGTTCTTGCGCATTGGCTATGGCGCCCATGTTATCACAATAGATATACATTGGGTCCAGCGCACTTGGAACCACATCGAGCTCTGTAATAAATTCCTTCATCCATATCGCCTCTTGTGAAGCCTCCGAAGCAGCTATGTATTCCGATTCAGCTGAAGATCTCGCCACAACGCTTTGCTTTGCACTCCTCCAGCTAACTGCTACACCATTCAAAGTAAATACGTATCGAGATTGAGATTTAGAATCATCCGGATCGGTGTTCCAACTAGCATCGGTGTAACCATTAACAATGAGTTGTTCATCACCTCCATAAGAAAGAACCATATCCTTAGTTCTTCTCAAGTACTTAAGGATGTTTTTGACCGCTGTCCAATGATCCACTCCTGGATCACTTTGATATCTGCTAGTCAAACTAACAACATATGCAATGTTGGGTCTAGTACATAGCATGGCATACATAAGAGATCCTATGGCTGAGGCATAAGGAGTCTTACTCATCCTTTCTCTATCTTCTGCCGTTGCGGGACTTTGAGTTTTACTCAAGGTCGTATTGGGCAACATGGGCAAGAACCCTTTCTTGCTATCTTCCATTCCAAACCTCTTTAGAACTTTGTCCAAATATGTACTTTGTGACAATGATATTAGGCGTCTCGATCTATCTCTATAAATCTTTATGCCTAATATGTAAGCCGCTTCGCCAAGGTCTTTCATTGAAAAACTATTATTCAAATAATCCTTGACACTATTAAGAAGGTCTACATCATTCCCAATCAACAATATGTCATCTACATATAGTATTAAGAATGCTACAGAGCTCCCACTCACTTTCTTGTAAATACAAGCTTCTCCATAAGTTTGTATAAAACCAAAACTCTTGACTACCTTATTAAAACGTTGATTCCAACTTCGGGATGCTTGCTTCAATCCATATATGGACCGTTGAAGTTTGCATACCTTGTTAGCATCTTTAGGATCGAAAAAACCTTTGGGTTGCATCATATACAACTCTTCATCAATGTCTCCATTGAGGAACGCCGTTTTGACATCCATCTGCCATATCTCATAATCATAATATGCAGCGATTGCTAACATAATCCTCACAGACTTTAGCTTCGCTACTGGTGAGAAAGTCTCATCGTAGTCAACTCCTTGAATTTGTCGAAACACTTTTGCGACAAGTCGAGCTTTATAGACAGTAACATTACCATCAACATCTATTTTCTTCTTGAAAATCCATTTGTTCTCGACAGCCTTCCGGCCATCCGGTAAGTCCACCAAAGTCCATACTTGGTTTTCATACATGGATCCAATCTCGGATTTCATGGCTTCTTGCCATTTATTGGAATCTGGGCTCATCATCGCTTCCTCATATGTCGCAGGGTCATCGGTGTTATCCACCAACATAACGGGATCATACCAATCAGGAGTGGTACGAGTTCTCATTGACCTACGAGGTTTCGTAGTAACTTCAACCGAAGTTTCATGATCAACATCATTAGCTTCCTCTCTTATTGGTGCAGGCGCCACATGAACTACTTCTGGTGCTGCGCTACTCACAAGTTCGAGAGAAGGTTCAACAACCTCGTCGAGTTCTACTTTCCTTCCAGTCACTTCTTTCGAGAGAAACTCCTTCTCTAGAAAGGATCCATTCTTGGCAACGAAGATCTTGCCCTCGGATCTATTATAGAAGGTATACCCAATAGTTTCCTTCGGTTATCCTATGAAGACGCATTTTTTCGCTTTGGGTTCAAGCTTGTCTGGCTGTAACTTCTTTACATAAGCTTCGCAACCCCAAACTTTAAGGAACGGCAATTTAGGTTTCTTCCCAAACCACAATTCATACGGTGTAGTTTCAACGGATTTAGATGGTGCCCTATTTAAAGTGAATGCGGCTATTTCTAATGCATAACCCCAAAATGATAGCGGTAAATCTATAAGTGACATCATAGAACGAACCATATCTAAGAGAGTTTGATTACGACATTCGGACACACCATTACGTTGTGGTGTTTCCGGCGGTGTCAATTGTGAAAGTATTCTGCATTTCTTCAAATGCTCGCCAAACTCGTAACTTAGATATTCACCTCCATGATCAAATCGTAGAAATTTAATCTTCTTGTTACGTTGATTCTCTACCTCACTCTGAAATTCCTTAAACTTCTCGAAAGTTTCGGACTTATGTTTCATGAAATAGATATACCCATATCTACTCAAGTCATCTGTGAAGGTAAGAACATAACGATAACCACCACGCGATGCTACACTCATTGGGCCACACACATCGGTATGTATGATTTCCAATAAGTCCGTAGCTCGCTCCATCATACCAGAAAATGGAGTCTTAGTCATTTTACCCATCAAACATGCTTCCCATCTTTCAAGTGATTCAAAAACAAGTGATTCAAGAAGTCCATCGAGATGGAGTTTCTTCATACGCTTCACTCCAATATGACCAAGACGACTGTGCCACATATAGGTCGAGTTATCGCTCAATTTCAAATGTTTAGCTTCAATGTTATTAATGTGTGTATTTCCACAATCGAGATTCAATAAAAATAGACCATCTATCAAAGGTGCATGTGCATAAAACATATTACTCATATAAATCGAACAACCATTATTCTCGGACTTAAACAAGTAACCGTCTCGCATTAAACATGATCCAGATACAATGTTCATGCTCAACGCAGGAACCAAATAACAATTATTTAAGTATAAAACTAATCCTGATGGTAGATGAAGAGGTAGCGTGCCGACCGCGATCACATCAACATTTGATCCATTTCCAACGCGCATCGTCACCTCGTTCTTCGCTAGCTTCCGTTTATTCTGCAGTACCTGTTTCGAGTTACAAATATGAGCAACCGAACCAGTATCAAATACCCAGGCACTACTACGAGTACTAGTGAGATACGCATCAATAACATGTATATCGGATATACCTTTCTTCTTGATGTTGTCGTTCTTCAAATCCGCCAAGTACTTTGGGCAATTCCGCTTCTAGTGACCTTCTCCCTTGTAGTAAAAACACTCAGTATCAGGGTTAGGCCCAGCCTTGGTCTTCTTCGCTGGCGCGGTAACTTTCTTACCGCCCTTCTTGAAGTTTCCCTTTTTCTTAGACTTGCCTTGATTCTTGAATTTGGTGGTCTTATTGACCAACAAAACTTTGTGCTCTTTCTTGATCTCCACTTCTGCAGATTTCAACATGGAGAAGAGTTCTGGCAACGACTTGTCCATGTTTTGCATATTGTAGTTCATCACAAAGTTCTTGTAACTTGGTGGTAGTGATTGGAGGACACGGTGAATCCCCAAAGCATTAGGAATCACTATTCCCAAGCTTTGAAGCTTGCTTGCATGCCCAGACATCTTAAGCACGTGCTCACTGACGGAGCTGCCCTCTTCCATCTTGTAGTTAAAGAACTTTTCAGAAGCCTCATAACACTCAACTGCCGCGTGAGCCTCAAATATCATTTTGAGTTCACGGACAATATCATGTGGGTCATGATTCTCAAACCTTTTCTGAAGCTCCGATTCTAAACCATACAAGATAGCACACTGAACTGTGGAGTACTGATTCTTTCGAGCGAGGAAAACATTCTTTACCTCATCGGTAGCATCAGCTGCAGGTGGGTCACCCAGCGGTGCATCCAGCACATAGGTCAAATTACTAGCATTGAGGACAATCCTCAAATTGTGGAGCCAATCCGCGAAGTTGCTTCCATTGTTTTTCAACTTTTCTTTCTCTAGGAACGCATTAAAATTGATGGTAGGGGCCGCCGTTGATCTACAACATATTTTGCCCTCGGGATAGGTTTAGTCAACGGATCCGTCACATTCAGATCTGTGTATACTTTGCAAATCTTTATGTCACCATCTTGGACATGCTCTCAAATAGCGTGAAAATGCAGCTTGATATGCTTCAGCTTCTTGTGTGACCTTGGTTCTTGCGCATTGGCTATGGCGCCCACGTTATCACCTTAGATAGACATCGGGTCCAGCGCACTTGGAACCACACCGAGCTCTGTAATGAACTCCTTCATCCACATATCGCCTCTTGTGAAGCCTCCGAAGCAGCTATGTATTCTAATTCAGTTGAAGATCTCGCCACAACGCTTTGCTTTGCACTCCACCAGCTAACTACTGCACCATTCAAAGTAAATAAGTATCCAGATTGAGATTTAGAATCATCCGGATCGGTGTTCCAACTAGCATCGGTGTAACCATTAACAACGAGTTGTTCATCACCTCCATAAGAAAGAACCATATCCTTAGTTCTTCTCAAGTATTTAAGGATGTTTTTGACCGTTGTCCAATGATCCACTCCTAGATCACTTTGATATCTGCTAGTCAAACTAACAGCACATGCAATGTCGGGTCTAGCACATAGCATGGCATACATAAGAGATCATATGGCTGAGGCATAGGGAGTTTTACTCATTCTTTCTCTATCTTCTGCCGTTGCAGGACTTTGAGTTTTACTCAAGGTCGTATTGGGCAACATGGGTAAGAACCCTTTCTTGCTATCTTCCATTCCAAACCTCTTTAGAACTTTGTCCAAATATGTACTCTATGACAAAGATATTAGGCATCTCGATCTATCTCTATAAATCTTTATTCCTAATATGTAAGCTGCTTCGCCAAGATCTTTCATTGAAAAACTATTATTCAAATAATCCTTGACACTATTAAGAAGGTCTACATCATTCCCAATCAACAATATGTCATCTACATATAGTATTAAGAATGCTACAGAGCTCCCACTCACTTTCTTGTAAATACAAGCTTCTCCATAATTTTGTATAAAACCAAAACTTTTGATCACCTTATCAAAACGTTGATTCCAACTCCAGGATGCTTGCTTCAATCCATAAATGGATCATTGAAGTTTGCATGCATTGTTAGCATCTTTAGGATAGACAAAAACTTTGGGTTGTACCATATACAACTCTTCATCAATGTTTCCATTAAGGAACGCCATTTTGACATCCATCTGCCATATCTCATAATCATAATATGCAGCGATTGCTAATAAAATCCTCACAGACTTTAGCTTCGCTACCGGTGAGAAAGTCTCATTGTAGTCAACTCCTTGAATTTGTTGAAACCCTTTTGCGACAAGTTGAGCTTTATAGACAGTAACATTACCATCAGCATTTATCTTCTTCTTGAAAATCCATTTG